>OU026087.1:11303000-12606000 GCA_907269075.1 Idaea aversata
CAAGTAAGTAAACATACCCTGCGGTGATGTGGTTACAGTACTCTGAACCAAAAATACAGTTCGGGAAATGTTGTATTTTCATTTCAGAGCGTGAAGCTAGAACTATTTTGATTTATGCATACCATGCCCGCTAAAACAACGCGGAAGTTTTCATATATTTTTATGGTTTTACATACTGCATCAAATCTAAGCAGAATATGATGTTTTTTTCCATACACATTGAGAGTGTTTGGTCGATTTAACGTAGTTTTCTAGTATATTCAATTATTATACCTATTATTTATTAGCCCATTATGTCCCACTGCAGGTCAAAGTCTCCTTCTTTCCATTCCTTTCTGTCTAGGGCCAGGTAAAGCTAGTCATTCGTGTATGAGTCTCATTCGTCTCTCCACCTCCGACTTCGTCAGCCTCGAGGATGTTTTCTATTCTTCAAGTATATTTAACTGCAAATATACTAGAAAGTGTATATAGGGATGTTATTATCTAATAACTGATATAAGGCAAAAATGGTCATACTATAATAGTCATAAGGAAAATTTTGAGTTCCCGAGTTGCATTCTTTCCATCGGAGTACTGGGTTAGCACTATCCTGGGACTTATCTCTTTGAAACACGTCTAGAGTGGAATCGTTGTGAATCTTTTTAGGGTAGATGGGAGGATCTAAACTGCGCATCGGTGCGTGAGCTATAAAGCTGATTCAGTTCGGCAGATTTTTATGATGTTTATTTTTTTCTGTATTTTTTACGTATATTGTAGGGACCTACTCGTAAATACCAAAGGCGAAAACACGGGTGATGCGTGATGGAGACTAATTCAAGCACTCTATAAACCTCTACGTAACTGGGTCGAGCAATGTGTCTTTTAAAATATGTACTGGAACTTTGGACAAATCGATACGACTGGATAAAAAAATGCAGGATATTTTACAGTGCCATCTAGTCCCAGGCTATTAGGCTTGTGTTATAGTGGCCAGATTACGGATAGAATACATTTTAAATTAAATTTTTGTAAAGTATTTTATATATACATGCAGAAATACACAGACCAAAACAATTATTTGTACATAAATAGTTGTTAGAGGTGGGAATCGAACCCACAACCTTCTGCTGATTCCCAGGCGGGTGCTACTACCCGTTTTTTAATTAGGTACTAACTAAAAAAATCAACAATATTATTTGACTCACTTTAAACACTTGTACAACATTGTCGTAAAAAGCCTACAATTTTGATCTTCTAGTAAAATCACGTTATAAAAACGTTTGTCATGTTGCGGCTTTGTGATCGATGTAATCCATCTATCACGGGAAAAACTTCGTTTTTGTCAGATTGACACGTAAAATCCGGTAACAAATGTAGCATCAATTTACGAGTATTGCCGTTTTTAGAATCGATAGAACCTGTAGAGTCTGCTTTACGTTAAGCCTATACCAATAAGTAAAGCTATTATTATTATTAGTATTTGACTTTCACAGAGAGGCTGAGGGAGAATGATAATATTGTCCAATAGACAAAGTCAAGTCTCAAGCCTCTAATAACATACATAACATAACATTACCTAATGTTTTGTAATGTATGTTATTAGAGTCTACCTAGACTTGAATTACATACATTTACATTTAGCTTCGTTTATTTAAAACAACGCTGCGCGCTTTCACACCCGCGTAACTACCAAACCCGTGGAAATATGGAGATAAAAAGTAGCCTATGTTACTCCCAATGAATCAATGTGTCTTCATTCCAAGTTTCATCAAAATCGGTCCAGTAGCTGATATATATTATATAGATATGGATTACGAATTTATAACAATGTGATCTAACGATTATACCGTCAGTGTAAAAGGACTTATCATAAATGTATAAGTAAAAGGAATGTTACATAAAAGTAGGTTCCATATACTTAGTAGCATTGACAAAATACATTAGTAGAAGATAGGTAAAGAACAAAACTTAGAATACCGTAATATAAAACATGTTTTCAGTAGCTAGATATCTAAAAAGAATTCGTCGATAACGCTGATTTCACCAGTAGGTACAGCAAACACAATGGGTTTTATTTCATAATACGAATGTAACCCCAAATCAATCTTCTGTAAGTATCGAAGTTTGATTTAACGTAAAGCTTACTAATCTGAATTACCTTGCCCATGAAATGAACCGTTCGATCACCGTTTGTTTACTCATATTATCGTCTAATAGCTGATACCGGACAATATTGTCAACTCGTTATCAAGTACTGAAAATGCGATGATCATTACAGAAATTGACTCTGTTAAAATAGGAGGTTTAGTCATTTGCGACGCAAAAGTTATGCTGTATTATTATGAGAATGCAAGTGGCCAGAACTAACTCGGAAAAACAAAAGGCGAGATTTGTTACAACAAATCTTACAAGGTGAGATTGCTTTCAATTTAAACTTATAAAACGTCCTTAAGGACATCTTTCACATAAAATCCCACATTGACGACCCAGTTGGCACAATGGTCATCATGCTGAACTGCCAAACACAGGGTTGCGGGTTCGATTCCCGTCTCAGACAAGTATTTCAGCTTAGATATTTGTGGTCTGATTGTTTCTATAAGTATATATTTACAAAAGAAAAGCATTTAAGTAATATATTAGTTGTCTAGCACCCATAACACAAGTCTAGTTACTTAGCTTGGGGCTAGCTGGCGATGTGTGGAATGTCCTGCAATATATTTAAAATATACCTATCGTAATTTGTTTTACAAGTTCCCTCTTAGATGAGTCATGCTATAGCTCAGACTACAATTGCTATAGATAAATTATGGGATTGCATTAAAAGTTATCTGGAGACTTTTAATTTGGCTATGGCAGCAGCATTAGCCTTATTAAAGACGTCCAACGTGCAGGTATTTACATTGGAGGAGGTGTTCCATCGATTGTGTTGGGGTCCCCTGGGGCTTCATACCCACATCGCTCCTCGGGTGAAACTCCATCGGCTCATATTTTGTCTGCTGCGGCCTATTCGGCTCCAAAATATGTTGAGTTACTTCTAAATTAAGTCACATTTCATACTGTAGGAACATAATTAGTAAATAACAAACGGACAAGAAAGTGATCTTATAATGGTTCCTTTTTAACCCCCGACGCAAAAACGACGGGGTGTTATAAGTTTGACGTGTCTGTGTGTGTGTGTGTGTGTGTGTGTGTGTGTGTGTGTATGTGTGTGTGTGTGTGTGTGTCTGTCTGTGGCATCGTAGCTCCCAAACGGATGAACCGATTTTGATTTAGTTTTTTTTGTTTGAAAGATAAGTTAGTCGGGAGTGTTCTTAGCTATGTTTGATCAAAATCGGTTCAGCCGTCTTAAAGTTATGGGGGATGAAAGTCAGGATCAAAAACCGAATGTAAGTAGATATACTCGAGTGGGGTATCAAATGAAAGGGCATGACTCGTACATTACAAATATCTATGTTTGATCAAAATCGGTCCAGCCGTCTAAAAGTTATGGGGGATAATACTCAGGATTAACAACCGAATGTTAGTAGATATGCCCGAGTATCAAGTTAATTTGAGTTTTTTGGCTTCGTTTGGATCTTTTTTACTTTTCTTTCCATTTTTTTATTATATTACTAGCTGTGCTCCGCGGTTTCACCCGCATAACTCCCAATCCCGTTGGAATATCGGAATAAATTAAGATGTAAGCATTCAAATGGATATAGGGACAGAGAAAGCGACTTTGTTTTATACTATGTAGTGAAGATTATTTTTAACCCTAAACAGTTTTTTTTATTAAAGGTATTCTTTTTCAATTTTTTCCTTTAGATATTCAACTTTTACAACTACAAGTAGGTATTTCATAGCTATTAAATATTAGAACTACCTAAGTATACATAGAAGAAGACGTCTAGATCTAGGTTATCTATACATCTTCTCTAATATATATAAATTACGTGTCACGTTGTTTGTGCGCGATGGACTCCCAAACTAGGTACTTAACCGATTTGAATGAAATTTGCACACCGTGTGCAGTTTGATCTAACTTGAAAGATAGGATAGCTTACATCTTAATTTATTCCGATATTCCAACGGGATCGGGAGTTATGCGGGTGAAACCGCGGAGCACAGCTACTAATATAACAAAAAAATGGAAAGAAAAGTAAAAAAGATCCAAACGAAGCCAAAAAACTCAAATTAACTTGATACTCGGGCATATCTACTAACATTCGGTTGTTAATCCTGAGTATTATCCCCCATAACTTTTAGACGGCTGGACCGATTTTGATCAAACATAGATATTTGTAATGTACGAGTCATGCCCTTTCATTTGATACCCCACTCGAGTATATCTACTTACATTCGGTTTTTGATCCTGACTTTCATCCCCCATAACTTTAAGACGGCTGAACCGATTTTGATCAAACATAGCTAAGAACACTCCCGACTAACTTATCTTTCAAACAAAAAAAACTAAATCAAAATCGGTTCATCCGTTTGGGAGCTACGATGCCACAGACAGACACACACACACACACACACACACACACACACAGACACGTCAAACTTATAACACCCCGTCGTTTTTGCGTCGGGGGTTAAAAAACCTAATTTCTACAAATTATCAATAACCATAAATATTCTGTATTTTTTCCCTCTCTCAGATGATTTTAACAAAGTTTAATGTGCTTTCAAGGTTTCGTTTCGTTATTATTTCAATTATTTTCACAAAAGCAAACATTTCACAATTTATTATTTTATTACATTTGCGTTTTCTTTGGTATTGTCATTTCCATTCCCAGTTTTGTAAAAAAATAGGTATATTTTATTTTTGTAGCGGAATTGAAAGGAAACTTAAGGTGATATTTTTGTTAAATGGTCTAAAACAATTTTTTTTCCATTGTAGCACTTATCTGAACTTGTTTCGGGACAGTTACAACAAAAAAAAATTATCAAACGTTTTTTTTTTCAATAGTGGATTTGTAGGTTTAACGGAAGTAAGCCTATTTAAGATTATTTGTTAATGAATATATTTAGAATGTCTTTTCTGTACGTCCTTCCTCAACTTCTTGTCCATCTAATGGTTGCCTCGAAGAAATAGCTTTAAGCGATAAGGCCGCCCTTTGTAAAACTTAGACTTAAGCTTTGTTTTTAAATAATCTGAATTTTCATTGGTTATTTTTTAATTCACAGTACAATATGCACCCGACGTACTCTCCGTCTGGTAGTGCAGACTGTCTTCGCTGTCCTGACAGTCGCCAGTTTCATCCTAATCGTCATCATGGCGATCAAGAACCCTGTGCACGTGACTGTTATCCCACCACCACCTTCGAGATGCACGCTTAACAATTGTCGAGTTATGTGCAGGGAAGCACCGTTATTTGACAAATACGAAGATGACATTGTTAAGGCTGTTGCTGTAAGTAACACATCACCACTATGGAGCCATTTGTGTGGCTCTAAAAAGAGCCGTTTGCACCCCACTCTAATACCGCCCGCTGTAGGGGTGTCTTGAAGTGAAGTGTTTGCAGTTACAGTGAGTAACTAGTGGCCAGGAAAATTTGACTGTTCGAGCGTCACTGACTCGAAAAGAAGAAGAGCTCTAAAGAAATGATCTGTAAAGTTAAGATCTTACGATTGCAGAGTGAACATAAATATATAACACGTAAATTCAAGGAATAATAACTATAATAATAGCGATATACGTTCCTAACATTAATATTTCTTAATTTTATATTAAACAAATCCTAATGTTCTACAACTTCTCTTTGATGTTATGTAAATTGTAAACAGAATGGACAAAATAATAACGTTTTCGTGTGTATTTGTTTAATTTTTTTGGAGTCTAAAATTAGAATAAAACAGCAGCTACGTTTTAACCGTTTATTCAGAATTGCTATTTATATATCAACTCTAGAGAATTTCCCTACACGCCGTCTTAATGGTAATTTACGAGTCAAAACCACAAAAGGTTTCGCTTATTGTGACTACCAAATTACTGAATTCATGGATAATTCAACTCGGTTAGTTCGCGTAAAACGGTTTTGTTTATATGCCCAAAAACAAACGAATTTTCCTTTAATTTTCCTCGTACCTATGTTTTGAAAGCAAACCGTGACAAAAGCAAAACTTATAAAATTAAATACATTTGTTTGTTTCAGGAAGGCGATACTAAATGCCATAGAGTAGCGCTGGAACTGCATTCACCCATATTCATTAATGATAGCCTTCCCGTGAACTGGTTATCCAATATTCAGTCAGATGTCTACCGCATTTCCATAATAAAAGGCAACCTGAAACATATTCCTTGTGGAGCCTTTATGAGTCACTTTACCAGAACAGTTACCACGTTACGCCTCGAGAATCTTAAGTTGGAATCTTGGGATTCTAATAGTTTGGTTGGATTATCTAATTTGAGAACTTTAAATGTATTCTCAACAGTAATGAAGTACACAGAATCGAATTTTTTGAGACCAGTTGATGATACTTTACAAACTCTAGTCATTTCAAAGAGTGGATCTTGGAACCCGGTTAATGCCATGGGATCAAAAGGATTCCTCAAGTTAATTGTTGTTGATTTTTCGTTCAATGTTTTTAGAGATATATTGGGAAGCGACAGCTTTATTGGTCTCGAAAACTGTAGGATTCTGTACCTGAATTCTTGTCAAATAACTTCAATAGCAATCGGGGCATTCGACTACTTGTTAAACATCGAAGTGCTCTACTTAAATAATAACTATTTGAGAACTATTGCTGCAGATTTGTTTAAAACCGTTGCAACAATAAACAATCCGATACCTAGAATCAATTTACAAGATAACTATTGGGAATGTGATTGTGAGGTTGATGACTTGCAACAGATGGTAAGAAAAAATCTTCTGCTCATCGATCCCATGTGTATTTTTCCTGAAAAAATGGAATACAAAACTTTTAGCCAATTTGAACATTACTGTGTTAATGGAAATTTTCCGGAACAAAACGAAGGTGTAGTGACTCCTGAAATCAGTAGTAATGGGGTCAATAATCAAATACAGCCTTCAGATGATAATTTTTACATGGATGGTGAATATTGCAAAGGTTCAGGTAACATATACCAAGAGGATTCTGTAAGAGTTTTCACTCCATATGATGGTAATCAATGTAACTCGAATCTAAATATCAATCGCTCACTAGTTGAAGAAACTTTTAAAAAAAGAGTAAGAAACAGAAGTCAATTATTTCGGTTTACATTCTTACTACAGACAGATAATTATACAATATTACAAATTGGTGCAACTTCCGCAAAGTCACAAGGTTACGGATTAGTTTGGTATCATTCGATTTGTCCGTATGAAGTTTACTGTGTTGACCGCATGCCAAAGTTTCTAACGATGTATAATACGGATTCGAATGCTAAATTTACATTCTGTGCAATACAATTACAATATGGTAATTTAAATGGCAATGACTGTATAGGACATGAAGATTACGAAGAGAAAAAATTTGATACAGAATACAAAGATAAAACTGGCATCAGCATTATGGCATATATGGTGACAATATTTCTATGTTTATGTTTTGGTGCCTCTACAGTATACGCTGTTATAATAACTCATCCTATTCTTTTGAAAGGTAATAAAAGAATCTTGTTTGTAAAACATAAACATGTTGAAGCCATAGTTTTACCACCTAAAGTTCCACTAAGAAATGATTCGAGTGTCGAAATTGATAGGAAGGAAAACAATATATTTACTGTGCCTTCATTTGATAAACTGTCAGCTTCGAAATTTAATTTCGATAGACAAAAGTCTATGAGGAGTAATAAAAGTTCTGCTCCAAGTTACATTTCAGCTTTACAACCGACGGAAGATCAACTTGCAGAATGGCGAATAAAACACCATTTCAATAACGATTTATCGCGAACTATGAGTCCTACGACATCCGAATTGTATACTTTATCTTACAGCGTTTCTGACACTCCGTATTGTTCTCTCGATGAAAGCGATAGAACTTATGAGAGCTTAAAGTAGCATTGTCGATAGCCCGCATGGCCTTGTTCTTGCCAGAAATGTTGATCATTCATCACAATAGCTCGTATTTCACTTACCGACTCGGTTAGTCTAGTAACATTGGTTCCGCCTGAAGTCATTTATTCAGATAGAGTCGGTGCGACCGGCCCCGTCACTGGTTCACTCGTGAATCAATCCTTACAGCTGTTTCTGAACTCTGTGCCAGAGCCATGCATTGTCTCGCCTATTGGACGACTGATCTATTTTAGATCATATTTAAAAGCGACTAGACTAGACAGGTCTACTAAACCAATTAGTTTCTCAGGTCGGAATGTATATGTCACTCTAATCTAACATCGTAAATCGTGTAAAGAATGCAATTCGATGGGAAATATAGAGAATTAATACGATTAGGTATTCAAAGTCTAGCGATGAAATTATAGTTCCTATAAACGTACTTAAAATATTTTAAGTGTTACGTCGTAATATATAGCTACAACAATTAACGAGATATTTATCACTTTATTGTAGACGAAATAAACGTTTTTATTTTACGAAAGTTGTTTCATTTAAATCTGTTTCACGAAACTTTGACGACGATGTTTATAAACAATGGGAAGGAAAATCACGGGTGACGAAATGATATGATGATTAATCAATCAAAACTGAGTATTACTGGGCATCGCTGCCAAACCGGGCGGAAGCTAGCTATGAAGCCATTGAGAAAGTGCAAGGTAACAGGTATATTAGTAGTCAACACTGTCACTACATTTGACAACAATAGCTCGAAACGAACTACAAAGTCGTTGGCAGCCCTAACTCTTCCGGCGGGCGGTAGATTAGAACAATGCACTTGACATTAATGCTGCCAGGGTTGATACTTAGCATATTATTATACTTAGTAACAGATTTGTCTCATTTTAGATGAGCAATCATGATTTATATAAATTCAAATTGAGCATGTGAAAATACTACATCAGATTGTGCCATTTACAATTACAATTATCTGTAATAAACGAAATCTAAAGCCAACTACCTTGATACAATAAATAGAAATCGTTGTTGTTTTATTATAGGTATATCTAAAAATAAAACTAATCGATGAAAACAATAGTAAAGTGTATCAAAGCTGCCAGAAAAGTATCGAGTAGGTATGAAAGAAACCTAACGTTTTGAAATTTGAGAAGCTAATTTTAAATGTTAAATGGAGAGAATTTGTCGTGTCCAAACTTGTCCATTCTATTCGTAATTGTGCGATTATTTATTTTTAACCACACAATTCAAGATTTAAAGTCAGACTGGAGCAGTGGCTACGTTACTAAAACTCATTGATGAGCTGCTCCTGAGCTTCCCTATAAACTTTCACTAAGTATTGTTTCAATTAATTTATCCATAGAATAAACTTCAGTTTGTCACAGTGTGTCCGACTCTTTCAATAACTATAAAACCGATAACTAGTTCCTCAATACGCCACTAGATGGATCTTTTTTGACGGCCTCTGTGGCGCGTCGGGCGAACACCCGACTGCGACGCAGAAGGTTGCGGGTTCGATTCCCGCCGGGAACAAGTATTTATGCTGACCATAAATTCTTGTTTCTGGTTCTGGGTGTTTCCTATATGTATAATATGTATATATTTAAAAAAAAAAAAAAAAAAAAAGTATATAAGTAGTTTATCCGTTATCTGGCACCCATAACACAAGCATTAAGTTGCTTAGCTTGGGGCTGGATGGCGATGTGTAATATGTCCTGAAATATTTATTTATTTATTTTTTCGAGACGCTAACAAATAGATAAACCGCCGACAAATGTACCTCAAATACTGGACATATGTTTTCTGTCATACACGTGTAGAACGACCCTGTGGGTGGGTGTGTCAAATAATTTTCAAATACCTCTTAACTATACCTAAAACAAATCGATGGAACCAACTACCCAGTACGTACTCCTAATCGTTTCCGTTACAGGAAACAAGGAAAGGAAACAAACCAATAACGAACCCAATTATCTCTTTGAAAAAGAAAAGTACTATAAAGGTTTACGCCCAATGTATAGTATAACACAATGTTGTATGAAGACTGGCATTTGTGTCATATCTCTTCTTTTATTTATTAATGTTTATCTGAGCGTAGATCCTAAATGTGACTATGACTTAATTATGATAGTAACACGAGTATGCCTTTATTGAAAAACTAGCGACCCGCTCCGGCTTCGCACGGCTACATTATGCATGTATTATACATATAAACCTTCCTCTTGAATCACTCTATCTATTAAAAAAACCGCATCAAAATCCGTTGCGTAGTTTTAAAGATTTAAGCTTACAAAGGGATATAGGGACAGAGAAAGCGACTTTGTTTTATACTATGTAGTGATAGTGATAGTGATGATAAATAAATTGAATGGAATTGTAACAATAAATTAGCAAACATAGACATAATAATATATTTAGTCAAAATTCATCAAACTAATGTACAGTCACATTACCAATTAGCTGAACCCCACGTGACCTAGAGCTCACTCGCAAATCTGTAAGGTTGTAAAGTAATGTTACCTGATTCTGTTTTTTTAACAATATACTATACAATACAATATACAATATAAAAAAATAACAAAATAAGTTACTATATTTTTTACAGATATGCGAATGAGCTCTGGGTCACGTGGGGTTCAGCTAATTGGTAATGTGACTTTTAGGTGAAAACGGTAGAAAACTACAAAGATAAGGTATTTCCTTTGATTTGATATTGTTTCCAGGAATGGTTCTTTATCAGCAACGCTATCGACTGATAGAAAAATATAGAGTGCTTATTTTTATGTAAAATTAATAATATCTGGCTTTTTACTTAAATTAATTAAACTTTTCCATAAATAGAACGATGCAGTTTTAGTTTTAATCAAGTCACTCGACTCCTTTCAACATATTTAGATGAATAAACTTTAGAGGCGTAACCGGTAATGCTCAATATATAGAGAAATCCTATATTTCCTTATTGACTTTAGGTATATCTGGCTTTGTATTGATTTGATAGACTAGTACCTACATATCGAGTATCTATAATAGACTTACTGGTAAGGGTTCCTGTGAGATCGAGGCTATTAGTGAGTACTGTGTTGGTAACCAGAATTTTTCACAAGTCTACAAATAATCAGGCCAAAATCCCAACTTTTATCTCTTTGAACCAAAACTATCCATGACGGATTAAGCAGAAACTTGTTAACATTCACTTTCTTGAAGAAGGTTTCTTTCAGTATTCCCTTAGTGAATCTGTTAAGGAATAATAAATAAAGATTGAGGAAATTGATGGGTATATTTTTCTTAAATTTGTGTTGGGTCACAACTTGGCAATTGTTTTGACAATGATAACTACGTTTTTTATCAAACCTTCTGAACTCCTTTTATTAGTATAGGTATATTGCATTATTGAACGATTTAAATTAATTTAACAAAAAATATTTTTTGATTTTCTAGTTTTAGCTTCAGTTGATTTCCTTTTAAGGTGTGCTATCTTAATAAGTCCTTTGTTTACAAAGTTAAAAGTAAGAGCGTGTTCAGATGACACGCGTTGACCACGCGCCCGCCACGCGCATCACACGCGTTGAACACGCTTTGAAATTTGTACTATATATGTATAATTTGAGTCTTATGACACATCAATAGATCTCAAATTGCATTTATGCAAGTCCACCTGTACACGCTACGCGCCCGCCCCGCGCCCGCCATGCGCAAGCTCCGCGCCCGCCCCGCGCACGCCCCGCGCCCGCTTGCAGAAATGAAATTGTAGATCTATTGATGTGTCATAAGACTCAAATTATATATAGAACAAATTTCAAAACGTGTTCAAGCGAGGTGTTTAAGCGTGGCGGGCTCGTTGTCGACGCGTGTTCAGACTACACGCGTAGACCACGCGCACGCCACGCGCATCACACGCGTTGAACACGCTGTGGAATTTGTTCTATTTATAATTTGAGTCTTATGACACATCAATAGATCTCAAATTGCATTTCTGCAAGCGGGCGCGGGGCGTGCCCGGAGCGTGCACGTGGCGTGAGCGGGTGGACTTGCTTTACTGCAATTTGAGATCTATTGATGTTTCATAAGACTTAAATTATGTATAAAACAAATTCCAAGCGTGGTCAACGCGTGTTCAACGCGTGTGTAGCGCGTGGCGAGCGCGTGCACTACGCGTGTCATCTGAACACGCTCTAAGGCTGCCTAAAAGACTGACTGCTTATCCGATGTCCGAGGTAGAAGCTTTGGTCACCCGCTAAAACTAGTATTAATTTAATTTATTAATTTCGTTTTCATATAGGTATGAGACGTCACGCTACGTCTTGCAAAGCAGAATGCCAGCAACATATTAATTCATAATAAGTTAGTAGCCGCATTTAATTTTAACTCGACGATATTCCGACTACAGGTGGTCTGTGAACTATGATTAATGGTAGATTATGATGAATATTTATAACTCTAATCCCGGGCAGGGCGAGTACTAATGAGTTTTTCTTTTTCTTACGAAAAATGTATGTGCGCTAATTAATATTGCTCATAAAGTGAAGCAAAACATCGTAATGTTGCGCGGCTTGTCTTTAGATGTATTGATGAGCTTTTTTCTCTCGACACGGTCAACTGCGCCAAGGGGTTGGTTTAGGTTTTAGGTAAGCCTACTCCATCTTATGCATATGCGCTGAGGGTGCATATGCTGGAGTCGCATCGAAACGTCAACTTCAAGGCGTTTGTGGTGCGAGTCCCTAACCGCTATTTGCCTCGCGTCATGGATGAAAGCTTCTGGCCAAAGGACGTGGTGTTCCGTCGCTTCCGCGGACAAATTCCACAAGAAAAAACTAAGACGAAAGTGTAGTGACATGGAAATGCTACTAACATAGTTCTAAGCTACCTATTAACACATTCAATTATTACTATATAATATAAAGTCTATAAGGTATTTATCTATGGGCCTTTGTCTTGAAATAAATGATTTATTATTTATTTATTTATTTTTACATGACCCAGGCATTAAAGTCCCCTGAATATCATGGTTAAAAGTTGTTGACGCTGTATAAATTATTAAAATTAGCCGATATTATTATTGTGCAAGTTTAATTTAGGAATTATATAAATAAATAAGTCTACGTCTATTATTATACTCATATATTTATACCACACCGGCACATAAACGTATGTATGAAAATGTCAGCGAGTAATGACGATTCGGTTAGTATGACACTATGCCACAATGCACTATATCACTTGTGTGTCACTATGTAGCAAGGTGTAGACTTTATATTTACCTAGTATAGGTACGGTCGGCTGCGTAATTGCAGACCCACCGTAGAGCTATAAAACAGATGTTAAAATAATGTTTTCAACACAAGCAAGATTCTAGACACCTGCTTTAGGTGAAGTTTAAAGTCTTCTAATTTATCAATTAATCAAACAAAAATTATTAGAATGCAAACATTTCAATAATAGTAATTTTCGAACTCTACCGAGGGCTGCAATTAAGCAGCCGACTGTACCTTCTCTTTTTGATGATGGGAAAATGCTCCAGTTTAAGTTTGCAGATGGTAGATTGCCGGAGACTTAATTACCTACCAAAAACCAATTGAAAAAAAAATGGTATTCCATCAACATTTCGTCGGAGTACAAGTACTGCAAGTTGTAACCACAACAAATTAAGTCAAAATAATAAAGATAAAATACTGACCTTTTCAATAAAAAAGGTTTGTTTATCTTTTCCTACAGAAACAACAAAAAACAGGTACCCAATTGCCCGTAATTCTGATAAATAAATATTTTGATAAAGGTGTCGGAGCTTTGTCAAAATATTTGGTTTGGAATGTAGAAACAAATAGAGTAGGATGAAATTTCTGGTTTAATTGACTAAATAAAAAATTAAGTTAATAAAAATAAATAGGCCATCATCGAACTTTTTGTAAGAATTTTTTTAAAAACATCTACAGGATCGAACTTTCGCGAGTAAAACCGTGCATGGTGTTGGGCACACAGAGTAGACCAAAGTAAAAGACTTATCAAATTATCAATGAATAAATAAAAAAAATAAAAAATGTAAGAGACGTTAGACAGTTAAGCCAAATCCCAAATATACCGGCAGACAGGTGTCACTCAATATCGTTTATAAATTATTATTCTTTTGAAAGTTCCTATTATTAATAGGTAGTTTTGACATAGGTACGCAGCCAGTTTTTCGTGAATTGAATTACCGTATCTAAATTACAGCAATAATATGCAGTTGTTTGAGTGCATTGTCAACAGCTACACTGTCTCAACTAATCAACTTGGCTTCGGTTAGTTACTATTTGGCGTGGTATTGAAGAAAGATGAATGCAATGTAGGTACAACATTTCGTTTGATTTTATACTAACCGATTTATAACAACATGACTTTTTGTAGCTAACTTGTGCCCTTTGATTATTATGGAAAATAATATATTAAAAGTGATATGAAAGGATTCAGACTCGTAGCTCTCGTAGTTTCAGAGAATTAGTGATGAGTATTTTCTCTTCTAGAAATATATAGAAACTAGCTTGTTCCCATGACTTCGTCCGCGTAAAATTAGTAAATTGGACTAAGGAATCACGTTGTCCCATACAAACTTTTCCTTTCCTTTTCACCCCCAAATCAAGAATTTCAGAAAATACTTTCTTATCGGATGCCTACGACATTCAAAGAACACACCCTCAAAGTTCAGGTCTCTGCGATCAGTGGTTTAGGTTGTGTGTTGATCCGTCAGTCAATCAGTTGTTCTGGACAAAGCATTTTATATGTATAGAATACATAGTGCGTGAGCCAGCACGCATTTCTAGATTTTTTTTCATGCATCTCCAAAATTTGGCACCGCGGCCAGATTTGAACTCGGGACCTCCCGCTTACCGTGCGGGTGCGATAACCACTACGCGGTTAGTGACGCTGAAGACGAAAGCAGGATGATGCATTTTACTTGTTTTTTTGTTGGTTTTATATTGCATGCGCCCGTCATTTTAATAATAATAATAATAATTCATTTATTTCGGATTAAATTAAATTAAAATACAATTGAAATAAAAATTAATCCATATGCACTACTTAACTAGATCCAATTTAAAAATAATAAAATAACTAAACCAAGTCAGAAATCCTAAAAAAAAAAAAAACTACAAATGTCAACAATAGATAAAATAAAATAAAATTACATTAGTTACATTAAAATAAAATAATTCCAAACAAAATAAAATAATTAATTACTACTAAATCAACATTAAATTAAATTAAAATAAATTCATTTACTTACTTAAAATTAAAATAAGTTAAAAACTAAAAATTAAAATATAAAAATTGAAAAATGATTGATGAAATGATTGCTGAAATTCTCAAATAGTTTTATGAATCCCTATCCAATATCTCCAGATAGGAGACTCCAATTTATTAGCTATTACTCTAAGCATACTGTTGGAACTGCCCCGGACTCGTCGCATTAGTGAAGCAATTCTTAGTCGCCTAATTGCCTGAAAAGAAGCCACACCATGCTCGGCATGCATACCCGATGCGCTACAGTACCTAGGCAACCCCAACAGCACCCTCAGTCCATTATTGTACTGGACACGGAGAGCGTCAGCTGCCAACCTTGTATAGCTGACCCACAGAGCGCAAGAGTAAAATGATTGACAATATGCTTTAAATAAAGTAACTTTAACATTACACGTGCTGCGTGCAAATCTGCGAGCAACCATATTACACCTGACAGCCAACGCCCTCCGCTCCCTGTCAATGTCCTTATTATCCCTAAGGTCGTCTGTAACCAAGTGCCCTAGGTATTTAAATTTAAATACTCTATTTATGGGCTCATTTATCAGGTAAATTTGTGGGATCGCCGAGTAAAGTTTTGAGCGCCCCCTGAAAACTAACAATTAAAAAACTAACTAAAAATTTTAAAACTCGAAGTAGTGATTTTCCAACAAAAATTTTATCGGAGTATTTTTTAATAAATAAATCGGAAGCTATAAAACCGTACCTTAGAGAAATCACACCTGTCTCGAACGTCTCTCCAAAGAGGTTATTATACTGGCAGGTATTACCTATTTATGATCTGGCGCCGGTCGTGTTATTGTTAATTAATAGTTAATAGTAGATGGCTTAATGTCCAGAGTAGGCATAACATTTATCAAGCTAGAAGTACACATCAGATTTTTAAAATAGTCACCCTAGTGGCTTATTTTGTAAATATTTACCAAAAAAGATACTTAAGAAATGTTAAACAAAATGATTAAATTCCAATTTAGTAGGTACGTTGTCAATACATCAATTTCTAACAAGTACGCGTAGTCTTCAATATAGTAGCCGTGGTACTACTATATTGAAGACTTTAACAAAAACAAACTGAATACAAAATATAGAGGTAAATAAATTACAAGTTTAAAAAAAATAATGTTATATAACTTTTGCAAAAAAAAACAGTAAAAACTATAAAAACCTTAACCTAGAAGACTGTCTAGGTTTAGGACTAATATATTTTAGAAGTACTAGTAGAGTAATTATTATTATTGTGTCCAATAGTCAAGTGGTTTTTTCCGCTCAGTTCTGTAAAAACTCTGAAATCGAAAGCATGGTTTCGTAATATAAAATTAAACATACCAGCGAGCGTCATTATTTCGTTTATACTTCCTGATTGCGAAATTGAATCTTAATTAAGGTGATACAAAATTCAATTTCATATGTATTCAGAATATGTAACCCCTGATAACGTTCGCCTATATTTAGCTTACGCTACCTCCGCGGCATAGATATACCTCTAGATAGCATGTCTAAAAATTTACATAATCCATTACAGTGTGGGCCCTTTTATGTTTTACCTTATAGGTACGCTTCAACAATACAGGAAAATTTTGAAGCTAATATTGACGTTATGGTAAATACATACCTTAAGGCTTCAATGGGGAATTTTCACTGGTTCTAAACAGGCGTAGATTTTGTGGTCATAGTCGCCTGAATTTGAATAGAAACGTAGGCAAAGCCGTGAGGCGGATACTAGTAAATTAATAAACCTGTAAAATATTAGTTTTTTTAAATAAATTACTTAAGTTGAAATGAGTGATCCTTAAGTCACCAGTCGCATGTCCAGTCCACAATGGTGCATCGGCGCTTGGTTTCAAAATCTTTCATGAATGGCGCCTCTTAAATATTCCGAGAAAAAAATAAAGCGCTGAATACCAGATTTCGTAGGAAAATTCTCCATTGAGAACTGTTTATTTTGGATTTATATTCTTTGTTACAAATTTTGTTACGAGTAGGTACTGATTTTACTGAAATATCACAACTTTGGAAAAGGGTAAAGCTGGTTTGTTGATATAAGTTTAAACGTATTTTTCTATCTATCCACATTAGATTCATATGTTTTTCGTCGAAATATGATTGGTTATTTATTATTAAGTAGATACATTTATGCTAGTAGATAAATATTAAAAAAAAACTATATGTGCTAACATTGCTCTTAATGTGATCTTCTTCCACTCTACCACAGTTAATTGAAGAGTTCTATCCTCTTCAATAGTTCTATCCTCTTCAATATGTATGCAGGTAATAGGTTTGTAATAGGTGTAGGAAAAGGCCATAGCCATAGCATCTGAATAGCTTAGATTAATGTTGCTGACCTTTATATATAATTTGAATTTGCTATACTTACTTCAGTGCTGAGTTTAATAGCCCCAAGTTCCTATCCAAATTTTATGTTTTCTTTAGATTCTTCTTTGCGTAGCACCTAGGGGTCCTATAAGCCTACAGGTCTAATATGACTACTTTTGTCCGTCATCCTTTTCTTAGGTCATCCTCTTTCTCTCTATCTCCCTACATTCCTACTCATCACTGTTCTAGTCACATGTCCATATCAACTTTTACTTTTTCAGTCACTGGCGCTACTTTCAGGCTTGCTTTATAGCTTTAAAAGTAGTTTTGTTATACCTGCTACCATACCTTTCCTGTCCGATAATTGACTACTGCAATTGCCGCAGTGTTTGTGTCAGTTTTTAAGATGAATTTATACAAATTTCAAGCGGGCAAAGCCTCGGATAAAAGCTAGTTACAAAATAATAACAATGAAAAATATTGATTAATAACAATGGCAACAATCCAGACAAAGTGAACGTCCCTTAATTAATTCAGTTAATTATTGCAATGATGCAGTTGGCTAGAGGGTCGGTCACTGGTTCCGGTATCAGGTGTGTATACGGCCTTAAAGCTGTTTAGTTAAAAGTGGTGGAGATACGTGTAGAGTGTCGGTGGAGCTGAGACCGCGTGCCAACCTGGGTAACATCGGTACCCGGCTACGATTAGTCGCTCAATCAATTCAGCTCAAAGGACTCGTGTTCTTGCTGCTTTGGTTCAGTATAGCGTACTCACTCTTACAGTTCCTAGATCCGTAGATTAAAACCGTGCAAGATGGTGAGCTTATTAATTATTTTAGGAATTATAGGAATTATTGTGATTTTTTGTTACCGATTTAACAAAAAGGTGGCTTTTAATTGACTTTTTTTTTTTAAAGAATGATGAGGTTCAATATTGTGTTTTTATTTTATTTTTATTTTGTGGTATTACAATCAAAATATTTGTGCTCATTTCAGGAAGAACTTGGCAAAGAACAGATTGACAGTAAGTTATTAAAATTATTTTGTTTAAAGTACTAAGTGTTTTTTATTTTAAGAATAAAGTAAAAAATAGAGTAATTTAAAGATGGTATAGATAGTTAAAAAAAGGTGAAAAATTAAGCTGCGACTGCTAGAACAAAAATAAAAAAAAATAACCTTAAACTAAAACAAACCGTGTAAACATTATTGGCTTATTCTTAAGTGAGCTTTTACTGTAAAAGCCATGATCAAATTTGAGCTTTGATAAAATAGACAAAAAATTGCTTTCCCTGAATTACCTTTTTTAAAATTAATTTATAGCTTTCCCAATTTTATAATACTTTTATAAAACAAAACCAACTGACTTTTCCTGCGCAACCAATCAATTGTTATTAACGAAGTATAATTTAATATTGCAGGACAATGTATATAGCGCCATCTAGCCTTAATAGCTAAACTACTGGCTTAGTTTTTGGTGGCCAGTTAAAGAATACTTAAATATACTTGTTTTTTGTGTAGGTACGTACATAGGATAACCCAAACCATTAACAAATATTCATACATAAATATTTGTTTGAGGTGGGTATCGAACCCGTAACTTTCTGCGTTGTAAGCGGTGTTCGCTCGCCACGCCACAGTGGCCGTCAAATCAAACTATAAATCGTCGTAATTAAGCATGAAAATCACGTTACAAATGCGTGGGCGCACTTGAGCTTCATCAATTAATTCTTAACTATTTCGTTTATTGTAGCTATTTGCTCAAATTCTTGAGACAAGAGTCTCAATAAAATTCGTATTAGCCGTGTAGATTTTTCTAAGAATAATTCTATAGTCATTATATTGGTGTATAAATATGCCAATTCTTTAGAATGTAGGTCAACATAGACATTGTCTAAGTCAACGTCAAAGAATGGGTTAATTTATTAGGTAATAATTTTTGTTAAAAAAATCGTGGAAATGTTCATAGCTAGTTTTGTTGTGGAATTCAGGAAATAAGAGCTAAAGTGACTAGACTAATCTAAGCCAATTAAACAGGTGGCGTTTATTTATAATTGATTTTTACACTAGTTCAAAAGTAAAAAAGAGGTCACTCAAATACCTACCGGGAATTAAAATAAAATCAATTGTAATTTACAAGTTATTTTCGGAAAAGCTCTACAAAACCATGAGCTCTACAAAAGCGAAATTATTTTGAATGCTTTGCTATTAGTAGTACTTACATTATAAAATTAATTGAAACATAATTTAATTACAAATTTCAGTCCTGAAGAAGGCTTTCGAAGCGTTCGATCAAGAGAAGAAAGGATGCATTGGCACCGTGATGGTGGGCACCATCCTCGCCATGTTGGGTCACCAGATCTCGGAAGAAACTCTCAAAGAAATCATTTTAGAAGTCGATGCTGACGGTAAGTGGTAGTAAAGAGTTAAAAAAGTCGTATATTTTAACTATAGGTGCTGTTTCTCTGTTATATTTTAGAAGAAGCTGCATTAAATAAAAACTACATAGCAAAATTTTATAACATCACGCCTTCGACTCTTCGGAAACGCCCACCGAGGTAAACGGGGTAATTCTAAGGGCGCGTTCAGACGACACGAGTTGACCACGCGCCCACCACGCGCATCACACGCGTTTACCACGCGTTGAACACGTGTTGAAATTTGTTCTATACATAATTTGAGTCTTATGACACATAAATAGATCTGAAATTGCATTTATCAAGTCCACCCGCTCACACCACGCGCCCGCCCCGCGCACGCCTCGCGCACGCCCCGCGCCTGCTTGCAGAAATGCAATTTGAGATCTATTGATGTGTCATAAGACTCAAATTATGTATAGAACAAAGTTCAGAGCGTGTTCAACGCGTGGTCAACGCGTGTGATGAGCGTGGCGGGCGCGTAGTCAACGCGTGTCATCTGAACACGCCCTAAGGCTTTTAATACATGCTACGTGCAGTGTATAGCATATTACATATCGAGCCACGCGTTGTAACACTTACAAGTTGATTGATTATTTAATAGTTAATACTAATACTAATAAGTATTCAAAACTAGTTATTTTAAAGTTAGAGCTACTAAAGATAAACCTTTTTGTGAACCTTTTTTTACAGTAAAGCGTAGGTCTAACAGCATATCTAGTTTTAACCGTAACATAAGTGTAAATACCCATTTCAGGTTCCGGTGAATTAGAGTTCGAAGAGTTCGTGACGCTCGCCTCCAGGTTCATGGTTGAAGAAGATGCTGAAGCGATGCAGCAGGAACTCAAAGAAGCATTCCGGTTATATGATAAAGAAGGTAAATCATATAATTATATTGATTTAGTTTTTTATATGAGAGATTAGAAAATCACATGTGCCACAAATAAGTAGATCCAACAAAACGTGGAAGATGCGTTTGACGCCTTCTAGATAAGACAAAAGAGAAGAGTTTAGCAGTGGTATGACGATGGCTGATGAAAAGGTTCTTACAAAAATAGGAAAATATTTACTTACTAATGTATATTTTAGTTCGTAAATTTATTAATAAAACTTCAAAGTCGTGGCTGACTGAGACGGACTGACTGGAATAACAACGCACAGCTTCATTGAAATAACGGAAAGGGCTAAAATTTATTATGACATAGTTTAAGCATTTAACTAACGGATTTTGAAAAAATGATATAAAAGATATAAGTTAGGTATAAATTGTACAATTTATTAATCTCTGTTAAAAGTAACCATTTAAATTCTAAATTGTTGTTTAACGTTTAATTTAAGGTAACGGTTACATCACGACCGGTGTGTTAAGAGAGATCCTCAGGGAGCTCGATGACAAGATCAGCGCAGAAGAACTCGACATGATGATTGAGGAAATCGACTCCGACGGTTCTGGCACCGTTGACTTTGATGGTATGTTCACAAATAAAAGTATTAACAAATTTCGAACATAAACTTAAAATTCTGTAGTAGATTCCTTAATCGACTGAATTGCTGTTCGTTAGTCTCGCTTATACTAGAGAACGGCTTCACCAATTTGGTAAATTTTGGGTATGATATGTTTTCGGAAGTCTAGGGAAAGTTTTGAAAGCGGGTGAAACCGCGGGGCGTAGCTATAATAATGTAAATCAAGTATACATTAATATCCATAGATTAAGAATATAATATAAAAAAAACAGCGCACTCCTGGAGTGCAGGCAGAAGTGAAAACAATAAACTTGTTATTTCTCATAGAATATTTCTTGAAACGATCTGCTACTGCCATCTATTAGCACTCACTTAAACAAATATAGTTTATTTTTTATTCGCTAGATGGCAGTAAAAAATTTAAATCAGCGCCATCTACATTCGAATAGCGGTCTTTCTAGAAACTAAGTTTCTCAATTGGTGTAATAGATGGCAGTATAAGTTAAACAAAAAGACTAACACAAATAAAATCTCATCTGTCGCGTCAAAATCTGTCGCGTCAAAATCTGTCGCGAGAACGACTGAAAATGCTCACCCACAAAAGTGCCCAACGCGCCATAAGAAGTTTTCACTTCAATAATAATTAATAATGAATTCCTCTACGTTAGTATTGCTAAAACACGAGAACGGCTGCACCAATTTGTCTAATTTTGGATATGAAATATTTTTGGCAGTCTAGGGAAAGTTTTGAGATCGGGCTCTAAGCGGATGAAACCGCGGGATACAGCTATAATAATATAGGTATTTATATTATATACATATAAAAATTAAAGTCTAGACCCGCTTATATGAACCAATCAACGAGACCTTGATTATACCCATCACTCAGTTTTTATTTCGTATTGCCACGGGATCGCGGGAACAACTGCGGGGCACAGCCAGTAGTAATATGAAATATTTTTCAGAAGTTCACTCTTGCATATTTTATTGGTAAATCTTATGCTAAATTATACTGAAAAAGTTTATACATAATAATACCTAACCTAATATTATTTAATAGGAAATATCGGAAAGAGTAGGCACATAACGTAGCGGAAAATTCTTTCATCTTTAAATTTTTTTATTGTATTTTGTTCAAAGTAGAAACTTTTAGCAACAAAAGTTCGATTAGCTACAGCTGTTCTTTGTAAAGCAATGTTTAAACATCCAACAAAAACACATAGAACAATAAAAATATGAAGATAAAAAGAAATCGGTATGACCATTCGTTCATTTCGATGTTTATCTCTTAAGATTAGCAATGAAAACAGGAAAACAATTTCTCGAAAAGAATACGAACAACGTAAAAAACCCAGTAGGTACAAAAGAAGCTAATGATGTTTGAAATAAAGTTCTAAATCCTGTGAGATTTTGTCGAACGTTGTCGCTGTCAATCACACCTGCCAATATCAGTTCGAAATGCTGTAAAATACCAATTAGCTAGTTTATACTTTAGCGTTTCTGGAACTGGCAATTTTCGTTATAAATCGACAAATACTTACATTCCGTTTTCTCAGAAATGTTTGTGTTAAAAAGTTTTTAAATATATTTTCAGCTCATAGCGCTCCGCGGATTCACCCGCGTTACTCCCGATCCCGTAAGAATATCGGGATAAAAATACCTTAGCACACTCCCAATGTATCCTTATACCAAGTTTCACTGAAATCGGTTCTGTAGTTTCGGAGCCTATTCAATTCAAATAAACAATCAAAACTTTCATCTTATAATATTACTAGCGACCCGCTCCGGCTTCGCACGGCTATATTATGCATGTATTATACATATAAACCTTCCTCTTGAATCACTCTATCCTTTCAAAAAAACCGCATCAAAATCCGTTGCGTAGTTTTAAAGATCTAAGCGGTCAAAGGGAAATAGGGACAGAAAAAGCGACTTTGTTTTATACTATGTAGTGATGTATAAGTATAGATATTATCGTTAAATGTCAACTTACTAATCTTTCCGTAGAACGCTCACAAATTTCAACAAAAACTTATTTGCTTTACCTGTTAAGGAAAGCAAATAATAATAATTTATTTTAATAATGATTAAGTTGTCAAGACGAACACAAAGATAATTTGAAGGGAGAAGCAAAATACTCGACGCTGGCAAGATGCGCAGCATAGAATATGCTCAGTCGCATCCGCCATAAGAAGAAAAAAAAAAAAGTGTTAAACTTGAGATTTATTTTGATAGATTTTGATTAATTTTAACTTGTTGTTTTGGCAACTAGATATACCTCTTTACTTAGGTTCTCTATGCGTGACGATGGAGTAAGCTTGACCAGCACTTACTACTCTCCCAGCTCAGTAGAGCGTGTACAGAGGAAAGAATTAGAACTTTTGGAGCAAACTAAGTCGCGAGTTTCATCACGATGTTTTCCATCACCATACGAGCAATGTCAATTAGCGCATAAATTTGTATTTAAGAAAAATTCATTGGTGCACGACCTCTTAGCCTTTGGAATGTAAGTCGAGGTATCTACCACTAGGACAATACCGCTCTCGAATTCTAACCTATTGTATCTTTTTCCAGAATTCATGGAAGTCATGACCGGAGGAGACGACTAAATTCAGAAAAATCTATACTGAACCAAAACCAAACCAATGATATCTTACATTGGCTATACCACCATACTACCTGCATTCTATTCAATATATTTATTTAATTTAAATTATTTTTAAATTATATTTAATTAAAAAATATATTTGTATCTTTTTCTTGTAAATAAGATCCATGTTTTACATTTTATCCATTTTTTATCAGATTGTAGTTTAATCATAATAAAAAAGCCCTTTAATTTGCTAGTTTTTAGGATTCAATCCTTTGTAAGTATACCGGATATAGGTACCTTACATTCTTATAAGCTTTTTTGTTTTGCAACATGTCGATTTAAAAAAATCTGCTGGAGTGACGTACCTATAGGTGTTTTAATTTGGGTACCTACATGTCGAATCAAATCTGGAGAACTAAAATTAGTAATTAAATATAAAAACTAATATTATAAAGTCAAAGTCAAAGTCAAATTTCTTTATTTCTTTCGATACTTATGTTTAAAAATACAATGATCACTTGAAATCGTCTTAAGGTGAAAGGGTACCTGCGCTCGCTCCATACAAACGTAGTCGACTGTTTCCTCCCTGGATAATGACACTAGCACAAATATTTTTGTGCCATAAAACCTAAAACTGCGAAGACTATGCCCCTATGTTTTGGTTTTTTTTATTTTCTAATTATCATAGAAATTAAAATTAAAAAAGTTAAAAAATTTAAACGAGCAGAAAATAGGGGCATGGTCATGGCTGTTTTAAGTTTTATGCACCAAAAATATTTGCTCTAGTGTCATTATCCTGGGAGAAAACAGTCGACTACGTTTGTAATAGTTTGTATGGAAAAAGCCCCCGGTACCCTTTCCTCTTAAAGAACTAAGTTAGGATGTATGCCTTCGGAACGCGCCCACCAATGAGAAGAAGGCACAAGAAACTCATGGGGTTTTATTAAAAATATATTAAAAACTCTACTAAAAATAAATAATCAATTCTGTAGTTGTAAGACAGAACAATTATTTTGGTTCACACGCGGCGCCTACTAAAATAAACAGAGAATTTAACTGGCGAGACGTCGAACTAACTGAAAACATAAATATACTCTTGCACTTCAAAACCACAGTGCAATTAGAACAGTTGAAGAACTTAGGTAGTAGCCAGTGATATGTCAACCAGAGGTAGATACGTCTTTGCGAAATAAACTTTACCACACCAAAGTAAATAACAAATAGTTAAAGGAACTTATAATCCCTTTGGTGTTTTCGCATATTGTATGAAGACACGTCAAATTATTGTGTCGTAATAAAGGAATGCGAACTTCGGAGGTAACCACTCTAAAACTGTTACATCTCACTGGTAGTAGGTATGTATTACAAATAGAGACCGCCAGAGATATAATAATATGTTACAACGTCTTTAGTCTAGTCACATTTAAGGTCGCTGCGTCGTAACGTGATTTTTGACGTGATATTTTTATATGAAATGATGTAAGAAATCGTCACGTTCCGTCCGGCACGAGAAAAATCACATTAGACTACGAACACTTTATTAACGATGCACGTCCCGTCCGAGGTTTTTCCCATTGCGTATGCAGCGACCTTATATAAGAGGATAATGCGTATACTAGTTCACAGATAAAGAACAGAACCAAAACCTCGAGTTGGTGTTTTGAGTAATTGATTTTATGCGTCTAAAGGAACACAATTAATTTTTTCTTTCGACGAAATCGGGCAATAACAAAATTTAATTATTTTCTACAAACAAAAAAAAAATTTAAAGGTGTCAAAAAGTTCAGTTATCAAAACGTCCAGTTACTAAAACGATAAAGAGCCAAAGGGTTCAGTGGTCAATACTTCCAAATGTCAAATTTTTCAATGGAATTCCTACTGCAATAGTTTACACTGTGCAAGGTTTCTCGCTCTAATGGTTGAGTGGTCGCAGATGCTTCGTTTCCACGAGACGCATACGACTACAAGCAATTATAACATGCTCGCAAATGAGCTATAAATATTGTGAATGCAAACAACACTGCACTCTCAGCTTCTACAATGTTAATCACTGCGATGAGTTACAGCACTTTGAGTCTTATTGTTGTAGGCGCTAAGCTTATTTTGATAGATTAAATTTTGAAACTGTAAGATGTTCGCTGATTGATGAATGAAGAGTGAAATAACGATGCTAAATGCAAAGGTTTTAAGGTTATACCGACAAATATTTTTAGCTGAATCAATTTTTAGCAAACGAGTAGTTAATGTTGGCTTTCAAAAGCACATTAAAAAGTACCTAATGTTTATCACTTTAAGTAAGTAAATGGTAGTAAGTAATTGATTCAAATTAATAGCTGTTAAAATTTTAGGGAGTGTGGGGTTTTTATTTTTAGATTGGTCAGATTAAAATCGCCACAGAGCGTTCTTACCACTCTAATTTAGTGAGCAAATCTAAAAAAAAGAATCTGTTTCTATTTCAAAATATCTTTTTATCATGTTGACTCAGGTCTTTGATTTTTATACACGTAATAGGGACTATAGACCTCAGTATTTGGTATAAATTTCAACTTGCTAGATCCACCCGTTTATGGGAAAATCGGCAGTGACACACACACAGACAGACGGACAAGAAAGTGATCTTTTAGAGGTTCCTTTTTTACATTGGAGGTTGGTACTTTAAAAAGGAGTTTCTAAATTCGACTGTTTTTTTGGAACGATAGTTCCTTATCGCGCGTTGTGAATGAGGGAGGGCTAGACGGAAAAAATTCTTACGAAAAAATTGTCACGACACTTTTTGCTATAGTAAGCTATTGTAAGCTGTGCGGCGTCGCATGTTTCTCTGTCTGTCTCTCTCTCTCTTATAGAAAGCAAGCCAGATATTTTCATTTCTATTTCGCATTGAACAGTGTGGTGTCGCGACTCATTAAAAATGTCGTTACAACTTTTGGTCTTAAAAGTGTCGTTACAACTTTTGGTCTTAAAAGTGTCGTTACAACTTTTGGTCTTAAAAGTGGCGTTACAACTTTTGGTCTTAAAAGTGTCGTTACAACTTTTGGTCTTAAAAGTGGCGTTACAACTTTTGGTCTTAAAAGTGGCGTTACAACTTTTGGTCTTAAAAGTGTCGTTACAACTTTTGGTCTTAAAAGTGTCGTTACAACTTTTGGTCTTAAAAATGTCGTTACAACTTTTGGTCTTAAAAGTGTCGTTACAACTTTTGGTCTTAAAAATGTCGTTACAACTTTTGGTCTTAAAAGTGGCGTTACAACTTTTGGTCTTAAAAGTGTCGTTACAACTTTTAGTCTTAAAAGTGTCGTTACAACTTTTGGTCTTAAAAGTGTCGTTACAACTTTTGGTCTTAAAAGTGGCGTTACAACTTTTGGTCTTAAAAGTGTCGTTACAACTTTTGGTCTTAAAAGTGTCGTTACAACTTTTGGTCTTAAAAGTGTCGTTCCAACTTTTGGTCTTAAAAGTGTCGTTACAACTTTTGGTCTTAAAAGTGTCGTTACAACTTTTGGTCTTAAAAATGTCGAAAGGAACTTCGTTCCATCCGGGTGTCCCTTGACACCTCTCTAGTTTTTATTATTTTTGTAATGGATAGCAATCGATTATATTCCACTAGTTTATATAGACTGCTCTAATTAATTACTATGGTTAATTAGTAAGTATTTACAATCCCCAGCAGGTGTACAACTATTGTAATAATTTTAACCCTGTAAGCAAATAGCCAGGAAAGTTAGTGAAATTGGGTAAGTAAGAAGGGAAGCAAAGAAATAAGTAAATAGGTATCTACAAACTCTACCGGAAACAGAACTTTGTTTAACTTAATTTAACTTTGTTAAGTTAACGCATCGGAAACGTAGCCATGTTTAAAACCACGTTCATTAGCTGCTTACAGAAGGAAATTAGTTACCCTAACAACGACGTAGGTATGGAAACTTAGAAATTGAAATATTTAAGGATATTACATATTATGAGTATCGAGACTGGCAATAGTATAAAACTTTTTAAACTCATGCGCACGATTTGCATTCAAAGTAATTATTTTCCGGGTCTTCCGGGATTAAAACCCGGGAAAATAAAAATAAATAAATATAAATAATAATATAAAGTCAAAGTTTTTATTTCTTTGGATGCTTAAAACATTAAAAATTTGTATAAAAACCACTTAAATCGTCTTAAAAACTAAGAGATGTGTGGATAAATATTGCAGGACATTCCACACATTGCCATCTAACCCCAAGCTAAGTAACAGACTTGTGTTATGGGTGCTAGACAACGGATATACTACTTATATACTTTTCTTTTGTAAATATATCCTTCTACCAGACCACAGACTAACATTTAAGCATAAATACTTGTCTGAGGCGGGAATCGAACCCGCAACTATGTTTATTATTGTTTTTTAGGTTTCCGTACCTTAAAACGTAAAAAAGGTTATTAGATCACTTTCTTGTCTGTCTGTCTGTATTTTTATCCATTAATATTACGTAATTACCTAGTATGTATTCAGTAACTCTGTGTACATTTTCAAAGAAAATAAGTAGCTATTTACGTCGTTGTAATCTTAGAATTCTGTGTTATAAATTATTGTAACCCCTCTTAACGTGGGTACCTAATCTGATTGGAGCAGACTGCGAACGTCTAATTTAGTATAGGGTTGGCTCCACAATTGTGGTATGGGTTTTAAGACCAGTGTGAGGCTGTAAATTTCCATACAAAAAGCGGTAACGTTTTCCCCCCCATAAACGAAGTCCGATTTTGATAATTTTTGAAAATGTTTTAGATTTAATGGAAAACTAGGTTTAACTGTTTTTATTTTAAAGAAATATTGCCTAAGATAAAAGTTATTAGTATCTGAATATCTATATTTTTGACTTAAAAACTTCATCGAGCGTTTCAATTGTTTTTTAATACACTAAACTGAATTACCAAAAAAGAAAAACGTATAAACCTAGAATAAGATGCAGTGAATTCAATGAGACCAAATTTATTTCTTTTTGTGAAGGATAAAGGGGGTAAAAACGTTACGGCCCGCAACATTTGTTGAAAGCAAAATGAAGGCAATTACGTCCGAACTTAAACTCTCACTATCGCCCGATACGGGTCATTTTTGAACCTACTCGCGCCGCATAACGAAAACTTATGATTCTCTTAAGCTGTAACAAACAGACACGGTGTGACTAGGCGACTCGACACAAAAAAAATGTAATTTATACATTACCATAGTTCGTTCGAGTCGCTCGATTAGTCGTGATGTCCAGACTCTTATGAAGTTTATTATACACTAGCATAACCTCGCCCGTTTTCACCCGCGTAAGTCCTATGCTATGTTATTCATAATGAATCATGTATCCTCATACCAAGTTTCATCAAAATCGGTCCCGTACTTTCTGAAATCATTCGTCCTTAAGTTATACATGTACTAGCGACCCGCCCCGGCTTCGCATGGCTATATTCTGCATGTATAAACCTTCCTCTTGAATCACTCTATCTATTAAAAAAAACCGCATCAAAATCCGTTGCGTAGTTTAAAAGATTTAAGCATACAAATGGATATAGGGACAAAGGGACATAGGGACAGAGAAAGCGACTTTGTTTTATATTATGTAGTGATAGTGATAGTGATGAAGTGCGTGAGATTTTATGTAATTTGTGATAATGGTGCGATGCGGGTGATAGAGTAGAGGATTTATTTTTGTATTTAGGGGACAAACGTCACATATTTTTATCAGGCACTTGCAGAAATGATAAAATACATTACCCTTATTTGTGTCGTACAGTCAACTAAAAAGGGATTTAGGCGTAAAACCAAGTTCAAACGTACCAATGGGTTAAGTATTCAATCTTCTCAATTCTCAACTCAATATCTTGTATAAGAATGGAATAAGGAAGACAAAAATGCGCCAAAACTTTTTTTGGCGCGTATTAATTATTTTTCCAGTCAAACTTAAGATGGAGAGTTTAGTCTAAACTTTCGACCCATTCAGTGGTAAGGCCACATAATATTGTTTTCGACGTTTTTATAACTTTTGTGCAATTATCTAATGCCTATAGCAAATATTAACTTCTACTTCAACTTTTAAAGCGATTCACTATCAATAATCATATTATTTCGCCTAACTTTTGCACTCCGTCATATTAAAGTTCCACTTCCAGTATTTCCGGGCCTCGCATACCTGGAAATCACATCACATGAAACAAGGTTTACTAATAGCGATTGCCAAAGTGAGCGTAGCTATTCGCAATCTATAATCATATTAATTCCCTTAACTTTTACACTCCGTCATAGGTAATAAAGTTTCCAGTTCTCACGTCCCGCAAACACGGAATTACGATCGTCTTTTGTTTATTTTTCGATCGTCTATTGCTTCCGTTTCGATCGTCTGTAGTTTGCATTTCGATCGTCTTTTGTTTATGTTTTCAAGAAAAGTAAATATCATTATTTAAATGAAGTATAGTTTCTATATTTCATTTATTAATATTATCACTACATAGTATAAAACAAAATCGCTTTCTCTGTCCCTATATCCCTATGTATGCTTAAATCTTTAAAACTACGCAACGGATTCTGATGCGGTTTTTTTTAATAGATAGAGTAAAGGAAGGAAGGTAAGGAGAGGAAGGTTTATAATGTATAATACATGCATAATATAGCCGTGCGAAGCCGGAGCGGGTCGCTAGTTATATTATAAAGTTTGACGAAACATTCCTTTGGCTAAACGTGTAATTTGACTAAATACACCAATGACAGCGCGAGGTTTTGACGACACGTATATTTTGACGAAATACTCCTTCGACGAACCGCCCGCAAATCCGGAAATCAAATCCCGTGAAACCAGATTTAAACCGGAACCTGGACGACTCCGGACGAGGCAGGGTTCAGTTGATTGTCTCCGGCACTGTGGAGACCGACATTAATTGCGAGCTTGTTACATGCCTAAAGCAAATATCGTAGCGATTGAATTGAATTATTTTAGGATGGAGGATGAATTGTTTTTACCCGTGACTTCGTCCGCGAAGGGGTTGAATCTTTTCTAGGTGGATGCTTATTTTATAACAGCTTTATGTATGCTACGTTTTAGCCCAATCTATCTTTTATTGGTTTGAGTTGTGTGTTTATATATTATTAGTCAGTATGTTGGTTAAAAGACGCGAGTGGTCATGTAAAGTAGGTTTATGATAAATAAACTAAGTATATCAAAATTAGTTAGATTTGTTGTGTAAAAAGGCAAAAAAGATTATTTTTTATCGTAAACAGATAAAGATTTATCGCGCGGAGCTTAGATCATTTTTAGGGCTTTCGCAACAAACTATAGACTTTTGGTCGGCCGATGGTTTCCAACACTTCCACTTTAAGAAGGCAGTCGTAGCGACGACGACTCTGAAACGGTTTCTCAAGCCCCTTTGATCTTCGCAGAATGCACGTTAACCCGTTGCTCCCAGTTGGTATAAAAATAAATAAATATTGCAGGACAATCCACACATCGCCATCAGTTAGTCAGTATCAGTTTAGTTTAAGTTAGAAATTTTATAATGTCTACATGAAAATCTTTAACTTAGTGAGCGCTGTAAGCGAGAATAAGAAGTGGACCTGGACATCCCAGACGCCCACACTAAGCGTTTTGTTCCGTCATTCCTTATACGTACAGTAAGGGAATTAGTTGCCTGCAGCTGTCTTTCGTGACGTGTACAATTTTTGGGGTCTTCAAGTCACGAATGAATAGCCCCCTGATTCACAAACCGTCGGAAGGCAACCAAAACGAAAAAAAAAAACTGCTTTTTCACTCCCTCGACTTTTGACGTGTTCCCATCCTTGTCTTTTCAGTTTTATTTGTTTCGGTTGCCTACCGATGGTTTTTGAATCAGCCTGCTGATATCTTCTAGTAAATTATGCATGACACCTACCACCAGACAGGTAGTTGTGGTCAAACGCAGACCAATGATTAAAAAAAATCGGACACTTCTCTCTGTGATTAATTAAAGTCTGTAGCTTGCGGCGCATTTAAACGAATTTGGCATAATGTATCGCATTAGAATGATGAATTAGCAAACAATATGGCCGATTGCAATAATTAATGAAGCAATACATTTTAGGTTTGGAAAACACGTACCTACTTCCATAACAAATAATCTATAATGATTATACTTAATCGATTATAGATTGAGAGATATGACATAGTTGATTGAATCCGGCGTTACTTTTCGGAACTCCAAAATTCGGAAAAAAAAAAATTAAATCCAATTTTCCAATTTCTCCAATTTTCGGTGGGCGTGGCGTCTCGACAGTGCATAAATAGGGAAGGAGCGGCGTCGTTGACTCACTCTTGTTCCAGCGTTCAGCGAGGCAACATCTCGGAGAGCGACGTCGTATCTAACGTTTGTCGCCCTTATAGCGCGGTCGGAGTCCAATCCTGATGATGCGTCGTGTAGAAGCGAAACACGTGTCGTGGTTTATGGATGGTGTCACTAATACTAACTTTTGCTTGTCCTCATTGCATGCCTCTTCAAGTGGGCGGGAGGGCGGTGCTCATTGCATTTTGTGTTTTGGCACTAGGCTCGGAACTAAAAACTAAATATTAATACTTCCATTACAGATATGACATAAGTATCCTTATTTATTTACGAATCTACACCAATATTATAAAGTGGAAAGTTTTGTTTGTTTGTTTGTAACGAATAGGCTCCGACACTACCGGACCGATTTTTATAAAACTTGCTATACATTGATTCATTGGGAATAACATCGGCTACTTTTTATCCCGATATTCCCACAGGATCGGTAGTTACGCGGGTGAAACCGCGGAGCGCTGCTAGTCAGCTAATAAACCAGAAACCACTTGTGGGTGTATAAAAGTATTTTTATGAAAATAATATAAAAACACTAGCCGTCCCGGCAAACGTTGCTTTGACATTAAAAAAAGCCGGCTGATTTGTGAGTCTAAACGTATACAAAAAAAATCGTTCAAATTGGTCCAGGAGTTCAGTGACATACACACGTGCAGTAGAATCACTACATAGTTATATATATAACTAGCGACCCGCCCCAGCTTCGCACGGCTATATTATGCATGTATTATACATATAAACCTTCCTCTTGAATCACTCTATCTATTAAAAAAACCGCATCACAATCCGTTGCGTAGTTTTAAAGATTTAAGCATACATAGGGACATAGGGACGGCGAAAAGTGACTTTATTTTATACTATGTACCTAGTGACTTAGCATACATAGGGACAGACAAAAAATCGACTTTGTTTTATACTATGTAAAGAAGATATGGTTCAAAGTCCTCGTATTATTTTTTTTCCATATAATTGACAATATTGATAATTTTATGTATAGTAATTTGTCTGGCAGTGATTGATGTGAAAAATACTGTAACCGGAAGTAAATACAAGTATACAACAGTAGTAATATAATTAATTGCGTACTTGTTTACAGCGTGATGTATTATTAGCAATCTGTAAATTCGACCGTGTCGATTATCATTGGACGCTGCGGTCCTGGGATTCCGAGCATGCAGCCGGAGTGCAGCCGGGAGTCGCCAACATTTCCTTAAAAATATATATTATTTAAAATTATTATTTATTGAAGTTAGACTTCTTAAGGCGCGTTATGAAAAAATGATGAGAAAAAAGAAGAAAGAGAAAAAATGGTGAAATGGTGAAATTTCAAGATGCGCAACTGTACCACAAAGGTCACAGGTTGAAGCTGCGTAACACAAAAGTAACAGAAACAGCAACGTGGGAAGAGAGTTCAACTTTCTAGCAGTGTGTTTGATAGGATGCGTGAGGCTTTGTACGCGAAATTGGAACTTATACCATTTTAAACTATTTTAACTAATTCAATCGTTTTTATTTATTTTAAATAAGTAATAACTAATGCAGGACAACTCACACAGCGCTATCTAGCTCCAAGCTAAGCTACTAGGTTTGTGTTACAACGGATGAAATTTTTAAATAACTTTCTTTTGTAAATATTTACAAAAAATACATACAGAAACATCCAGATCAGTAACAAATACTTTACATAAATACAACAAGTATTTATGCTTTATTATAAGGCGGGAATCGAACCCGCAACCTTCTGCGTTTCAGGCAGGTGTTTGCCCGAGACGCGCCATAGAGATCTTCTTCTTCTTTTATTTTTTTATTTTAATTAAAAAAAAGTTAAAATATAAATTCATTAGGTATGAGTTTAAGTCATGAAAAAAATTTCATTTAAAAATTTTAACATAAAAAAATATGAAAAAAATAACCCCTGGGATTTTCCTGTCAGGTGGGGTTTTTTATTTATGTCGATCCGAAAAATTAATAAAAGCTTTATCACGTGACATTGTTTAGGCGTATTTCTAAAACGTTCCAAATAAGCTGTGTTATTTTAGGTTTCTTATCTTTTTCAATAGGATCATCCCAATTACATTTTTAACGGAATTTCGTTCTGGAGATTATCTGGTGTAATCATCCCTTAAATTGAAACAAAGTGTAAATTGAAAAAACTACTTAACCGATTTTAATCAAATTTGCTCACCGTCTGCAGTTTGATCCAACTGGAAAGATAGGATAGCTTACATCTTAATTTATCCCGATATTCCCACGGGATCGGGGATTACGCGGGTGAAACCGCGGAATGCAGCTAGTATTTTATACAATACAATATAAAAAAAATAAAAACAAAATAGGTAAATACTAACATTTTTACAGATTTGTGAGTGATCTCTGGGTCACGAGAGGTTCAGCTACTATTCCGACTGTACTTGTTAGATAAAATCTAATTAAAAAATGTTGATGGCACCTGAAGTATTCCATCTAGGCGGAACCTCTAGATATAAAACCGTCTAGATTTAGAAAACCTGGATCAATTCCCATAAGTGCAGTGAGACACAGGAGCACAGTGTGATTTAGTAATTTGACAGCCAAACATCAAACATAATGGTGCGTGTAACGTGCAATCATTCGTATATGTGACAGTGATTTAAATACATTTAATAAATCTAGTTTTATTCCAAAAACTAAAGGATAATTATTTAAAAGAAATATGTTTAAAAGAACCTCAATTACACGCTGCAATGCTTTTAAAAATTACGTATAAGCTTTTTTGTAGTTAAATTTTTGTGAGCTTTTTTCTCCCAAATTATAAGTAGCTTAGACCGGTGTTGTACAATGAAATATGTAGTGATTGTGATTTTAACATCAATGATTTCTTTCATGTGCTGCCTACAGGACATCGAGCTTGACAAGGAACAGTTACAGCGTAAGTAGTTTTATCTTGAACTTTTTATAAGCTACGCGTGTAGCCAGAGTTTTTTTGCCGCCAAGTGGAAGTTGTATTTTGTTTTTAGTTAACTTATTTACCTCAAATTAAATTAGATATTGTTGAAAAATATTTTTATATTGTTTTGTTAATAAATATTTAATTCGATATTGACATCCTATAAATATTAAATGCAAAGTTCTGACCAACTGACTGACGTTTCAATGCACAGCTTAAACCGCTGCGCTGCCTGGTCGTATAGAGACATGAAATTTAGGCCAAGTTCCTTGTGAAGGTTTGGCTTTCACTAAGAAAGGATTTTTTGAAATTCCCTGCGAAATGACGGGCTAATTTTATATTTTTAAAATTGAAAAGACAAAAAAGTACAACCAGTGAACGTATTTCTACAAATTATGACTTGTGATCGAAAAATATGTAATAATGCGTCATCCTTAAAAGATCTCTACATTTTTTTAAATAATTATTTTAGTTATAAAACTTTAAATATATTTAACCTAAAGCCCAATTAAAATTATTTGAAGAAAGTTAATTTTGATTCATTAAAATATAATTTGGTATAATTTGGCAACAATCCTAATTAACACACAAGGAGGTATGTCTTCAATTAATTATTCTTATTTAGCCACATTTACGTTGTTAATTGAAATTCTTAATTTGTCTTTTTCGACATAATGAAATGTCTTATAACAAGGAGGTACCTATGCTATACTGTAGGTTACTTAAACAGTAGTACTTCTTCGAGTCATGATCCAGTTTTACTCAAGATAAAGAGCAGATCAACGGATACAAAACATGGACTACACGATTCTGTCCATGGCAGGAAAAAAACTATCATTTTAGGCAGATAGGTACCACTAGGTAGTATATATCTGTAAACGAGGGTTGCCATACGTCTCTTACGTATATAGGTATACAGAACTGTCACCCTAATCAACCATCGTCTATTGCTACTTGTCCGGTAGTTTGAGGATCGACCCCAACTAGAGACTATCTTAAAATTAACTTATCAATAATTAAAAAAATCCAAATTCGAAAAAAATAACAGTCCATCGCTTCGCTCACTCCCGTTTATTATAAGTAAATATAATTTAAAATTAAAGTAGAAAGAATTCAAGAAGTTCTTGCTTATCTTGTATAAGGATTTTGGGACGAGAGATACCTCAATAAGATTAGAATGTTGCGTTTTAGCGTTGAATGTGATGTGTTTTGGGCATCGAAAATGTCACAATGATATTAATTATACATCGAAATATTTATTCATTTTTAATTTATTTCTTTGATTATTATGGCAACCCCATATGACGTCCCATACCAACAAAGTGCCTAATGCCTACGGTGAACTACGGTCCAAAATATCGGTATTTAAATCTATTTTAAAATAATACACATAATTGCGTTTATTTTGTTTTATGCCGCGATATAAGTATTCGTTAAAATAGTTTAATTATGAGTTTAGGTCGCGAAAACAATAGAAAATACTACATCGTTAAAAATTATTTATCTATACCTTTCGATCTTAATAGGTATGAGTTGATAATACAGATCCAGAAGACGTAGAATTTAACATTAAATTGTCTTTTTTCCAGTTCTTAAGAATGCCTTCGACGCTTTTGACCACGAAAAGAAAGGTGAAATCAGTACAGACATGATTGGCACCATTCTGGAGATGTTAGGTCATGAACTTGACGATGCTACTCTTCAGGAGATTATCAATGAAGTTGATGAATCGGGTAAGTTGAAAATACCTTGTATTCACAATCAACCTTATGAGATTGCTTAGTGCGCGCGAACGCTTAGAGCCGCAAATAATATAAAAAGTAAAGAGAGCTGCACAAAGTTGGCCGCAATTAGCGGTGTGCGATCACTAATCCAAGATAAACTTAAGTACTTACTCTTTGTGAATACGGGTGTAAGTACTTAGTTAAGTAAGTAAGTAGGTACTTATACTAATTCCTTAAAATTAGGTAAATTCTGTCTTTATAAAATGTAACTGCTCATTGCGCTCTATGTTTTGTATTGTTTGTGCCCATAATTAACAATGCTGTGCTTGTGTAAGTATTAATTATTATGTTTGATATTAAACTCATCTTTAACTTAAAAATACATGTGCTGCCATCTCTGAACGTTACTTGAAATAAAAAAAAACCTTTATTTATAGTCTAAGCAAAATTGACAAGGAAGCGATAAATAAAATATAATTTAATACATATTTTTAATATTTAAAATAAATATGTTTTAACAAGAGATATTTATAACATTAATATTGAAAATTTTAATGGTTCCGTCTTTGAAAATGAACCTATTTCAAGAACAAAGTGAATGAATGTTATACCTTGCCACGCAGTGCTTTGTCAAGTAGTTTATATGCTCACCGGTAGATGGCGCTGTTATCAAGATATATTATCAATTCAATATATTATTATACTGCTTCATACGAGATGCTTTTGTCATTTGTCATATAAGTTTAAATAAAAAAAAGTCAAACAATAAAAAATAATGAAAAAAAAATAACAAAAAGGCATGCCTCACCGTGACAATGCTTGCACATTGCCGTGACCAGGATTCGAACCTGGGTTACTACGGCCACAACGTAGGGTCCTAACCACTAGACGATCACGGCTATCGAGGCCTGAAATCTCTCGTTGAATTTAGTAAACCATTAAAAAGTATTACGGTTAAGAAATTTGGTTATTTTTGTAATTATGTGTATTAATTAATTAATAAATAAAAAATATAAACTAGCCATAGATATTATTTACAACGAAACCATACCATACTAACTATATGGAGAAAAACTTAGCTATATATACTTTTTATCCCAATATTCCAAGGGCTCTTGAAACCGGAATATTAAAAAAAAAAGCATTAAAAAGAGCTATTTTTTACAGGTGAAAATACTTACTTACCTATAATTATGTAAGTATAAGTAAGTACCAAGTACTTAGGTATACCAATTTAATGTGTTTTTTGTTCACAGGAGAAGGCACGTTAGATTTCAAAGAATTCTGCACCCTAGCCGGTAGATTCTTATCAGATGAAGAAGAAGACAATGAAAAATTAGTAACAGAACTCAGAGAGGCATTCCGGTTATACGACAAAGAAGGTTTGTACCTACTTATATCTTTTTTAATGACAGGGATTAAAATTCATATTCAAGTGAAAAATGAATATGTACCTACCCACTTTTGTACTTACTTAAATCTTTTTTATGGCAGAGTACCTATTATATTGAAGTGAAAATTCTAAGCAATTTGCTTTATATAACTTTTTTATACTCTCTGGAAATATATTTCAGCTTTTACAGGTGTTTAATTATTTCATTGCCTGCCATAATCATAACAGCTCTGTAAAAAAAAAAAAAATCATAAATAAAATAAATAAATTCTTGTTTCTGGTTCTGGGTGTTCCCTATATGTATAATATGTATATATTTACAAAAAAAAAAAGTATATAAGTAGTTTATCCGTTATCTGGCACCCATAACACAAGCATTAAGTTGCTTAGCTTGGGGCTGGATGGCGATGTGTAATATGTCCTGAAATATTTATTTATTTATTTTAAATAACAGCTTAGCTCAGCTTTAAGGCTTTACCCATTGATTTGAGCTGTTCGTTATTATACCTATCAGTCAGTCAGTAATTCAGTCAGGACTTGGAATTTTATATATAACTAGCTGTCGCCCGCGACTTCGCACTCGATGGTAGTTTTGTTTTATATACCAAAACCTTCCTCTTGAATCACTCTATCTATTAAAAAAACAGCATAAATCCGTTTTAAAGATTTAAGAATATAAGGACAGACAGCGAAAGCGACTTTGTTTTGTACTATGTAATGAAGAATGTCTAAATTAAGTTTCACTTCCACAACAAAAATGTATCGGCCAATCTTCATCGTTAAATTTTCTCTATTCTCTGGACATAGGCGGAATTACAACGCAGTTTGAGCACTTTAATCAATAATTGAATTGAATATATTTATTTCAGGTAACGGGTACATAACAACAGATGTTCTGAAGGAGATATTCAGGGAGCTAGACAACACGATCACGGCAGATGATTTGGATAACATGATTGAAGAGATTGACGCTGACGGATCAGGAACTGTTGACTTTGAAGGTAGGTTTTTTTTATAGATTGCTTGCTTTCAACCGAACCTATGACCAATCTTACAATTCTTCCGCCGCACACCACGATGTACAGTCGGCTGCATAATTGCAGGCCTCGCAAATTACTATTATTGGAATGTTTGCATTCTAATAATTTTTGTTTGATTAATTGATGAGTTAGAAGGCTTTAAACTTCACCTAAAGCAGGTGTCTAGAATCTTGCTTGTGTTGAACACATTCTTATAACAGCCGTTTTGGAGCTATACGGTGGGTCTGCAATTATGCAGCCGACCGTACGCTGTACCTACTATAATCTAGACAATAAACCTAAAATTCCACACCACTTTCAGTGATTGGCTAAATTGAATTTTGGATAAACTCTTCGCTTAAAACTTTTGCTAATTATTACATTAAAAATTGTTGTTTTTTTCATTTGGACCAAACTGACGATACACATTTTCTTTTTTTTACAGAATTCCTCGAGGTAATGACTGGGGAATAGAAATAACAATAAAATTATAAATAAGTATAAGATAATAAATTATAATTAGCTTAAAAAGATACCATCCAGATTGTAATATAATTTTGTAAATGTGCAAAATTGTCATTATCAATAATAATATACGTTTAAATTAAATATTATTAATTTTGTTTTTAAGTTTATTTAATAAGGAAATTTAGTTTGCAACAACACCGCGCGCAGTATTTTTGTAAACAATAAAATAAATTAAATATACCTATATTCAAAGTACTTACCTATTATTTTACTTAACCTATTAATCCCAACCTCTAAACTTAATCAACAGACATACTTAACTTGATATTCGGACAAGATTTATCTATACTAATATTATAAAGCTGAAGAGTTTGTTTGTTTGAACACGGTAATCTCGGAACTACTGGAACGAATTGAAAAAATCTTTTTGCGTTCGATAATCCATTTATTGAGGAAGGCTATAGGTTACTTTATTTAGATATTCTTACGGGATCGGGACTTATGCACGTGAAACCGCGGGGCACAGCTAGTAATAGTATAAATGTATTGGCTTTTATACATATTATAATAATCTTAATTAATGCAGCGCTAGGAGGACGCTCTGCTTGGGACGTGATGATGAGATGGAGTATGCTGTCTCAGCACCTATACCACCCTCTTAGCTTAGTCGACCATGTCTAGAGGAAATACAATCATCGTCAATACGTCTGGATTCAATTACGCCGGGCGGGTCTCATCACGATGTTTTCCTTTACCGTGTATAATAGAAGCAATGTTATTTTAGCTCACAATTTTTTTTCCTAATATACATCTATTGTTGCACAGTCGACCGAGATTAGAACCCACGACCTACGAAATAAAAGTCAAGGTTTGTACCACTAGGCCAACACCACTCAATAGTAGATTGTACCATAAGGGAGGAAAATAATATTTACGCCAATGCCAATGGCGCTGTTTTAAAATCCAGATATCGAAGCAAAGAATGTACCTACCTATTATGTATGTATATGGGTACAATCAACTATACTAATCAAATCAGGAAACAGTACATAGACAGACCATTACTATCCCTGTAATTCTGTAACCAATCAGGAACTCTACACCACGTAGCAACTGTCAACTAATCTGTAGATTGAACCTTCATTAAGTCTCTATACCTTCATTAGCAAAAGTGATTTTGTGGTCAGTTATTTAGATCAGTCGAGTCTTCCTGCGGTGGGACCGGAGACTCGCGTGATTGAAAATCTACGAAGCAGGAAATTGCGTTAGTGGCATTCGTTGGTATGAGTTATGTGGGTGTGTGCGTAATTAAGGCTTGTAAATATATACACCTATAGACTATCTATGTAGGTATAGCAATTAAGCTTCGATTCAAGGGTTAAAGTTTAAAGGTTCTAGAGGGATTAAACCTTCATCGTACCCTACTTATCTTTACTTTTGAAGCCTTCTTAAAGCCTTGTGTTAGCAAAGTAGAAGTCACTAGATAGTATTTTAAAGTGGTAAACCCCTGTTGATTGAGATACCTGAAATGCGGGATGCCAATGAAGGCATTATACCTAAATGATAGGTTTGCTTTTCGCCCTAAGCGAGAGATGCTACTGAAGCAGAATGCCTGAAAAGCGAAAGTGACTAACTAGCAGTTTGTCTAAATTTAAATTACCAGTAAAGCAACTAATAAACCTACACTGAGGCCCATGTAGCTCAGTGGGTTCAAATCCTGCTGGGGCATTGGAGTTATGGAAAATGCTTTCATATTCTTATTTTCGAATAAATAGTGTTTCAAAACCGCTTCGGCCACTTCCGAAACCAAAGTTCGAAACCGGTTTACTACTACATTTTTTACCAAGATATATTTGATTTGACAAAAAAGACAAGGTACATAAGTAGGTATAAAATTTAGTCTCATACATTATCTTAATGTCCCTCAGTACAGCCCTGGATTTCAAAAGCAATTTGTTAAATATTTGCAAGCATTCGATTCATAGTTTCTTAATTAAATTAAACTGTCAAGGTGTTGCTACAAAATATCCGGCCGAGAAAATTACTAGGTATTAGAACAAGTTATAGATATGGAGAAATAAATTTGCGAATAGGTATCCTGAGTGAAAGACCACCCAATAGTTACTATCTAAATTAAAAAGTTTCACGATTTTTAAAAAAATAATTTAACCATTTTCGACTTTTGATTTTCTACAGAGATCGTGGAATCGTGATCACGAAAACTGACGAAGTTTAAAAACAAATCGTAAAATGTGTAAATATCGTGTGTTTTAAAAATAATACTAAAAAGTTTTATTATCTACACAATTTAATAACATTATAAATTAAGCAATTAGTTTTCGTAAATTATAAAACGTGTCGTAATAAGTACATTCAAAACTAAAAAGCGAAAAGATTATTACAAAAAAACGAAAGTTTAGCGCATTCCGCATACCTAGTTAATTTAACAAAAGGTAAAAATAACGAAGTAATTATAATAAAAGTTTGTGTCCAGCAAAAATTTATGACTTGTGAAAATATGCTAGAAATGCTAATTAGGATTGTTTATTAACTGTTAAAAAATTACTATCGACACTAAATTCTAGAACGGTGTGTTCAAGAAAGTTGGTATGTTGGCTTTGTAAGACTCAATCGACAATATTCAAGTACGTCAATTAGATACGTCTTAGTATGTTTTATTCAGCAAATCACGTCTTGGGTGTAATGTGATATTGGCTACGGTAGCCCCTGCCCGTCGTAAAGGGCGAGTCGCTACCCTAGACAAGACTGCTTTCTATTAGCGATATCGCCAATTGACAGTTTTTTTTGTATAAAATTGACACAAGCTAAAGAAAAGTCATGTGGTCTTGTGTTAGAGAAAAAATAATGGTAGATAACTTTTATCTTATGTCAATTTCATACAATGCTTTAAGTCAATATCATACAGTTAAATCTGTAGATTGTCGATATCGCTAATAGCAATTGATGTTGTCTAAGGCGGCTGGTCTGTCCCTTAGACAATTATTTTTTTGTGATTTTTGTATAAAATTGACTTATACCACCAAAAAGACACGTGGTCTTGCGTCAGAGAAAAAAAATAGTATACAAGTTTCACCTAATGCCAATTATAATAATACAATGGTTTATGTCAAATCCATACAAAGAAATCTGTCGATTAGCGATATCGCTGATAGAAAGCAATCTTGTCTAAGGGGGGTCTGTTGAGCGATCGGAACGGGGGCTTTGATCGTTCAAAGAAACAGACCTATCAGACCAGACTGGCTGCGGGGTAGCCCCGCGTCACCCTTTTTGGAGCAGGAAAATTTCTAAGATATATTTAAATATCCTAAATATGTATTTCTCTCTAAGCCACCTCGGGGTAGGTCCAGCAATTCGTCCAAGACATGGAAATCGTGACGTCGTGATCTAGACACGCACGTTCTGTCATCAACATCGTTAGGTCTCAATTAAAGAGGTCGCTAAATTGGTAGTAGACTGGAAATGTTGAGACAATCAAAGCGTTTAGGCACTTCTAAATTGATTTATGAAGAGTCTATTAAAATATAGGTATTTATGCTACCACGGTTGAAAATATAAACTATAGTTCCTTTATACCTCGATAGCACCACCAGTAAAACCAGAATAAAACCCCACTAGCTACAGGATAAAAAAAACCGTGGTGACACACGGACAAACGGATAAGAGAGTGATCTATATTTGTCTGTGGTCTGATTGTATCTATGTATTATAAAAGAAAATAAAGAAAAAGAAAACTATATAAGTAGTATATCCGTTGTCTAGTACCCATAAAACAAGTCTATTTACTTAGCTTGGGGCTAGGGATGCGTGGAATGTACTGCAATATTTATTTATTTATCTTATTATGGGTTCCCTTTTTTACCTTTTGAGGTACGGAACCCTAAAAACTGAAAGATGTCTATGAATAGTAAATTTTCATATATCTGGCCCGCTTGGTCTTGACCAGATATTTCGGTGAACTAGTTTAAAAAAAATAAGGCAAATCTAATATTCCTTATTAGGTACTATTTAATTATTTTGTTATGCATTAAAACCATTTCTCAGAAATTCCCAAACAAAGTTAATAATTTTAATTGGAGTGATTCAAAAAAGCCATCTATGGAAATTTTCTGGTTTCCTACCTACGTCTTTCTTACGTTTTGGGTTATTTGTGGGTAAACCTGTATGAAGATAGGTACCTATACCACCTCCTAGTGGTGAGATATTATGGTATTTCCTCTATATTGTGGTATTTGAATTTTGTTTGTTGACTCGTGTTAAAATAGGTATATTCTAGGTGCCTGAATCAGTAAAGGTAAGCCGACAGGAGCAGGTTGTATGCCTAGAGGTTGCCTGGAAGAGATCGCTTTGAGCGATAAGGCCGCCCTTTGTAACACTTAGGCCCGTATTAATAAATCGCTCTCAATATCGATCTTGAGTGCGTATCAATCGAGTGAGTCTTGAGATGTGGTCACTATCTTAAGTTAGGCGTTAATTAATAGATAAAACTCAAGTTTTAACCAAGCTGATATCGCTCCTGAGATTTGAGACTGATCTTGAGAGCGACCTTGAATGACAGTAGCGCTATGTTCTTACCTTAAATGGTCTGTTTTTACCCTATGGTAGGTAGTTTCGTCATATTTTACTGTCAACTTGTTTTGAATGTGAAAATATTTTACAAAATGTAAGATTTTACTATTAGATAATTATTCCGAGACGTTTTAAAGGTTTGGTGTGATGACTTTATTTGTTCACTGTAATGCCCTCTAACTTTAGTTATATGACCCGCAATCAGACTTGAGTTCACGAAACTACATCTTGAGACATATCTTGAGAGCTGAGTTTGATTTATTAATACGGTATTACTCAAGTGATACGTCGCTCTTTAATCGCGTCTTAAGATAGGTTTATTAATCAGCGCAACAACTCAAGAGCAAACTCAAGATTGAAATCGATATTGAGTTCGGTTTATTAATACGGACCTTAGACTTAAGCTTTGTTTTTTACTATTAATGTTATTTGAAATTGGTGTTTACAATAAAGAATTCATCTATCTATCTACCCCTCGCTACTGACTACCTACTAGTCTAGTGAATCAATTTTGCAAAACCAAAGAATACACTTCTTGAGTATCTATTAAAAAAAAACTGGTTGCCTGTAAAGTCGGTATACGGGCGAAAGTTTTACGTGACAACAACTGTGCTCGAGTGGAAGGGACGCGTGCCTTTCACTTTTTATGTCTGTCTCTCTCGCTCTTAGGCGGGCTAACCATGCCCGCGTGCCTCTCACTCGCTCTCATTGTGAGCGCATAACGTCAGCGGAGCGTAACGCAGTTTCTTGAAGTGTCACCCGGCAAACCAATTTATAAAACGTTGTCACGTCAAAATCTGAGAGCACAAATAAACCCTTACATAACGGAAGGACCTAAAAGCTAAATGTCCCTACATAATATCAAAACGACACATGATCAAAATGTCCTAGTAGCAAAACGTCCTATAATATTAATGATACAAGATCAAAAGGTCTAGTAGCAAGTCGTCCTATTATTGAAATTTCCTCTATGTATAGTAAGAAAAAAAGAATAAATATTATTTTGATACCTATACAAACACTTTAATAACAAAGATGCTTCACTAAGGCTGACACAAACTATAGGTAACTTGTTTATTTTGATAATTAGGTTTATATAAACTAATTTCACCATCTTAGGGGAGGAATTTCGAAAAACCCTTTCTTAGTGGATGCAGACTCTTCACAATGAACCCCCCTCTAAGTTTTATGCCTCTAAGACCATTGATAAATCAGTCAGTTAGTCAGCCTTTGAATTTCATATATTTATGAATGTAATCAACACGATCGTTATTGTTTAATCAAAATATTTCATTTTAAATAACGAAATGGACAAGGTCGGAGTCGAGAGGTTAACATGTCTAGTCATGAGTGTCATATAAAACATATTCTCTGAAAAACTTAACCGAATTTAGCTCATATTTCAAGACCAATAAGGTTGCATAAAATATTATATATCTGATACAGTCGGCTACCTGGCAGTTTCACGCGTAATTATATTTGACTGTTTGATTGAAATATTTCGATTGATCAGCTTATAAATAATGTAGTGTCAAATGCTATGGTCATACGAATAACTCAAGGAAATGATAAATATCAATACGGTTTTTACAAAACAAAGAAAGGAACAAAGGTTAAATTGACCGAATTAAAACCAGTTGACAAGCAAAGTTATGTAGGTTATGTCAAAGGAGCGTAAAGTTCGAGACAATGCTAAGCCACGTTTCACCTTTGACCGAGATAGATAACCTACGCTTCGAGTAACTCATTCATACCTAAACCAGTAGGTACCTAACTCCACACATAGCTTAGTATATTTATTTATACTTTAGTATTCAAATTCTATGATTTTAAATACTGTGGTTATTTTTATTATTAAAGTTAATATTGATCTCCACAAAATAAAAACAACTAACGTGGTAAATATACCAAATACTAAATAACTTCAATACTTCTAATTTAATTATTAGATACAAGTTAGATACTTTAATAAAATAATATAAAGCTTTTTGGAATTTTTGAACCTTTATCTAGCTAGATATGCCTATCTTTCTCCTTTTTTTCTTCTTAAATAAAAAAAAAATCGGCCAAGTGCGAGTCGGAGTCGGAATTATGTCGCAATATACGGAACCCTGTAAATTGGAACATAATTTTAGTTATATTTTTCACGCAAAAAGCGTGTCTAGCAACGTAATCTAAAGCCATTATTCAAATCAATACAAGCATTAGCACATAAGTACAGCTGACTCACGACAAGCTACAATCATTCGACCATGTCAACTATGTTGTCTACAAACAGATAACATCTTGTGAGCTGTGAAACTTGTTGGTCTCACGTTGCAAGGACAGTTGTCAAGTGTCACGTCACAGATGGACCAATCGAAGAGATTGAAGAGCACGATGTAGAGCGAGTACAGTATTGCTGTTAAGAACGTGTGGATGTTGCAGAAATAGTGTGAAGTTTGTAACCTTTAATTTTCTACCATAAAACTCAAGTACAGATCAACATCTATACGCTTAAACAGTGAGAACAAGTTCAGATAAAAGTTTAAAGATTTTACTATGTATTATCTTCTTTAACTATGTAAGTACTTATTTTCAATACAATGTGTTTGGACAAACGGTTTGTAATACAAAAGGGGGGTTTGTATTACAATTTTTCATAATTTATAATATTAAGGTTTTGAATACTAGAAAATCAGCTGTTTCGGTAATAAAAACCATTATTTTTTTAAATTGTTGTCGAAACTCAGTAAACAAATTAAACCCAAAGGACCTCTTATTCTAAGAAACAGCTGATTTCTGTAATTGACTTCTCTAATTCTAAGAAACAACTGATAATCGACTTCAAAAAAGAAAGAGGTTCTCAATTCATTAAACAAAAAGCTTAAAATTAAAAATATATATATATTTCAAAGTTGTAGAATATAACTTATATTATTTTTCGTTTGCCTTAACGTCTAGTAGAGATCAACCCACCTGCCTTTTGTATTAGAGACCTTTCATCCAAACACATTGTATAAATATAAGTATAAATGTAACAACCCGTAAAATACAATGCTGTTCTAACAATGCTGACTTGAATAAATCCATTGTTGGCTGCAAGGTGAGATGTTGCGAAACTGTTTGAAATGATTTGGATATTGACCGAACGTAAATTGACTTTTTGCCTAGATCTAATATGATGGATTGAGGCAAAAAAGGATTTGACGGGTCAGAGGTTAATAGTGTTATGGAAAGCGATTGGTAAGCGAGGTAAAGTGACTTAGTAATTTTATTTGAATAAGCAATAGTTTATTAATTGATTATTCAATATAGACACCTTTGAGAAATTATTTAATGTTGATGATTGATATGTTATTCTCCTTTAGCATCATATGTTAGCTGACTGCATATGCTTCCCTCACGCCTTTCTATTACCGGTCTTCCTAAACTATTCTACCCCAGCATGAATGATATGTTCTTCTTATTCAGCAGCATGTGTTAACCGGGCATATGCCTATCCAATGTCTGCCACACTATCATATTACCGGTCTTCTTGGAACACTCTGCCCTAGGATGAAAGATATCTTTGACTTCTTCAGCAGCATGTGTTAGCTGGGCTTATGCCTATCTAATGTCTCTCCATATCTTCATTTCATCGGTCTTCCTGGACCACTCTGCCCCAGCATGAGGTCTTATGTCATCGGACTATCTTTCTGATAGTCCCACACTTTTTTCCCAATTCTCGGTCGCCATTCGAGAACAGATTTGCTCCATCTTCCCTCTTTCCTTCAGTTTCACGCATATTCGGCACATGCCCATTTCCTGATATAAGTTTGCTGAAATCTGTAGGTGTTTTATATCTGTAAATTTTTAAAATCTGTTGGTTTTTTGGATAATAAGAGTTCAAGAGAGGCGCGAAACTTCGTTAGTATAACTATAAAAAATGACTAAAAAAACTAAGTGAAACTATGAGAACTTAAAAAAATGCTACAGAAAAGAAATAAGCTTAATTCCATATCGAATCAAATCGAAGCTGATTCCATGACTAATGGATTTATACAGTGTACGTAGATTTTTACTTTCTTTGCTGTCGATCACAGATCATTCTGAGTTTGCTCTCCATTACGTAATATCCGCTTTTACTCCATGGTGATATTAAGGTCAATAAGTAGTTATGGCTATGTGATTGACATCATACTTATCATTAAATCGAGTGCTTTTCATATGCCTACAGTTAAAAATACAAATGATTTGCAGTAAAAAAAGCACTTAATCCACTAGCCGTGGCTTATAACATCTTCTAACTGCAGGCATGGGTTGCTTTTAGCATTTCTTTTGTAGTATTGTAGCATATTCGTATTCACCTACTTTTTCAATGACATGAGGAGTTATCTAGGAGTAATGTTGCGACAGCGCACTCGTAGTTTGTCGTGACCAAACACAAATGCCCGGAAGCAACCGTTCCACTTACAATTTCGTGGTCACAATTACCTCTATAAACTTTACTTCTTCTTAAATAGCATGATGGCGGTGTCAGACACCGTTATTTACCTTTTAAGGACAGTCCCATAAAAATGTTTGCTTTCTGTCTGCATTTTGTAATGATTTTGCTCGTGATAACTACGTTTATACACCTACTTATCTATTTAACAGTTGTAATAGAATTATTTCGTGCTTCCATTTAATCTGTAGTGTTTGTGGTAATGTATTATCTACTCTCTGAAAGAGTTAAAAAATTGGGAGTACAGTTTAGTGAGGCGTACTATGATACTTCGTCTTACCTTAATGATATGAACCCATGGACGTGCACTTGGTTGTCTTTGACCTTTGTGAGCGTGATCACATGAAAAAAAAACCCCATTAGTTTCCTGTGCCTTCTTCTCATTGGTGGGCGCGTTCCGAAGGCACACATCCTAACTAAGTTTTTAAGACGTTTCTATGTGATCTTAGTACAAATGTATTAAGCATCCAAATGAATAAAAAAAATTTACTTTGACTTTGATGCACGTTATTATCCAACTCTATCGTACCATTCCTCATCTGTAGCATCTATAGTTTTTGTGGCACAAACAAGTATCTAACTAAACCTTAAAAATAAATACGTCCCTACAGATTAACTCATATTGGCGCGCGGTTTTATGTACCACCCCTGGACATAGTAATGGCGCCTCGCCGAGTTCCATCATGTCGTCCAGCAGACCGTATCACGAACCATCGGAATGCTACTGAAACGAATAAAACTGAAAAGACAAGGATGGTAACACGTCAAAAGTCGCGGGAGTGAAAGAGCAGCAAATTTTTTTTTTCGTTTCTGTTGTCTTCCGACGGTTTGTGAATTAGGGGCTAGTATGCTGTTCTCCTTTTAGGAAAGCATGACTCCTTCTCGACCCCATAACCTATCTAGACACGCGGCAGCTTGTCCAGCCAAGTTCAAAAGCAGGAAAAATTGGCGACGCAGCAGCCGTGTGTAATATACGTACACGAACCATTTCGAGCTACTTTTGACTCCCTTCATAAATCGAAAACTATTTAACCTACATAAGAGATTTGGCACATATATTAAAACTCCTTTAAGTTGTCTAGAAAACAACATTTTATAAATGTAGATAAAACAGTTATTGATATATGAACGTTTAAAAACCAGCATTTTTGTAACTGATTTAAATTACATAGATCAATAATTCGATTACGATCAAAATATATCAAATATCTAAATAAATAAATAAATAAATATTTCAGGACATATTACACATCGCCATCCAGCCCCAAGCTAAGCAACTTAATGCTTGTGTTATGGGTGCCAGATAACGGATAAACTACTTATATACTTTTTTTTTTGTAAATATATACATATCTTCTTATATATAAAAATGAATCGCAAAATGTGTTGGTAAGCGCATAACTCAACAACGCCTGGACCAATTTGGCCAATTCTTTTTTTGTTGTGTTTGTTATTGTCAGGAGAAGGTTCTTATGAAAGAAAATATTAAGAAAATTGCGTAGAAAATTATTACGCGGGTGAAACCGCGGGGCGCAGCTAGTTATACATATAGGAAACACCCAGAACCAGAAACAAGAATTTATGGTCAGCATAAATACTTGTTCCCGGCGGGAATCGAACCCGCAACCTTCTGCGTCGCAGTCGGGTGTTCGCCCGACGCGCCACAGAGGTCGTCGTCGTATATCTATTTCGATAAAGTTGGTGCAAAAATTTCAACAGCGTTTCGCTTGAAAGTAACTGATTTCATTAATAGATACTGATTTTATAATGAAAATAACGATTACATTTGGTGTTTTTAATAAGATGTAACTGTATACGGTTGAATGATTCAGAAAAAATAGTTTGGTCAACACCTAGATTGACTTTAGGGTTCTTTGGGAAACTAATCTAATTAATTTGGCGACCCAGTTGGCACAATAGTCACCATGCCGGACTGCCAAACACAGGGTTGCGAGTTCGATTCTCACCACGTATGTTTGTATGTGGTCTGGTTGTTTCTATGTATTATTAGTATATATTTACAAAAGAAAAGTATTTTTAAGGAAAAATGCGTCTTCAAAAATTGCGACTAATACGAGACTCGAACTCGCATCCCTTGAATACCTTTCAAATGCGCTGCCAATTACGCCACTTAGTCAAGTACCGTCATAGTCGAATTTAAGAATCGCATTAACCTCTTTTTCGAATTAAGTTTCGTTAGCGACATCTGTTAGTATGAATTTTCATTACATATAACTCGAATGTTAACCATCTAGTTAACGTATCCGACAAGATAAATAATTTTTAATTAAAAATATTTTCAGATAGCCCAGTGCAGGCTTAGCACTTTAAAAAAGAAAAGTATTTTCCAATAAAGTATATAACAGTATATCCCGTTGTCTAGCACCCAAACACACAAGATAACACGCAGTTTAAACCGCTAGGTGTAAAATGTTTTTTCATAAATATTAAACGCTTTCCCTAATGACAGTATTTAACGTTTTAACTACATACAAAAAAATTGGAACAACATTGTCGATTGGTACAAAAAATAAAGGCAATTGCTTTTTTTGCAAAGTTAACAGGTTAGATTCTTGGCTTGCTTCCTGATAACTCTCCGAGCCACTATGGTCTGAACTTCATAATTTCACATCGTTCAAAACTGTGTTGGGCATATGCTGAGAAATTCTCAGCTTTTATAAAATTAAGAAAGTTCGGTAGTAGGCAATATTAGATGAACTTATGAGATATTGTAAAATATACACAGGGTTCGAATTCTATGCTAACTAAATTACTAAATTATGTTCATTTTAAGAATTGTACGGAACCAAACTTAAATTTTGTACAACAAGTGACATCGCGGTTTCCGACGAAAATGTGACATTTATCATATTATTCTTTTTTTAACTAATTAGGTCAGATAAAAACATTAATGCTGAAAGTTATAGTATTGGATGAACTTTTTATTGACGTCGCATTGCATCGTCAATGTATTATGAAATTGAACCGCATTAATCAATTAAATCTTGATGTATAATATTACATGTTGAGTTGTATTTATCAGATTCATTAAAGTCAAGCTAAGTTTCCTAATTGGTTTAATAAGGGTGAAAATACGCTAAAACAATTTATCGCTATATTAAATGTATCCGCGTATTCCTCTATGCTGCGCTGCGCATCTTGCGAGTGTCATGTATTCTTTCTTTTCAAGTCCTTTTTCTTTTCTTATTCTTATATTTTTTTTTTTTTTTACTTATTTCTTAGCCCATTGGTCCCTCTCTAGTGCCAGCTTGGTCCAGTCCTTACGATACGAGTATAACTCGTCCCGTCATCTCCTTTTTGGCCTGTAGCGAATAGGGGGTCGCTTGTTCTTAGGGGGCCAGTCCGTGATGGTTTTTGCCCACATCTCGTCAGACACTTTTTGTTTAATTTTAGTGGTCGGTAACCAATCATTCGATAGGGAAGCCTATAGTCATTCTTAAGTCGAATATATTTCTAATTGGTTAAGTTATTTTCTGTTAGTTTACAAACGTGTTCCGAGATAGTAATCGTATTTTAGAAGCAGTACAAACAGTACAAACGAAGCAAGTCGTTTTTGCTGTTACTGTAATTGAGTAGGTATAACTACCGACAAGACTACCTAGTAAGATGGATTCGATTCTCTTGTCTATTAGTCGTTTTAGATATTGTTTTAAAATGTATACAATACGTTAAGTTCCCAATTAAATTAACGATAAAAATTAAAAATAAAAAGTTTATCATGGTTAATTACATAATGTTCGATAAACTATTTTTTTTTTGAAATCTTATCTTACATATTATCTTCAAAAATGATATCGGGCAGCCTAGTATAGACAGATGTGTTGTTAAATAATTTGTAGGTACCAATTTTACGTATTAATTAACTTCACGAGTTGTAATTTTAATATACCTACTAGTGAAATTTTCACAGATAATGTATGTTGCTGCTATAATAACAAATACTAAAATCAGAAAAAATATTAAGTGGGGCTTCAAAAACATGTTAAGGAACCATTCATGCGCGAGGCCGACTCGGACTTGGCCGATTTTTTTAAGTATAGATTTTTCAACTAGAATATGATAGGCAACAATGGTTGTAAGTAATAACAAATAAACAATGCTTCCTATTAGGCTTTAATAATGCTAAATAATTTAATCGGTACTTCTTATGTAATTGCATTACCAAATGAATGTAAAATGAAGTATGGGATATATTACATTTGGACGTAGTTATGCAGACGAGAACCAAGCCACAGAAAGTTACTTTCGAGATAATTAGGTTTTTGTTTCAAAGATGTGTAGAAGCAATTAGGTAAGTCATAGGAGATCAACAACTTAACAATAGTAAAGATAGAATTAATGGCGAAATAGGATAACTTAATTTTTTTATTTTTTCTTTTATTTAGTATTTGTTTTAGATCAAAAACCTGATGGTCCCTTATTACAAAATTGCTGTTTTGTGGGTTGGTTCGTTTTAGCAATACTTTTAGAATTAACGGGTAGGCCATTTAATTAAAATAATTGTAACATACTTATGTTTTAATAATTTTTAATGACATTTAACCCTTCCACCAATATCAAAAATTTCAAAATGTAAACAATTTAAGGGGCGGGGACCTAACCTGATAGTTCAATGAGGAGTCTAGTGCCAAAATTGAGGGAACAACTCCTATTGAGCTGTTCTCTCAGTTACGGGACCTACCCCTCATTGAACATATCGCCGAGGAGACGAATAGATATGCGTGGGAGCATATCGCCCATATGTCGAAGACCGGTATTTCGGCCCACAGCCGGGTAAATGGCTGGATCGAGACGTCGGTCTTCGAAATTTATGGGCTTATTTCAATAATTTTGCTAATGGGTGTTTGTGTAAGGGGCCGCATCGACGAGTACTGGGCTACCGGTCCTTTGGGTATGCCTGGCTTCAGGCAAACCGACTTGTAATCAGTCGGTTTGCCTGAAGCCAGGCATACCTAGGTACCTATTCTAGGTACGAAAGAAAAGTGGCCAAAATCAAACCGGTTTTGGACTACCTTAACACGAAATTTCAAACCGTGTATACACCTCGCAGGGAAGTATCGATCGACGAATCGCTGCTGCTTTGGAAGGGACATTTGAGCTGGGTTCAATGTATTCGTTCCAAAGCAGCGCGATTCGGAATCAAAAGTCACGAACTCTGCGAGGCGGTGACCGGGTATATTTTAAACATTATACTTACACGGGGAAAGGCATAACAGACCCAGAGCCTATGCCTACATGGATTTACAAGCGCGTCAGCCAAAGGGATTTGGAAAGGGGTACGTCCTATTTATGGACAACTCCGTTGCATTATGAAATTTTTTAAAATCTAAGTGCACAGATGTCGTCGGCACTCTAAACAGACGCCGCATAGGGACTCCAGAATCTATAAATTTTTTAAATGAAAGACAATTGGTTACAGGTGCTGTGGTAAGTCGGCAGGTACTTAACCACGGATCACCTCCATACAGTAAATCAGATCATAGAAAAGTTTAACGAATTTAGCAAACCTTTGTATTTGGCCTTTGTTGATTATACAAAGGCGTTCGATAGCATAAACCATTCCACCATATTCTTAGCGTTGGAAGTACAAGGTATAGAAAAAATCTAAATAGACCTTTTAAAATCCATCTATAATCACAGCACAGGAGGAGATATGCAACCCTGGAGGAGATATTTTAATCTCTGTCAATATCTTGGACAGGGAAGGGCATTAAAGTTGGAGACTCATATATCAGTAATCTACGCTTCGCCGACGATATCGTGCTTTTTGCTCCATCAGTAAAGAAGTTACAAAATATGCTTAGAGACCTGAGCATGGCGAGTCTGAGTGTGGGGCTGACGATGAATCAGTCAAAGACACAAGTCATGACTAGTAGCATCAAACGTAGGGTCGTGGTAGGTGGACAGATTATAAAATACGTCGACTCGTGTATCGACTCGTGTATTCTGCCCATCCTAATCTACGGTGCTCAGACTTGGTCTTTGACCGAGGCACAAAAGTCCCAACTTAAAATTTGTTAGAGGGCGATGGAGCGCAGCATACTTGGTTTGAGGCCTATAGATAGAGTCTCTAACATCAATCTTCGACAAAAATAGGTATTGCAGACGTGGGTCGGAAGACCGCCCGACTTAAGTGGGAGTGGGCTGGCCACGTGTGCCGAATGTAGACAGAAAGATGGGCAAACAAAGTCACCCAGTGGGTCCCTCAAGACGGCAAGCGTCTTCGAAATAGACCCAAAAAATGATGGCACGACGACTTGGATGCATTCGACGCAGAGTGGCCAAAATTAGCTGGAGATCGGGACACATGGAGGGAAATGGGGGAGGCCTTTGCCCAGTAGTGGGACACAACAGGCTAATTAAAAAAAAAAAAAATTCGCAAGCATGGTAGTTTTTTTGGTAGATAATAGTAGAATATTAATTAAATATCAAAATTGTTAGGAAAAAAAACAATTATTATTGTAAATAAGTAAAAAAATATTAATAAATATTTTAAAACTGTGTTGGCGTACCGGGGTACTACCTTTCTATTAGTAACAATCATTATATTTTGTCAAATGCAAAATAAGCCCAAACTTCTTAGTTCATTGCTTTACTATTGATTTTTCAAAATGTTAAAACCTTTAAGGAACTAAGCATCTTGGCTACTTTAAAACCTATTTTATTTGATATGATAAATAGAACCAAACATCATGGTTCCCATTTTTCAAACATAATTTGTATTTTTAAGAACTATGTGGCTTGGTTCTATTTTCCTTAATGAAAATGCTAAAGATCTACAGGAACCATGTTACATGGGTCTGTTAATCTTTTAAATAATCACTCTAAATAGGGTTAGTACCCTAGACAGCTGTCATTATATTTTTTGTGGGTTGGTATTTTGACTAGGATCTTTTCTGAGGCGGTAAAGAACATGGTTCTAAGTCTACCAAAATATGTAATTCAACTTCAGTCGAGGTGTGGCTTGGTTCTCGTTTGCATAACTACGTCCATTTACCTTTTAGTCTACCGACAATCACTGTGCTTGGACAATTTCTAACTAAAATTATTCATGGTAATTAAGTAACTTTACCTCATAATACAAATATTTACAATCAAATGAAGTCTTAATTAACTTAATGACTTAATTAATATCTTCCAAAGATCATTATTTTATTAACTCTACGTATACTAACAAAGAGGTAGATTTTAAAGTTTTATTACAGAAATCAATCAAATTGTTTTCTAAGCATCTCTTTGAAGTGTGCTATTTTATAGCTTGGAAACACTGAGTTCCTATGTTTCACTGGATGTGACATGTCAAACGAAAAATAATTCAGTCATTTTGCGGTGCACGAACCGAAAAACATTTGACATATTTCATTATCTTCGGAAAGTCAGCAGTGAGAGAGAACAATAATTAATGCTATACGTACATCATTTATGGACTTTTGCATAAAAAAGTCTGCAAACACTTGAACGTTACACTGGTCTGAAAACATAAATTAAATTATCATGCTAAACGAGAAAGAGGGAGAGGGAAAAATAACAACTATTTTAGGAAAAAAGTAACTGAAAATCACTCAACACACTTTGGGAGCAGAGTCAAAGCGTTTCCGAAGCAATAAGGAGATGATCACATGCTGTCCGTTGGGTGCAAATTACATCACCAACTACTGCGTGCCACATCTAATACCGCATCGTCACTTCATATTATAAAACAAAGTCTTCCGCTGCGTATGTCTGTTCGCTAAAAACTCAAAAACTACTGCACCGATTTTCATGTTGTTTTCACCAATGGATAGAGTGGTTCTCGCGGAAGGATGGATAGAGTGGTCCACGCGTACGAAGTCGCGGGCAACAGCTAGTTTATTATAAAAAAAACTTTTTGTTTGACTGTCACCTCCAGTGTTACTTGTAATACCTCAGTGTAGATTACTAATTATCGGTATTAGGTATGCTGGTGTAAGATTTTCTAAATACACAGGTAGACAGCTAGACATGCTTCCGTCATTGCGTTGGCAATATCGTTATAATTTGATATATGCGCGATAATTGTTACTTTTCGAGCTGTTACGATGAACATTTTGCAATGGATTGGAGATAGTAATACTAGGGTAAATCTATATTGCACTGAAAAATATTTCAACTAATTAAATAGTTTTATTGTGGTGATTAGACAGGTAGGTACTAGTAGAAAAAGGGGTGGAAGGCCTTACCCTGTAGTGAGACGGGATTGGCTTGAAATCTTATAATATAAAAATGAATCGCAAAATGTGTTGGTAAGCGCATAACTCAACAACGCCTGGACCAATTTGGCCAATTCTTTTTTTGTTGTGTTTGTTATTGTCAGGAGAAGGTTCTTATGAAAGAAAATATTAAGAAAATTGCGTATAGAAAATTATTACGCGGGTGACACCGCGGGGCGCAGCTAGTAAATAATAAATTTTATATATTTTGTTATATATCTATTATATTAATTAATCTCTATTTCTCTTGGTCTCGCCAAAACTTAAAAACGGCTTGACTGATTTGCTAATATTTTTTTTTGACAAATTAGTAGTCCAGGCAAAGTTTAAATGTTGACAAAATATGAAAAAAAGAGATTTTTTTTAGAATTTAATATTGTTAAACTATTAATAAACGGTTTAACAATATTAAATTCCTTAGTGTTACGTGTATAGATCTTGTAACAGATCACTTAGCATATTAACGAAAGTGTTAAATTATAGGTATTTTTGATTATTTACTTAAAATAGATAAGATAAATAACTAAAGCGTTTATTGCATCACAAAAAGCCAAATTAATAAAGATCGCTATCGTCAAAACTAAGGAAAAAGGAAAAAAACGACTAACATGAAAAAGTTAAATATTTCCCGGGTCGGTTAGACATACGTACGTTGTATAGACGTCAAAAAATAGAGAACAATAGATTTTGGCCTTTTTCAGAATAAGCCAAAAAACGTAAAGTAAAATATGTTTTACCAAAACGTGATGATTTGGTGAGCAGTGTGCCACAGTGATGCAAATGGGCAGTAGCATAGTGTTGGGTTTGCTAGAAGAAGCAAGACAATAATTTACAGCTAAAATAAAAAAAAAACATAAATCAAACAGGGAATATTATTTCCAGTTTAAGTCCATTACATGAAATTTAATTAAAATATATACTCCATGTTGACAGCACTGATGAATTAATGTGGGTAACTTTGCTTATATTAATTGCAACAAGTTCTGGTCCAATTACAACTAACTTAAATATGTAGTTACAATCCACATTTCTTAGAATATGGGTCGATTCATCAACTGCCAGACAGATGGCGCAATAATGAAAATGTATGCCAGTTTTCAAAATTTATAAATAAATAAATATGCATGTTAAAAAGAGGCATGTTTTCAAATTTACATTTATAAAATACAGTTATAAATATGGGTTATCATATTAGGAAGAGGTTGAGAGCCAATTCTGTAGTTTTTTTAAACAAAGGGAACAAAAACAAGATAACCTTTTTGAGGATTAATTTTTTCATAAAATACAAGGCACGTCTCCCATCAATTCTGTTAAAGAATGTATAAGCAAAGTAATTGAGACCTATAGGAATCACGTTGTCCTATATAAACTTTGCCTCCCTTTTTAACCGACTTCAAAAAAAGGAGGAGGTTCTCAATTCGATTGTTCACTAAAGGGTAGAATTTCAAAAAATCCATATCATATCGGATCTACGTCATGCAAAGAACACACCCTCCAAGTTTCAGGTATCTACGATCAGCGGTTTAGACTGTGCGTTGATCCGTCATTCAAGACAAAGCATTTTATATGTTGGTGCTTATAAATAAATCTAGTCAGTCTAAATTGTAAAAGATCAATACAATACAAGTAAAAAATCTTATCGCGGTTAACTGAGTCTTTTAAAATCAACTAAGAAGCTTTAAACCTAACTTTTGCTAAATATATACTATCTTATATTTGCTAAAGAAATAAAATATTTCTCATTTTCATAAATAGCGCAATTTATCTTCGTAAAAGTTATCAGAAATTGTCTTGTATATTTGGTTGGCTGAGCACCAAGTCGGTTCAATGCTATTTTATATCGGTTAGGTGCCAATGAATCGAAATAATGCTTCTGGCAATAAACTCTTTCAAATAACTGTAGGTATGTCAAAATGCATAGTCACATTTTTGCGATTAATAATTGTATAGTGAGAATTAGTCAGTCTGCTCATAATAGGTAGGTAGATATTTGAATGATTAAATCACAAGCTGTGTACCCAATGGAATTTCTCATTATTGCCACCTTTGTTGTACAAATTAAGTGCTAAAATAATGCTCTTCTGATTCATGCTCTTCTCCTTCTGTTTCTAATTTCATGTTCTTCCGATTCACTTATCAGGTTAGTTAAAACTCACATTCTTTTATTAAAACGATATTATTCAAACTAATAAGTTTGTATAAAATCGTGGGTGTTGCATTTTCAATACAAAACTCCTCCCTGAATCCCTAATGCTTCTTTTTTTAGGGAACCTATGTTTGCTGATATCCTTTTTTTTAAATTTTAATACTTTCATTTCATTTTAAACATCGGTTATTTTCAAAAACTCCAATCTCGTTGAAAATGACGTTTGTTAACAACAACGAAATATCGAGCGCCACAAAATAAAATCAATAAACATGGTAAATACATAAAAAAATAATAGGAAATATTTCCTTAAAGTAATTGTTTGTTACAAAAACAAAAAACAGTGTACACAGCAAAACCCGATAAAGCAATAAGCTGACTTAACCTCAGGGCAGTATTTTATTGTAACTGTATTAAGGCAAAGTTAAGATAAATGAGTAGCAATTTCGATAATGCCCGTAATGATTTAGAGTTAGTTCAAATATTTGTTTCAAATCACTATAAAGTCTGTTATTTTCGATAGGAAATTCTTGGCTCCGCAAATGTTTCAGTCTTCATTAAGTTAATGTTCACTAGAATATTATAAAGAGGAAAGATTTCTGTCTTTTTTTAACGAATAGGCTCCGAAACTACTAGACCAAAAAAACGACAGGGTGTTATAATTTGACGTGTCTCAGTGTGTGTTTGTCTGTGGCATCGTAGCTCCCGAACGGATGAACCGATTTTGATTTAGTTTTTTTTGTTTGAATGGTGAATTAGTTGGCAGTGTTCTTATGATGAAACTTGACATGAACATGCATTGAATCTTTGATAGTATTATAGGCCCATATTACCACGAGAACGTGACTTACACGAGTGGAACCGCGGTCCGTTACTAGTCTATACTAATAGTATAGAGAGGAAAGATTTTATTGTATGTTTGCATTGAATAGGCTCCGTAACTACTGGACGGATTTTGATGAAACTTAGTATGAAAATACATTGAATCATTGACTGTAACATAGACTACATTTTATGCCGATATTTCCACGGGAACGTAACTTACGCGAGTGAAACCGCGGTCCGTTGCTATATAGTACAAAATATTTTAATATATTCGGTCTTATCCCATTGACATCAACCCACGTTTTTATCAATCGTTCGTTAATGAGATTAAAAAATCATGTATTAAATTGCGTGTAAATCAATTACTCAGCCACCACGCCCTCCTAGGTTGGTCACTCTCGAATATAGTTTAAGGTCGACATAATCGACATAGTGATTTGGTATTGATTGATTTTTATGGGCATAGTTTCTTTAAATCATGGCCATAATATTTATTTATGCAACCGGTTTTGTTGAGTGTGAAACTTATGTACCTTTACTTTATGAGAATACTAGCGACCCGCTGCAATGCTGATACTACTTGTATGTATACGGGGTGTTTTCCGCGATTAGACCCTTTTTAATTGGGTCCTTTTTGCGTGAAGATGGAGTAGGCTAGACTTCGACTATGTCCCGAGGAGATAACTTGTCAATACTTCTGGAGCCAACTAAGCCGAGGGTTTCATCACGATGTTTTCCTTCACAGTAAGAGAAATGTCATTTAGCGCACATACATTTTTCTTAAGAAAAATACATTGGTGCACGTCCCCCGGCCGGCCTGAATTCGAACCCACGACCTTCAGAATTAAAATCGAGCCCCCTTACTCCAAAATGAGGTTTAAGGATAGTCCTAGATGTGGATTTAAACCTTAGATTTAGACACAGATTTACTCGTGAACTATAGTCTAAACACTATCCATTTAAAATCTTTATGGATAGTGTTTAGACTATAGTTCCCTTTATAATCTATAGGAATAGTGTTTAGACTACAGTTCACGAATAAATCTGTGTCTAAATCTAAGGTTTAAATTCACATCTCGGACTATCCATAAACCTCGTTTTGGAATAAGTGGGGAGGTATCTACCACTAAGCCAACACCGCTCTGCTGATACTATAAAAATACTACATAATGTCTTTATATACAATGTTCACAACTTTTTTGTCATTAGATAATACAAATATGTTTTCTTTCGAGGTTACTCTTAAAAGAGCGGCAATCTATTTAAAAAATCGCATCAAAATTCTTTACGTAGTTTTAACGATTTAAGAATACATAGAGACAGGCAGACAGCGTGACAATATAATGTACCACTAATACAACTGGTCCACTTGGCACGAGGAGACAAGGTCGACCACTGGAAAGGTGTGGTCTGAAGACATCAGAGCGGTAGCAGTTGAATATTGGATGAATGTGGAAAAAATAGAAAGGAGTGGAGAGAATTGGAGAAGGCATATGCCCTAGCAAAAGAGGCCCTTTAAATAAATATTATGTAGTTAAAAAATAATAAGTAATAAATAAATTTTATTTAAGTAGGTAGTATGTGAGTGCTTAAATATTTTTAAAATAGTCTATAGTGATCTAGGTATATATTTTGTATTCAGTTTGTTTTGCAAAAATCGAAATCTAATAAAAATAAATGAATGAGAAAACAAAATATAAATAATAGATAGATCGATAACTTTATCACAGGAAGGAACATGTAACACCATATTCACAAAGTAATAGATAGAAAGTATAGGTAATTATTGTTAATTAAGGGAAACAAAAGGCTATTTATTATATTTTATGATAGAATTTCAGTCCTTGGGTATTGTAATTAGTCTTATTTCAATCGTATCTCACTGCTGGAGAAAGGCATCCCCATTTTCTCAGAACTTAGTACTGGCCACTCTGCGTCGAATGCATCCTTAGCGGATCCAGTTCTAGCATTTCCTTTTTTGCTTATGTAGATTTTAATTAAAAGCTCTTATGATTGAATACTTACTTACCATTGTTAGAAAATATTGAACAAAACAAGCATTCAATTCAATAGTTCAAAGGTGAAACAATAGCATCGATAAGATCATTGCTAGGTACAGTATGCGTCATAAGTCCACTCGCAGTTTGTTACCATAATACATATTATTAACAAGTATTGGACTTACGACCATCTTCTAATAGACGTTACACACAAACTTAAATACTTGAATAAAAAAAAGTAGGTACTCAGTGTGATTATTATTTTCAATATGTTAGCTATGTATTTAGATGGGTCTGGCCGGAAGACCAGCGCTGCAGCTAAGCAAGCTTGGCTGCAGTTTTTAGCTGAGGTCGACCCATTTGGGTCAGCATACGTTTACTTATGTTGTTTTTTCTTTGTCACTTTTTTGTTTTTAATGTAATTAATTTTCATTCTCATGTTCATTTGTCGTGTGTTTGTACTCAATAAATGCTTTACTTTCTTTCTTTATAATTGGTCGAGTGGTATAAGCTGCCACCCGCTACACCAACCGACGCTACGCCTGATCGACTTACAGTTACGTTAATATAATGTTTAAATAGTGCTGCACAGAATTGTAAACGTTAAGGTGCCGGTGGACTTTTGAACGTTGATTGTACCAAATCGTATTGTTATGCTTAATGCATAGCACATCATAACTTAAAGGAGGTCAGTGACATTGACACGTTGACCATGTGTGGAATTGCTTATGTTCAATGACCCAGTAAACTAGAGTAGAGTGCTAAAGGGTGTAGGTTAAGAACAGTTGTCAAAAAATTATAGGTTTTTAATTTGTTATAGTCCGAAACAATCGAACAAATTCAAAGACCAATTTATCAATGTCTTACTAAACAAGTACTACGTACTTATCTATAAACTAGCGACCCGCGCCGGCTTCGCACGGCTATATTATGCATGTATTATACATATAAACCTTCCTCTTGAATCACTCTATCTACTAAAAAAAACCGCATCAAATCCGTTGCGTAGTTTTAAAGATCTAAGCGTACAAAGGGAAATAGGGACAGAAAAAGCGACTTTGTTTTATACTATGTATTGATAGTGATGATATAAAATTCAAAGTCCTGACTAATATATTATTATCAATGCACAGCTTATAGCTGTTATAACGATTCGCCAAGAAGGTTTTTTTAAAATTAAAACTGCGCGGTCAAAAGCTAGGCAATATAAAATCGACGAATAAATAGACGAATAGCACTGAGTGTTACTAGTGTGAAACTCAGAGATCCTCGTTAGCCTTTTGTTAATGATAACAAATATAGATATATCTTTAGACATTAGACACCGGTTTTTTAATTGTCTTGCTTTCTAGCATAGGCCTCCCCAAGTGTTCTCCACAAAGTTCTATCTCTTGCTTCCCTCATCCAATTCAATGCTAAGCCTTTGGTTAACTTAGGTTAAATCTTTATTGTACTCTTCTTTACTTATTACTAGCTACGACCCTCGCCGGCTTCGCACGGCTATATTATGCATGTATCATACATATAAACCTTCCTCTTGAATCACTCTATCTATTAAAAAAAACTGCATCAAAATCCGTTGCGTAGTTTTAAAGATCTAAGCGTACAATAGGGACGGCGAAAAGTGACTTTATTTTATACTATGTAGTGATTTTTAAATACTTTCTTATCTTATATTAAGGTTCCGCTGGTCGATCGTGTTTTCCATACAAATGAATTTAGAGTGTTATCCTAAAGATGTGTTATATTAAATTATATTTATATTAAATTAAATATAATTTGTCTATTTCGTCGCCTACATGGGCTAGATATAGACTTGTTATGTAGATTTAACTTTTGTTTTTTCAAATTCCATAAAGAATAAATGTAGAACACTTTAAATTAATTTGTATGGAAACACGATCGACCAGCGAAACCTTAAGGAGATTTCTATACGCTTCCATGGTAAAGAAAGGAGCAAATATCTCCTTCATATACTCCCAGTGTACATATCAGTCTCCCATCTATGCTCCTTTCTTATTGGTGGTATAAGTAGCTAGTAGTTTAACTAAAAATAAGTTCTGTAAGTTAAAATAAATTTTACTAACTCTACATGGGTCTACTGACTATGATGTTGCCAAATCAAATTCAAAAATTCTTCCCAAACATTAAATAAGATGATGCACATTTTGAAACCACAGTTTCCTAATATTTTACGCCAGTCCTCTATAATTTGTATAATATTAGTTTCTTTGTTTACTATTTAATAAGATACTTCTGTCGATCATAATCTGGACTCAACCTTTAGCGTGCGTGTGAAAGATTAAAATCATGTCACTAATTAAAGTTAGGTTATTCAAAGACGATTTTTTTGGATAACACCAATTACACTTGGCCTTAAGAAGGTGGTTCTTTTAAAGAATAATAGGCTATTATGACGAAGTTTTATTATACCTACACTCAATGTGAGATATGTTTCGGTTTGCATAATTGAATGTAATGATTGTTTATTAAATTAATTAAGTTTTTTGACTGGGAAATCATTAGGAAGATCTTGTATTTGATGCTTGAAGTAAAAAATAGATTCTTTTTGGTAATAGGATGCAGATTTGGAGTCAAATTATAGGAAACTACTTCCTGGGAGGGTAATCTTTTTAAGAAAAAATTAAGTATCTGGCTTCTTGAACACTGTTTTTATGACCTAAACGAATTCAAATCATTTAGTTGCAGGAAAATACAATAGAGTTTTTATTTTTTGACATTATTATTTATTAATTTGATATTTGACATTATGTAATTTATATTATTTTTAACATTTGCACGTCTGCTTGCGGACCGAATACATGTTCTAATATGTTTTGTAAGACCTTTATGCTATGTATTCCAGGGAATAAAATATGATCTTATCTTATCTTATCCTGAATATCTTTACCTGCAAACAGAATCGTAGTTAAATATATTTTTGAAAATTGCGTTATTCTTAATTATTCAGATCTTTACATCTAATCCAAATGCAATCCACGGTGCTGTTGTGTCTGGGACATGTGTTAGATAGAGTAGACTTGCCCAATACATACTACCCCCTCAGCTTAGTCGACCGTATCCAGAGGAAAGGACTTGTCAATACATCCGGATTTGGCGTTGCGATTAAGATTCATTATGCTTGTAAAGTTTTATCTTCACAAAGTTGTACGGTAATAAAGCATTTTGCCAGATTTTGGAATGGCTTAGAGATTAAATGTGCATTACAGTTGTGACGATCAACTAAGTAGCGGGTTTCATTACGATACATGTTCGATACGTCCATTGGTGCAGCGCTGTTTGGGATTCGAACCCATGACCTTCGAAATGAAAGTCGAGGTATCCACCACTAGGCCAACACCGCCATAATTACGTAAACTAATTATTAAGCCGCCTAAAGACACAACTGAGTGAGTTCTCAGTGAAATGATTGATTGTTCCTACCTATCATTAGCGGGCGTGCGCTCGCGCCTCTGCACTGTAACCTTGAACTAATTATATTGTTTATTATTTATTTAATATTATGAGAACAAACGTTTGTAAGTAATTCAGATAAGCCGGATCACAATATCAGATTAAGTATTCAATACTCGACTGACAGCCGGATACTGTTTGCAATGTATTTGGTTTGATTGTAGTAGATTATGCACCAAAGGAGTAAAACAATGTCTTACGTCACGGCTGGCATACTGAAGGTACCTTATTTTTCACACCGTCTCTGTTTTTTTTTCTCTACTAATCACCATTAATAGGAAAAAACAGTTCCATTTTAGCCAGTTCTATTTTACAGAAAACAAGAGTATTATAGGTAAACCTATTTGCTGAGAACTTTCGTCAAAGTCGTAGCCTACTAGATTTTTCTAGACAAATCCAATTCCTCCTTTGTGAAGGGCCTTATGCCTGGCTGTAGTTAAGAGTTTTTACACGAATTAGCGTTCGAAACTCCTAATGAGGTTTCTCTTAATATTATTTATTTTAGGTCGCCGCGTGTCGTCGTTCGAAAATCAGATATTAAAAAAAAATAAAGATCGTTAATTTATAGAAGAGTCAATAATACTTTTTAAATACTTAAATAAGGTATTTGACCTCTTCAACGAGTCTTCAACAGCCAAATCTTCAATTTTTTTAATTTCATTTTGATTTGTCAAAAGTTGTAGAACAAAAGTTGTTGAAATGTACAGAAAAAGTCAATAATTAGCTAATTATAGCAATCAAATAACCCTCTATCTATTATTATGGAAATACTATTAACTACTGATTCAGACAGACAAAGACACTTACAAGTAACAGCTGATTTTCGGGAACACCAAATTTTTTATTTTTTTCAGAAGTTTTAGCACAAAAGTTAGTCAAAACCTACAGAAGTTGCCAATAACTGGTTGTATAGCTAATAATATTTATCAATAACCCTTTTTATTACGAAAATCTAACTGCAAATGCGAATAGACAAGGACCATTGTTAAAATCAAACAAGGTAGGTAGTTCAAAATATTATAAGTATCATTAAGAGGAAAGGGTACCGAGGGCTCTCTTCATACAAACTATTACAAACGTAGTCGACTGTTTTCTCCCTGGAGAATGACACTATAGCAAATACTTTTGTAGCATTAAACTTATAACTGCCATGACCATGCCCCTATTTTTTGTTTTTTTATCTTAATTTCTATCATCATCATCCGAGCGATGTTCCCGGTTGCATCCCTCTCAGGAGCCCGGGGTCCGCTTTCCTACTTTTACGCCTCCACTTCGCACGATCTTCGGCATCCTGGTTAGTAAGGCCATTTGCACGCATATCACCCTTTACGACGTCAAGCCAGCACTTCTTGGGTCTACCCAGTCTGCCACGGCCCGGCGGAGGCGCCATGGCAAGACATTTGTTCCCCACGTAACTAGCCGGTTTTCGCAAGACGTGACCGTACCAGCGTAGGCGACATTCTTGCAATTTATCTGCAATGTCTCGGACATGAAGGCTGCCCCGGATGCGGGAGTTCCTGACGCGATCCTTTCGCGTCACTCCACACATCCAGCGCAACATCTTCATCTCCGTGACACGCAGTTCCTGCTTATGTCGCTCAAGTACCGGCCACGCCTCACTACCATACAAAAGGACAGGTCTAATGATGGTTTTATAGACCTGTCCCTTTAGTTTAACCGGCATTTTGGGGTCGCAAATGACACCAGTCACCTCACGCCACTTGGCCCAAGCCGCTGAAATGCGTGACTTGACGTCGCAATCGATGTCGCCGGACGCGTGAAGCACAGATCCCAAGTACTTAAACTGGTCTGTCCGCTCGACCATATGACCGTCTACGCAGACAGGTGTGGGATCTGTGGTATTGCAAGCCAAGTACTCTGTCTTCGCCACATTCAGTTGCAAACCGCCGTTCTCAAGCGACTCCTTCCACGTGTGTACACGTTGGACCAGCCGCCCCTTATCCGAATCCGCCAGCGCAATATCGTCAGCGTACATGAGCAGCCATGGAGGCTGCTCGTGTGCATCCCTGATGGCAACGGACAGTGCATCCAATATTACGCTGAACAGGAACGGGCTTAGGACGGAACCCTGGTGAACTCCAACGGTAACAGGGAAGGGCTTAGTGTCGCCAACAGCAGTTCGCACCACAGAATCAGAATTGCGGTACATGTATCTGATGATTTCAACATAAGCTTCCGGAACCCCTTTGGACCGCAGCGCCCACCAGATCATCATGCGAGGAACACAGTCGAAGGCCTTCTGCAAATCTACGAATAGAAAATGCAGAGGCGTATTCTTCGTCCGGTATTTCTCCATAACGATCCTGAGGGCGAAATTTATCTTAATTTCTATGATAATTAGAAAATGAAAAAAAAAAAAAGAAAAAATAGGGGCATAGTCATGTCAGTTATAGGTTTTATGGCACAAAAATATTTGTGCTAGTGTCATTATCCAGGGAGAAAACAGTCGACTACGTTTGTATGGAGAGCGCACAGGTACCCTTTCACCTTAAGAATATTATGAAGCAATAGATACAAAATATAAGTCATTCATTTTGTTTATTTAGTAACATGCAAGTAATCTAGTTGGCCATGAGACAGAGGTAGTATAACAATTAAGCTGATTAACCGAAGTTATTCTAAAATAGCTAGGTAGGTAAAGCAGAACAGACAGTGTGTAGCAAAAGTTCTATATTAAGTCTAGGAACACACTTTATCCAATAAAATTGCAATATTATAGTGAATGTCGGGTACTTTTATATTACACCTTATAGGTACGGTCGGCTGCATAATTGCAGACCCAACGTAGAGCTTCAAAACGGTTGTTATAAAAATGTTTTCAACACGAGCAAGATTCTATACACCTGCTTTAGGTGAAGTTTAAAGTCTTCTAACTCATCAATTAATCAAACAAAAATTATTAGAAAGCAAACGTTTCAATAATAGTAATTTTTGAACTCTACCGAGGGCTGCAAATAACCCTCAGTTGCTAATAAACTATTCTGAATAGAATGATCTTGATTTTCATTTGGATACCATAACTGAGGATTTATTTTTAGAATTTGGGAAGTTAAACCTAATTTACCGAGAATTTGGAGTGTTTACAAAATCTAAAAAAATAAAACATTATTAAGGGTTTGCTGCAGTTATAGTATTGCTACATATTGGATTTTTCTTACATTTTCAGTAAATTATGGTAATATTTCCGAATAAATACTTAACTAATTATTTTAATTTAATGTTTTCGTGATATTAATCGACTGACAGAGAGCCTGTTGTCTGTGGCGACTCATAAAGGAGCTTGTTATAACCACTTCAAAACTAATGAGGTAATTATTTTTATGAACCTGGAAGTCGGAGATCTTTACACATTCATAATATATAAAATCTAGAAGTGATTTAATATCTCTGGTATCAAATTAAATTGGTTCATTAGTCTGGCAGTTTTGAAAGTCTAAGTTTATTTTAATTTGTCTGCCAACACCGATTTGATACCTAGATTTTAAGTAGAGCAGAGTTCAACTTTATCTTTTTTCACTAAGTAAATATAAAATAAATTTAAAATGTCAAGCAAATGCTTTTGAAATGTCCATACAATTAACCAATAGCAGTTTGTAGTAACGAGTCATGATTTGGTTTTAGACCAAAAAATCAGAAAATATGTATTTCAGGAGGCGAGCACTAAGAAAAGATTATTAGAAATTCGACCTTGAAAGGGATGATGAGGCCTGTTAAAGTTTCTGTTCTAATATGTAGGTATTCTGTGTTTGTAGGAAATCAATATAACATTAACGCGGATTAAACTGCGGGGCAGCTAGTAGGTAACTATTATGTTCTACGACTTTTGTTTGATTTACTAATAATCTATAGTACTAATATTATAAAGCTGAAGAGTTTGTTTGTTTGAATGTGTTAATCTCAGGAACTACCGGTTCGAATTGAATATTTTTTTGGATAGTCCATTTATCGAGGAAGGCTATAGGCTACTTTTTTATATTCTCACGGGATCGGGACTAATGCGGGTGAAATCGCGGGGCGCAGCTAGTAATTATTTTGTTACGTTATTTTTATTTATTGTTCATGTCAACAATGCCCGAATACTGCACATGCTTAGCTCTTATTAATATTATGTACCTACGCTAATGAGAAATTATGAATGATGATAAAATATTAAAAATTAGAACATTAATTCTTTGAGAATACTTTGAACATAACAGATGTAGTAACTATAAAAATGCCGTGGAGCACTTTGAGACTCATACATATCGTTAAAATGCATTACGATCAAGAAAAATGCCTTTACATCAACCTTTTAATGCCTTTTGAAATCGGAACAGGAACGCATCGTAGCCGAGATTTACCCCTTTGCGCGGAGCACTTTATAGATTACTAGCGACCCGCTCCGGCTTCGCACGGCTATATTATGCATGGATTATACATATAAACCTTTCTCTCGAATCACTCTATCTTTAAAAAAAACCGCATTAAAATCCGTTGCGTAGTTTTAAAGATTTAAGCATACAAAGGGTATAGGGATATAGGGACATAGGGACAGAGAAAGCGACTTTGTTTTATACTATGTAGTGATTATATCCGTAGCCAGTCTGATACAAATATTATGGAGGTTAGTGGCATAGGTACTTGACCTTACCTTTCATAGATGAAAAACTAAAATTGAAGGTAAAGGTCATAAGTAAGAGCTTTTTACGTCAAAGAATACTTCCTATATTTAAGATAATGTAAAACGTAGTATGTAGGTATAAATGAGGTATGTATTAAATAGAGTGATATAATAGTAGTCATAGATAATGTAGGTAGGTGTTATAAAATATACTAAGTGGATGATTTAGGAGGTCAAAAATGATTATCGTACCTATATTTATATATATATATTTACCTACTATCTATACTAAGTAATATTATAAAGAGGAAAGATTTTTTTTTTTTTTTGTTTGTAACGAAAATCCCGATATTTCCCGCAGAGCGCTACATCTACATTTAATTTAAGTACCTAACGCTAACTAATCTTGTTTTGGGACGGTAAGTCCCAATATGTTTAAGTAGTAGAATATATGTAGTAAATGGATTATTCGGTATTTTGAATATAAGTGAAATAAGCCATATTTTTAGTCTATGATTAACAAACAAATGAAATGAAGAACACAAGAAGAATTACTATAAGTAAATATACTTTACATAATAATATACTCATACATACTTTATACATATAATTTTACTGTACGTGTGTATGTCACTGAACTCCTCCTAAACGGCTCGTTTTTTTTTTGTATGCGTTTAGGAGTTGCCCTATGCCGATGGAGTCACAGAAGTCCTGCGCAAGCATACCTGTACTCCGTCGGACCTCGACTGTTGGCGGAACACCGATGGGTTTTTAGTGGGTAAGCCTCCGGCCGCCTACCATCCTCAGGCTGGAGTCAGCCCCACATACCTCCGTCGCCCCCTCCCCCTCAGAGTGGCGGAAGGATGCAATAATGCATTTTCCCATCGATAAAAAAAATAAATAAATAAATAAATAAAAAAAAAAGGAGTTGCCCTATGGATGGTTAAAATTCACAAATCAGCCCGGTTTTTTTTAAATGTTTGCCGGGACCTCTAGTTATTATATAAAATAGAAAAAGACTCATCATGAATTTTTTGAAAAAGAAGAGCGACGAGTCTGAAACTGCGAAGTTTAATAAATGTTCGTTTTAAGACGTAGACGAGAGTAAGAAACGATTTTAGTAAATTCGTCCTATAAATGGGTAAAAAGGAGGCTGCTATAGTTTGTAGTATTCTGTATTGTTAGAAAAATCAATAAAATGACACTAACACAAAGCGTAGCTAGTCGGTACCTCTGTGGGCGACATGGTTTTTTTTTAAATCAATGTTACCCAACAAAATGGGCCTAGATACATACCTACTTTGTCTTTAACGACTGCGATTAGGCATTAGAATTAACCAAACAATTTAACCATGACCAAATTTTACTTAATAATTACAACACAATATTTTTTGAAAGTCAAAATCTCTAAGGTCGAAGTCGCGTGCCAGCCTCCGAATAAGGAAACACTTGATATACATTTTGAATCAATTATACATAATTATTTTGAAATAAATGAGAGCGGTCAGATTTGATTTTGAGTAGACCAGTTGCATAATCAAAGTGCGTTAGGTGACAATAATTTTGAAGACACTGCAAAAGCCTGCTGTCTTGCGTAAGGTTTTTAAATTAGATTGGATATTAGAAGCCGATAACGCACTCCAATTCAAAAAGTGCTTTTCAGACTGTATCATGGTACATTTTCATTTTTTCTATGATACACACAAAGTAGTGTACCTACTTAAAGGAAAATTCGTAAAAAAAATATATTTATAATACCTACCTATGTATGGAAAATATAAAAATATTACTCATCAAATGGTAAATTTAAGAGTTAAAGTAAAATTTTGTCTTTTTTGCCATTGTAATTTCTTAAAATGTCACTTTGAGAAGTTGCTTTTTTACCATTTATGTAGCATAATAAAGGTGGGTTCTTCACGTGCACTAAAATATTTTTTATTGTTTTTGGTGTACCTTAAAAGAAACATCATCCCTCGCCACTGACAATTTACCTACTCAGGTTACCTATGCCAATGACAAAAAAAAAGGACAACTTGATTTAACTAAGTACATACCTACAGAAACCAGACAATTAATATTCAGACATAAATAGGTACCTAAATAATCGTACCATGATATTTTTAATTTAGGTCTCGTTTACTAATTATTATCTAAAGTTTAATTGGTTTTAAATAAATTGTGTTGTAGCAATCAAGAACCATAATTCTTACTTAATCTAATTTGCAAACAGTTTAATGTCATACAGTTATTTAAAAAAGTTATCATTGCATTTAGCACCAATTAATCGGTCCCATTATCTTTTCTTTAATTACTGAAGTACCTATAGTTTAACGACCGAAGGCAATTAATATGCAAACAACCACTTTTATGACGACCTCTGTGGCGCGTCGGGCGAACACCCGACTGCGACGCAGAAGGTTGCGGGTTCGATTCCCGCCGGGAACAAGTATTTATGCTGACCATAAATTCTTGTTTCTGGTTCTGGGTGTTTCCTATATGTATATATTTACAAAAAAAAAAAGTATATAAGTAGTTTATCCGTTATCTGGCACCCATAACACAAGCATTAAGTTGCTTAGCTTGGGGCTGGATGGCGATGTGTAATATGTCCTGAAATATTTTTTTTTTTTATCCATTAAAGTTTTAGGTATTTCTGAATTATTTATCATATTTTTTTACAAAAATCGAATGGCAACATCACAAAGACTTTACACCGCCGTCGTTCTCTCCTCAATTCAAATGTTAGAGGTCCATAGAAAAAAAAAGGTATCTTTAAACCAAGAAATAATCCATTCCCTATTTCGCTAGAAAATAATATCTTGGTTTTAGTCAAAAATCTTAAGTTAATAAGCAAGCAATATTCGTAAATTAAGAATACTGCTTATTATTTTGAAAACATTTACTAAAACCTAAGTAATTAATACAGGTCTAACTTTTTATTCATGCCGTTTGCGGAGGAGACAGCGGGAAGTTGGGCATCGGAAGCTGTAGTTTTTGTAATTTCTTTTAAGTTTAAAATAAAATATATTTGTATTAAAGTCTGAAAAGTACCTATATAATTTCTGGGCCTGTATTTGTAACATACCTACTACAAAGCCTAAAAATAAACGATTCCGGTTTCTTTACTAATTAATGTCTAAAGTTTAATTGCTTGAAAAGAAATTGTGCCATAACAATCAAGAACCATAATTCTTACTTAATCTAATTTGCCTACAGTTTATTATCACACAGTTATTTATAAAAATTATAATTGCAATTAGTAGAAATTATTTGGAACCATTACTTATCTTTTCTTTAATTACTGAAATACCTACCTATAGTGTAACGACCGAAGGCAAATAAGATGCAAACAACCATTTTAATCCATTAAATTTGTATTGCTGAAATATTTTTACAGCAACTCCTCGAATGATAACATATTTTAAAAAGACACTAGCTGCGATCCTCGGTTTCACCCGCGTAAGTCTCGATCCCGTGGAAATATCAAAATAAAAAGTAGCCTATAGCCTTCCTTGAAAAATGGAGAATCCAACACAAACATATTTTTTCAATTCGAACCAGTACTTCCTGAGATAAGCGCGTTCAAACAAATAAACAAACTCTTCAGCTTTATAATATTATAGTATACATTCGGCCGCCGTTCTCTCCGCAATCCAAATGTAAGAGGTAGTTAATAGAACATAGGAGCTTCTTCTTTTAGCGCAAACTTATTAAGCTGGCCAGTCGGTGGAAGGAATGCTTGCTTAACTTTATAGGCATGGGATGACACTGGGTCAGCTTGATGACATCTGTTATAGCTATAGGATCCACTTCAGTGACAGCTACGTCTTGTTGCTGTGTCTGCTGCAGATGCTAGCAACTACTATATGGCTATAACAGTGTGAGCTGCCAGGATTTGGACCAGGAAGTGGCTCTGCTTCTAGCCGCGTCGTAAAGCCGCCGAATAGCTTACCCGGCTTTGGTAAATGATTAATGACAGATAATACAAGATGAGCTTGATTCTATTGAAAGTAATACTAGACCAGCGTAGGTAGAAGCATTCAAGCGAGTCACTAGCTATTACATCTCACTGGTCTTAACAACAGGATTAAATAATATATTATCTTTCTTAACTATCTAGTAGGTATTCTTACTCGGTAACTATCTAATAAAAAACAGTGTTCATGCAATACAGTATAAGTAGATATTACTTTGATAACAATCATACTAAACGGTAGTAGGTATACACGAATAACTAATTAGTTTTGTGTAATATGTTACTAGTTGTTGTTATCCAATACTTAATAAACTTACAGTCTACTCTCTGAACAAAGAGTTATGTCACAATCACAATCGAAACGCTTCAGTCAATAGCTGGATTAGTCCAGCGTATGAGCAAATATAAATAAATAAATATTGCAGGACATTCCCCACATCGCCATCTAGCCCCAAACTAAGTAACTAGATTTGTGTTATGGGTGCTAGATAACGGATATACTACTTATAGACTTGTTAATTATTGTACCTTTTTTAGATATGCTTCTCTGGACACAGGCCACTGTCATTGAAGTCTAGATGTTAATATTTTTATAGAGACCATTATGAAATTGTCATTTAGTTCCAATTAATGGACAGATTGATGATATCTACTGTAGTATGGATTATTCGACTTTAGCAAAGGTATTTCTATCTTTAGACTAATAATGGGAGATTAATAAAACCCAGAAACTAAGAAGAGCAACATAGGTATACCTAGTAAAACCATTTAACTGGTGAAGACTGAATGTCTGAGCAGGATCGTCGGCCACAACCTAGAGACGAAATGAAATTCAAAAAGTAAAAAACATAAAACTAGGTACTAATATAATAATATTGGAGTACCTACCTACACAGAGGAGTATGCCAAATCTCGCCAAAAAATATATACATTTAAATAACACGATCTATCGAGTGATTCGGAAATATATTAGAATATACCTACCCCAACTATAATCCCAAAATGCCAAAGATCCTTTAGTAAGATCGAATTAAAGTAAAATTCTAAACACTATGGAAAACTGTAAAGGCTACAAAACATTTTAGTTGAGAATTTAATCATATTTGACATCAGAATGACAGTACCAAAAAGGCGTGGAGCTGTGAAATACCTACTGTCAAAGCGATTTAAGCATGAATTGTAACTGAATAATTTTAAACTGAACTATAGTAAATATTAGTGAATATTAATTTACAGCGTGTGAACGTATTGTGAGTATTAACAGAATTGTAGTATCTACAGATTATTATTTTGACGTGAAACTGGGAGTTACATATTGATTTATTTCTTTATGTAGGTATCTGTATTGATATACCTACTTAGATTAGGTACCACTATGTATTTGTAGAAACGATATGAAAAAAATGTAACCAACTTAATTAAAATTAAATCTGCAAGATTGTTAATATTAAATTGTCATGTCGTTTTATTCAAACAAAGAGGTAAATTAGTTGTTACTGTACCCAACTAAATATTAATTTATTCCTAACCCAACATTTGACCTAAATCAGCAAATGTTTTAGTACAATATCGATCACGATTCCATTACTATTATTTTATATCTGTTACCGTATTTGCCATATAATTGTCCACGCGAATGCCAGCAACATTTACAAATAGCTAAAGAGCTCTATAAACCAAAATTACTGACCTAAGCTTAATCTACATTATGACATTTCATAAATACGTAGGGACAATTTTGTTATTAGTTTTTATTCAAACAGACTGAATACTCGTGACAATAATGGCATACTTAACCGAAACGTTTCATTTTTTGAATTTATTTGACCTTACCTAAAACCGATATTTCGTGATTTGGATTCACGAAATGAAAATATCACAAATTATAGTAACGATAAAAACTCTCTTTCTAGCAGGAAGGTACCTGATTTGTGCTTATTTTACGTTGCTATGGTCAAAGTCTGTTTTTTATTGACTTGTCGTTTAATATATTGGCTCTCAGACTACAATAAATCAACCATTAAAATAATAGTATGCATTGATACCGTAATGGTTTTAGTAAAAAATCATTACATGCCTTCGATCTCGGCTTGTAATGATTTTTTTTGCTTGTCGGATCCGGATATTATTAATTGCCTTTTTAAATTGAATTTGACTCATTAAAATACCTTACACAATATTATTATTCTCCAAATTGGGTCTAGACATCATCCTATCAGCCACATCCACTGTTGAACAATTTTGAACATATTCCTTCCCTTAAGACTTCAGAGCGATCGGTCGGATGTTCTCTGCTCAACGACGTCCCTTAATTAGGTCGTCTGTCCAACTAGCTGGAGGCCGTACCGCGTTGCGCTAATAAATATAATCTTTAAAACTAAAACATCTTTCACAATACTTCTAGAGTTACCCAAAGTGGATTTTTTAGACGATATTACGTCATATAGGCCGAAAAGTTGAGAAAATTGTTTTTGATGCGATTGCTGCATTTGAATAAATAATCAATTCTGAATAATTTTAAGTATAATTTAGTAACGCATCAGATATTTTTATTAAAATTATGTGAGGTAAAAGGGTTATTTTTAATATTTAAAAATAATGGTGAAAGTATAGTTTTAAATAAAAGAGATTGGTCTTGAGTTAAGCATTTTTAGGTCTATACTTTGGGTAGGTTACGGAATCTCAAAAAGTTAGACTACAAAAAAATTATTCACAATTTTTTGCTATCTATCTCTTGCTTATTCCTATAAGTATTGCATTTTGTAACCCAAAAAAATTTACAGCTCAAAATGTGCATAATAATTATGAAATAAATGCTAATAATATTTTAGGCAATCTGACTAACGTATTGGCAATTTTACATAGATTTAAATACTTTCATGAGACACAGAGTTTCTAAGGTTAAAGTTTTGATTATAGTTTATTAACTGCTTATAATTTATCATTTCGCTTCAGGCAAAGTGCTTGCTAGTGCTTAAGATCGTTTAAATATTATTGGTATTATTTGTCTTACTTCATTAAACTTGTTTGTTTTAGACAGATGATATCAAATTTATTAACAAAGTGGCAGTAATTTTACTAACAGTAGGTAAATGAAATTGCTAGTTGCCTGTGTCTATATTTTGATCTATGAAGTTGTTGTTTGAAGGCAACTTATTATGTTGGGTTTAAATTACATTATTGTTGGCGTACAATGTTTTCTTTCTATTAGTTTTGGTCGCTGTTGTAAATGAAGAGAGAACAGAGAAAATAGAGACAGAGCGTGAGAGAGTGTAGAGTCAGCGAAAATTTTACTAAGTTTTATTAAGTAAATCTACTTAGCAGCTTTTTTAAGCTCATATATAAACTTCACACTTCCCAAATTTAATTTCAATTTCAATGATAGCCTAATAAAAACAGGGTCAAAACTAGTTCACAATCGAACCCATATTCGACCCAAAAATGCATAAATGTATTACCATCTCCCACTAAAAAAATTAGAATCAAACAGATGAAGAATTGCAGAAAATGATAGTGAATTAAAGTATATGGTGCTAATCACATACATCATTATAAAGATGGTTTAAATTAAAGTTATTTGAACAAATACATACCTACAGGAAACTAACGTGTAAGTTGGAGGAAAAAATTGTTACTAAAGACAACAAAAATAAGTGTACCTACTCTTTCGGCAAAGATAATTTTTTTTTAACTGAAAAAGCATTTGTTTATGTTCAAGTAAGTAAATACTTAATTACATTAGATCATTTTACTTCGTCATACTCAGGTAGACGATTTAAACAAGGTTTTCGAAATTGTTGCTTACACTGATTAATGGTAATAACTTGATCCAATTAAATAAAAAGGCTATATTAGCAGTTATTTATATGTAAAGTAATTGCCTCTTTTTAAGTGAGTTACGCATTTAATAGGCATAATATTTGATTAAGACACGTTTACAACATATTAAATGGATCGAGGCTTAAGCAATATAAAAAAATAGGCTCGCGTTAAATTTATTAACTTAGAATTAACATATTCATTCATCTCGGTCCTTATTATATTACCCACAACTTTAAGTAGAGCTAAGAATTGCCGAATGTCTAAGCTGTTACTTATACTAAGTAATAGGTAAGTTTACACATTAAAATTCCATAAGTAACACCTGTGCCTAGTTACCAAAAATTTATTAATAAAATATAACAATAGCTGTAATTGTATATCATTAAACATTACTCAATTTTTATCATTCGTCGGGGTTTCATGGTCTACGACATTTTACATAAAATTATTAGGTACCTACATTTAATTAATGGGTAAGTACGTACCTACCTACATAAACTAAATTCAATGTTAAAATGTTAACACTTCTATTGACCGTTATTTATGACATCGTCAATAAATTATCATGTTTAGGTGACTATAATGATCAAAGAACGAGCATAAAAGCATAACATTTATTGATTGGCCAGAATAATCGAAGTAATCAATTTCAACCTAGCCTTTTTGAACTTATTTTTCTATTAATTCTTTTTTTTCTTTATATTCAATGCTATTCTTTCTATCTTGTGTTTGTTTGTCGTGCCTCTTTTAATCTGAAAAAATCCATTATCTATCTATGTCGGAAATCACCCCAATTTTCATGTCACAGTTTTCAAGGTTTTTCTCAAACTTAACAAGCGCAAATCATCATCATCATCATGTCAGCCCATACACGTCCACTGCTGGACATAGGCCTCCCCCATACGACGCCACAAACAGCGGTCCTGAGCCGCCTCCATCCACCGACCACCCGCGACCGCCACAATGTCGTCGGTCCACCGGGCAGCTGGTCTCCCAACACTCCGTTTCGCGTTGCATCGTGGCCGCCACTCGAGAACCTTTACTCCCCAGCGGTTGTCAGTTCTGCGAGCTATATGACCTGCCCATTGCCACTTCAGCTTACCAATCCTGAGAGCTATGTCGGTGACTTTGGTTCTTCTACGGATTTCCGTATTTCGGATTCTATCACGTAGAGAAACTCCGAGCATAGCTCTCTCCATAGCCCGCTGAGCGACTCTGAGCTTATGAACGAGGCCTATAGTCAGCGACCACGTCTCGGATCCGTATGTCATCACTGGTAACACACATTGGTTGAAAACTTTCGTCTTGAGGCTCTGTGGTATTTGTGACGAGAAGATATTGCGAAGCTTCCCGAACGCTGCCCAACCGAGTTGGATTCGTCGGCTGACCTCTTTATCGAAGTTGGATTTACCTAGTTGGACCATTTGGCCTAGGTAGACATAGTGATCAACAACTTCGATAACATCGTCTCCAATGTGAACAGGTATGGGTACGACGTGGGCGTTCGACATGATCTTTATCTTACCCATGTTCATTTTAAGACCCACCTGTCCGGAGACGGTGTTGAGGTCTCTCAGCATCCTGCTGAGGTCCTCCAGCAATTCTGCCATGATGACTATATCGTCGGCAAACCGAAGATGAGTGATGTAATCGCCATTGATATTGATGCCATATCCGTCCCAGTCCAAGAGCTTAAATATATCCTCCAATGCAGAGGTGAACAGTTTCGGAGAGATAACATCTCCCTGTCTCACCCCTTTTTGCAATGGGATCGGATTTGTGCTCTGGTTCTGAAGCCGGATAGACATAGTGGCGTTGCTATACAAACACTTCAGCACTTGGATATACCGATAACAAGCGCAAATATTTTATTTAATTCCGACTATTGAGTTAGGATTCTATTGTTTCCATACCGATATATGTTATGATTCTTTTTGGTCATACCTACACGTTGGTGTTTCAAACTCTTGTGTACAAAAGGAATTCGTGTTTAAGAGGAAAGGGTACCGGGGGCTTTCTCCATGCAAACTATTACAAACGTAGTCGACTGTTTTCTCCCTGGATAATGACACTAGAGCAAATATTTTTGGTGCATAAAACTTATAACTGCCATGACCATGCCCCTATTTTTAGTTTTTTTTAATTTTCAAATTTTTTAAATTTTAATTTCTATGATTATTAGAAAGTTAAAAAAACCAAAACATAGGGGCATAGTCATGGCAGTTATAGGTTTTATGGCACAAAAGTATTTGTGCTAGTGTCATTATCCAGGGAGGAAACAGTCGACTACGTTTGTATGGAGAGCGCGCAGGTACCCTTTCACCTTAACTGCTAACGTACAAAGGCGTAACCACCTGAATGGTATCAACCTTAAATAGGTACCTACATTGATCTAGTAATAATCATACCCCTTTACTTAGGCTGGGTGTGTCTAACCAATGTCAATTGCACTTCGAGTTGTGTACACGACTGTGCCGAGTGCAAGAGTCTCGTGTGGGCGGACAATACGCCTAACGAAATCATGCGATATCGACACTCACTTTGGTGTTATTTTCTTGCCTGTATTTCACAGAGGCTTTTCTTTGTCATCTTCCGACCGATGTTCCTGGGGCCTAAGTCTGCTAACACAATTGTATTTCAATAGTGTGTCGATATAATCGTAATAGAAATTTAATGTCAAAAATATGACATTACATGTCAAATTCGTATTTTCCTAACGTTGACTATTCTATCGAGACACCACTGACACACCACTGACTCACTTTTGTATTTTGCGCTACAATCGTGGCATAATGGAATCTCGATAGTTGTCAAAACGGTATATTGCTTAGCAACATATACCATGTTGCTAGGCAACACCTGCAAGGTAAATATTACCATACCATTGAGACTCCATAGTGATTATATTGCGATGTTATTAAAACTTTAGCAGAATACCAAATAAAGTCACAATCTCGATATAATATCTATAGAGTCTCGATATAATGACAATGGTTGGACAAATAGCAGAATAAGGCCCCAGGTTGCATCCCTCTCGGGAGCCCGGGGCTCGCTTTTTTACGCTACTCTTACGCCTCCACTTCGCACGATCTTCGGCATCTTGGTTAGTAAGGCCATTTGCACGCATATCACCCTTTAAGCCAGCACTTCTTGGGTCTAGCCAGTTTGCCACGACCTGGTTTGGTTAGTGAATTTTCATACTAGGCTATTAAAATACTTGTCTCAAAAACAAACTTTCGAAAGAGCCTCAAAAGAGGCTTTTCTTTTTATTAGCTGGTAAGTATTGAGTCCTATCGTAAAAGCTGAAAACCTGATATTTTGGCTTGCTATGTACGTCACGCGGTGTAGGTAGCAGTAGCCGTTATTGTATCTATCCCAATTCTTCGCAGGTTTATATCCTAGAATTATGTAAGTTAATTCGGTATAAACCATCTTTCTATCATCATTTTTAGTTCCCATAATTAAAACCTCCTTTTCTCCTTGAAATTTAATTCATCACGAATCAATCGGACTCCTACAAATTCGATTGTTATTCGAATTAATGAAACAATACCAGCTGCCCTTAAACACATTTACAAACAACTCACCATAGTTTCACAATCGTCGATAAAACGTGCTTGGACATTAGATATTGGTTAAGTATTGTTTAGCTCATGGATATAAACTTTACAGCTAGAAGTTACAAGCTTTCAACTTCTCTTTTTAGGGTTTTGTACCCCAAACGTTAAATAAAGGAACCCTTATTATATCACTTTTTTGTCCATCTGCCTGTCCGTGTGTCACCACCCGGACAGAAAGACAGGTTCACCCGTTCCAGATTTTATCAGGAACGGGTGAGCCTAGAAAGTTCAATTTCATACCAGATACTGAGGTCTATAGTCCCTATTAGGTGTATAATAATCAAGTTCCTGAGTTAACACGACATCGACCACAAAATCGTCAGATGTAATATCGTTGGTAGTAATATAAAGAGGTGCTTTAAGAGGGTACACAGGTATTGCTTTATCCATGCAATGTTATCTATTTTCTTCCGGAATAATGAGTGTAAAGCAATAAAAAAAAAAATTCACATAACCGAGGTTTACTGTCTCTCTGTTTTCTTTTTTTAGTAGAACTAAACACCTTTTAACTAATATTAGCTTAAAAAAGGGTTTTTTTTTACTTTTGACAAATCTCAAAAAGTTACTACCCGATTTTGGGAATTCAAATTGCTATTTGAAGTCCTTCGGCAGATGTACATCACTACATAGTATAAAATAAAGTCACTTTTCGCCGTCCCTATATCCCTATGTCCCTATGTCCTTTGTATGCTTAGATCTTTAAAACTACGCAACGGATTTTGATGCGGTTTTTTTTAATAGACAACGTGATTCAAGAGGAAGGTTTATATGTATAATACATGCATAATATAGCCGTGCGAAGTCGGAGCGGGTCGCTAGTTTTGACATATGACCCATCTGCATACCTCTCATATCTGCGAAACTACCGGCAAATGTCACAATTGGGGCACTATACTCAATCACGAAAACAACATTTTTGATATTGAAATTTAAAAATATTCTCTCTAATGAAATTATGATAGTGACACAGATCACAATTGGTTCATATAATTTGCGGTTGGACAAAAGTTCTTCTATTTTTGCTAACGTCAATGGTCTAGCTCTTACTACGTGACTAAATACCTAAACCATTATGAAACGGTAGTTCTATCTAACAAAAGTAATAAAGCTAATATTGCTTTTTGCAAAGAAATTGTATTATTTACGTAAGACAAACAATTTGAGTGGAACAGACTATTTATTGGCGTTACGTGATTAGTTTACTGGCTAATAAGTAAATTACTTCGTTACCAAATAACTTGTATGAAATTGTTTGTTGTTTAAAGCATTGAAAAGTATGATTGTTTCTGTTAATATTATGAAAGTAATCGACTCGTATATGAAACGAATAGTAAAAATATTTGTTATAAACAAAACAGTTGTACAAAACACACTCAACCGAATTGGACATATCCTCTTCACTAAATCACTACATAGTATAAAATAAAGTCACTTTTCGCCGTCCCTATATCCCTATGTCCCTTTGTATGCTTAGATCTTTAACACTACGCAACGGATTTTGATGCGGTTTTTTTTAATAGATAGAGTGATTCAAGAAGAAGGTTTATATGTATAATACATGCATAATATAGCCGTGTGAAGCCGGACCGGTCGCTAGTATATTATAAATTCGATAATTTTATATCACTAAAAATATAAAACTTAACAAAACATCTTACAATCACTCATAGTATTTATCACTTTTGTTTCGCTAAATAAATGTACTGAAATTGAAATGACTAAATAAATAAACTGAATCGAAACTGTATCGATGGACAACTTATAGACAGCCAAAACACAGGGTCTACAGATATGTTTTAGTTTTAGACCATTCATTAGCAGTCTATTAGATACAATATATTTTTTAAAATCCTACTCGTATGAAATCGGGATCAACAACGCATTAACGCAGAGTAGAAATAGTCTTAATAAACAATTAATGACATAGAACAGGGCCACAAAAACATAAGTTAAAGTTTGGTACAGTTTTAGTTATAAAGGTCTAATAATCTGAAATAATTTCTAAAATAAAATTATTATAATAAATAACTAAAAAATAACAATTATTAAACACTATTGTTTCTACTTTTATTGCCATTGTACATTAAATAAACGGCAGCTTACTAACCTCACTATTTTCAGAATAAAATTCGAACTTCCAAAAGCGTAAATTAGGTAAAAGTTGTTCGCCTAGAAATGCACAACCCCCTTTCGGCTTAATAACCTTGCTGTTACCTAGTATACCTACCTATACTTAAGTAGATACTTATAAATCTTAAGAAAAAAACAGTCAAGGCTGTGTTGTTTGTCCGTGTTAATTTTGAAACACAGGTTTCGGGCGTGACAAACAATTTAGTGATATAATCAACCAGCTTTTTTATACCGTATAGATCTAAAGTTGCAATAACTGAATTTGATTATATTGAAAAGATTAGCAATAAAAGTGTCATTATTAAACTGTTTGTAAGTAGTAAGATGTAGTTCTTTTGTGGTAGAATGATAACGTTGATTACGAAGTTTAATTAGTAGGTACCAATGTTTAGATTTTTAATAGAGTTTTATCATACCTAAACAAATATTTAAGTTTAAATATAAAGTCGTGACTGACTGATGTATCAACGCACATCTCGAACCAATGCACTGATCGGGCTAAGATTTGCCACACAGGCACAGTAGACGTAGACCAAGTCGCGGGTGAAAGCTAGTATTTTATAAATAAATTTACTTAGTAAATGTAGTTATGAAATAAAACAGGTATTGCATAAACCCTGAAAATTATAATGAGTAAGTAGATACCAAATCGTTTTTATTTTCGGTTTAATAAAAGATAATAAATATTAAAAGACAATAAATATTTGGAAAATAAGTAGGTACAAAACCGATTGTTGTTATGTAAAGTTTTATTTTGACCCGACCAGGTATCCGAACTGTTGGGTATAACCGGCTGTACATCAGGCATCGGACAGAGTCTATTTGAGGAAGGAAGGAAGTTATAGAAGAGAGTCACTATCAGTATTGAGGGAACGAAGGAAGAGGGGAAATAATTATTTTATAGAGAGTGAACTCAATAAATTTCGAATTCGGACACAGTCCATTGGAGGAAGGAAGGAAGTTAAAGAAGAGAGTCACTATCAGTATTGAGGGAACGAGGGAAAAGGGAAATTATTATTTAATAGAGAGTGAAGGAAATAAATTTTGAAGCAAAGAAATCCATAGAACTCAAAATGTTCTTGTCGTCATAGCGAATAAACAAGAATAACAGTACGAGTAGTTGCACGAAATTTGTACAGAAATTTCTACTACATAATTTAAAGTAGGTATACTACTATCTTTTATCTTGCAAAATTATTCGCCGATCAGCTGCCGATCGAATTCAAGAAATAGGTAGGTATTGTGAAAGACAAATTACTATAATCATAAAGAAAGATCTTTCAGATAAATTACATGTGATTGCACTTATTATGTATCATTGGATAATAATATGAGATAATATCTAACTAATTCGCGACGTTAGGTTGTAAAACTAACTGAATTATTTTTGTAATTTATGTCGCATTACCTTATTAAGTTTAATTTTATAGGGTAATATTTTGTAAGAGTTTTCCTTGTGCCACGTTCTATATAAAACAATAACATAGTTTTACTGTAGCTAATAAGGTTGGGAAAAAAGAAACCAACCCTTCATTTGACCTTTTTATTGCCAAAAAAATCTGACTAATAATACAAGACACTCGTAAATTACAAACTTGTTTACGATCAATAAAAACTAAACAAATATTGCCACAGCATATTTAAATCAACTCCTTATTAATTACATACTTACGTAAAGTTTACTTGTGAACATGATGAAACCAATATAAAATACCTCCCACGCTAATCTACGTGTAATTTCATTCACTTAACATACCATTTGTATAACATTCTTGTTATCTAGATCCGTTTGAACTTTCGTTTGTAGGCATCGAAAGTTTATTTACTAGCCTCTATTTGTAGTGTAATAAAGTTGAAAATAGCTAAGATAGTTTCGGTATCATCAAAATGTTGAGCACGCTTTGAGGCTGATTAGAAATTGCCACTTCGTCTGCTTCTGATGTCATTGACGCGTCTAACGAGTGCATAGATTGATTTATGATGTTTAGCCGTACTTTGGGTCGCATTTAAATGGATCTCTTGCCATTTTAGTATATACCTATATAATACCTATATAAAATAAAAAGTCCTGACTAACGATATATAAACGCGGCTGGTCCTAAAGACATGGAGGGTCTGTTTTTTGTAAAGTGTAGGTATCCGCACTAAAAAAGAGTATTTCGAAATTTCACCCCTAAGATTGCGAAATAGCGGGCGAAACCTCAGGCAGTAGCTAATAGAATATATTATAAGCCATAAAATTATAGAATAGGTACTATTCTAGTGATTATTAGCTTGGTGGGGTATTCTTATTTTCTCAAGATGGTTTAATACTGTTCTACCTTTTGATTTTTTAAGTATATGTTACAATTTTCGAACAATTTTACGTTTCTCTCTGTCGTAATAATAAGTCATATCAGAATAATGCAACACAAACATTGATACCTTCATAAAGCCAAACAAAAAATAATTAAGCTGTCACATTCAAGTGTCCAAACTTGTCAGACAGTTGTGCAATATTACGTGGACTTGAATGGCCGGGTTTAGAAGCCTATGTCAAACGACACGAGTGACTCTCGAAATTCCATAATTATTAATCTATAATCTAAAAGCGACGCGACGTCAATGTTCTTTCGTATTAGAATATAACGGCATAAGAAATGCAATTTTCCAGCTATTTATTTCAACATCCACGTTAAGAATTTCAGAGGAGCAGTGGGTACTGAGCCATTTAAAATACGGATGCATACGGAGACAACAGGATATTTTTTTATTAAAATAACAACTTTAGGATGAAGTTGTGTTGGCCTACTGGTAGACATAAATAACCTAGGTCATTGTAATTTCAGGACATCAAGACATTATACTACTATAAGTATAGGTATATATTGATAGATACTTGTAGTAGTACCAATATACAGCGTGCACAAGCTATTAATTAACTGACTCCTCGTGATTTCAGGAAATCTATGAAGACTTTCGACAGTACGTAATATTTGCCATAAAAAAATTTCTGCGGTGCCGTTTTAGTCTAATATTAAAACGCATATTTACTTACGTAATAAAAAAAATCTTTACAATATGACACTTAAAAAGCCCATCTTATTCAAAATGCTTATTTCAATAATAAGCATACAAATATTTTGAAATTGTAGATTTTGAGTTTCTTAAAGACATAAAATGAAGTTAAAACTTTTGAAAATTCGACCTTTATAATGGATATATGTTATGGTTCTGGATAATGTTGTTCTTTTCCATCGAAAGGTAGCCTGGAAGAAATATCTTTCAGCGATATAAGGCCGCCCATTTCGTCATTCCTGTGTTATAAAAAAAGATATCTTTCTAGATTACAATTTTTATTTATTATTTTTAAAAATTATAAATATTTTAAGGGGTATGTTTGTTCTATACTTAGTCGATTTTTTATTTAGACCTTTATGGACTAATATTAAAAAGATATGTATTTTTGTTTTTCATGAGTAGGCTCTGAATTAACTCGACCATTTTGCATGAAACTTGGTATAAAAATACATTGAAACCCTTGGAAGTAACATAAGCTACTATTTGACAGATATTTTCACGGGGTAAAGACTTATATGGGCGAAACCGGAGACCGCTGCCGCTGGTGGTATTAAAGGCAACTAAGTATGTATTAGCGGCCTTTGATTTAAACCTTAGCAGATAATATGTTACATAGTTACAAATGCCACACAAATCTATTTCATTTATACCTGTTAAGGAAACTCATAAAAATAGCATTGATATTTAACTCTATTAGAGTAAATTCTTCACTACATAGTATAAAACAAAGTCGCTTTTTCTGTCCCTATATCCTTATGTATGCTTAGATATTTAAAACTACGCAACGGATTTTGATGCGGTTTTTTTTAATAGATAGAGTGATTCAAGAGGAAGTTTTATATGTATAATACATGCATAATATAGCCGTGCGAAGCCGGAGCGGGTCGCTAGTATTTAATAAAATAAATGTTAGTGAAGTAGGTATTTTGTTATTGAATTACAGGGTGGATCTAAAATACGTTGACAAACAGTTTTATGAATAACTTTATTGTTTATATTGATACAGTGCTGTGAGTTCTAAATAATAAAAATATAGTATTATTTTATCTTGAATATTTATTAGTTTTACAAATAACCGGTTTTTGCTTGGATACACAGGGTTAAACGTTTTCTGAAATTTACACCGATTTTCCGCACCTCCTCTTCAGATATCCCACGCGTGAATAAGTGTTGCCTTCAGCGGGTCTATATTTCTAATCGCAAAAATGATAGAATTTACTCTTCCAGCCGCCCTGGAGCCGCAGCAGTTGTCTCTTATCGCCAAAAACCGGATTCAGTTATGGTTTGGGGCCGTATTTGCTCAACAGGCAAAACTCCCCTAATTTTCGTCGAAAAAGGTGTGAAAATGAACCAAGAAATATACCGACGGGATATTTTAGAGGGTGTAGTTCTTCCTTGGAGCCAGCAGCATTTCGGCGACCAACCGTGAAGTTTTTAACAGGACTCTGCTCCATCTCACAGGACCTTAAGCGTGCAGCAGTGGTGTATGGTAAACTTTCTTGGGTTCATAAGTTCTAGGGAATGGCCTCCGTATTCACTGGACTTAAACCCGATGGATTACAGTGTGTGGTCTATCTTAAAGGTGAGGGTCTGTGCGACTACTCACACAAGTATAGACGCGCTGAAGGCAACACTTATTCATGAGTGGGATAAAGTATCTGAAGAGGAGGTGCGGAAAATCGTTGAAATTTTCAGAAAACGTTTAACCCTGTGTATCCAAGCAAAAGGCGGTTATTTTGAAAACTAATAAATATTTAAGATAAAAAAATACTATATTTTTATTATTTAGAACTCACAGCACTGTATCAATATAAACAATAAAATTATTCCTAAAACTGTTTGTCAACGTATTTTAGAGCCACCCTGTAAAATACATAAAAAATGCGCGATAAATTGAGAACCTCCATCTTTTTTGAAGTCGGTGTAAGTGAGAGTCTAAATTCTTTATTCATTTGAAATCATACAATTTGCATGATATCACATTGAAACGTCTTAAAAACTAATTGGATGTGGTTAAAACTGAATTTGTACGGTCGTATTCGGTTCGTCGGCTACTTCAGGTCTTATTAGTTAATTCACAAAATAATCACGGACTGCGACGTAGAGGGTTGCAGCTTCGATTCTCGCCTCAAAAAAGTAATTAGGTAATTTGTTTCTAGTCTTGGAGTCTCTATGTGATATATGAAGTATTTACAAAAGATTCTATCCGTTCTCCGGCTACCACAATAAAAATCTAGTTACTTAGACAGCAATATTTATATATTTAATCTACTATCGAAAATACAAAAAATAACCTTGATTTCAGCTGATTCGATCTAATTTGATTATTCAAATCCAAGTTATTGATAATAACGTTACCTTACTTCCTAAATGATATTGATCTAACTACAACACAGAATAAAATCAAAGGCTAAATACTAGGACACTTTTTTAATCACTATTACTACATAGTCACTATCACTACATAGTATAAAATAAAGTCGCTTTCTCTGTCCCTATTTCCCTTTGTATGCTTAAATCTTTAAAACTACGCAACGGATTTTGATGCGGTTTTTTTAATAGATAGAGTGATTCAAGAGGAAGGTTTATATTTGTATAATACATGCATAATATAGCCGTACGAAGCCGGGGCGGGTCGCTAGTTTTAAACTATTATAGATATTTTCACAGCTAGATAATGATAGCAAGGCAAAACTTGAGTATAATATATTCACAAAATAATAAAGAAAAAATATGATATAATGCTCCATTTTTTTTATAGATTACAATATAATTGATAATATTTCGTGAACTACATGTGGAAGATTTAAAGTTATATCGTGTTTTTAAGTTTCATCATCAGCATCTCATTTATTCGAAGTTTAATTTTGACATTATTCATTAAAACGAGAAATTATTTACTATGTTTTTTGACGTGATAACGTATAATCAATTGGTGAAACACCTGCAAAAAAGTGTCACGGTAATATTGTGTGACGTCATGCGTCATGGTAACATGACCATGACCCATCCGTTCCCGTTAGGAAACAGTGTATTTAATAATAATATTACTCATCTGGGATTGTGTTATGGTGACGAGTGACATAAACAAAACTTTTAAAAATGAAAAAAAAAACGATAAATACTTATAAGTTTTTATGAATAACAAAAAATTCACAATTTTTCATCGTTCTCATATTATGACGTTATCACGATTATCCTCCGTAAACCGATTTTATAGACAATCATTTTTTTGTTTTTATTTTGTAAATCTCGATAGTTCGATGCTATATTGCAATCACTATTTTACCATTTTCAGTCTTACGAGACTGATTTATTTTACGGATTGCTGAGAGCAGGCTACGGCTGTGGAGCTCACTATTTATTTCTCATTAAGTTATATTTACATAAATTTAAATATTTTAAGCATAAATTATCTCGAATATTTTATTAGTAGAGTAGGCTGTTTTCACTGAGATAATAAAATACGTTACATTAGTCTTAATGGCGATTATACTTTTTATATTCTTTATTATACCGGATTACGCAAAGTATTATCACTTAGCATATCGTTATGAAAGAATATTGGCTTTTACATCGAAACTGGATGATTTATGCAGCGCCAGCAATATTAATCCATGTTAATGAGGGCGCTACTGTAGTGCTTAGGACATGTATTCGATGGAGTAGGCTTGCCTAGTACCTATTCTATCCCTCTCAGCTTAGTCGACGTCGTCCAGAGGAGAGAACTTATTCTAAAATTGCTGTAGGTACATTTAACGAAGAAAAGCTGTTTTTTTTCATACAAAAGACATCAACGCAGTGCTTTTTGGAAATGCTCTCAGAAGGCCAATTCTCATAACATTGTTGAAATTACCCTCAAAGTAGCTCAAAAAACCTCAGAGTCAGTTTTCAAAAAACTGCGAACTTTAAGGGTTTTTTTTTGCAATCGAAATGCAATCGGTATGATATTACACATTATTATACATTACAGGTTTTATTTACGAAAATTGTCCTTTAGGACGTTTTTTTTTACAGTTAATACAATAATTAACTGTAAAAAGACATTGGAATTTTTTTTATTTGTCCTTTGTTTGTCCTTACGAGAGCCGCGCGCCAGCCGCTTTTTACATGAATTTGTCATACTAAAATTTCATTTAACAGTCCATAAATTAGTTATTATCTTTCCAAATTAGCATTTATTAAATGGTAACCCTTAGTATACCTACAAAGTTAATTAAAAGAATCAATCAACATAATTTTGTAATAAATAACTTTACCAACCACACCCAGCATGACCCTATTATTTGTAAATCATTAATTTTACACAATGCTTGTAATGAAAATCTAGATATTGCAATTTAGTTTGCTCTATTAATTTTTGGAGTATAGTAAATTGGGTGATTCTATTTACCACGGGTGCTAAATTATCGACAGATTATCTTTGTTTTTGCTTTCATGTGAATCATCTGGGATCAATATATAGATAATTTTATTTGTACAATACAAGGAACATAAAACACGATATACATATAGCAAAGTAATAGCTATATCACTACATAGTATAAAATAAAGTCACTTTTCGCCTATTTCCCTCTGTATGCTTATATCTTAAAAACTACGCAACGGATTTTGATGCGGCTTTTTTTTAAGATAGAGTGATTCAAGAGGAAGGTTTATATGTATAATACATGCATAATATAGCCGTGCGAAGCCGGAGCGGGTCGCTAGTAAACTATAAAACACAAAACACAAACTAAAAGCTATTAAAACTACTATTAAGGATATAAAAAATGTAAAACATTTTGTTGTGAAACGGTCCTCAACTCGGCATAATGTTAGTCTTTCGACTAACGCTGGTCTTCCGTTGAAGCCTTTTCGGTGACGTCACTCGGACGGCACTATACATCAATCCATAAATAATAGTTACAACAAAAATGAGAATAAGTAATTAAAACACAATAAAACCTATACCTACATAAGTATATAAAGTTAATCATCTAATAGAAAGTATAAATTGGCATAATCGGCGGCCTTATCTCTCTTTAATTTGTGAATTAACTAGTAGGTCTTTCAGGTTTTTCATTTCCCCGGTACTATAATATTGGCATTTATATCTAATCTATAGCACAACAGCGCCAGTAACTATAACCCATGCTATTGAGAACGTTGTAGTGGCTGGGACATATTATATATTAGATGTAGAAGGCTTGCACAGAACCTATACCACCCTCTCAGCCTTATCAACCATGTCCAGAGAAAATAACTCTTTAATACGTCTGAAGTCAACTAAGCCGCGAGTTTCATCGCGATATTTTCCTTCACTGTAAGAGCAATGTAGATAGAGTGCACATACATTTTCCTTTCAACCAGGATTCATACCAACGATCTTCTGGATTTAAGTCAAAGTATACTACCACTAGGCCTACATTACCCAGTATACCTATTTGATCTGGGCTTCCTGTATATTTACCTAACGATTTGAAAATATCTTTAAAAAAAATTAATTTTCAAACAAGATTTGCATGACGTTAGACGTTTAAATAGGTATGTTGTGCCTTGACTGCTTGAATTTAATAGGTAACCTATCTATTGGCTACCGGGGGTTAATGTAACAAGTTTCTGACATTATTCCTATAGCCAAACTGTCAAAAAATTGTCTGTTTAACCCTTGATAAATGATAGAATTATAAATATGAAACTGTGTGTATTTGTGTGTATGTTTTTTACTATTTTACGCAAGAACTGCTAAACCGATTGCAATAAAACTCAGTATGTAGATAGCTAAATAACTGAATTAACACTAAGGCTACTTTTTATTTCGATATTCCCACGGGAATGGGAGTGCGGGCGGAACCGCGGGGCGCACCTAGTAGGTTATATATTTTCACCTAACAAAATATCTCTCACATTTGATTAGTCGACTAATATAATACTTTATTAATTATTACTAATACGTAATTAGTTGACGACACAGTTGGCACAATAGTCACCATGCCGGACTATCAAACACAGCGTTGCGGGTCAAAGTCAAAGTCAAAAATCTTTATTTCTTTGGATGCATAATACCTTAAAAGTATAACAGACCACATAAAAACGTCTTAAAAACTAAGTTAGGATGTGTGCATTTGGAACGCGCCCACCAATGAGAAGAAGGCACAAGAAACTCATGGGAGTTTTTTTTCTTCATGTGATCACGCTCACAATGGTCAATATTACAAATATTTGAAAGTATTATTTGAAATGGAGCAACTAAAGTCATGTCCATGGGTTCTTATCATTAAGGTAAGACGAAGTATCATAGTACGCCTTACTGCACAATCTATGCTTTATAAAAGTTTTGAACCTGTTAATGGACATGTTATATACATCTTTAGTAATTGATTATAATAGAGCAGATGTATGAGCATATGTATATTCGATTCCCGCCTCAGACATGTATTTATGCTTAGATATTTGTCTGTGGTCTGGTTGTTTCTATGTATTATAAGTATATATTTACAAAAGAAAAGTATAGGTATATCCGTTGTCTAGCACCTATAACACAAGTCTAGTTACTTAGCTTGGGGGCTAGATGGCGATGTGTGGAATGTCCTGCAATATTTAATAGTTAGAACAAATATTTTATCCAGATCTAAACATGTTTATCTAAAATCAGTGTCAAGCCTGGGGCTGACCCATACATATTACAACATTCAAGAATGCTGAACAAATTCGTGAGTTTGATATTACTGCGTTTGAGCGATATGGGCCGTGATTAGGGTTGACACGGTAATTGTAGGGCTAAAAATTATAATAATATGGGGTTTTGTTAGTGTCTTAATGATTTATATGAAATAAAACATTCTAACCAATGTGTTAGATTGGGATAAGTGTAGCTGTTAGACGTCTAAACAGCATATCTACGAAACAAATGGGTACACGGATAGATTTTTTTTATACCGTGGACTCATGCCATTTAGAATGTAAGACGAGTTTACTCATACAAGCTTAGGAATGATAAGTTTAATAGGTAAAACACCAAAATGTTTAGGCGGAATAGATAGGTACCGAAAGATCTATTCGACTTCTCCACGATAGAAAGGCTTCTTCTTGAGAAAAACTTTCTGAAAAAAGCTGAGATTATTTCATGTTAATTCGCACTCGTAAAAATTAAATAAAAAATTATAAATAATAAAAGCTAACTGAATCTAACTCGTCCATACGTCTGCAGTTAGCTTGGTTAGCCGAGCCGCGGGTAATAAGCATACTCTTTCATCTGCAAACAGTCAACTACGCTAAAGTATCTGTTCTGGATAAGCCTACTCCTATCTGACTCTGATACAAAATATCCCAGCCACTACAGCGTTCAGAACAGTATAAATTAAAGTTGCTGTGAATCGTCACAGCAACTACATTACATACACATTACACACACACATTTGACACATTACACACACATACTACATTTAGGTAATCTAGATGATCGCATCTAGATTACCTAAATGTAGTAATTATCTAAAAACGTATCTTCCAGGAAAGCGTGCTACATCTTGTTCCGCATCGTCACCTAACAACAGGCAAGTGTGATAGTGGTCAAACGCTGACGTACCTACTTGTAAAATAAAAAATATTGGCCAATATTAAGCTAACTGATGCTCTTCGTGGCAGCCCTAACCCAACAAAGTAATGTTGTTACTCATAAATTTCCCACGGAATGACAAAACGCATTATGCTCTCTTTATTTGCACATTAGCCTAGCGTGTATTGTTTGTTAAATAGAAATGCTGATGTTATCAGTGGCGATTTGAAAAGAGCAGTACTGCCGACTGCCGCGTTCCTTGCTCTCTTCATTGTATTCAAATACGATAATACAACACGGCAACTTGGGAACACGTAATAAGCACATACGATAACATGCTAAGTTAAATTTATTATCAGGGATTTATTATGTTGAAACTGGTTGTTATATCAGCTATACTAATATTATAAAGAGGAAAGATTTTTGGCTTTTTTGTAACGAATAGGCTCAGAAACTATTGGACCGATTTTGATTAAACTTATTATGAGGATACATTAATTCATTGTTAATAACATAGGTTACTTTATATTCCCATATTTTTACGGTATCGGGAGTTATACAGGCGTAACCGCGGAGCGCTGCTAGTTATATTTTAAAGAAAAGATTTTTTTTTTAGTATGTTTGTAACGAATTGGCTCCGAAAGTACTGGACAAATTCAATAAAAGTTAATATGCGGATAGGTACAGTTGGCTGCATAGTTGCAGCCCCCGGTAGAGTTCGAAAATTACTTTATAGGAATGTTTGCATTCTAATAATTATTGTTTGATAAATTGATGAGTTAGAAGACTTTAAACTCCACCTAAAGCAGGTGCTTAGAATCTTGCTCGTGTTGAAAACATTCTTATAACAACCGTTTTGGAGCTCTACGGTGGGTCTGCAATTATGCAGCTGACCGTACACTGATTCATTGAAAGTAGCACAGACTACTTTTAATCCCGATACTCTTAAAAAAGGTTTGCATTTTTTTAACTTTTTTACTGGACAGATTTTGATGAAAGTTGGTTAATTGGGAGTAACACTGACTACTTTTGATACCGGTCCTTCAGGGAGGACTAACGCTGGTGAAACTGCGGGGCCCTGTTACTATGATAGATCTACCTATCGATCGTGCCTTTATTTTGTAGTTTTGTTGAAATCTCTAAGTGACCTCACAGCTAAGCCTCACAGATGTGTCGGCGAGCTATCGAACAATATGAAATCTGTATTCTGTGGGAGCCTAAAGTTTTGTCAGTTTAGGTCATTGTTCCCACGACTCGTTTAGGAATTAGCTCCGGTAATTTCTGTAATTACCTATTAGACCGGGCGGCCGTAGCATAATATGTTCGTTGCTAAAATACTTTGAGAATCACCTAAAGTTTAGTTTAAAACTCCAGAACCCCGCAACAACGCCAGTTTCAATCCCGCAAGATCAAGTTTTGAAGTGTAAACTGTCTTTAAAATGTCTAAAAAGTCATTTGCTAAAACCAAATGGCGGATGTGACATCACAATTTGTAACGGAGGTATAAAATCTAAACTTTTTCAAATCCAACCTCTTTGGATTATTAAGTTTATTACATTATGATATTTGTCTTGTCTGTTATAACTGTAACATATAAGAAGCCTTTGTATTCGCAAAACCTTTTAACTGCTATAGTAAATTATTGTGACTGCAATCTGCTTTGTGAATCATCACTTCACTACATAGTATAAAACGAATTCGCTTTCTCTGTCCCTATGTCCCTATATCCCTATAAATGCTTAAATCTTCAAAACTACACAACGGATTTTAATGCATGTTTTTTAATAGATAGAGTGAGAAGAGGAAGAGGAAGGTTTATAAGTAGGTATAATACATGCATAATATAGCCGTGCGAAGCCGGGGCGGGTCGCTAGTTATTAATAAAATAAGTATTATTTGGTTCGAACATGATGTTTTCATCACGGTTACAGATGATACAGTCTACCCAACTTTTTCTGCCCTTTTCCATAACTCAATACATTAAATGCCATGCTACGACCGCCCGGTCTATTATGCTAATGCTCGGCCATGTTGTAAACTAATGAAAATTAAAATAATCAGTGGTTTCTTCTATTATTTACATGTATGGTAATAAAATTAAACATAATAGATTACGATATCTAGATTTCTATTAAAATTTTAGGTAGTTACTCAATGACTGACTCAAATAGATGCGTTTGATTATGACCGGGTCAAATTATATTTTTGATCAGGATTTTTTATTATCCGTCTAAAATTTCAATTAAATTTTTGGAAATTCCTATGGAATCTACGAAAGTGAAGCCTTGAATTCTTTATACGTGGGTTTTAACACTTATTAAAATCTGTAAAATAGAATGGCTTTATGATTATTTTATTTTTGAAATGGGAAATTTTATTGGGTAAGTAGATGTGTCTCGAAAGATTGAAAAATCATTTATACTTCCGATGAATTAGTTTTTCTATATAACATACAAGTAATTATTATGACTCGCCTATAGGTGGTAGGTAGACCTAATATAATTACAGTAATTATAATCAATAAGAAATATTTCTACGTCAACTACTACGGTGCTACGGTATTATGTATGAATGTTAATTTTAGGGTACCGTAGGTACTAGCCTCAAGACTGAAAAAAGGAACCTTCGGATCAATCTATTGTCAGACATGTAGAGATTGATATCAAATAAATAATATCAAATCGGCGAATACATCGCCATGGTAGAGCAACAGTGTTTTTGACTACGCCTAAAATTGTGAAAATTTATAAATATTTTATTAATGTATAAAGGTGGGTCATGTAAAAGGAAAACCCCGGAAATAAATTGTTCCTCAATTATGCATTGAAACTTGTAGTTGTTGCCATGAAACTTGGTCTGAATCGAGACGTACTAATACAATTCTCTGCTTAAATTTCGTGACCCATTTTAACATTATTTTTATTTTTATTTACTTATTTACATTAGCCCCCAGAATCAATCTATCCAGAATCAAGCTTGGGCGTCATCATTTCATCACAAGAGCTTGCCCAAAAATAACGAAAAGAATTCTTGACATTGACATCTTCAATAACTCAATGGCTGATCATAAGAGTAAAGTGCTGCAGTGCCTTGGTTATGTCTTTTCCGTAGTGTAAGTTATGAGACGTTTATGTTCAAACCCGAAATTTGGGACCTTAAATAATTCTTAAGCCTTGTGTATACATAATAATGATAAAGACACTAGAACTTAATTTTAGCATTGTTTTTTTTTTCTTTTATTAGTGTTAGTATGTATTACTGTTGGTATACTAAATAAATAAACCCTCGGTGCTCAAGTGTGACTCGCACTTGACCGGTTTCACATATGAAGCGGAACAGCTGATGACGTTGATATGTTCTAGGTCATGCATGCGTACACACGCTGTCACGAGTCTCCGGTATTATATTGATTTATTGTAATAAGTTAAGTTATTAAATTATGACTTACAAAATCAACTCGTTTAATATCGTGAGATAGTTTTTAGTTTGATGAGTCATTGCAAATCGGAGTCAACGAGTGGACAACATAAATAAATATTGCAGGACATTCTACAAACGCCATCTTGCCCTAAATTGAGCTTGTGTTATGGTAAATAAAGGATAGAATACTAATATTTATTGTAATAAGTTATTTAATTATCACTTACAAAATCAATTCGTTTAATATCGTCAGATAAGTAGTTTTTAATATACTGATGAGTCATTGCAAATCGGAGTTAACGAATGGATAACATCACTATCACTACATAGTCACTATCATCATCACTTCACTATCATCACTATCACTACATAGTATAAAATAAAATCACTTCTCGCCGTCCCTATATCCCTATGTCCCTTTGTATGCTTAGATGTTTAAAACTATGCAACGGATTTTGATGCGGTTTTTTTTAATAGATAGAGTGATTCAAGAGGAAGGTTTATATGTATAATACATGCATAATATAACCGTGCGAAGCCGGGGCGGATCGCTAGTAAATAATAACGGATAGAATACTTATATACTTACTTTTCTATTTTAAATACATACCTACTTGATTGGATATAGAAACACCCAAACCAGAAACAAAAATCAGAAAATAAAAATATTTTTTTGAGGTGGGAATCGAACCCTCATCCTTCAAAATATGTTTTTGTTGCTTAGTTCGTATTATTGTATCTTGGGGTAAGTGAAGACCTATTTCAATTAAGACTCGTTAACTCTGATTTACAATCACTCATTGAATAAACTAAAACTATAAAAAACTAGTTACTTTGGATCTGCTTTAAAACCATTTTTTTTGTTATTCTATTGCTGAGCAAAGATTTCCTTTTATTACTAATCTTTATGATGGGAAAAGTCGCGGGCAAAAGATGTGTCGGTCGGAGGAAAAAATCTTGGCTGCGTAACATCCGGGAGTAGACGGGGATAGCGAGTGCAGCCGAACTCTTTCGTCTCGCTAGAAATAGAGAAGAATATTCCAAATTGACTGCCAACCTTCGTTAGTCGGAGAGGTCCTTAAGAAGAAGAAGACTAATCTTGAAATTAATAATCTTTATCATTTTAACTAAATAGATAGACTGAAGATGTTTCTGGCGTCGAACACATCTAAATCTAATATGAATCTGTCTAATATCAATTGACCAGAACTTACTAAGATTAATGGTCTTAGCCATATAAAGATCTTCCTTCGTGCACATCATGTTAAAGATGTGCAATGATTTGCAATATGTTTGATGTAGGTAAAATTATGTTTAGAATAATAATAATGTACCTAGAATCTAGGTAAGTATATATTTTAATTCATTCGATGATTTTGCTTTACGTTTATATTAAAATAAATAAATTAAATATTTCAGGACACATTGCACATCGCCATCCAGCCCCAAGCTAAGCAACTTAATGCTTGTGTTATGGGTGCCAGATAACGGATAAACTACTTATATACTTTTTTTTTGTAAATATATTCATATTATACATATAGGAAACACCCAGAACCAGAAACAAGAATTTATGGTCAGCATAAATACTTGTTCCCGGCGGGAATCGAACCCGCAACCTTCTGCGTTTCTTATAATTTAAATTGTTTATTGCTTATCAAAAGTCGCATTGTCGTTGTCTTACAAAACAAATATAGTAAATAAAAAAATATAAAAAAATGTTGCAGGACATTCCACACATCGCCATCCAGCCCCAAGCTAAGTAACTAGACTTGTTTTATGGGTGCTAGACAACGGATATACTACTTAAATAGGTTTCTTTTGAAATATACATATACTTATAATACATAGAAACAACCACACCACGGACAAATATCTAAGCATAAATACTGTCAGTGGCGGGAATCGAACCCACAACCCTGTGTTTAGCAGTCCAGTATGGTGACCATTGTGCCAACTGGGTCGTCAAACAGTAGGTAATTAGGTGTATAGTTTAGTAAACTAATTACTGCGTCACGCCTCAATCGATCTTATCAGTTCTCATGTATCATACGTGTACTACACGACTCGATTCGACGATTTGTTGCGTGTCGGAAATATCTATGATCGATTAACGCAATCAATTATTTGTCATTGTATGTCAACCACCCAATTTTTCTTGAAGGTTAGACGTCAGTAAATAAATAAAAAATGAATTTTAGGACAAAAACTGACCTGAAATTGGGCGATTGTTATGACGCGACTATCCTACTAATATTATAAAGTGAAAGTTTGTGTGTGTGTATGTATGTTTCTTACTCCTTCAAGCAAAAACTACTAGACCGATTGCGATGAACTCGGTATGTAGATAGCTGGAGACCTGGATTAACACATAGGCTACTTTTTAACCCGATATTCCCACGGGATCGGGACTTACGCGGGTGACACCGCGAGGCGCAGCTAGTGGTTTTAATAATGGTTAAACGAACTAAACCTCGAATACTCAAATACTCGTGTGGTGACCATAATTTATTGAGACATTGCATCCGAAGAGATTTTTACAATTACTATAGTATTACTACACACTTATCAATATCACTTATAAAAAAACACTGACACGAGTAAAACCACGGGGTGCAGCTAGTATAAAAATAGGTCTTATAAGTCGAAAGCAGACCGAAAATTAACCAACTCTTCTATTGTGGTCGGTCGGCTTACAGTTTAATCCAAAATGTGCGTACGCCTTTAATGTTTTAATTTCAGCCTAAAATGTGAGTTGGGTCAAATAAAAAATGCCAGCCATTAAAATTTTAAATATCCGGTCGACCTCCAGATAGCCTTGCACCACAGTTACTTTCTACCAGAGGAATGTCTACTGGAAAAATTACATTATAAAAACTAAGTTGCATACTAAAATTTACACCCACTTATAGATTACAATTAAAAAAAACCTTTTTTGGGATATACGCTCACTTTGCCGTACTAAGATCATGTCCGGTCTAAACATATCTTACGAGTAACGCTGTAAAATATTTTCATGATAATTTATTACTAAGACATTGACACAAACTATTAACCTTTCTTATTTTAAAATATCTATTGTTTGTAATTTCTTCGATGGAGTCGTGTATTGCGCTCAATATCATCAAACAGTCACACGGAATACTACCCCAGTGCATATCTTTCAAGCCATACTTTGTCGTCAATTCTATGATATTTCCATACTAACTATACCTTAAAAACGCTACATTTCATGCGTGAGCTTAGGTGTCTGTGGCTAAGGTCCTGCGCAACAAATAATACATTGCGCTTTTTGCGTAAATTGTTGGTGTCAGGGTTATTGACACGTATTACCACATTGGTATGAAACTTTATTTAATTACTGCTTTATTAACGGAAATCTGGTCCGAAAATAATTCAACAATTTTTTATTTTACCAAAAAATCACATAGGTAGTTGACTGAAAGGGACAGAAAACACGTGAATTGCTCTTAATTTTTTAAATTATGTGACTTGAAGAGCGAATCCCAATCTCTTTCTTTATGTTTTTATCTAAGCGCTATAATCTACAACGTAGGTACTTTTCTGCTTTAGTCCGTTTACACTTTATTCGAATGCTATTTATTTTATTTTTATGTCCTATAAACTAAGGTTGACTTATATAACAGAAATTGCACTTAGGTACTACGTAAGGTTTTGACACATGGTAGCAAGAAAAGGTACGTTACAGATTTAGCTTTTAAAATATATGTATGGGTAAGTATTTAGATGGTGCTAGTAAATGATAAAAATAAGATATTTGCTTAATTTGATATATTTTAAACCAATATTAACATTAACCAAGTAGGTACTTCACTGATTAATTTCCCCTGTATTTATTATAGTAGTTATAGTTCCAAGAAACAGGCAATCAAATCGATCATGAAATCAGCTACTTACCACAACTTACGAGAAGAAATTTATCACAGTAGTAGTTATTTAAATCACATACAATTACCTGCTTCACCACGCTCTCGATTGTGAAATGTATAGCATTTTCTTTAAATTGACCCACTTGGTTACATAGTCGGTACAATTTTGTAACATTCTCGCTGAAAATTGACGTTTTATCACTCCTCTGTGCAATTTATAAATCAAAAAGTTATATAAGTACTAGCTGTCCCGGCAAACGTTGTTTTGCCATTTACAAAAAAATAGAGACGGTGTTTCATTCTCAGACCTAACGAATATACACAAAAAATTTCAAACAAATCGGTTCAACCGTTTAGGTGGACATAGGTAAGTAGCACCGCAACACGAGAATTTTATACTCGTATATAATATATGGGGATAACTACAATAAAATATAATTTAAATCGGATACTATTGAGACTGACTTTTACATTGTCCTCTGAATTACTAAGTCAGCCACTACAAAATTTAACCCCTATTTTTTTAACTCAATATGTTTTAAGTACTTACATAAAACATATTGAGTTATAAGTACTTACTTAAAACATATTGAGTTATAAAAATAGGGGTTAAATAAGGGGGGGGGGGGTTAGGGGGGTCATGTTTTACTTAAAACATGAATAATTTATAACTCGTCCTCTATTCTCTGAAATGATACAAATGACATTGTATGAGTGAGTCTTATGCTCCCTAAATTTTACATACCAAGTAAAATATGTAGAATTTGGTTATTTAGAAGTGCCAGAAATGTGGCCTTTAATTTACCATCTACCTTTTCCTAATCCTTTTAGAGCTGGCCCTTTCGCCACGTAAAAATATATTATTTCGACTGTAACATTTTTAACAATCTTATTTGTAAAATGTTGTATTAAAAACATTAAAATTTCCTTTAATTTTTGAAGAGAATGGAGTCTCGAAACACACACAAAATCATAATAATTATACCAAATTAAAAAAATCGACGAAATGTTTATAATATTTACTTAATTGGTGAAAACTATTTTATGTAACAATTTAAAAAGGCAATCTCTTTCTAATTAGCATCTTTTACATGTCTTACATTTTATTCCAAACTTATTAAATACAGCTACACAATATTTTGACGACCCAGTTAGCACAATGGTTACCATGCCGGACTGCCAAACACAGGGTTGCGGGTTCGATTCCCGCCTCAGACAATTATTTATGCTTAGATATTTGTCTGTGGTCTGGGTGTCTGTATGTATATTAAGTATATATTTACAAAAGAAAAGTATATAAGTAGTATATCCGTTGTCTAGCACCCATAACACAAGTCTAGTTACTTAGCTTGGGGCTAGATGGCGATGTGTGGAATGTCCTGCAATATTTATTTATAATTTATTTATTTATTTTGCTTGCAATAATATAAAAGGTAGTTATTGTCTGTAAGAACCACTGGTAGTTGCCTTCATGATCAGTTAATTAAACTTTAAGTAGGTTAATTTCCCAATATCTGAATTATTTCTGAAGGGTTAATGCAATTTGATATTTTAAAGCCTATTAAAAATCAAGGACAGCATCATTTCATTTTAAGTAAAACGAAGCAAATCTTTTGACGTCATAAACAAAGCGCAACCACGATTGCGTAGATGCACCAAACCATTGCACTGCACTGACACCCGAATTAAGAACTCTCGCAAACCACAGACTTTTAGTGCTGAAACTGGATTGGCGGTTTACTTTTGAATCTACTGCAACTGCAACTGGAGTCATGTAGACGACCAATCCAGTGCCATTTTAGTGCTGATCCAATAATTTTACAGGAAACATGATTCGACAGCTTTGACATGGAATTATGTAGATGATATCTTCAGTCCCCGGTCCATTTCAGTTCAGCGCTATACTGGGTTACTGGACCGGAATACTGTAAATTAGGCAAAGCATCAGTTTAACGCCCGAATACTGAAATGCTACACGTTTGAATACGATAGGGGCGTCTTAAATATTTAAGGGACCCCTAAATATTTGAGAGTCGTTTGAGTATTATGGCCTAAAACGATCAATAAACAAGTGAACGATTGTCTTTAAATGGCTAGGCGTACAATTGGCCGCAGACAAGTCTGTAGTATGCGAGGCTACTACATTACAAAAGCCCGTAACTAAACGGGAGTTAATGTTAATATCGAGTTTCGTCAAATATCTCGCACACTTTCGTGTCGCAGCCTAGAAACGTATCAAGGCCGATATCAAAGTGGAATCACCCAAAAAAGTGTAGCAATGAGGTAGCAAGTTACGTAAAAATCGTGAAAGTTATGTGTGAGTTTTGGAAGTGATAATACTGACTTCGACAATTTACCGAACTTATTGCTTTCTGTCTGTTTTCACAAAGCATTTTTTACAATTAGATAACAAGCTTTTTAACTATAGACGATTCGTTAAGTGATAGTACTTTTTAAATGTATTTGTCAACTATACCGTAACAGAGCAAGAGGGAATGAATCCGCAGGATCGTCATTTTTCACCGGATTTTGTCGATTTTTGTTTGTTGTTTTCATAAAAATTTGACACGGTCCAATATGTTCCGAGTTTGATACGTTATAACAGACAATATATTATGATAAATACATTCCGGTGCGATAGTGTACTATTATTTTGAGTTTTGCGTATCCATAAATTCCTATAACCGGAAATACATAATCTTTTAATTGCCTAGACGCTGCAGTACCGCGTTCTGTATTTTTGAGCTTTATGAATGTTTCAGTGGGTTAATCTACTCTACTGTTATCTTTTGATTGAATTTAAGTGTGTAATATAGTTCCAATCTTTCAATCAATCAAGAGAACAGTTTCTATTAAATTTCTTAATTATTATTTTTAACATGATATATTTTTATTTAATTTCAAACATAATAAGAAACTGTTTTTATTCGATTAACTATGTACCACATATAATTCTAACATTTTAATCCTTCATAAAAAAATCTAACTAGGTATGGTTTGGTATAGTCAAACTTTATTTATTCATGAAATTTTAAAGACAGAAACATTTATTTTCGAAGTAATTCAATGCACGAATGTCATTGAATAATAAATTATCACTTGCTATAGATTGTGTCTAATAGGTCATAAAAATACCTAAGATAATAGAAACGGATATAGAAATAATATAAGAAATAGTTCTTATTTATCCTAATATTAATTTAAGTAAATATTTGTTTTTATTAGAAAACTAGCTTTTACTAATCCGCATGCTACATTTTAGTGCGTGCGTTAATATATATAAATCAATTAGTCAGTCAGATCATACATAATATATTATTTGTAGATGAAAACCCCAAATTATACCCATTCTTCTTCTTCTTATCGTATAAAAACATTTAGTTAACCTTAACATTTCTCTTATAATATTGACGAAATTTATACACCTAAGTACATAATAATAATATTAGGTATGTTGATTTTTACATGAAGGTTCATTTATCAAAATGTGATAAGTCAAACAGCTCGGTGGGTAAGGAGACTTATTATTTTACAATTTATTTTGTCCGAATCAAAAAGTCATTCTTACCTTTAACAAAACCTATCTTGTAGTAGATGTGTTTAAAACAAATAATTTAGAATATTATTTGCTTTCATTTTAATTTGGCGAGTCTTACAAAACGGTTAATTAAGCTGTTATGTTCTATAAGAGCACATAAAAAAAAACAAAAATTAATATAAATTTCAAGCAACTTCTTTTATCTTTTAATAATGTCACAACATTGAATTATTATTATTACTGAAACTGCATATTGAATAATTTATTTGTTAAATTTTAAGTTGGCTGAGTAGTTTGTTGCGAAAATATCATTAGCTTGTAAGAAATCTAGATTTCTTTGCGTTTCTTCACATTTTAATTTATTTTAATTTAACCGTTGGACTAAAGAGCAAACTAGTTCTCGACATAATTTCAAAATTTTCAATAAACGTAGGCAGGTATTTTCAAAAGTCTTCGAACGTAAGTTGATCGGGTAGACTAGACTTTTTTTATTTAGAAATATGATTGTAACACTTATGTAGATATTATCATAAAAGTTGACTTGTCCGGGTACAGAAATACCTATATAGAATATTATCAGGGGCGGATCATGAATTTATGGGGCCCTGGGCTAATACCACTTAAGATACCTACCTAATTACCCCTTCCCCTTCTAATTTTAAGAAATATCGATAATTATTCAATGTTTTTATGAACGATGTTGCATCCCTACTTTCAGGGTTGCAAACTGTTTTCAGATTCTGTATTCTTTAGAGATCTTGGGGCTTGTCTTAAAGAGGCATCATGTGTCTGGAGGGGTTTTAGCTTTTTCAGTCAGTTTATGGCCATCCAGCAGACCCCGTGTAGTCAATCTTCTAAGGACAATGCATAAGTATTCTATATAAAGTATGTTCTGATTTTTTTATTTTAGATTTTTTCTTCACTATATCGTCTTTTGTGTTCTATAGAGGCTACTTTGTATCTACGAGGCCTTAAGCTGCAGCCCAAAAGCCTTCAGGTAGATCCGCCACTGACTGTTATGTAACTCACTTAAAACACCTTTCAGTAGCTTTGTTTAAACGGCTTATTCCATTAACCTTGTAAATGAATTAATATTGTACCTGGTTAATCAGTCATAACAACAAGCCCCGAGTGTTAAATAATATTCATAAGTATCCAAACTGTTACAAATCTTGAATTTTTAACCGATTTAAAAAAGGGAGGAGTTTGTCAATGTGTGTTAGTGGACGTCGTGGTCGATGTTCACCGGCGTATTAAGTCTGATTTCAATGATTGTTTTTGTAGCAATCAATAAAGTCAAAGACAAGGTTCACTCCGTGCTAAATTAAAAAAATTAAATCTTAAAGGGGACCCATGCTATTAGAAATTAAAATATACGTGCACAATTTCGTCTGTTCTTATCTTAAGTTTACCATAACGAACTTAAATGCCTGCACAAAAAGGATAGGAGTGGAGACTTTGGGATTGCGGTGTCCCGAAGCCTTTGTATTCTTTAGAGATCTTGGGACTCATCTCAACGAGGCATATTGTGACTGGAGGGCTGGTAGCTTTTTCAGTTTAGCCATCCAGCACTCCCCTTGTTGTCAGTATTCTGGGGACAATGCATCGTGATGATTTTATCACTACATAGTATAAAATAAAGTCGCTTTCTCTGTCCGTATTTCCCTTTGCTTAAATCTTTAAAACTACGCAACGGATTTTAATGCGGTTTTTTTTAATAGATAGAGTGATTCAAGGGGAAGGTTTATATGTATAATACATGCATAATATAGCCGTGCGAAGCCGGGACGGGTCGTAGTTTATAATTTACTAGCGACCCGCGCCGGCTTCGCTTCCGGAAATAGGGACGGCGAAAAGTGACTTTATTTTATACTATGTAGTGAGTGAAGTGATGTAATAATTTGATAAGTATTTCGTTTTAAATTGTGTAAGTGTAATGTGTTTAGAAAAATGTTAGTTACCCTATATAGCTATATTACTATTAGAAAGTTCTAAGGCTAACCCAATAAGATAAGAATAAAATAAATGACCTATGTAAAAGTAAATAATGTAAGACAATTAATTTACCGTGTAATTGGGCAAGTAAATAGAACTCTAGAAAAGACTGTAGTTGAATAACAAAGGATTTCCTGATTCGATGTTTTACATGATTATCGTATTTAGTAGTGGAAAACCTCAATAGTGTTGACTAAATTTTGGATTTTCCATAAGATATACCTACGGCAAAGGAAACGAAACTGAGGGAAAACCTTTACAACATATTTTTACTTTAGTGGAATTAAGTAATAAGAACCTAATTAACGTTGAACTTTTTCCAATTATTGCTTATTATTTTTCCAAAGACCTTTTATGTATTTATTAGAAGTAGACCGGACAAAAGTAACAAAACTTGTGCCCTAAACATTTTGTACATACTTGATCAAAATCGCTTAGTCTTATGTGACAAGTATGCTCGATTTGGTATTCCATAAAAAAACGTCAGTCATATTTTGTGCTTAATCAAAGCTAATTATCTGTTTTATAAGCTTTTATTTTCTGTCCTGATGTTTGTTATCAAATCTTACAAACTTCCCGGTTACCGATTGAGCTGATTTTTTTATTAACACAAGTCGATCAGAGACATTCCTGCTTGCAGTGCCAAAATGACGAAAAATAAATAGATACATTTTATTGATGACAGGCGCCTGTTCAGCGTATTAATACCAGATACTCATGTATAAATTTCAGTGAGTGTGAAAAATAAACAAGAGCAAAGTTTCCGTATGAAAATTATGGTTATAATAACCCCTCTATGAAAAGGTTTACACTTTTTATTATTTGACGACCTCTGTGGCGCGTCGGGCGAACACCCGACTGCGACGTAGAAGGTTGCGGGTTCGATTCCCGCCGGGAACAAGTATTTATGCTGACCATAAATTCTTGTTTCTGGTTCTGGGTGTTTCCTATATGTATAATATGTATATATTTACAAAAAAAAAAAAAAAGTATATAAGTAGTTTATCCGTTATCTGGCACCCATAACACAAGCATTAAGTTGCTTAGCTTGGGGCTGGATGGCGATGTGTAATATGTCCTGAAATATTTATTTTATTTATTTATTTATTTATTTCACATTTACTTTACATTTCATTATTAGTATACCATCATTCTTACATTAATTTTGAAATGTAATTTGAATGTAAAATATTATGACAAGTGTGAGAGTTGTCTCACACTAATAACAAAGCTTTGTTCCTGAAGATGAATCTGAATAAAGAATATACACGCTAATTTCTAAACGAGAGAAATGCTTTCGAACGAAAACATTTTTAACGTGAGAGAATCACATAGTTCTAAGAAATTATAAAATGTCTTATGTAAGTTAACAAAATAGTGTTTAACAAATGTAATAATATGTAGATAAGAATTTTTTTGAAAATTTGAGGAAGAATGACAATGGAGCGTCTAGAAACTGTGATAATTATTTTATGTAGCTCATTAAAATGATATAAATCACGTTTTGTCTATTATATTTTTATGGTTCTAAAACAAAGAGTGAAAATACATAAAAATACACGTAACCAATTTATTCTATTCAATAAAAAACGACTTATTCAGCCACTGTTATTGCAAAATACTTTTCTTTTAAGCGGAAAGGCTACCGGGGGCTTTCTCCATACAAACGTAGTCGACTGTTTTCTCCCTGGATAATGACACAAGAGCAAATATTTTTGTTGCATAAAACTTATAACTGCCATGACCATGCCCCTATGTTTTGTATTTCTTTGTTTTTTTTTTTTAATTCTTAATTTCTATGTTAATTAGAAAATAAAAAACCAAAACATAGGGGGATAGTCATGGCAGTTATAGGTTTTATGCAACAAAATTTTTTGCTCTTGTGTCATTATCCAGGGAGAAAACAGTCAACTACGTTTGTATGGGGAGAGCGCCTGTATATACCCTTTCACCTTAAGTAAGTATTTTTCGCAAAATACTTTAACCCATGCAATTCAAAATGCTGCAGTGCCTGGTACATTTATTAAATAGATTTGTCTCCCCTAGAACCAAAACCACCCCTAACCCACCACTGACCGTTACTGTCGTCCCGGGGAAATATCTCTCAAAATAATTCTATAAGAATAAGAATAAGAATAATTTAATGAATAAAAACTTTTACAAACTATTATACTATTGAGCTAAGTCACATTTTAAAACGATAAATAATACATTTGCCTAAACTAGGAGAATCCTGTGTTTCAGGCGAAAAGGGACTTAAATAATTACCTATATATTTTATATATTAAATTAACTACTTGCAAAAACAAAAAGAATATATCTAGGTTTTACAACAAAAGTACTACATTTAAGTATAAAATTTTACAGTGTAAACATAACAGTTATAGCCATACCTAATACATGGAGAATTAACTATGATGTAATTTATTATAAAAAAATATATACTTATTTACCTATCCACCCATCCTATCCCATCCTATCTACTTACACCTTTTTTTAGTTCTTACTGTGAAGGAAAACATCGTGATGAAACCCGCAGCTTAGTTGGTTTCATAAGTATTGACTAGTTCTTTCCAAACTATTTCGTTCCACTGCTGGGCAAAGCTCTCATTCATACCCTTCCAAACATCTCAGTCCTAATGCCATACTTGGCCAGTCTCCTTCTAAACATAATAACAAAATTAATATTCGAATACTAAAATTATAAACGTAATATCATGTAATACTTATTTAAACTTACCTAACTCAACACCTAATGTATCTAAGTAAGGAAAACTTTAAAGGTCAGTTCGTTCGTTTTATTCAACAATCTACACAGCAGGGTTTAAACTGATCAATCGGTGATAATATTAATCCATATTACCTACTTATTGAAATGGCAAACAGCAGGAGTTCTATTTGAAAGCTTTTTATATCACTTTTAATAGGTAGCCTAGAGAAGGCACTTATATCACTTTTAATATGTAGCATTGTTTTTTTTTTACAAAAAAAGTAAAGCGGTGAGCACACTTAGGCGTTACCGGGAGCGTTCCGGGATGCGGGAGTGTGATTTTTGTAATGTTTGTTTTGTTTCTATGCATCACGCTATACAAAGACCGTGTCTATTACGGGGGCATAGAAAAAAAAACAGAAGAACAAAAATCCTCTCCTGCTACCGCTTCAGCAGTGTGTGTATTTTAACGTGTTATAACTTATATCATCACTACATAGCATAAAACAAAGTCGCTTTTTCTGTACTTATTTTCCTTTGGTTGCTTAAATCTTAAAAACTACGCAACGGATTTTGATGGGTTTTTTTAATAGATAGAGTGATTCAAGGGGAAGGTTTATATGTATAATACATGCATAATATAGCAGTGCGAAGCCGGGGCGGGTCGCTAGTATATAATATAGCAAAAAAAAAAGCTCCATTATGGGATTTGAATCGACGACCCCCACATTAGCGGTGCTCTTTATCAATTAAGCCATGAAAAATAATATAAAAAGCTAGTCTTACGCAGTGTAAACAAAGAATCTGAAAGATTTTTCATCTATGTATGTATATATCATCACATATAATTTCATCATTGTATCTAACTTAAGACCTATTAATACTCTATTTTTTTCAACTCTTTTTCTTTTTCTGAAAGAAAAGAGCTATTCAAAAGATTCGTACCTATATGTAGGTACAAATATCGTAAAATAACGAATCCTTTGAATCTAATACTAGCTTAAAAAGCAAAAGTTCAACAGTGTATAGATAAATTGAAATATCCGCCTACCTTTTTGTAAATCAAATAATAGATTCGCATAACAAAAGCCGCTAACTACATTGTCCTTCACTTACCAATCGATTAATTAGATATGCAGTTATTAGTGTTACATAAATAACGTAGGTAGGTTACTTAAGTACTTAATTAACTAAGATCCGGTTGCATAGATTGCTTAAAAACTTAACACAATCTTTTAACTATATCTAATCAATGAGTTTGTAAGAGTGTTCGTATCTATATACCTGAGAGAAAATATGTAATATGTTGGAAATTGTACCTAATACTCGTAGGTAACATTTTTTTTTACCAAACCAAATTATAAATATTTTGTTTGAAAATTTTTACGATATTATTTGTTGAACAAGACACAAAACGCGACGGCCAAGACTGTGACGTCACAGGCATTACAACAAGACCAGCTGCAGTACATTTTGAAGTTATAGAGTTTATTCTCTATCGAAATTTCATTGATAGCAGGGACATGAAATAAGACAGGCTTTTTATTCTGCTATTTCTACAGACTCCTTAAGGACCTCCTTTACAATAAGGCGTCTTACCCGGTCATAAGGCCCGAATTATGGTTAGTCTTAAAATTACAGTAAATCTTTGTGTTCTTGGATTTAGAAAAATATTGATTTTCATTGTAATATTGTATTTCTTAAAATAATTGAGGATATTAAGTTTCTTTCTTTCTAGTTTTCAGTTTATTTTTTTTTCTGGTTTTAGTTTTTAGTTCTACAATTTAAAAATATTGTATTATATTGAACTTGCTTTCACAATCGATTTCATACGCATGGAGGTTGAATTTTCAAAAATCCTTTACTAGTTTATGTGTACGGCATAATAGCTATCTGAGTGGATATTAAGATGTAAGCTTGGCTTGAGATGTGCGTTGATATACATAGCAGTCAACAGGGACTTTAAATTTTATATTTTTAGATTGCATTGCCCTCCGAATCAAGGACTTGTGCCACCGATTACGCCTGACGAAGTCCGCAAGGCTCTTCGTCGCATGAAGAATCGGAAAGCTGTCGGAGCCGATGGAGTCCCTATCGAAGTGTGGAAGGCGATGGGTCCTCGTGGTGTGGGCATCTTGACCAACCTCTTTAACCGCATACTCGAGACCGGCGAGATCCTTGCCCAATGGAGATTGAGTGTTATTACCCCAGTTTTCAAGGGCAAGGGATCGGTGCAGGAGTGTGGCAGTTATCGAGGTATAAAGGTCATGTCCCACACCATGAAGCTCTACGAGCTGATAGTGGACTCTCGGATCCGACAGGAGTGCACTGTCTCTGGGTGTCAATATGGTTTCCGCCCCGGGCATGGCACCATGGACCCTGTTTTCGCCCTAAGGATCCTTATGGAGAAATACAGGACGAAGAATACGCCTCTGCATTTTCTATTCCTAGATTTGCAGAAGACCTTCGACTGTGTTCCTCGCATGATGATCTGGTGGGCGCTGCGGTCCAAAGGGGTTCCGGAAGCTTATGTTGAAATCATCAGAGACATGTACCGAAATTCTGATTCTGTGGTGCGAACTGCTGTTGGCGACACTAAGCCCTTCCCTGTTACCGTTGGAGTTCACCAGGGTTCCGTCCTAAGCCCGTTCCTGTTCAGCGTAATATTGGATGCACTGTCCGTTGCCATCAGGGATTCACACGAGCAGCCTCCATGGCTGCTCATGTACGCCGATGATATTACGCTGGCGGATTCGGATAAGGGGCGGCTGGTCCAACGTGTACACACGTGGAAGGAGTCGCTTGAGAACGGCAGTTTGCAACTGAATGTGGCGAAGACAGAGCTTGGCTTGCAATACCACAGATCCCACACCTGTCTGCGTAGACGGTCATATGGTCGAGCGGACAGACCAGTTTAAGTACTTGGGATCTGTGCTCGCGCGTCCGGCGACATCGATTGCTACGTCAAGTCACGCATTTCAGCGGCTTGGGCCAAGTGGCGTGAGGTGACTGGTGTCATTTGCGACCCCAAACTAAAGGGACAGGTCTATAAAACCATCATTAGACCTGTCCTTTTGTATGGTAGTGAGGCGTGGCCGGTACTTGAGCGACATAAGCAGGAGCTGCGTGTCACGGAGATGAAGATGTTGCGCTGGATGTGTGGAGTGACGCGAAAGGATCGCGTCAGAAACTCCCGCATCCGGGGCAGCCTTCATGTCCGAGACATTGCAGATAAATTGCAAGAATGTCGCCTACGCTGGTACGGTTACGTCTTGCGAAAACTGGCTAGTTACGTGGGGAACAAATGTCTTGCCATGGCGCCTCCGCCGGGCCGTGGCAGACTGGGTAGACCCAAGAAGTGCTGGCTTGACGTCGTAAAGGGTGATATGCGTGCAAATGGCCTTACTAACCAGGATGCCGAAGATCGTGCGAAGTGGAGGCGTAAAAGTAGGAAAGCGGACCCCGGGCTCCCGAGAGGGATGCAACCGGGAACATCGCTCGGATGATGATGAGATTGCATTGCATTGGAATAGACACATTCGTGGCTGAAGCCGCGGTACGCAGCTAGATGACTATAATTTTTTGGTGAGAACTAGGTTGATCTCGTAGATCGATCGCGATAACAGTAGCTGAATGAAATTATACTTGAACTTGTATCTTGGCAGGTTTTAGTGTTATTTAATTTGTTGATAATCAAGTTGTTATAACTTGAAATATTTTATAAATAGGTACGACATGAGTTATGAATAACAAACAACTAACAGCCTAAACTGTTGGGTCTAGAGAAATGATATTTTTAACCTAAAAAAATAGATGTTCGATTCTCAGACATATACAAAAAATTTCATACAAATCGATTCAGCCGTTTAGGTGCAGTTTGGCAAATAACACTGTAACACGAGAAATTTATAATAAACTAGCGACCCGCCTATTCCTCTTGAATCACTCTATCCATTAAAAAAAACCGCATCAAAATGTGTTGCTTAGTTTTAAAGATTTAAGCATACAAAGGGTTAAAGGGACATAGGGACAGAGAAAGCGACTTTGTTTTATACTATGTAGTGATGTATAGATAAAAAACATAAAAAATGCTTTGAAAACTACTGTTCTCCGTTCTATAAATCATCCAAGAACGTTTGTTGTAGTCAGAAGTGGCGTATGAATTGAAAAAGTTCAGTGTTGAAATGAATTAATAGCAGTAGGTAATAGACATGACAAATCAGAAAAATGTATTCCAGTGACGCAGATCTCAAAATAGTAACGTACGCTATTTGAGTTTATTTATGTGCCCAAGAATTTGTACATGAATTAGATCTAAGTGAATAGAAACAATAGAATAATTTCTACCAGTCCGATCCTGTTATTGGCTTTCTATTGTTACCTACACTATGTTTTATACTTAACTAGCGACCCGCCCCGGCTTCGCAAGGCTGTATTATGCATGTATTATATCTAAAAACCTTCCTCGTTATTCACTCTATCTATTAAAAAAAACCGCATCAAAATCCGTTGTGTTTTAAAGATCTAAGCATACAAAGGGACATAGGGACATAGGGACGGCGAAAAGTGAATTTATTTTTAACCCCCGACGCAAAAACGACGGGGTGTTATAAGTTTGACGTGTCTGTGTGTGTGTGTGTGTGTGTGTGTGTATGTGTGTGTGTGTGTGTCTGTCTGTGGCATCGTAGCTCCCAAACGGATGAACCGATTTTGATTTAGTTTTTTTTGTTTGAAAGATAAGTTAGTCGGGAGTGTTCTTAGCTATGTTTGATCAAAATCGGTTCAGCCGTCTTAAAGTTATGGGGGATGAAAGTCAGGATCAAAAACCGAATGTAAGTAGATATACTCGAGTGGGGTATCAAATGAAAGGGCATGACTCGTACATTACAAATTTCTATGTTTGATCAAAATCGGTCCAGCCGTCTAAAAGTTATGGGGGATAATACTCAGGATTAACAACCGAATGTTAGTAGATATGCCCGAGTATCAAGTTAATTTGAGTTTTTTGGCTTCGTTTGGATCTTTTTTACTTTTCTTTCCAATTTTTTATTATATTAGTAGCTGTGCTCCGCGGTTTCACCCGCATAACTCCCGATCCCGTTGGAATATCGGAATAAATTAAGATGTAAGCTATCCTATCTTTCAAGTTAGATCAAACTGCACACGGTGTGCAAATTTGATTAAAATCGGTTAAGTACCTAGTTTAGGAGTCCATCGCGCACAAACAACGTAATTTATATATATTAGAGAAGATGTATAGATAACCTAGATCTAGACGTCTTCTTCTATGTATACTTAGGTAGTTCTAATATTTAATAGCTATGAAATACCTACTTGTAGTTGTAAAAGTTGAATATCTAAAGGAAAACATTGAAAAAGAATACCTTTAATAAAAAAAACTGTTTAGGGTTAAAAATAATCTTCACTACATAGTATAAAACAAAGTCGCTTTCTCTGTCCCTATATCTATTTGTATGCTTTAATCTTTAAATCTACGCAACGGATTTTGATGCGGTTTTTTTAAATAGATAGAGTGATTCAAGAGGAAGGTTTATATGTATAATACATGCATAATATAGCCGTGCGAAGCCGGAGCGGGTCGCTAGTTAACTATAAATTAATAATAGTTATTGTTTACACCAAATTATCTGAATCATAAATCGCAAGAAAATAAAGAAATAAAATAAAAAAATTAAAAAGTCCCTCCCTACAAAAAGGATAAAATAAAAAATTAAATTAAAAATTTAAAAAACCCCCGACACAAAATAATAAAAATAGTATGAACGTAAAAAGCCTAAAACAAGCAAAAAAAATCTATAAAAAGAAAAAGCCACAAAAGAACAAAAAAGGTATAAACGTGAAACCCTACAAAAAGAAAAAAATGACCTCGAAATTATGATTCTACTACGTAAGTACATGTGAATTTTTTTGATTAAATATTGTCGCGTCGGGGGACCGCTCTTTACCTATAGAAACACCTTCCTAAGTAAAATGATATTAAAATTTCAACGAAAATGTTAAAGTATTAAGAATTACTAGTGATAAAATGCTAAAATAAAAATGTTAACATTATATTAAATTGACTCGAAAAAGAGCGGTCCCCCGACGCGACAATATTTAATCAAAAAAATTCACATGTACTTACGTAGTAGAATCATAATTTCGAGGTTATTTTTTTCTTTTTGTAGGGTTTCACGTTTATACCTTTTTTGTTCTTTTTGTGGCTTTTTCTTTTTATAGATTTTTTTTGCTTGTTTTAGGCTTTTTACGTTCATACTATTTTTATTATTTTGTGTCGGGGGTTTTTTAAATTTTTAATTTAATTTTTTATATACTATGTAGTGTATATATATTTTATTTATCATTCCAATCAATTTTTATAATCTGGTAATGTAATTTTTTATTGTTCTAACGTAATTAATTACTGTAGTTACCGAAACATTGATTGATGCCGATAACTTTTCATGTTTCTGTCCTTAGAATAGATTTTTGACGGCAATATTTTTTAGTTACGCCCATGTTTTCCGTGTTCCAATTTACATCCGTTTGCAATTTGCTAAGGTAATGTATAAAAAATATCATAGATAATATCATAGTTGTTGAATGTGGCGAAGACAGAGTACTTGGCTTGCAATACCACAGATCCCACACCTGTCTGCGTAGACGGTCATATGGTCGAGCGGACAGACCAGTTTAAGTACTTGGGATCTGTGCTTCACGCGTCCGGCGACATCGATTGCGACGTCAAGTCACGCATTTCAGCGGCTTGGGCCAAGTGGCGTGAGGTGACTGGTGTCATTTGCGACCCCAAAATGCCGGTTAAACTAAAGGGACAGGTCTATAAAACCATCATTAGACCTGTCCTTTTGTATGGTAGTGAGGCGTGGCCGGTACTTGAGCGACATAAGCAGGAGCTGCGTGTCACGGAGATGAAGATGTTGCGCTGGATGTGTGGAGTGACGCGAAAGGATCGCGTCAGGAACTCCCGCATCCGGGGCAGCCTTCATGTCCGAGACATTGCAGATAAATTGCAAGAATGTCGCCTACGCTGGTACGGTCACGTCTTGCGAAAACCGGCTAGTTACGTGGGGAACAAATGTCTTGCCATGGCGCCTCCGCCGGGCCGTGGCAGACTGGGTAGACCCAAGAAGTGCTGGCTTGACGTCGTAAAGGGTGATATGCGTGCAAATGGCCTTACTAACCAGGATGCCGAAGATCGTGCGAAGTGGAGGCGTAAAAGTAGGAAAGCGGACCCCGGGCTCCTGAGAGGGATGCAACCGGGAACATCGCTCGGATGATGATGATAGTTGTTGATTCTGAGTTTTTAACCGACTTCAAAAAGGAGGGGATTCTCAATTCGTCGCGTATTTATTATATTTTTTTTAAAACGTGTAGGTACATTTCACAGTAAACCTTGTAAGAAACAAGTTCGCTTATCATTAAAAAAACAAAGTCGTATGTTTCAGGAATTTTCATATTTTAGCTATTCTTTTTATTAATTAAAATTACAAGTGTGTGGAGTGCATTTTATCAAATAGTTCTTATCCCATTTTTTTTTTCTTTTTTTCCCTTTAAATTTATTTTTCATAAAATAAGTAGGTACCTATTCGTCACTCGTCACACCATAAAACAAACCCAGATGAGCAATATTATTATTAAATACTCTGTTTCCTAAGTTACCATGACGCATGACGCCACACAACATTTTTTTTGTGAATGCAGGTGTTCCATCAATTCATTAGACGTTATCACGCCAAAAAAACCTGTGTAGTTACCATGTGGGTTCAAAAATGCTTATACGGAAGAGATAAGTTGTTTTCAGCGTACAATCACATTCAGGTACTATATACTATGACTAAACATTAGCAAGATACATTTTACAACTAGAACAATAGCATATTTCCTGATTTAACAACACGGTAAACAAAACTAAATGTCAAAGCTTGGCCCTTCGATTGACCCTTGAAAGGTATAGTCGTTATATGTAGGTACCAAATATGATTATACTTATGTAGGTACTTAATTATGATTCAAAGTTTTCGTTCAAACCGTTGATATTATGAAGTTACCTTAAATGTAAAGGAAGTATATAGCAAACTACATAGAATTGTGCGAGTTTGGTGTTAAAGGTGATTAATGGATGCCCAAATTTTATTAGAGTGGCCTCTAAGGACCTGCTGCTTATTTTCTCAGGTGCTCAAAAGACACTAAAGTGTTGTGAAAAGTGAAAGTAAAGTATGGTTGTTATGTTCTATATACAAAAACCTATCCCTTGAAGCACTCTATCTATTAAAAAAAACCGCATCAAAATCCATTGCGTAGTTTTAAAGATCTAAGAATAAATAGGGACTGCGGACTGACAGACAGCGGGAAGCGAGTTAGTCTAATGTAGTGATGTTTTTAAAATTATGAAGCAGTATTCTTATTTTAAAAATATTTCTTTTGAATTAAATTAGGAATACTGCTTTTCATTTTAATACTAGCTGTCCCGGCAAACGTTGTTTTGCCATATAAAAAAAAACTAAATCAAAATCGGTTCAGTCGTTCGGGAGCTACGATGCCACAGACAGACACACACACACAGACACGTTAAACTTATAACACCCCGTCGTTTTTGCGTCGGGGGTTAAAAATCATACGAATCGGTTCAGCCGTTTAGGTGTAGTTTGGCAACTAACACCGCGGCACGATTGACATCAATATTTATACGTCACTCAATTGTTTTGCCTTCCCGGCACCTCTCCATTAAAACTTGAACTTTATGTTATGGTATTAAAGTTCTTATTGACTTGTATTATTACGAATCGTTTGTATGGTATGGAGTATAGAAAAGTGTTGTTTTTAGACATTTTCAGGCAATTTTTTAAATTTTTCTCTCCGTAAGAACCATCCTCGTACCATATGGAATATTCTAAAAAAAGAATTGGCCAAATTGGTCCAGGCGTTGTTGAGTTATGCGCTTACCAACACATTTTGCGATTCATTTTTATATATAATATTTTTTATTAAAACCAATAAAAATATTCTCTAGCATCTATGGGGAGAGGGATATTAAAACCTTTTTTTCTGTGTTCTAAGCACTTTAGGTAACCTACCAAACCTAGGTAAGTACTTTATACAAAGGTTTATGGTCCGTTAATGTGCCATTACTACCAATAAAGACATTGTAGCAGAAAATAACAGACAAATGGCTTCTGTATTTGGTTACGAAACGTGAATTTGATCAATCAGGTGGAGTTTATGACACGAGCAATTATGCTTTCAGTATAAAGCTTTGCTTCTGGCATTCAGTTTCATCACTTCACTATCACTTCACTACATAGTATAAAACAAAGTCGCTTTCTCTGTCCCTATATCCCTTTGTATGCTTAAATCTTTAAAACTACGAAACGGATTTTGATGCGGTTTTTTTTTAAAATAGATAAAGTGATTCAAGAGGAACGTTTATATGTATAATACATGCATAATATAGCCGTGCGAAGCCGGGACGGGTCGCTAGTATATAATAATATCAAAATATTCGTTAAAAAATGTTGTTATAAGTTTAATGATTAATGAATCTATACTAATATTATAAAACTGAAGAGTTTATTTGTTTGTTTGAACGCGCTAATCTCAGGAACTACTGGTTCGAATTGAAATATTCTTTTTGTGTTGGACTACTTTTTATTTTGATATTCCCACGGGATCGGGACTTACGCGGGTGAAACCGCGGCGCGCAGCTTGTTTAAAATAAAGAGCTTTTAAATAATAGCAATTTCAAAACTACGACATGTGTATAGTGAAACTTTGTTTCATAAAAAAAGCATGATTGCGCTAGGTTCTAGTTTACAGCAAACAATCAACCCAGAGTCAATAATATATACTTAACCGTTTGAGTTAGTATGGATGTGGATGTGATGAGGAGAAAAGAGACGCATGTGACCAGAAGAGTGATGAGTATGAATGTATAAATATGAAGAGGAAGAAGACAATCTAAGAAAAGATAGATGAACTGCTTGAGACAAGACCTGAGAGAGATAAAACAATTCGTAGAGTAAGCATTACGAAAATGTTTATACGTAAACTTTACTCTTGTTTCTTTCTTGGCAGAGACGTAACTCTGACACAAACGTCACACAAGACAGACTAATGACTAGACTAAGCGATTTTGAACTAGTTAGTACAATAATATTTTTTTAAACCAAAAGTTTGTTGTTGTCCGGTCTATGTTGAAAGTCTTTGATTTAAAATCAACAAAACTAAATTATATAAATATCAATGAAATAATCCGAGATTATGTAAATAACTAATAAATATTTGCGTATTTAGAGAACGGATATAAGTAATTAGTTTCAATTTAAATTAATTTGGTAATTAGATATTCAAATACACTAATCAACTTGAAAATTGAAGGTTTCTGAAACGAATTATAAATATTTAATATATAGTTGACACACCTAAACAATTGTTATTTTAATATAGGTATGTAAATGTTTGTTTAAGGTCTAAGTATTTCTGTATATAAGGTACAGTCGGCTGCATAATGCAGCCCCTGGTAGAGTTCAAAAATTACTATTATTGGCATGTTTTCATTCAAATTTTGATAAATCCATGAGTTAGAAGGAGTGTACCCTGAACTTCGAGAAGTCTTTACTTCGAAATAATATAGTTCGACAAGTCATTGTTTCGACTGAACATGATTCGACAAGTTTTAGTTCGACAGAAAATACTTCGACAAAAAAACCTTCGAAGATCATTACTTCGACAGCCCTACTTCGACAGATCCTACTTTGACTCTTACAGATCTCTTCGACAAAGTACTGCTCTGAAATGTATTAATTTGCGTGTTATGATTTTAGGTTAAAATAAAAACAACAATGACAATCAACAATATTTTTAAATATAAACAGTACATATTATGAACCTAAATTTTTTTTAAACTTTAATTCAGTACATTTTCAGACAATTTTTAATAAGTAATAAGGGCCACTAAAAGGTTTTTAAATACCTTGATATTACTGACAAAATAACAAGAAAATAAGCAAATTAATTCTTTTTGAAATTGGCATTAAAGCAAATATTTTTTCAATGAGCTGTTTTAAGTAGTTTTCTCCTTTTTACCAAATATTAAGTTTTTAATTAAGTACTTACTTTACCCTTAATATAGTACCTACCTTATATTAAGTTAAATATAAAAAATAAATGTAAATAAGTATTCTATCCGTTGTCCAGTTGCTTGGCTCGGGGCTAGATGTCGCTGTGTAAAGTGTCTTATAATACCTATGTACGCAAAATAAAAGCAAGTACGTAGTCACATGTTTTTCATAGTTCGAAATAGTTATCTAAATTATGAATTAAGTACCGATAAATAAAGTATATAAAACTAAGTAAACATATTATTATTTAATGATGCCACGTTTGTTTGTCACGATATTTGATTAGCAACATTAGTAAAGGTACCTTTGCAAAAATACACGTGTATATAACTTCAAGCTATAACTTTTATAATTAAGAATTGCTAAACAAATAAAAAATACCAATATATTAGTGCGATAAGAACTAACATAATATATAACTGCAACTTATAAACAAAAAAACGTCCTTATTTCTAAATGATGCTACATGTAGTGCACAAATTTCGGTATGTTTTAAGCACATTAAAATAAAAAATACTGTTTTTTTTATTTTGGAGCTAACTCAAAAACTCTCAGAGCTATAACCATTTAAGTGTTTCTAACACAACGACGAAGTCCATGGACACAATACCAATACTAGCGCCAGCGAGTTTAATAGCGCGCTCTAAATGAAAGTAGGTACCTACGTGTCACTGTGTGTATCAATACTGAGATACGTACCCAATAATTTAGAAATTGCAGGAAGTTTTTCACATTAAGTTTTGGTTTTTTTTTTATTTTATTTTTTTGCGTAAATGTACTCCACTGCCGACATATATTCAGCAGATACGGCAGAGCATTCAGCAGAGGGTTCCGTATCAGATACATGATACGGAACCCTTCATGCACGAGTCCGACTCGCACTTGACCGGTTTTTTTTAACCTTCATAACTGTACTTACGAATATTATCAAATTCTATTACGAGCGAGCTTACAAGTAATAAGGAAACAATATAGACTGTATAATTTTCATAACACAAGATAGTTTCTGTCAAGATGAGGTCACTATTAATTTGTTACTTTGGTTAATCTATTGTTACTTGTAAGTCATTTCAAATTGTTAAGTTACTTTAAGGGTCAATCGCAAGATACCTGTCGCTAAGAAACAAAATAAATAAATATAAATATTGCAGGACATTCCACACATCGCCATCTAGCCCCAAGCTAAGTAACTAGACTTGTGTTATGGGTGCTAGACAACGGATATACTACTTATATACTTTTCTTTTGTAAATATATACTTATAATACATAGAAACAACCAGACCACAGACAAATATCTAAGCATAAATACTTGTCCGTGGCGGGAATCGAACCCGCAACCCTGTGTTTGGCAGTCCGGCATGGTAACCATTGTGCCAACTGGGTCGTCATTGCCAACTGGGTCGTCTGCCAACTGGGTCGTCTAATGGATGGATATAATTATTGCATGGAAATTGTTGTTGTGTGTATACTGTTTGTTGGTGAAATCTTTTCCTATATATTTTGTTATAACTAAAGACGGAAATTCTTTATCTTTTCTATGAGCCGGTACATTTTTAAGTAAAAAAAAACCAAAACTGCTTTTTTATATGCTTCGAAATGACAAGGAATCATCGTATTGAAATTATACCAAATAGTGGGAAAAGATTTAATCTACAAACGATACAGACAACAACACGTAACACCAATTTTCCGTGCCACAAACTTATGCCTAATATTGTTAATTATTGTGGTGACGAAAATCCCAGACACCTACACTAAGCGTTTTGGTTCGTCATTCCTTATTCGTACAGCAAAAAATGGAGTCAGTTGCCTTCATATACCTTACCAGTCGTGTATAATTTGGGGATGTCTTCTATGTAAGCGTGCTACATCTTAGGCCGCGTCGTCACCTACCATCAGGAAGTTAAAAAAAATTAAAGGCGAAAGGCATTTTGGTTTTGGCCCCTATTTGCGCCTTAAGTGATTTTGATTTATAGCCCATGGAGTTATAATTTAATACTTTCATGCGTTTGTACGATAATTCAAACTGCGGGGTTTCTTTAATTATGATGAGCTTAATAAATATTGAAAGTGCACATAATCTGCAACTCTCTAATTTCTTTTTATAATGTCTAACATTTTTTTGGCAAATCTTGAGGTCAAAAGTGCGATAAGTACGTACTTTGCCTAATCATTTAGACGCCTTTATGAAGTTCTTTGGAAGACTCTACTAGCACTTTTCCTACAGGGTGGGTTTACGGAAACTGTTCTTGAATCGGCTTTTTTATGTGTTTTTTGTCATAGTTGCTTGGTAAAGTATTAAGCCCTCTTACAGCCGGAATCAATACTTACCCTATCTTACTTGCTCCAGTAAGTCGCGGGTATAATTTCTGTCATTTAGGCTGCATGCAGTCCGAAATGGTAAAATTGGACTGAATTTTTGCGTCTTCAAGAATTGCAAATGAGACGAGACTCGAAGACGCATTTATCCTTATCTTATTTATCCTATTTTTAGATAGTCCAGTGCAGTGCAGGCACTATAAGAGATCGTTGAAATCGGACTGGACCAAGTATGACGGTCGTGAAATATTTTTTCAGCCTTTTTTAAATGTTCATAAGTTGTTATTGTATCTTAAATTCCAAGAGCCTTATAAATAAAAAGCCTTAAAAGTAAACCAATTAAACAATATAAACATTCTTAACTTGCAATTTTAGATTAGCCCACGTTTTGTCCAAGTAATGATCTATAAATTTTCATCCATAAATGGTATTTCAAATCGACCTATGTTTGATTATCAATAAATACTTCAATTACGATCCTAGGAGTTTTTCATTTAATTGATGGCATTATAGCAAAAATAAGTCACATTTTTTTCATTAATATAAGTCAATTGGCGACCACTGTGGCGCGGTGGGCGAAGAAGGTTGCGGGTTCGATTCCCGTCCCAAAAAATATTTATGTAAGAACAGATATTAGTTTCCCGTCTTGGTGTTTCTGTATGGATATTATGTTTAAATTTACAAAAGAAAGGTATGTAAGTATTCTGACCGTTATCTGGCTCCCATAACACAAGCCTAGTTGCTTAGCTTGGGGCTAGATGGCGCTGTGTGCAAAGTCTTGCAATATTTTATTTATTGAACAAATATGAACAAAAAAGAAACAACTATTTACAAATATTTGTTTTGGCCTGGGTGTTTATAATTTTATATATTTATTTAAAAAGGATATGAGTACCTATTCCAATAATTGTTTAGTTACCATATCACAAGCCTCGTTGTTTAGCTTAGGCTTGCTAGTGTATGTGTACATTGTCCTGCAATATGTATTTAATAGTAGGTAGATAGATAATTAATATATTATCATTCAATATTAAAAACTGTAAAAAATTACTAATTTTTTTATTACCATTTCATGACTATTATTATAACCATTATAAGTAGTAATAAATGTTTTTATAATCAAATATTAAAACTATCAAGCATAGCTAATAAACAAATATTTTTAAAGCGATGATTTTAATAATATCGCTTTTAATTTTCACGGGTATAATTAAATTATATATTTTAGAACTAAATTGACTTCACTGTTTTTGTAATGTTAACGGTAGGGGAGAGGGGGGCATGATGGGGTCCTTAAGGTTTGAAGCTCAATAAAATCGGCAGCATTGTATTTTCATAACATTTTATATTTTAATAATCATCATTAGTAATCAGTCTTTAGTAATTAAGTACTTTTAGGAACATTGGTAAAGTAATTTAATAGAAAAGAGTAAAAAAGTAGAAAAGTTCCTAAGACCCCGTCTTGCCCCACCATCTGGGTAAGATGGGGTACCCCCTAGGGGTACAATGGGGTACAACAAATTAAAGTTGTTTCATCTTCTTCATCGTTTAAGCCGCCTCAGCGGCAGTGAGCCCATTGGCCCCATACAGCACTAGCAGCCCGACCTCATTAACGTCCAGTTAGAGACTCGTACAGAACACACAAGGTAGATTTTAGTTATCATAATCGCTTTCCTTACATAATATGAAGATATCACACTCTCTATCTTGTTGGTGACTGTTCTTAATCTTTTTGAGTCTTGTCAATTTCTTAAGTTCTTTTTTCTTTTGCTTATTCTCTTCCGCAAGTTTATTTTTTTTATGAATTCTTTCAAATCATCTTTGATTCCTTCATCTTTTACATCATCAGCCACATTTTTATACTCTCTTCTTGCCAACTTCCTTTATCGGTCTTTTTTATACTTCTTCACCATTCTACAATAAAATAATAACACGTTAATCCATAAATAATAAAAAACGGACTACCCTCATACCTTAAAAAATGAGAAGGGGAATGATGGGATACCCATACCCCATCATGCCCTCTCCAGTCATTTGATATTAAAAACGTCACAGAAAAAAAACTGCCATGCAATACAAAGATAAACAAGTACTTACCTGTCAATGAGTTATTGACACATACGATTCACTTTTTACCTAATCCAGAAAACTCTTGATTTCAACACAGTCATGATCTAAGTAAATGGTAAATATCACAAGGGATATGCTAAAAAACAGTTTTTTCCAAAAAAAATCAAATACGCTTGGGGTCACTGAACAAGCACTGTGCCAACTAATGGCATCCTCCCCGTCGCACCCCCTCGCAGTCTAACAATTGTGATTGCTCCATTGGTTTGTGTTTTAAGACCAAACCCCGTCTTGCCCGCTACCCCGTCTTGCCCGCTACCCCGTCTTGCCCCGCTCTCCCCTACAAGTTAAAAACAATAGAAAATACAGATAACTAGGGACCCGCCTTAGTCAATTTATTAGACGATATCAGGTCAAAAAAATTGTAAGATAAAATTAAATAAATCCGTGAATGTAATGGAAACGCGACCTGACATCCGCGGTCAACTATCTCGTGAGATCAAATACTTAGCCATTTACCTTGAAATAATGCTGACCGGAGGCAGTGGACATACCAACATGACAGTACCTACCGATTAAAGTGACCACTGTCCGTATTAATGACTATCAAATTGGTAAACTATCACGCAAGTGCGTTGTGTCATATTCACAATATGCACGTTTGTTTGCACTACTTCTGCGACTTACGCAATGTCTTTAGTTAAATTGTTGTTACAGTTTCCGGCTTCTGAATTTTTGACCTAGTTTTTTCACAAAACATAATCAAGCCGCCTGATTGGTAGGTGTCAATGTGGACTAAGATGTAGCACAGTTACTTAGATTATAACTGTTTAGTCGTGACTTGAAGACCCTCCAAATTGTACACGGTAGGAGAGAAACGATTTCATTTCCTTGCTGCACGAATTAGAATGACTAAGCAAAACTTTTTGCAAGTCTCTGCGGGTATCTGTGGCATTTCCACCATGAATCGGTGCCGCATATCAGTTTGCCTGGTTGTATGTAAAAAAATGAAGATGGGAAAATTAGGTTGTGTAGTTCTGTTGTAGACTTCCCGAAATGTATAAATTTCAGACTCAATTTCAAATTTCAGAGATTTTAAATTTTTTAGTTTCATTTGTATCTTACTACCTTGCGACGATGTTCAAGGCCCTGAAGCCTGTTGTAAAAGAAACTATCCAAACACAAAGAACTGTTTTCATGCGGGATGTTTTATACCCACTTCCACTATTATCTTCCTGTTTCTGACGTCAAGAATTATTATGCACCAAGCTGAGATCCGTACCCGTATCGCGAGATTTATCGTAGGTATAACAAACGCAAACGATTTTATGTAAAAATTTAAGCTTCCTGATAGGTTGCCGCTGCCGCTGACGCTACAACTCTATAAATCACCTGTGGACCCAGATTGGCCATTTGGAGATTATTGCTAAGGGTGCTTCTCCAGATCGGATACTTGTGTGATTTTAGATGGAACAAAGAATGGCGCACTTGACGGCCTGCTCTCTATGCCCTATTAGCTGCTCTGCAGACGATTTCAACAGGGTAACAGATGATGCTGTTGACGTGACTATGTTTTGGGCGAGGGTACTGTGACTAACTAGAAGAAGAAGATCCGTTCAACTTTTCAAGATTTTATACATTTTTCAAGTTGACGGAAACTTGATAGCATCATTTTATAACAGTTACTCGCAATAGGGGTTCCTGTTTAGCATTTTCCCATCGCTAAAAAAGGGGTTCCGGTTAAATTGCAATGAACTCTTTGTAGTAACTACATCCTAAGTAAGTATACCTCAAATATATTAGGTATTGTCAACGCCCCATTCCGTGACGAACTCCACCCGCACTCTGACATTAATTAACCCGTATATGTTCGTATACAACAATTATTTACCTGTAAACAATTCTTTTAACCTTCAAATAAGTCATTAATCGGAATGGTGAACGAACACTGAACAACCTACGAACTATATCAATTGTAATTAATGTGTATTGGTTTCTCGAGGTCGATTAAGCCTACTGATAATTTACACTCTATTGATATTTCGATTGTTGTTGTACTTAGATAAATATAGTATTTAAGTAAGGTTTCTTTGATTCGCAGATCCTACTTATACTACTGATATTATTAACTAGCTTCGCTTCGTGGTTTCACCCGCGTAAGTCCTGATCCCGTGGGAATATCACAATGAAAAGTAGCCTATCCAACACAAAAATATTTTTTCAATTCGAATAAGTAGTTCCTGAGATTAGCGCGTTCAAACAAACAGCTTTATAATATAGTATTGATATAAAAGTTTGTGTGTTTGTAGTGTATGTTTGTTACGCCTTCACGAAAAAACTACTAGTCTCGGTATGCTGGAGACCTGGGGCCTAAGTCTGCTAACACAATTGTATTTCAATAGTGTGTCGATATAATCGTAATAGAAATTTAATGTCAAAAATATGACATTACATGTCAAATTGGTAGTCTCCTAACGTTAATTATTCTATCGAAACACCACTGACACACCCACTGACTCACTTCGGTATTCTGCTCTAAAATCGTGGCTTAATGGAATCTCGATAGTTGTTAAAACAGTATATCGCTTAGCAACATATACCATGTTGCTAGGCAACACCTGCAAGGTAAATATTACCATACCATTGAGACTCCATAGTGATTCTATTGTGATGTTATTAAAACTTTAGCAGAATACCAAATAAAGTCACAATCTCGATATAATATCAATAGAGTCTCGATATAATGACAATGGTTGGCCAAATAGCAGAATAAGGCCCCAGGATTAACATATTTTTAATTTTTATCCCGATATTCCAACAGGATCGCGACTTACGAAACCGCTCTAGTAATTTAATATTGAATTAGCTTGTTAGCTAATTATGGGGTTTTTCAACGGGAATATGACAAGGAGCTTTCAGATTTAGGTAGCTTATGTTATCGTGTAGACTCTACATTATAGAGTATCTCTGGTAGCAGATACATCGTGTTATCGATTTCGAGACCTCCTTTAAAGATCGTATAGTTTTGACCGGAATTTTTCGAGTGATTCAACTTTTTAGACTACGAGACTCCAAAGAAAATTTATTAAAAATATAAATTTGACTAACAAAACAATACGACCTAAATTAAAACAAGAATAGAATAGAACAAGAGACAATCGAAAAAGAAACAAAATACTTTGCTGATCTTTCTTACTGACTTGAATAATCATTTCGACGTATACCCTTAAAATAAGATATTCGTAATATGCCATTGAGACGTTGAATAGTTTAATTGGCCTGTTGAAGGCAAGACTCGTTTATCTACCGGAGGGCAGTAACAATTTCGCAAGTCAATCTTTGACCTAGAAATATTAAATTCCTGTGCACTGTCCACTTCCAGTGTCCATGACTGCATCTTGTTGGACACCATTGCATCTATTACTATCATCACGATCACTATACATCTTCTTCTTTTTTTACTATATAAAAATAAGTCGGGTTTTCCTTCCTGACGCTATAACTCCAGAACGCACGAACCGATTTAGATGATTTTGATTTTTAAATGTTTGTTGTAGTCCAGGGAAGGTTTAAACGGTGAGAAAGATCGGACTTACGCGAGTGAAACCGCGGGGCGCAGCTAGTATTATTATAAAACAAAATTATCAGCTGCGTCTGTCTGTCTATCACTACATAGTATAAAACAAAGTTGCTTATGCATAGATTTTTAAAACTACGCAACGGTTTTTGATGCGGTTTTTTAAATTGATAGAGTGATTTAAGAGGAAGGTTTATCCTACTAATATTATAAACGTGAAAGTTTGTATGTATGGATGTCTAGATGTATGGATGTATGGATGTTTGTTCCTCTTTAACGCAAAAACTACTGAATGGATTTTAATGAAACTTTACAATAATATAGATTATACATCAGAATAGAACATAGGCTATAATTTATAAAGATACTAGCTGCCCTCCGCGGTTTCACCCGCGTAACTCCCGATCCCGTGGGAATATCGGGATGTAAGCTATCCTATCTCTCAAGTTGGATCGAACTGCACATGGTGTGCGAATTTTATTATAATCGGTTAAGTGGTTTAGGAGTCCATTGAGGACAAACATTGTGACACGAGATTTATTGTCGAAAAATTGACAGATGTCAAAGTGACAGATGTCAAAGTGACAGATGTCAAAGTGACAGATGTCAAAGTGACAGATGTCAAAGTGACAGATGTCAAAGTGACAGATGTCAAAGTGACAGATGTCAAAGTGACAGATGTCAAAGTGACAGATGTCAAAGTGACAGATGTCAAAGTGACAGATGTCAAAGTGACAGATGTCAAAGTGACAGATGTCAAAGTGACAGATGTCAAAGTGACAGATGTCAAAGTGACAGATGTCAAAGTGACAGATGTCAAAGTGACAGATGTCAAAGTGACAGATGTGTGTCAATTTGACATCTGTGAAATTGCTCAGCGTTTTTCGTCATATATTTTCACTGGATCGGGACCAACGCGGGTGAAACCGTGGGGCACAGCTAGTATGTATAATAAATGCATAATAAAGCCGTGCGAAGCCGGGGCGGGTCGCTAATTCGCTTTTTGAGCTAGCAAATGAGGCCTATAATAAGTCGAATAGATACTAATCTCAAAAATGTATAAAAATATAGATAGAGAAAAACGTGATAAATTTACGTTGTACAGTCAGCAACAAAAGTAGAAGCAGGACTCTGAAATCCTGCTTGCACTTGAGTTGATGAAACATTCATTTCAATTTTAGAGCTCTATGGTGGATCTGCTTTTTATTGCCTGAATAGATATTTCCCGCTTAAAAAGTTTAGTAACAGATTACTTAACATCCACCAAATTAGGGTTTCAAATACACACTTAAACCTACCCACGTAATAATATGTATCTTTATAATCGTACTACTCCTACTAATATTATAAATGTGTAATTTTTTGTGTCAGTCTGTATGTTTGTTACTCCTTCACGCAAAAACTACTGGACCGATTGCTATGAAACTTGCTACGGGATGTAGATAGCTGAAGACCCGAATTAACAAATAGGCTAATATTTATCTCAATATTCCCGCGGGATCGGGACTTAAGTTGGTAAAACCGCGGAGCGCAACTAGTATTTTTATGGAATTTCTACCTATCTTTCTTTGGCGTTAACATGATGTAGGTACGTAGGTGGCTTTATAACATAAATTACCTAACTTCCTAAAACAATTCGAAATAGCGTAATCAAATATGTTAATTAGATAAGTAGGTATCCTTGAGTGAACCACAGAACTAGATTCAAAATTTCACGAAGAAAACATGACATGAAGTAGGTTAATTATTATTTCACGTTGTATTTTTTGAGGCACGTAAATTATGCCTACTTAAAACTGAATGTCATAACATATAAAACACACACATAAGTATGTGTATATATTATTATGCACAAATTTACTTGCTTACCAAAAATATTGCGTTAACTTAGTGTAGGGCGATATACATACCAACCCACACAGTTGTGTGTTTTATTTTTGAGCTCCTAATTAATTTCGATAAAACGATGCAATAACTTACAAATAAGGAACATTATTTTGTAACAAACTTTACTGTGTTACAAAATATGTTCATTCTAAAGCATTTATATTGATGTTCTATGCTCGAGGCTTTCATTTAATACGTATGTATCATGCATGAAATATATTACCTATTAACCTTTTGTTGAGATACTCTTAATCCCGAAGTCTACGGTTTTTTATTAAGTATTTGTGGATAAGTACACTTATTATGATTTTTAAAATGTTTACTGTCAAAAATTTACTCATGTCTACCAAAGAATTATACAAACAAAGTAAAATTCCCGTAAATTCGTGTGCAAGTCTTTCGTGGTATACAAGTGTTTCCATAGTTTTCTAAGCACAAGTTCTTATCACTATCACCACATAGTATAAAACAAAGTCACTTACTCTGTCCCTATGTCCCTATATCCCTATGTATGCTTAAATCTTTAAAACTACGCAACGGATTATGATGCGGTTTTTTTTAATAGATTAGATTAGATAGAGTGATTCAAGAGGAAGGTTTATATAAACCTTCCTCTTGAATCACTCTATCTAATCGTATAATACATGCATAATACAGCCGTGCGAAGCCGGGGCTGGTCGCTAGTAATAATTATAATTCGGTCGCACACTAATTCATTACAATCTTAAACATCTGGTTTTCATAACGGTTGCATCGCTTCCTTTTAGTTGCTCAACTCATGCGCCTGCGCAGCGTCGTCGGTTCGGAACAAGGTGCACGCGAGATTGCGTGCATTGATCGCCCGTTTTGTTTTAAAATACCTAGCTAGATAAATAGAGATAAATAGAAGACTGTACTTTATAAAAAAAGTCTTTATTGCATTCACCAATGAAATGGACAAATTGAAAATATGCAAGACATTCCTCAGCCCCAAGCCACCACAAACTAAGCAACTTAGCGTGTTTTATGGTAGCTATACAACGAATAGAATACTTATATACAAATATGTACTTAATATACCTACCTAAGTACATACGGTCGGCTGCATAATTGCATTGCATTTTATAATTTGAGCGGTAGGGTCCAGAGTGTTGATGTTAACGGGAAACGATCCCCCGGATCTGCGATAGCAATGGGGGTTCCTCAAGGATCCATATTAGGACCTTTCCTGTTTTTAGTTTATATAAATGACTTACCTTACCTTGTAAGGGACAACCATGGGATAGTGTTGTTCGCAGATGACACCTCCTTGGTGTTCAAGGTTAAAAGGCGTCAGTCCAACGTTGACGATGTGAACAATGCTCTCTCTAGAATAGTTGATTGGTTCAATTCCAATAATTTATTACTGAATGGATCCAAAACTAAATTAATTCGGTTTACACTTCCAAATGTAAAACAAGTAAAAACTGTTGTAAAGATTAATGATGAGGAAGTTGAATTAGTCAGTAAGGCTGTCTTTCTAGGTATAACTTTAGATCCTAAGCTTCAGTGGGGCCCGCATGTGGAAGCATTGTCCAATAGACTTAGTTCTGCCGCTTACGCCGTTAAGAAAATTCGCGAATACACGGACATTGAGACTGCTCGCCTAGTCTATTTCGGCTACTTCCACAGTGTCATGTCGTACGGCATCCTACTGTGGGGGTGTGCTGCAGATATTGATGCTATTTTCATATTGCAAAAGAGAGCTGTTCGAGCTATCTACAAAATGGGCCCCAGGGAATCACTTAGAGAAAAATTTAAAGAGTTAAACATATTAACGCTCTATTCCCAATATATCTACGAAAACTTGCTCTACGTTCACAAAAATCCTGATATTTTCCGTAAAAACAGCGATATTCATAATTTTAACTTAAGAAATAAGGATGAACTGACCGTGCCCGGTAGTAGGCTCCGGAAAATAAACAGGTCGTTTAATAGTACATGTGTGCTCTATTATAATAAATTACCTAAAGAGGTATATGACATGTCCATTAACAGGTTCAAAACTTTTATAAAGCATAGATTGTGCAGTAAGGCGTACTATGATACTTTGTCTTACCTTAATGATAAGAACCCATGGACGTGACTTTAGTTGCTCCATTTCAAATAATACTTTCAAATATTTGTAATATTGACCATTGTGAGCGTGATCACATGAAAAAAAAAAAAAAAAACCCCCCATGAGTTTCTTGTGCCTTCTTCTCATTGGTGGGCGCGTTCCGAAGGCACACATCCTAACTTAGTTTTTAAGACGTTTTCAAGTGGTCTATTATACTTTTAAGGTATTATATATCCAAAGAAATAAAATTTTTTGATTTGATTTGATTTGAAAGCATTTAAAGATACCAGGCTGGAGTTTTTTTTTAGAAACGAGAAGATGGGAAGATGAATCTTCACATTTTGTCCGCTAGGGAGCGCCTTTCAACTTTCCATACATATTCGCATTTACGTTAATTTTAATGTGAAAGCATTTTTTAAGAATGTTTTCAACACAAGCCAGATTCTAGATACCTGCTTTAGGTGAAGTTTAAAGTATTCTAACTCATCAATTTATCAAACAAAAATCCAATAATAGTAATTTTCGAACTCTACCGGGGTCTGCAGTTACGCAGCAGACGTACATACAAAAACGATTTTGTAGCGGGATGTCTACTATCGCACTTAGCCGAGTTTCTTTAACTTTCATAGAATCTCTATAAATAAAGACAACATTACTATAATCGTATATACTTTAGATCGCACCATGCCTTTTTGTCGCAGTTCGCCAACTTTGCAAAAACAAACCAAGACCACAACAAGTAGATATTTGTTGACAAAAATTAATAAAAATAAAATTAAAAATTAATATCTGAACACAAATATTTGTTCGACGACGGGAATTATCCCACTGTCCATGTTATTACAATTGTATGAAAAATCTTAAATTCTCTGGAAAATTTTCAAGTTTCTAATTAAGATCTTTTGCTTATGCTTCAGGTCAGATCAAAGGGCTGGCTGCTACTTTGGCCAACGGATCGGCATTGCCATCCAAAGAGGTAATGCAGCGAGCCTTTTGGACACCTTACCTAGGGAGACTTATTTAGATTATTAACATTACTTTATTTCTTTCTTTTTAATTAATGTTCCAAATAAAAATCAATATTTTATCTTGAATAAGTAGTTAAACAGGTAAATAAATAAGATCTTTTTAATTTTTGTTATATAATACGTTGCAGTTGATTTGATAAAAAGTAACTTATAAACTTTTTAAACTCACACAATTAGTATTCATAGTAATTTTTTTTTTAATACAAATCGCGTATTTTTCTTTCTCTATGTTACAATATAGTCATGGTCGCGAAGAGACAGCACCGAAGTAAGAGAAATAAAAAGACCCGGAAAAATAATTACTATGAATACAAATCGTGTTAGTTAAAAAGTTAATAAGTACAAGATTTCGAAAAATATAATATCGCTCATTTTTATAATTACCAACAATAGGTATTTCCCAAAATTAATTTATAGTAATCGTTAAAATATCGATAAACGTTAAGAAATCAAGCATTCAAAGCCCTTGCTCTTAAAACAGCATGTCACCCAGTTAAGTAGAAACAAGATATTTCGTAATCGAATTCCTGTTTTTACTCGTGCTCCAGTTTTGCTAAATCGACCACTCTCATTGAAAGTCTGGCTTTTACAACTCGAAAACATACCCGACTACATTCACTTAGTACCGAATTGTCAACGTAATTGTTAAATATTCTTATGCAGTTTATATTACATATTATATAAGCATAACAAACGTAATACCTACTTATACAATTTTGAATACTATAGCAGTTTAATTTTAAAACCTTTCAAAACCTATGGAGTTGAAACTATAGTAGTTTGAAACTATACTATAGCACCGGGGGTCCTGGGGGTTAAAGTCAAAGTCAACTTTTATTATTCATATGCATGGATGCATAAATACATTTTGTACAAAGACCACATAGAAACATAGTTAACAAACATACATAGTTGTAACTATGTATAAACATACATTTTAGAATATGATTAAACTGAACTTGTTGAAAACTTGTGTGGTGGTCTGTGAACTGAAACGTTGAGTACATGACACTAGACAACACAATACTTGCCATGGACGGGAGCTGGTCCGTGTTCCCAGAGTCTTAAGACACTGGGGTGACGTGGGCAGCTCCTGGTTCATGATAACAAAACATACAAGTACACCTACGCTACACATACATGCACCCACTAAATATATTTATTTTACACTCTATTTTATATTTAATTTATAATAATTTTAAGTGGCAATTTTATGATTAGTTTTTTTTTGTGGAAGAACCTACCGCCTAATTCGCCTAATTGTTATTTCATAGTTTTTTTTAGTAAATAAAGATATATTTGAAGATAGTTAGGAAGATGGATTAATGGTAGTTTTTCAGACCGGGCCGGCCGGTGGAACGACCGAGGTATCGCTGTGGAAAGACACAACGCAAGCTGACCTGCGCGAACTTCAAATCAACAATTGACAAGAAATAGCGTAGAACATGGGAGCGATGAAAGACTCTCCATCGGAACTCTCCAAAGAAAGGCCATCTTACCATGGTATACATATATTTATTGCAGGACATTCCACAAATCGCCATCTAGCCCCAAGCAAAATAACTAGACTTATGTTATGTGTGCTGGACAACGGATATACTACTTATATACTTTTCTTTTGTAAATTTATACTTATAATACATAGAAACAACCAGACCATAGACAAATATCTAAGCATAAATACTTGTCTCAGGCGGGAATCGAACCCATGGCCATTGTGCCAACTGGGTCGTCACTTATGAATTAAGAAATACTAGAATCCTATCTTACTATAATATCCTATCCTACTAATATTATAAATGTGAAAGTATGTTTGTTTATTACTCCTTCACGCAAAAACCACTAGACCGATTGCGATGAAACTCGGTATATAGGTAGCCAGAGACCAGCCGCCCAATTGCCGTATTCTTATGCAGCGCGTCTTGACTGCGTTTGCGTCATAACCATAGATTTCGTATTGCTAAGACGCACTCGTCACGCACACGTTACGCACTCGTCACGCACACGTTACGCAAACCTAAACCACATGAGTAACTGCGTGACGAGTGCGTCTTAGCAATACGAAATCTATGGTTATGACGCAAACGCAGTCAAGACGCGCTGCATAAGAATACGGCAATTGGGCGGCTGGATTAACATAAAGGCTACTACTCCCACGGGATCGGGCCTTACGCAGGTGAAACCGCGTGGCGCTAGTAGCTAGAAGTAAAGACAATCTAATTAAATTGATTATTATGGTACAACAATACTTGTTACACATTCTCGCAATTTATAATGTCCTTGGCGATAATGTGAATGCTATATCCGTAATTCGATAATTTGCATTTTTTTATTCTGAACACACGTATTGTGAAACGTCACAAAGTGTGAAAGTCGAAACGGAACCAAAGTCATTAAAAAAACTACATCTTACGGCAGGTGCCATAGTACCTGCCTTTGGTTCCGCAGTATCCAGTCTACCACCATCCCATCACAATAGCCCTAGAAGTTTTCACCTTTAGTTTATCAATAGTTCTAGAATAAGAATAAGAATAATAAGAATAAGAAAATTTATTTCATAGATTTTGGGCACATCAAGGTGTTGTTACAATTAATAATTATATTGCATATACAGTATAGTCCAGCCGCCACCTGCCTGTAAAGGCGTATGAAATCAAACATATTATATATAAGTCGACTAAAATTAAAAAATTGCAGATACATATCTAACTGTCAAGCATGCTCAGCCAATACTTTTATTAATTTGAAACATTTAATTCATCAATATAATTTCATTTAAATTTTTTCCCAATTGTCAGCCAGTTATAATTTATATTCAAAAAATTCATTAATACTATAAAAACATTTCTCAGTGAGCCACATCGTCAGTTTTGATTTAAATTTCACAAATGTCAGATTCTTAAATTCATTAGGTATTTTATTAAAAATTTTAACACTCATTACAAAACAGTTATTTGTAGTCAATACGAGATTGCACGCAGGCCTTCGTATTTCATTTTGACGATGTGGTCTGATCCTCCGGCCCCTGTATTCACACCCAACAATTTCAAACATATTTTTGTGTTTAAATACAAATAAACATGCCTCTAAGATGTACAAACATGTAACTGTCAATAACTTGTATTTTCTAAAGTAAGGTCTACAGGAGTCTCTTTGTTTTAAGGAAAATATAGCTCTAATACAACGCTTTTGTTTAATGAAAGCTTTATCTATATCTACCGATTTACCCCATATTAGTAGCCCATATCGCAATAAAGAGTCAACATATCCATGATACGCTAAAATCTATCTATGCCGGTGGTTATCTTTGGCTGCATTTTATAGTGCGGAAGACATGGATAATCGCCGGTTTGGTGCCCACATCATACTTTGTATTAAACTTGTTAATATAAAGGGTCTACGTGTTGGCTTCAGCTTACACGCACGCGCCTTTCAAAGGTCCATAGCCCGTGATATAGGACACATAATCTGCATTTTACTTTCCTATTAAAAGGATCGCAAGCTTTCCAAAGTTATCCGGTTCAATAACCCCGTGTTAAGTAACGATATGACAAAGAAAAATAATAACCCTAATCCTAATAATCCCAACCGATTTCGGTCACGATGCGGGCGACTACTTTGACTCCTTTTATTACGTCGTCGTCCCACGTGTGCTGTGAAATGGCTTACGTAGGTACTCAATATGTAGCCGACCTAAAAAAGAGGAGGTTCTCAATTCAACGCGTAATATATATTTTTTTATGTTTTAATAATAAAATAACGCATGTTATTTAAATAATTTATATGATACTTTTATTTTGCGCTTTTTCCCTCGACTTCATTTTCCTATACTTTATTGTACAAATGCAGTTTGGAAAACGGGAACGGGGAAAAACTGTTTTGGTTCTGAACTTCCACTTTCACACATTGTTATTTTTAATTTAATAAATACTCTACAGAACCATTATATTTTTTCATTGTTTCTAGATAATGCTTCATCCATTCTTAGAAGGTATTTTCCGTAGTTAATATCCGTGTGATTATATCCGTTCTTAGGTGGGAGTGAACTGAATTAAAATAAATTGCCTACATTACAAATTAACAAGTTATCATTTTATATTAATTTTTTCCACAACACAATTTTCACTTATTTCAAAAAGTCTGATACATTTGCACGTGCAAAAATGGATGAAGAAAAGAAAACTTATAAAGATTTTAATCAAACGTACCCGCTTTGCGCCTTTGGGCTCGCTTTTGCTTTCATTTATCCAAACCGAACAAACGCGGCCAAAAGATGTGTCATAATGAGTCTTATGATCACTTTCAGCGGTGGCCAGTTATTGTGGTTCATCATTTACACGTCAAAATGTTTATACAGAGGGGACATTTTAAATTTTGCAAGAAATATGACACTTGCCGTGATCGTTACTTTGTTTTTCGTAAAAACCTATTACGTTATCTATGCGACGAAAAAATTTGCGCCTTTACTGTTTACGATGACTAAAGATTTATTGAAAGCCAACGAGTTAGACAAGGAATATCAGAAGATATATGACGAACATATTAGACAGAGTAAGATTGCGGAAATTATGTGGTTATTTTTACCAATAGCTCTAAGCGCCCAATTTCCAATATACGCCGGAATACGCATGAGTATTGAAAGTATGCAAAGCGATGTTTTCACGAGGCGAATGGTGCATGATATGGAATTGTTGTTCGTCGAAGACATTCAAAGTGAAACGCCATTTTTCGAATGCATGTTCGCTTACAATTGTTTCCAATGCATTATACTCGTGCCCAATTACTGTGGATTCGATGGTTCTTTCTGCATAGCGACTACTCATTTAAGGTTGAAATTGAAACTGATGGTTCATAAAGTTCACAGAGCATTTAAGAATGCGAAAAATAAATATGAATTGAGACAACTTATAACCGAAGCTGTGAAAGACCACCAAAATGCACTGCAGTTTTATGATGAGATTCAAAACCTGTATAGTCCTTGGCTGTTCGCCGTTTTCATGCTAACTTCCTTCATGATATCGTTTAATTTGTATCAAATTTATTTGGTCAAACCTTCAGAATTAGTTGATCCGAAGTATACTTTGTTTGGTCTTCTGGGGGTTTTTCATATTTATTTGCCTTGTTATTATGCTGCTACTTTAACTGAGGTAGGTATATATTTGTGGTTATTCATTTTATTTACTTCCTAAATGAAACCTAATCTTAATTCCTTGAAACTTTTTCAGGTTGGTAAAGAAATTGCTGATGATATATACGCGGCACCTTGGCAGAACTGGGCTGATACATCTGTGACCAAAACGCTTATGTTCATGATAGCAAAAGCACACCAGCCTTTAATTTGCACTGGTTGGATCGTTATTTTCAACATGGAGCTGTTCAAATCTATAATACAAACTTCTTATTCCTTCTTCACTTTAATTACTGCTTAAATTTAATAAACATACCATCATACTTATCATTTTAAAAATTATTTTTCTATTACCTTTTGTAATTTTACGATTTTTTCTTCTACCTTTTCTTAAAAGTGTTTCAGCTGTACCTACATCAATATTAATTACGTACAGTAACAGTTACGAGAGTAGAAAATTGTGTAAATTAATTAGTACAACTGAAATGTCCGTATTGTATAGACAGTCGAATGTTTCCAAATAAATTGTATAGTTTCAGTGGCAGCGCTACGTGCACGCTACGGCTGACGTAATCGCAGCGAAACGGTGCAGCTTGTAGCACGATAGCTATCTCGCGGCGTCGATAGCAAAAGTGTCTGTCGACCCTGGTCGCCCCCCCATTCGGAGGGGGGTTTCCACTTCCAGCTCCCTTCACCTTCGCGCCACACGCGCGCTGCACTGCGACCAATGACCGCCCGCCTCGAACCGGCGAAAGGTTTTATATACAAGTGGATTTCGCACTGCCAAATTGCTATAAGTCAAAATATAGGGTAGTCGGGCGGACCACTCGCTCAGCGCTACCCGATCGCGACACGAGATCGATTGTGTATTAAACGAACGCGAGTTCCATGCGACTGCTCGTTGTAGTGCCATAGGCTAATGATATTTTTGGACTAACGGCAGACTAAGTGTTAAACATGGGGTGCAGTGGAAGATACTGTTTTTTGACTCTGTTGTTGTGTCTTGTGACAGAACTTGCTATAGGTGTGAGAGTTGTGCCTAAGCGGAAAAAAGGTAATTTACACGTTATTTATATTTAAATTTTATAATTAAATAAACTTAAGTTTCTAAATGCAATCACAAGCGCAGAAGTAAAGGTTTCGCAATGTTTTGATTCATCTAATGTAAAGTTCACATGTTCTTAAATACCAACATAATGTTATGATCTGATCATTAACCTACTATACTGTATGCACATATTTTCACATAGGTATATAAATTACCTATGTTTCAAATTTTACCTATATTTATATATTGAATAAGCTGTACATCATATTTGGTTAAAAAAAAACAGAATTACTAATTACCTAGCTAATTATAAAACATAAATAATTATTATTATGCATTGACGTTGAAAATGGAAAAACAACTTTTCGCTGACATTTTATTAATTAAACATTTAATTTAAAAATAAAGCCACTGCTGCAAAAAGTAAAAGGATTTTATTATCAAGATTTTAATGCCTTAATGCATATTTACCTTGTCTTTGAAAATGGTAAATAATTGAAAACGTCTTGCAATAATTATGTCTGATTAAAAAGTACCTTACTACATTTTAAATCAAAACAAGGGCCATTATTTTAATCTCCGTGACTAATAAGTTTAATAATCATAAAAATTTATTAACTCCACATGCTAGCAACACCGCCGTTATATGACCGAATTTCGAATAAATTAATCTAAGTTTAACTCACCTTGACAACTTTTTGTTAATAAAAAACAATAGTAGCACATAGAAATTATAGTTTACCGTTGTGCTTGTGTTCGCTGTACCTCGAAATTTGACATGCAGCGTGGATAATCTGACATTCCATTTTCAAAATAATCCAATTTCATTACAGTTTCACTTTCTTTGTGGACAGTATCTTTTTGTTTGTTTTTTTTTTGTCTGGCCTTTATAGTGAAATGCTTTTTTGGCTTCTTTTTGGGTCTACAAAATTCAATAAGTGAAACTAATTCATTTTAAGCAATTTATTAGATTAGTTTTTGTTACTTTCCGTTAACTTTATATTTTTTGAAGACTAAAATGTTACTAACAATGAATTGTTAAAAAACCAAGACAACTAAGACAGAAGTCTTAGCTCTACATTAATTTTACAAGGTAGTATTATATATCAAATGGCTTTTAAAATATATTAAATGCATTTTTATGGCACAGATTAATTGGAAAATTGGACCATAAAGGACGTTAAAAAATTTATGTTTTAAAATATTAGAATTTCTTGGCAATATCGACAGGATGAGGATATTTAAAACGTTAGAAGCCGACGCAGGAAACTGCTTTAAACAGCTTAAATCGTACATGGGCAATTTTAGTGCAAATCTCGTTTCTAGTGACTCATTCATTCATTAAACTAGTTTTATCAAATAGAGGTTTTACCTTCGTATCAATTTCATAATCATTAATAGTACCTACCTTGTAATACCTACTTTTATAGGTATCTTTGCCAATACCCCGTGTGACGATCTTTAAAAATACCTTCTTCTCAGGGAAATTGATTAGGTAGTGTCAGATCCGCCCAATCGAGTGTGCTGCCAAGTCTTTGACGTTGTTATTAGCTGACATAAGGTCAGCCTGCTTACCTCTCAACAACTGTACCTAATGAAAAAGCGAAACAAAAAATCCTCACACACTGCTACTTCTGGAGTGCTCGAAACTCGCTGGCTAATTAAATAACACATCATGAAAATGAGCCTGCTCGGGGACCATTATTCTTAGTAAAAGGGATACCTTCGCACAGCAGTGGAACAGAGCTTGATTAAAACACCACAGCAGTTGCTCAAAGTTTACAAGGAAACTACACACTAACTCAGTACTTAACAAAAATTGTCCAATTCAAATCCACGCAAAATTATTACAAAATGTGAAACAAAATTTTATGACATCTGTAGCGTGGGCGAACTTCACAAACAAATATGTACCTATGTATTTACTTGACAAAATAAAAGCATAAAAATATTCTATCCGTTGTCTGGTCACATAGCACAAGCCTAGTTGCTTAGCTTGGGGCGAGCGTCTTGATATAGTTAGATAACTATTTTTCTATACTAATATTATAAAGAGTAAAGATTTTTTGTTTTTTGTAACGAATAGGCTCTGAAAGTGGACAAATTTTGATGAAACTTGGTATGAGGATACATTTATTCATATAAATGTTAGAAATCAGGAGTTACGCAGGTGAAACCGCGAAGCGCTACTAGTTTATTATAACATGGTAAAATGCATAGGTAAAATGGTAAATCCATTGATCACTTCATTGAGTTTTCTTCGTACTTGCTGGTTGATTGACTACCTGTCCTAATCTTTAAAACTGTTTGCGTTTTTATAAATACCTATCATTACGTAAGTAGGTATGTGCATTAATATGACTGACCATAGATTTTTTACGACGCCAATGCCTTTTAAGTCAAAAAGTGGGACAAATCCAAATTGGTTGTATAAGATTTGATTAAAACTTGAAATTGAGGATTTTTGGACATCTATCAGATGCAATTTTAATGATATTTTTCGCATATTCTTTTAAAAGTAGGTAAACAAGTATTTTACTATTTCTTTATTGATAGAAATGTTTATTTCACTCGTCTCAAATGGTTTTTATGAATTCTTTATTAGACTTTCGCAATCCTGACTATATTATGACTATATTATGATTATAAACCTAAAGTTTGTTTATTTGTTCGCTCTTCACGGTCAAACGACCGGATCGATTTCGATAAAAATCAGCATAGTGGCAGTTTAAAAGATGGAGAAGGACATAGGATACTTTTGAACCCGAAATTCCCGCGGGATCGGGACTTACGCATGTAAAACCGCGGGGCGCAGCTAGTGTTCTTTTACTTTGTAACAAATGAGCAACTATTGCGATATTTTTAAAACAAGTTTCTATAATAAGGATATAGCTAGAAAGACGCTGGACATCCGGTCGTAAATTAGCACCGTCTTCACTATGTTAGCTCTTAGTTAAATTTCTATTAACTTCCTTCTATTCAATGTATATTACACTTCAACTAAGGCCCGTATTAATAAATCGCTCTCAATATCGATCTTGAGTGCGTATCAATCGAGGGAGTCTTGAGATGTGGTCACTATCTTAAGTTAGGCGTTAATTAATAGATAAAACTCAAGTTTTAACCAGGCTGATATCGCTCTTGAGATTTGAGACTGATCTTGAATGACAGTAACGCTTTGTTCTTACCTTGAATTATATGTTCTTACCCTATGGTAGGTAGTGTCGTCATATTTTGCTGTCAACTTGTTTTTATTGTGAAAATATTTAAAAAAATGTAAGATTTGTATGACCCGCAATCAGACTTGAGTTCACGAAACTACATCTTGAGACATATCTTGAGAGCTGAGTTTGATTTATTAATACGGTATGACTCAAGTGATACGTCGCTCTTTAATCGCGTCTTAAGATAGGTTTATTAATCAGCGCAACAACTCAAGAGCAAACTCAAGATTGAAATCGATATTGAGTTCGGTTTATTAATACGGACCTAAGATCATCTTCCTGATTCGCTATATAAATCTCATGCTTTATGGACTGTGGGGAACGGTAAGCGCTAATTTAAATAAATGCGGAAGTTAACAGTTTAAACTTTTTACATGTTCCAATATTTATAACATTGCACACATATCAATAATAGCTTAAATACAGAAAGTCTGAACAGAGAGAGTGATTCGCGTGTCCGATTTTCCACGTTTTCAAAATAATTAGACTAAATTGCATCTTCGTAATCCAAACGTCTTATGTACCGCCATTAAAAGATCGTTTAAACGCACCGACATATCGATCGGTTCGGAAATACAAAATTACTTGTATTAAAAACGGAAATTCGTTATTATAATCATGAAATAAGTTAGGTAAATGCTTATTTCCGATGCTCGTACAGTTCTGTCGATTATTAATCGAATGAAATAGAAATGAGAATACGTAATTATTTTTCTTAGGTTTCTTAGGATCTAAGGGCCCTTTGTAATAGTTTCACGCGTAAGCTTTGAGTTATGCTTTCATTATCATTAAATACAGATGGTGATACAAATGAATATAGGTTCATCACCTACGAGTGGTAAGTACCCTTTTTAGTAACAATTATATCAAAATATGAAACCAACAAAAATTGTACGTTTGGAACATAAAATACAACGTCGATTTATATAAATTTAAAAAAAAAATTAAAGAGTGTTGACAATAGTTACCAAATTGCTGTCGTAGTGTAACGAATAAATGACCCGTGCTGGAATGGAACCTGCATTTTAAAAGCCCAAAATGGATCAAAACTGTTGAAGTCAATCTTTTATCTCCTCTGTTAAATATACAAATCAACAATAAAAAAATACAAACCCTAAAAACTTCTGACGTAGTTTGACAAACAAATGACCCATGCTGGAATGCAACTGGATTCAATTTAAAAAATCAAAAATATAGATTCAAACTCTACATGACAATCCTTTATCACTACATAGTATAAAACAAAGTCGCTTTATCTGTCCCTATGTCCCTATATCCCTATGTATGCTTAAATCTTTAAAACTACGCAATGGATTTTGGTGCGGTTTTATTTAATAGATAGAGTGATTCAAGAGGAAGGTTTATATGTATAATACATGCATAATATAGCTGAGCGAAGCCGGGACGGGTCGCTAGTTATAGATAAAAATCAATGCCACTTTTCGTTGTAATTTTATAACTCAAGAACGTATTGAACCTATCCAAATCAAATGTTTAAGCTTTGTTCGGACTATTTAGTAGATGGTTTATGCGAAGTTTGCACAAAATCAGACAAAATCGCATTCATTTATCACATTTTTTAATGTGGCAAATTCAAAAAACACAACACTAACATAAAAAACATACGCGTCGCGTTATAAACCTGCTTTTTTGGAAGTCGGTTAAGCATTAATTTGCATCTTATAACCGCTCTTCTAATCTGCGTAATCGCACGTGATAAAAGTACAGTCTAATCAAACGGTACTCTGTTATTTAACAGTACATATTTGATTTACTGTTCGATAAACAAAAACATAACCGGTATTTTTTTGTATAGGTACGAAATCAGTTTCGTATTGGTCAGATTTTATTTGCATATTCGATGGGTTTATTTTCAGATGTTTTTTGAGCTTTTTTTTAAGTCTAGATAGGCTGAAATAATACTATTCAAACCCATGATTTAAAGAAAAACAAATAATATAAATATCCTTTAATCTATGTCTATACTTTTATAATTAATCTATAACTAAATTCATATCTACACTAATAAAATTATGAGAAAAGATTTATTTTCTTTTTTGTTTGTAACGAATAAGCTCATAAACTACTGGACCGACTTTGATGAAACTTGATAAAATGATACACTGATTCATTGGAAATAACACAGGCTACTTTTTATCCCGATATTCCCACGGGGTCGGGAGTTACGCTGGTGAAACCGCAGAGCACTGCTAGTATATACATAAATTGGTATAAATAATTCTAGTAGTGAAAATATTAAAATCTTGTAACGATACCACGTCTTATTAAAACTTCATTCTACTTTTTCCGAAATCTGAGATTGTGTTTATCAATCTTGATATGACACACCTTTAGTGCATTTTTATAGAAATTTAATTCTTTGACGATCAAATTATCAGTGTTATTCCTAATTAGAGATTTTGAATCACAAATTCACATTTGATTTCATCGATATAAATAACTGGTCTCCAATTATTACGTAAAAGTATATACAGGGTCATTGGTAATTATATATGAAAATTAAGGGCCACTTCTGTGGATCTTAACGATCAATTTTTGATCTACGACTTTGAAAATTCAATCATTGTTTAAAAGTTTTGAGGTTATGTTAATTTTAAAATCTTTTTTTTTTAGGGTGCCATACCTCAAAAGGTAAACAAAAGGAACCTTTATAAGATCACTCTTTTGTCCGTGTGTCATCACCGATTTTATTAGAAACGGGTGGACCTAGCAAGTTAATATTAATACCAGATACTGAGGTCTATATAAATAAAAGTCACTCAGACTTAGAACAGTCGATAAAACTAAAAATAAGGGTTCCTTTTTTTTACCTTTTGAGGTACGGGACCCTTAAAAGGGTATAATAATATTAAGAGGTGTAACCTCTCCCTGTAATTAGTATAACAGCTGATTTTTGAATTATCATACTTAACGGTTTCGAAAAAATGTTCCAATTTCTAAAATTCGTAGAACAAAAGCTGATTGTTATGGTGCACAGAAATCGCCCTCAACCGTAATATAACAACTATATAATTACGAATAACCCTGTATTTCAATCAAATAACTGTTATTGTGTAACAACAAAAGTGAAAATTATAGGCGAAACAGAACTGTTTTAACATAAAATCAGTCTTATACGGAAATTGACTCGTAATTTCCTCATAACGTATGTGACAAATTGACTGTAATTTATTGATTGAAGTATTATTAGCGAATAACAATTTGCCTATGTTTAAGGCCTATAAAATTTATGTTATACACGTATAGTTATAGTAATTTATTCAATTTATTTATTTAATTTATTAGACTTGCATTAAGTAATTAGCCTATAGGCTAATTACTTAATGCAAGTCTAATAAATTAAATAAATAAATTGAATAAATTACTATAGTCTAATTTGTTGTCGACTTTACAGTACTTAAGTTGCTTTCGGACAAGTGAACGCACAGCGCTAAATGTAGCCCTATGATTTTGTGCTGGTCTCTTTACTCTAGCCAATCAGCGTCTTATTTGCGGCTCTATGCGTTCGCGTGCACTATGCAATCTCATAGCGTTGATTGTGAATACGGGTGATACTTACAGAGCAACTTCTTCGTCTGCCTACTCTTATCCCAATAGACTCGGCGCAGTATGTCTTTTTCTTCCATTCATTTCTATTAGTCGTCATATTATTATCATCGTTTACATTTATCTCTCTCATATCTTGTTTCACGCAATCTATTCTATTCTTAAGTGGTTCTCTTCCTCTCCATACCTCTACATTCATACTCATCAGTTCGAGTCACATGCGCCTCTTCTATCCTCATCACATTTTCATACCAACTTAAGCGATTCCCTTTTACTTTTTAACCGACTTCAAAAAAAGGAGGAGGTTCTCAATTCGGTTGTATGTATTTTTTCAGTAACTGGTGCTACTATCAGTTAGAGCATAAAAAAAAACAAAAGAAAAAAATGAAAAATTATTGTGAAGGGTAGGGAAGGGAAAATATTTAACGTGAAAATCCCTTGAAATTACAAATTTCTTTCTGAGTTCAAGTTCATAACACATACTCCTTAACAGACTTTCCTTTTTGTAGTTTTAACGTTACATGTCTACCAACAAACCACAAGCTCTTAAAAATATCCTCACGACCGCAAAATTTAATTCTAATCTGACTTTAACTGTTTTAGATTGAGAAACTACCATTATTATAACAAAAACGCTGTAACGAATAACAATTTAACGTAAAAACAAATCTGAGAAAACATACTTAAGGCCTCGCAGACGTTCTGGTAGCAACTCTGTAGTCCGATCGTTTGTCGGCAATTGTCGAATCTTCCATGTCTTGTTTATTCGCTGACAAAGAAAAAAACCTAAAGAAAAGAGGACCTGTCATACCTACAGAAAAGCGAGTAAACTTTTCACAACTTTGTCCTATATAATAGCGACTTTTGACAGTGTTGAGCACATAGAAATCGCATGTATACATTAGCACTTATTATTTCTATCGTTGCGCATGTGTTTCTCTGGTTTCTGCTATATTTTTAACATTTGACAGCTATTGACAGCACAAAATCTTTTCTTTTTTTTCCTTTTTTTCTTTATATTTTTTTTCTCTAAATAAGTCTTCTATTTCTCACTCGTCACCATAACACAAGCAAAGATGAGCGATATTATTATTAAACAATATAAAACAAACACGAGACGCGTGACGTTTACCGGAACATGACGGCGTCATGGTCATATTGTTACCATGACGCATGACGTCACACTTAGACGTTATCACGTCAAAAAAATGGCGAATTTATCGCGAAAGATGTGTATTGGTCACTTTATACGAATACCAAACATCGGCCGACTGTTTGTAATCTGCGGCGACTATTAGTATTCCGAATGCATTTGGTGCTTATGGGAGTAAAATCACCATGAATAATTCAATGTACGCCTGCATGTTTGTTTATGGGTGCATATTGTCCAGTTTCGATTTTATTACTATTTTAATGATGTTAAAATTGGTATCATGTACGTATCTAGGATACTGTTAGTGTTTTAGAATTTCAAACGTTTCGAAACAAAATCTTTTGTGTAATTTTTCTTGTAACTGTAGCTCTTAGTTATTAACAGAATGTATATGAATAGCTCAGCTGTAGCTCTTAGTTATTAACAGAATGTAAAGAATGTATACGAATAAAATATGAAGGCAAGAGCTTCATGTTCTTTAGCTTTTCTTTCTTAATTATTATCGGAATAGATTTCAATAGGTTTGGCTGACAGAAATAATACGGGCATAGCGGGGTTTACTGCTGGATTTCGAATGTCATGTGCCCGATGGCTCATTCCTCGAAGTCATATGTTCCAGCGTCCGTATTGCCGATATTTCATAACATCGATTTCAGTCAAAAAAGGACTGAGGGTAGCAGGTGCATATTTTAAAGTTCTAATTATTTTAATGACGGTTCAATAATTTTTGGTAATTCTGCGTGAAAAAAACGAAGACTTCGAAAGCTTTAGTGATATCAAGCAGAATACTTTACAATTACTGAACCGTTATTTAAAAAATTAAAACTTTAAATTATGCACCTGCTACCCTCAGTCCTTTTCTGACTGTACCACAATTTCGATTAGCCACTAGATAGATAGATAGATAGATATTCATTTACTGCACCACAAGAAGCATACAACATATTCATATATTCAACAAACAGATATAAATTGCGAGATGAGTTGTGTGCTGAAGTGGTGCAGATGGAATACTGCTCAGTGATGTATTTGCATAATTAATGCTAAACACTGATTTTCAGCAGCACCTAGCGAGGACGCCGCATTGTGCACACCAGCATAAAGTAAAATAACAAAATAAAATACTAGATCGAGAGTTCGTTTCCCCGAAAAGCCATTACAACGACAAGCAGTATGTAAACAGTGAAAGGGAAACTGACATACATTAATTTGAATGTGAAGCATAAGTACTAATACCACAAGACTACATATACATACTTTTTATCCCTTCTTCCATTATTATAGGTAAGTATTCTAAGTATACATACCTATGCAATATAATTTAGGTGCATAACTAATGCACTTTCGAAATGCATAGGAAACAGTTAATTTGAGGGTTGAAACGCTTACTGATAACAGATATCCTATTTCGTTATCAGATTTACATTTTCAGTTGTACTCCAACACAACCCTGTGGTTCGTTGCATACTTATATTCTAATTATTAAGTGTACGTAAGTAATATATTTGTAAACAATGTTTTTATTTAAGATAACGGGATAAAAAGTAGCTTATAGTAGCGCGTAGAAAGCGGACCCCGGGCTCCCGAGAGGGATGCAACCGGGAACATCGCTCGGATGATGATGATAAAAAGTAGCTTATATTAATTCTATTGAATCAATGTATCCCTCATACCAAGATTCATCAAAATCAGTCCAGAAGTTTCGAAGCCTATTCGTTACAAATAAACAAAGAAACACAAATATCATTCCTCCTTATTTTATTATTGTAGATGTAGATTGTCATGATAAAAAGTTAGTCTTGTTTAAAAAAGCATTGAACTGAAAATTATTATTTTACATAGCATAATAGGTAAGTACTAACATAAGTACCTAATATTAATTATAAATTGGTATAAAATGGGCGCTGCTCAACTATTACCTACGACTGTTTTTCAGTTCGTTTTAATCATTCGTATCTTTTATGTGTTGTAAGAGCTTCCGCATTCTTATCTGTGATCTTTTTATTTTTCTCCTATCTTACCTAACTAGCGAACAATATAGTATTGGTCATCTAATTTCTAGGCAATCGATAAGCGAAAGCTAGCTCCTTAATGCAAAATAGACACCTAAACTTTCGTTTTGGTCAAAAATTCTAAGCACAATTGTAGATTTCTTTTTTTATCGTTTAAATCCTGATTTCGTCTAATTTCTTAATTCTTAGTAACATTTTAAGATTCTATTCAAGTTTAGCATTACAAATACAAATGGTGGTCGTAGTTGTAGAATTTACTTAACTTAATGTAGTTATTTTAATAAGTGCTTTCGCAAAAAAAAAACCCATTCGCTCTGTTTTCCAAAATTAGAGATTGGTCATTCAATATTTAATCATTCATCAGTCTCTTCGACGTTCGAAAATTAAGAAATTAACATACCTACGTGTTTCACTAGTTGTTTAGGTTTTTCGCAACTTAAGTGTAAGTATTCAATTATGTTCGAATTCCAAAGGAAATGATCCGTGAATTTCATTGAAAATCGTGTTGTTATTAGTTGCCTTCGCGAGGTGTTAATTGAAATTACTAAAACTGTCTAAATACTTATTTTTGATCACGTAAATTCTGGTCCCTTTTCGAAGTAAAAAGTAGAGTTTGTTAATTCATGAAGAAAATGCTCTACTTATTTATTTTACAACTAATTTTAAAAAATGTTACGAGATCTACGAGTCTGAAACTTCGTCCCCCTTATTCCAAAACGAGGTTAAGGGATAGTTCGAGATGTGGATTTAATCCTAAGATTTAGATACAGATTTACAAGTGAACTTCACTACATAGTATAAAACAAAGTCGCTTTCTCTGTTCCTATATCCCTATGTATGCTTAAATCTTTAAAACTGCGCAACGGATTTTGATGCGGTTTTTTTAATAGATAGAGTGATTCAAGAGGAAGGTTTATATGTATAATACATGCATAATATAGCCGTGCGAAGCCGGGACGGGTATAGTCTAAACACTATCCCTATATAATCTTTATGGATATAGTGTTTAGACTATAGTTCCCTATGTAATCAATAGGGATAGTGTTTATGTTTAGACTATAGTTCACGAGTAAATCTGTGTCTAAATCTAAGGTTTAAATCCACATCTCGGACTATCCTTAAACCTCGTTTTGAAATAAGGGGGCGTGGGTTCCTTTTAGAGAGACAAAGAAAGGATTTTAGAAAATTCGGAATTATATATTAATTAGCAAAGATATAGAGAGGGGTAATAATCATCTAAGTACTTCTTATTACGTATACTACTTTACAGCCAGTAAGAACAACTTAAAAACTAAAAATAATCACTATCAATTATTAACTACAATCATTTTGCAACTGTATCATTGTTTCGGGCGTAAATAAACCAACGTGGTAATTACAGCCATATTCGCAGCTACCGAATGAATAGACAAAGGTAGCGGGGTCAGTAACTGGGGTATTGTGACCTGCGTCTGCGCCGAGAGTGCCTTACATACGTGTTACGCAATTTATTGTGGTTTGTTGTCTGTTCTTACGAGGGTTATGGTATATCTAGCCATATTCTGGCAGTGGGTCAGCCGTGGGGTATCAAAAAATATTGAATATTAGCTGCACCCCATAGTTTCCCCCAACGTCCCGAACCTTGGGATAAATAGTAGACATCTACATGGTAGGCGGAGTGGGGGGTGTTAGGTTTTATTTTCGTTACGGAATTTCTTGATTCGGTCGCCGCGGTCAAAGCCCATAAAAGCTATGCAATAGCTTAAAAACAATAAATTCCTGTACTCCTATTACTTTCTCAAAGATACTTAGACGTTTTTTTATTTGCTGTTTGGTTCGTTATTCCTTTATTGTCAGTATAGATTAAAATTAGCGACTGGACTAAATGTATCAAAGTTCATTTTAACGAGAAAAATGGTAAGCCATTTTTCTCAACAACAACAACTGTAACAACTTTAAAATAACAATTAATATAAGTCCAATTTTATATGGGAGGCAGGTGCCCAAAGGTAATTTTTTGCTATGGGTCTCCTGGCTTCATAGCACAGGTTTACCTAATATTAAAAGCCTTAAAAAGCATAACTTAAATTAAGTACTTCACTTTAAAGCGTTAGAGCAATATCTACATTTGTATTGAACGGTTATGATTAATGGCATCGATCAATTTTTTGTTCTATTAATGATATTCAATAATAATAAAATTTTATTTTATCAAATATTAGATTAAAGTCAGTCATTGATAATAAATAAAATGATTGATGAAGTACTTTTGGAATAAGTCAATGGAATTCACATTCTAAGTGGTTTATAGTAAAACCTGCATAAATTATAGTTTAGTTATAGGCCTTATTTTATATAGTTATGTAATTTTTATGACGAAAATTAAAGTATCTGTGACGTCGTTATTATAATTTATTCATAGCAAATAGGAAAAACGATATTCCTAGATGAAACAAATAAACTTGTAGGATTGGGTTACATTCTATTAAATATTGAAGATCAGTTACGTATAGTTGCATAAAGGTACACAAAAAAGCATAAAGGCAATAAAGGTAGGTAGGTAGGTAGGAAGGTAATTTGAAGACCCCAGTGGCACGGTGGGACAATAATTTACATTTAAGTAACAACTAGCTACGAACCATCGCCAATGAATCACAATCTTTTACAGAGAACCGTATATCGGTCTAGCCGTTTTGAAGTAAATGGGATCATTAGAGTGCACAAACAAATATGATGAATATACCGTCCTCCGTTCCATTTAAAAGCATTTAAGAGGAAAGGGTACCGGGGGCTTTCTCCATACAAACTTGTACATACGTAGTCGACTGTTTCCTCCCTGGATAATGACACTAGAGCAAATATTTTTGGTGCATAAAACTTATAACAGCCATGACCAACCATGCCCCCATTTAAAGTTTTTTTTAATTTTTTAATTTTTTAAATTTTAATTTCTATGATAATTAGAAAATGAAAAACAAAACATAGGGGCATAGTCATGGCAGTAATAGGTTTTATGGCACAAAAGTATTTGTGCTAGTGTCATTATCCAGGGAGGAAACAGTCGACTACGTTTGTATGGAGAGCGCGCAGGTACCCTTTCACCTTAAGTATTCTATCCGTTGTCTTGCAACTTAAAATGGTAACTATTAGTTACAAATTACTAAACATTTTTTGACGTGATAACGTTTTATAAATTGGTGAACACCTGCAATCTCAAAAAAGTGTGACGTCACGCGTCGTTACTGGAACGCCTCATGTTATTGACAAGGTAACTATAGCAACGTTTTATCGTTGCCATGCTTACCATCAATGTTTTCTTATGACGTTATCACGTAAAATTATCGTCCGTAAACCGACTTTACAGACAACCATTTTTTTTTTGCATTATAGTATGTTGCTAAAATAATTACTAAAATACTAATTTTACGTCGGAAAAACACCCGCCTGCGATGCAGAAGGTTGCGAGTTCGATTTCCGCCTTAAACAAATATTTATGTACAGATATTTGTTTTTGATCTTGTTGTTTCTGTATGTTTATTAAGTATATATTTACAAAAAAAAGTATATAGGTATTCTATCCGTTATCTGGCACCAATAACACAAGCCTAGTTGCTTAGCTTACTGAGATGACTCTGTGTGAATTATCCCATAATATTTAAAAACGTCTTCTTTTGTTGCACATTTTATATTTTCATATCCATTAAAGTTTACATAATTTGGACCAGTTAGTACACAAGGTCGGGCCTTATTCTGCTATTTGGCCAACCATTGTCATTATATCGAGACTCTATTGATATTATATCGAGATTGTGACTTTATTTGGTATTCTGCTAAAGTTTTAATAACATCGCAATATAATCACTATGGAGTCTCAATGGTATGGTAATATTTACCTTGCAGGTGTTGCCTAGCAACATGGTATATGTTGCTAAGCAATATACCGTTTTGACAACTATCGAGATTCCATTAAGCCACGATTGTAGAGCAGAACACAAAAGTGAGTCAGTGGTGTGTCAGTGGTGTCTCAGTGGTGTCTCGATAGAATAGTCAACGTTAGGAGAATACGAATTTTACATGTAATGTCATATTTTTGACATTAAATTTCTATTACGATTATATCGACACACTATTGAAATACAATTGTGTTAGCAGACTTAGGCCCCTGTACATCTGTTGTCACCTTCAATAAGACTAGTTTACTCGTGATGTATAATTTTAAACTTTCTCTCAAGACAGCCGCCTAGCCGTTGCCGCTCCGAGCGGTGCCGGAGTGGTCATTGAGATTTCCCTTCCTTGCCGTTAACGCTTCATTGATCTGATTATTCGTATTATTTGGAAAATCCTCGTTCTGTAACAATCTATACTCTAGCTGTCCCGGAAAACGTTGATTTGACATCGACAAAAAAAAAGGAAAAAAAAAGATGTCATAATCTCAGACCTAACGACTATACACATTTCTTACAAATCGGTTCAGCCTTTTAGGTGAAAATTTGTAACTAACACCGCGACAAGAGAATTTTATATAGGGACTATTATAAAAAGGAAAGATTTTTAGTTTTTTTATTTGAACGAATAGGCTCCGACTACTGGAACGATTTTGATGTAACTTGGTATAATAATACATTGATTCATTGGGAATACTTTTTCTTCCCATATTCCCACGGGATCGGAAGTTACGCGGGTGCAACCGCGGAGTGCTGCTAGTGTCTTATAAAGTTACTGGATACAATTAATGTTCAGGACATAAAGAGAGTCCAATTTATTGCTAAAATATTATCGACTGGTTATAAATAAATACTGTAAGAAATCTAGTCTGAATCAAAGCAGCCAGACAACGGATAGAATAAATACTTATTATACATGCAAAAACACTCAAACCAAGCAATATTTATTCGACACGGTGGAAATCGAATCCACAAACTTAGAAATCGCGGGGGTTTTCTCACCGAACCACAAAGATCGTCTAAGTTATACTTAAATCCAAAGTTAATTGTGATATTAGTATAATGATATTCGCATTTTTCTCCGTACTTTGTCGAAATTCGTTGTCCTACATACCTATCCATATATACGTCCGCCACCCTGGTCCGGTTACGTTCCTCGTATAATACAAAATAGTAGATCACAATTAGAAAGCCAAACAAGTACCAACTGCTTATTCTCTTACATATTGTATTAAAATGTAACCAAATTTTACATAACAGCTGCTGAATAGCTATATAAAACCGCAATGTTCAAAATTTAATAACTTTTTATTTAAATACGTGGTTAAACAACTGAATAACTTAGAAAGGAGGTTACTTACAATAAATAAAAATAGCCTAGAATGAATTCTTTTGAAGAGCGAAAACAAACTTGAAAGCTATAAATACTTACCTACCTTAAGTAAAAAAAGTTTGAAGCATCTGTGACTCACTTACGTATACGTCTTTAAACGAGTTTAATTTTAGTTATTTTCTATTTGTTCATGACCAATCGATTTTACGGTAGAGAAAAGAAACGTGCGTAATGGGGAAAGACCATATCGGCCATTTTAAGTGTGGTCAGTTTAATGACCAATATGGTCAAAATGTCAATGACCAAAAATAGTTAGCTATTTTTTGAAATGGGGGTTTCCTGCTACACAGAAAAACGGTAGGAAGAGAAATAACCCTTTTCCTAATATAATGACGCTAGAGATTTTTTTTGTTTTTAATATTGCGCTGAACATGAGTGGGTCATAGAGCAAAAAAATTTAAAAGTATATTTAGTTTAAGAGGAAAGGGTACCGGTGGCGCGGGCGCTCTCTCCATAGAAACGTAGTCGACTGTTTCCTCCCTGGATACTGACACAAGAGCAAATATTTTTGTTGCATAAAACTTATAACTGCTATGAACATGCCTCTATGTTATGGTTTTTTTTGTTTTTGTTGTTTTTTATGATAATAATTAGAAAATGAAATAAAACCAAGACATAGGGGCATAGTGATGGCAGTTATAGGTTTTATGCAACAAAAATATTTGTTCTAGTGTCATTATCCAGGGAGGAAACAGTCGACTACGTTTGTATTGAGAGAGCGCCGGTACCCTTTCACCTTAAGGCAGCCCTAGATGATTCTCATATTAGATCGGGCTGTGTACGTGGCCAGCACGGAGCACGGATTTGAAATAAATATTGCAAAATAAAATAAATATTGCAGGACATTCCACACATTGCCATCTAGCCCCTAACTAAGTAACTAGACTTGTGTTATGGGTATTTACCCTTTTAGCACGTGACTTTTCAGGGTCGGTTATGTCGGCGTTAACACTTACACTGCTATGTATCCCACAGTGTCTTCAGATTTCTTTCTCAACGCCGAAAAAGCAACAGTACTTTACGCTAAATGAGTTAACTAGCCTTTTAGCGTAAACGATTGAATTATCTCGGCCTCGATAACTATGCAAATAGTTGCAAAAGTTGTTCTAAACGTTCTTTTTTAATTAGTCAGTTAAAATTAACTTCTTGTCCCAGAAACTCTGTCTCGCTATTCAGCGAGGGAATGCTGTCAGCATTTTAGGGACAATGCCGTGGAAGGGTGTAGTTAAGGGCTTCGTATTGTTAAGGCATAAGTTAATTTTGACTGGGGCACTTTAATATATTTAATTTCGTTGTTAGTATCGCATAATTTTAATATCATCATGTCAGCCCATACACGTCCACTGCTGGACATAGGCCTCCCCCATACGACGCCACAAACAGCGGTCCTGAGCCGCCTCCATCCACCGACTACCCTCGACCGCCACAATGTCGTCGGTCCACCGGGCAGCTGGTCTCCCAACACTCCGTTTCGCGTTGCATCGCGGCCGCCACTCGAGAACTTTTACTCCCCAGCGGTTGTCAGTTCTGCGAGCTATATGACCTGCCCATTGCCACTTCAGCTTACCAATCCTGAGAGCTATGTCGGTGAATTTTAATATATTTTCCATTTTTTTATATTTGTGTATTTAAATTTAATGTGATTTAAGTTTGTAATTTGTATTATTAATTATTTTCTATTAATTAAAAAAAATGTGTCTTGAAGCCACACTGCATATTATATCAAACACTACTATCACATTAAAATTTACGTAAATGCGAATATGTATGGAAAGTTGAAAGGCGTTCCGTAGCGGACAAAAAGCGAAGCTTCATCTTCCCATCTTCTCGTTTCTAAAAAAAACTCCACCCTGGTAACTTTAAATAAGCTGTTATACTATCAGGCCTTTTATAGTTTCCAACATAGAATAGACCTAAACAACATTAAACGTTCACGCTTATAAAATGACAAGAGTGGTGTATAAATGAACTAGCGACCCGCTCCGGCTTCGCACGGCCATATTGTGCATGTATTATACACATAAACCTTCCTCTTGAATTACTCTATCTATTAAAAAAAAACCGCATCAAAATCCGTTGCGTAGTTTTAAAGACCTAAGCGTACAAAGGGAAATAGGGAAATAGGGACATCGGGACGGCGAAAAGTGACTTTATTTTATACTATGTAGTGATAGTGTGATAGTGATGTTAAAAACATAAATAAGGGTTATCCACGACTCATTCACCTATTAACCTAAAACTTTCATAAAAGTTTGATTAATGTTTCTATAAAGCACATCACGCAATTACCTACCTACAAATCAAAACATCGAAATCAGTGAAAGTGATGCGACAAGTGTTCCGAGTCGATTCTGAATCGATTATCGTAGTATTCGGAGTCGATACTTGTTTATCCGAGTAGATAATCGATTGGTATTGATGGCACGTCTCTTGCAGAAAGCCTACGCATCGGTTCAGCGGCCGGGGTCAAGTGCAGACAGCTGGCCGTGGCAACGAAAGTGACACAATAATAAATTACTAGTCGGTTATGAAATTATGGATCCTACCTTTTGAGTTACAATCTGAATGCATAAACCATTTATCACTTCGTCATATTGATCATTATACAATTTGTTTCAGCGAAGGGGTTTTAATACGAAAGGGAGTTCTTCTAGAGGTCTAGGTGAACTTTTGTTCTACGACTTTTGGAAATTCGAACTTTTATTTCGATAATTCTGAGGGAATTTTTACTTGAAAATCAGCTGTTTCATACAAAAACTTCGAACGAAATGTTCGAATTTCCAAAAGTCGTAGAACAAAAGTTATTTGCCTATACGTCTATAAGAACCCCCATTTGTATTAAAACTTCTTCGCTGAAACCATGCTGAAACTCATTTTATATAGGTACCTTCCTATTATATTAATCGTCATCTTTTTCTTACATTTAGTCATATATTCTTGGCAATTATTACTGAAACTCAATAAAGGGTTTCTCAAAGTACTTTGTACACATAAATATTATACCTAAATACTTAGATTATGTAAGACCTTTATTTTGTTCTAGCAGAGCTCCGTGATTTCACCCGATTCCACCCTCGATCCCGTGAGAATATCGGGATAAAAATTATCCTATATTACTCCCAATGAATCAATGTATCCACATATCAAGTTTCATCAAATTTGATCCAGTAGTTTCGGAGCCTATTCGTTAGAAAAAAAAACAAAAACATCTTTTCTCTTTAATATTTTAGTGTAGATAGATCTAGCATAGATCTAGATAGATAGATAGATAAGTAATAATACGTATCACTACATAGTATAAAATAAAGTCACTTTTCGCCGTCCCTATGTCCATATATCCCTATTTCCCTTTGTATGCTTAGATCTTTAAAACTACGCAACGGATTTTGATGCGGTTTTTTTAATGGATAGAGTGATTCAAAAGGAAGGTTTATATGTATAATACATGCATAATATAGCCGTGCGAAGCCGGGGCGGGTCGCTAGTATATCTATAATAGATAAAATAGTTACCAGGGTTCCATATCTCAAAAGGTAAAAAAAGGAACCCTTATAAGATCACTTTTTGTCAGTCTGTTTTTTCACGTGATCACGACTTACTGTAAATTATGAAAAAAGATTATTATTATTATCTGAATTGTTAAACGTTTGTTAAATAGATATTCAATATACTTTACTCTACAACTACATAGTTGCATATAGGCATTTCTCATATAAATATGTACAAGTATGTACCCAATAGTATTATTTCAATATGGGCAAAACAAATTCATTTACAAATAATACGTATCGGTTACATTGCAAATAACCACAGCAATCTCAGTTATTTATCAAGCAATAAGTAATAGTATTTTTTACAAATAGTAGTATTATTGTGCACGAACAAATATACGGTTAATATGTGTTCAGAAACATGCCTATAACACAGGCTATTCGTTTTAGTATAAACGAGGTATTTGTAACAATCAACGTAAAAGGAATAAATTCAGTTATGTTATTTGGTATTTATCGGTTGCTCTAGTTGTATGTACAGTATGCGTCATAAGTACACTATCAGTATGCTGCAACAATACAATAAAACAATACAAACAAGTATTTGGACTTACTCCGACTTACGACCTTCTTCTAATAAACGTCGCACACAAACATAAATACTGGAATTAAAAGTACTCAGTGTGATTATAATTTTCAACATGTTAGCTATGTATTTAGTTGGCAGAGTGGTATAAGATGCCACCGTCGTGGGTTCTTTTCACAGGTTACGTTGTTGTACTGTTCAAATAGTGCTGCACAGGATTGTAAACGTTACGGCGGCGGTGGAATTTTGAGCGTCGATTGTACAATTGAGTACAAAATAGTACAAATGTATTTACTTATTGGACGTTCGAACGTTAGTTCCCATGACTACAAATCTGGCTATCATTGCCACACTGACGTTCGAATGCGCGATATGTTTCATTATCTATTAGGAAGCTTGTTATATATAATGGTAATGTTTTATGCAATTGAGACATCAAATGCATAATTTTATGGGCTTACAATCTTGTTGCATACGTATCTACTTGTTAGATTTTACATCTATTTTGCATTATAAAGCTGACTTTATAGTCTACTGTTACATTATTTTGTAATAGTGAAATCTCTTCTTGTTTTTGTGATTCTTGTTCCAGCGTTCAGCGAGACAACATCTCGAGGAGCGACGTCGTATCTAACGTCGCCCAAATAGCGCGGTCGGAGTCCAATCCTGATGATGCGTCGTGTAGACGCAAAACACGTGTCGTAGTTAATGAATGGTGTCACTAAAACTAATTTTTGCTTGTCCTCATTGCATGCCTCTTCAAGTGGGCGGGAGGATGGTGCACATTGCATTTTGTGCAATGTATCCAGATTGTCACTGTCCATTAACAGTGAAATCTGGATTTTATATAAATCAAACCTGTTTGTATTTCTTAGCTGCCCTTTCATTATTATAATTAGGTATATTATTACTGCTATAGGAACTAGTAATCTCTAATATTAATACCTACATTTGAAATGCAACACATCCGTCGCTTTTATGATCAAGTAATGAAGTCGTTTGTGAAAGTGATCTCTATTTTGCATCTGTTGCATGTCTCTCAACACTTTGAAAGAGTTATGATATCTATTTTAGATTACATTTTTGATTGAAAGCCATCTAATTTCTAATTTCAAACTAGAAAAATCTAGATAACAAAAAATATAGATACCAAAATCACAGACTATTTTGTTCAAATCATTTGTTTCTTTATTCAAATAACTTTAAGTATTGTGCCTTATGCCTAATGGTTTTATTCCCTCAGTACTGATTGAGTACGAGAAATAAAAAAAAAATTAACTCTTGAGACTATAAAATATACCTTCCTAAGTGAATCTTGATTTCCAAAACAAGAGTGTTCTAACACATCTGTCCTGTATTATTTCTTGCTTTTTGTACATTTACTGAGAACGTAATCAGCTCGTCATTGAATCACCCGACGATGATTGAAAGACGAAAGTGTCTAATTGACCGGTCTGCTTGCTTTTTATTTTCCACAATTGGAAAAGTCCGGTCGACTACTGGCACCACGAAAGTGTGCATTTTTGTCCGTTTCTATGTCGCTCGCGTGTCGTTGTAAATCAATCATGACTATCGACTTTCATGCTTTGAATTCTATGTGTTCGGAGTCTACCCTTCCTGTCCGATCGTTCGAGATCTTACGCAAAAAAAATGTAAAAAAAAAAGCTGTGGACAGTTACAACGAGAATACCAGTTCGCAGTGACTTTTACTTTCGCCAAACTGGCGCAGTCGAGTCCATTGACTGGTGGCGTAACGGGTCTGCGCGGGCGCACTGGATCACCGGTGACAAGGTTGAGAAATATCGAGCAACTGGTTATATTCGCACCATGCTATGTGCACTTCAAACCTAGCTGGAACTTCAAAGATACGCAAAGGTCCAAAGCAAAGTTTGGTATAATATTTAAGCACTATAAACTTCATTTGATCATTATTATTATTTTTTCTTTATTAAGCTATTGCATAGCTTTAAACGCGGGCTTTGAGCGCGGCGACCAAATCAAGAAATTCCGTAACGAAAATAAAACCTAACACCCCCCACTCCGCCTACCATGTAGCTCGGCCGAGTGTTCGCTTAACGTGTATGTATATGGTACGACTGTACGAAGCTCGCACGATGCAATAGCTTTACCGCGGCAGTTCCCGAGTGCCACACGTTTTTTTTAACTAACTTTTATATTTATAAATACATGACAGTTCCGTTCATTTGATCATTATAAAGTAATTAAACGCAGTTACACAAGTAAACACATAAACGGTATATTTAAGTAAGACTAAATTAAGTAGGTTGCCAGTTAATTTGTGTATCCAACTATTATAAAGCACTTTACGCAGTCGCAGCTCTCAAGAACATAATTAGCGTAAAAAAAACGTAGCGTTAGATAGCGCGAGACTGCATAATAATATACACTAGTTTCGAAACCAACGCAACAACCTAAGTAAGTATATTGAATTCCGGTGGGCCGAAGGCGACGTTCAAAACCGCAAAAACTCAATTTATAATATAGTAAATTTACAGTGCGACAAAAGGTTTATAATTTCCGGAGCATTAATGGTACACCTCATTGTCCAAGGCCGAATGGCGTGAATGTGCCGCTTGTTGCTGTCAGGTTGCACGACAATCGTAACTTTGCACAAACCAATTTAGCAACTCCGTCCTAGCACTAAAGATCTAATCGTCACGGTTGAAACCTTTGATTGTACGACAATATTAAATGCGGATCTAATCGATTCGAAATCGCAAACAAACGTAACAGACGGATATCGACTACGCCCTTGTCATAGTTATATTGATCAACGCCTCGTTTTATATACCTATTCAGTAGGTGAACTTTGTAATACTTTATCAGTCACGAATAGTTACAATCGACTTTGTTGAAATTGTTTCTTAATTTATTTGACCTCATTTAAATGTCAGGTACAAATTATACAGAGTCTAGGGTAGCATGTTAGTCTACATATTTTTGATGATTGATTGTCTCAAAGCATACAAATGAAATTTCGTAACAAACGCAAACAAATTAGTTCACGGACAAAAGTATAAGGATAAATAACAATAAAGCTAGCTATAATTACTTCAGTGAAAAACTGGAGGTAATTACACACCTTTACCTACCTACACCTACTAAAATGGTTCATTATAAAATGTTCAACAAATGATTGTAACCAACTTTACTATAGCTCAAGAATGTATCTAGTAAACGAAATAAAATCACAAGTTATTATTACCCACTGATTTTAATTTAGAATTAATTAACATTAAATTGTAATTATAAACTTGATATATTATCAGTTAATCAAATCAGTTCAATTAAAAGCAATTCCTTCAGAATATTAGATCAAGACCGCGGGCCCAAAGTTGGTAGTTGCAATTTTTGGATATGCATTCTCCTTAGAAAACATTTCTGCTTGCTTGCATGCATTGCTTGCATCCCCAGAGACGTTCGTTCTTATGTAGATACTTGGTAATAATTTTAAAGACTTTACCCACCTACATACGTACGATACACTATGTATATACATATATAGGTAAATCTAACCAGCTTTTACCCGCGACTTCATACAAAGAACACACCCTCTAAAGTTTCAGGTCAAGTTTCGATCAGCGGTTTAGCGGATCCGTCAGTCAGTGTGTATAAAACATTTTATATGTACCAGATAGATAGATGATATCTCCTTTCCGAACCAAAGCTAATGTCACACGGTAAGATTACTCAATTTGACAAATGAATACTTCTTACAGCTAAATTCTCGAGCTGATGTGAACTTGTCAAACAAACAATATGATAACTGGGAAGCTTTCAGTTGTAATGACGCTACTCAAAGCCTTCGCAGACTGCAAACTATACTCATGTGCTATTGTCAGGAAATTGTTATATGAAGGCAATCATCTTAACATCGTCACTTGCAAACTGTCAACCGAAAAGAAGTCTGTGCTCCGCGAGAACCCTCATCTAACCAGGAAAGACATTATGTAATTTTAGTTTTCGCGTGCAAATGTCAAAACATTATCTAATTATGAGTTCCGTTGTTTTCGCGTAAATGGTTAGGTATTGTGCCTAAGTGACTATTTTTGTAAGTGGACACTGCTTTGTAACAATAAAATTACTTAATACAAAATTACTTCATTGAAAAAAGTAGAGTCTAGCTTTAACTCTAATAAAAAAAGACATTTATTAGGGTAATATTTTTATGATTTATTTCTACCTGTTTGCTCTGTAACAATAAAATTTCTTAATACATAATTACTTTTTTTTAAAGTAGAGTCTACATTTAACTTCAATATAGTTAGACATTTATTAGGGTAATTTTTTTATGATTTATTTCTACCTGTTTCGCTATCCGGCTATAAACTTCAATTAGTAAGTATCTATATCTACATAATAAGTGTTCTTTCATTTTGTTACAGGTAAGTCATGAATCCATCAAATGTATCTAACAACCGACCGTTAAATGGGCTAATGCAGAGCTACAAATAAATTAAAAAGAAAAAGAATCTACAAAGAGAATTATCCGTAAGTACAGTTTAAAATGTATTTTTTGTATGTATTTTACACAACGATGTTAAGCAAATAGTAAAATTCGAACTGTTCATAAAACTTGCATAAGTAAAGCGTAGGTTACTTACCTACTTCAACATTATGTCACAGCTGGACAAAATCGCCTAAAATGTTTTATAATTGGGCATTAATTTTCTGTTATATAAGCTACCTATATCAATTGTCATTTAGACGTCAAATTCGTAATTAAAGTGTGATTTTGTGAATAACGTAACTTAAACAAATCGCTGTCATTTTCAAAAGTTATGCGTATACGCATTTTTGTAAACACCGATTCTATCGCCTACAGCAGTTCTTTTTATGAATTGAGTGGGATTCATTAATAGAAATCATCTTTATCACCGATTACATTGAATTCTTAACGTTATTTAAAGGGAAACTTTTAACACCTATTTGTCGTTTTTGTAATGAATCAATTGCGTGACTGATACAGTTCCTAAATGACAAAATCATACTCATTGAAATAATTTAGAATTTGATCGAAAAAAATTAAATACTCGTTAACCAAGCGAAACCAACTTTACTTAAACTTAAAACTGTTTATTTGTTGATGCTTGACATAATGACATGTTAATGAAAGACTGTGGTCAATAAATTATGCGAGCCGAAGCAATGCAATTAAGCAAATGAAGTAAAATTAAAGGTTCCTACCGATAGCTGTTTATTATTATTCACAATTTAACTTCCCTTGAGTGATGTTTGACAATCATTAAACGACATATTACGTCCGAAGAGACTTATGGTCTGGTATGGGTGGTTAATATGAAATTATGGCCTACTTGTTTCCTTTTGCCCAGATACCATCACACGAGTCCCTTCATATAATATTTTACTTTTACTTTCATTCTGTATTTTGGATTGAGGTATCGTTTCATAGGTTTTCAGGGGAAGACCTATGTATCATTTCAAATCTGGGGTCTGTTTTTGGATCAGAGTTGACATCTATTAAATTTCACTCTGATTTTGAAGTGGGATTTTTATTTTACTTCTACATACATCCAGATAGATAAACATGACCCTAAATCTAGGTGACACAAAGGGCGTCTTTATCGCTTCATTCAATCTAGTTTAAGTTTTATTGAAAAACTGGCAATACTCATAGTTAATATTAAAGAAGAGTATTATTATTGTCATTTTCGTAAACTACGGGATCGGTCCTACGCGGACACGCGGTGTTTACAACAAAGTTTTAACTTTTTTGCACATATTGCAAAGTTTCATCTTACTTGTCAACTCCCTGACACCACATCTCAATATGACACATCACCAAACCACTTTCATACACGACAGGTTCAACTTATCAATACACTATTGCCTTGTATTTATTAATATTAACCTGTTGAATTAGTATCTAATAGCGAAATTTTAATACTGGTTTTGATAAAAGTGCAGCTGAAACGGAATACGTATTGGTGGATTCAGGACCTTCGCAGACTACGAACTTTAACTGTCGATAGGTTAGTAACTAGTATGAAACGAATGAACTCCAAATACCTAATTGCGTAGGCTGTTTGAGTTTCTAAGGTTTTTGGGCTGTATCAGTAGTAGAGAGGTGAAAATCGTCACGTTTAACCAAAGTGTTCTCATTACTCTTCTTCTCGTATAGGTGAGCACCTATTGTTAGAGTTTTCAGATCGCCTTAAGGCCTCTAACGACTGCTACTAGGGGTAGCAATCGGGACAACGGCTTAACGTGCCTTCCGAAGCACGGAGGGGCTCACGAAAACACATTTTTGCCACACTGTTAATTGGCCACCAATCGAAGTAATGACCGCGGCAGGCGTTGCTTAACTTGCACGACCGTAAACGATCAGCGAGCGTCGCTTAGCTGTTAGCCTCGTCTGAGTGTTCTCATTGTAATGCATTAAATAAACGGATTAGCTACATCGTTTCATAATTATGACGCATTTATGACGTCTAATCAGTCATTTAGTTTTTGCGTAAATTGTGCAGTAAGCTGTAGGTGATACTTAATCGTCCCTTAATAATAAGAACCCATGGACGTTTTTAGACGTTTCAATGTGATTTCATGCAAATTGTATGACTCCAAAATAACACCCATTATGTCGTGTTTATTTAGTTTTTTGCAAGTATCCCAGCATATCCCGGTGTTTTCAGGCCAGTGTGAGGCTGTCAATTTCCATACAAAAAGCGGTAACGTTTCCCCCCCCCCCCCCCCATAAACGACGTCCGATTTTGATATTTTTTGAAAATGTGTTAGATCTTATGGAAAACTAGGTTTAACCGTTTTTATTTTAAAGAATTATTGCCTAAGGCAAAAGTTATTAGTATCTGAATATCTATAATTTTTAGTAATTATTTTCCCGGGTCTTAATCGCGTATTTTTTGTTTTTTATTTCTCTTACCTCGACGTTTCGACTATGTTACAATAGTCATGGTCGCGAGTCTCCTCGCGACCAAACAAAAAATACGCGATTAAGACCCGGGAAAATAATTACTATGAATACAAATCGTGTGAGTTTATAAAGTTTATCTATAATTTTGACTTAAAAACTTCATCGAGCGTTTCAATTGTTTTTTAATAGACTAAACTGAATTACCAAAAAAGTAAAACGTATAAACCTAGAATAAGATGCAGTGAATTAAATGAGACCAAATTTATTTCATTTTGTGAAGGATAAAGGGGGTAAAATCGTTACGGCCCGCAACATTATTTAAAAGCAAAATGAAGGCAATTACGTCCGAACTTAAACTCTCTCTATCGCACGATACGGGTCATTTTTGAAAATACCTACTCGCGCCGCGTAACGAAAACTCATGATCCTCTTAAATCCTACTCGCTTTAGCGAGATTTTATGAGAGTAAGTTAATTGGCGCATTGAACGTAGTGTTTAGAACTGTGTGTAGAACTGGTTTATTAAACGTCTAGATTACTTTTCAATCCTGTCGTTGTATATCATGATATTTGAATAAGGGAATGGTGATACGAATTTATTGGTAACTAAATATTGTTTGCTCTGGCGTATTTGTTGCGTAAGGGTTTGTAAACATTTACGACTTTTAAAATACTTAAAAACTGTCAAGGCGTTCCTTGTAAAAATGTACAAAATAAATGAACATTGGTCCTAATTCGTTAATTAGGACCAATGTTCATTTATTTTGCACATTTTTACGTAAAAATAAACGCGTAATTAAATTACGAAGCGTCATTTGCATTTCCTGTTAAAATTTTGTAATAAGTACCTACATTACCCTCCAATATTTTTTCATCACATTTTTTTTCAAATAAATTTGAAATTGAATTAAAAAACCTTACAAAAGTATGAGTAAATAGTAGTTTTATAACAATTATTTAATAATAGAAGTAAGTACGCAAGAAGTAAGTATATACTTAAAATTTAACAGAAAGATTTTATTTTTATAGTGCGTTGGTTACGAGTTCAAGTCTCGTCTCGGTTGTAATTTTTGAGGACGCATTTTTCCTTTATTTTTTGGACTGAACTTTTGGAAACTAGAACTTTTTTTAAAACTTTTTTTATTTTTATTTTTTTAAATGCGATAATCAGGTGATTTTTTTAAAACAAAGGTTATTCAGACCTAGAACAGTAGATAAAACTTTAGAAATAAGAAAAAACTAAAAATAAATAAGAAAAGTAAATGACCTCACCATGTAAGGAACAGCTGATTTTCAGGTAAACTATAACATCAAAAATTTCAATAAAATGTTCGAATTTCCAAAAGTCATAGAACGAAAGTTGTTTGCTTATGTACGCAGAAGTAGCCCTTAACCGCTTGCTAATAAATGCTTGCATTCGATCACAAGACAAGTGCTTCAATAAATCGTTATTATGACACAATAGAACCGCGACAAACTGTGTGAAAATTACCTGTTTTTACAACATATACTACATATACATAACTTCATAATATAAACTTAAACTGACGTAAATTGGTATATCTATCTTATGTAATAGTTTGTATTAATGCGTGGACCAATTTGTTTATAACAAATATTCTTGGGATTCAAATATAATAATATAATTAGCAAAAGATCATAGAATTCTAAATATATAAAAAAAATAAGAAGTCGGTTAAAAAAAAGCATACATACAACCGAATTGAGAACCTCCTCCTTTTTTTGAAGTCGGTTAAAAAGAGAAAAAGTCTCATCACGACATCTCTGAAACCACAAGATCTATGACTGAGACTTCGACTATGACTGAGACTTGACTGAGACTGAAACTTCGCATTGGGATTCCTTTTGAAACGTAGGCAAGCAATAAGAAAAGATTTTCCGTAATGCGACATCTTAAGGGGTAATTAAAAAAGGCTTCTAAAATTTTGTAATTCGTAGTAAGTTTTAAATTGATTGATTTTAAAACATAAATTAAAAGTATTCACACACTGAAGCGACTGTCGGGCGTTCTGTCACTTCAATGCCTAAGCTTTTAAATTTATAAACTTTCAAATATATAATTCTATATCTGACTAACCACAACTTCAAGCTAAGTGATACAATCACCTATAGTTATACAATTTGTACGACCTATACCAGGAAACCGAAGACAATCGTTTGAAATAGCCTTTATTGGTCACAAATGCATGGCGAAAGTGTTCATAGAAGAATTATAGAGCAGTGAAACCATGTTATCTGTAACTTAACTCACGTAGTCTTTACAATATTGACTACGTGTGAACTGAACGTGAGCTCTTTATAAAATATGTAGTTACTCCACAAATGGGCACTTTTACATCGAAAAAAAGTTTAATAGACAATTTAACGATTTTTATTTTTTTTTATTTTAAAAAAAATATTCATGCCATTGTGGTCTCCGAGACATGGTTAAAACCATCTCACCTTTCCTCTCAATACTCTCTCCCTGGTTTCCGACTTATACGCAACGACAGGACTGGTACTGGTGGCGGAGGTGTGGCCATATATCTTCGTACACATATTCCATTCACAATCATTAATATGTCTGCACAACCGCCTCCAGCCAATGCCGGTGAACATCTGTTCGTGGAAGTCGTTCTTTCTAATACTAAAATTCTTCTTGGTGTCTATTACAGTCCATCTTGTTACGTCAATTATTTCTCCTCCTTTAAAACTCTCTTGCACGATCTCATCCCTTTATATGAACATACTATAGTCATGGGCGACTTTAACACGTGTTTACTAAAACAAGACCATCGTACACGAGCACTGGAGTCGATTATCAGGTCCAGCAATCTACACATATTGCCTCTCAATTCAACTCACCACTTTCCTAACTGTACTCCTTCTCTTCTTGATTTAACTATTGTCTCTTCCCTCTCTCACGTTGCCAAACATGGTCAACACACAGCTGATGAGTTTTCCTACCATGACTTAGTTTTCTTGTCTTATAAAGTTCGCCCCCCCAAATCCAGGCCGCAGAGGTTGTTACAGCGAAGTTTTGGTGGCATTGACCGGGATAAGTTTCTCAGAGATGCCGCAGAAACTGATTGGTCACCTGTTATGGTTTCTGATAGCATCGATTGCAAAATTGAAAACTTTAATTCCCTAATCACACAACTTTTTGACAAACACGCCCCACTTAGATCTATCAAAATAAAACATCTCCCTGCTCCGTGGTTGACGGATGACATCAAAAAGTTAATGCACAAAAAAGCAAGCAGCAAGTGTAGATATAAATGTCGACCTACAGATGATAATAAGGCCAAGTAGGTACCATGATGCTCGCAATCGCTGCAATAGAGCATGTAGAGACGCATATCGCAGACATATTCATGAATCCGTCTCTGAGGAAGATCCGGCAAAGGTCTGGAAATTCCTTAGAACTTTGGGAGTTGGTAAATCATCACGTCATGATATAATACCAGATAATTTAAACATAGATTCTTTAAACCAACATTTTTCATCGGCAGCCTATATTAGTGATGCTGATAAAATTAACACTATCAACTACTTAACTTCTCTTCCAACTCCTAACTGTTCTCCGTTCGTCTTTAGTCAAGTCACCGCTTGTGATGTTAAGAAGAGTGTCCTATCTATTTCCTCCAATGCTGTGGGCACTGATAGTATCAGTCGCAACATGATCGTTCCTATCCTGGATCCCATATTACCAATCCTATGTCATATTCTAAACTACTCTTTTTCTAGCGGCACTTTCCCTTCCGTTTGGAAGGAAGCCCAAATTACCCCTCTTCCTAAAAAATCGAATCCTACGTCTTTTTCCGAATACCGACCTATATCTATTTTACCTTTCCTATCAAAAGTTCTTGAGCGACTTGTTCATAACCAGATAAATGCGTACCTCCTTAACAACAGTCTCCTCAACCCCTTGCAATCTGGTTTCCGATCTGGTCATAGTACGGTTACAGCTCTAGTAAAGATAACCGATGACATCCGGAAGGGCATGGATGATCGCCAGTTGACCGTCCTAACCCTACTGGATTTCAGTAACGCCTTTAATACCGTCGACTTTGACATTCTCCTTGCTATTCTCCGCTCTATTAACATATCTCCAACGGTTATTGACTGGTTTCGGTCATACTTGTTTGGTCGCCGGCAGAGGGTGCGCTATAAGGAGACTTTCTCCTCCTGGTGTGATACATCTGCTGGTGTACCTCAAGGCGGTGTCTTATCCCCACTTCTTTTTTCCATCTTCATTAATTCAATTTCAGAAAATCTCACATCCCAGTACCACCTCTATGCAGACGATCTGCAGATCTATTCCAGAGCACCATATCAAAACATTACCAATGCTATTGCAGCGATTAACTCTGATCTTCGGCGCATCACTGAGTGGAGTAAGAAGTTTGGCCTTAAAATCAACCCGACTAAGACACAGTGCATTATATTGGGCAGTTCCCGGCTGTCGGTCAGAATTGATCAGAATCTGCTCCCGCCGGTGATCTTCGATGGTATACCGGTTCCCTACTGCAGTACTGTTAAAGATCTGGGGTTAACACTAGACTGTGATCTCTCGTGGAAGCAACAACTAGAAAACACCAGCAAGAAATTTTTTGCAGCTTATGGTTCCTTGAGAAGACTACGCAATTTCTTGCCCACTGCCACCAAGATTTCGCTCGCGCAATCGCTGCTGCTGCCAATTCTGGACTACGCTGATGCCAGCTACCTTGATCTCACCCAAGAACAGCTCGACAAACTGGAGCGTCTTCAGAATATGTGTATCAGGTTTATATTTGGCCTTCGTAAGTACGATCATGTTTCTTCTTTCCGTGCTCAACTCAAATGGCTTCCTATCCGTCTCAGGCGCAACTCTCACATTCTTTCTCTTCTCTACTCTATTCTCTTCAACCCACGCTTTCCACCTTACCTTAAAGAGCGTTTCAGCTTCCTTCATTCTAATCATGATCGTCCCCTTCGTTCTCTAGATTCTCTACTTCTAAACGTTCCTCGTACCAACACCTCTTTTTACTCTGATTCTTTTACTTTCCAGGCGCCATTTCTCTGGAATGAGTTGCCGCAGGAAGTCAGAAAATCTTCTTCCTTACAAATGTTTAAATCACGCGTCAAACAGTATTATTTGTCACTATTATAAGGAGAATTCCTACCATATTATGTGAATGTGATATAATTGTATGTACTCGTGTTTGTAGTATATTAATATTTATGTATAAGTAAATGTAGGTATATATATATACATATATATTTATATATATAATATTATTTTTATTTTATTTATGTATGTATATAGTAAATTTATTCATATAAGTATGTATTAAATGTATAATATTATGTGTTTAATTTTTCTCAGTTTTTTTGTAGTTGTAGGTAGTTACTTACTATTTATATTATCTCTTTTTCTTAATGCACCTTACCCTTAATCTTACGTCAAATCCTCTCCATCCTAAGGTTGCCTGGAAGAGACTGCTTTCAGCGGTAAGGCCGCCTATTGTGCCACTGTTTTTTTTAAATTTAAACGAATAATAATTGTGTTGTCATTTTCTGTAACTTGTGTGTGCAATAAAGCGTTCTATCTATCTATCTATCTTAACATTTTTAATATATATTTTTTTAGAATTAACACGAGAAGATGACTGTGGATCGTAAAATTTGTGGCTTATTCCCAAAGGTTCATAATTCTATTGTTCTTGATTTATGAAAAAAAAAACAATATATTTTCTTAAGTTATTTTCAAAAATCTAAATTGTTTCTTAGTATTTAAGTGCGTAAACCTGCACTCGCCATTTAATTCTTGCAATATTTTCTGTAACGAGATTGCGATATTTTTAATTTGTTTTATAAAAAATTTGTAGACCCATTACTTTGGTTTTGTAATTAGTTATTTAATAGAAACGGAGACAATTCATTCTAATGAAGAAAAATAAATATCTATACTTACTAATATTATAAAGAGGTAAAGTTTGTCAGTAGGTTGTCGGGGGTCTCCAGAGAACCGATAGTTATTAAATTTTGCATAGAGATAGTTTGGGGGTAGCTGAGTGTCATAGGCATATTTTTTATCCCAAAATTTTAACGGTATCGGGACTTACGCGGGTGAAACCGCGGGGCACATTCTCATTACACACGACTTTTATACCTAACCCCACAAAAAAGTCGATCGTTTTTACGTCACATCACATCGATGTTTCACTATACAAGCGTTCAATAGTACTTATTGTTGATTATTTCAAGCGTTTTGTTGATAATTTAACAATTAACATCGAAACATTTGTTCAACGTACTTCAAATTGTAGGGCGAGACGAGAGCAACATATTTAATTCAATCACTGTAATTTGTACACGAATGTTTCTATTAACGATAGTAATTTAGTATAGTTATGTTTAAATTGTTTTATTTAACAAGTATTTTCAATATTAAGGTTGACTTGCACAACAAAAATTAAATACGTTAAGACCTTAGACAGGTTTTACTATCTCTCAAAGTGTCAAACTGATTAAAAACCAACCTTGTGATTACTAATATTAAATTCAATTTTACACGACTCGTTAAATGCATTTAGCTAGAATTTACCTAAATTTGTTTAAGAACAATCAAGCCTAGTCCTAAGTCAATTTTAATTTATTTAACAAATTATAAAGTTCAAAAAAGAAGTCATATGACTATAATTATTTTGCTCGTTAATTCTTACTTTATAGGTCAAGTTCATGTCGTAATAATGTCTAGTTTAGTATTAGTTAAATATATTTCGTCTAGTTGTTTGAGTGGAAATAATAGTAATGTTGCTGTAACAGTTTATGGATTAGACTATGTTTCGTGTAGAAATCCAACCGTGAAAAAAAAACATTCATTATCCAGTTAAGTAATATTAATTGCTACCGAATTTTAAAGAAAGGTTGCTTGCAGTTCTGATGCAATATGTAACAAGTAATAATTGGCAAGACTCCTTGCATAGTGAATTAGTTTATCATCATTCGTCGTTTGTTATTAGATCTTACGTCGTTGTTATTAGTAACTTTCAACTTGAGTTGAACAAAGATTTCCTTTGTAAAGGCCCCCAATGAAATATTATAGAATTAAAGTCTTGTTAATTTTGATTTATGTGCTTTTTGTTAATGAATTAGTAAGGCAGCTGCAACTTAAGCTTTATTAAACCAAATTGTACAACTTTGTGATTTACTGACGCAGAAATCATTAAATTAATTGCTTTCGTTGCAAAACTATGAGTTATATGAATGGTTGATTCTTAATAATCATCTTATAAATGTTTTTATTTGTGATTACTTTTAAATTGTTAATCATTTAATTGTGTGACTAGCCTTTAGTTTTATATCTCGTATCACGCGAACATTTCATTAAGCGGACTTACCTTCAATTAAATACTTGTCTTGATTCTCTACAAAAAATTATAAACTACTAGCTGCGCCCCGCGGTTTCACCCGCGTGATAATTTTCTACGCAACTTACTTAATTTTTTCTTTCATAAGAACATTCTCCTGACAATAACAAACACAACAAAAAAAGAATTGGCCAAATTGGTCCAGGCGTTGTTGAGTTATGCGCTTACCAACACATTTTGCGATTTATTTTTATATATAAGACTAGCTGCGCCCCGCGGTTTCACCCGCGTAATAATTTTCTACGCAATTTTCTTAATATTTTCTTTCATAAGAACCTTCTCCTGACAATAACAAACACAACAAAAAAAGAATTGGCCAAATTGGTCCAGGCGTTGTTGAGTTATGCGCTTACCAACACATTTTGCGATTCATTTTTATATATAAAGAAGATGTACCAATCTAAATTATAGGTACAGTAATAGAAATATATAAAATGCTTACTAAGAATAGCCACTTAGTTCTCTGATGATAGCGCATATTTAATGCTCAACGTTCATTTAATGCCAAAATAATAAGCACTAGCAATTTAAAGTTCTACACAAAGCATTAAATTATCCAGTCTAACTTCCCACGTCATAAAACGTAATAATATAAACAGAATTACGGCTACAATGAAACAGGTCAATTACGATCGGTATACCTAATAATTTCACGAGCAACAAAAAATAGTCCGCTCTATCCAGCCTTGCTGCTTGGCCTTCATTTGACGAAATTGAAGTTTCTTTGTTGTTGTTACACAGGTGCCTAAATCATAACAAAATGTTATAGTATTAACTAATAGTTCCCTAGATTTCATACCTTCTAATAAATGACTCTGTAGTAGATGTGGGTAGAGAAGTAAAGTGTGCGTGCTGTGCTGAAATTTGAATTTAAATATTTATTTCAAAGGTAACGACGCCAATAAGTCATAGCAACATCGTTTAGTGCTCTTTCACGCTATAGGTACTAGTGATTAAGACGGTATCGTAGCGCTTCTTCTTCCTGCCCTCATCCCAATTTATTTGGGGTCGACACAGTATGTCTTCTTCTTTCATTCACTCCTAAGTCGTCATCTCATCGTTCACATTCATCTCTCTCATGTCTTGTCTCACGCAGTTCATATATTTTTTCTTAGCTTGTCTTCTTTCTCTCCATCTTTCTACATTCGTACTTATCACTCTTCTGGTCACATGCGTCTCTTCTCTCCTCATCACATCCACATCCATACTCTGAGTTGATTGATGTAAATTAGAGCCTAGCGCAATGATTATATTTTTATGAAAACCAAGTTTCACTGTACACATGTCGTAGTTTTTAAATTGCTATTATTTAAAAGCTATTTATTTAAGACTAGCAGCACCCCGCGGTTTCATCCATCATCATCATTTCATGCATCAGTCCCGATAACGTGTGAATATCAAAATAAAAAGTAGCCTATAGCCTTCCTCGATAAATGGACTATCCAACACAAAAAGATTTGTTCAATTCGAAGTTCCTGAGATTAGAACGTTCAAACAAACAAACTCTTCAGCTTTATAATATAAGTATAGATTAAAGACCTTCAACAGCATTCAATAATAGCATTTTATAACTCTACGGTGTGGGCGTCCACTTTTGTTGCATGATTGTATATTTTACAAATAATAACATCATATTTAGACTCACGTTGAACGACCAGGAGGAAGGGTTGGCCTAAAATTGAAATGCGAAACCTGCGTCTCGCTACGCCGTAAATCTTTAATCTAAAGTTTTATTTTCATTCTTCCGATAGACAACTTCTATAAGTTGAATACATGCTTCTGTAAGTTGTGAACGCACCTTTTCGACAATTGTTTTTAAAGATATATATAGTCCATTGCAACTGTCAAATCTTGATTCGGAAAATATGACCTGGCTTCTGCATTGGCCAGTAGAAAACGTTTAAAATCAGTGGCCCTTAAAGAGCCCACTTCTGTTTGAGCGGTTACCTATCTCTATTCAAAATTTTCTTCGTCTCATTGCATCACGTTACATTGTTCTAGACAAACTTGACCGAGCACTAAACTGCACTCAACTTTCTACTTAATGTAGCTATTGTTTCCCTTAATTGCCACCAAATTGCTTCTATTAACAGACGCTTTCAGACAAACAATAACGTATGACCATTCTTTAGTTGACAATGTAATTTAATAACAATTTTGGATAATTTCGAACATTGCTTACTTAGGTAGGTAGTTATATAAAACTAATACAAACGGACAAGAGAGTGATTTTATAAGGGTTCATTTTACCTTTGAGGTACGGAACCCTAAAAACTGTGGTTCCGTACTCTGTCACGGTCAGATATCTGTGAACTTGTGGTTCGATGACGACTTAGAACTATTTCAATACTAGCGACCCGCATAATACATAATACATGCATAATATAGCCGTGCGAAGTCGGGGTCGCACGGCTATATTATGCATGTATTATACATATTCATTACTATGTAGTGATTTACCAAGTTTTATTGCCAAAATTCCAGCCTCGTGAAAACGGTGATCGTAATAGCATCGAAATATCAAGCTTCACAGAATAATAATGAAAATTGGTACAAAAATGTTTAACAACAAAAACGTTTTTTAGAACTTGAGTAACTTCAAAAATAATAGAACTCTCTATCTCTACATGTGTCTGAGAAAAAAATGTCTTGACAAAGAAACGGATGGACAGCTCATTTATTTCCAACTAGCTATGCCCCACGGTATCACCCGTGTAAGTCCCGATCCCATAAATTTTCCATATTTTCTCACAATTTAAACTTTCCCTGCACTCTCACAAATATTTCAAAACGAAAATAATCGAAAGATTTCCGGGTAAATATAACATCAAAATGTTCGAAAAATGTTTTCATTTTCAAAAGCCGTAGAATAAAAGTTGATTGTTATACGTCCCGATTTGGTCGGGTCCGACTGATATCGGACCCAACCGAATTGAAATGTGGCAACACTGATGTGTTGCCACATTTCAATTCGACAAATCTGTATCGATAAGTGAAAAAATCTGTTGCGTAGTTTTAAAGATTTAAGCATACATAGGGAAATAGGGACAGAGAAAGCGACTTTGTTTTATACTATGTAGTGATACCTAATATTACAAATGAATAGTCCAGATTTTATACAGATTATAGCCTGTTCTCATATAGATTTAACACAGATTTTTTCACTTATCGATACAGATTTGTCGAATTGAAATGTGGCAACACTGATGTCGGACCCGACCAAATCGGGACGTGTGTATAAGCTATTAGGGTGCACATAAATAGCCCTCGACCGCTTTCTATAAGTTACAATGAAAATCAAAGAAGATTATCATAGATGTTGTTATGTTTTTAGTACGTACCTACCTATCTACTTAGCTCTGTCACCAAGATGTCCCGTCCTAGATTTCACCTTCACGGTCTAAGAGACTGACAGTAGCATCCTATGTCGTCAGTTTGACCGAACACGCATGATGATCTGTTTTTAATGACGATGATTTCCTAACCTGGAGTACTGTTTCTAGTTATCTTGTACGTTACTTCACTCAGTGTGTAACAGTAGAACAATTAATAGGTAGTTTAGTTTGGTCAACTTAGAGATAATTAACTTTTATTTATTTAAAAAAACTATGTCAATTTCAGTGATAAGGGCTTTATTATTATAGAGGTTCGAATCCCCGCCGGCCGCGCCGCGATAATGTACTAATATTATTTATTTAGACTCGCTGTAGAGTCTGGGACATATTTTAGATGAAGTAGGTTTGCCCAGAACCTTGCCTAGTCGACCTTGTCCCAAAGAAGAAACTCGTCAGTATGTCTGGAACTAATTAAACCGCGGGGCTGATCACGCCAGAGTAATGTAAATCAGAAAACGCACCGCACGACCTGCCGGAATCCGTAACCACGGACCTTCAGAATGAAAGTCGAGTTATGTACTACTAAACCAACACCGCTCATATATATTACTGGAGATTAACTATACTAATATTATAAAGCTGAAGAGTCTGTTCGTTTGAACGCGATAATCTCAGGAACTACTGGTTCGAATTGAAAAATTCTTATTGTGTTGGATAGTCCATTTGTCGAGGAATGCTAAAGACTATTTACATTTCGATATTCTCACGGGGATCGAGAGTTACGCGGGTGAAACCGCGGAGCGCTGCTTGTTAAGGATATAAACCTATGTCTGTAGCAAATATTAAACCAGGATAATGTGCCACTAGCAACAATTAGAGTACAGTATACATAAAATAAATAAATGAACTTGACGCTATAATACCCAAATGCACTAACAATGGCCACCAACCAAGGTTTACTTAATTTAACCAAAAAATCGAAACAAAAGAATAACCAGTTATAACAACCGGAGAAGGAAATTCTCGTAGGTATTCTAAGTTAAAGGATAATCGTGTGAAACTAACACCGCTATTACGTGATTACTCGAAACACTCATTATGTACTACATTATTACGCGAATCACTCATTATTTTATTATCACACTCAATCTATAATAATCGGCCGGTACCTAGATTGGGACATTGTATAGACGTAAGTTATTCGTATCTTGGGCATTCCGCGCGTTTCGCTATAAAATATATGTTGACACTAATTTACTTTTGATGACATACCTATTTTAATATGGTTTTCTGAAGGTTGTTTCATATTTCTTTAAGGAAGTATCTAATATTCCTAACATTGGGCGATATAGGCACTAAATCCGCTGTAAAAATCTACTTTTATGTTCACTTTATTCCTTGATCTAGGATTTTTCCGCAAACTGAGTTATTTAGAACCTCTTGATCCACTAAAATTGAAAGTTTAATTAGGTAAAAAAATACTGTGATCGTCTGTGGAACGGCTAACAGGACAGATACCAGAAAGCTGATTATGTTGAGAGATCTGCCGAAAGCGAGACTCAGTCAGCTAATTGCGGTATGTTCATAGCTGAGTGAGACTTCGCATGCATCGTGATTGATTGATCTCTCGCTTTCAGCAACTCTTTTGGTATAATAAGGCTGCAGGCTCTCAGATATACCACCATTGGATAGCTCCTCTAACAGTCACACATCGTATCCGATCCAGACAAGCCCTAGCCATACTTTTCTTGCAATGAATAGCCAAGGTTCGCAAGCGATTAAGAGATCTCCATATGGATCATTTAATGGCGCCACCAGAAAGCTGGAATTCCTTTGATTTCTAAAATGTGGAATAGCTATCTTTTTGACGTGATAACGTCTCATAAATTGATGGAACGTCTGCATTCACATAGAAGTGTCATGTTCCGGTAACATGACGCGTCCTGTTCCCGATGTGTGACGTCATGCGTCATGGTAACATGAGAGTATTTAATAATAATATCGTTCATCTAGGCTTATGTTATCGTGACGGTTGACGAATAGAAGACTTATATATATAAAGGAAAAATATAATTTAAAAAGGAATGACAAAAAATAATCTCAATTTTTCATCTTTTTTTTATGACGTTATCACGTAAAATTATCGTCAGTAAACCGACTTTACAGCCAACCATTTTTTTCTCTTCAGTGGTTGCATCTTGATTGCAAATATTTTGTTTTTAATTTATATTACCAATTAAGTTGTATTTCTGAGCCTATACTTTTTCACTATGCAAGCTTTAATTAAAATCGTTCAGTACATTGTGACATTAATTCGATATCAGGTTATCACGACTTATTCAGCTTAAGGCGCGTTCTGGATAATAAAATAATTGGTAATTTATTATAAAACTTGATGTCGATATTGATAAGCTTACTTGTAAAGTTTGAAGTGAATTTGAATTGAGTCAGGGTTTCGTGAGTATGCTTGCTACTTACTTATAGTAAGCAGTCACGGTTGAACTGTGTCGCAATACCTCTTAGATTTATCATTTAAAACACTAATCCTATTTATAAACGAGTAATACTTAGCAAGTATAGCGAGTAATTGATTAAACACAGTGAAAAATAAGCGGGTCTTTTAAACTATTTCTTAATTAACTACTAAATCGGTCAAGTAGTTTCGGAGCATATTTGTTACAAACAAACAAAGCAAAAAATCTTTCTTCTTTATAACATTAGTATAGAAGTATAGAATAGCTTTTTCTTGCGACTTCGTTAGCTTAGGTATTGTATTCCAAAATTGTTTCTTAGCCGGTGCTATCTGTGTGCCAAATTTTAGCCTGATCCCTCCATTCGCTTTAGCAGTGCGTTGATATATTATCAGTCAGTCATGACTTTCAATTTTATATTTATAGATTACTTATTAACGACCTAGTTGGCACAATGGTCACCATGCCGGACTGCCAAACACAGGGTTACGGGTTCGATTTCCGCCTCAGACAATTATTTAGGCTTAGATATTTGTCTGTGGTCTGGTTGTTTCTATGTATTATAAGTATATAATTTACAAAAAAAAATGTATATAAGTAGCTCAAAATACAAAACAAGATAAGTAGTATATCCGTTGTTTAGCACCTATAATACAAGTCTAGTTATTTAGCTTGGGGCTAGATGGCGATGTGTGGAATGTCCTGCAATATTTATTATTAATAATTATTTATTTATCAATTTTCACGGTAATTTTACTGAGTTTCACTTTCGTAAACGCGTTTTGGCGTAAACGTTACATTTCTCTACTTTAATCAATCTATTTACGTCAATAACGAGCAAATAAAGGCCATCAATAGCAAAAACGTGATAAATGTACGCCATGTCAAGGCTAAGCCCGTTCTCGACCGCAATAACCGTCTGGAGATTATGATAAGATATCAATCTAATTTTTTTATCGATCTTGAATTGAGAAATATAGTTCGTTGGACACTTTTACATTTGATACGACAACTTACAAAATAACCACATATCTAGGAATAGATGTATGAAGAGTGACAACTTGATATAAGCCTTGTAACCGTTTCCTTTATCATATCAGCCAAAGGACGTCCACTGCTGAACAATGGCCTCCTTCAAACACTTCCAGAGCGATCGGTAGCATTCCTTCTGCGTCCAATGGCTTCTCGCGACCTCCACCTAGTCGGAGGCCGTCCTGCGCTGCGTTTTCCGTTCTTTACCATGTTTTTCCCAGATTAATACTCAAATTTTCTGTAAGTGATGACCATATGAACACTATTTAACCGACTTTTTGTTTTAGCTTTTAATTAATATTTAACTAGATCAAGTATTAAGACACGTTGAAGTTGATGAGTTGAATTTAAAGTTAATTGTTCAATCAACTTAAATAATTTCCTTCAATTGCAGTTTGTAATTTTTTACTTTAACTTCGTTTAAAAACTCTTGCGTATTACTTTATATTGCGGCAATATAAAAATTGGGTTGATATGAATTCACGCAACTTAAGGTCCAGTTGTAAGACAATTGTCTTACTTGAAAAGTAAATTGGATGACTTTGGCTTTATGTAAATTGCTCAAATGCTCACGTTACGGCAACCTGAGCGAAACATTATTTTCTTTGCTGCATTGTTTTTAGGTACCTTTATTGATATTATAATATATTCGGAAAGCTACGTAATATGATGTTATATTTTAAAAACTTCTACTGTATGCATATATTTATTAAATTCTCTCTTCTGCGGACGACTTAAGAAATAATTGATAGACTGTGTGAGACAGAATATCAAAGATATGGATGTGAACGACGACTAATAGAAAGGAGATTGGAAGGAGCTATGGGTATAGGAAAAAGAAGGAGACGGTCTTCGTCCATTATACTGTATCAAACCCAAATCGGACTGGTATTTATCGATCTTCTTTTGTCGTTGACATGTGACGTTTTCACACTGCTGGACGTGCTGGACCGATGCGATTTGTTGCTGAAACGGTCTCATAATCATCCTTTTTAGGGTACCGTAGTTGTAACAAGAAACCCTAATAGTTTTGCCCTGTTTACCTTAAAACAGACCAATTTAGTCCGTCGCCTATTGTAAGTTTTGTATTTGATTGCATGAAAATTTGTTATTACGTATAATTTTGAAAAACAAAAATTCCTTGTAGTTCTGAAGTCTTAGTCAAAAAATAAAATTTAATCTGAATAAGAAATGTTTGTATTAAAATAACACCATTTTGGTGAAGACCTCTAGAAGTATAGAAAAATTAGATTAAAACAAAGATATTTCGCGCTAAAATTTCCTTTATAGGCGACGACTCTAATAAGTGTTTGGCTACACCCGCTTTTATGATATCGTCATCCGTGAAGAAAGGTGTTAAAAACAGCATTTATTGTAGCGCTCGTCGTGATAGCATCAACTTTATCTACCACTTCTACCTACAATGGATTACACATGCTCATTAAATTACCTGCTTATTATTTAAGTACACAAGTAATCTGTTGCGATATTTTTTACCTTCTGTGTAAACACAAGAGTTTTTAGAGCATTTAATTTGTTTTTTTAACACATAAATTTAAATAAACTCGTAACTAATTTTAATATTATTTTGTTACAGGTAATAAAAACGTTTGATATGAGATCTTTGAGATTAAATAAAACAAGCTGGGTCAAATAAGGTAACAAATACAAAAACGGTGAGAATTGTTTGATTCTTTGTATGAAATATACTATAATTAGGTACAGGAAAACGCACCGGTTACAAAAAAAATACTGACTTAATTACTAACTGAAATAAACAGGACAAAAGAATTAAAAATTCCACTTACCTCGCATCAAAACCATAAGTAGGTACATCAGCTCAACCTACCATAACAAAAAACAACCTTTGTTAATTTAAGAGTCCTAATAGACTTCGGACATTCTGTAGATCGAACTGATAATAAAATAGCGTCGTTAACATAGAAATTGAAAATAATTTCCAAAAATGAATTTAAAATCACTTTCCAAAAATCACATTAAAATCACTTTCCAAAAATAACATTAAAATCACTTTCCAAATATGAAATCAAAAACACCTTCAAAAAACCGTAGCGGTGCTCGTCGGTTAAGTGGTTCAAATCCTGCCAGGGGCTTGGCTTTTTGGAAAGTGTTTTGAAAATGTCACTATTTTAACCGACTTTAAAAAAGAGAAGGTATCAAGTCATCGTGGAGGTATATAATTTTTTTATTTATGTTCACTGATTACTCAGACGACCTTACCGATTGAGAAGTTTTTTTTATGTTGAAAAGGATACTTCAGGGGTTGTCCCTCAGGCGATAAAAATTTGGTGAGGATCTGATAATGATCTTTGGAGTGATGAACAGAATTGCACCTCGAGTGTGGGGCCTACCGTACCAATGTCAAACAAATACGTAAAAATAAGTCAAATTATTAACGGTTGTTAGAAAATCTTTAGTCTACAAGATCCTTAACATCGCAAGAACAATGTTTAGGCAACATGAAGGCTTAATCTCTGACTAATTAGGACTCCGTGAGAACCAGACTTTAGGACTGCTGGTATTTAAAGATGTAATTATGTAAATGACTGAAATGGTAAGGAATAAAAACAAAGAATTTGTAACATCCTGTCTGAAGTTGCTTTAAATAGAAGCCAAACCATTCGCCTTCAACTAAAATTATGAAAAATTATTAAGTGTTGTTAAGTGTACTTACCGTTTGTAAGTGAAAATGTATCCTATATTTTAGTACAACTTATAAACAAAAATTCCTTCTTATTTTACAAATAAGAAGGCCTTTTGAAACAAAAAAAAAATACACTGTTCTTTTTTTTTTTTTCATTTAACTTATGTTTTAGATAAGCCTATTATAATATAATAATAAATTTTAGTAAACTAAATCTATCCAAAGTTAATTCGTTCCCAAAACCATGAACGTGAAACCAAGCAACAATTAAAACAACATTATCTTCAATCTTAAAAGAATTACCGCAGAAACCTTACAATTTTCGTAGTTATTATATCATAGTTTTAATTATGTATAACTAGTTGTTATTTTCACGCGTTTTGATCTAATAATGCGTGGCCGTGCACCGTGGAATAGTTTGACATTGCTTTGTCTCTAATATTTCTTTTATTTTAATAAAATTTGTGTAGGGACAGAATTGAATACAATAGTGGTTCGTATAACTGTGGTAATATACATAAGTAATATATGATTACCTAACTATATAGTATACCTACCTAATTACGTCTATGATCTTTATGTTTTTCCAACTGCTGACACAGTAAGCTCACGAACTCAACCATTTTGTTCTCTATAAGGCTTTCTATTGTTTTTTAGTAGTACTTACCTAATTAGAAACTTCGCAAGCTTGTTATGGTGGGCACTAATATGAGAATTTAGGCTGCTTTCACTAACATTATTTTAATCTTATGAGGAAAAAACCTCAAGGAAATAAATATTTGTTTCAAAAACAACAGTTATTACAAACCAATTTTAAAAAAACATGCTATAGTAAAATGGCAGTTTTCACATAGAGAAAGAATCTGTTTATTTTTGTGTGTTTTTATTTATTACTTACTAAAGATAATTAAGACATATGTAATGAATTATTAGCTATTATTTAATTGTTAAAAGAATATTTATTCTTTTGTTAATAATTAAATAATAGTATTATTAAATTTATTATACCTACCATAGAAAAAGAAAAATGAAATAGGTATATCACAGAATAAAAAAATACTTATCAACAGGAACATTTTTGAAAACAAACGCGTTGATGTCTTTTTCAAGTACAATAATGTTGCTCTTCACCATTACGACGCAAAATTATAAAACTCATTCTTACCCTGATTCATTCCATAAAGACGGGTCGGATAGCGTTACCTACATTTAAAATTTACCCGATTGGTCTTCTCGCGACCATGATCGATGTAACTCGATCGAAACGTCGAGTAAATATTTGAATAACTAATCTAATCACGACCCGTGTTTATAGAATAAATAAAACGCATTTCACCAACAATAAAATAGAAACATTTAGATACCAATAAAGATTGAGAAACGAAACGGATACACCCATTTCCGGTCAACAAACATATCCGTGTGCGTATGCACATAATATGCAACATTTGCATCTTTACGCAACGCTGCGAAACAATTCGCTAACAACTAGAGATGGAAATGAATGCTACTTTAAATTCACACCCAATCCGATATTTATTAGCAGTTGATTTTTACTGCTACTGCAACTGATGCTACTTTTCTTTCTTAATGATTTCATTGAATTGATGCTGATTTTTAGTAACATTGATCCAGTTTTGGTGGTGGTGATTATTTATAACTAGCGACCCGTCCCGGCTTCGCACGGCTATATTATGCATGTATCATACATACAAACCTTCCTCTTGAATCACTATATCTATTTAAAAAAAACCGCATCAAAATCCGTTGCGTAGATTTAAATATTTAAGCATACATAGGGATTCGACGACCCAGTTGGCACAATGGTCACCATGCCGGACTGCCAAACACAGGGTCGCGGGTTCGATTCCCGCCTCAGACATGTATTTATGCTTAGATATTTGTCTGTGGTCTGGTTGTTTCTATGTATTTTAAGTATATATTTACAAAAGAAAAGTATATAAGTATATCCGTTGTCTGGCACCCATAACACAAGTCTAGTTACTTAGCTTGGGGCTAGATGGCGATGTGTGGAATGTCCTGCAATATTTATTTATTATATAGGGACAGAAAAAGCGACTTTGTTTTATACTATGTAGTGATTAACTGATATTAATCACTATGAGTGTAAAGAGTCACATGTTAGATATTTTATTTATGGTGCATGTTTGTAAGGGATGCACCCAAAGAGGCTAAATGAGGAAACAGTGCCGTAGAACTAAACTAAACGAATGTTTGTTAGGGATGATTTATGGTAAAAAGGCGAAAAATCAGGAGCCTTTTTACAGTATTCTTTTCTAGTAGAAGGTAACAAGCGATATTTTTTGATGGAAAACCTGCATTCACAAAAAAGATGACGTCATGCGTCCCGTTCAGGGAACTCGTTATGTTATTGACAAAGTAACCATGACAACGTATTATCGTTGCTGTTGCCACATGATTAAACAAGGACCAGGATTGTAAGGTTTCATACAACGCCCTGTGATAAGTACACCACACAATTTTTCATCGTTTTCTTATGACGTTATCACGTAAAATAATCGTCCGTAAACCGACTTTACAGACAACCATCTTCTTTGTATCAATCTGATCCGATATTTCTAAAGTAGCATAAGAAATATCGAGTAACGTGCTACTCATGCCATTCTTACTAACAAGAAGCACTTGTAGTGAAAGTGATGTGATGACGACTTAAATCGGGAGCTGTGCGTGCGATGATCGTACTTACTTAATTAATTGGGTAATTCAAGTCAGTTCCTGATAAGATACTGTAATTAAAACACTATTTCAACACGATAAACTCTATAATTGAGTGAGATATGAAAGAGCGAGTGTTTAATATGAAGCTATTAACGTAACAAGCAAGATTTGATACGTTATTGCAATCAATGTCCAATTAAAGAGTATTGTTTGAACTAAATGAGTAGTGAGTTTAATGCTGTAATAAGAAAATTCAAGTGATTATTTATCGTTAGCATTTAACATTTTGAGACGCTTACCTAATTTTGTCAATATACGCCTAATATAAGACAGAGGGTAGTAGAATCTACACTAATATTATAAAGAGGAAAAAATATTTGTATGTTTGGTTGTAACGAATAGGCTCCGAAACTACGGGACCGATGTAGATAAAACTTGGTATGTAGATTAGCTGGAGACCTGGATAATCACATAGGCTTTTGATAATTTACTAGCAACCCGCTCCGGCTATATTATGCATGTATTATACATATAAACCTTCCTCTTGAATCACTCTATCTATTTGAAAAAACCGCATCAAAATCCGTTGCGTAGTTTTAAAGATCTAAGCATACAAAGGGACATAGGGATAAGGCGCCATCTCAGCGCCTACACGCTCTTTTGTGGCAAAAAAAAACTATTGGCGCAGGATTCGAATGTATAACTTACTCGAGGTAGGACCTTTAGGCTAACACAACTGAGAGGATGGTTTTGATGCTGGGTAATTACTACTCCATCGAATTGAATTATCTGCTGCTATATAAATTATCTAGATTAGAAAAGGTATTCAACACCAGAAATAACTGTTTTGATAACAAAAAATTAATGTACAAATTAGCTGTTTCATATTAACTGCATCATCGGCCGATTTCTAGTTTCCAATCTGTATTTTTTACCTTAAGTAAATAGTTTTACGAAGTTCCTATATAAAAAACTAAATAGGTACTTTCAACAAGCATTCAAAAAACTAAAAATAAACGATTATTTTAAACATATAAATTACATTTTAATACAATACAATTGAATGTTATTATTAAAACTTTCTACAATCAAACGCTATTGTTCAGCGAAAATTACTTTTTTGTTAGTGCTTTTTAAAATTAGATTACATAAGTGAATTCTTGCTTACATTACTGGCTACATAACTCGATTTAAACTTATGTAGGAAGGAAGGAAACTTTATGTAAACATGGAAGAGATTTTAGTTTATAAAGTGTATGCAAACGTGATAGGTGTTAATTAAGGTTTCCATTTCGTAGTCGTAAATCTTAGTAATAGAGATAAGAATCGATGTCGACATAACGATTCTGGCAACGAACTGCACCGGCCCAATTAGTGCAGAAATTACGTCATTAATACGTCATAAATGATGTGTAGACTTAATTTTAATTGTTCACTGTCTGCTTTCCGAAAAAAATTAAAATTTGTAATGGATACTTATAAGAAAAGAGGATGTACCTCTTTATTAGGATGTATGCATGGAGCGAAGCGAAGCTCCTTCTACCAAAAAAATTGGATTGGATGTATGTTTGTTTGTCGTATTAAATTTTAAAACCAATCTAAATGAAACTTGACTTAGTACACAGGTTCGACGACTAGATTTTTCTGGATTACAATTATTCTTTTTAGGGTTCCGTACCACAAAAGGTAAAAAAATGAACCCTTATAAGATTACTTTCTTGTCTGACTATCCGTCTGTTAGTGTTTATTTTAAAATATGAAACTTGACATTGATTTAATAAAAATCTAGTGAATATCTAATGAGGATCATCGGAGTGATGAGCAGAATTAATAAATATCTACCACTTTAATCAGCTCTTAAAATAGGTACTAGGTAAGGTTTCATAGAGCATTTGAACCACCGTCTCAACATAAAAATTCTCAATTTTTATGCTAGCGAGGTCCACTGTTTGCCGAACTACTAGTAGTAATCATATAATATATTGTAGGTTTTAAATTTAAACAATATTTTTGAAATAAAGTTCTATTATTTAAAATTAATTAAAAAAATGGTTGCCTGTAAAGTCGGTTTACGGACGATCATTTTACATTATAACGTCTTATGAACGTTGATGATAACCGTAGCAACGACAATACCTTGTCAATAATATAACGTTGCTATGGTTAGCTTGTCAATAATATGACGTTGCTATGGTTAGCTTGTCAATAATATGATGTTGCTATGGTAACTTGTCAATAACGTTACTATGGTTACTTGTCAATAACGTTGCTACGGTTACTTGTCAATAACGTGAGTGATGACGTCACACTTTTTTGTAAGTACATTCCAATTTCTAAGTTATCACGTCAAAAAAAAAGCACAGTGGTCAATGCTGGATAAGATACGATCTCAGAATAGGTACCTACAGCTTGGCATTATATTGCTTTCAATCAGCATGTAATAGCTATTTTTATACTTAACTTTCTGTTAATAATTCAGGTGTTAAATATAATAATATGGTGATATAATATTAGCAATAAAGCAGACGCAAATTACTTCTATCTACCTACTCACTTTCGAACTATAAAATTAGATGCAAGAGAAATTTATGCATGTACTTAAGAGGAAAGGGTACCGACGCTCTCTCCATACAAACGTAGTCGACTGTTTCCTCCCTGGATAATGACACTAGAGCAAATATTTTTGCAGCATAAAACTTAAAACTGCCATGACCATGCCCCTATGTCTTATTTTTTATTTTTTATTATTTAACTCTTACTTTCTATGATAATTAGGATGATAATGAAAATAAAATAAGGGCATAGTCATGGCAGTTACAGGTTTTATGCAACAAAGATATTTGCTCTAGTGTCATTATCCAGGGAGGAAACAGTCGACTACGTTTGTATGGAGAGAGTGCCGGTACCCTTTCTTCTTAAATAGCCTTATTCCTACTTGATTTGTTTGATTACTTTTGTAAGCTATTAGAAGATGTGAATAATAATTTATTTATTTTATTCATTATCATTTTAATTATATTGTTTAGTAGAGCCTCTCTCTTTTTTTTTAAATTATCATAATAAAAATATTATCCTTTTGTATCTGAATCGTAATTCGATTTGAATTTTATATTGTTTTATTAACCGACTTCAAAAATTAAGAGGTTCTTAATCCGATTCGTATTTTTTTATATAATACACTCAAAACTTCTACATTTTTGTACTGAACTCCACTGAATTTTTTTTAGTCAAGCCATTTGCAATATATTTATTGACCTATTTATTTTATTTTAAATAGTTTTCGCAAAAATAGCGATATTCATAGTTTCAACTTAAGAAATAGGGATGAGCTGACCTTGCCCGGTAGTAGGCTCCGGAAAATAAGCAGGTCGTTTAATAGTCATGTGTGCTCTATTATAATAAATTACCAAAAGATGTATATGATATGTTCATTAATAAATTCAATGCTTTTATAAAGCATAATTTGTGCGGTAAGGCATACTATGATACCTCTTCGTACCTTAATGATAAGAATCTTTGGATGTGACTTTAATTGCTCCATTTCATATAATACCTTCAAATATTTGTAATATTGACCTTTGTGAGCATGATAACATGAAAAAAAAAACCCCATGAGTTTCTTGTGCCTGCTTCTCATTGGTGGGCGCGTTCCAAAGGCACACATCCTAACTTAGTTTTTAAGACGTTTCAATGTAATCTATGTACATATATATACATAAGCATCGAAATGAATAAAGAAATTTGACTTTGACTTTAACAAATAGTACAGATAAATCAACCGGCACGTTATATATAATTATTACAAAATATACTTCAGCGACGCAATCAGACTCTTAGACATCGTCATTTGTATTATTCCGGCTTTCCATTAATACTACGAGTATTATTATAATTTCTCAATACGGTCCCAAACAGACTACTGACTTTCGATCGATCGATAGTAGTAGTATCAATCGACTAACATGATGTTTACTGTTTTTAAATGTTTACGGGTAGTGAACTAACTAGTCTTCAGACAATTTGGTACTCCACAGTTAAAATAATCACTATCACTACATAGTATAAAACAAAGTCGCTTCCCGCTGTCTGTCCCTATGTATGCTTAGATCTTAAAAACTAAGCAAAGGATGTTGATGCGGTTTTTTTATTAGTGATTCAAGAGAAAAGTTTTGGTACAAAAACCAAACTACCACGCGTACGAAGTCGCGGGCAACAGCTAGTATTTTTATAATAATAAATACTGTGGGACATTTCACACAAAATATAAAATATGTTCGAAATTATAGCTCATAATGATCCTCTTAGTCAATTTCGACTTCGGTTACTGGTATTCAAAAACTTAGTGTGCGGAGTTTTTATGCAACTCCATTGGTGGAAACCACTCCGCTCTTCTCTTCTCTTCCGACGTCTAATAAATTGGTGGAACACCTGCATTCACAAAAAAGTGTCACGGTAATATTGTGTGACGTCATACGTCATGGTAATATGACCAGACGCGTCATGGTAACTTAGGAAACAGAGTATTAAATTATAATATCGCTCATCTGGGCTTGTCTTATGGTAACGAGTGACAAATAGAAGACTTACATAAAAAAAAATATAAACAGGAGAAAACAAAAAAATATCTCAATTTTTCATCGTTTTCATGTAAAATTTTCGTCCGTGAACCGACTTTACAGACAACCATTTTTTTTTCTATTTCTTTAGGTAAGTATACAAAAGTTCTTAACTATAATTAAGTGTAGAATTAATATTATGTACTTACTTAATATTACACACAAAGGTAAACTCTAATATTATAATTAACATTTGCTACTTTTGAAAAACAGAACCCAAATAGTCTGCGGAAGCCTTCTAACTAACTTCAAACATAAGGAAATGAGAGTTTTATTAGTCTCTTAACGGAAACTTGTACAAAGAACAATTATTGTAGATATTTCAGTTTACGATTTATTGAGGCTATAGATACTTAACAACTAGTGTTGGTTATACGTAATGCTTTTGTTGGAATTGGTCAATTCATAATAAACGATATCTAGAGATAGATAGAAAAGAGCACTATTTGTACATAATTGAATGTTTTTTTTGTAATTATGTAGCGACTGTAAATATGTCGCTTCTCTTAAGAAGAGTGGCAATTCGCGTACTTATCAATACAAAACCATACGGTTTGGTAAAAAGAAATAGCTCTTTTTCCCTTTTTATATACTCTACACTAAATTAGGTGTTTCTTTTTTGTACAATAAATTCATTAAGAACTCTAGTCTTGTATTTTTTTTATGTTATTTTATTTTACAAATTATATTTTATAATTTATCCTTATATTTTTCCAAAATTATTAATTTTGTAGGTTGTAACTTAAGGTCTAGTATTGATAAACGAATTTTTGTGATAATTAAAATCACAAAAAAATGCTCCTCGAAATATACAAGTCTTATAAATTCCGATAAACAAGAGCTAACTAAAGTTACCAATTAAGTACCAGCTCAGCCCCCTTAGACAAGATGGCTTTCTATTAGCGATGTCGCCAATCGATAGATTTAATTGTATGAAATTGACGTAAACCATTGTATAAAATTATCATAAGATGGAATTTATCCACCATTTTTTTTCTCTAATGCAAGACCACGTGACTTTTCGTTGGCTTGTGTCAATTTCATACAAAAAAAATTAAAAATAAAGTCTGTCGATTGGCGATATCGCTAATAGAAAGCCATCTTGTATAAAGGGGCAGATTACTTAGGAACATAAATTATTCGCTTATCAAGATTACTTACTAAAACGCCAGTACTGGAGCGTTAAACAAAATGACGTAAGATAAAATACCTTTCAGTCATTAAATAGATAGTAGTATATTTACTTTGCAAATTTGATTGAAATTAATACAGTGTTTATGGTGAGCGCACACCTAGCCACACTGCACGCGCCGCAGTCTCCGTTTGTATGCGCGCGGCTCCGGCTGGTGACGTCATCAGCATCGGCCTTGGGGATTTCCTTCGCTACGGCGACTGCGGTGCGTGCGGTGCGGCTAGGTGTGCGCTCACCTTTAGGCTTTCTGTCTACAGAAGCGGAGCGAGGTAGCTGAGCGGGGTTTTTCACCAATAAAATTGCATAAGAACTCCGCTCCGCTTCCTCGCTCCGCAGGCACTGTGCCTATGGGCACAACACCCACAGGCACAGGTTAGGTTCACAGACAAATGATTTGGTAACAAAAGACCTCGGGGTCCTCATGTTGGACATTGTATGTGGAAACACCCCACTTCTACCTCGATCAGATTTCCCCAGTTTTCCCGGATTTGTCCTATCTTAGAGAGCGGGGGTTTCATTTTTTGTATTCTGTGTTTAAAAAAACATTTCTATCAACTTTACGTGGCCAAAATTGACAATGGCCCAAATGATGAGGCTAAGTGCGGAAACAGCCCTGTAAAACTAAACTAAACTGACTATGTGGCCAAAATTACGACCTTTAACAATTCTACATGTTAATTATATTGCTTGGTACACTTAAAAAAGAAAGGTATTTACAATTATTCCTTGTTTCTGCATAAATGTGTAGTCACTACATAGTATAAAATAAAGTCACTTTTCGCCGTCCCTATGTCCCTATGTATGCTTAGATCTTTAAAACTACGCAACGGATCTTAGTGCGGTTTTTTTTAATGGATAGAGTGATTAAAGAGGAAGGTTTTTAAATATAATACATGCATAATACAGCCATGCGAAGCCGGGGCGGGTCGCTAGTTATAAATATATCGCTCTTTTTTGTACAAAAAAATATAAAACCTAAAGCCATTGTTACCTATCTTTTAGACAAAGTGGTAATTCATCATTTCAAATAAATCCTGTCGAAATAATTATCACATTGTTCTATCACCGCATTATGTTAAACACGTGTTAGTAGGCGTTATTTACTAAGCCGATTGTATAAGCATTCCTAATCAATCACCGCCAACAGGTTGTCTTGCGAAAAGGATAAAATTAATCTAAGACTATGAAATATGTTTCCTAAACTCTATACCTAAGTGACTTTACAATTATTGCACATAGTGATATAAAGTTTTTGCTCGAACAGAGATAAGTTGAAATTGCAGTATATAGGCCTGAACTTAACTCAATTAATGTCAGATATTATGTGATAGAAGTGATATTTCGTAAAATTTACTTCTTAATTAACTGTCAAACAACTTATATACATTAGTGTAGCAAGAATATGTTGAGATAGAGTGATTATTTTAATTTTTTTTAACTTGCGACTCTTTTAAAGCTCTTTTAAGGCTTAAAAAGCTCGGACAAAGTGCATAGGTGTCAATAGGACTAAATCTTTCAATACCTTATTTCTGATACGCCTGAATTTCAAAAGGACTTCTTTCCATGCTCGAAAACCACTATGACTGAATCCTATTATTAGTTTCGTTTATCTATTAAATATTTGAGAACGCATAACCTACCTTGCCGGATAAATAACTTTATTGTAAGTACCATTTCTTGATCAATTTAGTCTTGTCAATTATCCTTTTGTTTGACAAATAAAGTATGTAAAAATGATAGAAGAGCGGAGTTTTCTGGCACAGACATTTCATGCTTTAAAGTAGGCTAAAACCTAATATAGAAAATAATATGATTAGGAATTTGTAAAAGAAATAAACGCATTATTTATACACTTCTCAACTTTTAATGTAGAAAAGAAAGCAAAACCAAAAACACGACGAATTCCTCCTGTCTATAAAGGTTCACAAATATACACAAGAAACTGTTTAAAATAACAGCCGCAACGTTAAGAAATCAGTAGATACTACTATAACAAAACAGATGCTCAAAAACTTCTAAGTCTTTGGAATTCAGGCCAATTATGTAATTTAACTATTCATAGTCTCGTTATATCATGTTATTTCTGTTTGAAATCGCTAAGATTTCATTGAAAGTGTGTTCGAGATAGAAATTTCAAATTCACTGTCATTTAACTAACCACATGGACACCGCAAACTGGCCGCAGGCTCACTCGTAATGCCGGATTAAATGATTTTTCTTTAAGTATTCGTAATCTAGTTACTATACGTATAGCAGTATTTATACTAAACTTTTTAAACTTACACGATTTGTATTCTTAGGAATTATTTTCCCGGGTCTTAATCGCGTATTTTTCTTTTTATTTCTCTTACCTCGACGTTTCGCCTATGTTGCAATAGTCATGGTGGCGAGGAAAAATAAAAATAAAAAACTAAATCAAAATCGGTTCATCCGTTCGGGAGCTACGATGCCACAGACAGACATACACACAGACACACAGACACGTCAAACTTATAACACCCCGTCGTTTTTGCGTCGGGGGTTAAAAATACGCGATTAAGACCCGGGATAAATAATAACTACGTGTTTATACTGTTTTGTTGATTCTTTTACTAAATAGCTTTGAAATAATTTATTGCCAAAAATGTTAATGTAGGAATATCTAGATAAAAGTAGCCTATGTTATTCACAAGGATTCAGTTTATCTTCAATCAAGTTTCATCCTAAAATCGGTGAAGTAACTTCTGTGCATTCATTAAAAACGTAAATTCAAAAATAAAAATCTATTAATATCAATTTTGAAATCCCGACTGACTGGCTGATATACCAACGTACATGTTAAACCAATGGACGAATCGCGCTAAAATATAGCATACAAATAGCTATTACGACGTAAGTATCCGCTAAGTAAGAATTTTGGAAAATTCAACTCATCGCGGACGGAGTCGTATGAGAAAGTATTTAGAAACTAGCGACCCGCCCCGGCTTCGCACGGCTATATTATGAATGTATTATACATATAAACCTTCCTCTTGAATCACTCTATCTATTAAAAAACACCGCATCAAAATCCGTTGCGTAGTTTTAAAGATTTAAGCAGTCAAAGGGAAATAGGGACAGAAAAAGAGACTTTGTTTTATACTGTGTAGTGATAATGTCTCAATATCAATTAAAATCGTTAAAACTATGTCAAAAAGTGTAGTAGAGTTCGAAATATTTTAGGAAATCTAGCCTTTTGTGTTAAATGTTAAGAAATACCGCGTCTTTGTTGGTGATTAAATTTGGAACGCGGCAGAACGAATTGTACCCGATTACTTAGTGTTTACCAATGAGGAAATGAAAGAACTCGGTTCAAGGTTGCTTTACTCCAAACGGAATTAAAATGTACTATAAAAAAAATATGTTATACAATCGAGATAGCAACTCACTTCCTCATAAAACTACAGGGGCTAGGTTTGGTTGGACCCTGACTGCTTGTCATAACGTGTCAATTATACTACATAAATAGCACAAACTAAAATAATTATCTCCATAATTTGACTGAGCTCAAACTGATTATGATTTATTATTACATTTGTTAATTACTGTTCTATTGGAAACTTGAATGCAGTCATACAAAGCGGAAAACTTCGCAAAATAGCTGTTATTTATTCACTTCGCGGTGTCGTAACCAAAAATGATTGTATCAGACTACATAATAATCAATTAAAGTTCGAAAACTGTAACAGGGAAGTCAAAGTCCTTTAATTTAAGGACGTAATACCCAGGCTTAGATTACGACAACTCGCAACTTTACTTCGTGACAACAACGTGGTTGCTTAGTAGACCTAAACCTACGCTAATACAAGGAATTTGCATTAAGCACCTGTCCAGCGGCTCGCTTATCTAATAAAGTTATCGTTATACATTATCCTTTTACTAACCCACTATTAGACTTCAAATTCTCAACAAAACATGTTTTATTACAGACATAAAGCTATGCACAAATTATCTATAATACTTGTAATTTTATAGTTAGAACAGATTGTGGACTATATTATTGCATAGGATGACATGTGACTACATAGTTAACTGTCCAGTGTATGTTCAGTAGTCTTCATGGCGATTTGTATCTCATGGTCTCACAAATGTAGAACGTGAGAAATGCCTATTATCGAACATTTCAAGGTATCCTTGAGAACCGATAGTACTTAACATTGTATTATTTTTATAGACCACACTCTTATTGTGCAATTAAACCACTTGGTCGCAAAAAATTAACAGACCTTATTGAGTTCCAAATATCCGTAAAGCGCGACGACCTCCGACATAGCCTTCTCGTTATTTGGATTATAATATAACCCTGTCCTAAAATAAAGACTAATTTTACTTTTTTTTCTGTTTACAGAAGCATTGAGCTCAGACGATGACCAGTCCACTTCGGCGTCGTGGTGGCAGGCGGGCACAGCGACACCTTTCCGGGATAGTGGGAGCAGTAGTGTATTTTCCTCAACTCATGGATTAGTTCAAACTCACCCGAGTGGCAGCGATCCTTTCGGTACCTTCGGTAATGTTGGAAGTACATTCGCATCAAGCGGCAGCGGTCCGCTCAGCGGTGGCGTTAGAAAGAACCCGCTGCCTTCCCTGGCCAGAAACGCCAACGGAAAAACGACTTTGAAACATCTTGATTTCACGAGCAGTGCTACAGCAGAACTAAGGAGAAACCCAGCTCTTTCTGCTCCCGACGAGTGCGCAAGAGCGTGCAGAGAAAATGAACCGCCTAGGATTTGCTACTATCACTTCACTCTGGAACTTTACACCGTGCTTGGAGCGTGAGTATTCACCCTATTTTGTATAAAAAAACTATCCGCCAAACATGAAACTATAACTTTATTTAAGTAGCAAATCATACCTAGCAATTATGAACGATCGCCTTGTGACATTGCGTGCAACATGGTCTAATTGTCTGTCGCAACCTTAATTAGAAGGTTTCTATTGTACTGAGAAATTAATAACTCCAAAAGATTATCGCAAATAACCGGAAGCATTGAATGTAATATTTACAGACCTAAATCGCTCTATAATTGACAGATATAGATTTGTATCTAGCTACTTAATTAAAGTTGAGAAATATCATAGGTTGTTTAGTAATAATACAATTATTTAGGCTGTGATAATCTTACCCTACAATGTCGCATAATCTCGTCGTCATCGACACGATCCAGTATTACAAAATTTGTGGCGTTCACGAAAAAACGTGGCCGAGAAGCAACCCACCGACCGACTTTTTTTTAGTATTTCGCACATTTTACGCTTTGTTTCACATGAACTGTTAAATGCACCGTTTCAATGCCGTAGTCAAGTGTGCGTCGAGTGATCCAAATACCGTCGGGGCACGTAATTGATAGGTGACGACAGAACTTATGCAAACAAACAGAATTTCAAACGCATTGCCTGAGGAAACATGGTGTAATCCTGGGGACAGTGATAAGAAAATAGTCTTTAAACTTATGTCATGGTTTTGTAATGTGTTTTTCAGGGCATGTCAAGTGTGCACCCCTAACGCGACAAACGTTGTATGGTCGCACTGCCAATGTGTGCTGGCTGATGGTGTGGAGCGAGGAATCCTCACCGCTAACAGAATGTTGCCCGGACCCTCGATCCAGGTGTGCGAGAACGACAAAGTGGTCATCGATGTAGAAAACCACATGGAAGGCATGGAGGTGACTATCCACTGGCATGGAATCTGGCAGAGAGGCTCCCAATATTACGACGGAGTGCCGTTTGTAACGCAGTGCCCAATCCAACAAGGAAACACGTTCAGGTAAAAACAATATTTTGTAACAAAAACAATTAGGTGCTCAGTTATATTATAACAAATTCATTTAAAATGAATAATTAGAATTAAACGTCGTTGATTTAAATAACAGACTTCACTTTCATATTTATAATTATAATATATCGTAGTAGGTAGTACCTAGATACAGTAACATTAGCAGATTTCCAACATCGTTCCAAGAAAGCGACTGTATGATTTGCAATGATCATACGTCATACGGCAATGATCATTACAAATTTGCAGACATCGGTAATTTCTCTCTATCGCCTATTGAGAAACATATAGCATACTTGTTATGGAACTACGTTTTAATTATTATATTTTTTTAATTTCAGATATCAATGGCAAGGCAACGCTGGTACCCACTTCTGGCACGCTCACACTGGCCTACAGAAACTGGATGGTCTTTACGGAAGTATCGTTGTGAGACAACCTCCCTCCAAGGATCCCAACAGTCACTTGTATGATTACGATCTGACCACTCACGTGATGTTGATCAGTGACTGGCTTCACGAAGATGCCGCTGAAAGATATCCCGGCCGTCTCGCTGTCAACACTGGCCAAGACCCCGAATCAGTCCTCATCAACGGCAAAGGCCAATTCAGAGATCCGAACACTGGTTTTATGACCAACACCCCATTGGAAGTATTCACAATAACCCCTGGTAGACGATACCGGTTCAGAATGATCAATGCTTTCGCGTCAGTATGTCCCGCGCAAGTGACATTCGAAGGCCACAACTTGACCGTAATCGCTACTGATGGTGAACCAGTTCAACCCGTCCAAGTTAACACTATCATCTCGTTCTCAGGTGAGCAAGATTATTTATCTATCAACACATGATTAAAGAAATATAGGTAGGTCTTATAACTTAATATATAATTATAACACCTTACACAAGTACTTGTAAATACATTTCTTTAGATAAGTAACATTATGATTGTGTGGCTCTTTTTGTACCATTACACATAATATGATGATAGAGCCGAAATTTATTCGTGCAAACAATAGACAGATATTATTCAACAAATAATCAGCTATAATCAAGCGTGGTTTAAAGAAAGTCACGCCTAGACGGTTTTGTAATCAATAATCATGTATTAATTATATCGAGCGCTAAAGCTCATTGAAGTAAGACGGCTTGTATAATGTTGCAGCACTTCCTATTTCAGTATTTATCAATTTTATAGTATTAAAGGGTGCGGCGGAAATTAAGTTTCATCGTTATTTACAGGCGAGCGATACGATTTTGTTATCCATGCTGATCAAAATCCTGGAGCGTTTTGGATCCAAGTTAGAGGTTTGGGAGAGTGCGGTATTAAGCGAGCACAGCAGCTTGGTATCTTGAGGTATGCTCGAGGACCATACCAGCCTTCATCACAACCGCCAACATATGACGTTGGAGTCCCTCAGGGAGTGGTGAGTTCCCGGATACCAATTGTACATACGGTTACAACATTGGAATCTGGTATCAATATTTTCTTTAGTATTTTTTCTACTTCGTGTACAAATATTAGTTGAAATGAATATTTAATGTAAATACAAAGTAGATACTTATTAGAAACATTATACCCTACATTACACAGTTCAATAGATATATCAATATATCTAAGTAACGTTATTAAATTTCTCATATTCCAAGAGACCGCAGATTAAAGACCGGATATTGCAAATTATAAGTAATATGAAAGCCTTAATAATGTGCAGGTTTTACTTAGTGGCCACTGATTGCGTCAACTTTAATACTATACTCGAGAACGAAACTTGTTGAATAAATTTAACTGAAAAATACGTCAAATTATAGATATAATTAGAAAATGTACTGTACAGTAACTGGCAAGTCAACCAACTTGTATATATACCTACCTTTTCAATGGCTTGCCCCAGAAGCCTTGTTTCAAATGTATTTTGTAGAGTAGCTACACACCTTATTAATTGTAACTATAATTACTTATATTTCCGTGGCTTTCGGATGAACCTATAATTATTAAGAATTGAACACTTGATAATGTAGATGTATTAGCAGTAGTTAGATTGCACGTAATCACAGTAATTGCACGTACCTTTCTCCCACTAACTATTCAGGTGATGAACCCGTTGGATGCAAGATGTAATATTTCGAGAAACGACGCGATTTGCGTCAGCCAGTTGAAAAACGCGAAACACATTGACCCTGCCATCTTACAAGAGAGGCCGGATGTTAAGATCTTCTTGCCATTCCGTTTCTTCGTATACAGACCAGAGATGTTGTTCCAGCCCAACACTTACAACAGATATTTAGGTACGAATATGAAAATAATGGAAATTATATTTTTATTAAATGTAAAATACAGATCCGGGATATCAAACATGAGGAAGACCAGAATATGGATATTTTTATTTTTGAAGGCAAATTCTCGAATAGCTAGAAATAAATATATGGTTTCCAGTAATTTCAAAGAACTGTCTTTACTTATTTAATTATTTTTGTCTAGAAAGATTTCATTGACATTTCTATCTACTATTTACAGTTGCTCCCGGCGGTGATCATGTCATAAGTTTGATAGACGAGATATCGTATATGTCACCTCCCGCACCCCTTCTCAGTCAATACGATGATATCAACCCAGAACAATTCTGCAACGGAGACAACAGACCAGCGAACTGTGGCCAAAACTGCATGTGCACGCACAAAGTAGACATACCCCTCAATGCAGTAGTTGAGATTGTACTTGTCGACGAAGGTATAAAAGATTTACTGAAAGCTCTAATTACTAACCAAATTGATAAAAATGTGTTGCTATTAAAATAGACAAGTTATCTTTCAAAATCTTAGTGATGTTGCTTTCTACTAAAAAAACGTTTCTTATTTTTCTAATTTCGCTTTTCAGTTCAAATCGCAAATCTTTCCCATCCGTTCCACTTGCACGGCTACGCTTACAATGTGATCGGTATCGGCCGGTCTCCCGACCAGAACGTCAAGAAAATCAACCTGAAGCACGCACTCGACCTCGACAGACGAGGTCTCCTCGAGCGTCATTTGAAGCAGGGAGATCTTCCCCCGGCGAAGGACACTATCGCCGTTCCCAACAATGGATATGTCATTCTTAGATTCCGCGCGACTAACCCCGGCTTCTGGCTCCTCCATTGTCACTTTTTGTTCCACATCGTGATCGGTATGAGCACCGTGCTGCAAGTGGGCACACAAGCTGATCTGCCCCCCATACCCCCCAACTTCCCGACCTGTGGCGACCACCTTCCCCCAATCCCTCTCCACTGATCCCGTTCCTACATCAAACGTGCAAAATTACGTAGCGCAGTGAATGTTAACTAAGTGTAAATTTGTGTTTGTAATGTGTGATGTGTCCGGTGGTTCCGAAGTGCTCGGTTCCATCGCTGTGTTTACTTTGTTTTAGAATGTTTCAACGGGAGCATCTGATAGTTTACGTTAATTTTATTTAAAATCAAACCGTGTCACGAGTTTATTTTGAATTTAATCAGACTTACGGTGATATTTTTGTCTGTATTCGTGTACCGCCATATCACTTTTTAATGATCTTTGAGGCTCTCTGACTATCCTTCGCATAAAGGATTTCTAACTATTTCGAACTAACAACTTGCCCTTATATTTTTCACCACGAATATATTTATTATTACTTGTATATATGTAATTAAAATTACTTATTTATTAGGGCATAACCGCAACACAATGTTTACCTCGAAATTCTTTTCCTTTCTTTACATTGAATATCATATATTCTTGTTGTGTAGATACGACTTAATGTAGATAAGTTTAAAACTTGTACATAATATTCACCTTCAGATTTTCAGTTACTTTGTCTTAATAGACGAAGCAATACTGTACATAAATATCTGTGTTTTAAATTGATATTCATACTTTTTGCCCCTTGAAAAGAAATAGTTTAAAAATATAAATAGACCATCAGATTTAATATAACATTATGGACACTGAACTAGTCTTCATAACTTTTTTGAAATGGCAACGCCAGCCATACTATATTTAATATTATAAATATTTACATACGGTTCCGCAACGACCATTCTTGCCAAATATAAGGCGGGAACATTAAAATTTATTTGTAATTTTATATTAAAAATGTACATTTTTATACCATTTAATAAAATAATTAAAAATTACCACAATTTTATTTCATTCCTTTCCTTACAATATTTATTACTGTTCACTGTATATATTTTATTCTATCTCACAATTGAAATCTTAGATTGATGAAATTTTAAGACCAAATGTTGTAAATATTTTTGTAAATAAAATGTATGAAGTAGTATATTATAGTGGTATATTGCAGTATTTTAATTCACAGTGGTCGAAATTTAGCTAGTTGAAGGTGCAAGGACAGTAGTTGGTAGACTACACCCCATCAATAAGGTTGTAATTTATTTTTATTAATATTGCCTGTAAAATATTTTCTTAATATACATATTCTACAACTATAACAGCTAACATACAATATATTTCCATATTTTGACATCCGACTGTTTTCAGTTTCTATTAAATTTTTGTAGGTCCTAAACCCACTTGATGCAATCTGCAATGTGAAAAGAAACGACGCTGTATGTGTCAGCAATTTAAAATCAGCAAAGCCTGTTGATAAAGCTATATTGCAAGAAAGGCCTGATGTGAAAATCTTCTTACCGTTTAGATTTCATTTCTACAAACCGAAAGATCTATTCCAGGAGAATACTTACAGGAATTTCTTAGGTAATTATTAACGTGTTTATTCTTATTAAATTACTCAATAAATAGGTCGGTAGTTTGTAACCTAAACATCAACTACATTGATTTGATGCATATAGATGCTGCGCTGCTGAAAACATTTCAATTAATCACAGTATTGCTTTCATCTTGACTAACTCTTCTTCGAGAGGCATTTATTCTGAAATGGTATACGTTTACAAATTCTATCCAATGGGCTTTTTATAGATATTATAAAAAACATAATCCGCTAATCATTCACGTTTTCACTTCCAGTGGCTCCGACGGGCGACCACGTCATAAGCTTAGTAGACGAGATATCTTACAGCGCGCCGCCATCCCCACCGCTCTCGCAGATGCATGAGCTGTCTCCTGAGCTGTTCTGCAACGGTGACAACAGGCCTGCTGATTGTCCGGTCGACTGCCGCTGCACCCACATGATAGATGTGCCTCTGAATTCGATTGTAGAGATCGTGCTTGTTGATGAAGGTAAATTAATAGGTTTATCGGGATATAATCGTATCGCTAAATGGCCAATACAAGGATTTTATGGATCTATTGCGACAGAAAAGAAATTAACTTAGTCCAAACGCTTATTTTAAATGACATTTTGGCATAACGCGAAATTGGTAGACTGCGTTTTAGATACTGAAGGCTAAGGTTGAGTCCGTACCGTGATGAGGTAAAAGTATCTCAATGTGTCACAAATGATGTTTAAACAAAAATATTTGTAATTCCAGTGCAATCACCGAATCTGTCCCACCCGTTCCATCTCCACGGGACGTCGTACAGTGTGATCGGTATGGGCCGTTCCCCGGACAAGAACATCAAGAAGATCAACCTGAAGCACGCCCTTGATCTGGATAGGAAGGGCTTGTTGCACAGACAATATAACTTCCCGCCGCTGAAGGATACTCTGGCTGTTCCTAATAATGGATACATTGTTTTGAGATTAAAAGCTGATAATCCAGGTGTGTATATTTTGAAAGATACCAAAAACTGCAGCTATAAGTCAAGTAGATCTAGCAAAAGTCTTTTAAAATAATGATGCTACTTAACATTGAACCTTTATTTTTTTAATTCTTTGAATATATTTTAAAGACTTCCTACTTTTTTACTTACTTCTGTGTTGTCTTTCAGGATACTGGTTGTTCCACTGCCATTTCATCTACCACATAGTAATCGGGATGAACCTAATCCTCCACATCGGAACGCAACAAGACCTGCCTCCAGTACCGCCCAATTTCCCTCGCTGCGGTCACCACTTACCAGCGATTACACCAGCGTATTACCCGATACACTGATAGATAGCATCTCGATATGATCGATAAATCGAATACGAACTAGATTCGTAATAATCGTTTTAGATACGTACTGCCATATTTAACTGTTGTCGAAATATGAACAACGTACGCGCATGTTAGTGACATGTGGTTTAAGGTGCTGATAGATCTAATACACCATCATACCAAAACACTATTACAACGTTAAGAATAGATTGTACGCAAACAAATAAATACTTAAAAGTACTTCAAACCTTGCTAAATTATTAGACAATACACAAAATCATGAACCATAAAGGGTTAAGTTCTCTTTCCATGGTAATATTATTGGAAATTGAGTTTTAAATGAACTTGATCATATTAATACTACTTTTTGAAAAAGCAATACATTTTATTTTGAAATTTAAATATCCAATCATCAAATAATACTTACTATGTTAACAGACTGACGCGACAGAACGACCGACAGTCGTGCGTCACCACATATTTCTTTGCCGCGCCTTTGGTAAAGTGCAATGTTGGACTTAACGCTGTCTCTCAGATACAGCGAGTCCAAACGAAATTATACTATGAAAATGTGTAAATTAAATGTTAATAAGGTAATGCTTTAGATTATGTATATCGGGTTACCTATAAGCTCAATATATTTTGTGCAAATCTCATAGCTGGCGGTTAATTCTAAACATCGCATTTTTGTATCTTTAAACTCTACTTCAAATGACAATTTTCATGACGTATGAGAACAAGTCAATATAAGTTTATAATTGAGAAGAATATTGCTTTTTGTTGCTTTATTGAGTTCTAAACCTCATTAACTGCCCCTAGTTAACAGATTTGTTCAATTTAAGAGCCAAAGACCCAGTACTTCTTTTGTTTAAGTACTTTGAAAATGACTTGATTATCTTTATTATGAAAAATATTAAGAGATTTTCGAATTTTAAAAACTTAGATAAGTACTTACTTTAATAAATTGCAATATACTCTTAAAAATTGTAGGATAATATAAGACTTACGAAAATATAAATGAAAACCAAACTATATAGATCCTAAATAGAGATTCTATCTCATTAGGTAGGTGAATGTTATAAAACCTGGCAACATTCTGCCAATAATTATAATATTTTATTGTTACTCGTTTTTTAATATTGTAAATAATAATTTAAGTATCAATTTAGGCTAACATGTTATACTTAAAACACTCAATCAGAAGTTAAAAGTGCATTCGATACTTTTGCATATTTATTCAAATTCTATGTATATTTTAAAAATGAAAGTGGTCGTAATTAAAATAAATTATAAAGTAAAACGACATAAATACCTATCTCTATTCATTAGTTCAATAAATTATTAAGTTCATCAACATCAATATTTTAACTCATTAGTTTTAAAATGGCGCCTGTGGCAAATAAATGCCATAAGGAAATGATGAAATCGAGAATTTTTATCATATCACTAAGGGTTTAAGTCAGTTCCCTGAAGACATTTGGTAAACGCAAACCTTAAAAATAGAATTTGACTTTGTAATCCTGCGAGATTTCATTAAAACCCTGATTTCATTATTTCCCTGCGACATAGATACCAAAATCATAATACCAGGTTTTTTTAGGACCTTTCTTGACTATTTTATATAAATATAGTCTTTGAACTCAAGTTTCAAGACTTGAGACCGTAGTTAACATTACGGCACTATATCAAGACCCACATAATGTGTAATAAATATGTAGTGCTAATTCATATAGATGTTAATTTACATATATTTTAAGATTATAATATTTTTATAACACTCTATTTGACAATGGAGAAAAGTGCTGTATCAGTGTACTTAAGATTTATTTTAAAAGATTAAAAGTTTTTGACGAACTCATTTTAACTTTTAGTCTAATATCAACTGATGCAGCAATATTATAGAGACACAGGGTAATATTTTATGTCTAAAATATACATCTGTGTATTGGTAAAGTCACGTGGATTGTTTATTTTATTCTTCATGAATATACATATAGTATTTTATAGATCACTTTAATTCCTAAATCTATAATTATGTATCCAGTTCAATTTCCATGTTAAGATCTATTCCATCGGTAACTTTTGTATGATTTTAGTCATTAAAATAAATAAATAAAATTATAAATAAAAACCATTTTTTTTTCTTTGGAAACATCGAATATCTGCCACGTAAATAAGAAACCCCTCACCCGGTACTAAAGAATTAGTTGGTACCTTATAGATCTCTTTACCTATATTTGGGTTATCCGTTAGCTGATAGTAATATTATATAAATAGTTGCATAATTACTTACATTCAATTATTTTTTTAGCATTCGTTCAATAATAAATTATAAGATTTATTGAATAAATTCGACTTCACTACACTCAAAGATTTTTTTTTTAAGTACAGATAGCAAGAAAATATTCTTACATTTTAGAAACGTAGCTGGGAAAGTAAATAAAAATCTATACCTTACTATAAGTATGAATTCTTCGTATTTGAGAGGCGATGAACGCTGAATTATTTCACTGGCCCTGTCCTAGTATTATAATCACCCGTATCGTTAAAATAATAAATACCTTACTGAAATTATGATTGGTGAGTTCATTACTATTCACAATAAATCAACAAGGTAAAATTTTGAACACATCTTCACAATTAAAGTTAAATTAATAATTAATTGATAAAGAATATTTGTATTACAGTAAGGACAGAAATTGCCAACAATATTTTTTGATAATTCACTTTGCTTTCGGTACTTAGAATAAATTATTAAGATTACTTTAATAGAGATCGTACATTGTTCGTTTCATTTGTCACTTTTAGCCTAAATGTATCATTCTGTAGTGTTCTGTAGTGTTATATTACAGTTAATTTTAATCAAAGCTAAAATTTAATTTACTTAATCCTATATGTATTTTTTATACCTAGTTCTAAAATGTTCAACACATCTGAATGAATGAAGAGATAAAGTTAATGTATTAATTAAGGTTATATATACGGAAAGTTATGTCATCCTCTGGTTAAATCGATATCATGAAGTTTTATGTAGCCTTGCTTATACTGTTGGTAAATTCAAGTGGTATTTTAGCAGGTAGGAATTCTTTTTTGTAGTATTCCAAAATAATAACGAAAATTGTGAAATTATATTGTTATGGTTATGACAAAGACATATACAGATACTGTTTTAAATGTCATTTTTTTATCCAACTAAAAATTTGATGTACAATCACGCAAAAATGGAGGCTTTATCTAAGTTTAAAATCTTTCAACTGAAGCAGGATTTTAAAGTCATGCTAAACTTTTGTTGCCGACTGTACCTATTAATTTTGAGAATTATGAAACTTATTTGATGTACCTACAGGCCACAGAAAACAAAGAATCGTCGGTGGCCATGAGTCGAAGCCGCACAGTCATCCCTACCTTGTCTCCCTGCAGATGAGGTTCTTATGGACTAGGTTCCGAATATGTTCCGGATCCCTGCTTAGTCACAGATGGGTACTTTACACTTTATTATAATAAGTGACGAGATCAGTTAAGAGTAAAAGGGTACCTACCGGCTCTCTCTCCATACAAACGTAGTCGACTGTTTCCTCCCTGGAGAATGGCACTAGAGCAAATATTTTTGTAGCATAAAACTGCCGTGACCATGCCTCTATGTCTAATTTTTTATTTTGTTTTTTTTAAGTCTTACTTTCTATGATAATTAGAATATGACAAAAAACCAAGACATAGGGCATAGTCATGGCAGTAATTATAGATTTTATGCAACAAAAATATTTGTGCTAGTGTCATCCAGGGAGGAAACAGTCGACTACATTTATATGGAGAGAGAGCCGGGTACTTTTCCTCCTAAATATAAGTCAGTATTTGAAGGATTTACCATTTTTAGATATTAACTGCCGGACACTGTGTTAAAGGCAGCTGGTTAATGAACTGGCTGACTATGGAAGCGATCGTTGGAAGTCATAATGTGGAACATCTTGATCCTCAAGCTCAAAGGGTCAAAATATCTGAACGTATACCTCATCCTTTTTATTCAGGGTAAGTGTAAAATAAATTAAAACGACTTCAAACTCTGAGATAATTAGTAATTTCATATTGTTCAAAAATTTAAAACAATTTGGCTAATTGTTTATTTAATTTTTTTGATTTCAGTGGAATCGGACCGCACGACATAGCCATGTTGAAAACTGAAAAAAACATAGAATACACCGATGCAGTATATCCTATAGAATTACCTGACTTTTTATACGATAGGCATAATTACGAAAACCTGATGATTGCTGGTTGGGGTGCTTTGAGAACAACGATCTTCATACCTGATCTTCCAGATACATTGCAGGAAGTTGATGTTCAATTTGTACCGTATAAAGGTAAGGGTAATTCTAGCCGTCGTTTGTAACAGTGAATATGATGTCTTTTGGATAATAGTCTGATATTATTTTACAGAGTGTAAGAAATCAATCGATGATCTAAGCGAGGAATATGAAGCTAATCCTCTTAGTAAAAAATCGAATATTTGTACTGGTCCTTTAACTGGTGGGGTCGCTGGGTGTAGTGGTGATTCGGGAGGACCTCTTATACAATTTATTAAAAATTCCATAGAGGAATTTAGCACTACAACAATAAAAACTACGGAAAGCGATCTTTTGCAAAATATTGAAATAAAAGAAATAAAAAATCAAATAGATAATACACCAACTTTTAAAGACGAAGGCAGTCTTGAAGGTAATTTAGAAGATTTATACAAATCGGAAGAAAAAGTTCCAATTGTTATTGGCATAGTTTCGTGGGGCGTCACGCCTTGTGGAGAAGTTGGAGCGCCTACAATATACACCAACGTTTCTGCTTACATGGATTTCATTAAAGAACACCTAGAAAGTTAAATTTTATTTCTATATCTTATTTCTATATTTAAATAAATTAAATCAATCACAAAATGAGTATTTACAATCTATCGTAACTAGTCACCACTTATTTTAAAATCAGTCTTAATTGAGAAGGACGTCTGGAGGCCTGTAGTTTCCACATTTTGGTAACGCCTGAAGGACAGCTTTTGGTATGGTTTGAGGAACTTGTATAATGATAGCTGTTGGGAGAGAGGAAAGACTACATGCTCTGCATTCTAGTAACCAACTGCCTTTGTCAGGTCGTATTCTGATGATTGTAAACCCTTTGTTGGGTACAGAAATCGTGTCTTTGATTGGTGGATTTTGTAAATTTCTGAAAAGTAATTGATAAAAATAATTAAGATACATTAAACACTAATTACTTTGATACTTTAGACTTCATTTAAAAAAAATACCTACCTGAAAATTTTGTCTTCACGGTTCAGCTTCAGAAATTCGTCTTTCCTCATCGGTGTGCCACCGGGATGCTTTCCTGTAGCTATAACTTGCATAGCAGATCCATGAATGTGAAACGTATAAGAATCGTTGCTTCCAAAACCTTAAATAAAACACATTATTAACTACAATACATAAAATTCTCGTGTCACAATGTTAGTTACCATACTCCTCCGAAACGGCTTGACCGATTTTTATGAAATTTTATATGCATATTCAGTAGGTCTGAGAATCGGCATTTTTTATTTTGTTTCCTTTATTTTTATTTTTTTTTGTAAATGGCTAAACAACGTTTGCCGGGAAAGTTAGTATAAAAAACAAAAATAAATATTATAAAAAAAATATAACATATCAACGCAAAGCTCAATCTAATAGACGGATGTGGCTAAAATTTGGCTCACATATAGCTAATACGACGAATGCATTCGCTTAGAAAGGATTTTGAAAGGTCAACGTGAAAGCTAGTTAAAAATAATTAATGTTAGTTTGTAGACATTCATGAAACTGTTTCAATCATCAATCATTTCATGTATATATATGATCAAGAATTGAAAATGCTTAAAGAATAAAAAAATCTAGTAAGAATACCTACCTTCATTCACCAGAGCGATTTCTAAAGCCTCACCCTCCAGGGTGTCTATGATTTGAACACATTGCGTCTCCGACTGCTTTTCTTCAGATCCAACAACACAAATCTTATCAGTAACCACGTCTCTGGGTCTTAGTAGTATTGGAACATTTGGATACAGGAAATTTTTTCTGTTTATTTGAACTACTCCTTTTTCCTGTAACGCTGCAAAATAATGATAATTGTTTCATTTAGATTATCTGTTGAACAATAATTGTATAAATAAAAAAAGAAGTATTCTTAGTTTTGTTGTTTTATGTTTCTTGTGTGTACAAATAAATGCCTTTCCTATAAATATAAAATTTTCGTCTCGCGGTGTTAGTTACCAATCCCCACCTAAACGGCTGAACCGATTTGTATGACATTTTTTGTGTATATTCGTTAGGATAATCGAACAACATCAATTTTTTTTCCCCTTTATTTATTTACTTATTTTTTATAAATGGCAAAACAGCGTTTACCGGGACAGCTAGTTGTTTCTATATATAAATCTTCTAAAATTCTAAACTTTTTGTGAGTTGTTCTATTAAACTTACCAATATAAGCAGGGAAAAACGGCCTCTTGGGAATAGCGTCACTGACGTATCTGTAGTCATTTTCTCTCTCTTTAACGATGTTCTTATCTATTCCAAGATATACTGGTTTTGGTTCTGATATATAGGGTACATCTTTGAAAGATTCCATCATTTGACCAGAAATTGGAACAGAATCTGAAGTTGTATCGACGTGGGATTGATTCTAAAATAGTTTGAGACACAGAAAGAATTTAATCGCGGGCAATAACATTCTAGGTTTATCACCAAGCTCTATCCAGTAAATAAAAAAAAGCAACAGTTCACCAATTCTTTTTTATTACACTTACCTCATAATTATCTATCATGGATGTGTAATTAAATCCGGAATATAGTAGCATAGCGGTCGCATTAACGGATGTGCATGCGCCGGCGCCTTTCACTCGAACCCAGTACCCTCCATTCTCTTTTGTTGCTCGCACCACTACGTCCATACGTTCCCCTGTAGATTTAAATTAGTAAATCTTTAAAAACGACTAAGTATATTTGTATTTTTATTCAAAGAAAAACTATTGTAATGCAAATGACAAATTATATGCTAATATCAAACCCTATTAGGCCACAATACTTTTCCTTTTAACTTCTTTATAAATGTATACTACGAGATGAAAAAAATATATTATAATCAGCATTTTACTACTATCTCACACGATGGTAGGTGGAGATGCGGTCAAAATTAAGCACGCTTTTCTTTAAGATATCTATACGCTCTCGTGACTGAAGGACCCTTCAAGGAACGCGAGCAAAGGACGCGACTTTGTCGGCTAAATTACAGCTTCGTAGTAATAATAGTCTTTGAGCCCATAGATAGACAGACAAACGAATGGCCATGGTGAAACTATAAAGGTTCCCTTGTTGACACTGGAAGCCTAAAAGTCACTCCCTTTGTCTCATAGTCCAGATTGTTCTATCCTAAAAATACAAAACTTATTACGAAAGTTTTACGTAAGAAATGTTTACCACTAAATTCCATAACTCGAAATACTCGAATCTTCATCGCAAGTAAATACCGAACAAACAGCATAAAGAAATTTGCAATTGCGAAATAAAAGAATATTTACGTGATAATTCAGTGAAAGTGAAGACGGTAGAACATAAAACGTACAAACTTTCTGAATTAATAACGGTATAATTGGGCATAACACCTTTTGATTAAAGCGGTAGACATGCTATGAATACAATGCAGAATTTTTACAATAGCTAGACAAAAACTATAATATTAGTCTTTATTACTATAGTGTTATAAAACTATACATAATAAGTAGATAGAGAATATAAATATGAAGTTTTACTAAACATTGTAAAATAAAGTCATATTTTAGAAATAATCTGAAAGACAAGTCTTCCTTTATTTATTTTTAAGCGACAAATTGATAACCTGCTTCTTTTTTTGAAGTCAGTTAAAAAGTAAATAAACATTTAAAAATTATTACTTCTCATACCCATGCTGACAGACGACTCAACAACAAATAAAACGACAACAAAGGAAAGTGAAATGAGAATGAACGAAACGAAACCTGTTGTTCGGTTAACCTTAAACTTCGACATCGAAAAGCCTTTCTCTCGAGTCTAGAAGATTGATCCCATTGATGACAAAGGCATTGTGTTGGAGAGCGTTATTATTTAAGAAAAAAGAATTGCAATGAATGACGACAAACAAACTTTGGAGTTACTATTTAGTCCTATATACTGAGAGAAGATTTCAAAAGAAACCGTTAATTAATTCCTCTCGTAATTATCAGTATAAATAATTCAATATCTACCAAAATATAGGTAGGTACTTAGTTTAATAAAAGTGCATAGGTAATGTTGTTTACATGTTTTTTAGCAATGTTGATATTTTTAGTAATTAGAAATAATGACATGACACAACATAGCGGCGTAATAGGGATTACGATATTAATGTCTAACAGCATTTACTTTCTCTAAGCTTTCCTTTGAAGGTGAAATTGTAGCAAGTGCCATTCACTCTCACTTGCGGTCATTCTTTTCTTAGAAGATGTGTCTAGGTATTATGTTTATTTAGATATAGATATCAAGTACTCATAATTTGCTCGAGATAACATCAATAACTAAATGATATAATTAATAACATGGACACTTTCATGAATATACCAATATTGTTTAAACACATTGGTTAAACACACAAACAATTTGGGGAACCATGATATGTAAAATTTGCTGTTTTCAATGAGATCGTTAACTAAATTATCAAATTATCGAGTTAGCAGCTCTCTTATGAAAAACCTTGTAGGGAAATCTGTTAATTTCAACATTACCTGGATACAGTTGCACATTTATAGTTCGCACTGGTTTCACCGGTCTCCCGTCGGTGGCTATGGCAGTAATCTCGTGCTGATCAATGCTTACAACTACTGGACATTCGATTGCTACGGCATTTATCAATCGTAACCTGTAAGCGAAGCCTTGCGACACGAACAACCTGAAATTCACATTATGAAATTAGTAACACACTAAATATTACACGCGAGTTTTATTTTTCATAAATTTGAGCTTATAATTAAAACGTTATTTCTTAAATAACTGTGCTAAAAAAATATAAAAAAATTTAACTAATTTAGTTTATGAAGGTTTACTCTAATCAAAAATGTAAATAGTATTTTGTACTTTAGCAGTCGATAATAACCTATTTTAGCACTTACTTGATATTTTTCTCTACGCCATTTATCAGCAGTTTCTTCGGTTTCAGTTGGCTTAAATCTTCAAGACTACCTGTCATCAGTTCTGGGAATCTAGCTGCAATTATTAGAGTGTCATCCTGGCTTCGGTCGTAGTCGTAGGGGGCAGATTGGGGTTCTAGCGGTGCAGGTTGGTTTACTATCAGAGACCCGTAAAGTCCATCACTTTGGTGAGAAACTGGAGTTAAGATAAATATGATAAATACTTTGGTCAGAAGCTGCATAGGTGCTGTACAAACTAAGGTATATTTATTATGTTTGATATCTGTGTTGGTATCTAAATTAAGTGAGTTGAGTAAGATAGGCAATTTTATATCAATCAACAGAAAGGAACAAAACGATAAAGATCATGTTTACAAGGTAAAACACAAAGGTCCACCGAAATCGGATTACACAACGTATACTTAAGTTAGTTAGACTAGTTTCAAGGTCTTCATAAGTCCATGGCACATGGTGGATTGCGAATTATTAACACTGTGGTTAGTTTCAATGTTATTTTCTTAGGTATATAATGTTTGAAATTATATTCTCACTGTTATAAATTGCTTACCTGAATGAGCATGGTAGAAGAAAGTACCCGGTAACGAAACAATAAACGCATATTTATATTTTCCGCCGTAATTGATCGGGCATTGGGTTACCATTGGAACTCCATCCATATAGGGCGTTCCCTTTTGCTCGATCCCATGCCAATGGATAGAAACATCTTGATCTGGAATTTTATTCTCTACCTCTACTACAATGACGTCATTCACGCATGCCTGGATCTGAGGTCCAGGAGTGGCTCCATTTACCGTGAGGCCTGGTTTCCCATCTTCTAAGATTACAGGCTCGATTTTGAACTTGTAATGACATCGTTTGGGCTGTACGTTGAACTTACAAAGTCGGTAGCACGAGTCTGCAACGATATTATGCTAAATAGAAGGTAGCTGTTGCGAAATTCATATTTGTTTACGTTCTTGACCGTTCTATGATTTAAGAGTAAACTCATATAAAGTGATTTAACCCTTATAATTCAAAATAACAGATGACTTTTAACTATAACCCATTTCTTAAGTGCTGTATGAAAATAACTATCGTCCTATTAATTGATTGACTCTACATCGACTCTGCTCTAGCTAGATAATAAGGAAATATTTACTTACCTACTTTTTTTTAGTATGCTCATGAAATACTATCTACCGATATTTTACCTATCGATTTTAAACTCTCATTCATTAGTTTATCGTAGTTGTTGGTTATGTGACTGCGTAAATTTAAAGTTATTATAATCAAAAAAAACTCACCCGAATTCTTGGTACTGTCTTGTAAATAATTACTTGCATTTATTGGTGCAAAACTATCCAAAGATGCCTTTCCATTGGTATAAATATTCAACATAACAAAGAAACAGCACACGAGAACCTTCATTTTCAGTCATTAAAAAGATTTCACTTAAAAAAATAACTTATTTCGTTTACTAAACGTATCTGGTTCTATAAGCGTGTGATGCGGTACGTGGGCATCACAGCTCTAAATGAATGCCCTCAGTTCTCCTTAACTTTAATTTCGTCTCGCTTTGTTTGGTAGACAACGAGAGAGATGCGGATAGCCGAATGCGTTTGTAATAGTTAAATTGCAATTTAGTTCCACAAATTTAGTGCACTAGCACTCTTACTAGTTGCAAATAATAATTAGAGAACTATCTTCTAATGATTAATCTGGAACTGTAAATTGCCGTGGTAAAATTATAGTATTTGGTAGATCAGGTACTTAACTATCTAAAATTTATTTACTTTACAAAGACAAAAATAATAAAGGCCTTCGACCTATTAAGCTTACTATGCATGCATACCTGCAGTGCTTATTAAACATCAAGCTTGGATTAGTTTATTATAATAAATTGTTTTCACAACTAATACCCACTCGCGCTAAAACCATTTCAAAATATATCCGTTGTTTCCTTGCTATTCATAGTATAATTAAATTTCAAAATATGCCTAGTTTTCATCAAGGTTAAATAACCGCGTCTACCTCTGCCAAAACATGTATGGAATTTTATTTAGATTAAGGCCATTTGTTTTGCTCTAATATTTTTAATGGCTAATAGATTTACCTAACCAATACAATATAACTGTATGCAATACAATTAATATCATGTTGAAATTCAAATACGAGATTTCAGATTTTGTAGGTATTTCCAAATTAAATACCAATCTCAGTCTATAATCTATTTATTTAGATATTCATCAAGTGTTTCTAAATCATAACAAAACTATGGTGCAATTCTATATAACAGGTATTTCCTGTTTTAAACCTTTACAACTGTGACAAACTTAAATATAGCTTGTAATGTGGTAGCGAAAGTGTAAATATTCACTGGCACTATATCTGCTGCACGAAGAACAACCGGCTGCTGCGCCTGTCTAAGCATAACATAAACTATCTTTTTCTCTTTAACATCAAAATTTTCCCATCCACAGCCGTAAATGGCTTGTTCGAACTCCTCAGCGGCGTTTGTGACCTTTTGAAACAAGAAACAGTATAAGAAGAATACCAAGATACAATAAACCACCACGGGCATAAACATCAACCACTGTTCCAATGATAAATAAAAAAATAGGGCGATGCAAACGGCGTTCGAACCGAAGTCGACTCCTAGGGGGAAACTATATAGGGCTTTTAATCTATCAAACACATCGAGGACCAAGACATGGCGACGGATGAGAGACGGTAATAGTTCTCTTGCTTCCTTCTTAGTCTCCTGTAAGTCCTTGTTGTCATTGAAAGCGAACATTTCGAGAGATAGCATGTGGTACATGTTTGCTGTTTGTCCGATAAGGCATACAAGTAAAGCTTGATAGTTCAAGCAGCATGCCATTATTGAGAGCTCCTGAGCAGCAAGGATGGCCAAGCAGATCTCGCGATTGGGTGAAATTGTGAGAGGCTCTATTCCTGTAAAATAATTTCGTATTAGGAGAATTTTGTCTATCGGTTTTATTAGATTTACTCTGTAATGTCATTATTTTGATATATATTTTGACTCACCGACACACGGTACCATCGAATAGTCATTATTAACATCAACTCTATGTGGCAGATAAACAAGAGATGCATTTATTAACTGAGATGCATAAAAGCCAATCACAATCATTTTGACTAATTTGGTTCTTTTCTTATATACCTCTATAAATTTTGGGTTGACACGTGCTAATTGATCACAAATCTCTAATTTTTCCAAGACTTGCCTTAGAATTGGTCTGAAAATAATTTGTTATTTTATACAGATACAGTTTGTTAGTTACAATATCATCATTAATATGAGTATAATTAACCAAACTAAAATTGTTGAATTTATTACCTTTTTATTACCCACCAGGCACTGATATTTGTGATCAGTATTAACAACGAAACATTTACATAGCTCTTTATAAAATCTTCTACGCCATTAGCAAATTTGTACTGATACATAGCACTTCCCAAGGCATATACGTAGAACAACATTGAGAATTGCAAGATAAAGAAAGGAGCTGGAAATATGAAAAATACAATGTTTGCGCAATTGTTGGTTTGAAGATAAAATACACTTTATAAATTAAGTCCAATCAAGACATAAACCATCATCGATGCCATTGATCCTGTTGATACGGATGAGTTTTTGCGAAATGTATTTAGTAAGTATTGAATGGTTCACGGTAGGTAACCGTGAACCATTCAATGTGTGTAAAAAACTACAAACTGAATTAAAGATACAAACCAGATACTTGATTTTTGCGCATAGAAAATCCAACCAAATTCGGTATTATGTTAATGAGCCAAATAATATTGTCAAAGGTGGTCCCTTGCAATTTCTCTTTAACATACTGATAGCGAAATTTCACACTCTCTAAGCAGCTCATTTTAATACAATCAAGTCAAGGCAAAAAATAACTACGGTTTCTTTTTGAAAATGGTATAGAAAAACGTTTAATTAGGTGTTAGAAAGTATAATTTAAGGTTTAAGATAAATACAGCTTGAAGTCTACGATTATTTTGTCGTCGCCTTTTATTAACTTCATAGTCTATGATTAAGGAAAATTAGCGGGGATTGGAAAAATATACTCATAATTCCATAGGGTGGGAAATCCAGATACAAAATAAAAATTAATTTAACAATTACATTTTTAATTGTTTTTGTGTAAGTTTTACAAGTCCGTATTTATGTAAAAAGGAACCACAAAGCAAAAACACAATTCCGGGATATCAAAGGGTTTACATAAACATGTGCAGCTATATTAGGGTTTATTAAAATCATTATTTATTTTATTTTAATTTATTTATAAATTACTAATGTAAGTATTTAGATATAAATTTGCTCTTAATACTCTTAAATTTTCGAGATAATTAGGAAAATGTGCATGTGGTTCCTTTTAACGTTAACTAATTGATAGGTTTTCTCATATACAAAAAAGAACCAAAATCAAAGGGATTACTGATTTAAACGAAACCATGTATTTTTAATATCGTAATAAAGCTTTAATTCACATAAATCTTAAAACAATACAAGTAGAAAGAGTTTATTCTCTAAATTGAATTTCAAAATCCATCGTGTCCAGTCCATTTATTTCATCTTCAACTGCATCGTCACTAGCAAGACCGTTATAAAATGTCTGGGCATCTTCAAAATACAGAAAATTGGTTTCATGCGACTTGGAAGTCGAGCGTGACTTGTAGGCGTACACGATGAAGATATGTCACACGAGCGATTCAAAATAGAGCCCCAGATCTGTTCATCACTCCGAAGATCCTCATCAGACCTTCATTTAGGATAGGGTTCTCTATCAAAATTCATACAAACCTAGTCCGACGAGGCAAAAGCGAATATTCTATTCAAATTGTAACCTGTAATCGTAACCGATTGAAGAGTTTTCTGATGAGAAGGTGGTTTCAGATATTCCATTTGGTAACTATTAGTTTATGGGCCAATTCTACTGGTTGAAATCGAAAAATGAGCAATTTGCTGCACTCTCGAGGTGCAATTCTGTTCATCACTTCGAAGATCCTCATCAGAACTTTATTTAAGTTAAGGTTCTCTATCAACATTCATTCAAACCCAGTCCGGCGACTAAATCGACTAAATGCTTCAAATTGTAACCTGTAATCGTAACCGACTGAAGAGTTTTCTGATGAGAAGGTGGTTTCAGATATTCCATTTATCGGTTACTATTCGTTTATGGGCCAATTGTATTGGTGGAAATCGAAAACTGAGCAATTTGCTGCACTCTCAAGGTGCAATTCTGCTCATCACTCCGAAGATTCTCATCAGATCCTCATCAATTTTTTATGGGACCACCCCTGAGGTATCACCTTTCGAACACAAAAAGAAACATCTCAATCGGTTGAGGCGTCTTCGAATGATCGCAAAAACAACATACAGACGAATTGAAAACCTCCTCCTTTTTCGAAGTCGGTTAAAAACTAAACAATCTACCGTATTATGATTATGTGGAACGATCTCTTCATGTTTTCGAAGATCGTCATCATGTTTTAGGCTTTTGGTGCAATTTTTTTTGAAACGCGTCTTAAAGATGTTTCGGCAGATACAAATTGAAACGCTTTTGAGGTGCAATTCTGTTAATCACTTCAAAGATCCTGGTCAGATCTTCACCAAATTTTTATGGGACCATCCTTGAGGTAGACTCCTTCTAACAAAAAAAGATTCATCAAAATCGGTTAATAAACAAAGAAGATATGCGGGAACATCCATAAAAAAAAATACATACAACCGAATTGAGAACCTCCTCCTTTTTTTGAAGTCGGTTAAAAAACAATAAAACTTTCTTCGAGGAGAAAAAAAACGGTCGTCACGTATTCAAATCTCTCGTTGAATGTCACCTATTTTGACAGTTGTTTAACGTATTATTTTCAAATTTAAGTTATTGCACTTTAAGCCATATTAATAAAGTAATGAAGTAAAATTTCGTTTTAACTCATATTCTGCGGTACTTTAATGGAACCACAAACTAGTGGTTCTATTATTTTACAATATTTATTAATACATGATGGAACCAAATGTTTGTGGTTCTATTGTTTTGCAATATTTATTTATGCAGGATAGAACCAAAAGCTTGTGGTTCTATTTTGTAAAAAAATAATACCAGTTAAATTAAGAATTTATTTTACGTATAACGATACCACAGAAACGTGGTTCCATTTTGAGTATTAAAAATAATCGTTAATAATAGAAATGTGTGTAATGTACAATGGTACCAAGTAAGTGTGGATCTGTTTTGTATAAAATGACATTGTAGTAATATCGTTTATTTGTTTGACCAATAGAGTCCCGTAGTCCTGTGGTTCGGTTTTACGTTATATATAATGTTTATTAATGGCTCTTGGTTCCTTTCTGCTTTTTGTATACCTTCTTTCCAAGGGAAAAATCATGCGGTTCTTTTTTGTATATGAATTTAGACCGGTTTTAAATTGAGTATTCGTCAATAAAAGTAAAAAGAAAAAATGTCGAGTGGTTCCATTTTGCATAAAGACGGACATTATTGTTTTTCTATATTTTAAAGGCTGCAACATATTTGTAAATGTTTTGCATTGTACCAGCAAAGGTTAACAGACAGATTGGTATTATTTTCCCAGCACGAATCATCACTGGCTTTTGCGCTTGCTGTAAAATTAACAACACGGACTTTTGTTCCTTTACATCTAAGTACTGCCAGCCACAACAGTAAACAGCCCTTTCAAACATCTCCGAAGCATTTGTCAATCGCTGCCCTAGACAACAATAAAGCAAGAATACACACAAATAGTAGCAATTCAAATGAACAAAGGTCAAAGAAACTTCTAGGGGTAAAATGAAAAATAAACATATAGATACGGCGTTAAGAGAAAACCCAATTCCTATTACAAGCCCGAAAAGATCTTGAATACCGCAAACTGTTTCTATCAGCAGAGAATGTCGTTTGACTATATTCTTTATTGTATCAGTAATAAGGCTCATTTCAGTTTGATAGACCTTTCCGGCAATGTGTCTAAAGTTTTCCATGTCTTTGCAGAGGATTTGAAAGACTGCAGTAGTGTGAGAGAAGAGAAAAAGGACAGTTGCGTCGTATCCTGCCACTACAAAAATGCTCGTTACTATTTGCCCAGCTAGAATAATCATACAGATTTGCTCATTAGGGGACTCTGTTATAGGTTCCAATCCTAAAAAAAAACATTTTAATTATCAATGCTCCTTCACTATATGTTCAGCTCTATTACGTCAAAGTCAGATACATTGATACTTTTCATTTAGCCTAAAACATTGAAAGGATATTGCCTCATTTAGTATGGACGCTGTCCCAAACAAATCGCTGCGATGTGTCATGCCTCATTTGAAAGGCCTTAATGTGTACTCCATTTTATATTATGGCAGCAAAAAAATCCCACCCAGTGGAACCGAGATATTTCGTCATCAATACAACGTCTCGTACTATGAAAGTTATAGAACTCGCATAGCCATTACTATTTAATTAGACGTGTAACACCTTCATGTGGTAGTTCAAATGAAAGACCTTAACTAGGACTACATTTTGTTCTACATTACAAAAAAATCCCATCAGAAGGAACAGATATATTTCGTCTTCAATACAACGTCTCGTACTATGAAAGTTATAGAACACGCATAGCCATTACTGTTTAATAAAATGTGTAAGTAACACCTTCATGTGGGGTAGCTCGAATGAAAGAGGTTAACTAGGAATACATTTTTGTTCTACATCACAAAAAAATCCCATCAGGAAGAACCAAGATATTTCGTCTTCAATACTACGTCTGGTAGTAAGAAAGTAATAAATCTCGCATAGCCATTACTATTTAAACATTAAACACCTTTATTAGATACCTCAAATGAAAGGTCTTAAGTAGGACTAGGTACATTTTTGTTCTACATTAAAAAAAACCACTAGGTGGAACCGAGATAAATAATAGTATTTAGCTTTAAAAAGGTAATTGTTTTTTTTTATCACTTTTGCTCATAAAGTGGATCTTATTAAACCGCTTTTAAGCTCATAATGCAACGTATTATACACGCGTGCTATATAAAAATATCCAACTAGTGCTAAAATCAATGTTATCCCGATAAGTTAAATACGTATCTTACTGCTAATTACATGTTAGGGCCCTTGCCCACGGCGACTTTTTGTCGCGATGCAGTCGCGCGTTTCATAAACGCGCGACAGCATCACTACTAACGCACGTTAGTCGCATTTGCAACGCGCTACATACGCAATGCCAACGCGCTACAGCATCGCGACTGTATCGACGCAAACGCGCGACCGTGTCGGCAAAACGTCGAATAAATCATTCTATAACAACTTCTGAATGTATGCTCATAGTTTTTTAGTATTTTAAACGTTGTTACGTAATGTCTACCAAGTAATCTCTCTTTGTTAAATGGGTGCATCCAATTTTGACGCCGCTTTCGTTGCCCACGCTTCGGCTGCTTACAAAGCAGCACCAAAGACAACGTGACTAATGTTGCCTCAACGGAGTCCATCTTGCAACTGTAGCGATCACCACAGGCATTTTTGTGCGCGCGACGGTATCGCGTTGAAATCGCGACTGAATCGTGGTTATGTGGGCGAGGGCACACTGCTAGCGATCGCATCGCGACTGTATCGATGCGAACGCGCGACAGCATCGCTACTGCATCGCTACAAAAAAGTCACCGTGGCCGAGGGGCATTAAGTAGATGAAACATTCTTAATTTATCTGGGTTATACTGTTTTAATGTATAGAAAAAAGGTACCAACAAAGAGTTTTTAAGCCTTGCTGGCCTCAAAACTCTTTGTTGGTACCTTTTTTCTTCTTTTTAAAAGGATGCCTCAAAGTCTGATAGCGAACGATAATTTTACGTGATAACGTCTTTGAAAACAATTAAAAATTGAGTTGTTTTTTTTTTGTTTTTTTTTTAGGTACATAAATATATTTTTTCCTTGCCATTATATTCTGTTTTAAGAGATTTGTTGTTGTTTGAGAGAATGGAAAAAACCCTAAAAAAATATTGTATGTCAGACGACGATGTAATAAGACCGATCTCAATGTATGGTTGCGAAGCCTGGACACTAACGCTAAAAGAGGAGAACAAACCCTTGGTAGCGGAGAGGAAGATATTGAGGAGAATTTTGGGACCAACCAAGAGAGAGGACGGCTCATGGAGAGTAAGAAAAAATGTGGAGTTGGAAGAGCTTGTGGCTGAGCCTAATATCATCGGCGAGATCAAATCGGCCCGACTTCGCTGGCTTGGCCACATCGAGAGAATGGAGGAGGATCCAGCGGTGAAAAGAGCATATCTAGGACGACCTCAGGGGAGACGGCCAGCTGGCAGACCTAGGTATCGCTGGATAGACCAACAAGACCTGCAAGTCCTTCATGCAGCCGATTGGCAACAAGTGGCGCAGAATAGGGTGCAATGGCGGCTTTTGGTGTCGGAGGCCAAGATCCACTTCGGGTCGCTGAGCCAGCGTAAGTAAGTATGTCAGACGAGGCTGTATAGGTTAAAAGTCTTTTGCCTAGCCTTTCTGGAGTGTAATTAGCAAAAAATAGTAAACCTAATCTAAACTTCTTAAAAACTTTTTATTATTTTAACAAGTTTTTTTTTATTCGCAACTGTGATAAAAACGTCGTACGATACACGTGTGGATTGATTTTTGTATCTCGGCTTTTTAAACGCCCTCGCATACCGCGGTCGCGCGTGTTAAACCGCCTCTATGCAAAGATCAATTTTCCACACTTGTATCGCAATGTACTATAATAATCGACTTCCAACAATTCAATCTTGTGGAGCCTTATTTGTTATCTTACTGGTCTAGTTGCGGAAAATAGCTATCTCATAATTATAACTATATTTTAAGTGTTCAAAATCCCAACAAATGGATGCCACACAGGTGCAGGTGCAGGTTGACCAGCGCTGTAACTGCGTCATGCAGTGGTAGCTAATGGTGAGGCAGATCCTGGTTAGCGGCACACGACTCCTGAGACTACCTACCTTAATAGGTTTTTTGTGTTTCTGATTATTATTATTTTTTTGTTTTATGTTGTTCATTGTTTTTCTCGTTATAACGTCGTGTGCTTATATAATAAGCGTTTTCTTTTTTTTCTATTATTTCAGATTATTTAATATGAAATCGATTAGGCCAAGGCTTTATTTATAACATCGCGCGTCTTTTGCAAGAAGACGACATACTTATATTATAGACGACCTCTGTGGCGCGTCGGGCGAACACCCGACTGCGACGCAGAAGGTTGCGGGTTCGATTCCCGCCGGGAACAAGTATTTATGTTGACCATAAATTCTTGTTTCTGGTTCTGGGTGTTTCCTATATGTATAATATGTATATATTTACAAAAAAAAAAAAGTATATAAGTAGTTTATCCGTTATCTGGCACCCATAACACAAGCATTAAGTTGCTTAGCTTGGGGCTGGATGGCGATGTGTAATATGTCCTGAAATATTTATTTATTTATATGTTTTTAAATTATTTTTATCACAGTTGCTCTTATAGTAAATCTTATTAAACCGATATTAGGCTCATAATACAAGGTATTACGCACGCGTGCGTTTTACTTTAACGCATAAGTGCTGTAAAGTTATCCCGATAAGTTAAATTAGTATCTTATTGCTAAATGCATGTTATTTAGATCAGATGTAGCTAATCCTACCTCTCTGTTAGAACCTTCTACACAATTCTGGCTTATGTGGCTAATTCAACCTATCTGTTAGAATAGAACCTTTCACACCATTCTGACAGATGTAGCTAATCCAACCTGTTAGAATTATGCAGACAGTTTTAACAGAGAGGTTGGATTAGCTACATCCGTCGTCATTTGAGGTACCACATGAAGGTGTTAAACGTTTAAATAGTAATGGCTATGCGAGATTTATTACTTTCTTACTACGAGACGTAGTATTGAAGACGAAATGTCTTGGTTCCTCCTGGTGGGATTTTTTTGTGATGTACAACAAAAATGTAGTCCTAGTTAAGCTCTTTCATTTGAGCTACCCCACATGAAGGTGTTACTTACACATTTTATTAAACAGTAATTGCTATGCGTGTTCTATAACTTTCATAATACGAGACGTTGTATTGAAGAAGAAATATATCTGTTCCTCCTGATGGGATTTTTTTGTAATGTAGAACAAAAATGTAGTCCTAGTTAAGGCCTTTCATTTGAGCTACCACATGAAGGTGTTACACGTCTAATTAAATAGTAATGACTATGCGAGTTCTATAACTTTCATAGTAGAAGACGTTGTATTGATGACGAAATATCTTGGTTCCTCCTGGTGGGATTTTTTTGTGATGTACAACAAAAATGTAGTCCTAGTTAAGGCCTTTCATTTGAGCTACCACATGAAGGTGTTACACATCTAATTAAATAGTAATGACTATGCGAGTTCTATAACTTTCATAGTAGAAGACGTTGTATTGATGACGAAATATCTTGGTTCCTCCTGGTGGGATTTTTTTGTGATGTACAACAAAAATGTAGTCCTAGTTAAGCTCTTTCATTTGAGCTACCCCACATGAAGGTGTTACTTACACATTTTATTAAACAGTAATTGCTATGCGTGTTCTATAACTTTCATAATACGAGACGTTGTATTGAAGAAGAAATATATCTGTTCCTCCTGATGGGATTTTTTTGTAATGTAGAACAAAAATGTAGTCCTAGTTAAGGCCTTACATTTGAGCTACCACATGAAGGTGTTACACGTCTAATTAAACAGTAATAGCTATGCGACTTCTATAACTTTCATAGTACGAGGCGTTGTATTGATGACGAAATATCTCGGTTCCACTGGGTGGGATTTTTTTGCTGCCATAATATAAAATTGAGTACACATTATGCCCTTTCAAATGAGGTACGACACATCGTAGCGATTTGTTTGGGACGCTAAGCGGCATTATCCTTTGAATTATTTTAGTCGCCCCTAAATGCTTGTCGTCTGACAGGCCTAGTGATTGTAGACCTTCGCCTGCCCCGCTCTTGAGCTAATACGCACTAAAACAAAATCTCGATTCGCCTACTTCGCTCGTGAATTAGTACGCAATGGGTCGAAATATCAATATGCCGATCTCTCGTTAGGTCTAGACAAAACGCAGACTGCGTTTTAGGTACTCAGCGACTAAAGGATATCAGCTGGCAGAAAAACCACCCGGCGGTTTCTTCATACATTTTAATATGGCGTCATCTGTCAGCCAGTTGATGAATAGATAGATAGATAGATAACTTAAAAAATAATAATTAAAAAAAATAATAATAATAATAAATAAGCCCGCAGGGCACCTTGAGGCGAGGTGACGGGGAGTAGCGACCCCGCGGTCCCGAGTGCTCCTGGGGGAAGCAACCGTTCCTCATCTCCGGCTGGCCTTAGTTGGCTGATCGGAGTGAACAATGACGAGGAAGCGGTCCCCCGCCTCTGGCTTGCCTTAACCGGCCGTCCAGAGTGGAGTCGCAAGAGTATATTCGAAGGATATATGCCATACGTAAGTGGTGAGTGGGCCAGGTAGGCTGGACCCTCAGGGAGCCCGTGACCTGAGTTTAAAACCCAGTGCGGCGTCACTATCCTTTAGCCACTCTCGTCCCTGTTGCCCCCTTGCTGTAATTTACTCAGCTGATTAGGGTGGCCCAGTTTGAGAGTTGGCGAGTCTCCACCTGCCACTTTTACATGTTTGTTGAACATTGTTACGGCAGGTGCCATAGTACCCATAGTTCCCCAGTATCCAGTCCACTACCATCCCATCACAATAGCCCAAGTAGTAGTTTTCTCCTGTAGTTTATCAACAGTTCTATTCAAATCGGAGGTTGTCCTTGGCTGCATTTTATAGTGCAGACAGGGATAATCGCCGGTTTGATGTCCACATCATACTTTGCCATTAAACTTGTTATTGTAAAGGGCCTCTACGTGTTGGCTTCGGCCCCACGCATGCCTTCCAAAGGTCCGGGACTCCATAGTCCCGTGATATAGGACATATAACAAACAAATAATAAATAAAATAATAATTTTATTTTTAAAAAAATAATAAAATAAAGTGGTGGTGGTGGTATAATAATATTAATGGTAATTTTATAGGAACACACATGGAACACACTATGTACAATGACGTTGCATTATTTTATTTGTTTCAATTGCTCTGTATGTCGACTAGTTAATTTGTTCCTATGACAGTTGGCGTATTTCATCATGAATCTCTAGATAGGCATGTCAGACGACAATAATTATTTAACGACTTACTGAAAATTTTCATTTTGAAAAGGTATTTCAATTAACTCTTGTATGAACACATCTGATTTTAATTTTTTTTTAAACTTACCAACACAATTAGTTATTGCATAACTTGTCATATCTGTAATTCTCGATGGTATAAATACGATGACATGATTTATAAAATGAAACGTGTAACATGTTAGAACAATAATTTTTATGTTCCTCAACATAATTACATACTTGTCCATGAATTTACTGGTCTCTAATATTAATGAATCGTTCTCTGAAGATAGTTTTAATAGGTATTTTATTTTGTTCCTGGAAATTAATAAGTATAAAAATATACACAGATATTTCTTCAAATACTACTCTTTGCATTTTTTTTAGATTCCGTAAGTATTTAAAAATTAATACCTTTTAAAAACAAACCACATCGTATCGGTGCAGACCATTACAAAAACGGTAACATTGAAGAAGTTGCTGACGACATTCAACATGTTTTCGACGTAATACACAAGGTAGACGATAGATCCGATAATGAAAACATATACCGACGATGACATATGTAATATCCAAAACAATACTAGAACAAATAGAGTAATTTAATAAGTATTATTTTTAGTGTCAAGCATCGACGACTTATACCTACTCGAGCCAGATCCATTGAAATAAATTTAGGTGCATATCGTGCTGTAATTGTTTTTAAGAGCGAAGGGTTGAATTGAGCAACCTACACGTTGCTCAATCAACCTTTACCAGAATTGAGCTAAGACAGATCGGATATTTAATAAGGCTATAGTAGCTACGGCAGTGAAAACCACAACTACAGCTATAAAACTTTAAAAATACAGTGATTAACCAACAAACAAATGATTCAGTCATGTACCTTTCACATTTTCATCTGACGCAGAAAACCCAGCGACTTTCGGTAAGAAAGTGGTCAACCAAATAAGATTATCAAAAGAATGCTCCATCAGACGTTTTTTCATTCTTAAGAACAAAGCCATTTTTCATGACAAAACTAAACATTCAAATGCCGTGTAAGTATCGTATGCAATTATATACAAGTCTAATTAGTTTGCCATTCTTGTTAAATGTAATTAAAGGATGGTTAAATAATTTTCCGTCTAATTTGATCTAATTTGCAGTACAAATAAGTCAATTTTCTGTATTATTTTATTTACCTTTTTGCAGAAATGTTATGTGTTACTTAATTTCGTCATAATTATGTGGTTATGGACTCTAACAAAATGTAGATATATTTAATCTCCATGAAATCACGGTTCGAACATTATAAAATTATTTTAAGTTATCATATCGAAAAATAGTACATTGCGATACAAGTGTGGAAAATTGATCATTCCATAGAGGCGGAGGCGAGCGTGGCAAAAGCTGAGATGGAATGATCAATTCACACGTGTATCGTACGACGTTTTTTATCACAGTTGCGAATAAAAAAAAGACTTGTTAAAATTTTAATAATAAAAAGTTTTTAAGAATTTTAGGTTATGTTTACTATTTTTTGTTAATTACACTCCCGAAAGGCTAGGCAAAAGACTTTTAACCTATAGGTACAGCGTCTGATATACAATATTTTTTTAGGGTTTTTTTCATTTGTTTTTGCGTCGGCGGTTAAAAACAGAATATAATGGTAAGGAAAAAATATATTTATGTAACTAAAGAAAAAACAAAATAAACACAAAACTCAATTTTTAATTATTTTCAAAGACGTCATCACGTAATATTATCGTTCGTTATCAGACTTTAGAGACAACCTTTTGAAAAGAAGAAAAAAGGTACCAACAAAGAGTTTTAAGCCAGCAAGGCTTAAAAACTCTTTGGATGGTACCTTTTTCTATACATCAAAACAGTATAACCCAGATAAAAAAAATGCCGGCCAGTAATAAAAATTGTTTCTATCTTGTAGAGAATAACATTTTAAACAATGTTTACTAAGGCAACAGAGAGCTACGATCAAAAATCGTTGAGTTATTTTACATTGAAAACCCAAAAAATGCATTTTATAGAGATCCGTTTGACCACTTTTAAGATCCCACTAAAACTTCTGAAAGGGTTATTGGATATACCTATGTATATAAATATAATAAAAACAGACAAAGCTTATCCATTTACTACTTATTTTTATATTTTTTCTGTAGTAATATCTTAAAAGTGGTCAAACGGATCTCTACAAAATGCATTTTTTTGGGTTTTCAATGTAAAATAACTCAACGATGATTGATCGTAGCTCTTTGTTCTCTACAAGATAGAAACATTTTTTTTTCTGGCCGGCACCTTAATTTTTGGGTACGATTTGAATGATGTCCTTTAGAATTTTTCATCTACTATATGTCATTAGCAGTAAGATACGTATTTGACATATCGGGATAACGTATTATTTTAGCACTAGTTGGATTTTTTTTTATCGCACGCGTGTATAAAACGTTGCATTATGAGCCTAAAAGCGGTTTAATAAGATCCACTTTATGAGCAACTGTGATAAAAAGTATATTATTCAACAAGATCACGAATCTAACCGCCAAAATTTACTGAATAAAAATAAAAATGTATATCAACGTCTGGTCTTAAAACATTTTTTTACACTATGGAATAATGACGATTATTTCAATTTACAGAAATACCTACTATCCAACTGAATAATATGTTACAACATTAATTCACTTTTGTTTACTAACCAACAAAACAGTAATTATATTTGTTTTCCTTTCGATTGCTGCATTTCTAGGCAGGCATAGTTATGTAAATATCATTTTCATTACTCATACTCCGAAAGTAGGTCTAAATATGCCTGAAGGGCGTGTAGAAAATAAAACTTTCAGCCCTAGGGAAAATCGCTTTCACTGACAGCTGTCATGTCAAATTATGGCTTCGCACGGCTTGTGCAATGTGCATGTAGCGAGTATCAGTATCATTACGCATTAGGAACTTCAAAAACCTTACCTCCTTGCTTTAAGTGACACCAAAAAATAGCACTACATGTATATAACCTCTTTGGTCCCAACCTTGTAAGAGGATCAGGTAGTATGGAGTCTCTCATTCACTCTCGTTGTTAGGAAGAATTTTATGTATTATTCGTAATGAAAAGCACGGTGTTTACCTCGGGTGAAAGACTCATTAAGTCCCTCGAACTATTAGCGCCCTCGCTACGCTCGGGCGCCAAACTCCATCTCGGGACTTGTAATGAGTGACTTTCACACCTAGGATAACAATGTACTATTTTCTGTCTGCTGCGGTTTGGTATATCGTTGAATTTTATACTTATTCGTATTGTTAAAAATGCAATAATTCTTAATAGCTTCCAACCAGTGTTGCCGAACTATCGATACTATCAATTGTATCGATAGTATGGCGCATAGTAATACTATCGATATAAAACAAAAGCAACCAAACTATCAATTGAATTATATGAAAACAATCGATTAAGTATATCGATAGGCAGAAGCCTATATTACACAACAATTGATACTATCGATAGTATCGATTGTAATCATCCAATAGTATTGATACTATCTATAGTTTAGTTACTTTTTATTATAGACTTTTGATACTGTCGAAGTATCTACACTGTGGATACCATCGAAGTATCTATACATCGATAGCCTATCAATACTACTGATTTTTATAAACTATCGATAGACTATCAATCGACAACACTAAGTACTTTTAGCATCTAGAACAGACAAATTATAGTATGCATATCTAGGTCTTGTTTCGATTGACCAATAACTAAATGTAGGTAAATTCAGACAGTCAACATTGTAGCAAACTAAAATAAAAAAAAACTGGTTGCCTGTAAAGTCGGTATACGGGCGAAAGTTTTACGTGACAACAACTGTGCTCGAGTGGAAGGGACGCGTGCCTTTAACTTTTTATGTCTGTCTCTCTCGCTCTTAGGCGGGCTAACCATGCCCGCGTGCCTCTCACTCGCTCTCATTGTGAGCGCATAACGTCAGCGGAGCGTAACGCAGTTTCTTGAAGTGTCACCCGGCAAACCAATTTATAAGACGTTGTCACGTCAAAATCAATGTGGTAAGCAATTTATGATGTTCTAAAGGACTAATATTTTTCATTTTTCTTCCGACTGTACTTTCCTAAGCAAACGCAAAGTACCTGAATACAAGAGACATACTAATTTATTACACAGTAATCAAGCATGTCGTTGTCGACGCTATTATTTTAACCATACGTCGTAATTAAATAGCGACGTATAGTTAAAACAATTATCAAATGCAGATTTTCACATATTATAAATTGAATGTTTTTTTTGTAAAAAGTTCATATATTGGTATATTAATATACATATTATATTACATGTACTTTATATCTAATACTAGCTGCGCCCAACGGTTTCACCCGCGTAATCGCGTAAGTCCCGATCCCGTGGGAATATCGGGATAAAAAGTAGCCTATGTATTCATTCATGTCTCCAGCTATCTAGATACCTAGTTTCATCGTAATCAGTCCAATAGTTTTTGCGTGAAGGAGTAACAAACATTTATTATTTTATTTTATTTATTTTTATTTATTAAGGAAGACAAACAGTTACACTTTACTAGAGGATAAAACTAAATCTAAAACTAAATACCATTTAAATGTCTCCACAAATGGCTTGCTAGACGCTTGATTTTACACTATAGATAATTACGACTAAGGAAGAGAATAAAAACAACCGATAACAATGTGAAAAGAAAGAAAAGAAAATATAACAAATTTAGACTAAAAGTTCCGCATTCAACCACTGATTTGTCAGAGTATTTTTGATTGTGTAAGAAGAAGTGTTGAACAGATCAAATTCAGGAAAGTCAACAAGGTTGTTAAAATTGTTCGCTGTTCTAATAAAAAAAGAATTTCGTCTGTAGTTGGTGCCACTACGGGACACCCCCAGACGTACATACACATACACACTCACGCACACACAAACTTTCATATTTATAATATTAGTAGGAATAGGAAGTAGGATAGGAAGTAGAATAGGATTAAAAGGAGAAAAATATTTTTTATTTTTTTATTTGTAACAAACAGGCTCCGAAAGTACAAGATCGATTTCGATTAAACTTGGTATGAGGCTGAGGATACATTGATTCATTGGAAATAACATAGGCTACTTTTTATTCCCACGGGATCGGGAGTTACATGGGTGAAACCGCGGAGCGCTTCTTCGATGTTTAGTAGGCACAAGCATGTATCATAATATTTCATAGATAGGTTAATGTTAATACCTACATTACCATATAACTATAGATACATACTTTACTTTTTATCAAATCTTTCTCCGATTTTCTAGCTACCAAGGTCATTTCTGTGAACGCAGCAACGGTCTACTTTGTGGTAGCTCTGAAAGTGAAACCTGCAAATGTGGGATATTTATGCGCGCTGACGGTTGTTCTGCCACTGTTCTAAGAATGATGAAGCTTCCAGCCTATAAGGCGAACAATAAGGTGGGTTACATAAAGAAGAATTCAACGTTATTTTAGACGCTCAACCTATACTCATCTTTATACTGTAGAATATTTTTCACGTAATAAGTACCGAAAGAAACAGTCATACGCTTTAATCTGTGTGCTGCCCTCTTACGAAAATGTGCTGCACTAATTCAAAGCTACCAACCAGCCAGTTCCTACACATTGTCTAATACTACGAAACCAATACGTACTAGTTACGTAGCAAATCAATAGATGTCGCTAGTAGTAGCTTTATTATTAGTTTTAGAGGATAACGAATTCGAAGGTCGTTTTTAATAATAGCACCTTCAAAACAGGTCTTGCTAGTATCAACTTTATTTTAGACGCTCAACCTATACTCATCTTTATACTGTAGAATATTTTTTACGTAATAAGTACCGAAAGAAACAGTCATACGCTTTAATCTGTGTGCTGCCCTCTTACGAAAATGTGCTGCACTAATTCAAAGCTACCAACCAGCCAGTTCCTACACATTGTCTAATACTACGAAACCAATACGTACTAGTTACGTAGCAAATCAATAGATGTCGCTAGTAGTAGCTTTATTATTAGTTTTAGAGGATAACGAATTCGAAGGTCGTTTTTAATAATAGCACCTTCAAAACAGGTCTTGCTAGTAGGTTTACTACCTTGTTTTGTTATATTTGTTTAAATATTACGACTATATGCAAAGTTTTTAGAGTTTGTTAGCATTAATATGCAGTTTACTTCAAAGACTTTTAAAATATTATATTAGACTGGACCATTCCTTACGCTTAGTTCAAATTTACTAGTACAAAATCGCTCTGTCTAACTTGCACGAGACTGTTGTGTCTACGGAGAAGACTTACTACTACGAGTTGTTAACGTATTCCATCAAATGTATTTCCGTATCGAGTATTTCTGAATATGGCCAATACGCGAGCTAATACCGTAGATAGCTCCGTGACCATTAGGTGTAGATTAGGTGTAGAGCGGTGTTGGCCTAGTGGTAGATACCTCGACTTTCATTCTGAAGGTCGTGGGTTTGAATCCAGGCCGGTCGTGCACCAATGTATTTATCTTAAGAGAAATTTATGTGCGCTAATTGACATTGCTCTTACGGTGAAGGAAAACATCGCGATGAAACCCGCGGCTTAGTTGGCTCCAGAAGTATTGACAAGTTCTCTCTAAGCTAAGCTGTGAGTAGGCTTTTGCCCAGCAACTTCTACCTAGTTGCTGGGCAAAAGCCTACTCCATCTTCACGCACAATTCCGCACAAAGGACCCAATTAAAAAGTGTCTAATCGCGGAAAACAGCCCGTATACAAGTACATACAAGTAGGTGTAGATTCGGTAGTATGGAGATACTGTTTAAGCTATCTATCATGCTACGGTGATTAAGTGCGTAAACAACTAGTGGTAGGGGTTATCACGCGCAAAAAAAAAACAAGAGCTCATGTTTTTTTTGTAGAGTCATACTACCCAATGGACCGTTTAGCCCAATTATGTGTAATGCCCACTCTATGGATAGGTTTAATTTCTTTTGGTAACTCGTGTCTTTTTAACTATTCCACATGATGTGTTATTTCTAACATTTTAACTTAAATCATTTGTAGATACTTAAACAGTTTATTTTATAGACTAGTAGCTATTGATAAAACTTACCTAGTAAATACTACAAAGTAAATAAGTATATTTAATTTATTTTATACCTATTCATTTCGTGCGATAAGCGACCTCTCAATGCTTCTCAATCTCATATCAATCACTACATAGTATAAAACAAAGTCGCTTTCTCTGTCCCTATGTCTCTGTATCCCTATGTATGTTTAAATCTTTAAAAATACGCAACGGATTTTAATGCGATTTTTTTTAATAGATAGAGCGATTCAAGATGAAGGTTTATATGTATAATACATGCATAATATAGCCGTGCGAAGCCGGGGCGGGTCGCTAGTTTAGTATAAATCTTAAAATGTAAAAACATTTTTGAAGTGAAAACTTCTTATGGCGCGTTGGGCACTTTTGTGGGTGAGCATTTTCAGCCGTTCTCGCGACAGATGAGATTTGACAGATGAGATTTTACACAGATATACAGCGCGACAGATGAGATTTTACACAGATATACAGTTTTCACTTCTGCCTGCACTCCCGGAGTGTGCTGTTTTTTTCTAAATTGAATTATTGAACCGAATATTTCTACAGTCCTATCGTCTTTACCATCTTCTTCATGCCGACTTCAACATTATGATCATTAATATTTATGTGGGTGAAAAGTATTACGGAAACTGCAAGTTAATATTGCACAAATATATAATTTCAGAAGCAACAATTGACCCTCCCTTACATTAAATTACAAGCGAACGTCAAAACAACATTAACCACATTCAAAAATGATTAAATCTAAAAATATACCTACATTAAATCTATAATCTCCTTACATATTTTAAATAAATAATTTGTCGATAGTCGTGATGTCTTGGTCAAATCAGTGAAATTATTTAAACAATTCATTTATTTTGTAAAATTATTCCAATTTATGTTTAATAAAATGAGAACCTCCTCCTTTTTTGAAGTCGGTTAAAATATCGTTAAGAGGAAACGATTATGAAAATTCACTGCAATAAGTACATAGTGGTACTTATCACATAGTATTTACAATTTGTATATACAGTAGAGCCTCAATAATCCGTACTCAGAATAATCCGAACGCCGCTGTAATCCGAACTGCTGACTTGGTTTGGATTGGGCTGATGAAAATGACTTGTCCTTATCCGAAAAGATGATGCTGCGTAATTTGAGGGATAAAGCCTTTTTTTGGTCAATAAATAGAACCCGCCAAACTAAAATTGATGACTTTATGAATAAGTAACGTATTCTGTTGTTTAAATATGTATGTTATAATAACCTCAATAAATATTTTCTGTCTTAATATACTTGCATTTTTTAACATATGTACTATAATCCGAACGCTCCGTGAGTCCGAACAGGGGTTATTTTTTGGTAGTTCGGATTATCGAGGCTCTACTGTATTTTATTTGTATCGTTCTCCTTTGTTTGATTAGGAATGTCATTATTTGGGATATTTAAAGCTTTAGTTCACGTAACGCTGTACGAATACACCGGATGACCCCGGTGAGCGTCCTGTCAGCTATGATTCTCATTCACACTCCGCACTCGCCGTATCAGCTCCTCGACTTGCTTGTACGGACTCTGACAACCATCATTCACTTCTATTAAATAAGGCCCTGTATCACTATCCCCTTTTTCCGGAGTATAGCAGCCACTGGAACCGTCTGTTACTGTCTTATTCAGGAACGGTTCCACATCAGGAACGACTGGAAGAGAAGGCGCTACAGCTCCGTTAGTTTCGTTTATATTGTGCTCGGTTTCCTTTTGCCGCAGCCATATAGGCGAATCTACGTATATCCTAGGCCGCTCTCGCAAAGCGTTACTTCTTTCTAGAGCCGGTCTTCGAACTGGTACAGGAGGTCTATAACCAGCCTGTATAGGAACTCTTCTCCCGAATACGGAGCAGATGAGCCCTTTAAGAGCTGCCCTAAAGTCTTTTAAGTGGTAAGCGTAAAGTAATGGATTGATTGCTGAGTTTAAGTGAGAGACGATGATGCAGACGTAGGTGAGAGGGTTCGGAATGTCTAGTTCTGGAACGAATGCTTTTACGGCGTTGACGGTGTAGAGGGGGATCCAACAGATTATGAAGAAGAAGACGATGATGGCGAGGTTCTGTGTCGCTTTGACCTCGCGCTTCTGGGCAGCACCGAGGACTCTCAGCATGGTCCCTCCTCCTGGCACCCGGCGGCCTCCTTCGACCATCATAACCTCGCTCATCTGGAAGTGGAAAATATCTATATTTAATTTTTTTTTATTTAATTATTTAAATTGACGTGTCTGTTTGTTGCATCGTAGCTCTCGAACGGATGAACCGGTTTTGTTTTCTTTTATGTTTGAAAGGTGAATTCGACGGGAGTGTTCTATGTACCTCACTATGATCAAAATTCAAAAGTTATATGCAATTTTCCTTATCAGTCCAGAGTTTTTCAATTATATTACTTTCAAGTGTCTTAATAGAAATTGCCACTTATTCAATGAACTTTTAAATTCACATGTCACTTTTTAATAAAAGGTGAACACTGTGTTGGCATTGAATTCTTGCATCGCAAAAATAAAAGATCGCCTTGAATGCGTATGGGACGGAAGTGTCTCATGCGTGGTCATGAATGCGGTGTGTGTGTGGCATCGAACTCAGCGAACAGGAAAGTCTATCTGATTATACCACAGTGGCTTTTATTCGTCATCTATACTACTACTAGCTGTACCGGCAAACGTTGTTTTGCCATTTACAAAAAAAAACGTTAAGAAACAAAATAAAAAATAGATAGGAGCCGATTCTCAAACCTACTAAATATGCATATAAAATTTCATAAAAAATCCGTCAAGCCTAACGTAACTAACATTATGACACGAGAATTTTATATATTAGACTAGCGACCCGCCCCGGCTTCGCACGGCTGTATTTTGCATGTATTATATCTAAAAACCTTCCTCTTTAATAACTCTATCTATTCTATTATTAAAAAAAACGCATCAAAATCCGTGCGTAGTTTTAAAGATCTAATCATACATATGGACATAGGGACGGCGAAAAGTGACTATTAATTTTATACTATGTAGTGATTGATGATGATAGAGATTATTAGAGATGTAGTGATTATAAAGAGGAAAGATTTTTTTGGTTTTTATTGTTTGTTTGTAACGAATAGGCTCCAAAACTACTGGACCGATTTTGATGAAACTCGATATGAGAAAACATTGATTCATTGGAAGTAACATAGGCTACTTTTTATCCCGATATTCCCACAGGATCGGGAGTTACGCGAGTGAAACCGTGGAGCGCTGCTAGACTGTGTGCGTGTGCGCCTGTTACACATGTAATATTAAGGTTGATAGAAAGAAAAGAGATTGTTAATCAGTAATAGTTGTTTGTTTTGGTGATATTTTACTTCTAAATGCTAATATTGTCTCAAATTAACATGGCCATCATATTAAACATACGTAGAAATTGTTAGTTCGCAAAGAGAAAGTTAATGTACAATATTTACCCGACTTCAAGGAAAGGGTAATGTTTTTTGACGTGATAACGTCTAATAAATTGATGGAACATCACCTGCATTCACAAAAAAGTGTCATGGTAACATGACCATGACGCGTCCGTTCCCGTTAGGAAACAGAGTATTTAACAATAATATCGCTCATCTGGGCTTGTGTTATGGTGACGAATGACAAATAGAAGACTTAATTGAAAAAAAAAATTGAAGAAAAAAAAGGAAAAAATATATAAAAGAATAACAAAAAAATCTCAATTTTTTTCATCGTTTTCATATGACGTTATCACGTAAAATTATAGTCCGTAAACCGACTTTACAGCCAACCATTTTTTTGTTTATTAAAACAAATAGGTACAGTCACATTACCAACTAGCTGAACCCCACGTGACCCAGAACTCACTTGCATTATCTGTATCTGTAAAAAATATAATATTTACCTATTTTGTTAGTTTTTATATTGTATTTTGTATTTTATAGTATACTAGCTGCCCTCCGCGGTTTCACCCGCGTTACTCCCGATCCCGTGGGAATATCGGGATAAATTAAGATGTAAGCTATCCTATCTCTCAAGTTGGATCGAACTGCACATGGTGTGCGAATTTTATTATAATCGGTTAAGTGGTTTAGGAGTCCATTGAGGACAAACATTGTGACACGAGATTTATATATATTAAGATTTAAAAAGAACAGAATCAGGTAATATTACTTTACAACCTTACAGGTGGGCGAGTGAGCTCTAGGTCACATAGGGTTCAGGTAATTGGTAATGTGACTGTACTTACTAATAACCGTTAGCTTACCATAACCAAAAAGGCCGCGCCACCACCTCGTAAACAGAAACGGTCAAATAAAACTGTAAAACGATACTCACAAATCTACGAACCTGCTTTACCACAATCCTATAGATATGAGCGTAGAACGCAGCGAGCAGTATGCTCGGTGTCACGATGGTGGCAAAGTAGAGGAACAGTAGGTAGTCGTAGCTCATGACGTCCACGAAGTAACAGCCGTCTGCTTCTCTATACCAGCCAGCTAGAGGCAGCAGTCCGACCCCAGCGCCCGCTACCCAGCATACCGAAATTATTCCTGAAAATAAACAAAAAATCAAGATAGATAACTTTAGTAGCTGCTGCCTGCGACTTCGTACGCGTGGTAGTTTTGATTTTTGTACTAAAACCTTCCTCTTGAATCACTCTATCTATTTAAAAAAACCGCATAGTAGTTTTAAGGATCCAAACAGATATAGGGACAGACAACGGAAAGTGACTTTGTTTTATACTATGTAGTGATTTGTACAATGTACAGGCTTATTCCCAAAGCTCCATGACTCTTTGATACGTGAATGCGTCCTCGACATCACTATCACTATCACTACATAGTATAAAACAAAGTCGCTTTCTCTGTCCCTATGTCTCTGTATCCCTATGTATGTTTAAATCTTTAAAACTACGCAACGGATTTTAATGCGACTTTTTTTAATAGATAGAGCGATTCAAGAGGAAGGTTTATATGTATAATACATGCATAATATACCCGTGCGAAGCCGGGGCGGGTCGCGATTTTGAAATAAATAGTAATAGTAAAATATAGTAAAATATTTCCTTTCTCAACGGGTCCATGAAATTATTTGATACAGTTAGCAAATAACACAGGAAGAAACAGAACACGATATACACAACTTAAAGTAATAGTTAGAAAGTATAAGTTGCACAAATGGGCAACTTATAACTTAACTTATCAAGATAGATAGATAACTTTATTTGTACAACACATTAAGGAACATAGAACACGATAAACACAAAGCAAAGTAATAGCTAGAAAGTATAAGTAGCACAAAAGGGCGGTCTTAGCACTGAAAGCGATTTCTTCCAGCAACCTTTGGGAACCTTTTACCTATCAAGGTAGGTGTTAAAAGTTTTTAAGGACATAAAAATAACAAGGATAGATTTGTATCTTTACGCAGAATATTAAACGGTAATGTGAAGCAAAAAACTTTAAGATTCAACTTTTCCTGTTTGATATTTACCTACTAAAATTGTTCCACGAATCCACAGATATTTGTTTTTAATGCAGTTTGGAAAACAACAAGTATTTTATTTGTTTGATTGGATTTTAGAGTTTACTTAGTACCTGAGTCTCTATCATAATGTCTTGGTACATAACATACCAATAATACTAGTTATTTATGTTTAAATTCTTAATTATAATATTGGTTTGCATTTTTATGACTTTTGGTATAAGACTATTGGTATGAGTTTTTAAGACGATTTTATGTGGTCTTTATACAAATTGTAATGTATAAAGCTGGGTACTGACCGGCGTTACGGGGCGTAATGTAACGTGTTACACAGCGAGCATTCGTGCAGTCAGTACGTCGTTTGACGAGCATGTTACGCCAATTTTAGAACACAGCGTACATGCTCTATAGCTGGGTACTGGCCGGCGTTACGGGGCGTAATGTAACGTGTTACACAGCGAGCATTCGTGCAGTCAGTACGTCGTTTGACGAGCATGTTACGCCAATTTTAGAACACAGCGTACATACTCTATGCGTAACACGCTCGATGCGAATGTTACATTACACCTCGTAACGTAGGTCAGTACCCACCTTATGCGTAACACGCTCGATGCGAATGTTACATTACACCTCGTAACGTAGGTCAGTACCCACCTTTAAGCATCCAAAGAAATAAAAAAAATTGACTTTGATGTAAAGCTAGCCGAGCCAAGCAGTTTCACCCGCCTAATCCAGATCCCGTGGAAATATCATTAATCCTATACGATATTCTAGGACTTCAGCTATCTACATACTAAGTTCTATCTCAATCGTCCCAGCCGTTCTCGAATAGTGTACCTAACTAACACGAGTTGTTTTATAATAATTATATAGATAACCTGCGCCCCGCGGTTTCAACCGCGTAAGTTCCGGTCCCGTGGCAATATCTGAATAAAAAGTAACCTATGTGTGAATCCAGGTCTCCCGCTATCTAGATACCAAATTTCATCGCAATCGGTCCAGTAGTTTTTGCGTGAAGGAGTAACAAATATACTATACACACACACAAACTTTCACATTTATAATATCAGTAGGATAGGATAGATGCTATGGTATTCATTAACAAGTTGATAAAATTACAAGACGAAGCATGGTGTTCTTAGAAATAAAATTATAAAGGTCAAGAACTTGTTCTGGCGTAGATAAATTGCACTGGTTCGTCATGTTATGTGCAATTAATTGACTAAACAAGATCAATTGCTGCCAAACCACCCACGGGACTCACGTCGCGTCACTCCAATTCAATCTATCCGGTCACAGCCCCTTAGTTGTATTTTGAAAAGAAAGAAAAGATACTATTCCACTAGTCCACAGTCACATTACCAATTAGCTGAACCACACGTGACCCAGAGCTCATTCGCATATTTGTAAAAAATATAGGATTTACCAATTTTGTTATTTTTTATACTGTATATTATATAGTAGGTATAATATATTGTTTAAAAAAACAGAATCCGGTAACATTACTTTACAACCTTACAGATTTGCGAGTGAGCTCTAGGTCACGTGGGGTTCAGCTAATTGGTAATGTGACTGTACATAGAGTAGTATCTTTAAAACGAATCGAAACGTGACGTGAATACAAAATACTTCCATTACAAACAATAGAATATATACTGAAGAAAAATTGCCTAAAATTAAAAAAAAAACGCTAGTAAGGTTAGCAAATGAAAAAGGCCTTTTACACTACATGTTATTAAGACAGTCTTACTAAGACTGGAGTAGTGTACGGGTCAAAGGCCTTTAGAAGATATTAGCATCACCTCGGTTTACTCGCGTAACTCCCGATCCCGTAAGAATATCGGGATAAAAAGTAGCCTATGTTACTCACAATGAATTAATATATCCTCATACCAAGTTTCATCAAAATCGGTTCAGTAGTTCTGAAACTACTGAACCGATTTGATTTCGATGATTTCGATTTTATAGTTTGCTTGTATTTAATAGGCTCTGAAGCCTATTAAATACAAGCAAACTATAAAAAAATTCCTTTGTGTAATATTGGTTTGGATTATATTATAGTATACATATAGATATAGAAAACCATCCCTATAAAATAATTACGGTGTAGAAAACAGTTTTTTGACAAAACGACAATTAGTTGAAATATGACTACTATTTTACTCTTTTTTCAATGATCTACAATTAGACGGAACCACAAACATATTATCTGTGTCTATTATCGTTCCCCACCTAATTTGAAACAATCGACGGAGCGAAAATGTAAAATAACATGGCATTAGTGAATAGATACAGTGATACAGCTACGTCAATACGGCCACACTCCACACTTTAAAACCAACTGGAACTAAATGTAAACAAACAGTATTTAAATTACTCATACGGGACAAGAACTGATTGCGGTAAACATATGCGTAATTTGGACGCAATTAGACGTCATTAGGTATACGAAGTACCTAAATTTTATTTATTTATTTTGATGTCAAACAAACTGCTTGATTTTGCTATACATAGACACAATAGACGAAACGGAAATAAAAGTCGATCGAAACATATGTTTCGATCGACTTTTATTTCCGTTTCGATCATATTTTGTTTCTTACTTCGATCGTCTTTTGTTTCTTTTTTTTCTAATAGTTGTATACTTTGAAATGTATACTTTGTTTTAAAATGTATACTTTGCCCCAATAGTTCGATTGAACGAACTGTTGAGACTATTTTGTGCCAGTAATTCGGTTGGCCAAACTAATCTATTTTTCAGTGTTAATACTCCGGTTGAAACAAAAACGATCGAGAAATGAAACAAAAGACGACTGAAAAGAGAAACCAAAGACGATCGAAAAAAGAAACAAAAGACGATCGAAAAAAAAATACAAACGACGACCGAAAAAAGAAACAAACGACGACCGAAAAAGAAACAAAAGACTATCGAGAAATGAAACAAAAGACGACCGAAAAAAGAAACAAAAGACGATCGAAAAAAGAAACAAAAGACGACCGAAAAAAGAAACAAAAGACGATCGAAAAAAGAAACAAACGACGACGATCGAAGAAGAATCAAAAGACTATCGAGAAATGAAACAACAAACTATTAAAAAAAAAGAAACAAAAGACAATCGAAGTAAGACACAAAAGATTATCGAAACGGAAACAAAAGTCGATCGAAACATATTATTATGTCTATGTATAGCAAAAGCAAGCAGTTTGTTTGACATCAAAAAAAATTACAAAAGAAGGTTAAAGAAATCGGTTATGAGCACAGTGTGCCTAAAATGTAAGAAGCCACTTCTGTAATAATACCTAAAACATCAATAGACTAAAAACAGATTGCTAAACTTTTTCTAAATGATACAATCCTAGAATTTGTAATAAGTTATAACGATTTGCCATTTTTAGACACCTTTATCATAATTTTTGTGCCTTTATTACAATTTTCAATCTAACTTGAACCAAGTAGTAACTAGAACCAACTAGAACCTAGTACTAATTCAGACTTTCTTCTGAATCACATACAAACCTATTGTAATAATGTTATAATGTTCTCCATGAACATGGTGTTTGTATTCATAACAGTGGCAAGTCAAGCGTTCATAAATATTTTGCATACAAAACGCTTTCAATGGTCTCTCGAACAAATATTATGGAAAAAGAAGTCTCACGCATATCCAATCAATTTCATAGAGGTGACCAGGTATTAGGTACCCATACACCTACCTATCTACTGTTAAGGCCGATCTTGGGTACCGTTTCCCAGGGGGAAAAACGGGACCCTATGAGTAAGACTTCACTGTCAGTCCGTCCGTCTACCGTTCCGTCCGTCCGTCCATCAGTCCTTCCGTCCGTTGTCATCCGGTTATCACTACATAGTATAAAATAAAGTCACTTTTCGCCGTCCCTATGTCCCTATTTCCCTTTGTATGCTTAGATCTTTAAAACTACGCAACGGATTTTAATGTGGTTTTTTTAAATAGATAGAGTGATTCAAGAGGAAGTATTATATGTATAATACATGCATAATATAGCCGTGCGAAGCCGGGGCGGGTCGCTAGTATCTCATAAATCGTGATAGCTAAAGAGTTAAAATTTTCACAGATTACGTATTTCTATTGTCGCTATAACAACAACTAAAAATAGAAAAACAATTTAGTGGGGCTCAAATACAACATGGTACGGATTCTTCGTGCCCTTCGGGAGTCCGACTCGCACTTGTTCGAAATTAGACGTCGGACCCGATCAAATCGGGACGTGTGTTAACATCTTTAGAAAAACAATTTAGTGGGGCTCAAATACAACATGGTACGGATTCTTCGTGCCCTTCGGGAGTCCGACTCGCACTTGTTCGAAATTAGACGTCGGACCCGATCAAGTCGGGACGTGTGTTAACATCTTTAGAGAGCGTAATTTGGTTTTAATAGTAGGTAGGTTCCTAATCGTTTGATAATTTACTATTATTTATTTTTTATCTTAATCACGTGGAATTTACAATAATCATTTGTAAGTTTCATTTGACACGAGGAATCCTGTGTCATATTTTTAGATCCATTAGTTTCGGATGTCGGCTTCTAATGACTATAATTAAGACAAATGAACTAGGTTATCCTATGGATCCCAACTTTAATCCTACATAATATTATAATACGAAAGTTTGTTAATTTATTGTTTTCTATTCACGGGCAAACGACTGGGCCGATCAGCATGAAAATAGGCAAAGTGGTAGCGCCTCATTGTTTAATTCCCGTAAGTCCCGATCCCGTGGAAACTTCGGGATCAAAAGTATGCTATGTCCTTTTCCATCTCGGTACACTCAAATCAGTACATTCGTTTGACTGTGATGAGAGAGAAGCAAAACAACAAATCTGTACATAAAAAATACTTTGTCCTGAACGACTGACTGACTGACGGATCAACGCACAACCGCTGATCGTAGAGACCTGAAACTTAGAGGGTGTGTTCTTTGTATGACGAAGGCATCCGATAAAAAACGATTTTCCTAAATACTACCTCTTCGAGGATGAAAAAGGGGGGCAGAGTTTGTATATGGAACAACGCAATTCCTTGGTTCATTTTCGACTTCTACGCGGACGAAGTCGCGGGCAAAAGCTAGTATACAAATAAATAAACAAAACACAGGTACAGGTCTACATCAGGTGTGCAATGTGCACCTAAGATAAACCTCATGTGGTTTAATGGGTGTTTATATTTTGTATTTATGTTAATTCTTATTTAAATAAATAAATAAAATAAAAAACATTCGATTTAATAATATTAGTTACGATTAATGTTTAGCGTAAAGTTTCTAGTTCTTCTTTTTCGTATCGATAGAACAAATTAAAGGAGGAATTGATGAGATAGGTTTAGACCCGCCCACTCCAGTGTACTGCCAGGTCTTTGGCGTTGTTATTAGCTGACATCAGGTCAGCCATTTGCCCTACAGCTATTAGAGGATGAAGCATAGTTTTCTCGGAAGCCCCGCAGTCGCACTGAACCCAACATGTATTGATTATCTTCCCTATATTTTAGTTATCTTTCTTCTTAATATATATCTTAATATATATAAATCTCGTGTCACAATGTTTGTCCTCAATGGACTCCTAAACCACTTAACCGATTATAATAAAATTCGCACACCATGTGCAGTTCGATCCAACTTGAGAGATAGGATAGCTTACATCCCGATATTCCCACGGGATCGGGAGTTACGCGGGTGAAACCGCGGAGGGCAGCTAGTAATCTTAATATATATAAATCTCGTGTCACAATGTTTGTCCTCAATAGACTCCTAAACCACTTAACCGATTATAATAAAATTCGCACACCATGTGCAGTTCGATCCAACTTGAGAGATAGGATAGCTTACATCCCGATATTCCCACGGGATCGGGAGTTACGCGGGTGAAACCGCGTAGGGCAGCTAGTCTTAATATATATAAATCTCGTGTCACAATGTTTGTCCTCAATGGACTCCTAAACCACTTAACCGATTATAATAAAATTCGCACACCATGTGCAGTTCGATCCAACTTGAGAGATAGGATAGCTTACATCCCGATATTCCCACGGGATCGGGAGTTACGCGGGTGAAACCGCGTAGGGCAGCTAGTTGCTTTATAAATTTCAACGCTGTAACACAGTAGGTCTATTAATAAATAAAAGAATTCGAAGACAGTTATCCGTTTGTTGAACCAATTACTCACTAAGTTAACAGCAGTTGATCACATCCATCATGGCGTCTTAATTGTAGCAACCATGGATTGTGCTAAAATTAATTTGTCCTCGGATTAGTGTGTACTGTAACAGAACAATACGCAACCTCGTTTCATCCTGATTGCGTGGGAAAGCTGTTTTATATTAATTTTACAACTTGTAAGGCAATTAAATGTTTTCATTTTCACTGTTTTATTAGAGATCCGTACCCAAAGGGTAAAAAAATTGGACCCTATATTACTAACACTTCGCTGTCCGACCGTCCATCTGTCTGTCCGTCTGTCTGTCACCGGGCTGTGTATCTCATGAACCATGATAGCTAGAGAGTTTTTAAACCAAGCTGTTGCCCGCGACTTCGTACGCTACGTAGTTTTGTTTTATATACTAAAAACCTTCCTCTTGATTCACACTATCTATTAAAAAAGCACATCAAAATCCGTTGCGTAGTTTTATAGATCTAAGCATACATAGGGACAGGCAGACAGCGGAAAGCGACTATATTTTATACTACATAGTGATACTCACACTCGGTATAGTTATTACTTACCTATTTTGGAAATATTGAAGACTTATCAACGTTTGCTAATGTTATGAATGAGTGTGGGTATGACTAACATAGCCACATTATTCAATGACAAACTGAGGATAATTAACTGAGTATTTATGCAGTATAGGATAGGTACCTATTTTATCTGTAATAAGTACGCTGAGTACCTATAGCCTACTGAATATACTTACCTATTTGTGTCGTTATGTTATTGTTTTAGTTAGAAATTCCGATAATTAATCATGTTATTCTTTCCTTATTTTTTTATTATAAATAAGTCAGCGTTTGACGACTATCTCACACGATGGTAAGTGACGATGCGTTCTAAGATGTAGCACGCAAAACCTGATTCACAAATCAAGATATTTTAAACCTCATAAGGTTTTAAAAAAATCTGTAAGTACTGATGCCGATGTATATCACTATCATCACATTCACTACATAGTATAAAACAAAGTCGCTTTCTCTGTCCCTATATCCCTATGTATGCTTAAATCTTTAAAACTACGGATTTTGATGCGGTTCAAGAGGAAGGTTTATATGTATAATACATGCATAATATAGCCGTACGAAGCCGGGGCGGATCGCTAGTTATAAATAAAACATTGAAGCGCTGCGACCCACAATCTCATGGGAATATCAAGATAAAAAGTACCCTATGTGTTAATCCAGGGCTCCAGCTATTGACATACCGATTTTGATCGCAAAAACTACAGCAACGAACAATTGTTGATATAGTTTTTGCGTAACAGAGGACAAACAAACATAAACACACATACCTACTACACAAACTTTCACGTTTATAATAGTACTTAGTACCTAGAGTACCTACCATACATAAAAAAGTAAAATTTGAGAAATATTATATGACAGATAACAAAGATAAGCAAACTATGTTTACGTTGTCCTACATTACGATTAGATAATAGATAGGTATAGGCCAACATATATGAACTAACAAAAATAATCGTTAGACCATTTACTGGAATGTTACTTTATGAAAATCTATGATTTCATTTCCGTATAAGCGTAAGCGTATTTTATTACATCACTAGCGACCCGCTCCGGCTTCGCACGGCTATAATATGCATGTATTATACATATAATCCTACCTCTTGAATCACTCTATCTATTAAAAGAAACCGCATCAAAATCCGTTGCGTAGTTTTAAAGATCTAAGCATACAAAGGGACATAGGGATATAGGGACGGCGAAAAGTGACTTTATTTTATACTATGTAGTGATAGTGATGAAGTGATAGTGATAAGGAAAAGGGCAACTTTGCTAATGTAATTTGAATTTTTCAGTCATGCCCTGACCATAAATGGGGCTAAATTAAACAAAAAAGAAATGTCAAATTACTTACACTTATTTCAAATCAATGATTCGTTAAGATGATTTTTATAAATCACTACCTTTCCCGGCGAACGCGAACGAACAATTACAAAAAAATATTTAAAGCAAAAATGAAGGAAAAATAAAATTGAACTGTGTTCGATTCTCAGACCTAACGAATATACACAATAAAAATCATACAAATTGGTTTAGCCTTTTAGGTGGAGTTTGGCAACTAACACTGCGACACGAGAATTTTATAGATAGATAGATAGATAGATAGATAGATAACTTTATTTGTACAACACAGAAAGAAACAGAACACGATAAACACAGATATATGTTATATATGTCTATATATAAATAAATTAGTGGACATTTTTACACAGCGCCATCTAGCGCCAAAGCTAAGCAACTGAATTTGCGTTATGATAACCAGACATCGGCTAGAATATTTAAACCTATACTATTTGTAAAAACACTCATAATATACACAGAAACACCTAACCAGAAACAAATATCCTATCCTGCAAATATTATAAATGTGAAAGTTTGTGTGTGTATGTATGTTTGTTACTCCTTCACGCAAAAACTACTGAACCGATTGCGATGAAAGTGTGTATCTAGATAGCTGGATACCTGGATTAACACATAGGCTACTTTTTATCCCGATATTACCACGGGATCGGGTCTATATAAATATTTGTTAGAGACTGGAATTCCCGAACATTCTGTTTCGCAGGCGGGTGTTTGCCACAGAGTTCGTCTGTGGCGCGATGGGATCTTTATTTCTAGATATTTTATCAAATGACATGGTAAACAAGTATCTCACACACTCATCATCATCTATGTATTATCAAGACGTTTCTCACAATTTCTTACAGATATGTGACTAATATTATACGTAATGGTACAGTAAAATATGAAGTTAATATCTGAAACGATTTTCAGATTTCCCAAGCCTAGACAATTCAACAACTACATAATAATATCCAGATTTATGTATATACTAGCGACCCGCCCCAGCTTCGCACGGCTAAATTATGCATGTATTATACATATAAACCTTTCTTTTGAGTCACTCTATCTATTAAAAAAACCGCATCAAAATCCGTCGTGTTAAAGATCTAAGCATACATAGGGACAGACAGCGGGGAGCGACTTTGTTTTATACTATTTAATAAAGTACCTTTAATTAGTAGGTAGGTATTATGGATTAATCGATTTGCAGAATTAATTTTAAAATTAAGACAATCAACTGGTTCGATTCCTAGCTAGGGTAATGCAGCCAGCCTTTTGAGCACACTTCCTAGGGACCATAATATGGACTTATAATTTTATACAAGTTTCATCAAAATCCGTCCAGTAGTTTCGACGCCTATTCGTTACATACAAAAAACAAAGCGATCTTGGTAGGTGGGTTTTTGAATTAATTTAAGTTTTTATTATTTAATTGTTATGAAGAATATTTAATTCCTTTTGTTACTAAAAGGAGCAAATAAAAATTATAAAAGCTAGGTAGTAATAAAGATTTTAGTGATATTTTATTAGAATCTATCTACCTATTTGAATTCCCAGAATTGATATAATGTGTAATTGTTTATTTCGATTGGCAGCAGGCAATGTGTAGGTATTGAATTGCTTTGAATTAACAGCTTCCTTTCAGTAGGTAACATTTACCTACTGCTGTGCAAACAATAGGTCGTTTGTTTCACATATTAAATTTCATGTAACAAGCATTATACCTACTACTTATCAGGGGAAAAAATTGCATAACCATTCACTAAGGTAAAATGTGCATAATTCCTCTGTAGAAAAAGGTTAAAAGTCTGTTACTTATTCAATGTTTAGTAAAAACACTATAATATACTGACATAAACTTGTCGAGTAATCTTATAAACAAGAAAATATTCACATTTTAAATTTTGTTCCCCTGACAATACATTAAATACCTACTATCTTAAAATAGTTATATTTTTCTACTGCAAAACAATTCTATCTAACCTATCTACGTAACATTTAATAAACAAATAGGTAATGAAAACAAGCATGACAATTAAATTTAAATAGATATTTATTTATTTATCACAGTAAGTTTCATTACAGAAGTACTCTTGCTTTTTATGGAATAAATATGATTTTAATTAACAATAAACAATTGTGATGAAACTAAATAAAACTTGCATAAAAAATACTGTTTCGCACATTCTTTAACATAGTGAAAACATGAACACAACACAACTTAATTTAGGTTCCTTAATAGACTAACAGTACGGCAGATACAACTGCTAATATCGTGTAAATTGGCATATTTCGATTACCCGAGCTCTTTTGCAATGATTTATCCGCGTACGTCTGCAGTAGGCCACATGGCACAGCCTTCCTCATGTTTGAAGACGGTGTGTTTCTTATGACATAACATTGCATACCCGGAGTCACTTGTATTGGTTTGCCTTTCACGTCTAGAGCATTGGTGACAGTCGTGTTGGTTGTGGTAGTGGTCACCGTCACAGACGACGTAACGCCGTTCGATGCCGCTGCGGAGGCCGGGTCGGTAGCGTTCGCTGTACCATTCACAGAAGTCCCATTCAATGGCACCAAAGTCCCGTTCGGCAGCATTGAATAAATAATATTAGTAGCCTCGGGCACAGGAGCTGCCTCGCCATTAGTGGAATTTACCATTGTTACATTCGTCACGGTTGTTACAACACTCGTTGTGTTAGTACCGCCGCCATTTTGCGATTTCTCTTGTTCTGCTTGGAATATAAAACTGGTTATCAATTGGCAATCAATTTTAGTTTCCTCGTAGTCACCGTTTTCTTTTTTCACACCGAATTTGCACACTTCACCTGGTTGGGGTTTGTAGTTGGAATGGGAGTTGCTGTTGTGAACTGCGGCGTACGTGGCTACTCCTAAGGTTCCGAGATTCAATAACGCTAATCCAGCGAGCAGAGTACCGTATTTGCTGCCAGAATCCTTGTATTGGTAGACGTAGTTCGGTGGCTGTCCGTGGTATACCGGGTAGCTCATCGGAGCACCACCGTGCGCGGGAGTGTATCTAATTTGTTGAGGAGGAGTGTAGTGATAATTGTTGTAAACATTGGTCGTATGAGACGTATGGGTATTGTAGTTATTAGTTTTTCCTGGATAGCTTGGATTACTGTTGCCTGACAATCCTCCAGACGCGGGGTATCCATGATTGCTTCCCGAGGGATGAGTATGTGTACCTCCTGAAGCAGGGTATCCGTGACTGTTGCCAGACAACCCACCGCCAGACGACGGGTAACCGTGGTTGTTTCCAGAAAGTCCCCCGCGACTCGGAGGGTAGGAGTGACTACTTCCATGGCCCGATAAACCTCCAGATTTCGGATAACTATGGCTGCCTCTTCCGAAACTTCTAGCTGCACTCACATCTTGCGTAAAAGCAAACAGTAACAAAGTACAAAGGAACAAACACCAACTTTTAGTCATTTTTGTAGCGTTATCAAAACAAACTATCTAAACGCGTCCACCACTGATAATCTTGCGCATCGAACTGAAGTTGAATGCGATACAACCTGGCACAGCTATACGTTGTTGTGCTTGTTTACTGTACGAACCTCATGGCTAACTCGTGAGACGTATTTCGTTTTTATGTTGCCATCGTATAATAAAATATTCCCACGTATTTTCTTCTGTATTCTTGTAAAAATAGCATCGTGGACGAACAAGTCGATGATCTCCATAATATTAAAATGAAATTGTGTTTTTTATCGATAATTACAATCAATCAAACCTTGAATGGGATCGTAAACTTGATCATAAAGTTTTAGGAGTTTGGTGGTTTACTAATCTTTTGTTATAAGTAAACCAACATATTTATTTTTTACTGTCGCTGCATTCCACATTTTACCCATATCTGATAAACTTAGGGGTTTTCTAAAGTTTGCTAATAAGTACTTTTTTGTCAAGCATCACTATCACTTCACTATTACTACGTAGTAGTATAAAATAAAGTCACTTTTCGCCACCCCTAGGTCCCTTGTATGCTTAGATCTTTAAAACTACGCAACGCAATTTTGATGCGGTTTGATAGATAGATAGAGTGATTCAAGATGAAGGTTTATATGTATAATACATGCATAATATAGCCGTGCGAAGCCGGAGCGGGTCGCTAGTTCATTATAAACGCTTCATAACTAAGTTCGTTGTTTCTTTATTATTTAATGTCCAAATAGAAGCCAAAAGAAAAACGCCTTTTGCATATATCCAACTGAAATTGCATTAAAAATTCTTATTAAGTGTTCTGTGTACCATCTCTTGGTAAATTATTTACCTACATTACATTATGGTATTATTTTTAAAGAGTATTGTCATTTCCAAGGTTATACAAACTTGAGTCGAAAATAGGCAGCGTAAGTGTTTTTTAATTTAAATTTTGATAAGATAAGAAACAACAAAGAATGTTCAGCTTCAAATTGTACTAAAATGTTAGGAAAGAATGCTACTTAAAATGTTAACTAATCTTTTGTTATAAGTAAACCAACATATTTATTTTTTACTGTCACTGCGTTCCACATTTTACCCATATCTGATAAACTTAGGGGTTCTCTAAAGTTTGCTAATAAGTACTTACTTATTTGTCAAGCATTTATTATAAACGCTTCATAACTAAGTTCGTTGTTACTTTATTATTTAATGTCCAAATAGAAGCCAAAAGAAAAACGCCTTATGCATATATCTAACTGAAATTGCATTAAACATTCTTATTAAGTGTTCTGTGTACCATTTCTTCATTACATTTTGGTATTATTTTTAAAGAGTATTGTCATTTCCAAGGTTATACAAACTTGAGTCGAAAATAGACAGCGTAGGTGTTTTTTAATTTAAATTTTGATAAGATAAGAAACAACATAGAATGTTCAGCTTCAAATTGTACCAAAATGTTAGGAAAGAATGCTACTTAAAATGTTATACACAAAAACATTAAAAACAGTTTTCTGTGCAACTTTTTACGATTTTAGTTATTGGCAAGAGGCATTTTGCCTTTGGCTGCTAAGTATTTATTTGCTTTATTTATGCACCCTAAAGATCGAAGCTAGTTTCAAACAATCTTCTAACAACGGCAACATACAACTAACAAGACCAATAGTTATTCAGTACCTAAGTGACTACGAATAATTTACTCAGAATATTATTTAGTTTTTTTTTAGATTTAGGAGCCTACTTACCAGATAAATTACCCTATAATATAGGGAGAACTCAAAACCTGGCAACCCTTGTTGTTTAAACTAAGAACGAGACAGATAGCTTTCACATTCCGTCTGCGCTCGCGCATTAACCCGCCATTGTACTGCGCGAGGGGAACACCAATGACGTAGGGGTTGCAACAGATTTCTGAATCATAGTGACGTCATCAGCAGCTAATTTTATTTGTACCCATTCGCTCTAACTAAGCGAATAACGCTCGTAGTTCATGATCATATGATTACTTATAATGAATATGATGATGATTCATTATAAAGTTCCATAATTGCGAAGATTTGAATGCCTGTAAAACTCTTACCAAAAGGTTCACGGAACGTGAACGATAAGGTGGATGTCCTTGTTTATCTTGAACCAATATACCTACCTAGATTACCACAAAATCTATACAAATAAGGGATAGCGAGATAAAAAATCATCTCAGATAACAATCTTCTTCACAAGCCCGATAGTATCAAAAAAATTAGAAGCATCTCTCTGAAACAAAGTATTTATATACCACAATAACAAATCTGAGTGTTTGCAATACTTTATTGCCAAGTATTTCAAGGCCATTAAACAAATCGTTTGTATACATTTTAATAAGGGTTTACAATTTTAGAAGCATTTTTGTGTTGGAATAAAGCGGTAAAATAATGGCAAAACTTTGAAAAAATTACTTGGTTGTAAGTAGGTTAGGTTTTTGAAGTTCCTATGTGTGTAATGGCGTCAGATGCTGATGTAGAAAATGAAAAATACCACATCTAGTCACGAAATACTATCAATTTCATTGTAATCTAGAAAAAACGGAGATTTTTATCATTTGGGTATATACTCAATTATTGCCTTGCCAATGCCTATCTCAGACAACAGCACCCCTCATCCTGATAGTTTAGATTCATATAATATTATGAGATTAGCTGGTGCAAACAAACAAACAAAAATTCTAAATTTTTTATTCTAATTTGACGACCTCTGTGGCGCGTCGGGCGAACACCCGACTGCGACGCAGAAGGTTGCGGGTTCGATTCCCGCCGGGAACAAGTATTTATGCTGACCATAAATTCTTGTTTCTGGTTCTGGGTGTTTCCTATATGTATAATATGTATATATTTACAAAAAAAAAAAAAAGTATATAAGTAGTTTATCCGTTATCTGGCACCCATAACACAAGCATTAAGTTGCTTAGCTTGGGGCTGGATGGCGATGTGTAATATGTCCTGAATTTTTTTTTTTTTTTTTTTTTTTTTTTTTTTTTTAACCACCCTACGTGTTCAGCTTACGATTTTAAGACGACTTTTGGATTTTTTTCTGGATATCTTACAATTACTGATTTTTCTATTGTACAGATTTATTATATGTATAAAAAAATAATTATAGTATTCATACTTAGTACCATTTAGTGCTCACTCACATATAAATATTATGTCACATTTGACATGTTTAGAGGCAAAGCTGGTGAGAAAGGTGAGAGGCATAGAATTTCACGTTCGTACCTCAAAGGAAGCATTTCTCTGGTCAGAGGTTAAACTCGTAGGTCTCTAAGGGTGGTCTAAGGTTGTCTCTACAACCCGGTCACATTATCTCGAGACCTGGCGTAAATAAAAGTCCCACGAAAACAAGTCGAAAACCACCACGAAAACAACGAAAACAAGTCGACGCGTATCGGCACTTTCGTTGCCGATACGCGTCGACTTGTTTTCGTGGTATATTTTAAACATTTCATTGTTACGTTTGGACTTTTATTTACGCCAGGTCTCGAGATAATGTGACCGTGTTATAGTTTAATTCCCTGTTCAAAACATGTTAGATATGCTACAAATAAGTTAATGTCAATGTAAGTACATAATATTTATTATTTGTTTACAATCAATCTGTGTCCATGGCCCACTATATTCTATACGTGTATACCTATTACCTACTATATGATAATATTCGCGAAGTTTCAAGTTATCAACTTATTCGAGATATCAAGCTCCTTGACTCAAAGTAATAAAACACTGACCTAACAATTTTATCGTGTAATTAATTTTCTTACGTACTTAGGTAAGTAATTATTTTCTATATATTTCTTTATTATTTCTACATATTAAAAACAAAGTAAGTTTGAAATTGCAAAAATAAAAATTTGTTTAACATTGGAGCTTACGATTCAAAGCCAGAAATGTAAAAAGAAAATATCATATAATTAAAATTGCAATTTTCTAAGTCTTTATTTATGTTGCTGACTTTATTTTATTGGTCTGGTAAACAAAACTCAATTGAAATCGTTTATAGAACGAGTTAAAATATCCCTTTTGATGATGAGACCAATTAAAACTAAATTACTAAATTACACTACAGCCAGTTGAAAAGATGACGTCATTTTAAAATAATATTAGAAACGGATCTATACCTAATAAATAAATGCAGACTATACCTACCTAATTAAGTATTTTATACTATCAGTACTATCAGAAATAAAACAAGGAAAATTATATTACAAGTTTTTTATTCACTAATCACTAAGAATTTATAAATATGTGTAGTATACCTATTCGGTAACCACAATTCTACATTTAAGTAGGTAAATGCAATCTTCCATTAATCTAAAATAATTCAGTACTTACTATACATATTGTAAGTATTATGGTTACATGATGTTTTACCTGTTAACAAAATGCTTACTTTTAAAGCTGTTTTGACTGATACAAACATTAAAAAGTGTACTTAATAATAAGAAATGAGTATTTTGAAATCAATATTGTTAATTATTAATTTAAACTGCAATAAAGATGGATGCCCACCACGGGGGTTTGTTAAGCCAACTTTTCAATGTTCCCCTTTCAGGCAACAATGGTGGATCTTTCTTTGGAACAGGCTTCCTAGAATACTCCATGAGTACTTTACAGTCAACAGTATTACGCAAATGAGCCTCTTTAGTTTTAATATCGACAGCACACTCCGTTTTAGAAGGATCAAGCCAAGTTCCAGTCGCGCTAAGTGGATCATTAACGATGTTATTGCTGTTTGTTTCATTGCAGATAGTTATGTTGATAAATGTCTCATTTGGCTTAATTATAGTTACATTGGTTATGGTGACAGTTCCGTTGACACTAGTAGATTCGTATTTCATTGTTTTATTAGCAACATTTGAATCCATTTTAACAGGAGCCATGGTTGTTGATTGTAGACCAAGGTTGGAAAGAAGTTTATTTAACGTCGTATTAGGTGGATCATTGGTACCCTCATCAAGTTTATTAAAGAACTTTATATTACTTTCTGTTAATAGCGTGGTTAATGTTGCATTAGTTGCTAGTTCCATACTAGCCAAAATCTTCCGACGACTATCGTCGGTAGAATTAGATGCTAAACTTGATGTTGCATTTACAGCAGTGTTATTGAGACCAGTCAAGTTACCATTACTTAAAGAGACATTAGATAATGTTATATTATTCATTGATGTTGAAGTCACATTTGTAGGTTGGGGATTGCTTACGTTTGCAACACCGTTTCTAATTACAGTAACATTAGACGTACAAACTCTTTTTATTTCTACCTTTTTACTTCCTTCACTGAAAGTGGAAACGATTTCACACGGCACTTTTAATACATTAGTTTTTCCATTCTCTTTTACTATCAATGAGCAAACTGCTTCTTTTTCAGGTTGTGATTCAGGCCTATAGCTACTACTACCTGATGAATAATACCTGTTTCTATAGTAATCATCATTGTAGTAATGATTATGATAGTGACTGTGAGATCTGCCAAGATCGTACAAAGCCAACCCAGTCAGTAAATCACTGTATCGGCTTCCAGAGTCCCTGTATTGCGTGACGTACACATGCTGAGGAGCAGTATAGTAAGTAGTATGAGGTACATACGATCCAGGGTGGTGATTATTCGATCCGTAACCTGTGTTTGTGTTATACGTATTTTGAGGTCTGTAGTTGTTGTTCGATCCCGTATAATGAGTTCCGCTCGAAGAAGGTTTGTAATTATTTGATGATCCTGATGATAATCCTGTCCATATGGATGGATTCGAACCCGATAAGCCAGTTGACGAACTGGGATAGCTATGGGATCCTGATCCTGATCCAGATAATCCAGTTGATGAAGGGTAGCTAGGTTTATATCTAGATCCGGATCCAGATAAGCCCGTAGATGATGGATAACCGTGTGATCCTGAACCTGTTCCTGATAATCCAGTGGATGCAGGGTAGCTAGGTTTGTAGCTAGATCCGGATCCAGATAAGCCCGTAGATGAGGGATAACCGTGTGATCCTGAACCTGTTCCCGATAATCCAGTGGATGCAGGGTAGCTAGGTTTGTAGCTAGACCCGCTTGAACTCCAAGAAGATCCAGTGTTCCATGACGACGAAGGTTTGTAGCTGGAGCCACTTGAACCCCAAGAACTTGACGAAGATGGTTTGTAACTAGATCCACTTGAACCCCAAGAACTAGATCCGCTTGAGGAGCCCCATGACTTGCCCCAACCCCCACTGCTACTACGACTGCCTCCTCGACTCCCTCCAAATCGTTTACATTCCGTCAGATAAATTAAACACAAAAACAAAAGTCCAAATACGATTTTGTTTCTCATTGCGTTGACGTCAGCACGCTGCGCGAGCGCGAACTCGTTTGAGCAGGCGCTTCTTGATTGGCCTAATATAAACAATTTCGAAATTGATAGTGTAGTGCGTATGTTCCTACCACAGCTCGTGTTCTGGGAATACCTATAATATATCTTTGTTCCTCTACTTACAGCTAAATGCGATAAATGATGTAAACAAGTTTCTTTGGACTCCACTAATTTAATGAGATAAAAAACAGATAATTACTCGGAATAAATGGATATTTATAAAAATATACGTTGGTCGTTGAATCCTACTTCCTACTGATATTATAAATGTGAAAGTTTGTGCGTGTGTGTGTGGGTATGTATGTTTCTTACTCTTTCACGCTTAAACAACTGAACCGATTGGAATGAAATTCGGTATACTATAGATAGCTGGAGGCCTGGATTAACATATAAGCACTTTTTATCCTGATTTTCCCACGGGATCGGGACTTACGCGGGTGAAACCGCGGGGTGCAGCTAGTAATGTATATAGGCCAGTATCATTAAAAAATATTTTATATTATTTTTATTAGTAGTATTTTCAATCGATGTTGTTCGTCATATAAAGTTACTCTGAGTGTACTAAGATGGCAAAGCATTCGATTGGTCTGTCTGACATGGTGGTTTGTGAATTTTAGGACAGATCGTTCGGTTCAGGATCATCCTTAATTGAAGCTTGTATGTAGTTGGTATAGATAGAGTTAAAAAACAATAGGACCTAATTCGTAGCTTTAAATAAATTAAATATGACCTAAGCACGTGGCAAATACTTGAGATAACACAGGTAACAATAACAATGAGTTGTAAATAGCGATTTAATAATCTTCCACCTGTAATGATCTAGTGAAGGCGACGCTCACGCTGCCCTGCTCGTGCGCCGCCCGCGCCGTTCTACCTCGGTTTTTGTACCGGGGCGACATAATGCCTCTCGACTGTCAGTTAGTTTCAATCATGACGTCGTCACAGAACCACATTTAAAATGTTACTCAGACTTTTGTTATCGTGCACATTTTTATTGAAAGTGTCTGCCGCGAACGTAAGCGAGAAGCCGAAAGCGATTATAACCGTGTTCCCCGTGCCACTCGAGCTACCGAACCGAAACGATCGAGCCGACCAGTGCTGGCTTAGAATCGAGGATGTCGAAATAACGGAGACGTTGGTGGTATACTGCACCACAGCTCATAAGTTCCTCAGGTACTATATATACGACTACAATGACAGGATGATTAAGGCTGATAAAATTGATGTCGGTCTGTGGTACGAGAAACCCCGTGATAATAAAAAAGACGCTGCGTATGGTCCACCAGAAACAATAAATCATGTTATAGACTGGCGAGTGACCACTGTTATGGACCCTACAACCCACACAAGGCTCTATATTTCTCAAAAAGCGATTTGCAGACTCATCATGTACAGTCGAGAAGGGATGTCAAATTATATTGTAGACTGTGCTACACTTTTGTACTTTATAAACGAACACAACAGTGCTGTGATGTTTTCCTGTAAACATTTTGTCTTGTACATTGCCCTTTTCCTTGTTTATTACAACTTCTAGTTTTTCCCGTAATTCTAAGTTTATTCCTGAATTATTTATCAAAATTCACAGTATTAAATAATTATTATCAACTTGTTATTTTGCGACATACTCGTACCAGAGGAAATAAATGGTTTTTCCTTAACGTATTTTGTAATTGTTAATTAATAGGACACATTCCACTATGACCTTTTACAGATGTAGTTCACAATAGATATTGCTCTCAGCATGAGAAGGTCACCACTTGACCGATAAGGAAGGAAAATAAATAGAAATATCAATAGTTAACTTAAAGTAAACGTTACTTATTGATTTATAACTAAATATATTAAAAGAAATAGGTATTTAACTGAAAGAAAATATAAAGATGGATGACAAATTGAGGACGTACTAGTAGATGCATAAATTGTACTGTCTGTTATTTGAAGGTTACAGTACTTAACAATTAATTCTATCAGACCGAACGTTGGCAATTACAGAAATATACGTTTTTCGTCATGCTTAGATACTCGGAAACGGTTACTTTGGAAACATATCATCTCCATGGAATGTAATATCTATTTTTCCACTGAAAACCGTATTTGATTGGCCAAGAAAAATTTAGTAGGCATTGATAATAATTAGCCACTAATAAGCGAATCTTATTTTCCTTATCGTAAGCATGACGGGTGGGTTGGATAAGGTTGTAGGTTTGATTCCCGCCTCATATAAATATTGGTTTACAAAAAAGTTCGTGAAATGAGGGGTTGCATTTGTTTCCTGTAAGGCCACGCGGACGACGCTACTAGCAGAAGCTTGTATTATTATGTAGTATCCTCTAGCGACACAATGTACCTATTAATGTTAGTTATGCTTCTTAAACAGTTGGCTATAAATTCAATATGTTTTTATGTATATTAAATAGGTCTTCATATTATATACCTCTTTAAACCCACTACATAGAAAATGGTTTCTTAAAGCAAGAAATAATCATTTTCCTATAGAAGCTAGACAATAATTTGTTGGTTTTAGTAATTGTACTTGAAGGTTTCTTAAACCTTTTTTCTAAACCTTTCCTCTAAACAGACATCATCATCCGAGCGATGTTCCCGGTTGCATCCCTCTCAGGAGCCCGGGGTCCGCTTTCCTACTTTTACGCCTCCACTTCGCACGATCTTCGGCATCCTGGTTAGTAAGGCCATTTGCACGCATATCACCCTTTACGACGTCAAGCCAGCACTTCTTGGGTCTACCCAGTCTGCCACGGCCCGGCGGAGGCGCCATGGCAAGACATTTGTTCCCCACGTAACTAGCCGGTTTTCGCAAGACGTGACCTGGTACGGTCACGTCTTGCGAAAACCGTAGGCGACATTCTTGCAATTTATCTGCAATGTCTCGGACATGAAGGCTGCCCCGGATGCGGGAGTTCCTGACGCGATCCTTTCGCGTCACTCCACACATCCAGCGCAACATCTTCATCTCCGTGACACGCAGTTTTCCTCTAAACAGACAGAATAGATAATATTCCTCTAAGTTACTAACATTATAGAAAGGTATATTTGGAATAGTCATGGAATTAGTTCCATGACAGTCGGATTATATATCCGACTGTAAATATAAAAAATATTATGACCGACCTAGATATCCGACTGTAAATTCTAAGATTTACAGTCGGACTTATAAGTCGGTATGAGGACGCTTTTTATCCCGATATTCCCACAGGATCAGGACTTACGCAGGTGAATTCTCGAGCCACTGCTAGTAATTCTCTAATTTTCCAAATGATCACTTCGACCATTACTAATCAAAAATCCGTATCGTTTGTCCGACCGATTTCACCAGAACTAATTGATCCAGTTAGATTAAAAGAATTAATCAAACAGCTAAATGCAACGAATGAAATACTTATAAAATCGATACCTAGCTATTATTTTGTTACTTTTTTTTTATTCCCTTCAATTTATTTAGGATCGGCCCATTGTGTCTTTTTTTTCCAATCACTCTTATCAGTCGTCATCTCATCGATCACATTCATCTCTCTCACGTCATTGTCTCACGCAGTCCATCCACCTTTATTAGGTCGTCCTCTTCCTCTCCATCCCATTATATTCATACTCATCACTCTTCTGGTCACTTGTGTCCCTTCTGTCCTCATCACATGTCTATACCAATTCAAACGGTTTCCTTTTACTATTTTAGTAACTGGTGCTACTTTCACGCTTCCTCTAATATACCTACTCGTTTCTTATTTTATCTATCCTCGTTACTCCACACATCCATCTCAACATTCTCATCTCCGCTGCATGCAATTTTCGGTCATCCTTCTTTTTCATGGCCCAGCATTCCGATCCATACATGACGATTATTTTTGTATTTGATTATTTTTTACATGGTAATAATAATATTGGCCTTTCCATCCTTCAAGCCACTCACGTTCCTGTTGCCCCCTTGCTATAATTTACTCGGCTAATTAGGGTGACCCAGTCTGAGAGTTGGCGAGTCTCCGCCTGCCATTTTTACGTGTTTATTGGACATTGTTACGGCAAGTGCCATAGTATCCATAGTTGCCCAGTATCTAGTCCACTACCATCCCATCACAATAGCTCAAGTAGTTTTGTCCTGTAGATTATCAATAGTTTTATCCAAACCGGAGGTTGTCCTTGGTTGCACTTTATAGTGTAGACAGGGATAATCGCTGGTTTAGAATCCACCCCATTGTTTGCTATTATACTTGTTATTGTAAAGGGCCTCTACGTGTTGGCTTCGGCTCCACGCACGCCTTCCAAAGGTCCGGGGCTCCATAGCCCCGTGATACAGGACATATTGGCCTTTAATATTAGCTATTAATCAAGATGATTTATACTGAGCTACTTTAATACTTGGTATTCAGGGTGCTGTTATGCCTGGGACATATATTGGATGTAGTATATAGGCACAATATAGGCTTGTCCAGCCCTCTTAGTTGAACCAACCGCGTGCAAAGGAAATAACTTGTCAATACGCCTGCAGTCAACTAAGTCGCAAGTTTCACGATGTTTTCCTTCACCATAAGATCAATGTTATTTAGCGCATGTAATTTTTTTTCTAACAAAAGTATAAATATGGCACACAAATAAATCCCAGACGACCGTAAATCTGACGACCCAGTTGGCACAATGGTCACTATGCCGGACTGCCAAACATAGGGTTGCGGGTTCGATTCCCGCCACAGACAAGTATTTATGCTTAGATATTTGTCTGTGGTCTGGGTGTCTGTATGTATATTAAGTATATATTTACAAAAGAAAAGTATATAAGTAGTATATCCGTTGTCTAGCACCCATAACACAAGTCTAGTTACTTAGCTTGGGGCTAAATGGCGATGTGTGGAATGTCCTGCAATATTTATTTATTTATTTATTATTAAATCCTTTCAATTTTAAAATGTTATTGTATTCATAAATGGTATTGTCTGCCCAAACCGGCAATTTCAATCTTCAGACATGTAAAGATAGGCAGAAGAGGTGGTTAAGTAAATCCTAATTCAAAGCTGATCTCACTTTGCAAATACGCTATTTCAATTTTAGTTTCTGAAACGTCACATGTTTACAGTAGCCGAATAGACCTTTGCATATCGAAGTCTTACATTTTGCATATTAAGCAGTTGATGAATAAAGTGTTAAATACGCTAATAACCAAGCAAAGTGTACCAAATTGAAATTACTTACAATCTGTAAGTGAAGCGAATTTAATTGTAAACAAATGACATTCGTTATTTTATAAGGTTACCCATGCTATGAGGCTATGCGGCTACCTATTTTTTTTTCTTTCATCCATGTAAATTTTTCTTACCAATTAATAACATGTTTTTTTTCTAGTTCAATATCAACAAACAAACGAAACAACACTACAATATCAACAACAATCAAAAACAATATTTAAAATCCAAAAAATGGAGAAGACTTTCTGCCTATCCAGCCATATCATTTGCAAATAATAATTAAAATCACCAAAGTCTACATTTTGCGGAAAACGTATTTGCAAAGGTAATAATAAAAGTAATATAAGTAGATTAGAAACCGGTAGGGGGCCACTAGCTACCTTATCAGTTTCTATTCTTTCTTACTATATGGTACTTGAATAAATGAATTAATTAAGTCCTCTATGAGACAAAGGTACCGGTGAACAGCGAAAGAGTTTGACTTGTTTTAAAAGTGATAGGAACTGAGGTAGCACGCGAATATTAATTTACATTCTTCAGTTGCTAGATGGCAGTGCAAACTAGCTTAAAGGTAGTTGTAACTCGACCTGGGGCGGTTTTTTCTTGTAAGGTTTTAAACGAGGTCTTGATAACGAAGTTACTTACTCTGTGTCACCATGGATATTCTTAAGCAAAATTTATGAGCGCTAATTGACATTGCTCTTACGGTGAAGGAAAACATCGTGATAAAACCCGCGGCTTAGTTGGCTCCAGAAGTATTGACAAGTTCTCTCCTGAGAGGGTATTAGGTGCTACTCCATCCTCACGCAAAAAGGACCTAATTAAAAAGGGTCTAATTGCGGTAAACACCCCGCGTATACAAGTAGAAGTACAAGTACTTACTCTGTATGCAACAAGTAATAAAATAGGCAATCCAAAACTCCAATTAAGTTAGTAATTAATGCTCACAATGTAATCAGAAATCTAAACCAATTTACTCCTCTAAGTACGTAGTGTACGTACAGTATGCGTCATAAGTCCACTATCACTTTGCTACCATAATACTATCAACAAGTATTGGACTTACGACCTTCTTCTAATAGACGTTACACACAAACATAAATACTTGAAAATAAAAGCACTCAGTGTGATATTTTTTTTCAACATGTTAGAAATGTATTTATAGTTGGCCTAGTGGTATAAGCCGTCACCCGCTACACCAACCGAACGTGGGATCGATTTACAGGTGACGTTGTTATAATGTTCAAATAGTGCTGCACAGGATTGTAAACGTTACAGTGCCGGTGGACTTTTGAACGTTGATTGTACAAGTGCCTCGATCGCGTGGGTGTTCTTTCCTTAAAGGAAAATCTCCGCGCAATTTTGTCAACGGGAATGTCGAGATTTTTCCCAAATTCCTCGTTTTGCGTTTCATTCTAAGTGACCCTGCCTGTGGTGCGCAGTAACTTAGTATTTATTTGATGTCTTTTGTTTGAGGATTATAATGAAATATGAGTTTCTATTGATGAAATATTAAATAAAATATTCAAAGAAAAATATTTCATTTAAAATATTATTAAAGGTAGGTACCTAATCGGGTGAACATTGATTGTGTATTTAGATTCGACGATGCAGAAATGAATGCTAGATGTTTACTGAAATAATTCGGATTTGGCATTTACCAATATTGCGGCAGATTCAAAACATAGTCAGATTATTCGAAAGCACAACAATCTTGAGTCTTATATGGATTCCAAATATTAATCGACCGAAAGTTAATAAACAATACGAATGTGATACCATAATAATCCTATTGGAAGGCCAGTAGGCACGTTTCATCAGCAAAATGTTGCAGGCCTTCCCTTGGTAACTATCGAAAACTACAATAAACTTGGTCGCAGTAGGTATAGATATAGCGACTTGGTAGATTATTGTTTAGTAGTTGTCATGTACAACAAAGTTCTTGCTACAGAGTTGGTTGTTAAGTATAAAAATACTAAAAATTCATTGATATTTCTTCCTCATAACAAGAAATATTTTTCTAGGTTCACTTGCAGCGAATAAATATTTATTGTAAGTAAACTTTGATCATAGCGCCTTATAATATGTTAATAGCAACTCATCTTTGAGTTTCCAGTCACAAGAAACTAAAAGGTGCGTTTTATTTGCAAGAAATTTTACGATTTCTTGACTATAAAAATAAACGCCATATTTACACATAGGTATCGCAAAAAGAGGCTCTAGAAATAGATTGCGTAAATCCATTTGCTGTAAAGAGATTGTTTTTAGGTTAAAGCGTTAGGTAGGCAATAAAAACCTTAAATAAAGAAGCCTAATTTATTTAACTTTATTTCAGTACCGATGTGTTTAAAACAAACATGCAATGAAGGTCCTTGAGACCAACGGACAAGCCTGACGTTATCATATCATTCTATCCAAGCGACCTTCGCTTATACCAAAAGAAATGTAATTTAATTAACAATGTCGCCTTAATGAATTAAGGCAGCAAATTGTCGTAAACATAAATTATTCAATTTCTATGTAAGCTGTGATGTAAGCAATAGAAAAGTAAATATTAATTAGTTATAAATTCCACTCCACAGAAAACTCCATCAAGGGACACTGGGTAATTAAAAGATCCGCGTTGAAGCTTTATGTAAGCTCTTGGTGAAGTCGATTTTGTCAATTATTTCCGCTATTTTCTATCCCGGCCTTGTGCTTGGGAACAGCGATAAAAAAGAACACAAAGATTAATCAACTAATGTGTGAATTACGTATCCACAAACAATTAACAAAAACATCCCTTAATGACCAGACGACCTAATCCACTAACGATTCATAGAATACCTACACAGGTGTAATTAATGAATCCTTAGTTGTCCTTAGTCGTTGCGTAGAAATATATTCATCACTCTTACCCTCGGGACTAATGAGGAAAGTGGAAGAATTTAATACATAGCGTACATAAGTGTTATGACCGGTATGAATCTTTTGCTATGAGCTCAACCTGAGACGACAGGTTTCTAACGCTTAACGTTCTTGCTAATAAGTTAAATAATTATCTAACACAGTGAAACAAGACTTATAAGCAGTTTTACTATTCAGTTTCAAGCAGTGGCGCAACTATACCGTTCGAGGCCCGTGGCAAATTCATTGGATGATATAAAGATAAATAAAGAAGGTGAACCAACGAAAATAGTATATTTTATTTTAAAATATTGATTTATACACTAAAAAGTCTAAAAAAATGTCTTAGATCAAAAATTTTGACTCAAAAAACTATAAACAACTAAATAAATAGTATTTATTTATTTATTTAGTTGCTTATAGTTTTTTGAGTCAAAATTTTTGATCAAAGACTATTTTCTTTACTAAATGTGTAATAATAAATGTTGGGAGTTGGGATTCTCTAAAGGTCTATCGCGTATGATATATAAAATGACTAAATAAGCAGTTTTACTATACCTTTAGCTGTGAGCTTTAAACAATCAATTTTGTTCGCAGAAAGTTTTAGAATGACTTCTGAATTCTCTCTGACGACTTGAAAATGATAGATGACTGAACAGGTGCCGTGCTACCTTTTGCCTTCGTTTCGCATTTCACATTCCCCAAGAGCCATGGAATTTATAGATTATCAAGATAATATTTTCTGATTTTTATTAAAGGCTAGCAACGTCCCAAGGTGTCGCATGCTGCGTAAATCCCGATCTCATGGGAATATCGGGGTAAAAAGCCCAGTTCCTACCAAGTGTTAAATATATCCTCACCAAATATATCATTTAAATATGTCCAGTAGTTTCAAAGCCTTTATCTTTTTAAAAAACTTCATCTATAAAAGTTAAATATATTACTGTTAGTTAGTCTCGCTAAAACTCGAGAATGGCTGAACCGATTTGGCTTATTTTGGTCTTGAATTATTTGTGGAAGTCCAGGGAAGGTTTAAACGGTTTCAAGATCGGACTTACGTGGGTGAAACCGCGGGGCAAAGCTTGTTAAATAATATTGGTAATAAAGAGGACAGATTTCATTACGCAACCCTTTTATGAAATTCAGGTTACAAATGTGGTTAGAAGGGAAATTTCAAGCGTTGCGTGTTATCTCAATCGACAGGGCAAAAGTAACGTAGTAAGATTTGACCTTCACTATGAATGAACAGAAAAACACCTGTTAACCTGAACCACTGATTGATCACTTAACTACTTTCAAACAAAACGTCTTAATCACTAGTAAAGTACCGGTCTGTAAGTACAAAACATTCCAGATGCGAGAACTTTATGTACAAAAAAGAGGCTTTCACCAGGATATATGATTGATGAATGATTGATAGCTGTACAAGGCTTACGAAATATGTCTCTATCATCCAACACAAATGATGTTTGGTATTGGAAACCTTATTTCGCAATAGCGTTCTATGAATAAGTTGAACAAAATTTGTATGTTACTTGGTGCAAATATTTTACTTTCCATTTAAAAACAATTTAATGTTGTACAGGGCGGTTAATTTAATTGGATCATTAATGGTAAGTAGGAAAGTGGTAGGATAATGGTTTGATTTAATTTGAGTACAAAATGGGTGGAGATAGATATGCGATTTCCGGATAGTGATTTGTTCCTTATTTAAAACTACATTCTTCTTCTTCTTTGTCCTGCTCTTTTCCCAATTTGAAAGAAAGAAAGAACTAAAATGTTATTTTCTGAACACAAAAAAATAGACACAAAATAGACACAATTTAGTTAGAGTCGGGCCTCCTGTTTAAAACTACATTGTTTTATGTAAAAACTTTATCCAAAAAACGCTTTTAGTAAATGTAGGTAATACCAAAATTATAAAATAAAATGTAATGCAGTTGTTAATTATTTCCAACAAGACCTGTAAGTAAGCCCTTTAAGCAGCTGACTGGTAACAAGTGGCACAGCCAACATCCACTTCGAGATGCTGAGCCAGCATAAACAAGTAAGCAAGTTAGTTATTTTAAAAATAAGGAAAATTCTGCTTAGCGCTACTCTAGCGATTCTAGTACCTCCTCTTACTGACCCACCCTGTATAAGATTAAGTTCTAAAAAAATTAATATTCTGAAACTACTCACACTTTGTGCTGAAACTGAATTACAGTTTGTATAAAACTATACTCTATGTGTAAATCTTAGATCAGAAATGTAAACAATGGTGTTACTAGAGTAAAAAATACATCAAGCTTTGGTAGTTTTTTTTAGGGTAGTGGAAATTTGGTAAGAAAACAACTATGACCTCAATTTCTAAAAAATATTATTGCAAATAAAATTATTAAGAAATATGATTGTTTATTCAGTATAATTTTTTTTTTTTTAAGTTATTACAATATTCAAATTTAAATGGTAGTTTTTTTTACACACTGGCAACAATTACAGCGGCTTTCAACCTTTACGAAATGGCGTTTCTGACAATATTTGACATTTCTTTGTTTACATTTCTGATCTAAGATTTACACATAGAGTATACACCCCACTATCACGTATCCACATAAAGTTTAACTTAACCCGCTAATTACAAACAACATATTTATTTGCATATGAAACCGTCGTCCTTCACGAATCAAATTTAACTTCCCTCGAACCTTGTAAACTAAGCTGTGACTATAAAGAGGGACGTGGTATAGAAACTGTAACCTCCATAGGTCGTGACCTTTTGACATTGGAACCTCGAAGGACACAGGATAAAATAAAACCCCACGGTAAAATATCTAAGTGAATGTACTGAGCTTTTTTAGATGGCAACAAGATAATACCAAGGAATAAGTTGCGTGAGTTTGTTTGTTTCAAGGAATATGACTTCCATAATATGTTGTCGAACTTCCGGTCCGCCCTTCCGAAGTTATTTTAAACGAGATTTTACCATAGTTATTATTTTTTTACTAGCTGTATAAAAAAAATAACTATGTATGCGTGGTAGTTTTGTTTTATACAAAACCTTCCTCTTGATTAACTCTATCTATCAAAAAAAACCGCATCAAAATCTGTTGCGTAGTTTTAAAGATCCAAGCATACATAGGGACAAACAGCGGAAAGAAACTTTGTCTTATACTATGTAGTGATGACGACCTCTATGGCACAGTAGGCGAACTCTGTGCCGTAGAGAACCCGCCTGCGACACAGACGGTTGTGGGTTCGAATCCCGCCTCAAACAAATATTTGTTTCTGGTCTGTGTATTTCTAAATGTATATAAGTGCTTATTTCAAAAGCCTTTTTAAATACCTATAACTATAGTAGCGAAAATAAAATTGTTTAAAATCCTATACTTACCGTCAAATTTGTTTTTTTTTGTTTTTTATAATGACCAAACATGCCTCGTTATTCAGAATATCAGAAAGTAACTCAGCTTGCAGGATTTGTCTTGTGGCATCATATTCAGCAACCTTTCATAGTCGAATTGCAGGCTCACTTTTTTAATAAAACAATAATAAATTCAATTCACACTCTATATTGGCATTAATTGACCGATTAAAGGAAGTTGCGTGTTATCGGGACCTCCTGAGGTGTGTTCGCAGCAAGCCGTTTAGTCGTCATTTAAAAATAACGATACAGCGCGAACTGAATGCCTAATGTCTACGTGCCTTAAAGTTAAAAGCAAGACATATGTCGTAATTTGCGTTTCTTTTCTCTTATATGGGTACCTAGTTATTCTTTTTCTTTTGTACTTTCGTGTCTCTACGAAAAGGTTTTTGCTCCTGTTGTAAAGGTTTTACGTCATCAGTTTTCATGAACTGGAGAAAAGTTACTAAAATGATCGCAAATACTTCCAATTATTATCTAATATATTCAAACGAGCAATTCTTGTATACCTAATATATATATATATAATATACCTATATAATCAGGATCTCGGAAAAGGCAGTATGTGGAGGGTTTTGACGGCGAGGTAAAAAAACGTAAAATAACCAAGCAAAGCGGTCACCCAGGTAGGTACTACTCGTATAAGTAAACTACCAAAATATGTATACTTTTGTTTCTTACTGTTTGAATATTACTAAAATAAATAATTAACCAGACCAGAAACAGATATAAATTAAATATATATATATATATTACAGGACTTTCCACACATCGCCATCTAGCCCCAAGCTAAGTAACTACACTTGTGTTATGGGTGCTGGATAACGGATATACTACTTATATACTTTTCTTTTGTAAATATATATTTATAATACATAGAAACAACCAGACCACAGACAAATATCTAAGCATAATTACTTGTCTGAGGCGGGAATCGAACCCGCAACCCTGTGTTTGGCAGTCCGGCATGGTGACCATTGTGGCAACTTGCCAACAACTTTATCTGTAAATCATCATAAAAATTACTAAACCGGTGAACGAAAATAATACTATTAAAAGCTAAAAATTAAATCTTAAGTTAGCTGAATTTAATTAAACACTTGTTTTACCAACAAAATAAAGTCTAACAAACAAAGAATTTGCCGACAAAGTACCTAAGTCTAATCAAATCCTTGGCCAGATATTTGCGCAACCCTACGACCACCTGCCACCACTGGCATTGGAAATAATGCCACGGTTACATCGCACTTAACCTAATGTCTGCAATCCTTTTCCCACTTCAATAAAATTCAAGGGTTTAGGGTTGAACACCTTTTTGCGTGTTTACTTTTTGGCTAACAAACTAGAGGTTCTAAAGATAAAATCAAGTACGTAGTTTAGGTAAATATAGGCAGCTCCATTACTAAAAAATAATTTTTCATTACTCATACTCGAAAGGTAGGTCTGAAGGTGCCTGAGAAGCGTATTGAAAATAAAATTTCCAGCCCTAGGGATTTTTGCTTTCACTGACAGCTGTCATGTCAAATTATGGCTTCGCACGGCTTGTGCAATCTGCATGTAGCCAGTATCAGTATCATTACGCATTAGGAACTTCAAAAACCTAACCTCCTTGCTTCTTTTTTTACAACAAAGAATAATAATTATGGCTTGGCACGGCTCATGCATACTGCCAGAGTTTAGTACTTAGTAACTTTTTTCTCAGTAATCAAATTCAAGTAAGTAGGTATATTTAGTTCAAGAAATCTTATTTAATATAAAAATAAATGTAATGACGAAATTGGTCAAAGCGACCTATGACCATGCCGCTCCGCCCGCGCCCTGTCGATGTTGCTGATGTGGCTTTATGCGACCGTATAGTATGGTCAGTGTCGTACCTTGAGTAAAAAAAAAACTGGTGGGAAATGCTAGCATTTCCAAATTATTTTAAACGTTTTAATTAGTACTATTTTTTGTTATTTTATTTGTGTTAAGTTTAATCTGGTTTTTCATTTATGATTGTGTATTTTGTGTAAATAACATTTTCTAGACAAACCGTGTTACAAAAACTGTAAGTTAAATCTACGGACTTCGCGTCATTTCCCAGTGTTGGATTAACTCATTAATAAAAAATTATTCGGTAAGTACCGCCGTATTTAAGTATTGAATACAAATAGCAGAAACCTAAAAAAAACACTACATAATGTATAACCTCTTTGGTCCCAACCTTGTAAGAGGATCAGGTAGTATGGACACATGAGTACCTACCTTGTCACAAGGTAGGTACTCATGTGTCCGAGTGAATGAGACTATGAGACTCCATACCACAAGGCTTGTGGTATGGAGTCTCATAGTCTCATTCACTCTCGTTGTTAGGAAGAATTTTATGTATTATTCGTAATGAAAAGCACAGTGTTTACCTCGGGTGAAAGACTCATTAAGTCCCTCGAACCATGGGCGTACCCACAGTGGGGCAAGGTGGGGCATTTGCCCCACCCTGACTCGAAGCTTATAATAAAAAAATGGTTTTTAATATATGTAACAAATATAAATATTCTATGTCACTTTCAAAAGTCGAGTGATTTTTGAACGAATACCGAAGTTTATCCGCCCGCGTTCCCTACCCTCTCCCACCACTTGCACGCTCGCGACAAATTTAATGGCCCCTCTTCATGATGGGCCATCATGCTGGCCCACTGATATGCTGGGTCACGGTGTCAGTTTTTCGGTCACCCATTAAAAGAAGTGGGCCAGCGATGGCGGTATGGATCTGCACGTGGCCCATTCCTCAGTGAGTCCTCGAAAATTGGTACGTGGTGCATAGATATTATATTGCGGCAACGGCTGTTTCCACGTCCTTCTCCAATTTACAACTGAACGTTGCCATCGTGTAGTTGCGTTTTAACCATCGCATTGCCATCACGCGGGTTTAGTGCTGGGCCATCATGAAGAGATTAATTAGCCAAAACCACCCACGATATTATTAAAATAAATACAGTAAATAAAAACATTTATAATTTTCTACTACTTATCGAGATTTTTACTTTTATTTGCTTCCGCCCCACCCTTTACAAAACTCTGGGCACGCCCATGCCTCGAACTATTAGCGCCCTCGCTACGCTCGGGCGCCAAACTCCATCTCTGGGACTTGTAATGAGTGACTTTCACACCTAGGATAACAATGTACTATAAATAGTAAATACAACAATTTAATATTTTAATTTAAAGTTCGTTAACGTTACCATAATTTACTGTTACTGTTCTAGATCACCTTTTTGGTCTCTTGGTAAATAAGTAATGATGAAATTGTCACATTTTCAACTGAAATTGTTACATTTTCAACTTTCCCAACCTTTTGTTTCTTTTTATTATTTGTACGGATACCTCACCTACAATGTACCGTTTATAAAGTTTTCTTACACAATGTAAATGAAGTATACTTAGCTTTTTTACAAGCTTTTGTTGCCCATTTTTTTTACTTAGATTTGTACGCGAAATCAGAACTTTTACCATTTGTGGATGGCGATCATTTGTGCACCACTAGCTATGTTTTTCAATAAGAAATCGAAAAACTCGTTAAAGAAATACAGATATTTGACCAATAAAAACAGTCTCCCATATCGAAAGTTGTGGGCACACACTGTGCCAACTAATAAAACGCGCCATATGTGGTGAAGCACTTGAAAAGCCTTCGGGACCAACTTTTTCTGATACACTGCAGTCAGTATCACTAAACTTTTATAATATTTAACTTGTAAAGCAATTTTGCTGTGACTGGTCGATTTAATCACTCAGGGTGGGAAAACAAGCACTCGTCTGCGTGTAAGGCAAATGTTGCGGGTTTGATTCTAGTTTTTTCAAAAAATGGTTTTGTCTATTTTTTTTTCTAGTCTAGATGTTTCTATATGTATTTAAAAAACAAGTTTTTTGCAAAAATGTAAATTTACCCATATATTTTTATCGTGTTTACTTAGGACCTTGATTTTTATACACCTAATAGGGATTATAGACCTCAGTAACTGGTATTAATTTCAACTTGCTAGATCCACCCGTTCCTGCGAAAATCGGTGGTGACACACGGACACACATACAGACTGATAAGACAGTGATTTTATAAGGGTTTCTTTTTTGCCTTTTTATATACGAAGTAAGTAAGTAAGTAAATATTATACTTACCCAAATATTCTATCCGTTGTTTATCACCCATCCATTCCTTAGATGGCGTTGTGTGCAATTTAGAAAACTATTTTTAATACTTATAAGTTCAAGTAGCGAGGGGTCCATACAAATACAACCCGATTTCTATCGTCTTACTTTTCCGGATTCAGACATTTCCAGATCTGCATTTAAAAAAAACTCATATTGTTGTCTTTACCCGCCTACGGCGAAGCCAAAAACGAAGGCTTAAGTTTTATCGGCTTATCATTAATATCATTAATTATTATCATTAATATCGCCAGTGGTACCTAAGACCAAAGATTTCCTTAGGCACTTATTTTATCGTATGTTCTGGAGTAGATACTTACCTGCCTATAGTCAAAGCAATTTGTACTCAGCTCATAAAGTTTTGGTCTAGAAAATTCAAATGTCCCAACGTCGTGGTCATGACTTCGATTATTAAACAGCTCAAAAATTTTGAATAATAATTTTGAATAAAATATTTTGGATACAAATGTACCTACTCTTTTAGAAAACGTAACGATTGACTAATTCGTTCACGTACCTACTGTTCTGCAAAAAATAATTTAGTGAAAAAAAATGTGCTTTCGAACGTGAAGCTTACGCAAAGAAGCGCAGTTCACGACTTGTGTTACAAAAAACAATTTAATAAGCAGAATATGTATCCCATATCACGGGGTATGGAGCCTCGAACCTTTGGAAGGCGTGCATGGAACCATAGCCAAACGTAAAGCACGTTACAATACAAGTTTAATGGGAAAGGATGATGTGGGTACCAAACCGGGAATTATCCCTTTCTGCACTATAAAATGCAGCCAAGGCAAACTACTTGGGCTACTTTGATGGGATGGTAATGGACTAGATACTGGGAAACCATGGATACTGAGGCGCCTGTCGTAACACTAGGCCATCATAACTAGAATTTGTATTATTTATCACTTACATATGTACATAACTACATACATAGCTCCTATGTGCTTATTTTTACTCATATGTATTTGAGATAAATATAAAAACTTAAAGAGGTTTCATAAATTAGTAGTGGCGATTCACGGTTTCACCCACGTTAGTAATAATTAATGATTTAAGAAAATGGCTCATTAAAACTTGTTTATATAGTGTGGACGAGTTTTTATCCGCTAGACGTATTATTGTTAAGATAAAGATTAAGTTTTCAATTATTAAATATTAATATTCAATGTTATTTACATAGGTAAATAACATTGAATTTTAATATTGGTAGGGATAAAGGACCATACAATATTATAATGAAACAACTGTTTTACTACCTATCTCTATGCAAATAAATTCTTTCATAAGTTTCGGTCCCCGTAGTAATATTGGGACAATGATTGGCTTCTGTCATATTCCTTGGCATAGCTTCATTCATACCATGTTTGATTGCAATTAGCTTCAGAAAGTATTTGCATAGAGGTAATTGGCGAACCTACTGCATGTGCCTGTATGTCGATATTTAAACTATTGACTAATAGACGACCTCTGTGGCGCGTCGGGCGAACACCCGACTGCGACGCAGAAGGTTGCGGGTTCGATTCCCGCCGGGAACAAGTATTTATGCTGACCATAAATTCTTGTTTCTGGTTCTGGGTGTTTCCTATATGTATAATATGTATATATTTACAAAAAAAAAAAGTATATACGTAGTTTATCCGTTATCTGGCACCCATATGCTTAGCTTGGGGCTGGATGGCGATGTGTAATATGTCCTAAAATATTTATTTATAGTAATTACTAATTTAGACTCAAACATTCAAACACGCAAAGTTTACAATTAAAATATTAAAAATAAAGCACATTATCTCATCACACCATGATTCCTAAAAACATCAACAAAAGTAAATAATCGTATAAAGTTTTCCTGTGAAATATTTTCTAACTTTTAGATTTTATTTGTGTTATGTTGTATGCATTATTATTAATGTTTTGTTTAATTTTTGTAAAAACCTATTTTTAACATTATGAAATAAAACTTTTGTAGTAACTCTAGATAGGAAGGTATAGATAGATACTGAGGTAAATTCTTTATTTATAAATTACATAAAATACGAAAAAAAAACTTAAGTTGTTATCGGTAAAGGTATCTGTACACAAAGACAAGTTTTATCTAGTCTTTTTCAGTAAATGCCGTCCATTATTAACTTTTGGCTAATCCCTTCACTAAGAATAGAACGAAAATTAGGAGATATTAATAAAAATTATACCATGGACCTCGTAAAAGTCAAGAATCATTAGTCAGGTTCATGAACGACGTAGCAGCTGGGAATGTAAATTTGTCATTCGTCATATTATATAAATATCAAAATTATTATTTTAATAGAAATGACGCCTGTCTTAGAGTAACAGATCAGTGTCTGGATAAAAACAATTTGTTTTGTAGACCTTCGGGCACTTATAGCTACTTTGAAGTCTTCTTTATGTGGCAAATATACCGATCTATTTTCTATCAAAGCCATTTCCACTGCCCTGAAACTACCTATAGGCAGGCACAGCTAAAGGACTGAACATCTAATAAAATCGTAAGAGATCACATACCAATGATTTTTAAGCTATTGCATAGCTTTTATCGCGGGCTTTGAGCGCAGCGACCGAATCAAGAAATTCCGTAACAAAAATAAAACCTAACACTCTGCCTAACACTGCCTAACACTCTGCCTACCATGTAGCTCGGCCGAGCGTTCGCTTAACGTGTATATTTTTTAGTTTTTGGGCATACTTCGTTTCCATTTCATCCCTTGAATTGCAACAAAATGTTATGTTATGGATGTCCATCGCTTGAATAGTTTATAATAGGCTTGCTATATGTTTTACTAATTCAAAAAAGTATCATTTTAACATGCAACTTTTAAGTGATTTAAAAAACTTAACAAATTCAAAAAATGTCAGCCAAGTTTATAATGTAGGGAAGGTACACAAAAAAAAACACCGAAATCGAAATATATTAAGGGGAGAAAGGAGAAAGGAGAAAAGGGCTATTTCTTTTTGTATGGAAAACTCTTTTATTAATGTTCTCCTATTGCTTGGATCATATTTTACTTTTTCAATTTAATACGCATTATATTGCGTCTTAGTGTTTTCGTCGCCATTTATCAAGGAAATGTTCAAACAATCGGAATTTTTAATAATTCGCTTTCAACCTCAAAGGCACGATTTCAGTCAAGTCACGTTCGTTATTGTTTTCGTGAAAGAAATTAGTTCTTAACGAATTTTTTCAAAATGTAATTTAATAGGCTATTCAATTTATGTATATATAGACAAAAAAGGTTATTGTATTAAAATAGATTTACACTTATACCATAAACTAAGTGGTTAAATTTCTAAATTATTAAACGCTGCTTTTAAACCGGTCACGGATCTAAATGGGAAATCTAAATTAAAAACCATTTGTTTATATTTTTGCTTTCATAGAAATAAGTGAGATTTTGGTGTTTCGATTTTCTCTATATTTTCTTCGATAATTCAGTGATTTCCGTTAAAATGTAATAGTTACAATTCTATAGTACATTGTTATCCTAGGTGTGAAAGTCACTCATTAAAAGTCCCGAGACGGAGTTTAGCGCCCGAGCGTAGCGAGGGCCCTAATAGTTCGAGGGACTTAATGAGTCTTTCACCCGAGGTAAACACTGTGCTTTTCATTACGAATAATACATAAAATTCTTCATAACAACGAGAGTGAATGAGACTCCATACCACATGAGTAGGTACTCATGTGTCCATACTACATCCTCTTACAAGGTTGGGACCAAAGAGGTTATACATTATGTAGTGTTTTTTTTAGGTTTCTGCTATTTGTATTCAATACGGCGGTACTTACCGAAGAAGTTTTTATTAATGAGTTAATCCAACATTGGGAAATGACGCGAAGTCCGTAAAAACTTACAGTTTTTGTAACACGGTTTGTCTAGAAAATGTTATTGACACAAAATACACAATCATAAATGAAAAACCAGACATAATATAATAAAATAAGAAAAAATAGTACTAATTAAAACGTTTAAAATAATTTGGAAATGTTTTTTCCCACCAGTTTTTTTTTTACTCAACGTACGACATCAGCAACATCGACAGGGCGCGGGCGGGCGGCGCGGCATGGTCATAGGTCGCTTTGACCATTTTCGTCTTTACATTTATTTTATTAAATAAGATATTTTGAACTAAATATAGGTACCTACTTGAATTTGATTACTGAGAAAAAAGTTACTTAGTACTAAACTCTGGCAGTATGCATGAGCCGTGTCAAGCCATAATTATTATTCTTTGGTGACGTGACAGCTGTCAGTGAAAGCGAAAAGCCCTAGGGCTGGAAATTTTATTTTCTACACGCTCTTCAGGCATATTTAGACCTACTTTCGGAGTATGAGTAATGAAAAATTTGTTTTTCTATTATTTTTTTTTGTGCAGTTTCCAAACAGCATGCTTACGATGTGATGCAATGGTACTTGCTAAACAAAATCTCTCATCGTTTATTTCTTTGCAAAAAATGACTGAAAATATCATAAATTAATAGTTAAATCATTTTACGTTATTAATCTTTGTGTTTTCTTACCTATTATAGCTATCTTCAATACCCCAAGGGAGAAATAAATTATTTTTATTGTATGTTTTTGATATTTGGTGAAAGTAATCACGAGAGTGTCGTCGTCCCGAAGTTTTTATTGGAGCTATAAAGGTTTCATCGTGGCCGTGTAGTTGGCACGAGAACCGCGGGAACTGCCATCAATTCTGGACGTGTGGATGATGACGATGATGTTTGTTATTGTGAAAAATTAATCAGAGACGTGGAAGAGGAATGTAGTTTGTCGTATTGATAAATCACCTGCTTGGTGAGTCGTGACTAATGAGGCTACTGTTGGTAGGTATCTAGTTAATATTAAAGTGACAACGACTTCTTCACAACTCTGGCAATTCTACACCTTTTTACTTCGTTTATATCATAACATGGTTTTTTTTTCGTTTTTGTGTGGTTTTATATAAAAAAATTACAATTGTCGAGATCCACAAAATAAATACAAAACAATGGTTGTTTGTAACTCAGGTTTGTAAAGTCGGTTTTAGGATGAATAATTTTACGACATAACGTCACAAGAAAACAATGATGGTAACCTACCCTGTCAAAAACGGAACGTGACCGTTACATGACACTTTTTTGTGAGTGCAGTACGCTATTCGTCGATAATATCATCACGTCAAAAAAATGAAAATATACCTTTTAAAATAACTTTAGTTTTATCTTATTTGTTTGTAGAGATTAAAATAACAACACATTAATAATTTCAGTGTACCAAATGGTGAATATTTCAATATAATGCAGTGATATTATTCCAAATTAAACTTCAAACAGTGCTATGAACTTTCGTGTTAAATGGCATGAATAATGTAAGTTTCGCCCTATGCCTATGTCTGTCTGTCAGTATGTCCGTTTGTCTGTGTATACGACGACGGAGCAATCGTAACTTCGATTATGAATCGATTTCAATAAGTTTTTTTATATCTAAAAGTTTAGTGTATCGTAAATACTATGTTTTATGAAAATCTATAATGCAATTGCAAAGTAACAGCCCGTCAAAAACATTTTTTGTTTTCAGTTCTTCGTAAAAGTTACCGAGTGGGAAATCAAAATCTCACATGTAAACCGCGGATCTAGAACATATTTGTCTAACTTCTAAATTCTTTATTGAGCTTTGAAACTATCCCAAAATATAACGGTGTAAGTAATGAATTTCATTATTAATTCATTAAAATACTACACTTTCACTTATATTTTATAGTACAATAAATATGATAGTTGTAATTATATTCTAAAGGCTCTGAAAGTAGCTCGTTTCATACAGATCGACTCACAAAACCGCGGTATTGCAATGGCATAATACACTGGCATCGACCTTTACGATGACGACGCCATTTGAACGTCGGTTTTTCTCGCTCGTCGATGGACCTTAAAAGCGCGTTCAATTTCTAACTTTAAGGGTAGGTATATGAACTTTTTAAACTCACACGATTTGTATTCATAGTAATTATTTTCCCGGGTCTTATACGCGTTTTTTTTTTTTTTTTGGTAGGTATATTTCGACTAACCTAACCCAATCAAATTCGAAAAATTTTTATTATAAAAACTTTTTTTTTTTAATTCGAGGGGCAAGTAGGTCGAAATATCCTAAAGCCGTGTAAAACTTGTAAGCATTTATCACTGTAAATTGGAGTTTCTTTTTAATATGTCTGGAAAATAATTATTTTATTCGTGGAGAAGTGGGCGCTGGGCGCGGGCGGGCGGTCTACCATAGATTGACTGAAAGTAATCCGACAGCGTTTTACGATGTTTAAATTAAAACAACCGTCTCACAATGACATATTAGAATGTTTTTTTTATTTCATTCCAAGTTTTTTTAGTGTGGATTTTTTATTATTTAATAAAAAATACTAAATATAACCACATTTTAATTTTTTGAAGCGGCGTTGAGCACTTTTTCTGTAATGGGTATAAAATCTTAAACTCGCGTCAGGACACGTGACCTGATCGAAAAAGCGTAAGACGGATGGAGAGTAGACAGCTATCCCCTCTCTACGGCGCGGCGAAAATGTATGCCTGGGCCTACTGTTTTTAATTTGGCTGTGAGTGTATTAAGACGTACATATGGTATTTTTTAACGGACGACTATTGACGGACGACAAATGTCGGACGACAAATGTCGGACGACAAATGTCGGACGACTATTTGTCGGACGACTATTGACGGACGACAAATGTCGGACGACTATTTGTCGGACGACTATTGACGGACGACAAATGTCGGACGACAATTTGTTGGACGACAAATGTCGGACGACTATTTGTTGGACGACAAATGTCGGACGACTATTTTTTTTTTTTAATTTAAACATTTGTATGACATTATAATATAACGCCTTGAAACATATCTAAAACTCTAGTTCAATTGGAAATGTCTCAAATAGTCTCGATAGACTGACCCGGTTTGCTACAGTATTAACAAAACTAAAAGATATATATGACTAGTGAAAATTAACGAAGTGTGTAAAGGGGCCGTATGATAAGAATGAAAGCTTTGCCTGCCCTGAAAACGCAATGAAGAAAAGAAAATGGTTGTTTGACACTTGAATTAGATCTCAGCGCCTTCGAGAAATACGGAACTATATAGTTTGCATGTTTTGCCTGGTGACCGACAGACAGACGGACGGACAGTGAAGTCTTAGTAATAAGATCCCATTTTACACTTTGAGTACGGAACCCTAAAAACCGAGCTGAAGGCCATTCAAATCAATTGTCAACCTCGTAACGCATCTACGAAAGCAAATAAGATCCGTAGCAGACATGTTCGGAGCTAACATTCCAGTAGGTCTAAATCTTTTAGTGATGACGGACCATTTTGACAAAAAAATTACCGCTTACTGTTTGAAAATTATAATAAAGGATTGTTCTCTATAGGTAAATAAAACATACAAACAACTTTTTAAAGCCAACAATATTTTAATTTTTTATGGAATTTTGACATTACAGGGATAGTATATATATTTAGGGTTGCGGGTTCCATTGCCGCCTCAGACAAGTATTGATGCTGAGATATTTGTCTGTGGTCTGGTTGTTTCTATATAATATAAGTATATATTTACAAAAGAAAAGTATATAAGTAGTTTATCCGTTGTCTAGCACCCATAACACAAGCCTAGTTAGTTACTCAGCTTGGGGCTAGATGGCGATGAGTGGAATGCCCTGCAAATGTTTTTTCATTTATATATTTTGGTGCGATTTTTTGTGATTCCATTCTTTTTACTAACTTTTTAATCCTTGGTTTACTGCTACTCAAAGTCAAACCCATGTCAGCACTAGCATTCAACCGATTTCGGTGCCTTTTTTAAATTATATAAAAAGCACCGAGAACTCCTCATTTTTCTGATGGCTTCACGGACCACTTCGGGCGCTTACAGGGCCAGTGGTCCACGGACCATCGGTTAAGAACCACTGTTCCAAACGTAACGCTTATTTCCAGAGTGACACACTGTCTACGTGACGCAAGATTTATTGCTACAGTTGCTCTAAGTACGTATCTACTCTCTCTTTCATATACATTAGACTTTAGACCTAGGCTAGGAAGACGTAATAGGGACACAGCACCTGGTACTTATGTAATTATTTATTTCGGGTTACAGACTCAATATGTTCGGACGAGGGTAACGTGATCCGAAAGGGGAGTTTTAGATGTCTAAGTGAACAACTTTTGTCTTGCGACTTTTGGAATTCGACATTTTTAGGGTTCCGTACCCAAAGGGTCTATTGCTAAGACTTCACTGTCCGTCCGTATATCCGTCTGGTCCGTCTGTCTGTCACCAGGCAGTATCTCATGAACCATGATAGCTAGAGAGTTGAAATTAACATTTTGAGGTTATTCCTTACTGGAAAATCAGCTGTTTTCTCTCTTATACAAGGCGAGTCCAACTCACACTTAGCCGGTTTTTCAGCAGAAATAGCTTATTTTGCGAGTAAACATAATCTCAAAAAAAAACTAGGAATTCCCAAAAGTAAAACCGACGGCCTAGACGTCTCACTCGACTTCTCTGTCCGTCTGTCTGTCCGTCCGTCCATCTGTTCGTCTGTCACCAGGCTGTATCTCATGAACCGTGATAGCTAGACAGTTGAAATTTTCACAAATGATGTATTTCTGTTGCCGCTATAACAAAAAATATTTAAAACAGAAAAAAAGTAAATATTTTTTTAGTAAATATGTTTTTAAGAATTTAAACCTAAAGGTAGAATAAAATCCAAAATCCTAACGGACTGAAAATAAGAACAGACAATTGCCTTTTTGATAAATATACCAAAATATTTCTAAGTTCATTTTAATATTTTTACCAGTTTGTAATTGGTTACGTTAAAGGAGTATTTTCCTTTCTTTTGTAACTGGTTACAAAACACAGTTACATACGCGGCCGAAAAGAATAAAATATGCACCCTCAACGCACAAATCAAACCAAGAATGCATGGATCGGCCAATAATTTCGCATGCTGATAGCTATAGCTATTGTGACGTAGGTATCCGAAAAGAAACATATTGGAAAATTCGCAGGTAAAAGTTAGTATGAGTGAGTATTGATAAGTTAGTACATAAACATTTATTTACAACAATACACAACATCGTATACACCACAAACTCAATCGGCGCCGGTAGCAGTAAACTTAGATAGTGTTATGATCTTACGAATCGTTACTTCGACGTTATTGCACAATAACACATATAATAGGTAAGTAAATAAATAGAAATGGATACATATATTATGTTGAGAGGAAGGGGTACCGGGGGCGCTTTCCATACAAACTATTACAAACGTAGTCGACTGTTTTCTCACTATCCCTGGACTGGAATCCCTGGACTGTTTTCTCCCTGGACACTAGAGCAAATATTTTTAGTGCATAGAACTTATAACTGCCATGAACATGCCCCTATTTTTTGTTTTTATAATTTTTTTAATCTTAATTTCTATGATAATTAGAAATTGAGAAAAATAAAAACAAAACATAGGGGCATAGTCATGGCAGTTATAGGTTATAGGACAGTTATAGGATAGTCATGGCAGTTATTGGCACAAAAATATTTGTGCTAGTGTCATTATCCAGGGAAGAAACAGTCGACTACGTTTGTATGGAGAGAGCGCAGGCACCCTTTCACCTTAAACCACGATATTTTTTTTCTTCTTTTCGAGTCAGTGACGTTCGACCAGTAAAAAATTTATTGTCCAATAGTTAGCCACTACGACTGCAGCAGCGTTGGCTTCTACCAGGTCCTCCAATGTGCAGGTATTTGGGGATAATGGGCATTGGAGCAGGTGCACCATGGACTGCGATGTGGCTTCACGCTCGCATATAGGTACCCCCATTTGCTCAAATTTTCTCTGCAACGATTTTTATTGATATTTTTCTAAACATTTGATATTTTTCTTTCTTCTTTTGAAACGCCCCCGTTAGATCCTGATGGAATTTCGGGACCAAAAGTATCCTAAGTCTTTCTGCATCCCCTAAACTACCATTTTGCCAATTTTCACCCTAATCGGCCCAGTCGTAAACGGACCGAAGAACAAACTTTCGGATTTATATCAGTATAGTCAGGATTTGGATTTTATTATATTGTGAAACACGCCAGTGCGTTGGCGATATGCCGTATTGTTGACTGATCTATAATTTTATTACAAAAAAAAAACAAAATAAAATTCATAATTTGCCAAGAACTTGTCTTCATAAATTCAAAAAGAAGAATATGTTTGGGGTGTGTCGCTACAACCAAGCATGAATTAAATGCGGAAGTTTATTTGTTTTGCTCAAATAGTTCTTTCAATTTGGATGAAAATTTGTACTTAATAGTAGTTTGGAAAGGGTGTCTTGTAGTTTTGGTCTAATTTTGGTCTCAAATCTGTGATTTTACAGCCCTTTGTGCACACTTCCTAGGTCCATTTGGACTTTTAATTTCTAGTAAATGTTAGTAAGTAATTTATATAATTAATTTAACTAAATAATTTTTTATTAATTTAATTGATATGAAGAAAATTTTATTCCTGTACAATAAAATTAACTTTAACAAACGATTTTTTTATATCATCATTTTCATTCGAGACCCAGCTTTGTAGGACATAAATGTTTATTTTCATATGCATTAGTTGCTCGACATTAACTCGTATGACGTCTCTACATTGATTTGCGACATAATGGTATGTCCCTGTGACAGTTTACATTAGGTCGACAAGCAAAACAAGAAAACTGTCGTATCGTCCGACCAAAATATTTGTAAAGTTTACAGCGGCGCTAACAAATCGATATAATCAATAAGAATAATAAAAACAGAGTTCCTTGGTTTAGGTTTTATAGGTATGTGCTTTTGTATTATTAATATATTTCTTTTAAGACTCACTGGGATACTCTAACGTTGTATTTAAACGTCTACGGGGTTAGTGTGGCCGTAGTATTTTCTTAGTACAAAAAAACCAACCGCACGTAAAAGTTTGTTGAATTGTCATTGAACTGAATCTTGACATTTCATAGAACATCACGAAGTCTGGATCGTCGTCTGGACGAACGCCAAACCGGTAAATTAGAGGTGTTAATAAAATTTACGGATCAACATGAAATTATGAATCGTTTACAATGATATAACAACATTATTGATATATTTTCGTCTAACTGTTTAAATTGTTGAGCTACTTTCATTTGATAATTTCTAAAAAGAATAAGCTTATCTATCTATCTATATATATAAAAGAGAAAATCACTGACTCACTCACTCACTCATCACGATATCTCAGAAACTACAAGTGCTAGGAGTCTCGAATTTTGCATGGGGGTTCCTTTTATGACGTAGGTGCTCACTAAGACGGGATTTTGCAAAATTCGACCCCTAAGGGGGGAAAATAGGGGGTCGAAGTTTGTATGGGACAATGTGATTCCTTAGTCCCATCTACTTCAAATTTTGCATAAACACTCTTTAACAGAATTAATGGAACACGTGTTTCGTATTTTATTGAAATACATCCCCTAACGGGGTTAAAAAGGGGTAGAAAGTTATTTTGTGCGTGATTTGCTTCGAAGTTGATATCAATATTCTTTAGTGCTTTTGATTAGATTGGTAAGACGTCACCTCAAGCTGACAGCAGCTGATGTTAACGTAAAACCAAAGAGGTTAAAAACTTCGAACATTGAACTGAAAAAAAGGTGTCTTGCCATTTAGTACTGGGAACTTAATAGAAATAGAAATTATATGATAATTATGAAAAGCCGTCTTTCGGCAGTCGCGGCTGGATTAATGACGTGTTTAACTAATCAATGGCTACTGTTGCGTAGTAGTAGTAGTCAGCTTAAGTATGTACCTACATGAGAGGGGTTTATCAGAACGCATCTGCTAAAGGCGTAAAGTAAAATAAATCTAGAGATACAAACTGAATAACGTATTGAGTAAAACCATGAGCATAAAAAATAGATATACCTAGGTAGGAGTAAGAAATGAAAATACAATCTATACGAAGTATATACTTATCTATACTAATATTATAAAGCTGAAGAGTTTGTTTGTTTGTTTGTTTGTTTCAACGCGCTAATCTCAGGAACTACTGATTCGAATTGAAAAAATATTTTTGTGTTGGATAGTCCATTTATCGGGGAACGCTACTTTTTATTTTGATATTTCCACGGGATCGACCCTTACGCGGGTGAAACCGCGGGGCGCAGCTAGTTCTATGTATAATTGCACTCGTAAGATTATAAGACGCAAAGAATAGTTATTTGGTACAAACCATTTAGCTAGAAATCTTCAGATAATAGCTTTTACACACGTCCCGATTTGGTCGGGTCCGACATCAGTGTTGCCACATTTCAATTCGACAAATCTGTATCGATAAGTGAAAAAATCTGTGTAAAATCTGTATGAGAACAGCTATAATTGTATAAAATCTGGACTATTCATAATCGTAGACAGAGAATAAATAGTTATTCTCTGTCTACGCTCCATAATACTTAATATTACAAATGAATAGTCCAGATTTTATACAATTATAGCTGTTCTCATACAGATTTTACACATTTTTTTTAACTTATCGATACAGATTTGTCGAATTGAAATGTGGCAACACTGATGTCGGACCCAACCAAATCGGGACGTGTGTATAAGCCCTAAGAACCAGGCTGTGACACTCGATAACAACAAATGATAAATGATTGGTCGCCTATTTGTAACTCTTCAACCGAAAAGGGCATTTTCAGGCAATCTTTATTATGTCGGTTAAACGAAAATCATTTATCATACTTTACTGCGTAGTTTCAACAAAATAACATTTCATTACAAAATGAAACTTAGGAACTGAGAGCTTTAGACTTATACTTACCCACTCTACAATAAACCTACAATATGAAATTATGCCGATGCTGTGACTTATGGTGCAACTAGCTTTTACCCGCGACTTCGTCTATACGTAGAAGCTGAATTTTTCAAAATTGGATGCCTACGTATACCAAATCTGTATACCAAATTTGAGCCCGATCCTTAAGCTGTGCGTTAAAATAAATAAATAAATATTGCAGGACATTCTACACATCGCCATCTATCCCCAAGCTAAGTAACTAGACTTGTGTTATGGATGCTAGACAACGGATATACTACTTATATACTTTTCTTTTGTAAATATATACTTATAATACTTACATAGAAACTACCAGAAAACTGACAAATATCTAAGCATAAATACTTGTCTGAGGCGGGAATCGAACCCGCAACTCTATGTTTGGCTGTCCGGCATTGTGACCATTGTGCCAACTGGGTCCTTATATCAGTGAGCAAGTCAATCAGGATTTTAAATTTTATATTTCTAGATACAACATAATACCTACTTCTACCTATGTCACAGTATATCTATGAACACAGGTAATAAATAGTAAATTACGATTAAGTGTGGTAAATTGATCTTTGCATAGAGACGGTTTATGACGCCCGAGCGGAACACGAGCGTGTTAGAAGCCGAGATGCAAAGATCAATTCCACACGCGTAATCGTACGACATTTTTTATCACAGTTGCAAATAAAAGCAAAGACTTGTTAAAATAATAAAAAGTTAACATAATATTTGTGTATGTTTAGCAAAAAATTTAGGTACGAACGTCAAATTCTATAATGTTTACTATTTTTTTAGGCAATATTTTTGAAGTGAAAACTTCTTATGGCGCGTTGGGCACTTTTGTGGGTGAGCATTTTCAGCCGTTCTCGCGACAGATGAGATTTTACACAGATATACAGTTTTTTATTTAATTTGGCTGTGAGTGTATTAAGACGTACATATGGTATTTTTTAACGGACGACTATTAACGGACGACAAATGTCGGACGACTATTGACGGACGACAAATGTCGGACGACAAATGTAGAACGACTATTGACGGACGACAAATGTCGGACGACAAATGTAGAACGACTATTGACGGACGACTATTGACGGACGACAAATGTCGGACGACTATTGACGGACGACAAATGTCGGACGACTATTTGTCGGACGACAAATAGTTGTCTGACTATTTTTTTTTTTATCAAAACTCTTTTTGCGTATGGTTCGATACTCGTACTTAAGGAGTAAACTCCAGATATACAGATATACAGTTTTCACTTCTGCCTGCACTCCCGTTTGTTAATTATACTCCCGAAAGGGTAGGCAAAATACTTTTAACATATACAGCCTCGTCTGACACACAATATTTTTAGGGTTTTTTTTCCATTTGTTTTTGCGTCGGAGGTTAAAAACAGAATATAATGGTAAGGAAAGAATTATATTTATGTAAAGAAAAAACAAAACTCAATTTTAAATCGTTTTCTAAGACGTTATCACGTAAAATTAACGTTCGTAAACCGACTTTAGAAACAACCTTTTTTGCTGGCTTAAAAACTCTTTGTTGCTACCTACTTTTTTTTTTATACAGAAAACAGTATAACCAATGTTTCATCTACCTAACATGTAATTAGCAGTAAGATACGTATTTAACTTATCGGGCTAACTTTATAGCACTAGTCGGTAATGTAAAACACACGCGTGCATAATACGTTGTATTATGATCCTAAAAGCCGTTTATGATCTACTTTACTAGCAAATGTGATAAAAAACAGTTAAGCTATGGCATAGCTTTTATCGCGGGCTTTGAGCGACCGAATCAAGAAATTCCGTAACGAAAATAAAACCTAACACTCCCCACTCCTCCTACCGTGTAGCTCGGCCGAGCGTATATGGTACGACTGTACGAAGCTCGCACGATGCAATTTTTCCGTACATTCAACGCCTATAAAATTAAGCCTCCAAAGCTCGATCTCATTCCTATTCCGTCGCTACGAAATCTTTTTTACGAGAAGATACTACCATTATTCTCAGTTTTCCGTCAGCCTGTAAAATCTATAATATAAAAATCAATTGCTGTTCGTTAGTCTGGCTAAAACTCGAGAACGGCTGGACCGATTTGGCCAATTCTTTTTTTGTTGTGTTTGTTGTAGTCCAGGGAAGGTTTAAACGGTGAGAAAGATCGGACTTGCGCGGGTGAAACCGCGGGGCGCAGCTAGTCAGTTAATATAAATCAATATAAAAGTTATATAAAACTTAGATGCATGTGTAGTTATTACAATAAGGTTAACTGTAATTAACTATTTTTAATCGACTTCAAAAAAGGATGAGGTTCTGAATTGACGACCTCTGCGGCGCGTCAGGCGAACATCCGCTTACGACGCAGAAGGTTGCAAATTCGATTCCCACCTCAAACAAGTATTTATTATTATTACTAGCTGCCCTCCGCGGTTTCACCCGCGTAACTCCCGATCCCGTGGGAATATCGGGATGTAAGCTATCCTATCTCTCAAGTTGGATCGAACTGCACATGGTGTGCGAATTTTATTATAATCGGTTAAGTGGTTTAGGAGTCCATTGAGGACAAACATTGTGACACGAGATTTATATATATTAAGATATCACGGGACTATGGAGTCCCGGACCTTTGGAAGGCATGCGTGGGGCCGAACCCAACACGTAGAGGCCCATTACAATAACAAGTTTAATGGCAAAGTATGATGTGGGTATTATTATGAAAAGCCTCCACTGTCCCACTGCAGGGCAAAGCCCTCTCTACCTTTCTTCCATTGATCACGATCTGTCGCTATTGCACACCAATCATTCCTATAGGAGTCAAAATCATCTCGCCATCGTCGCCATGGTCTGCCGCGTGGTCGTATTTATGCTATAGATATTTGTTTCTAATCTGGTATATTTACATAAATTTTATTCGATATCTAGCACCCATAACACAAGCCTAGTCGCTAAGCTTGGGGCTAGGTGGCGCTGTGTAAAAATGTTAAAAAAACACGATTGTTTAATATTAATGGTTGTTCGGGCGTAAATTCGTTGCTTATAAGCCGATTTTCATGTTATCATCTTTTTAATTCGCGCCATCGTTTAAGATTTGTCCTACTTGGCCGCGAATTAGACGATTTTAACGCAGCGATATTGTGTCTCGTGTCCGACTCTTTCAACAAAATAAGAACTTTACGATCAATAAAACGAGCTTTACATACAACTCACATCAACGTTAGTTCCTTCGTAAATTAAATGGAATTTATTCTCCACTTCCTTCCAAAGTAAGAATAATTTATAAATTAAATTGTGTTTAGGTAATACATATAATAAGATGTAATTTAATTTATAGGTTTTGTCTAGTGTTAATTTGTATTCAATATATTGTGAGATTTAAAATGTCAATTTTTATTCGTTTTACGCAGTTATTTGAAAAGCGGTAATTACCAGCGGACATCCGAAATTATCCCAAAAGATATAAATATTTTTTAAAGACCGTTTCCGAAAGTTTGACTATGATTGTTTGATGTTTATTCTACCACTCGCCTGTCGGCGACGAGTGGTGGAGACCACTCGTTACGATGGAGCGATTCAAAAATAGCGAATTTCCGATGTCGAACGAATATCAGTAGAAATTGAGCGCTCGACGCGGGGCGAACGATTCAAAAATAGGGCTCCGGGTCGTTCCTGGTGCAGAGGTTGGCCATAGCTATTCAGCGTGGTAACGCGGCTAGTGTGATGGGTTCCTTTGCGCCAGGGGTGACTCGGGGCGGTTTACTTGATTAAATTTGTATTTGCCTTGTATTCTTTTTATTTTGTGTTCTTTTATGTTTAGTTTTAGTTATAAGGATTTTTTTTTTGAAATTTTGTCATTTTATTTTATTTGTTTTATTTATTTTTAATTTATGATAATTTAGGTATTAATAATTGTAATTTGTATGTGTAAATAAATCGAAATTTTTTAAGAATTAGGTAAGTATTTAAAATATTTTAATGTGTATTTGATTTTTTTATTGTGTGCAGGATTCCAGTCCATGTCTTTAATAAAATGAAAAACTACCTTGTAAGTTTTTAATCTTTATAAAAGAGCATCAATTTTGCTAATTAAATATAGTTAATGAAGAAACACGGGGTTTCATATTAAAATGCGACCCTAGTCTATGTCTCAAGTCTCAACTAAACAATGTTCATTAGAAAACAAGCCGCGGGAAGGACGTTCGTATTTATGATACAACCATTGGTCTCAGGTGTTTAGAAAAACATTATTGTTTAAGAAAATTGTAGTTTTCAAATTACCTACCCAAGCTTTTAGAACTCAACGCTTCTTCTTCTTCTTTTCAAGTTAGTGACGGACGCTCCACAAGTCATTTTTTCCTGCTCCAATGCCCATTTTGTGCCCTAATATCTGAACATTGTAGGACCTGATAGAGGCTAACGCTGCAGTTGTAGTAACTCAATAGTTAACGCTATTAGTAAGGGAGCTGCTTATACAATTTGAGTTACCGTGTTGGTACAGAATAGAATAGAATTTGTTTATAGTCAAACTATATCTCTACATAAGCTGATGATAATGCTTAAAATAGTGCCAACACTGGACATACAATATTTAAATTTAAAATTTATATTTATGAATTGTAATTACATCATAATTTTGAAATGAATCGTACAATGCAAGTACAATTCACGGTCAAAAGTCTCTGCCCACCGTATAACGTTTACAATCCTGTGCAGCACTATTTAAACATTATAACAACGTAACCTGTGGATCGAACCCACGTCGGTTAATGTAGCGGGTGGCGGCTTATACCCACTCACAAAACTAAACACATGTTGAAAATAATAATCACACTGAGTGCTTTTAATTCAAATAAGTATTTAAGTTTGTGTGTAACGTCTATTAGAAGAAGGTCGTAACTCCAATACTTGTTGATAGTATTATTGTAGCAAACTGATCATTTACTTATGACCCATACTGTACCGTCTGCTTGGCATAAAATAAACTTTTTATTCAAAGTAAGGGCGGGTAGTCTCTAACTTAGACGTGAAAAGATTCGAAAACTATACCGAGAGGGCGACCAACAATGACATTTTGGGGGTCTTCAAGTCGTGGAGTAAAAATGTTCTTCTAGAAAAGCGTGCTACATCTTAGGCCGCATCGTCACCACCGTCAGGCAGGTGTGATTGTGGTCAAATACATAAAAAAAAAACTAAAAAAATCATGCCAAGCAGACGGCACCAAGCAACACGGTCAAATCATATTGGAAGCTCCTTAACTATATGGCTTTGCTTTCCAAAGCACGAAAAAGCTTACTCTGTAGAAATTGTCAATTTACTACGACTGACCACAGAAAATCGATATTTTATCTGATCTAATAGCTTTTATTACAACAAAACTGGACTTATTTATAGAAACGAGACTATGGTATGCTACATTTGTTAGATCGTAACTCAGCTATCAACGAAGTGAAATAGATATAAACATTTTATATACAACTGTCGATTTATTTAAACACCTACATTTTGGATATAATTAGATTTTTTACTAAGTCGTTAGATACGTAAGTAGAGAGTTTTTAATCGCCACTTCAACTCCGTGAATTAGTGAATAGCTATCTGTATGCCAATTAAATTTTAGCCCGTTTTGTTCATAGTTTGAGCTGTGTATTGATATAACAGTCAGTCAGTCATGATTGTAAATTTCATATCACTATCACTATACATATATGTAGTATAAAACAAAGTCGCTTTATCTGACCCTATGTCCCTAAATCCCTATGTATTCTTAAATCTTTAAAACTACGCAACAGATTTTGATGCGGTTTTTTTAAATAGATAGAGTGATTCAAGAGGAAGGTTTATATGTATATAATACATGCATAATATAGCCGTGCATACGGCTCGCTAGTAAATTTATAAAGAACTTGCTGCGCTCCGCGGTTTCACCCGTAACTCTCAATCCCGTGGGAATATCGGAATAAAATGTAGCCTATGTTATTTTCAATGCATTTATGTATCCTCCTACCAAGTTTCATCAAAATCGTACCAGTAGTTTCGGAGTCTATTCGTTACAAACAAATAAAATAAAGTCGTACCATACACATACATACACGTTAAGCGAACGCTCGCCCAAACTACATGGTAGGCGAAGTGGGGGGTGTTAGGTTTTATTTTCGTTACTGAATTTCTTGATTCGGTCGCCGCGCTCAAAGCCCGCGATAAAAGCTATGCAATAGCTTAAAAAGTTTTCTCTTTATAATATTACTAGCTGTAGCCCGGCAAACGTTGTTTTGCTATTTACAAAAAAAAAACAAAAAAAATAGATGTTGGCCGATTCTCAGAACTACTGAATATGCTCACAAAATTTCATGAGAATCGGTCGAGCCGTTTCGGAGGAGTTCAAGTTCGAACCCCGTGACACGAGAATTTTATATATATAGAGAAGAAGATAGAGACTAGCTGTCCCGGAAAAAAAAACTAAGTAAAGGAAACAAAATAAAAAATAGATACTTAGTACTTACCCGATTCTCAGACCTACTGAATATGCATATAAAATTTCATTAAAATCGGTCAAGCCGTTTCGAAGGAGTATGGTAACTAACATTGTGACACGAGAATTTTATATATAACTAGCGACCCGCCCGGCTTCGCACGGCTATATTATGCATGTATTATTCATATAAACCTTCCTCTTGAATCACTCTATCTACTAAAAAAACCGCATCAAAATCCGTTGCGTTGTTTTAAAGATCTAAGCATACAAAAGGAAATAGGGACATAGGGACGGCGAAAAGTGACTTTATTTTATACTACGTAGTGATAGTGATAGTGATAGTGATGATGATGTATTAGATTAGAAGATTAGATAGTGTAGATTGAAGAGCGTGTTCTTACACGTGTTGGTTGACATAAGTAAGACATCTAACATTCGGAAATTGGATATTTCTTTTCACTAGAAATTCAGAAGTGCGCAGTGGGATGTTCGTCTATTCATTGAATCAGTGATTGCTTCATTAGTGAGGTTTTTTCGTTCTACTTCCAAATAAATATTTATTGTAAAGCACCAATAAGGGTGAGGTATGTAATGTACTAATATAATCAATAAACTTATTAGTAAATAGTTTTCTTATTTGACGACCCATTTGGCACGATGGTCACCATGCCGGATTGCCAAACACGGGGTCGCGGGTTCGATTTCCGCCTCAGACATGTATTTATGCTTAGATATTTGTCTGTGGTCTGGTTGTTTCTATGTATTATATGAATATATTCACAAAAGAAAAGTATATAAGTAGTAAATCTAGGCTTGTGTTATGGGTGCCAGAAAACGCGCGGTTAAAATACTTTTTTACTTTTCTTTGTCTATTTAGTATTGTGTAATATTTGAACAAACGAGTATAGGGAAATAACATGTGTAAAAAGCCACCGAATGTTGCGTTAAAGCATGACACAGACGTGATACACGATAGCTGATAATAAAAACCCATCATCCTGACGTAATTAGTAATAGTTCGATAACGGTAAGTTCGTGATAACAGTCTGGAATTTGGATGTTATAATATTAGTTATAATAATGTATCTAGCACTCAATTATAATCCAGACAATTAAGTATGTAGTACTCAATAACTGAAGAGAACTGTTTTCGTGGACATCAGGCAGGTGAAGCATGCTCATGGACAAAAATAGTGCATTTGCACCGAGACTACAAGGGCTATTGATTGAAATACGACTTCAACAATAGCGTTTATTAAAAAAATACAAATAAAAAATAGATAAGTATGGATATAAAATCAACTCGTCGATTTTTATATTTTTTCTACACTAATATAATAAACTAGCTTTTGCCCGCGACTTCGTCCGCGTAGAAGTCGAAAATGGCTCTAATAGGTTTTTAATTGGTTTTAACACTAATATATTTCTGTGGATTTAATATTACCAAAATTGGTAGGTTAGTATAAATATATTCTTTCATATTTGTATTTTACATGTTTTCTTCTATAGGTACTTATAATAAAGAGAGGACAAAATCTGTACATGGAAGCAAATAAAAAATGGGTATCTGGGACTTTGAAAAAGTAGTACCTACAAACAATAAAAATGTTTTTCAATTTTATATCTGTCTGTTTGTTTGTTACATTGTACAATTAAAACGCCTAAACAAATTGAAATCTTTTTTTTTCGTTTTCAATATCAAATAGCTCTATTTTAAGGAAGGTCGTGCTATACTTTACATCAAAATCCAATTAGTAGGTCCTGAGTAATCGACAAAAACTGCAGCCGCGCGAGAAAACCCCGGTCGAACGCGTTCCAGCAAACACAAACGTCACAGAATACATAATAGTGTAGCATACTTTTTATCCCGATATTTCCACGGGATCGGGACTTACGCGGGTTTGAAATAAATAAACATTTTGGACTTGACTTAACTTAATTCGTATATTTTATAACCAAAATGTTCTAGTTCTTACTATTTTAAATTTCGAATTCTACGTTCCTTTGTGCCTATGAGGCCGTGTCTTAAAATTGCAACCTCTTTTGAATAAAATCGAATTGAGTTTTCAAACATGTGTCAAAATACAATGTACGTAAGTTAAAAGGAGTATTGATATCAACTTCGGAGGAAATCACCCCCAAAATAACTTCCTACCCCTTTTTAACCCCATTAGAGATGAATTTCAATAAAATACGAAACACGTGTTTCATCAATTCTGTTAAAGAATGTTTATGCAAAATTTGAAGTAGATTGGACCAAGGAATCACGTTGTCTCATACAAACTTTGCCCCTCTTTTTCACCCCCTTAGGGGTAGAATTTCGGAAAATCCTTTCTTATCGGATGCCTACGTCATACAAAGAACACACCCTCCAAGTTTCAGGTCTCTACGATCAGCGGTTTAGGCTGTGCGTTGATCCGTCAGTCAGTCAGTCAGTCAGGACAAAGGATTTTATATGTATAGATGACTTTTTTGTTTTGTTATTGTAACAAATAGGCTCTAGTAAGTATAATATTCTTGAAAACATTTCAGGCGAAGGCAAGACGTTCAGTTTATAATGTGGTTCATTATGGGTTCATTATTATGTATGTTAAAAACTGATGGATTACATTCCATCGACGGAATTAACAGCATGTATGGTAAATACTGACAACGGTCAATACTACTGTGTCACACGTAAAACACGTTAAATGGGTTTACAGAATTATGACCTTGGATGTATACCTACTACCAAGTTAACGATTTTCTTATCGAGTACCTAATATTGAAGCTTTAGAAACCCAATTTATTATACTTAGACATCATTATCATTACATAGTATATAACAAAGTCACTTTCAGCTGTATGTCCCTTTGTATGCAGATCTTTAAAACTACGCAACGGATTTTGATGCGGTTTTTTAATAGATAGAGCGATTCAAGAGAAAGGTTTATATATATAATACATACATGCTTAATATAGCCGAAGCCGAAGCGGGTCGCTAGTTTAAACTAAACTAAGTAAACCATAAATTTCAAACCAAAAACAACAGGATCTGTCAAAAAAAATTAGTTACCTACTTACTTATGCAAAACTTAATTGGGGATAATGCAAATGTGTTTATACAAAAAGCTCTCGAGTGACAAAAAAATAACCAGCTTCTATTAAAGCCACCTAGATCAGAAGTTATTCTCGACGTAAATCAAGTCATGTCAGCTCCAGTAACAAATGAGGAAAAACGGAATATACGTAAACGTGGAATTCCTAGTGTCGTATTTCTAAAATGTATTTAGTTTTCTTCTACTTTGATCATGATTGTGTCTTTGCTTCGTCAAGTTAATAGTTTTTCAGATGAAACTTGGTGTGTCGATAGTCCTAATACATCTGGTTGTATCCTATTATCGGGATTAAAGAACCTTAAGGTTTAACCTTATGTACTGGGCCATTATTCACTAAGCTTCAAGTCGTTGGGCGCGCGTGATTAGGGCGAGATTGGTGTCGATTCGGTATAACACGACGACTTAACTTAACCTAACTAAAATACGACTAAAATAAGTTAAGTCATTTTTATATTCAATTCGGTTTTGCCGTCAAACTAAATTTGGTTGCCTTTTGACAGATTGTTCGACACAACTAAAATTAATTAAAAGAGTCCGGACATTTTTAGTGTAGGAGCTTGGCATAGTGATTTTTTTCCGCGGTTTATTTAATACCCCGTTTCCAAAACACTTTAGCGATCCGGTGTCAAGGCATTATTTGTTGGTCATAATGACCTCTATCGATAAGAATGAGTCTCAAAATGAACAGCTGCATTTTAAGTTACAGGCATGTTGTGTCTAAAGGCCTTTGCACCCGGCAGCGCAAAAGTATTCAATTGAATGCCCCTCAGCCTTATTCTAATGGTTTACGGTTTATTCTTAGGTTGGGATTAGAAGAAAGAACGGAGTCTCAGAAAAACAAAGCGCGAATCAACCAAGTATTAACAGTTTCCCATTTTGACAAATCTGGCCGGAAAATACTAGTTTTAGCTGTTTATTTTACGTTTCTTCTGTATCTGCTACAGCAACTACCATAATACTCCTCCATTTTCACCCCAAAAATCAACAAAAAATCGTAAAAACTTCAGAAAGTGGTTGCATTAATTTTAATCGATACGAAATAGGTCGCGACTAAAATTAGTCGTAATTTAGTTTGACATTTCTAAAATTTGACTGTTAGACGATCATTCCGAATTGCAAAATTGTGTTTTGGACTTAATTTAGTTCGACTTATAACTAAAAATTAGTTTACTCCTGTCAAAATTGGTTAGGTTGGGTATTACCGAATAGCAAACATAATTTTACACATCTAAACCTAATTTTTGTTAAGTTAAGTCGTATTTGTGAACATTCGAATCGAGTCCACTGCCATACAAAAACCTCTCCCCCTCCGCCCCTAATCACGCGCGCCCAACGACTTGAACCTTAGTGAATAATGGTACTGGACGCATTTACGATTTGACGCGCCTGAAGTATCTATACTCTATTTGTAAATCTTAGATCAAAAATGTAAACAATGGTGTTATCAGAGTAAAAAATACATCAAGCTTTGGTAGTTTTTTTAGGGAAGTGGAAATTAGGTAAAAAAACAACTATGACCTCAAATTCTAAAAAATACGATTGCAAATAAAATCAATATGAAATATGATTGTTTATTTTATATAAAATATTTTTTTTAACAAAGTTATTACAATATTCAAAGGAGATCTGCAGATCTTCATAGAACCTTGGGCGTAAGATGAACAAAAATGAAAAGTGACAATTTGCAATCCACATTTAATAGTAATTTCATAAATATCAGCTCCATTACCCTAGCACTCCGACATTATAAGATATTTGCAGTCATACTTGACTAACTAATTGTCAATTTAATTACTTAATTCACTGTATTTTTATGTTTGCTATCACTCCTAGTTACCTTTAATGAAACTAAGATTTTGCCGCATCTGTCTGTCAGTGCCTGCCTTTGAATAGAAACGTTGCAAAAGGCCGTCGATTTAAAAAAAAACTCGATAAATACACAAAACATACCGAAGATTTACAAAGCAAAAAAGCAATGAGAATAACAAACATCTGTCAATCAATCTCAGAAAAAAATTGCCACAGATTCAATATCGATCTATAATCGATTAATTAAATCGATATAATTTTTATTTCGGTCGATTAACTTAATAATTGATTGTAGCTTTAGTATTAAACACAATTATCTTTAGTAGTTCACAAAATGATAGATTTCATTATTTAAAAACCACTGACCTCCAAAGTACTAGATAAAAACGAACAAAACGTAAAAGGGAATGTATCGGTAAAAAAATATTATTCGATTCTAAATCGTTCGATTATTATTGACCAAGCAATTATAGTCACTCCTGTTTTGAAGAAATTGCCATAACAAAAGAAAATGAAAATGGTAGCTTTTTGAGGTAAGTGAACCTGTGATAAATAATATTTTTATAGTAAAAAATGATTCCCGACTGGTAGGAGAAATCTAATATGCAGGCGAAAGACTAAAAATATAGCACTATTATTTGAATATATCAAACATCTTGTCTATCCTAGCCCAAGGTTGCATATCTCCTTTGAATGGTAGTTTTTTTGACACACTGGCAACAATTACAGCGGCTTTCAACCTTTACGAAATGTTTTTTTTTGGAGTTTTGGCGGGAACGAGCCAACAACATGTCGTGCTGCAGTTTTATTTACACGAAACTTAGTTGTAAACCGAGTTAAATTATATAATTCTGGTGGAAAGTTATCTAATTTAGTTCCGTGAAAGTGCACAAGTGTAGTGAAAGTAAAAATCAGTGTCAAACATGGACTTTTCTCGTTGCCTCCAAAATCTCCTACAAGGTTATAAAGTAGCCACCGCTTTACTATGACCCCGGACTTGACAAACTGTGACTTGACGACTTGACCATCTTAAAACACTTTGAGCCCGATTTCTGTAAATCGGGCCATAACTTGATGCAAAATATTACTTGATACTGGCTATATGCACAAACTGTGCGAAGCCATAACTGGAAAAAAAAAAAGAAACCCGCTGAAAATGAAGAACAAGATGAAAATGGCATAACGTTCGTGGGGCCAAACAAGAGAGAAAAAAAAAACCTTTACGAAATGACGTTTCTGTCAATATTTGACATTTCTTTGTTTACATTTTTGATCTAAGTTTTACAAATAGAGTATAGACTGACTTTTTATTCAAAATGGTCGTTACTTTATACATCAAACTGAGACAAAGACAAATAAAGCCAACCTTATGTATAATAATATGAAAATAAGCTTTACGTGAATTAGCAAAACATGGTGGAAGATGATCTATTTTTGTGGTTTATGGAGTAATTGTGAATATTTTTGTCGTATCTTTCTTATGCGAATTAATGTTTAATATTTCTATTTTATCGAAGTATATTTTTTATTATTTAAAATCTTCTAGTTACTGAAATTTTTGTAGCAAAAGTCGGTCTATTTTCATAGTTTTTGTGGGAAGAGTCTACGGAAAACTATTACTTTTTGTATTAAACGTATACTTTTTTAAAATTATTTTTATACATTCCACAGATAAGTGTTTTCTGATTCATTTGGTATCTTTAAAATACAAAAAAACTTTAACGGATAAACCGGAAAATGAATCGGAACCATATACTTTGCAAATATTTTGACATTTGCGTAAATGCTTCCTTAACCTTATTTAACATTATGTTGCCGATGTTGCTAATAGCAACTCCCTAATTCTCTGTCTCTACATTTTATTCTAGCAGCACCCCACGGTTTCCCCCTCGTAATTCCCGATCCCGTAGGAATATCGGGATAAAAATTTGCCTATGTTACCCCAAATTAATCAATGTATTACGATCCTAAGAGCCCTTTCGTCACAAAGTGGTTACAACCAATATTAGCAATAGGATTATGGGCGAAGAAATAAAATGAAGAGTGTACATATCTGTCTATACCTACGTTAAAACTAGTATTTAAATTTACCCACGAGGAAGGTATAATTTGTGCTATCACACTGAAAGTCGAAGTACTTAGTTTTATGGAGGTTTTGTGGTAATCTATTAGTGGCAATATTGCCAGCACTAAAAAAATTAAAAGATTAATTTATACGACATAAATGTAAAAAAAAAAATTCAATTCACAATTAAATACAAATAAAAACAAAAGCAAAAAAACTAAAAGATAATCACAAACATTAAAAACAATAAACAAATACGTATATAAAATGTATTAAATTACAACAAACTATCAATACCAAGTTTTAGTGATAGTTTCGGAACCTATTAGTTGCAAACAATAAAAAAGAAATCTTTCCTCTATAATATTATTATATGTAGATAGAAGAATGTAACACTGGCTGACGTTCGACCTCATTATACAGCACAGATATTGCCTCTTGGGTTTCCAGAGCCTATTTGTGAGGGTTTAGAAACTCGATTCTTTCATATTGCCTCTCATAAGTTCAAAGTAACGTGTTACCATTGATAATTTAGAGAGAAAGAAAGTGTTAAGACAAATTATATCCTCGCTTATTATCTATATTAATATTATTGAATCCGCCGTTACTTTTCGGAACTCCATAATATTTGTAATGGAAGAATTAATATTTAGCCTAGTGCCAAAACATATAATGCAATGTGCACCGCCTTCGCCTACTTGAAGAGGCATGCAATGAGGACAAGCAAAATTAGTATTAGTATTAGTGGCACCATTCATACCTAAACCACGACACGTGTTTCGCGTCTACACGACGCATCATCAGGATTGGACTCCGACTGCGCTATTTGGGCGACAAACGTTAGATACGTACGACGTCGCTGAAAGCTGGAAAAAATCTTTGTTCCAGCGTTCAGCGAGGCAACATCTCGGAGAGCGACTTCGTATCTAACGTTTGTCGCCCAAATAGCGCGATATGAATACTTCCATTACATATTCTAATATTGTTAATAAGCTGAAGAGTTTGTTTGTTTGAACGCGCTAATCTCAGGAACTATACTGGTTCGAATTGAAAAAAAAAAATTTTGTTGGATAGTCCATTTATAGAGGAAGGCTTATAAGTTACTTTTTATTTTGATACTAGCGACCCGCTCCGGCTTCGCACGGCTATATTATGCATGTATTATACATATAAACCTTCCTCTTGAATCACTCTACCTATTTAAAAAAACCGCATCATAATAAGTTGCGTAGTTTTAAAGATCTAAGCATACAAAGGGACATAGGGACGGCGAAAAGTGACTTCATTTTATACTATGTACTTAGTGATTTCCACAGGATCGGGACTTTCGGGGAATTTATTAACACCAACTCAGCTGGTGTTAATAAATTGCGTCATTTTTCCGTGAAATATACCGAGTGAAATCAACTTTTTGTGTTTTGCTACTTTTCTCTCCACAACGCGAAATCCTGACAAATAAAGATCTCATAGATGTAACAGCACGAAGGGTTCCGTACTATATTCTGTTGTTATTTGTTGTTAGAACGGCAACAGAAATACATCATCTGTGAAATTTTCAACTGTCTAGCTATCACCGTTCATGAGATACAGCCTGGTGACAGACAGACAGATGGACAGTGAGGTGAAATATCACCCTTGCCACTGCAAGCTAGTACAGTGAGGTGAAATATCACCCTTGCCACTGCAAGCTAGTACACAATAAATAACGAACACAACATACCATAAATCTTGTAATACTGACGAGTAGGAATCTTATTACAGTAACTTCTAATAAAATGACATTCATTCAATTGCCGTCGCTTTAGACATGAAGACGCTCTCTGACATTACAAATTAAAAGTTATGCGAAGTGCATTCTTACAATACAAGTACTTACTATGTAGAAATACATTTAATTAATATCACTTAGGGTACGGCTGCGCCAAAGATGCATCGTACGTGGCACATCGATATAGCACATGGATGTCGATGCATTAATAAACAACCGGCCAAGTGCGACTCGGACTTGCGCCCGAAACTTTCCGTACCATGTTGTATGGGAGCCTCACAATTTATTTGTTGTTTTTAGTATTTGTTGTTATAGCTGCAACAAATACATAATCCGTGAAAAGCATATGTAGCTTAAGCGAAACGGGGCTCGAGGTGAATAGATTTGACATTGATTTAACCAATCACGACCCAGAACACATCGACGAATGCTACGGTTGACGATGTAAAACAAAATATTTTGTTTTTATCCATCATCAATAACATCCAAGTTTCCATCGATATATTATCACAGTGAGAAATCTTTTAACACGTGCCTCTATTTCCATAAACACGTGCCTCTATTCGATGTGCGACGTGCGATGTGCGATGCATCTTTGTCATAGCCATAGGTACACACAATTTACACAAGTGTAGACATGCCAAATACATTGTTATCAAGTGACATATCGACGTATGGCAATTACCATTAGTCAAGCAATTGTTTAGGGATTTGCTGAGGCTCTAACTAATTTATACTACTGGATTAATTTGTGAAGATACATTAGTTCTATTATTTCTCCGTGGTTCGATTTCCGCCGTAGAACAATTTCAATTTCACAAAATCTTTATTACGAAATAAAATGTGGTTACAATACCAATATACGCAGGTTCGTATTTTGGAAACTATACTTAATAAATTATATTATTAAAACAACGCTACAAACGTTCAGAAAGCTAGTTTGCTTAGTTCGCTTTTTCAACTTATAAATGATCTACCAAATAAGTACCTACTCATTTTTAAACACAAATTATCTGATACCAACTTATATTTTAAATATAAGTTATGAATATAGCATTCTAACAACCGTCGTTGAACAAGTATTTGTTCTGTAAACAACCTTTTTTTTTGGTCTGTATGTACCTAACAAAAAAAATTAAGTAAATAGGTAAGTACCTATTCTATCCATCAGTCACCATAACGATCGGTGCCATAACACAATCATAGTTGTTTGACTTGGGCCTTGATGGAGCTACATGCATGTTCTGAAATATCTTTTTTAATTTATTATACTGGTACTGGAACTAGCTGCGCCCCGCGTCCCGTATGAATACCGGGATAAAAGCATATAAGTTGATTCAGGATATAACATATATATCCAGCTAATAACATAATATCGAGAATCAACGCAATCGGTTGAGAGTTTTTGCGTGAAGAAGCATAGACTATCAGAATTCTAGGTCCATGTGAAGAAGTAACAAACACAACTTTCACATTTTTAATATTAGTAAGATACACACTTACAAAGTTTACAAACGGAGACGTAGTTCATAATACAGTTCAAATTATTTTTCAATTAATCTATTATAACCTATTTCAGTTTGTAAAATAGTAATTAAACATAGAACAAAAAGTTATATAAAAAATCTAAATTAGTTTCCCTAGGTAGGGAATTATATTATTATGAAACGACTTACTTAGTACTTACTTTATTTTATACTACAATTTTAAATCTTCGCGACATAACTGATTGTGCCGACGGCATTCTCTGCCCATTTTAACACATTCCTTCCGGTTAGAGCAAGGATAACTCTTGTAGCCACACCGAACTATTGGCCACACTAAATCATTGATTAGCTACCATCAATTTAGCCATTTATCATTAGAAATTGACATCTAACATGTATTACATAATTACAGTTTAATTTTTATGTAGGATATATTTAGTTACAACAGTAAATAATGTCTATTTGATTTGATTAAATAAGAAGTACACACTACACTAGCACTGATCTTTGTTGTTTCTTAAGGTAGGTAAGTTCAAAGTTGATTAATAAGCACCTTATAAACGTAATAATGAACATGCGCACTGCGGTTGCAAGCGATATCTTTAATAATATACACGTTTTATACCTACACTTATGATATAACTTAATAAATAATCGTCATTAAAGTACCTACTAATCGATCTGAGAATTAGAGGCGTAACCTATCCCAGGCAGCTGGTTCAAGGGTTCCTCTTCTTTGTACTGTTTCTTCCTGAAGCAACACACACGACAATAGAAAGCCATTATTATCACGATGCCAATCAGCGTCGGTAGCCAAATATAGAACGGTACACCCCACGGCTTAATACTCTTGGAATATTCCTTTAACAAGGCGCAAGGAACAATTTTCCTTTCTTTGTGCAATGTTAAATTGTGCCATATCACGCACTCCAACTCGTTAATTTTCTTTAGATCGACTATGACGACATTACGAGACTCGGTAGCGTTGATTACTTGAGTAGAATTCACGTCAACGATGACTTTAGGTTCAGTAAAACGTTCCATTTCACCACTATCGTTCACGAACGATGATACCAGATCGCAGGGCATTACAGTTTCTTGAAAGTCCATCTCATCTCGAAGAGTAAAGATCTGTAGTGAACACTTTTCGTCGGACCGTTTTCGATTATAGTATTGGTGGGTGGGAGATTTCGCGAGATTGTAGAGCGCGAGTCCTGTTAGGAGGTCACCTAATCCAGAATTAGTTTCTCTAATTTGGTACACATAAGTTGGCAGGGCTCCGTGGTACACCGGGTAAATGGTCGGTCTCAAACAACGGCTGCACATAAAGATAATATGCCTGGGAGGACGGTACACGAACTTATGATGCACAGCGTGTACGTAAGGCCCAGACTGCGGCGTAACACCTCCATTGACTGCTACTCTTGCATTCACACACACTATATTGATAAAAACAAAATATAAATAACAATAAAGATTTTGTATTTTGTTTAACTCCATAGTGCAACGCGATAGAGTCCCGACAGGCGACTAACGGAATATGGGAGATGAAGCTAAACTTCTCCGAATGCAGACTTTCTGGCGCCGTCATGTCGCCCCTTACAATCCCATGGATGCTACATAAAATCAATGTTCTTTCAGCTGAAATGTTGCCATGCAGTAACAGCATTTGTTTATTTACCTAGACTAGTATAATAGGGTAAAGTTGCATTTTGCGTTTCAGTGTGAATCTATACTATTTTTTTGGCAGAAATTCACACTGATTTGATTGTTTTTTGTTTGTAACGAACGGGCTCCGAAACTTCTGAACCGATTTAGGTGGAACTTGGTATGAATATACATAGATTAATTGGAAGTAAAAAAGGCTACTTTTTATCTCGATATTCCCACAGGATCGGGAGTTACGCGGGTGAAACCGCGGAGCGCTGATAGTCTATACTAAAAATCTAAAAAGGAATATTTGATTGTTTATTGGAATTGAATAGGCTACAAAACTACTGGACCTATTAAGATGAAACTTGGCATGAGGATACATTGTTTTATTGGGAGTAACATAGGCTTTTTTTAATCTGATATTCCCACGTGATCGGGAGTTACGCGGGCGAAACCGCGGAGCGCCGCTAGTTAGTTATAAGATTTGTGAATGTCAATGTTCCGTCTCGTGCGGACAATGATCGCCTCCGCGCACTCGCAAGCGTTTCCTGTACATACAATGCTCAGTTAGAAATGAGCTATTTCCTGACTGTTATCGCCCGAGACATCTGGCCAGATCATCCTTGACAATATTAACACTTCGTGTCATAACTACGACACACCTACAATTTAGAAGCAAAATTAACAATTTCAAAATACGCATCACTATCACTACATAGTATAAAACAAAGTCGCTTTTTCTGTCCCTATTTCCCTTTGTATGCTTAAATCTTTAAAACTACGCAACGGATTTTGATGCGGTTTTTTTAAATAGATAGAGTGATTCAAGAGGAAGGTTTATATGTATAATACATGCATAATATAGCCGTGCGAAGCCGGGGCGGGTCGCTAGTATAAAATAATTTTTTGCCGTCCCTATGTCCCTAAGTTCCTTTGTATGCTTAGATCTTTAAAACTACGCAACGGATTTTGATGCGGATTTTTTTAATAGATAGAGTGATGATTAAAGAGGAAGGTTTTTAGATATAATACAGCCGTGCGAAGCCGTGGCGGGTCGCTAGTTTACATATAATCTTTTGCGTTTATAATATTAGTAGAACCGTGGACGAAATAATAGTTATTTGGACAATAGTGAAATCAGTTCACGATCAACCTTCCCCCTAACGATTCCCCCCGGGAAACGACCCCCTGTCAAGAACTTTTTCACGATTAACGGTCCCCTGAACTGGGGGAACCGATAAGTGTTGATTTAAAATAAATTTTCAAGGTCTCACGGACCCCTATGCCAGAGGAACCGTTAAGCGCTGAAGTGTTTTAGATTTATTTTACGCTTATCCGTCCCCCTAGTCCAAGTCAAAGACGATCAAAAAAATACACAAAAGACGATCGAAACTGTAACAAAGACAATCGACTTTTTCTCGGTTGATTACTTACCATTGCCTGGAAGAGATAGCTTTTAGCGATAAGGCCGCCCATTGTGCCAAAATTGTTTGTTTTATATATATTTTTAGCAGGAATTTATGTTAGAATTAAGGTTTAATATGGTACAAAAAAGAGTTTAAGAGCTATCTATCTATTGCATAGGGTACCTTAATCTGTACAAACCATAGAATTTGACGTTAATCTTGGTACAAACTATGAACAATCAGAGACAGAGGTGTCATAACTACAGCCGTCACTCTCCACCCGCCCGCCCTCGTGGGCAATATGAAAGTTTGCAATTTCACACCACCGCCCGCGCCCCGTCCGACCACGGAATGTCAAATCAAATCTCTAAAAATAGAAATGTGACGCGGTTGCCTACTGAAAAGGGTTTTCGAGCCATAATAAGATAGATCAGTAAGAGCTAGATGATTTTGTACAGTGTCAGCAACTTAATTTATGGACGTTGCAATGTCTGAGACGTTCATGGATAAGATGGAGTGGGCTGGCACAGTGCTTTTTCCACCATCTTAGCTTCATTTACCGTGTCCAGAGGAGAGAACTAGAACAATATGTCTGAAGCCCAACAATCTTTCTCTAACTATTCCAAGGAGAAGGTGAGAAAAAGATTCATAATCATTTTACAAAGAATAAGAATCAAAATAAGATTTTCTTCAAGCGCCCAATTACTTAAATGATTTTTAAATATTTTGTCGAGTTATGCTTTCCAAGAATCTAAGTAAAGTTTACTTCAAGTGCCAAAATACTTAATATTAGGTTAAAATATAAAGTTAAAATATTATTTCGAGTTATACTTTTTGAAAACTTATTTTCTACAGTATCTACCTACTCGAAAAATCTTATCATTTGTAATGCGTAGTATGACTAGAAATAGTTCGTAACTATTCGAAGGTTGCGGGTTCGATTCCCGCCGGGAACAAGTATTTATGCTGACCATAAATTCTTGTTTCTGGTTCTGGGTGTTTCCTATATGTATAATATGTATATATTTACAACAAAAAAAAAAAAGTATATAAGTAGTTTATCCGTTATCAGGCACCCATAACACAAGCATTACGTTGCTTACCAAGCTAAGCAACGTAATGCTTGTGTTATGGGCTGGATGGCGATGTGTAATATGTCCTGAAATATTTTTTTTTTTTTTTTTTTTTTTATTTATTCTGTGGTGTAACACTGAAATGCGAAATTTGATATCACTATCACTACATTGTATAAAACAAAGTCGCTTTCTCTGTCCCTATATCCCTTTGTATGCTTAAATCTTTATAACTACGCAACGGATTATGCGGTTTTTTTAATAAATAAAGTATTTCAAGAGGAAGGTTTATAAATATTATAATACAAGCAAAATATAGCCGTGCGAAGCCGGGGCGGGTCGCTAGTCAAATATAAAATCTCTCTATACCCTTGTCTGTACCTATAAAACTGTTCGAACTTTTGCCTACAAATCAATAAAACAAATAACAGATATCCGGAAATCAATCGTATTTATATCTCTATTGTAAACAACATTCATTTTGTAAGAACACGTGCATTAATTTAACCTATTCATTGAAATGTTTTGACCTTTTCATTCGTCAGGTAACATTAATGGAATTGTCCGTTATTCGTACTCAAAAATCCTTGTTTGTTCCAATTTAAGTAAATAAATAAATAAATATTGCTGGACATTCCACACATCGCTATCTAGCCCCAAGCTAAGTAAGTAGACTTGTGTAGTAAGTAGTAAGTTGTAAGTAGACTTGGTGCTATACAACGGATATACTATACTTAAATACGTTTTTTTTTGTAAATATTAACAAAACATAGAAACAACTAGACCACAGACAAATATCTAAGTATAAATACTTATCGGAGGCGGGAATCGAACCCGCAACCATGTGTTTGGCAGTCCGGTATGGTGACCATTACTCCATTGTGCCAACTGGGTCGTCAAGCCAATAATTAATTCAATTAAAGTAAAGTAAAATAGTTAAGTCAATATTAAACTTATTGTTTTAGGAATATCAGCTTGTTATGCTATTTATAATTCAATTTATTATTGTACATCCTTAAAGGATAAACTGCTAGGCTTACCTACTTACCTTTTGTGTATGAAAAACCCAACACCGCATATTTATCAGTTATTCAATAAATTTTAATTGTATGTATCTATGTATGTATACAGGGTGTACAAGAAAATGGAACTGCTTTGCATGGAGGTGGTAGACCTTGGTACCCCTTAGCTATGAAAAAAAAAAACAATTGGAAAAAGGGTTCCGTTTCCGAGATATGTAAATTTAAAGTTTTCGTTTTTTCGTCGTACGTTTTAAATAAATCTGGTTGAAACATATCAGGTAAACGAAACTTAATTCGAAACATTTTTTTATTTTTCAAAATTCCCATTAGATTTTGAAAAAAACACAAATTTACGCCGCAAAAGCAAGGTGCGTATCGCCTTTACAACATCGATCAGCTGATTAGGCCTTCCGATCATTGCACTATTCATGTAAAGAATACCGACAAAAGGGGATGTATTAAGGTAGGAAAAATGTTGCTGTTAGTATTAAAGTAGGTACTTACACATTTCGATTCAGCTCTGTTTGTTTTTATTGTCATTTTGGTAACGATTAGGAACATTACCATGGGCCATATGCCACAACTAAAAACACCGGATTAACCTTTGAGGAACTAACATAAGTACCTAGGATTTTTAAAATCTCATTTAAAAAAAGGTAAGATACTTGACGCTCTTTTGTAAATGAAAGATCATAATCCATCGGAGAAGAAAAACTTCCTGTTAAAGTCCTTTACTAAGTCTGTTCAAAGTTTTTCCCCTGGTCTGTTGCCTTTGATCAGGAACAACAATAAGATTGGAGCGCCATCTATTAAAACCATAGTTTTCTTTCAGACGAAAAAAAATGTAAGTAGGTAATTTTAATCGCAATCAAAATTCGTCCCTGTGTTTTATTTGGCGGGCGGGCGGGCGCGGCGTCCTTTGAGCGAAAGGCGCGAACGCCGCCTTTCGCTCGCGCCTTTCGCTCAAAGGCGCCGCCCGCGCGCTTCGCTCAAAGGCGCCGCCCGCGCGCAGACGGTTTCGTTTTAAAATAGTGTTTCCGAACTATCGACAGTTTGACTATCGATATTTTTTAATCAACCGATAGTATCTGATAGCACCAAAGTATCGATACTTTCGATAGCTTAGAACGAAGAATTATTGATTTAGAACAATACTATCGATGTTATCGATAGTATTGTTGCTCGCGAAGAATAAACTATCAATAGTATAGCCTCATTCTAAACTATCGATAAGCCTATCGATATTTTTTCTGTAGATGACTATCGATACACTATTGAGAAACTATCGATACAATCGATAGTATTCTTAGTATCGATAGTATTGTTGCTCGCGAAGAATAAACTATCGATAGTATAGCCTCATTCTGAACTATCGATATCATCGATATTCTTGCGGTAGATGACTATCGATAGACTATTGAAAAACTATCGATACTATCGAACTTTCTATTGATCGGCAACACTATTTTGAACACACCGAGCCGCCTGCGGCTCAATAACCGTTTTGATTTTTTATGTCAGTCTATTCCGGGATATCGTATGAGTGACAAGTGCGAATTATTACTTATTAAGTACTTACCGTGTTTAGACTACTACCGCGTGTGGTGATAGTTAGTGGTGATACCCAGTTAGTTTACGTGGTGCATAATGCCTTTTTTTAGATTTACCAACGTCCAGTACACGGACATGGTGTTAGCCTACGGCATGGCTTGTGGGAACCAAAATGAAGCGTTACGTCTGTACTTAGAGTACTTTGGTCATCGAAGGGATACTCACGTGCCATCAGATGGCAGAGTTATACTAAGGGTCGTTCAGAGGTTGAGAGATTTTGGGAGTTTTGCTTCCCGCGCAAATGATTCCGGTGGCGTACAAAACCAACTTATTCAAAATGTGGTCCTGGAGCACTTTGACGAGCACCCTGAGGACAGCACAAGGTCGGCGGGAAGATTGCTGGAGCTTCCTCATACAACCGTCCACAGGGTTTTGAAGAAAGATAAGCAGCATCCGTTTAAGCTCCAACTAGTGGGTGAAAAAAATTGAGTGTACCTAATTTGTGGTGTAATCAAAATAGCACAAGTGAAATCTTAAGAGTAGGTACATACTTAATTTGTGGTGTAATCAAAGTAACACAAGTGAAATCTTAAGGGTACCTACCTGATTTGTGGTGTAATCAAAGTAACACAAGTGAAATCTTAAGGCAATCTACCTGATTTGTGGTGTAATCAAGCGAAATCTTAAGAGAGTGTCTGCTATGGAAAACCTACTACGGCAACTTTATCAAAAGGTCAGTGGATTTACTTTCATAATCAACCCTAAATTAATGCAAACACAAACTACTCGCTTTTGTCACGAAGTCGGGTAACAACCTCACAAAAATGTGCTTCTTATTTTAGACAAGGACAAACGATTGAAAAACTGATATACCTACACAGTGCGCTCGCGCTACAAAGTAAATACCTACCTACCTACTCGTACCTATTCGCGATTCAGCTGTTTAATACCTACATGATGCATGTTAAGGCGAAGCGTGTTTGACACGTATACTTTAAACTTACATATCTCGGAAACGGAATTCTTTTTCCAATTGAAACTTTTTTTTATAGCTAAGGGGTACCAAGGTCTACCACCTCCATGCAAAGCAGTTCCATTTTCTTGTACACCCTGTATACATATACTAGCTGCGCTCCGCGGTTTCACCCGCGTAAGTCCCGATCACTTAGAAATATCAAAATGAAAAGTAGCCTATAGCCTTCCTCGCTAAATGGACTATCCAATCCAACACAAAAAGATTTTTTCAATTCGAACCAGTAGTTCCTGATATTAGCGCGTTCACACATACAAACTCTTTAGCTTTATAATATTAGTATAGATAAAGTAAATATGCGAGAGAACAGACAAGTTCTAAATCACATACATACGTACCAATAGGTACAGTCGGCTGCATAATTGCAGCCTCGGTATAGAGTTCGAAAATTACTATTATTGGAATGTTTGCATTCTAATCATTTTTGTTTGATTAATTGATAAGTTAGAAAACTGTAAACTTCACCGTAAACAGTTGTCTAGAATCTTCCTAGTGTTGAAAATGTTCTTATAACAGTCGTTTTGGAACTCTACGGTGGGTCAGCAATTATGCAGCCGACCGTACCTAGAAACATTGCTCAATAAATGCGTTTTATTTTTCTTATTACATACTCTACTAGCTGCGCCCGCGGTTTTACCCGCGTAAGTCCCGATCCCGTGGGAATATCGGGATAAAAAGTAGCCTATGTGTTAATCCAGGTCTCCAGCTATCTACATACTGAGTTTCATCGCAATCGGTCTAATGGTTTTAGCGTGAAGGAGTAACAAACATCCATACACACACACACACAAACTTTCACATTTATAATATTAGTAGGATACCTACTCTACTTGGGTCCCAAGGATTAGAGATAAGGTTGATTAAATGTGTAATGTTCTTCTTATTTTCGGAAGAGGTTACACAGCCTTGGTTTGGCTCTGAGAAGAGCCGTCTAGTGATGGCTAAACCACAGTGATTAGTCGCCCCACACTTTGAGGAAGTCTTGGTGTGAAGACTTCAGGGTGTGCCGGGCGTTCGTGTACAAAACGCCAAGTCCCGTAAATAACATTCTTCGAATTATATTGCAATACATTCCGATTTCAATTTGATTACAAAAAATACCCTCAATGTAGCTCAAAATACCCTCAAAGTCAGCTTTTGGTATTTTTAAGAATATGTTTTGTAATCGAAATGCAATGGGAATGATATTTAAATGTAATCTGAACAATTTTTTTTACGAGAATTGGCCTTTTGTGCATTTTCACCTTTGTTTAAGTGTTCGTTAAAGTGATGTTAAGTCAGTTCGTTAAGTTCTGTTCGTTTGTCTCGCTAAAATTCGAGAATGGCTGAACCGATTTAGATGATTTCGGTTTTGAAATGTTTGTCGTAGTCTAGGGAAGGTTTTAACGGTGAGAAACATCGGACTTACGCGGCGGGGCGCAGCTTGTACTGAATAATTGAAAGATATAAAATGAATCACAACCTATTAGGTGCAAAGTTTAGGTTGAAGCTATAAGCTTTTATCTATTTCAGCGAAAAAAAGTACTTACTTATCATCAACAGACAGATTACAATGTTAATGAAAGTAATATTTACGATATCACTGTTCAGAAGCTTAATTTATTTCAACTACGTACTTAACTTACTTTATCTATACTACGTTATATTTAAAATAAGTAGGTAGATAGGTAATTTTCGAAAAAATGGTCGAATTTCTAAAAGTCGTAGAACAAAAGTTGATAGTTAAAGTGCACAGTAATAACCCTCAACCACTTTCTTATACAATTATCAATAACCATGTTTACTTCGGGATCGGATTGGCATAGATTAGGGGTCGGAAACCTTTTGAGTCGAAAGAGTCAAAATTACAATTTAGGTACTTACCTACAACATTTTAAAGTTTTAAAAGAGCCACATTTTATTGCCAACAATAAAATATAGTACTTGCGTAAAGAAAGCTTTTTGAAGATAGTAAGCATTACAAATGCCAACTTTTTCAACTCACACTGTAGCAATCGGGAAGAGTATTCCATGCGTCGAATATAAGTGCCTCAACTCAAGGTATTTCTTTAGCTGTGGCTAAAGAAATACCGCGAGTTGAGGCCGCATACCGCGCTCTTTGGATGTGAAGCCGCAATGAGCCACAGCTTCACATCCAAAAAGCCGCATGTGGCTTGCGTGCCGCGGGTTGCCGACTCCTGGCATAGAGCTATTATGACGTATAATATTAGAGGCATCTGCTAAGAAAGGAAAAAATGATAGAAAATTCAAATATGCGGACAAAGTCGCAGGGAAAAGGTACCTTATTCTACGACTGTATTAAATACGTAACACTCATCGCCATAACCAGTGTTAATCCAATTAACAACATGATCATAACGATAGCATTACGATATGAAACATATTAATAAAAGCTAAAGCTGTTATCGGGAAGGGCACGGTGGATCGTGTTACTGCAAAAATTGATGTCAATTTAATGATGTGGTTGGTGGTGTTTTGGTCACTGAAAATGTGACGCAATTTTCTTTCACGTAGTAGATTTTTTGAGGATATAAAATTGTATCAAACTAAACAGTTATTGAGAACGTTCTCACAGTGGTGAATTCAACAGCCCGAGCGGTCTAAATCTATACTAATATGCTCCGCGGTTTCACCCGCGTAACTGCCGATCCCGTGGGAATATCGGGATAAAGAGTAGCCTATAGCCTTCCTCGATAAATGGACTATCCAACACATAAAGAATTTTTCAATTCGAACCAGTAGTTCCTGAGATTAGCGCGTTCAAACAAACAAACAAACAAACTCTTCAGCTTTATAATCTATACTAAAATACTAATATTATAAAGCTGAAGAGTTTGTTTGTTTGTTTGAACGCGCTAATCTCAGGAACTACTGGTTCGAATTGAAAAATTCTTTTTGTGTTGGATAGTCCATTTATCGAGGAAGGCTATAGGCTACTTTTTATCCCGATATTCCCACGGGATCGGGAGTTACGCGGGTGAAACCGCGGAGCGCTGCTAGTATGCTATATAGGCTTTATTTTAGAGGCGGCTTAGGGTACCGAATTTTATATATTTAATTATGTTACGATTCCAGAATCGTTTGACGGGTTAAACCTACTCAAGAGAGATGGATTTGAACGATGAGGTGATCAACTAATAGAAGTGAATGGAAGAAGGAGACATATTGCGCCTACCAAAATTATATTAGGATAAGGGCAGGCAGAAGCAGACTCAAATACGTTTGATCACGTAAACGACTCGTAGTAAAGCCTCACTACAAAGAATAATGAAACAAATCAATTGACTCCTATAAAAGTAATACCGCGATAGAAGCCTTACGTTATTATATTGAGTAAAAGAACGGTTTCGTTGTAATTGTTTGCGTCATTGTAGTACTACCTATAATGGTACCTAATGTACCTAAGTAGGTACCTTCCTAAGCCTCCGTTCATTAACCGTTTGATTAAGTTTTTATTAAAGTACTTTTTATACAGATAGGTTAAAGTATTAAAAATTAACTGAGTTGATTATTTATTATGGGTTGGTTAGCAAGGTTCTAAGGAAGGCACACAGAAAAAAAGGTTTCTTTAAAATTCTTGTTTTCAGTAGGTATATGTTTTTGAAAATAATAAGCATTGTTGAATTCGGAATTCTGCTGGTCATTTTAAGATTTTTTTACTAAAACCAAGAAATTATTCTCTAGCATCTCTATGGAGAGGAATATTTTAACACGCTTTTATTAGGTCGACAACTATGTCATTTTAATTTAATTAAAGTTTAATCCTGATTTTTTTTTCAAGAACCCTTCTTTCTGAGTAGTATCTAGTTACTGACGAAAGTAACAATTTAAATACCTACCTACTGATAATGATCAGAAAAATGAAGATTTTGCGTACAAAGTTGTCAAATATGAATTACTCGTAAGCTATAAATAAAATTAACATTAACCTACCTACCTGTACTACCTACGTGTAATACCTACCTGTTGTTTCGGCGGTAGGTCTTTAGGTAAGTCAATAAAATATAAACCTAATTCTTTACGATCGTGCCAACTATAACTCTCTGCGCACTCTAGTCATGTAAGGAATATAGATTCATTGTATTCAAATAATAATCGGTCAATAAAATACATCAAATTGGACGACCTTTGTCATAATACCTACCGGTACGTAAGATAACAAAATTAATGGGTTAAACCGTGTATGTTAGTTACTTACACGTTTATAAGCCATTAAAAGACGTTTCATAAAATAAAATGAACTTACCTATAGCTGTTCTCGTGCGAACATTCCTAGAGTAGCACATGGGGTACAGAATAGCCCAGTAACGGTCAACAGACACTGCAACCAAGCAGAATATGCTGATCGTGCACAGCATCACCAGCAGCGACACGGTGAACAGACACGCGTGAATGTTCCGCGGTAAGCCAACCGAAGCCAGGATAGCGAACGGTATCCCCAACAACCCCACTAACAAATCCGCCATCGCCAATGACACTATGTAATAGTTCGTGCGACGTCTCAGTCTCCGATCTCTTCGAAACACATATATCACCATAGAGTTTCCCACCACCGCCACCAAGGCCACCAGGATCTCGAAGGTGGTGTAGACAGCGTGCAGCTCTGGAGTCGGCGACCGATGCGGCGCCGAGGCCGGCGTCGTTGAATTATCTTCAACCATATCCGAATACCCTCACTTTGCACCATGACATAGTATCCGCATCAGCATCAGTCGCGGAACTGCGACAGCCATTTATGTAATATCCAAAACCCGGCACTAAAGATTTTGCAATAATAGTTTGGTAAGTTTCGAAAGGTGTTATCAGTTATCATTCGGATCACGAGCTATAGGTGTCGTGGATGCGAGCGTGTCCCGCCCGCGAGGCGCTCGTCCCATCACTGCGGCCAGTTGGCGCGAAACGCTCGCGTCCTGACGCCCGACGACGCCGACGCGTTACCAACTATTTATTGCAGACGAGGAACATTCGTGTGTTAAATAAAGAAATCCATCGCGTGGTTTGGAAGATATGAGGCAATAAAAAATATTAAAAACATACTTAGGTACAAGATAGGCGCGATAAACATAACCCTTTCCTTGCAGTCGGATAAAAAGACTCCGGACGCGACTATAGGTCAGAAAAGTTTTAGTTAATCGCCGTACGTTTAGCACACAATGATTCTATTGACACAAAGTCAGGAGTTTGGATTTGCCAAATATGACCCAACCCCAGAGAGTCCTCTGTAATCGAAGGCTTCAGGGCTCATGATTACAAATACCGTATTGTACAAAATAATGAAAGAACCCCATGAGTTGCTTGTACCTGCTTCTCATTTATGGGCGAGTTCCGAAGGGACACATCCTAACTTAAGTTTTTAAGATGCTTCTAAGTGATTTTATGCAAATTGTATGATTCCAAATGTATAAAGAGTTTGAGTTTTGAATACGTATGAACGTATGCTACACAGTTACGTTACGAACTTGTGAGTCGTAGGTCTACTTTTAACGCCCTTGTTCCTCGTCTACGCACGCCCCACACTTGTTGCAGTCGACTGTCGAGCCGACCACTATACCGCCCTTGAAAGGGATCAAGTTCACTCGTACGACCGCATAAACTTTTAACTACAATAACTCTTCTTAGTGTTAACGTTAAAAGGTTTTTCCTGTTGCTTTGAAACATTTGAGATCTAAAAAGAATCTGGAAAGAAACTGAAGTAAAGTACTTATACTTAATCAATCTTCTAAAAGGTCTCCGTATTTAGGTAGCGTGTACCAGTTCAATCAAATTCTATTTGTCAACAACATTTAGTTAAGGCGCTGCGCCGCGCCGTAGACTCAATTTTCTTTGATTTTGATTGATTTCAAGACAAATCACTAAGTACATAGGTAGTATAAAACAAAGTCGCTTTCTGTCCCTATTTCCCTTTGACCGCTTAAATCTTTAAAACTACGCAACGGATTTTGATGCGGTTTTTTTTAATAGATAGAGTGATTCAAGAGGAAGGTTTATATGTATAATACATGCATAATATAGCCGTGCGAAGCCGGGGCGGGTCGCTAGTATTATATAAAAAATAGCAAAGTTTCAATTTCTTTTCGGATTTCAAAAGCTTTTACGAAAGTAATTTTAGTGAGCCTTAACCGGTCTAGAAAAGTTCGTTTTTTTTTTTACTAAGTTCGTCCCGCAGTTTCACCACACATGACGCGACCAGTCTGAAACCGGTTTGAAACGCGTTGCAAATCAGTCGCATTGAAACCGTCGTGCAGGAAACTCGCGTTGCGTTTCATTCATCGAGTTTGGCTTCTTTTGTACAAAATCGAAGAATTCGAAAAACTTATTTTGCAGACGTCTGTTCTCAAAGAAAACCGAAATGATTGTGGTTGCAGCGTGTGTGGAAAATGGTTGAAACTGGTTTCAAATCAATAATTTAAAAAGGGTTTCGTTGCAGTTTCGTTTCACCGTGTGTTCTGGGCCTTAGGGGTGGAGTCATCCTGTAATTTTTTTATCAAAATCAGCCAAACCGAATTATCGTGATGAATCAAACAAAATATCACATAATATTATGATAATTTTGATGTTTATTGGTTTATTGTTGTACTTTTTGTAATTTCCTTGTAGTTTTATTTGTTTTTAATTTTAATTGTTAATATGGATTTCGATTTATGAATAGATTAATATTAATAGATTACAATTATCATAAAATAACATTTTTAAATTAATACTTATTAAATATTAATTTAAAAATAATTATTGGGGATTATTTACAAAAATATTTAAAAAAAAGTTTTTTTTTTTTAATAAACACGGTTTCGAAACTACCGATTCTAATGAAACTTGGCATGATGACACATTGAACGTTTAGGAGAATAATTGTGTTACTCTTTAAATTTACCAATTATTGTTAAAATTTACCAATTATTGTACATCCGTAAAGGATAAACTGCTAGGCACTGTATCATATAAAAACAATAACACCATTAATGTACCCAGTTCTACAATAAATATTTTCTGATTCTGATTCTGATTCTCCAATGTGTCATCATGCCAAGTTACCGAAAATCTGTATCTGGATAAAAAGTACTGACTTTTTATCCAGATATTCACATGGGATCATGGGTGACGCGCATAAAACCACAAGACGCTCGCGCTGAGGCTAAGGTTTTAAGTTAATAGAGAGTAGAATAGTTGACAATGAATAAAAATTACTAATTTTTGAACTCGTCTATTAGTGAATAAATTAAGCACAACACAATTATGTACATTTATCAATACTACACAGTATTTTTGACATCTACAAGACATAAATTCATACTTAATTTCTTGACACACAAAACTGAACACAGAATGTAAAAGCAAACTATTTTAATCAACTCAAAAAAGGTGATTATGAAAACACGGAATATTAGCAGCCGACTAAAAAAATAGCCTTAATAAATGACTAAAAATTATTATTATGGTCTATTGTGAAATATTGGTATGTAAGTAGAGATTCATATTTTTAATTTAAGTTGGATGTACTCTCTGTACTAAATGTTTTGGAATTCCTAAATTCAAAAGACTTCTTTTATCTATTTCTTCCAGATTGGGATGAAAATGCATGAGCGCCTCGAAACAGATCTCACTCAATTTCGGTATAGAAAGCCAAACTTTGTACAGAATGTTATTTCTACTTGTTGCATCCTGCTTGGGCTCAATTCCACCAAAGATAAACATGCAACCATAGGATGTTACAGCTGACGAGTGAAAATATAAAGGGTTAGGTAATTGAGCAGTTTTCATTAAAGTCCATTGTAAATCTGATACATTGAGCCTCCAAATATCATCGAATACTGATTGTCCATCTGAGCCACCGGCTACAAAAACCTGGGCTCCATTAGGGGTGTCAATTTGCACCGCACTGTGGCATTTTCTCGGTAGCGGGACTAGAGGTTGTGTGCTGCTTTCATCTGCTTTAGCCATTAAGATTGTCCATGTTTTAGTGTCTAAGTCATACATTGGTATTTCCATAAGTTCAAATGCCCATTCTCCTGTGCCTCCCCCGACGATGTACAATTTGTTACCTACTCGTGCTACTTCATGTCTGTATCGCCCGATTGGTTCGCCTTCCTGTCCAGTCCCAATGAACATTGTTTCCCAAACTAGTGTCCTTAGATCTAGCCTGCGAAATAAACAAACGCTTTTTAGTAATAGCTTACGTTTTCATGCCTGATGAATAGTTTAAAGCAAATGTGCTGTGTGACATTTTCAAACATTGTGAATGTTAGGTAGGCACTTACGTGTATTTTACCAATGTTTGTAACGCAAGCATGTCTCTACATTCTATATCCAGAAATGTACTGCAATCTGGATTAGAACTTTTCAAAATTATCAAGAGGTCTTTCGATTCACGTGAGGGAGTGCAGATATCAAGTACTATTGTTTACTGGCGGTTTTGCCTTTAAGTGTACTAAGTTAAAAAGCAGGGGTTCCCAATTTTTTAGTCTACTGCCCACTTTGAGAATTTTTGCGTGCCCCCATTTTTTCACCAACATAAAAACCACCATAACATAAAATTAAATTAATTTTTGTAAACTATATTAATTCTAAACAAGACTAACCCACAAGACCCACAACCCTTGAAACCTGAGCGCAGTATGTAGTACACAACACACCCATTTTTTTGGGTCTCTTACCGCCCTTTAGGCCTGCAGCGCCCACAACGGGGGCGTTATTGCCCACTTTGGGAAATGCTGATAAGTAACTAACCTAAAAATATCACAGTTATATGCAAATCCATTTGTGCCACCGATAGTGTAGAAATACCCATCATGACAGAGTATCGACTGTCCATACTGGCCTGGGGGTCTTAAGCCACTTGTATTTAATATTGAAAATTTATTCATGTCCATGGCTGGGCTCCATACAATCACATCATTACTGCATTTATGGCCAAATGGTTCTCCTGTACCTCCAAATATCTGAAAGAAAATGTATAAAATTAAGATCAAAACAGCAGAAACATATAATAGAATGATTGAAAAGCTTTTGAGAGTAAGAGTTTTATAAATAATTAAATACTAACCATGAGATGTCGCCCGTAAACACACATAGCATTCGAGGCCAGCTCTTCAGGCATATTTTCCAGCACTCTATGATGTGTCCATTTCCGACGAGCGATAGAAAAACTCCACAACTCCTTGAATAGCGGCCTGTCAGGACTCCAAGTCGGATTCTCTCTTTCTACACTAGTTAGAGGTAAAGATGGGTTGTAGCCTCCAAAACAATAGATATGCTCATCGTCACAAGCGATCCGGTGCCCGCTTCGAGGCCTCGGGCACTCAAAACTTCGGCATCTCACTTCAGTAACCTTAAAAGGCTCAAACACGTAATCTTTTTTAGAACCCATGATAGTACGGTGTGTGAATCAAAAACATTTAACGTTGTTCATTTAACTAAACAACATAGGCTTTTATTTTCTGCTTTTACAACCCGCCACACAAGAAAGGGATGATTTATCCTGTTAGAATCTTAGAATTTTTAGAAAAACGAAAACATAGAGCATGCATGCATGTGTCACATCGCATTTCTGTCATTTTTTTTGACAGTGACACTGATATTTTTTTTTTTACTGCTTGGCCGTGGCTAAAACATTTTATCCTCCTTGCCAAAACATTTCACTTGAACTTCAATCTTTTATGGTTCCGTGGTTTTGGGAGAAAAATTATACTCGCTTCATGCTTCGAGCTTTTAGTCTGAGGCTTCGAGCTAGTTAGATTCTCGGACGGAGCTTTGCCCACCAATGTTATCCTATAAATAGACCTCTAATAGACACATGATTTTTTACTCATGTGGCACAGCCCTAGGCGGATCTTATGCGGTACAATAGTTCCGTGGGTACAAGCGTAGTTTCGTCAAACTCAGTCCAATTTTAAGTTTAGCAGTTCAGTAGTTTGAGGGATTAGTATCTCTATGTTTGAGGCATGTTTAACAATAAAAAAAACCCTTGGGGTCATATTAGTCTAGAATCTAGATCAAAGTAAATAAAAGATTTAAGAATTTTAATTGTTAAATTAATCAAAATACAATTTGACATCCACTAACTTTATTTCGAGAATAAAAAATATTAGATATTGCAACCAAACATAATGCAAGTAATTGTAAAAAAATTAACACTCCTAATAACAATGAAATAGCAAATCAGTAAATTCCGGATCACAAAACAAGCATTTCTATAAGTAATTAAATAACATCTGCACCCAAATTATGTGTATAATTTTTACCATAATTTTTGCAACACTATAAAATAATTGGAATAATTATTATTTTGAAATAGACAATCTTTGCACAGTGAATGTAGTCTACAATAGACCTTATAATTACAGTAACTGCTGTTTGCAATGTGCAATAAAATTAACAACAATAATATTTTCTATTTCACCAATAAACAAGGTACAACCTGACAAACTAGTCTTACTCAAACATGTTAAACATATCGACGATTTGACTTTTATGGACAATAAAATTAAATCTCGTCTGTCCTTATCGCATTGTGCATTGTTTATTGGCAAATGAGTATACAATGTATTAAGCAGCTCGCTGCATACCGGTAGTGAATAATACTTTCTGCTTGGATTTCTTGTTTTTCTTGGTTGTGGGCGTGGTAGCGGCGTGAAGGGCGGCCTCGATAGCGTCGCTCAGTACGAGGGCGCGCGGGGCGGTGCCCGGCTCTTCGGGCGGCGGCAGTGGTGGTGGAGCTGCTTTGCGGACGCGCCATGTGCCGCTAGTACTCGCCATCTGTAATGTCATCCATATGACTTAACTACAAACCCCCATCTAACTGAATAGTATAATGTTATGGATTCGTGTTCTGGGTGTAGAAATTAATTGTCTTATACTCGTCACTCAGGAGACAGCACAGATGACAAACTTTATCCATCTTAGTTCGCCATAAACAACACTATGCAGTACTTAAGCTTAATTTGTAAGGTCTGTATGACTTATATAGCAGACTAGTCTATCATCTGCACTGTGCCTTAGTATTTAATAACAAGTTACCTTAGCAAAAGAAAGTCCCGAAGGAGGTGAACCAACGCTAGTAGAAGGAATAGGTTCTTCAAAGGTAGAGAGCGGTGAGGGGTCGAGGGGAGGGCTAGAGAAGGAAGGCGGAGCAGGTGGAGCTGGAGGGAACATTATGTCTGAAGAGAAGTCCGGGCGCGGCGGGCCCTCCATGGCGCGTCTGTACGCGCGCTCACGGCGACGCTCGTCGCGCTCATGACGCAGGCGGATGCGTGCACGACGGTCTATCTCCTCTGGAAACAAGGACTTTTATTAAAACCTAATTGGGCTTTGTAGATTTTCTTGTTTTAGTTCTTATCCCATGGGAATATTGAGATAAAAAGAAGTCTATTAAACTGGTATTACAACTATCGAAATTCCTGGTGTCAAGCAATCAGTGGAGTAGTGTTTGAAGCAGGGACTTAAATACCGGTAAAATACAGTAACGTTATCTGTGGAATTGCAAGATAACGTTATTTGTGAGAGAAACGATATAACAAAACGATATTATTCAAAGCTTTGAATATGTATAACGTTATAATAACGTTCCGTTATATTGTCAATTTAACGTTATTAAAAATATTGTTATTCATATAATAATGTTATAATTATTGTTTTTATGCTATCTCTTTTACTCAAAGTAATGTTTACTTTTTCTTCGTGTGAACTATCGAACGCAGTGCTCTCTCTGGCTACGTAAGGGTGTAATCTATAGGTACATGTACGTACTATGTAATAGTATAAATGGGAAAGATTAGATTTTTGTTTGTTTGTTTGTTTGTTTGTATTGAATTTGCTTCAAAACCACTGGACCGATCTGAATAATTCTTCTAGTGTTGGATATCTCAAATATCGAAGAAGGCTAAAGGTTACATAACGTCCTGAAATTTACTATTACTTTGGTGTTAGATATATGTTTAGTAGGAATAGGTAAAATTTCCGAAACACATTTTTTTATCATAGTGAATCTACGATTAAAAGTAAAATAAACCAATCAATAATGTAGCGATAAATTTTCACAGTGCAATTAGTATATACCTAATACCTACCAACCACCTCTTCTGCGGCCAAGCAACGTTGCCGCTGCGTTCGAAACCGTGCGCGAGCGGTAGTACCTACCAGGTACCACCGCTCGCGCGCACACGGCGGCAACGTTGCACGCGCGCGCTGCCGCACAGTGGCTCGAAACGGCAAATGATGGACATAGGGCTGTTTTTGATGCAGATCGTAAGCCGTCAAAATATGAAAAAAATGTATGAAACGTCACATGTTTTGGTCTCTAGGTTACAAACCAGAGCAGCTTACGCACTCTAACTTTTAGGCATGTTAGTTCAACTCATATCTCTCATTTGACACCACAAACAGCTTGCTATATCGATGACTTTGGAAAATAGAAGCCATTGAAAATACTCTATTTTCAATTGAATTTTTTATGACCAAATCTTTAACTATCGTGGTTTTTTTTACTAATCGCTAGAGCTTCTTTATAAAAACATAAAATATTTTATAAAAACATTCAAATTATTCATTCATTTTTTTTTTCTTCTGTTTTTTTTTTGTTTTTATTTTTTTGTTTTGTTATTGTTTTATGTACTACTTATTTTTGTGTATGATTGTTAATATGATAAATAAAGATCTAATTTTATCTTATTAAAACATTCAAAACATTAATATTTTCCGACAAAATCGGCATTATTTAAAAAAGTACTAGAAATTTTGGCCTTTAGCATCAAAACCAAAGTCGATAACTTTCATCACTGAGGCGTGTTAGTTCAACTTTAATTTTTTTTAAATTTAATTTTTTAGAGTAAAAAAATTATGAGCAATCTTTAATATTTTTTTTATTGCTGCCTATCGCAAGGGCTCTTCGGAGAAACATAAAAGATTCTATAAAAAATTGAAAACATTCATATTTTCTAAGGAAATCGGCATTATTGTAAAAAAATAAATATTAATAAGCCTATTTTCTTAAAAAATATTAGTTTTTTTTTTTAGAAAATACTACACATTACTACCTACTTACTATCTACTTCTTTCTTAACTTACCTTTAAAACTTTTTCGCAAACTAAACATTTTGAGGTCTTATTATTATCCTCAAGATTGAAATATCTGTAAACTTTGTTGATTTTTTTTCGACCCATTTCGCTTTTACCAACTGATGCGCAAATTCCGCCGCGCGTGGCGCGGATTTGTAAAATGAATAAGTTTGGCAACGTCGCGTATTACTCGTTATAATAACGTTATTTTTGCAGTTAAAATTTCGTTCTGTTACTCGTAAAACGTTATACAAAAGATCGATAACGAAATGTTTGCTGAGATACCGATACTATTATAACGTTTTTATAACGTTAAACATTCTGTTATGGATAACGTTTTAAGTCCCTGGTGGGTCCATACACCAACGACCTTGCTACACAGGTTACTAAATAGTTACTACCGGCACCGGTCATCTTCGTTGGTGAAAGATGTTGATTGTAACAAATTTGTTTTGTTTTTTTTTTTTTCAAAAGTGCTGAGATGGAATAATTGTAGGTGAGATCTTTACCGATATTTTAGGGTTTAGTTTAGTTTATATTATGAAACAATAGCCTTACCTGCAAAAGATTCCAAAGCAGTTGAAGTAACATAGGGCGGCAGTAATTCCATTTCAACTATATCAAATGAGCAGTGTAAAGGCAGGTGAGCTGTGCATGGCATATGTTTTCTGGTCTGAAACATATACAACAATATTTATTTAATAGTAAATAATTGATCAAAACAATGGTTCCATTTAGAATGACCTAAAATTCAATTTACTTTTCTTGCACCATCTCGTCATGAATGATAGTTTCGAATGAGCGCTGTTCGAGCATTATGCGCACCATATTGAATCAAGCAAGATATTTATTTGAGAAATTATTGTGTTGGATAGTCCATTTTTCGAGGAAGGCTATAGGCTACTTTTTTTTAATATTTCCACGGGATCGAGACTTACGCGGGTGAAACCGCGGGGCGCAGCTAGTAATATTCTATGGTAAAAAGTAGAATACATTAATTCATTAGAGACGAAACACAAGGCAAACATAGCTACAGAAGAAAATTACACAAAAATTGACAAACACCTAAAAGAAACAACATTAAAATATAAAAGAAAAGAAAGAAATCTATGTGCTGTCCCCACAGACAAGCTAGCTTGACTGCGGCGCTGATTTACTACTGTAATATCTTACAATTAATAACGCTTACTTGTTCACTCAATGGTAAAGTTTCACGTTGTAAAACGCGTCCGCGAATGATTGGCGGAGCAGCGGCGAGCGCGCCCCACGACGAGTTCAGAATGCGAACGTTCAAGCTATTCAGGAACACTTGTTGTCCATCATCAGCTGAAAGAGATATGAAAAGAGAAATAAGTTTTTATAGCTCCAAAATTACTGAACCTATTTTGAGCATTTTTTCATAGATGAAAGACTACAATTAACATTGCGTGGGGTATATTTGATGGAAACACGTAACCAACCACGTCTAGCTGCCAAATCGCTTCTGTTTGTGTTTAATTTCGATATCTGTAATTGATAACGTAATTTGAGGAAGGGTTAGTATATAAATTAAAACTACCACGCGTACGAAGTCGCGGGCAACAGCTAGTATTATTATAAACATGAATTTGGATAGGCCCTCGATGTTGTCTTGGAGACAGGAGAGTATCACTGAAGACTCTGATCTGGAAGAGGTAAGCTTTTACCAAAATCGTGGGTGGGTTGGTTTACCACTGCATTATATGAAACACTAGCGACCCGCTCCGGCTTCGCACAGCTATATTATGCATGTATTATACATATAAACCTTCCTCTTGAATCACTCTATCTATTAAAAAACCGCATCAAAATCCGTTGCGTAGTTTAATAGATCTAAGCACGCATAGGGACATAGGGACGGCGAAAAGTTACTTTATTTTATACTATATAGTGATAGTGAAGTAAATAAATTTTTATGTCAGAATGTTGTAAAAATTGTTGCTGTTACAGTATTGTTGTCTTACCTTGATAAAAGTAAAAGTATTTCATTTGATTCTGCTTATCAATATCAGTCAAAACAGTATCTTGTTCAGTCTCCAATTCCACATTATCAGTGAGCGGAAACTCCTCTGGAATTTCATCAGACTGAGCAAACTCAGGCCCCTCTGGGTTCAAATTCGACGCAATAGTTAGCTTAGTTAAATCTTCAATTTCATTTAAAGTTAAATTGTCAACTTGATTTAGTACTTCAACTGATGCAGCACCTTCATCAGTCACGTCAAACCAATCGAGCTTGTTCCCATTTTGTTCTTGTTTTTCGTAAATTATCGGAACTTCCTCCTGTTCCTCGACAATCTCTTGTTTAGTTTCTATGAAATTTTTATTTAGTTCCTTTTTGTCTTGTAGCATTTTTAGAGCTTGTTCCATGAAAACTATTTCTGTTGTATCTATTTCAGCGAGGATCTGGTTTTCTATTTCTGTTTTCTCCCTTTCTAGGATTTCTTGTACCTGTAAAAGATAATACCACTGATAAGTACATTGTCCCCTATGGTAATATCTGGATAAAAAGTAGTAAGTAGTACTTTTGTGGATTCAATGGATGTTCAAGGTACCTAACCTAACCTACAAACATAACCATCAAAATCAGTCCAGTAGCAGTGGTTTATAATCACTACATAGTATAAAACAAAGTCGCTTTCTCTGCCCCTATATCCCTTTGTATGCTTAACTCTTTAAAACTACGCAACGGATTTTGATGCGGTTTTTTTAATAGATAGTGATTCAAGAGGAAGGTTTATATGTATAATACATGCATAATATAGTCGTGCAAAGCCGGGGCGGGTCGCTAGTATATTTATATAAAAATGAATCCCTATTTTCCTTGGTCACACACAGCATCACGCGTAAATGGCTCGACCAATTTCGCAAATTCTTTTTTTGTTGTTTGTTATTGTCAGAAGGTTCTTTGAAATTTTTTTAAGAAAGTTGATACCGCGGGGCAGCTAGTATTAATAAAGTAGGTATCCTGTTTTAATAAAATACTATAAAATAATCATACTTGTTGTTTGTTAGCTGCAAAAAGTTTGCAGTATGGTGAGTCGTTGATTCTTTCAAGGGGCAAGATGTGCGCGGGCGCCACCTCCAACGGCTGCCCGCGAACCGGCGCGATTTCTACTGTAGTTGAACCACGAAGACGACGCACTAGACGCATTGTTACCTTTAAGGATAATCATTGAGTTAATTAAAGTTCAAATTATTAGCATTACAGCCTCTGAGAGGTGTGTTTTTGCAAAGAAAATCAAGGTAAATGTTAATACTTATTGCAAAAAGTCTTTGGACTTTTTCATGTTATCTTATCATTTAGTACACTTAATTATCTTTTAAACATGACTTTTAAAAATAATAAATTGAGAAAATAAAATGTCTTTGATTAATTATTTTGTCAATTGTGACCCGGTGAGGGAACACACAATTGTGATGGAGAAGATAGCAGGTGTGATTCCCATTGTTGTAATTCTATCCATTATCTGGCACCATTATTACAAGCCTAGTAGCTTAGTTTGAGGCTAGATGGCAGTGATTGCAATATCGGACAATATTTCGATCACCTAGTTGACACAACAATGGTCACCATGAAGGACTGTCAAACACAGAGTTGCGGGTTTGATTCCCGCCTCAGACAAATATTTATGCTTAGCTATTTGTCTGTGGTCTGGTTGTTTCTATGTGTTTTAAGTATATATAAAAAAGAGTATTTAAGTAGTATATTCGTAGTTACTTGGCTTGGGGCTAGATTGCGATGTGTGGAATGTCCTACAATATTTATTTATCGTACCTCTTCAGAGGGTGATTCCCACTGCACCATTCTCGTAGGCTTCATATCTTTCACATACATTGGTGTAGTGCACACTGGGCAGGGCGGGGGCTGTTTATCATGCGAGGCTGCATAGTGTAGCACGCACGGCCAGCAGTACACGTGACCGCAGAGCCCCACACGGCCGGCCACAGGGGTGCCTAGACAGATCGGACATTCAGACCGACCTGTGCCACGTACCACCTAGAAAATAGATTTTGTAGCTGTAATAAATAACTTTATAATATAACAAGCTGCGCCTCGCGGTTTTAACACGTTCCCGGTGCACCACATGTGGGTCATTTTGAAGTCATTCTGACAAGTGCGTGCACTACATATGGGTCACAACTCCATACAAATTTGAAGCCTTTTCATAGTTGAAACGATTGATCTATATTTTTCCTTTGCATACATGTGTGAACAATAAACTAAAAAAACTTGTTCAAAAACCGGGCAACATTAAAGTTACTAAAAAGTTAAAACGTGGAAACACGTAAGGGTTTCTTCTCAGATTTAGTTAGTAGCTCCACTGTGTTAAAATACCAATCCTATGGTAATATCAGGATAATCCAGGTATTGCTATTGACATAATGAGTTTCATCACAATCGGGTTAGTAGTGAAAATGACTTCTCAGGAAGATATTTCAAGAAACTAGATAGTTTATTGAACTTACAACTTCCTCAATTTGTTCCCATTTTACAGGCACATCAGGATCCAGCAAGTTGATCTTATAATCACCTTCTTCATTTACCACAAATTGACAGCTGAAATATTAAACCATATGTTAATTCTCATCCTACTAGGTAGTATTAGGGTTATTGGAAATTATAATAGCAATATATGTGAAAGTTTATGTGTTAGTATTTATATGTTAGTATGTTTGTATGTTTGTTACTACTTCACGCAAAAACTACCGGACCGATTGCAATGAAACTCGGTATCTAGATAGCTGGAGACCTGGATTAACACATAGGCTACTTTTATCCCGATATTCCCACGGGATCGGGACTTACGATGGTGAAACCGTGGGGCGTAGTCTATGTATATGTCCGAGTGCAAACTTGCATGTTTCTTTAAGGTAAGAGCGGTGTTGGCTTAGTGGTACATACCTCGACTTTCTTTCTGAATTTTTCTTAATAAAAATTGACATTGACATTGCTCTAACGGTGAAGGAAAATATCGTGATGAAATCCCTGGCTTAGTTGGCCCCAGAAGTATTGACAAGTTCTCTCCTCTGGACATGTTTGACTAAACTGAGAGGGTAGTAAGTAGGTTAGGTGGTGGGCAAGCGTACTCCATCCTCATGCAAAAAGGGCTCATTGCGAAAAACCGCCCGTTTACAAGTACAAGTAGGGTACATTTTTAACTCACTAGGCTCGAAGGTAAAGATCATGTTCATGTCTGAACGGTACTCGGTGCTGGTTCTGTCGACGCAGCTGCGGTCCCCGGCGGTCCTGAGCTCGTGTTGGGTACATGAAGTTCAACAGGTGGTTCAAGTTCTGCTTCTTGCTTCCGGGCACAAACACTGAGCCAATTTCTGGCTCCTCATCTTGATCTACCCTGTTTGGAGAAGATTGTTGGTAAAAAAAAGGGTCAAGTGGGAGTCAGACTTGTGCACAAAGGGTTCCCCGTACCATTATATTCTGTTTTTAGTATTTGTTGTTATAGCAGCAACAGAAACACATCTGTGAAAATTTCAACTAACTTTCAATGTATTATTGAACTGTGATTTAGCTCTATAGTATAATATTTTATCATTAATTATTCTTTCCTCTTATCAAGGTTCATTAGATACAGCCTGGTGACAGACTGACAGTGGAGTCTCAGTAAAAAGGGTCCCGTTTATACCTTTTATTGTTGGTTGCTGCCTATCCTAATCCACTTGCTGCTCAGCACCTCTTATGCTAGGTTAGATGCTCTACAGAGGGACAATAATGGTATGTTAATGTTTACATACCTGGAGTTCTGCGCTCCACCCACAGCATAGCCAGAGCTCCCGCGAGGACGTGGTCTCCTGTCAACTTGCCCGCGCCCGCGTTGTGATGGTACATTCTTACGGCTTGGCTCACTCTTTGGTACACTACCAGATCCTTCACGCTTTTTATTATTACGAGGCCAAGGTTTATGCGTTAAATCTGAAAAAGGAATTGAAAATCAAATTGGCTTCTTCTGTATAATAGAACTTAACCTCTCTAAAAAAAAAAAAATTAAAATTTAAAAAACCGACTTCAAAAAACCTGAAAACAAAAACTAAAAAAAACTTGAAAAAAAATCCTGGTAACAAAAACTAAAAAAAACCTGAAAAAGAAACCTGAAAACAAAAACTAGAAAAAGACTGAAAAAAAAAAACTAAAAAGTGAAAAATAATCCATTTCGGGTCACTAAAACAGCAGATAACATAAACATACTTGGAAGTCGGACTGGGTTAGATTGAATGTTGAGGGGTATTATAGGAAACATGGTGTCACCCAGTCCGACTTCCAAGTATGTTTATGTTATCTGCTGTTTTAGTGACCCGAAATGGATTATTTTTCACTTTTTAGTTTTTTTTTTTCAGTCTTTTTCTAGTTTTGTTTTCAGGTTTCTTTTTCAGGTTTTTTTTAGTTTTTGTTACCAGGATTTTTTTTCAAGTTTTTTTTAGTTTTTGTTTTCAGGTTTTTTGAAGTCTGTTTTTTAAATTTTAATTTATTTTTTTATTTAACCATTTTTAGTGCCGCTGACACTGAAAATTCTACTCCATGAGGCGAAAGCGACTATTTCTTAAAATTGCAACCTGTACCTAATCGTAACTCATTGAAGGGTTTGGTGATGAGAAGGTTCAGATGCTCCATTCGTCGATAGGTAAATATTAGTGCATGGGCCAATTCTACAAGTGGTAATGGAAAATTGAGCAATTTGCTGAACCTCGCTGTGCAGATCTGTTCATCACTCCAAAGATCCTCATCATATCTTCATTTAGGATAGGGTTCTCTATCAACATTCATACAAGCCCAGTCCGGCGACTAAATTCGACTAAATTCTTCAAATTGTAACCTGTGATCGTAACCGATTGAAGAGTTGTCTGACGAGAAGGTGGGTTTAGATATTCCATTTATCGGTAACTATTAGTTTATGGGCCAATTCTACTGGTGGAAATCGAAAATAGAGCAATTTGCTGCACTCTCGAGGTGCAATGCTGTTCATCCCTCCGAAGACCCTCATCAGATCTTCATTGAAGATAGGGTTTTCTGTCAACATTCATACAAACCCAGTCCGGCGACTAAATTCGACTAAATTCTTCAAATTGTAACCTGTAATCGTAACCGATTGAAGAGTTTTCTGATGAGAAGGTGGTTTCAGATATTCCATTTATCGGTAACTATTAGTTTATGGCCCAATTCTACTGGTGGAAAACGAAAACTGAGCAATTTGCTGCACTCTCGAGGTGCAATTCTGTTCATCACTCCGAAGATCCTCATCAGATCTTCATTCAATTTTTATGGGACCACCTCTGAGTTATGCCCTTTCATACAAAAAAGATTTTTCCAAATCGGTCCAGGCGTTTTCGAGTAATCGGCGAACATACATAAAAAAATAAATATATATATATATATATACGCGACGAATTGAGAACCTCTTTTTTTGAAGTCGGTTAAAAACAAATAAATAGGGTAGAGAACCCACCAGCTGTTTCCATTCCAGTTTGACTTACAGGATAAACCAGTTTAGTACCTTTGACATCAGACAGTTGACAATTAAATAATAAACAACCTGCTGAACTATTATTGTGACATCCTGACCTTCAAAATAGAAGACACTCACCAGAATTCTTTTTACAGTCGACGGCTGATGCCCTCGACTGTGGCTGAGCAGATCGATTCAAAGATTTCTTGTCCATTCTGGATTCTTCCAACATCCACAAAAACTACTGAGCGGGACACTCCGCGAGGAGATAACGATATTACGTACGAGGCCGACATTTTAGAAAGCCATGTTTATTGATACAAAACAAAGAAAAATACACTTCCCTTCGTAAAAAAATTTACCAAGCGATATTATAGGAGAACTAAACGTGCAACACAAAAAAGGGAGTATAAATTACTCCCTTTCGTCGTAGACGACGAAGATGACGAAAACCGAGATTATTTTCTAGCTGGCTAGAAAATATGGCGACCAGCCGGCAGCCAGCCGTATACTTAAATGCGCACTTCCGTTTTTTATAATTTTTAAATTAAAAATTGGTGGATTATTTTTATCAATAAGTTGACAAGACAGCTAAATTAAATTTATTTTTTATTAAACTTCAAAATTGAACTTTTGGTAAACAAAAAAGATTTTAGTTTTTTGAAGACATTGTCATGACTTTTGTCTATGGGTTTGGCTCTATGGTTAGAAAAATATATCCGTTTCCATATTTTCAATAAGTTTTCATCACAGTTTTCATTTTCAAATTATTTTCATCTATTTTAATTGCGAAAAGCCAATAATCGAACACGAAAAAGTGTTATTGATGAAATCCTCAAACTATAAATAAAAATATAACGTTCAGTCTAATTTATAAATAAAACCTATTCTTTAAAATATTATTATGATGATGATTCATGGTGGTTGATGATCGGATGAAATCATAAATAATGAAATTTAAAAAAATATCATTTCCGGTTTGGTGACAAAAAAGGCGGTATCTTTTATCCTACAGCTACCCTTACTTTTTTATTTATTTCCAGAATTTGCTTGTTTTCTTGACATTATTGACCATGGAAAACGTTAAATTACCAACAGGAAAGGCATGTGAACCTTTTGAAGAAGCTCGACAACCGGTAAATATAATTTTTGTATTATTTATTACGCCTAGTACTTCAGCACGTACATTTTTAAAAATGTTTTCATTTCAGTCTCAAGAAATGACCCCTCGGCTAGAAAGACAGCTTTCAAAAAAACAGCTAACATTTTCTGATGATATTGAAGATGTGGTAGAGAAATCATCTTCTCAGCGGAGCAAGTAAGTGCCCATAACTCAGAACTTATACATTATGTTTCGTAAGTGTTCATAACTGTGTTTCATGAAAATCGGTTTAGCCGTCTTATCGGTATGTTACGTACCTACTATGTACTTACTCATCTTACCCAACTTTAAAAAAGTTACAGGTTCGATTCCCGTTTTAGAATATAAACACAGATATTGTTTGGGTGTTTTTACGTGTATCAAAAATATGGATTTACAATAAGAAAAGAGTACTATACCTATCAACTATTACTTATATAGGTATTCTATCCCTTAACCGATACCCCCATAACACAAGCCTATTTGCTTTGATATTAGTTTATCGCCCGAATTCACAAACAGTAAGTTGCTCTTGGATAAGTTAACGCACTGCATTAAATGCGGCCTTATGATTGGTCAATTTTGTGCTACTTTTTCACTTTTTAAATTATTTGCAACCTTATCCGATCGCGCGCACTATGCAGTCTCATACGAAAGATTGTGAATACTTGTGTATGTAGGTATATACATTATACAGGGTGTCCCGTAATGAATGGCCACATAGAGGCCCTTTACAATAACAAGTATTATAATGGGGTGGATTCTAAACCAGCGATTATCCCTGTCTACACTATAAAGTGCAACCAAGGACAACCTCCGGTTTGGATAAAACTATTGATAATCTACAGGACAAAACTAGTTGAGCTATTGTGATGGGATGGTAGTGGACTAGATACTGGGGAACTATGGATACTATGGCACCTGCCGTAGTATCCATAGTATTTATTATTATTATGTATTTAATAAAATTTAGCTACAAAGAAGCCCTAAGTCAGCCAGCTGTTGGACTAACCCACCGACAAAGACTGCTCTGGCTACAAAAGCGTCGAACCACCGGCCTTTGGGTCCAATGCGATAGTTGCAACCAATGGCGGTTCCTGGCTAAAATACTTGACAGATATGAACTACCAAAGAAATGGTATTGCAAGATGAATCCGGGTAAGTATGTAATTAAAGGACACTATAGTAGCGCTCCGCCGTTTCACCCATGTAACTCCCGTGGGAATATCGGGATAAAAAGTAACTTGTGCTATTTTCAATGTATCCTTATACCAACATTCATCAAAATCGGTCCAGTAGTTTCGGAGCCAATTCGTTACAATCAAAAAGTTATTTTCTCTATAGCTATACTAATATTAAAAAGCTGAAGAGTTTGTTTGTTTGTATGAACGCGCTAATCTCAGGAACTACTGGTTCGAATTGAAATTAATTGCCACCACCACGACGCCGACGACCCGTCGAGTTGGCACAATGGTCACCATGCTTGACTGCCAAACACAGGGTTGCGGGTTCGATTCCCGCCTCAGACTCAATACAGCTTAATTTTGTCTGTGGTCTGGTTGTTTCTAAGTACCTACATATTTACGTTGTGTAGCAGTAGGTAGCACCCATAACACAAGTCTAGTTACTATTAGCTTGTTGTTTTAATTTTTTTCTTGTTTATGCCTGTTTTTCATGTTTAGTTTTAGTTACTTTATATTGTGACCGGCTTGACTTGCTTGACATTACTTATTTATTTTTAAACATTTTGACATTTTTTTTTGTAATTATGTAAGTAGGTAGATAATGATTGTAATATCTGGTTACTTAGCTTGGGGCTAGATGGCGATGTGTGGAATTTCTTGCAATATTTATTTATTATCAAATCTGCTCTATCCAGATCCATCATACGCCAACTGCTCAATCCCCGAGGCTCCTCTAAACGTGAGAGAAGAAGAGGACCTGATCCACAGCGAGTACAGTAACGGCTCGGTAGTATGGGCTCGCCTCCCCGGCTGGCCCGCCTGGCCCGCCATGACCGACGACTGTCCCGACACTGAGCAGTTCTACTGGCTTGATGGATTCTCTGATATACCTGTAAGATTACTTAGAACTAGCAGCATTCCGCAATCTCACCCGCATAACTCCTTTACAAATATCGGGATAAAAAGCCTATGTTAGTCCCAATGAATCAATGTATCCTCATACCAAGTTTCATCACAATCAGTCGATTAGTTTCGGAGGCTGTTCGTTACAAACAAAAAAACGGTTGCACTTCAGGACAGGAGTTAAAACTTATAAAAAATAAAATAAAAACGAAAACAAAATACTCAATCAATAACTATAGTCTTCGGTGAGATTCGAACCAGGGGCTAAACGTTCATACGCGCTCAAAACCACCAATTCACAAAGTCTATAACCGAGCGACGAAAATATAGTACTGTTTAAAGCCGATAATGACGCAAGCCACAAAGTCCTATTACCGAGCGACGAAAATATAGTACTGTTTAAAGCCGATAATGACGCAAGCCACAAAGTCTTATTTATCAGAGATTTTATCTCATCTAAAAATATGCGTACCGCGCTAAAATAATTTTACACTTCAAAAAGAAAAACACTTGCCTTTGTATTATATTAGTGTAGACAAGACATCACTTCACCTTCCTCTTTTTCAGACTCATTACAACGTAGTTTTCTTCGACTCAAAGGAAGCAACGCGGGCATGGATATCTCCAGAAAATCTTAAACCTTACACAGCCAACAAAAACTCATTGAACCTACCAAAAACTCAAATTAAATACAAGAAACGACTCGAAATGGCCATTAAACAAGCAGACGATGCAATTAAACTCGATTTGAACGAGAGACTGGCGAAGTACAGCTTCCTGGCTCGTTATAAAGGACCCATTTTGTCCCCGAAGAAGATAACAAACGAAGATTTAATAAAATACAAGAAGACATTGAAAAGAAAGTTTAATATTGATATTCCTATGGAGGTGATACCAGAGACTCGTCAGCAAATAACACCGCGAAGAAATGTCATATTGTTAGGAACGCCTAAGAGAGATAATCTTAGGAGACGTCGTCGCACTGAAAATAGCAAAACTACTGTCTCTAAGAAAGTTGATAAAACTACAGCGAAAGAAGATATTTCAGCCAATAAAGATACTGAAAAAATTGAAAACATTGAAGCAGTTAATAATAATACTGAAGGATCTGAGTCGACAAATGCTACAGTTTTCAAACAACCAAATTCAATGGCGGTTCAAATTGGGAGCACTGTTGAGACTCCAGTGACCGAAGGCTTTGATAATGGTAAATAAATATCTTATCAATCAACGTCCCCTGTTTCATCCATGTAAGTTCCGATCCCAAATGTCGGAATAAAAGTAGCTTGCAGCGTAGGTGTTAATTTGTTACCTACTACAAGTCTCCAGCAAAATGTCTTAATTGACCCATATAGTCTGTTTGTTAATAGGTACGTGGGTATCGTAGTTCTGAAACTAATGAATACCTACTTATATTTTTATTTGATAGCTAGAATGTTTCGTGTCATGAGTGTTCTATGTTTGATAAAAATCGGTTCAGCCGCTAAACAGTGATGGGCTTATGTATGTTCCCACCTTTCGAGATTTTTAAGATTTTTTCTGAAAGAATACTTTAATATTTTAGAGGAAACGTAGTCGACTGTTTCCTGCCTGGATAAAAACAATAGAGCAAATATTTTTGTTGCATAAAAACATATTATTTCTATGATAATTAGCAAATGATAAAAACCAAGACATATGGGCATAGTCATGGCAGTTGCACTTAGGTTTTAAGCAACAAAAATATTTGCTCTAGTGTCATATTATTATGCAGGGAGGAAACAGTCGACTACGTTTGTATGGAGAGAGCGCCGGTAATACCCTTTCACCTTAATTTTGGCCCATTCCGTCCCACTGCAGGGCAATGGCCTCCCTCCTCTTTCCACTGTCTGTTCCCTGGCTAGTGCCGCCAGATAGGTGCAGTACGTTGCGAGTATAACTCATTTGTTTCATTTAATTTTAGATACTTCGAAAACTTATGTCCCAGAAGGTTTTGCTCAAAGTATGGAACTTACAAGCTACCCTACTGACCCAATGGCATTTGAATCTCAAGAGATTGGAGGAAGGAAAACTCCAAACAGCGACGATTTTGAGTTTAACTAATATTTATATTATCTTTGTACTTAGGTACATAATGCTTGGTTTTTTGTTTTCATTTATTTTTTATAATTTAATAGTGTTTGTTAATTAAATTAGGATAAGTTATAACCATGGTTATTATTTAAGAGTAAAGTGGTTCATAGAATAGTGCAATAAAAACGGCTGTACGTATAGTTACTCTTTTATTTTAGTTACACGGCCTGAAGGCCAATTCTCGTAAATAATATTGTTTAAATTAAGTACATTTCAATATCATCCCGATTGCATTTCGATTACAAAAGATACCTTCAGTCAGTTTTTTTTTTTTACAAAAAGCTAACTTTGAGGGTATTTTGAGCTACTCTGAGGGTGTTATTTCTGATCGAAATGCAATTGAAATGTAATTTGAACAATGTTATTTACGAGAATTGGCCTTCTGGTCACTGACTGAGGCTCAGAAGTTCAAACTCAAAGTATGCCAAAGGGCGATGGAGCGTAGCATTTTAGGTGCATACGCAATACCATTCTGCGAGAAAAGACCAAAATCACAGATGTGGGTTTCAAATCAGCGAGGTTGAAATGGGATTGGGCGGGCCATGTATCAAGAATGGACGGGGATAAGTGGGCTAAAACAGCAACAAGCTGGACTCCTCCGGGTGCTCGGCGACGGACGTCGAGGTCGGCCACGAAAGCGTTGGCGAGACGACCTCGACCGCCTCGAGCCACTAGCTTGGCCGGAGGTGGCCCCAGGACCGCGACCGATGGAGAGAGATGGGGGAGACCTTTGCCCAGCAGCAGTGGAATACTAGGGGTTAGATAAAAAAAATGCAAATTTATCTATTCTAAAGATAAAACATTTGTTTTTGTTACCTAGTATTTTCTGATCTTTTGTAAATGCTGGAATTGATGGACCGATTTTAATGAAACTTGGTATGAGGATACTTTTAATCCTAGTAACATGCATTTACATAACATGGCTACTTTTTATCCTGTCGTGATCGGAACTTATATGGGTGAAAGTGCAAGTGTGGTGCAAGGTGAGTGATAAAAAATAATATTTAGGTGGTATTTTCCCGCCCATTGTAGATAAATATTAAGTAGGTAGTTTATTTTCAGAACCATAAAATCTTTCTAATAAGTATATTAATATGATTGTGTGTCTCCCATAGAAATCCAAGTTCGTGCCCTCTGAACATGATTTCCCATACTATTAAAATACTCTTTGATGATGCCTCTGAATAAGGAAATAGATATTATCCATTCAGAGTTTCATTTCATTTATTTATTTGCACGAAATAAGGGTTACAATGGTCTTATAGTTAAAATCAGATTCTCCATATTCTACCACAAAGGCATGCAAATCTGAGGGTGTCTAATCAAATTACATTATTAGTTGTAAGTATTTCTTAAAAATTAAAATTAAAAGTTCAATAAAATGTCAGAGTTAATGAATTGCTTAGTCTTCCTTAAACATTTTCTGGGCTTTAAATATTGTTTCTGTTTCTGAAGAATTTCCCCAGAAGATTATACCATATCTAAGAGTGGAGGAGTTCGAACCACAGTGGCTCCATTTCGATGTTCCCGCCGCGCCGACGCCGTAATGGGTATCTTTTTTTAAACTTTTTTTTAAACGCCCAAACCGTAGCCGACAGCCGTATGAAGGGCAAACCAAAGAGATACATTCACTACGGTCGTTTAGGCCGAAGGTGTGCGGTTCACCTTAATATTGCCAGTGTCCAAAATCTGAAACTGTTTTGAATGAACACGAAATGTTGCTAGGACACAAAATAGAAAAGTCAATCAATCAATCAAAAAAAGAAAAGAAAATCTGGAAAATAGGGGATCGGCGGTCGGCGTGTGGTTCTGAAAATATTGTTTTTGTCTAGATTTTTTAATTTAAGTTGTTGAAAAAGGGGTTTTATACACGTATATTTGCTGGTAAAACTATAACCTTTTCTACTGCGAAGATGTCGAGCATATCTTTTGCAAAAAGTTTGGTTAGCCCAGGTAAGGTCGCTCTGTTTTCAATAAAACTAATTCCTATTGAATTCTGTTACAAAATTCTGATGAATTCAATTATAGTTAGCTTGCAATTAATTGAATAAATTATATTGTTTTGATTTCAATGCAATGAAATCGTAAGTGTTTAGGCATTATGTAAAAGCGGCTAAAGATCTCGCTATCTAGTAATTTCTATTCATCTTCTCAATACTAGCTGGATTTTCTACATATCTTTACGAAAAATTAGAAACTTGTAACATAATTTCGAGGTTATATGTTATCTTAGCTCTAACTAGGTCTCTGATTGTCAATTTATTTCCTAACCTAACCTATACATTCCTGTACTAGTTTACAGTTTTAATGTTTGCTTTATATTTAACCTAAATCATGCTGTTAGGTCTCTGAACTAAAATCTTTGTCCATTTAGCAGTCTTATCTAGTTCTATCTAATGTCTGTGCCATTTATAAATTACTAAACTTAATGATTTTATTAGATTCAGCATATGCCTGCATTAAGCAATACTGACTTTTTTTGGGATACATTTGTATGAACAAAACGTAGGATCTGCATTTAGAATGAGAGGTTATTTTTATGTGTGCAATTCAAAGTACCCATCTCCTAAACGGTTTAATTCCTTGAAAATATTATCCAAACTATCCAAGGAACACCTCAATAATCATGGTATTATACTTTGTTTTCCAGCTCTAAAGTTAGTACTTAACCCGGGGCAATGTAGCCACGTCAGATCACTTGGTCGACCTACACTAACTCCGCTAAGTATTATACTAAATAGGAATTATGCAGTAGAGAAGAAAGTCTTTGAACGGACAAAGCCTCATTGCAATGTTGGCACAATCGGACATGTTGATCATGGAAAAACTACCCTTACAGCTGCCATTACCAAAGGTAAGAAACACATGAGGCAAACAAAATAATGAAAATATTGAAATTCAAAATTTTACAGAAATTTTGTAAAAATACCACATTACATAAGTCTAGTGCTAGTGTGAATGAACCTTCTTTTACAAATAACACCCTGTCGTTTTTGCATCAGGGATGTTAAAGAAAACTCTAACTAAACCCTGATCTTACATAATATATTTTCAAAGAGACATCTGTCTATAACTGCCATCGATCATTTAACCGAATAGATACAACATCGCTTCGTTTTTGCTTAGGACGTAGTTCACCAAACCATGAGGTAGCGGGGGGCGTAACTGCCGACTTCTAGTGTTGGTAATAAGTAATTATTAAATATCGATACTATAGATTTTATCGATGTTTGTATTATAAAATTATTGAAAAAAAAACTGCAACGAATGTATTATTTTTAAATAAATATAAATAATTAACCACTGAGCCGACTTACATAATTTATTTATGGACCCACCTTATCCTCAAGCTGTCTTCGAGTAATCGACGAATAAATATACGCTAGTCGTAAACTCTTTCTTTTTAAAGTCAGTTAAAATACTTTTTTACTTTTTGACAAATAAATTCATTAATGTAAAATACAAAACATGTCAGTTCTAAGTTTTATCGAATCGATATTAATTTTTCATTTATACCCTGTTTATACCCCACCACTACTTACACGTGCTTAATATTTTTGATAAAATAGCACAATTAGTTTTCCATTGAGTGAGGGCGCTGTATCGATATTTCAAACAAATTTGTTCCTTACCAATTAGTTTGCCTGTATACCGCATCAAAAAAATAAAATTGTTTTAAAACCAACTTATTTGTGCAGTTGAGTGGAGGCGCTAGTGTCTGTACTAAAACCGAATTTTCGCACCGAAATTTGGTTAGTTTTTGTTTTGTTACACGCAAAAAATTCTTGGTTTTACTGCAAAAAGACTTCAACGCGAGCCTGTTTTTTTAGACGAACAAATTCTACCAAGATATCTTTTGCAGTTGGGACAGTCAAAATGAAAGTTTAAATCACTTACTGATGGAAAGTTATCCCATCTTTCTAGTAGCTGGATGTTTTTTTATTTTCCCCACACCATTTTATTGAACATGACACCATTTCTAAACCGATTCTCGCGACGACAACAGCAAAAAATAATAAAAACTGCGAGTAACGAACTTCACCACTCCTTGGTTTACACTAAAGTTGTATTCGAAAGGGCCCTTTGATATAGAGTCCAAATCTACTATGCGTGGTGAACATTAGAGACCCTTCATTAGGAGTCTATTGGTAGTGGTCGATGATAACTGCTGAGTAAATTATTACTCTAAAGAATGTAAAGTAACTTTTATTCAGCTTAAAAATTTGATTCTTTTGTCACTTGCTATACTCAATTTTTATAGGATTTGCAGTAGCTACATATTTTAATAGCAATATATAGATAGATAAAAGTTTTATTCAGAACAAGAAGTATTTGTTTGTTGTGTGCGTACAACAAACAAATATTAGGTAGAAAGAAAAAGGTTACAAAAGTAAATACATAAAAATAAAGCTTACACTAATTTGAACACAGTTATTGTCCAAAGATCCATGTGCCACTGTCTAAAAGTGTCCAGACCTCAGCAAAATACATATTATATGATGAATATATTGAAGTTTTATTATAATTTTTTTCATTTAATTACAGTATTAGCCGATCTGAATCTGGCACAGTCAAAGGGGTACTCAGATATCGACAATGCTCCAGAGGAGAAGGCACGTGGTATCACCATCAATGTTGCACATGTTGAATATCAGACAGAAACCAGACATTATGGACACACGGACTGTCCTGGACATGCTGATTACATTAAGGTATAAGATAAGGAGTAGAATACTTAGACAGCTTCTGTATTTTAGTACCTACTTATTTTGATACCCCCCAAATAAATTGAGATATGTCACTTGTAACCAACCCCAAATAAATTGAGATATGGGCAGGCATGCCCATATCTCAATTTATTTGGGGTTGGTGCAGTATGTCATCTTCCATTCACTTCTATTAGTCTTCTCATTGTTCACATCCATCTCTGTCATGGCTTGTCTCACGCAGTCGGCAGTCCATCTATCTTTTCTTAGGGGCATGGTCAATATGGTCATGGCAGTTATAGGTTTTATGGCACAAAAATATTTGCCCTAGTGTCATTATCCAAGGAGGAAACAGTTGACTATGTTTGTATGGAGAAGCGACCGAGTACCTTTCCTCTTAATAGTGACTGTTAATCTATTAATCTCAATTAAATGGAACATTACAGAACATGATCACCGGTACAGCACAAATGGACGGCGCCATACTTGTAGTCGCAGCCACAGACGGCGTCATGCCACAAACACGCGAACACTTGTTATTAGCTAAACAGATCGGTATCAAACATGTCGTGGTATTCATTAACAAAGTGGACGCAGCCGATGAGGAGATGGTTGAGCTTGTCGAGATGGAAATCAGGGAGCTTATGACTGAAATGGGATATGATGGCGATAATGCTCCTGTTATAAAAGGTAAATTTAAATAACATAAAGAGGTAGATTCGACATCTGTGGCGTGGCTTGCGATCAACCGATGGAGAAGGTTGCGAGTTCTATTCCCGCCTCTAACCATAGAATATTTATGTTGAAGAAAAGGCTTCTTGCAAATAGAAGCTAGTTCTCCAGGTAGTTTAGTTTGATGGTAAGAGGTTTGGACACAAATAACGGGTAAGTAACATGATAAAAAGGTTACAACATGAACCACCGATGTGGACAGTGAAGTGAACCACATTTCACCTTTTATCAACCACTATTTCGAATATTGGTAACAACTGTTAACTTCAACAAACTAGACGAGAAAACACTGTATCAATAATATGAAATAGTCTTACTGTATGCATCGTCGAACCCAACCACCTTACCGACCGACGACTGAGCAACAAAAGATCCCATAAGCGCCTCAGCGCTTGCTTTTATAGGCGGTGGTGGAGATCTGCAATGCCCACAACAAGATTAACGGACGTGACGTCACTTTTCTTCTTTAATAGTACTTTTTTTTCGAACCTTTAAAAGCATAAAAAAACCCAAATATTCATTTGAGTGAATAGCAATAGCAGTCACGCACAATGAGCAGAATCATCTTCGGGTGGGAAATCGGGCCCACAACCCATACATAACCCAGTGATATATCAACCAGAGATACAACTTTGCAAAATAAACTTGACCACACGAAAGTAAGGCAATTGACTCATAATCCCTCAGGTGTTTTCGCATATTGCACGAAGACACGTCAAATTATTGTGTCAAAATTAATGCGAAGTTCCGAGATAAATGATAACACATTGCTCGGGCGCATCCTCGGACGCGTCCGATAGCCGCGCGACTTATAGGCATCTGTGTAATGTAAATGTATGTAACTGTGCACACTATTGGACGTAGACGCGGACGTAACATTGGGCCGCCCTTGAGCGTTCGGACGTAGACGCGGACGTCGCGACCGTGCACACTTATCAGTCGCGGCTGTCGAAAGCGTCCGTAAGCCGCGTCCGATAATATGTCCTCAGCTTTACATCTCACTGACATTACCCATAACCCCATCATTCAATTTCCAGGGTCAGCACTATGCGCCTTAGAAGGCAAGAACCCAGAGATCGGAAGTAACGCGATCACCGAATTACTCAAGGAAGTTGATGCTTACATTCCGACCCCTATTCGTGAGCTGGACAAACCATTCATGTTGCCAGTCGAGTCTGTTCATTCTATACCTGGACGTGGCACTGTTGTTACTGGCAGGTTACATAGAGGTAAGTTTATTTAATACTAGCTGTTGCCCAAGACTTCGTACGCGGAAGTTGTTTTATATACTAAAACCTTCTTCTTGAATCACTCTATCTATTAAAAAAACCACATCAAAATCCGTTGCGTAGTTTTTAAAGATCTAAGCATACATAGGGACAGTGGGAAGTGACTCTGTTTTATACTATGTAGTGACTAGCATCACCTCACGATTAACCCGCGTAACTCCCGATCCCGTGGGAATATTGGGATCAAAAGTAGCCTATGACACTCCAAATTAATCAATGTGACCTCATACCAAGTGTCATCAAAATCGGTCCAGTAGTTTTGGAGCCTTTTCAATTCAAATAAACATTCAATTCTTATACATTTCATATACATTCAATATACATACCATATACACTACCAGCGTTTTACCTGCGTAAGCCCTGATTTCTGGATAAAAAGAAGCATAATGTTCCTCTCAATGAATCTACATATCCTGATACCAAGTTTCTCAAAATCTACGCAGAATCAGAGCCTATACACAAACAAATATTTCCTCTTTATAATATTGTTAGTGAAGATAATTAAAATAAGTATTGTTTTAATAAAAGCACAGATCAGCTCCTATATGATTAGGGACTTGAACTAAACACTGAGCCACAAGTCCTTCAAGTCTTCCAAATATTTTTGCTTTGTTTATTATTTTATTGGATCTTTGGAAATCCGACAATTTGAGATAAGTAACTATTTTTTTCCAGGTGTATTAAAGAAGGGTACAGAATGCGAAATCGTTGGACACGGTAAAGTCATGAAGACGACCGTAACCGGAGTAGAAATGTTCCACAAGACCCTCGACGAGGCACAAGCAGGCGATCAACTCGGAGCCCTGGTCCGATCAATCAAACGAGACCAGATCAGGCGCGGCATGGTCGTGGCTAAACCGGGCACAGTGAAGGCCCATGACAACATTGAAGCCGCTGTCTATATCTTGAGTAAGGAGGAAGGTGGACGGTCGAAGCCATTCACATCGTTCATACAGTTGCAGATGTTCTCTATGACCTGGGATTGCGCTACGCAGGTCACTATTCCGGACAAGGAAATGGTTATGCCTGGTGAAGATGCTACGTAAGTGAAATAATGATAACTTAAAGAAAAATATGAATGAATTCGTTTTTATAGATTACCATGAAATTGATAATATTGCGTGAACTAAGATGTGGAAAAAAGATATAAGCATTTATAGTCCCTTTTTCCTTTGGCGTCATCTGACGCGATTACACATATAGGAACTTTAAGAACCTAAAAACAAGTAATTTTTGTTTGAAGTTTAACAATTATTCTTTGTTTGTAGAACAGTGTAACTGTCATAAAGTTGGTAGAAATACGGCTCATGATCACGTGGCAATGAAATGAACCAATCAGCATGTGACGACTGAGCACTGATTTGTTAATCTCGTCATCACGTGATCAGCCATCATTAAGATTTTTAGACCTAACTTAAAATATTACGGTGCACTTTGAGGCCCATACCTATCGATAGAGGGCATTACGGCGAACCAATAATGCCTTTACACCAAACCAAAGAAATATCCCGTTTCCGAGACGCTTTAGAGTTTAGAGGTTTGGTGTGAAGGCATTATTTATTTGCCGTAATGCCCTTTATCCATAGGTGTGGGTCTCCAAGTACACCGCCCAAAATAATACACTATGCCAAGCTCCCGTAGTAAATGTCAGGATCTCTTTGTAACATCAATACAATTTGCTCTTTTTCAGGTTGAAACTGCGTCTAATGAAGCCCATGGTATGCGAGCCCGGTCAGCGATTCACCCTGCGTCTTGCAGACTTAACCCTCGGCACTGGAGTTATTTCCAAAATTAACAGCAATCTATCTGAGGACGATAGGATCAAGCTAACGGAGGGCAAGAAGGCGCGAGAGAAGGCTGCAGCCAAGAAGTAAATTATTAGATTAGATTAGGCTAGTAGATTGTATGCATTTAACAAGTTAACATCAAATAAAGTGTAATGGAAAATTTTGAGACTGGTTTTATTTCAAAACAAGCAGCGCTCCGCCGTTTCACCCGCGTAACTCCCGATCCCGTAGGAATATTAGAATAAAAAGTAGCATGAAGCCTTCCTCGATAAATAGACTATTCAACACAAAAATAATTTTTCACTTCAAACCATTAGTTCCTGAGATTAGCGCGTTCAAACAAACAAACAAATTCTTCAGCTTAATAATTTAGATGTAGGTATAGATTACAGACTTCGACCATTACTTGATTACAGAAGACAAAATGTGCTATAGTCAGGCCCGGATCTAGGGGGGGGCAGACCGGGTCCACGCCCCGGGCGGCACGTCCAGGGGGCGGCCAAATTCACACTTTATAGACGAATGCTCAACTCATTATTTACTTAACTTTGACCACAGAATACATTATAGTAAAAGTATAGACGAAGTAGAAGTTTAGAGTGTAGTAAAGTATAGTAGTGACGACCCAGTTGGCACAATGGTCACCATGCCGGACTGCCAAACACAGGGTCGCGGGTTCGATTCCCGCCTCAGACATGTATTTATGCTTAGATATTTGTCTGTGGTCTGGTTGTTTCTATGTATTATAAGTATATATTTACAAAAGAAAAGTATATAAGTAGTATATCCGTTGTCTAGCACCCATAACACAAGTCTAGTTACTTAGCTTGGGGCTAGATGGCGATGTGTGGAATGTCCTGCAATATTTATTTTATTTATAGAACACTTTGGTTTTTTTTAAATCAACTCGACCGATACCCAGGGGTACAGCACACGAACCACGTGATCGGGCGCGGCGAGAGCGCGGAGTGAGAAACGCTGCACGAACATTACTATTATTCCGAATTATTCACGAGGCGCGTAGGCATAGTTCAAAATTCAAAATACGCGCCTTGATTTGATTTTTATTTTTATTATAGGTACATATTTTTATTTTAACCCTTTACCAGGCCTCGGATAAATTTTATAGTAATAGTAATTTTTGTATAGATTGATATGAGTAATAACGTTTAGTTTGAGAAATTATGAATTATATTTAGAAAATTAGCCAAAAACCTTAAAAAACCATGTGGGAAAACATAATCCCATTGCATGTAAAATTACATTGTAATGTAAAATGACCGTGAGCAAAACTAAAAATGAAACCCGCGGCGAAAAGCTAGTTAAAAATTAATATTTCGATTCACCGGGTAATGGGCATATGACTCCCACAATAATTTAGGTCTTCACAGGCTAAGGTCATATGGTTCCCCACATGTTTTATTTCGTTATATCGTGATATTTTTTAAGTATTTACGTACGATGTATGCACATATCGCTAGAAAAACTCAAATTCTATAACATATCAAAAAATTGTACGACTTATATTTCACCGATTCGCCGTTACGAACAAAAAACGGTGCACTTTTCACAAAAACAACTGCTCAACGGACGATCAAAGATAAAATGGCCAATAAAGTGACATTACGTTTCGTTGCAGGTTTTTTTTTTTCAATATTTCTATTTTGACGTTTCTGACAGTTTGTGGGAGATTCTTCACCAAAACCTGGTAAAAATCGCCAAAAATATATGTGGGAGAAGGTCAATCCATAGCCTGGTAAAGGGTTAATAAACTAAACTGAATTACCAAAAAAGAAAAACGTATAAACCTAGAATAAGATGCAGTGAATTAAATGAGACCAAATTTATTTCATTTTGTGAAGGATAATGGGGGTAAAAACGTTACGGCCCGCAACATTATTTGAAAACAAAATGAAGGCAATTACGTCCGAACATAAACTCTATCTATCGCACGATACGGGTCATTTTTGAAAATACCTCCTCGCCCCGCGTATCGAAAACTCATGATTATCTTAACACAGAAAGAACAGCGATGGGTCCATTATTTCCGAAAGTCAATCAAAATGGACATCTGATAGCTGAAATTATAAAGATAATAAATGTAAAAAAAAATAAAAGTAGGCGGGGGCGGCATTTTTCAGTTTTTGCCCCGCCTAAAAAAAATTGAAGATCCGGGGCTGGCTATAGTCACATGAGTAAATAAATAATAACGCGACCTAATTTATATAAATTTAAAAGTTTTATTTGTTCTCTTCAGTTTTGAATGAAAATCGGCATAGTGGTAGGGGCGTAACATGTGCGCTAATTGACACTGCTCTTGCGGTAAAGGAAAACATCGTGTTGAAATCCGCGGTTTAGTTGGCTCCAGAAGTATTGACAAGTTCTTTCCTCTGGACATGGTCGACTAAGCTGAGAGGCTAGTAGGTGCTGGGCAAGCCTACTACATCTTCAGACCCAATTTAAAAGGGTCTAATCGCGGAAAACAGCCCCGTATACAAGTACAAAGGGGCGTAAATCTATCAGAAAGAGCGCCTTTCACACACCCTTAGCAAAGTGAAATGCTACAGCAGATGGGAACAAAGTAGGACTATTCCTGCTTACTTGGGGACAGCCAGAAATGACCCTAAATATCCGCTGTTTTCTCGTGGTCCCAGGATTTTGTAGGACCACAAGGGAAAACTATTTCTCGTAGTCCTATTGTTGTGTACCTACATCCTGTATATAAAAGTATGTGGTTACAGTACAATCATGATAACAATCAATAATGTTAATTTTATAATATTTGGGTTTTCACACATTCAATAAATAAACAAAACAATAAATTAGGGTTTTACAACTTTATTAGAAAGTATCACCACAATTTTTACAGTGAAAATATTGTCAGTCCGTATAGGCTTACAAGTTACAGATTGATAGATCAGTTTTCTTGCTATTACATTATTCAATAGCCAAAACACTTACTAAACATAGCAAGTCAGTGATGTTTACAATCAGATAAAAACCAAACAGTTACCAAGGAACTTAAAAATAACTGAAAAACAATTTATAATAATACTACAGTCCAGTGAATGTAAAAATCATTATTAGTATACATACAAAGTAACAGACAATAATTTGAACGCATTTTATTGTTGATTTTTTAACAAATAAAGCAGATGGTAATAAGTTAAATTTCACGCTGACATGTACAATCTGGACTTAATGGAATGAAGTGTGTACATGAGTGGTTTAATTTTGTGTTCCTCCAATTTAGGTAGAGCACAGTAATTTTGGTATTACACTATTATTTACAAGGAATTATTACAAGTCTTCATCTTCTTCAGGTAGGGCCGTGTCCTGGGCTTCCTTGAGATCCTTTTCGATTTGGTTCTGCCATTGTGGGTCCATTGTAACTTCTGGAGGCACCAATGCGGGCATAGCAACAAACTCAAGGTTGCCGTCACCGATCAATTTCCTAGCTAACCAGAGGAAAGGCTTTTCGAAGTTGTAGTTTGACTTGGCAGAGATGTCGTAGTACTGAAACAATTGAATAATGTTTAATGACAAGTTTTAGAATAAGGGCTAAGGCTTATTTCCTATCTTTGTAGTGGTATCAACACAAAGATTCTCATAAAATTGCTGCCTTTGCTTGAAAATACAGGTCCTATATTGCATGTTTTAAATGTACAACATCATACATCTAGCCACGAACTAAACAATTATTCTTGTAGTGACTAGACACTTGGTAGGTGGACCATACCATTATTTGATTAGTGGGCATCGAAACTGCATATTTCTGTGTTATATGCAGGTGTTCATCAACCACATTGTTTATAGTGTACAAAGTACTTACTTGGAGGTTCTTTTTCCTGTGGAAAACGATTGTTTTCGCTTTAACTTTTCTGTCCTTGATGTCTACTTTGTTTCCACATAATACAATCGGAATGCCTTCACATACTCTGACCAGATCTCTGTGCCAGTTCGGTACATTTTTGTAAGTGACGCGGGAGGTTACATCAAACATAATGATAGCGCATTGTCCTTGAATGTAGTATCCGTCTCGTAGGCCTCCGAATTTCTCCTGACCAGCTGTATCCCACACGTTAAACCGAATTGGCCCACGGTTCGTGTGGAACACCAAAGGATGCACCTCGACACCAAGGGTCGCAACGTACTTTTTCTCGAACTCTCCTGTCAAGTGTCGTTTCACAAAGGTTGTTTTGCCAGTACCACCATCTCCGACCAGCACGCACTTGAATGTTGGCATATCATCTGCCATTTTTGATGATTTTTGTTTACTTTACACCTGAAATAATAAAATTGGAAGTCAGGGAATTGAACACAAAAAACTACAGTCACCCTACATGACGCATAATTGCATGATTTGTTTGGGCCTATCACTAGTTTATTATCTTACTTTTAACGCGCGAAATTAACAATAATGTGAAATGAGAAGGCGCCAAAATCAACGAAAACATAATGTAAATGAAACTGACAACTTGAAATTGGACGAAACTTTACACCGAATGGCGCTCAAGAAACCTCACAGGAATTTAGCTCTATGATACCGAACAATAACACAAAATACAACTAAACTATACATGTAGGGCCACAAATAAATATGAAGTTTTGACGGGTATCTTCTAAATTACACATTTACATAAAATTGAAGCACTTATTACCAAGATTGATTAAATAAATCGAGATTAAACTCGTTGCAACGAAAAGTCGTTATGGCTCACAATGGCGTCACTTTGCAAAACGGAAACTTCTGAGTGACATTGACAGATTGACAAAATGCCGCAATGAACCAAAAGATCAAACAAAATTCTTTATAATATCTAATTTCATTTAATTATTTTATGTCTCGTTATATAGTTTTAATTAATTATTATTAAATTAAATTTTCATGTTGTTTACAATATTCTATGATAGTTAAATTTAATTAGCATTTTAGTAAATAAAAAGTTCGTTCAAACTAATCTGAAATATTTGCTTCCGGTACTGTTTTATCGACGGTATTTCTGACGTCACTCATGCGGCCTACAGAAGCGCCATCTACAACTTTCGCAAAAATTGCCAGAAATGGATGGACCAAGTTGAAGTTGAGCTCGTTTCGCTTCTTGTGTATCGATTTTTTGAGTGAAGTGAACGTAGTGTTCGTGTCCTTTAGTTTAGTGACGTTCGTTAGAAAAATATCTGTGAATGGGATTGTGTAACAAGATAAAACGTTTACTTGGTGTGTGATTCTCGGTAAAGGATGACGAAGGACAGGCTTGCGGCGCTCCAAGCGGTAAGTTGGTTTCCTACAATTTCTCGGCATTGCTATAACCAAAGGTCCCACTGATGACCTCGAAATCGTAATGAAATGGCACAGAACACCTTGATGATGTTCGGTAACCTTATTGTGGGCAGTAGGCGTAAAAAACTTCGATAAAGGAAGTGACTTCTATGGTATGAAGGAAACCAGTTGTAGGAGGATCCTCTAATCTGGTCGCCCCACCCCAGTCTTGACACCACTGAATGATAGCTGTCATTGAAGCGAAACAATTCGTTGTGTTAGCCGCCCCAGTCGTACCCAACCTGCATTATCTATTGTTACTTGATAAACAACCTTGTTAGTTGCATGCTGTAATGTACAATTTCACACTGTTCAATATTATTAACTTCACACATATCGATATGGCAATAAGTAGGCAACTGTAATAATTAGAGAACTATTGAAAATCTTCGTCTCCGCTTTGTAACAGGCATTGAATCTTTATATCATGATGTATGGTTACATCATATACTTTGCAGTACTCTATGATCTATTTTTAAGTTAAGGAGCCCCCTGCTTTATTCTCTTGTCTCTTACCAAACAAATATTTAAAGAACGCTACCACTTCTTCAAACAAATTAAAACCTCACAGTAATACATAGTTTGAGTCGGCCAACAAATGGAAGTAAGTTTTTAATTATTAAAATTTCATTCAATTTTATCTATAATCGAACAAAAGTTACAAGTCAAATTAGGTACTTTCAATTCGATATCTACTTCATGGACAATCAGTCTTAACACTGTTCCGATCTGATCGGATGAGTGGACATTGGTTTAATTTCCTGCAGTCAACTGATTTATTGTTTTGGCTAAACAATTTTCATAATATACCTAATAAGGATTTATTTCTTTCTTCTAGACACAAATCCCTAGTATATTTGTCTTTTATTATTATTTCTTTTTTAAGTCAATCTAGCTCACAAAACGTTTTTGTTCAAACTAAAAATGTATTGACATTATTAAACATTAAGCACAATCTCTTTGTTTAATCACAAACTTGACATTAAACAGTCTTATCTAAATATTATAGATCTATATCAAAATGACTAATTTTTGTAAATGTAGAGAGAGATATGGAAAAGCAGTTCATCGGTATCTGCTTATGAAATTGTTTTCAAAAATGTATGTAATCTTTTCTTGTCCATGTCATCTAAGATACTTTATGGGTATTTGACCTACTTACCTATCAAAATACATAGTCATTATTATGGATTCACTTAAAAAAAATTGGCTTACTTTGCAAAACACCAAAAAAATTAAAACAATGCTAATTAATTAACCCAACCTACATAAGAAAACTGCATATGAAAACTGTCCAGATAGTAGGTACATGACCCTGGCAAGTTGCTGATCATGCCTGGGTTCATAAGAAGAAGAAAAAACCCTTTAATAAATCTACACAGGGAGATTTTAATAAAAAAAAATCCTAATGATTATGGTATGAAAATTAAGATTGTCGAACAGAATGATAATTTGAATAGCAAATAGACTATTTGGTTGTTTTCAATTTTAGTATGTGTAAGTAATTTGGGATTAATTGGGAATTCATTCTTTAATGGTATCATTTGGGAAAATTAGATGAATTTTAATTCTGAATTGGGACTAAATCGTATTTTGTCTTCAACTGGATTTTTTTTTGTTGCAACCAAATTTTTAAATTGATGTCAAACAGGAAAATTATTGATTTTTTCCTTGTACAAAAACTAATTGTTGAGTCAAACAAAATATTTTTCTGCACAAAAAAATGTGTGACTAATACTTTGTTTTATTTAACTTCTAATAAGACTATATGTAGTTCCAATGTTTGATCAAACTGAAAATAATCAGCTGATTTATAGAGGTCATGCAGCATTTAGATGTAGGTACGTTTAGCGGCTAGACTAAACAAGGGGTTACATAAAATTGTAAAATAAAGGAACCGTAAAGAGAAAGCACATCATGCAACTGGCTGACATTTAATGAAGAGGGTCTTCTTTAGTGAAGGGAGAACACTCTGCCCGTCAATTCCATACACAACATCTGATCATAGTCGAAAAACTCATCATCATCATCCGAGCAATGTTCCCGGTTGCATCCCTCTCGGGAGCCCGGGGTCCGCTTTCCTACTTTTACGCCTCCACTTCGCACGATCTTCGGCATAGTCGAAAAACTGATAGCTGATAATTATACAATAAAAATAAAAGGTACAAACCTACCATGTCTTTGTTTTATCTAATCTTATATATTTAACCAAGCAATTTTGGTGTGTAATCAGGATCTCGGAAACGGCTCCAACGATTTTCATAAAATTTAGAATGCAGGGGCTTTTAGGGGCGAGGTAAAAAAAAACGTAAAACCTCCCAGGTACTTTTTATTATGTTTCGATATAAGAAACATGATTATTTTCACTACTAGAATTTTAAATACCCATGTTACTTTAACGTTTTAAGTTTTAAGAGGTTAAATATTGCAGACTGTCTGTAGAGAGCTTCTACAGACAGTCTGTAATGTTGGTGTGTATGCCAATGTCACTAGAAGTAGTGACGTTGGCATACACACCATTATCTGATCTGCCTGAAAGTAGCGCCAGTTACTGAAAAAGTAAAAGGAAATCATTTGAGTTGGTATGGATGTGATGAGGAGAGAGGAACTGCAAGTGACTGAGTAGAGACAAGGGATGAGTATGAATGTAGAAACCTTAGAAAAGGTGGATGAACTAAATAAATTAAATTAAATGAGACGACGACTAATAGAGGTGAATGGAAGAAGACATACTGCGCCGACCCCAAATAAATTGGAATAAAATGTGTTGGATAGCCATTTCTTAATATTAAGTTTGTTCTTTACTTACTATCAGAAGTGGGATTCCAGTGACATTGACGTTAGACAAAAACATTACCTAGCCTGCCTACCATTATCCAATTAGATTCTATTTTCGCAGAAATACGGCCGTAAGAGACACGACACGAATCCCATTTATTTTTGGTACTTACTTTTGTTGCTTTTACATGTTTCGATTTTCCTGTTATCTCATTCACTCACACTGAGATAAAACACTTAATTAAAGTGTCTCGAGCTTTCTTGATCGCTTACGATAAAAACTTTGTTAACATTATAAAGAAAATCCTTTAGCTAAAGTCGAAATTCCATTTTCTCGGTGCATGTAAAGGCGGGGAGACTCGGGAATTTCCTGACGACAAAATATATTGAAGTTTTAAAGTATTTACGACAACGGCGCGCTGTTGTAGAAATTCTACCTCTATTAACAGTGTTTCCAACACTATTATTTTTATTTCACGACGGAGTAACTGCGCTACTTATTTCACTCCCCTAGCTAATAAACTGGAGAATTATACTTCTTATATAACATCTACCTTGATAACATCCCTTCAGGTTTATTATTATTACTTATATTACGTTTCTTCTCCGTTCTCACGCGTCATTACTACGAGTAGGTAATGTGATGTCAGAGAAAGAGAACAAACTTATATACAAATAAAAGTTTACTTACATTATATTGGTATACATAACAGAGGGTTACGTTTTATCGGCTTACTATTACAAAAACATCACCTCTCGCTACTGGTATATAATACTTGTCTTTACATCTAATTTAGATAATTTACCTCAGGACAATGCATAAAATTGCACTTACACTGCCCCGGGGGGAGCGCTGGGGTATGTGAGGCTCTCCGGCCGTGACGCGGCCGGCATACTCACTAAAAACCTGACTGTGCTCCTATCGCGCCAACATAATGCCGGGGGTACCATCACCGCTTACGCACTGATGGCTTACCCAGACGGTGGTTGGTCCTAGGCGGCGTGAAGAACGCCGCCACCGCCTCGCGCCGTGTTGGGGCAACTGAGGTGCTGCCCGTACTTCGGGGCAAAGAGGACCAGCCGAAGCCGACACTCTCTGCAGCCTTCTCAGGCCAGCATGAGACGCCGTACCCCTACGGGCGCGCTATCTCAAAGTCCGGCACATCCTCAGGTTGAGGAGCAGCCGGAACCACTGGATCGTTAGGGCGAAGTGAGTCAACCCCTTTACTGACTTTTGCCGGGGGCACGCCTTGCCCCCCAGCCTATGCTGTGCTGGCTTGCCGGCCTTCGCAAACAGCAAGCACCTTGCTGCCGCTTGGCAGGACGCTCCGCCTAATGTCCCTGTTGGCCGCAACGATAGCACTAACCGCTGCGATCGACCAGGGACGGCGAGGTACTACCTCTAGATCAACATCGCTCATATACTTACACTAGCTTTTGCCAGCGACTTCGTCCGCGTAGAAGTCGAAAAAGGACCAAGATATCACGTTGTCCCATACAAACTTTACCCTCCGTTTTCACCCCCTAAGGGGTAGAATTTCGGAAAATCCTTTCTTATCGAATGCCTACGTCATACAAAGAACACACCCTCCAAGTTTTAGGTCTCTACAATCAGCGGTTTAGGCTGTGCGTTGATCCATCAGTCGGTCAGTCAGGACAAGGGATTTTATATGTATAGATATGTATAGATAGATATAGCATGTAGGTTTAAATATCAAACATTTTTAGGGTTCCGTACTTCAAAAGGTAAAAAAGGAACCCTTTAATTAAAATTAAACGATCTTTTGTTCTTGTTTTTGGGTTAGCTGTAAACTCATCCGAATTATTTCTAATTCAATGTATTTTCTTTGCAAGTTGATAAATCCAACAATATTTTATGTTTCAAGTTAGGTCTTCGCTAGCAAAATGTTATCCAACTCGAGGATGACGACATCGACAGAAATAAGTTCTATCTGAATCATTCCCTAAATAGATGGAAAACAGTTAATTATGCATAGACCTAAATAGGTTTTACAGAGTGTTCTGGTACCTACAATATAAAATAAAAGGAGTTTAGGTACTTGTACATATAAATTCTGTGGTTTAGGCTACGTTTCACAGAGCTTTAATTTACCAACAAACAGAAAAAATAATGTTAATTTAATTAGGTTTGTTTTTGGTTTGTTATTTAAATGGATAATATTTTTTTTTTTTTGATAACCGCCCGCCGTCACTCCGCCTACACTGTCATGGACGTGCGATTAGATATTTTTTTACGGTTGCCGATAATATTTAAATTCTATAGGTACCTTCATGTTTTGTTCATTCTCTTGGGGCGACAGCGAACAGAAGGCCAATTCTCGTAAATAATATGGTTTCAATTACATTTCAATATCATTCCGATTGCATTTCGATTGCAAAAGATACCCTTAAAGTCAGTTTATTTTTTACAAAATGCGAACTTTGAGGGTATTTTGAGCTACTTTGAGTGTATTATTTGTGATCGAAATGCAATCGAAATGATATTGAAATGTAATTTGAACAATGTTAATTACGAGAATTGGCCTTCTGAGTGCTAAGGTTTTTGTTAAAATGTCTCAGGAATAGATGTCTGTTACCAAAAACCAGCTAACCTCAAACCTCATCGTTGTTCTAAAACCCGATTTCAGCTCCACCTTTCAGTTCCAATTGTGAATCTAAACCGTGCCTGAACTCACTTAGAAAAATGGTTGTGTGTAAAGTCGGTTTACGGATGATAATCTTACGTGATAACGTCATAAGAACTCTTTTGTATCGTTGACATAACCATTTTGCAAATTTCAATACGTTTACTTGTCAATAACGCATGACGTCACACTTTTTGTGAAGTGCACTCATCAATTTATAAGACGTTACAAGTCAAAATATGTCAGCTATTTTTGAGTTTTTGGGAGTCATAACGCATGGCGATTAATTTATAAGCACCTACCTAGTATAGATAATCAAACATGCCATGGTTGCCCCTCGTTATGCTTAATGAAACTAACTTAAATTTAAGTATACTAACAACAATTTGTCGGCTTTGGGTTGGTTCTTATCAAGTAACGAAGCGGTATCCGGCGCTTGGCCTTCATAAAACTTGAATCATTATGCTGACGTTTCCGTCAGATCAGTATCATCGATCATTGCCCGCACAAAACCAGTATATTGCCAATATTCAATGCTTTAAGGTAAAGGGTGCCTGCGCTCTCTCCATACAAATGTAGTCGACTATCCTCCCTGGATAATGACACTAGCACAAATATTTTTGTGCCATAAAACCTATAACTGCTATGACTATGCCCCTATGTTTTGCTTTTTTTCATTTTCTAATTATCATAAAAATTAAGATTAAAAAAATTATAAAATCCAAAAAATAGAGGCATGGTCAAGGCAGTTATAAGTTTTATGCACCAAAAATATTTGCTCTAGTGTCATTATCCAGGGAGAAAACAGTCGACTACGTTTGTAATAGTTGTATGGAAAGAGCCCCCGGTACCCTTTCCTCTTAAGAATCTAAAGAACAAGTAGTAAGGTACACTATTATTTTTCTTTAATATCTAACTACAGTTATCGGTCTTATCACTTTTTTATCGGGACAAAGTTAATCATATCTGACGTTTGCATCTTGTTTACAATTTCATGTCACTCCATTGTTCACTAACACTTACGCAAGCTAATCAAACTTGTTGGATACATACACACAATACGATAAAGAGCAAAATTCTTATTCTATTTTACCATTATCTTAACTCATACTTGTTCATTTTAAGTAGTATGCGAACAAAGTTTCCTAACTTATTTAAGAAGACTTGGAAATTGTTTGATTGGCGCAAAATTTTCTTTTTAAACTTGGAGGTTCTATTCTGCGAACTTCGGAAACACATATTACGCTTTACGTATGCGATCATACGTAAGAATAATCGTTACGTAAGATAATTTTAAATCTTATCGCATGACTGAGTCATTTTATGTAGATTAAAATACTTATTTAGATGCTATGTAAGTATGTATGTGCCTGCAACGACCACTACTATCAAAAAATACATTATTTCTAATAATAAATCAACTTGGACTAGGTCCACCCGTTCTTGAGGAAATCGGTGGTGACAGACGTACAGACGGACAAGAAAGTGATCTTATAAGGGTTCTCCCTACATCACACACATACACATCTACACATCTATACATCTATATATATGATATATTATTATCCACGCACAGATCAAAGCAATGGCTAAAATTTGTCATATAGATAACTATTATGACGTAGGCATCCGCCAAGAAAGTATTTTAGAAAATTCAACTCCTATAACGCGCCGGGAAAAGCTATTTTTCCATAAGACAAATCGATTTTTCAGGCACTTTTAAAGTTTATAGAAGCATTCAATAACATGCGTTCCGCTTCTTATAAGTTTCTAAAAGGCAACTTGCAGAAAATGCAAGCCTTGAAAAAATCTTGTCTGGAATCGTACATTTTTACCACAACTTGAGAGCTATTTTAACTTTCAGTTGAAAATGTATGGAAAATAAAGAGTTAACATTGTTTAAAAATGTAACTGTTTTATACCGGAAAAGGCTAAAAGGCGCTAAGGCAAAATAAAGAGTTACCATTGTTTAAAAATGTAACTGTTTTATACCGGAAAAAGCTAAAAGGCGCTAAGGCAACGTCACATGCACTTGCAACAGCTGATACAACTCGTGCGTCTTCGTTTCTATTTTTAGAAGCTGTCTCACGAATCGCGTCTGAATGAATGAAGTCTGTCTGCAACGGAACCTTATACCGTTAAAGGAGGCTAAGTTAATAATATGTACATTATAAACACCTTCATTGTATTATGTATTAGGTAAATCCTCGGGCAATAGAATTATAACTGACTCTCTCAGACTAAACTAACGACTGAGGTGATGGCGAACCGGATGTCCGCCAAATTGGAGTAATAGATAAATAAACATTTTATTTCACCACAAAAACAAAAAATGATTAGGTACCTACCTACTTATAAAATACTAAAACACGAAACTTAATATAGAAAAAGATCTTGAGTGGCACAAAGGAAGGCCTTATCGACTAATACACATTTTTTTTTAAATATCTCAGAAATCAAAATAAAATATTATTTTATAATACGCGCATCTAGAATATAATTGTCCAAGTAGGTACTTACTACTTACCTTACTAAAATCTTTATATAGGCTTTGAAGCCATCCCTAATTTAAGTGAATTTAATTAACCGTTATTTATTGTTAATTACGTTTTGGGATAGTTTCTAAGCTTCATTACATAGTATAAAACAAAGTCACTTTCCGCTGTCCCTGTGTATACTTAGATCTTTAAAACTACGCAACGGATTTTGATGCGGTTTTTTTCAATAGATAGAGTGATTCAAGAGGAAGGTTTATATGTATAATACATGCATAATATAGCCGTTTTCTTGTTCCATGTTCTTCATGCGTGGATTACAAAATAAATGTCACATTTCGATTTCTGACTAAAACTCCGAGTTTGGCGGGCATGCATTCGGTACGAAATATCCTCAAAACCGCAGGGTCTAGAAACGTTTCTGTTTTCGTAACGGATACTTTACCATTTATGCTCTGTGTCATACCACTATGACGGGGTTATAGGAAATTCCCGCGGGATGAGTCAGTCATCAAGATGAGTATCATTGTGTTTTAGACCTGAGATTCATAAAAAGGATTTGTCTGATACATGTTTTGGTAGGCTTGGATAGTATTATTCGTCCCAGTTCGAGCACCTAAAATGTAATATGTTTTTCGTTAAATGTAACGAAGTACATTTTTTGTCTCTTGGGTGTGTGTTTAGCCTTTAAATTAATTTAAAAAAATGTTATACAATTTAAATAGTAATTGTTTGTAATTATTGGATCTTATATTAATTAATTTTATAATCAACTTATTATCCGGTAGACAGTTAAATTTAAGTAGCAAACTATTCTCTATTATTATGGTTCCGCTGATCTTATGTTCTACCACCAGACAGACTGGTGCTAAAACATAAGATATTTTTTATTTGTTATAAATAAAATATATCTTGTCCTTGTCTAAACATAATATCTAATTATTCTAATATGAATACTATATACTACTACTAACTAGGTACGTTAATTATCCCTTACTAGTGACCCGCCCCGGCTTCGCACGGCTGTATTATGCATGTATTATATCTAAAAACCTTGTTCTTGACCCACTCTATCTATAAAAAAAAACCGCATCAAAATCCGTTCCGTAGTTTTAAAGATCTAAGCATACAAAGGGACATAGGGAAATAGGGACATAGGGACGGCGAAAAGTGACTTTATTTTATACTATGTATGTGTACACACAATTTAACTACCTAAATAAGTTGACTGACTGTACGTATGCACCTAGTAGAACTCAACACGGCTATGACGTAGTTCGGACTTCAATGCCAAAACATGCCAGATCTTGTCATGCGTATTGGGTGCATCACCACCACATTGATCTGTTGAAACATTCTCGATAAAACGTGCTCCAATTTTGCAACAAGCAGTTTTCATAAAGCTACAGGGAAATCAATAGAACTGAACTTTTCATGCTAGTTTGTAGTCAATTTTGATTTGTTTTCACTTTGAATTGAGGTCACGTTTCGGTCAAACCTATTCACAATAGTAAATACAAGTAAACAATATATTGGAATGTTAATGGTTTGTGGGTTACGTGTATGGAAAAGGCGCAATCAGCTCTACCCATAAAGTTTGAACATCTTTAGCTCAATGTTTTCAACTACTACAAATATTTGAGTTAATGCTCCTGGCTTAGTTCCAAGTGAAGCCTCTCGCTAGCTCGATGAGGGCAAAATGACGGTTGCTACGCCAAATTATCCTATTTCAAAATTATTGATACTTTCTGAGATACTGAGAATTTCGCCTGGTTTTTCAAATACGCTATTGAAAGTAAAGTTGTAAATTATACATCTTGATTATAAATCAAATCAACGTTCTCACTTATATTAATCTCTGACAATTATGTCGTTTATCGAAGTTGAGTTACGCCTATAAGTACCTCAAAATAGATAATAGTCCTCATATACTTCACCGTGTTACAGACTTTTAGAAAGGTATTATTTCTTTAATTTTTTTTTATTTCAAGAGAAAAATCAAATGCTATACATATAGTAGCTTGGTATCGTTTGCAAATGACATTTTCGCATTCGTAAATCGGAAATGTTGGCGGAACACACCGCGCCTGTTTCAGACGGACGGACGGGTCGGTCGGCCTGCAAAACCTAAAACTGTTTCATAAATCAAAACTTCATAGCGATATAACCTAAAACTTTAACCAGCTATTCGAGTTTTCTCTAATTGGAATTTTTGGTGAATGAATTTCATTTCAATACCCACCAATTCTTTTATTCCTTCAATTTCTCAAAGAGTTGAAATACTCTTTTGGTTATTTATATGACTGATTAGAATTACTTGGTCCTGTTTGGTAACAGTTTTGAAGAAATACCTGACTATTTGTTTCTCGGAATAAATGATGACTAAATAGAAACATCAGCTATGTGGCAATGTGGTTATTACTTTTTAGTTTAACCGTGTTTACTGTTTACTCATTACAGAAATGGAATTTCTGTTACGAGGTTTTAAATTTTAATATAACTACAGGTATTATTATAGTTATATTAAAATTTAAAAAAACCCACAAAATAAACTAAGAACCTATCAATATAATTACTATAAAAAACCTCCGGGGGTGCTTTATGAAGGTGACGCCGCGCGGAACAGCTAGTGTCAATAAAGCGATAGTAGTGATTCGAGTTTTTTTTTCCTCTAAAGACATGCGAATAAGCTCAGAGGTTGGTATAAGTTATGAGAAAACCTACTCTATCAGAACCCAAACACTGCAGCACTGAATAGCATTGATTAAAATGACTGGCGATGTATAATTCATTTAGATTAATTTGAAGGTCAAATCAGGTCAATATAGACTCTATCTATTTAATTTGGAAAGCGCAGTCCTTGCGACGACGTCGTCGGTTCAAATATTAGCTGCAAACATTTGTGTAGTACCTGCTTTTGCTAGAATATCGAAGAGCGGGTCATAATTTAATATGTTTCAATTTCAAATGTCGATCGCTTGAAGCGTAAATTCCTTTCACCTAAATTCAATTTCCAAAGGGGAACATTTTAGTATTTAGCTTAGCATGGTTGCTTAAATTTTTTGCGTGGGTGTCTTTTTATGCTGTGTGAATGGAAACGGCCGTCAATATAAACAACATATGCCATGTAACAATATCTCGTAAAATGTCAGGTTTGGAAGGCGCAATTAATAAAAACTTGCTAACGTCCACTTTGCCAGAATGTTTCAACCCCTTTGTCTTATTAACTACTCGGAAAGCTTACTGTCACAGAACTAAGTATATTATTATAATCTATACTTCTATACTAATATTATAAAGAAGTAAAGTTTGTGTGTTTGTATATTTGTTAAATTGTAAGGGGTAATCTCGGGATCTACTGAACTGATTTTAAAAATTCTTTCACCAATAGAAAGCCACATTATTGCTGAGTGTCATAGATTATATAAAAAACCGAAAAATAAAAAGGCTTTTACATGGTAGTCCGTTTTGCAAAGTGAATCGGAGAAAAAACGGTCGAATGAAAGCGTTTCTTACGAACGCTGCCTTAACTATGAAAGATATATTTTTGAGTTCTAGAGAAAAGATGTGGAGCTTGAAAATGCCTACAAAAAAGTCAACGACAGCATATGTCTAACTTTTATATTTAAGTTACAAAAAGTATTTTTTTTAAATATTAGTTTAGATAATTTAATTTATTAACATTATGCCCAACGAAGTGGGCACGGGTCAGCTAGTTTATAATAAATACATAAAATATCAAATTTTATTATCAGTTCTAATATACGGTTCAGCCGTTTTGGAGGGAATACATTCGTTTTGCAATAATAAAATATAAGTTGCGGCGCCCTCTGCTGAGCCATTACCCTAACAACTATCCATTAACCATATCGCCAATGAATCACGAACATTTTTACAGAAAACCGTAAGTAATTAAATCGGTTCAGCAGTTTTAGAGATAAAGGGGAACATTTGGGTGCACAAAAACCCTCTCACCTAAAGAGGAAAGAGTACCGTCTCTCTCTCCATTTTTGTGCTAACGTCATTATCCAGGGAGGAAACAGTGTCGACTACGTTTGTATGGAGAGAGCGCCGGTACCCTTTCACCTTAAATGCATTATACCGTCCTCCGTAGAGGACAAAAATACAGCTTTTATAGGTATTTGCAAAAACGATATGGAGTGGAATTCGATTAAAATAGCAAGTTCTAAAAGTGAAAGCATTTAGAAACGGCTATGTTTTTCATGAAACTTTTTACTCTTAATTTCATTATTTTTTGCCTTTATGAATATTCATTAACTTAGACAGGGCTATGAATGAAAAATAATGCGATAAAAACGCCAAATAGGTTCCAAAATATAGCTCTAATATAAATGAAAGTCATGAGAATAATAGGAAATCGTGACTGGAATTTATATTAGCTACTTTTGTTAATTAATATTGTTATTCTTTATGTTTAGTTGTGATATTTCTCATAACTGCTACTAAAATATCTTAATACTAGCTGCGCTTTAATTGGTCCATTTCAAATAATACCTTCAAATATTTGTTATATTGACCGTTGTGAGCGTGATCACATAAAAAAAACCCCATGAGTTTCTTGTGCCTTCTTCTCATTGGTGGGCGCGTTCCGAGGGCACACATCTTATCTATCACATCTCATTCATCTAAAAACTTAGTTTTAAAAACGTTTCTATGTGATCTTTGTACAAAATGTAATTAAGCATCCAAAAAAAAATTGTCTTAGCTTCACGGTTTCGTCCGCGTAAGTATCGGGATCAAAAGTACCCTATGTTTTTCTCCATCCCCTACATTAACACTGTGCCGATTTTATCTAAATCGCTCCAGTCATTTGACCGCGAAGGGTGAACAAACAAACAAATATACAAACAAGCAATTAACTAATCAAAGTTCTGGATTTCGTAGTTATTAAGCTTTCTCGTCTTTTTTGTTATTTTTTAATAAATAATGAAATAAATATTACAGAACATTCCACACTTCGCCATCTAGCCCCAAGCTAAGTAACTAGATTTGTGTTATGGGTGCTAGACAACGGATATACTCCTTATCTAATTTTATAATGTTAGTTAGGATTCGATTTAGGATTTAGAAGATAGATAAATTCTTTATTGTTCCATAATATAAAAAAATAAATGAATATAAACAAACAAAGAAAATCAAACATCATTATGAAGATAGATTTCTAATAACTCCAAATAATATTATATTGTTGGTATTCGTAAAAGTAAAACTCTACCATAGGGTTCCGTACGCAAAGGGTAAAACGGGACCCTATTACTAAGACTTCACTGTCTGTCACCAGGTCTTATCTCATGAACCGTGATAGATAGAGAGTTGAAATTTTCACAGATCATGTATTTAGAATAGAATATAATTTATTCAAACTAACACACGACAACTATACACACAAATAAGAAACAATAAGAGATAGTTACAGAGAATAGTAAATACAAAAGATTGCAAATAGTAAGAAAATAAATAATATTAAGTATCTGAGAAGTCGTGTGTTGCCGGAATGGGTAAAGCCTCAGCATGTGCTGCATGCAGCAGATACGCATGCACATCTGCAGCGCTTGTTTTCCGGCCACACATATTTCTGTTGCCGCTCTATCCAATACTAAAAACAGAATAAAAATTAAGTGGGGTCCCACACAACATGCTACGGAACCTCCCTTCGTGCGCGAGTTCGACTCGCACTTGGCCGGGGTTTTGTCTATAAAGTAGGTACTTATATCGCAGATTAATTGATAGATAACATTGTTATGTCACACTTCCGTCCGTCCATGTCCAATTTATTTGTTGGTGCGAAATAATATCTGTGCTATTTTGGATCCAATATCCTTAATCAAACGAAAAAAAACAACATGGCCGTCAATGTTTTTGTTATCAGTTTCCTTGAAGATATTCAGCGGACCTTGAGTTTCTGATTCAGAAAATGTTCCTGTTTAGTGTCCGGCTTTCGACCAAATATCGTAAGGATTTCGATTATCTTTGTCGACGGAAGTCCCCGAGCTCCAAATTCACAAACACGTTAGAAGCTATATTGTTACCGGGTAAAAACACTTTCTAAATCTCTAGAGATTAAATATACGTTGCTCAGTCCATTTTGACAAAAATAACCTTTAAGAAAGTTTTCGTACTTAAATAAAAGTGTCTAAAAGTCTGTGCACTTTAAGACACTATGAAATCTATACTTCACTACATAGTATAAAACAAAGTCTCTGTCCCTATGTCCCTATACGCAGCTAGCACATAATAAAATTTCAAGTAAACACAGACGAATAACTTAATTTCCGTCTACGTAGTTAATGCTACGTAGCTTAGAGTGGTTTTCAGGAGATTTGCAATTGAACTTAGTCTTTCCATTGTTACCACCCGTAACCCAACAAAGTGTTCTCTCTTTTATAATTTCTTTTACTTGTAAATACTGGAAAGTTGTAATACAAAGAAGGTTACTTGCTGCGTATACTCTCAACGCCTAAGCCATCTTTTGTCTGCTTTGAGTTGTATTGTAGCTTTCAAGTGTTAAAATAGCAGGATTAGGTGTTAGAGTCAAAGAATAATGGCAAAACTTCGAACAAAAATGACTTGTTTCCAAGGAGGTTATGTTCTTGAAGTTCCTTTATGTTGTATTTAGCGTCAGGAGTTTTTAAATGACTTCTCATTATAAATTACATACTTAATTATTGTTTGACTATTTCATATTTAACATTAATTCGCAAGTAATCAAATTGACATTGAAAATAATTTAACGTTTTAATAATTTTGCTTTGTAACCATTTTTATTGACATTTATAAATTCAATTCGTAATCTTGTAAAATTAACGATAACTTTAATAATAATGACCTTCTATAATTTTAATAAAATTTCGTATGCCTGTAAGGTAGAATATAGAGATGCAATATGTTTAATAATGTCAACTGTACCACCTATATTCACGAATAAATGATTTATGATTTAGGTGTTGATAAAGAAAATGAAAAACACGCGCTTTTGACTTTTTTCCGTAGAAGTTCACGAAATACTATCAATTTCATTGTCATCTAGAAAAACGGATAATTTTATTATATTTTTTCTATTTGTGTATATGCTCATGTTTTCCCATGCCATCGATCTCACAAAGCAAAAGATAAATTAAATGTTTTTGACTAATCTCTGTGTTCTAATCCATTGACCATAATTTTGGAAGCAGCGATGTGTTCCATATTATTGAACGTATTTTACGATATCCTCCAGCACGATAAGCTTTACGACAGCCTCCCGGTAATTCTGTGTAAACATCAGCTAGCATCCGAGGCGCTGGGATCTAGGAGGCAGGCAAATTCGTGACATTGTAACATGGGTTGAATGCGAAAACAAGGCACGCCTACATTGTTATCGTTCAAATTATCTTAGCGCTTCCTCGCATTGTAATGTACCACGGTTTTCCTTCAACTCATAATAGGTGAGGAGATGTCATCCAAAATTACTTAGTGTAGAACCCATTATTCACTTTGTGTAAGTAAACGTATTACGAATAATAATCATAGTTAAGCTCCTTTAAGAGGAAAGGGTACCGGGGGCTCTCATCATACAAACTATTACAAACGTAGTCGACTATTTTCTCCCTGGATAATGACACTATTTTTTTTTAAATCTTTAATATCATCATAGTTAAGCTCCTTTAAGAGGAAAGGGTACCGGGGCCTCTCTCCATACAAACTATTACAAACGTAGTCGACTGTTTTCTACCTGGATAATGACACTTTCTTTTTTTTAAATTTCTATCATAATTAGAAAATTAATAAAAAACACAAAATATTTGTGCAAGTTTCATTATCCAGAGAGGAAACAGTCGACTACGTTTGTATGGAGAGAGCGCAGGTACCCTTTCACCCTAATAGCTATAATTTTGTCCCACGAAAATTCCGTTTTAAGTAACCTATTTACGTGACAGCTTAGTCATTTTTTACCGTGCCACGATTGCCGGTCCGGATTTGCTTCATTAAAATGTATTCCTTAACATAATAACAAACATCTATACGCCTAGGTATATTTTTCTTTGTCCTGTATTTTGGCATAAACGAAGTCCTCGTAAAAAATCCGAAATACAGTGGTGGTCATATAATTAAGAACGCTGATAAAAAAGGAAGATTTTTTCAAACTAAGACGCAAAACTAATTGCATGTATTTTTTTTTATTTCTCTCGGTATCGTAAAACGTTTCAATAATACCACTGTATTTATTGATACACATGATTAGCTTAAAAATAAATAGACAAACTTTTTACACTACTTCTAAACATAGTATTCCTATTTATTGGCTGGTCACGTAATTAAGAACGCTAAATAGTGTATACCTTTATTCAAATTTAAATAGAGAACACTCAGTCGATTTGTTACTGTTTGTATAATTTTGGCGCCATGTAGTGCTGGAAAGATTAAAAGTGATTGCTTCTTATGAAAAACAATGGGAAAAAATAAAAAGTTGTGATAAATCTACAAGGGAAGTAATAATAAAACTTCGCCGGAAGAATTGGTCTTATAAAAAGATAGCCGACCATTTGCAATGTTCAAAAACGATGGTTTTCCACGCTGTAAAGCATTATGCTACGTATCAAACTACTTCGAATGTTCCACGTGTACCTAAACAGAGAAAAACGACTACTCGAGATGACCGAAACATCGTTCGTATGGCAAAACAAAATCCTTTTAAAGGGTCTAATGAGCTGAGAAAAGAATATTTTGGTGAAAACAACCCTTCAGCAATCTCAGCACGCACTATTCGAAGACGTTTGGTAGAAGAAAAATTGCACGGTAGGATAGCAAGAAAGGTACCCATGTTGAAACTTTGCCACAGGCAAGCCCGGCTTGCATTTGCGAGAAAGTATGAAAACTGGACTATGCGACAGTGGAAAAATGTACTTTTTTCTGACGAGACTAAAATAAATAGAGTATGTTCTGATGGAAAACGATATGTACGACGTCCCCCGAATACAGCATTTGACCCTAAGTACACGAAAATTACATTAAAGCACGGTGGTGGAAATGTGAAAATTTGGGGGTGCTTTTCTGGACATGGTGTGGGACCTGTAAAGTTGATAGAAGGTAACATGGATCAGTTCCAATACAAAAATATACTGGAAGAAACAATGTTACCTTATGCTGAAGACGTTCTACCGGTTATTTGGACATTACAGCATGACAATGATCCAAAGCACACTGCACGCACCGTTTAGGAATTCCTTACAGCGCAATCAGTTTCTGTCTTAGACTGGTCAGCTAACAGCCCAGATCTAAACCCAATAGAGAATCTGTGGTTCGAAGTAAAGAAAAAGGTTTCAAATACAAAGTGCGGAAATTTAAGAGCTGTACGACGTTTTTTTAGAAGAATGGAACTCTATTTCTCTTGCGAAATGTCAAAAATTAATAGAGTCAATGCCTCGCCGGTGTAAAGCAGTAATTTAAAGCCGTGGATATGCTATTGACTATTAATTTTAGTTAAAAATGTATTAAATTTCTTTTAAAATTTTCCTCACTACATATTATTGTGATTTTTTAAATGTAAGTGTCATACTAAACAATTTCCGGGCAGTTTAATAAATCGTTCTTAATTATTTGTCCAGCTTCAGTACTATTTGAATGTGTTACTTTGGTAAAATATATAAAATGTGTAAAAAATAGTTAGCGATTTTATTCTTTATTCCTAAGCTACGTTGCTCTATTCATGTGCGGCTATTTTATAACATAACTAGTTGCTTCTCAGAAGGTACAAATTTCTGTGTATGAGACGATTTAAATAAAAAACTTCTAGAACTTCAAATCGTTCTTAATTATATGACCACAACTGTATGTACTTCCTGACTTCAATTTAACAACTCGACCCAAAAAATGTTCAATAATGTTACATCGAAAGAATCCTAGTTTATAAAAGAGTATTACAGCTAAGCTGGATTTGACTTAAGGTGAAAGGGTACCGGCGCTCTCTCCATACAAACGTAGTCGACTGTTTCCTCCTTGGATAATGACACTAGCACAAATATTTTTGTGCCATAAAACATATAACTGCCATGATTATGCCCCTATGTTTTTTTTTTTTTTCATTTTCTAATTATCATAGAAATGAAAAAAATAAATTAAAAAAAAACAAAAAAATAGGGGCATGGTCATGGCAGTTATAAGTTTTATGCACCAAAAATATTTGCTCTAGTGTCATTATCCAGGGAGAAAACAGTCGACTACGTTTGTAATAGTTTGTATAGATAGAGAAAGCCCCCGGTACCCTTTCCTCTTAAGGATTCCGTGGAAAGTCAAAGGTTGGGTAAGTAAGATGCCTCCCGGACCCCACGTCATTTGTCGCAGGTGAATTAATCTTCCAGTATCTATTCCCAATATTACAGACGCCCGTATCGCTCGGAATCTTGTTATTTACTGCCGAAAGTTTTTCCTTGTTTCGATACTATTATTACTGTTTGGATAAGGATATTCAAAATTATTCCACCCTGGAGGAGCTGGATATTTTTGCAATTCTTTAATGTGATCGCTTACGATTATGGAAGTCTAGAATATTTTAAATAATCATAATTGAACAATCGCATTAATTTGCCATGAACATCAAGGCTTTGTACATGAAATATGTTAAGACAACAAATAACATGAGCTGTCCTTGTTGGCACGTCCACAGATGTGCGGAATCACTTGCAAGTTGCAATGCATTATTGGACTGACGATCTAGTTGCCGTCCGTTTGGGGCGGGTGGCTGGGCGGCGGGCGCGGGCGGTTTCGGAAGTGTCAAGGCGTGTTGGGAGCGATGGGTGGTTACGTAACGAATACCGCAAGTCCGCAACCTCATCGCCTATCGGTTTTTACGTACTGCATGCTGTGCGTCTATTGACGTCGCGTCGCACACACACGCCTGCTTGCTTACGTTTTCATACTCAGCCTTATATCGAATTATTTATTGTTCATAGTTCGTCAGTCTAATAAAGATTTTCACTCAGCGTAAGCTACTTCAAAGCACACTAGCGACGCCTCCTCATAATTATATTTCTTTATTCACGCTCATTGCAATATTTGCAGTGCATTAGATCGTAGTTTCCACAGCAGTTGAAAAGAAACCAACTCCCTTCAGTTTCCCGAATGTATGTTTCCATATCAAATATTCACGAGCCCCAGTCACCTGCGACGTTGATCAAAATATTGTAAGAAAAAGTTTTTATTATTCATGGTTAAGGCTGAATAAACTATAGTTTGGTTGAATAAATATCAAGATTTCGAGTTTGCGGTTAGTCGCGTCGAACGAACTGGCTACAGGATTTAATCCTTGCGGGGAATCGCGTTTAGTTTGAGGCTCGTAAATAATGTTGTCATGTCAGCATTAGAGCAGTCCCTCGTCATGTTTTACGATTGGCTTGTAAACTAAAGGTCTGTGTGTAAACGACATTGATTGTAGCGTTTTATTAAATAGGTCAACAGAACACTCGACTTCGACGTGTCATGACAAATAACGTAAAAACACTTTCCGTGTGAATTAACAGTTAATGATCTTTTTATTGTGGACTGAAATTAGAGTCGTTTTTACCTTTGGTTTAAGTGAGGTGATTCATGTCAAAATAGAACGTAGAGTAAGAATGTCGTATATCTGTATTCTGAATGACCTTTATGACTATACTAGCTGCGCCCCACGGTTTCACCCGCGTAAGTCCCGATCCCGTGGGAATATCAAAATAAAAAGTAGCCTAAAGCCTTTCTCGATAAATACACTATCCAACACAAAAATATTTTTTCAATTCGAACCAGTAGTTCCTGAGATTAGCGCGTTTAAACAAACAAACAAACTCTTCAGCTTTATAATATTAGTATATAGATTTTCAGGAGATTACTATGTAACAAGCATTTAAAACAATAGAATCTGTAATAAGTATTCGATTCAATCAAACACCGCACGCCCATACTAATCCGGTCGGTGGTGGAAGGAACCAATTTGAATTTAATTGCAGAAAAACACGTTAACAGTTGATTTGGGATTCAGAAGTGTGATTCTTTTTTATTAGTGTTTTCCGGTAACGAATTTTTAACCCTTCCCTTTAAAAAGTGTTTCATTTTATCCGAGGACGTACCCGCCGCTATATATTTCTCTGGAATGTCGTACAATCCTACTTAATCGTAACTTAAAATACTTAAAATATAGATCACCGACCCTCCGGGTACCGTTACGAGTTCAATCTGTTTCAGTAGATAGATATAATCCTTATATAATCCCACGAAAAAGCATTAATCTAAAAAGAGACGGCGAGTTCTGTATTTTATGTTGTTTGAAACAGGGGCTGAGCTGAGAACGTTGAGTGAGATAAAAAATACAGGTTTTATGAAGGCTTTCAGTCTCTGGGATTCAGTATTATAATAATGGAATAACAAACGCTACGTGGTGTTTTCATATGTTTATTTCTAACACAAAATATGCGCTAAGACTTTGTTTGCAGTATACTGAATTCATTTTGCGCTATAATAACATTTTCATAGGACTCAAAGCCGTTGTAGCTGCATAAAATGCAGTCTAGTCAAAACAATATATATCACCTAGTTTAAAAAACTAAGATAAAAATACCTTCGAATAGTGGAAGCTCGCTCACATCCGCTTCCCGCCCGTCGCGTTGTGCTTTTAGGCAAATCCACTACCAAGTCTACCAACTAGACTAGCACTCGTAAGTTTTGCCTCGTTTGTTTGCTTTGAAAGCTCCCCTGAGACGATTTTATCAGCATTTTAACTCGCACGTTTCAAGCGTTTTCTGTTGAAAATGACTTACTAAATTTATTTTTATCATGACTGACTTGTTACGAAATGACGTTAAGTACGAAAAAAATGACTGACTAGTAGCCACATACTTAATTACAACTATTTTTTTACGCAAAAAAATGCTTGCATTTTACCTCATTTCAGCTGATGTTGATAATGACGATGAGGTCGAAGATGGCCGTTAAGAAGGAGAACGGAACTAGCTTCTAAAAAAACATAAATAAAATAAATAAATAAAAATTGCAGGACATTCCACACATCACCATCTAGCCCCAAGCTAAGTAACTATAATACTTATAATACATAGAAACAACCAGACCATAGACAAATATCTAACCATAAATACTTCTCTGAAGCTGGAATCGAACCCGCAACCTCGGGTTTGGCAGTCCGGCATGGTGATCATTGTGCTAACTGGGTCGTCGATTATAGATAAACCCTGAATTAATCTTTGAAAATAAAGATTCAATATCTGACAAGTTAAACGAAACGCTGACAAGTCTTTATTACGGAGAGCTCTTGAATGATTATGTGAGCTTTGAGATACTTCCATTTTAAAAATTGATATCGTGTCGTCTTAGCGTTGAAGAGGCCATAAATAGGGCGGGTCAAAAGTTAAGACTCACGAATATGACACGAAGTTATCTTGTTCATGGAATCGTTGACAAAGTTATTCAAGTTACAGATCTCTAGCTCTACCAAATCTTTTTTTTTTTGATGATCAGACCTTATCCTTATAAAAACTTTGATCCTGATTCCTGTGTAAGTAACGCCTCAATAGTCTTACAGTTGACCGTATTTCATAGTCAGTTATTGAATCGATTAAACTGTGTAAAGCTTCAGATGTTCACTTTATTTAACTTAAATAAATCTCTATGGTGACCGGTGGTTGTCGGCTCGCCACGCTTCTTCGGCTTTGTAATTATGTTCAGAGATTTAGGGATGACCCAGATTCCGGTATAATGTCCGTGATACACAACATTCATTCGCTGTTTCCTATTGTGTGAACATATTGAACTTGTTTCTTTGTTTGAACTCGTTGTTTCGATTTTTCTCCGCAAGGTCCTAGAATGTAAGGAGCATTTAAACGGGTAATCATTTTATGAATTTCTTACCGACAATGCATTGCCTGGAAAGTTTTAAATACTCACCATCTTGTTGTGGTTTCTGCCTTTCCTATAGCGATATATTTTTAAATGTCGTTAATCACTTAAATGTCTTTAATATCCCGCATATTAAGAGGTATGGCTCCATATTTTCTTCATGCTAGGTGTTATTTTTCGTTTAGCCGCAGCCCCCTATAATATAGGCTTCCAGGATGTCGTAAGCCGTTTTGTGTATGTCGTGTAGGATTTGCAATATTACTCTATATTGACTGCTACATATTACGGACTACTTTGCCGAACAAGTATAAGAAATATCTAGTCTAATATTGCCGGCTGAAGACTCCAATAGCACGCGAATAAAAAATGTTCACTCACACATTTTCTTAATTAAAACTTTTCTTAATTTGTCTTTAATGCTGAAAAGTTGTGTTTTATTCATGGGTAGTTATTTTAACTGGCAATCTGTTTCTATGCATGGCTTCTAAAAATAACTACAAACTGTCTGTTCATTGATCAGGTTTATTGTTTGCTTCTTTCTTTTTCATAAACGCTTTTTCTTTTTGTGTGTGTGAATTCCGTACGTCCTACGACTTTGTCGATCAGTCCTACTTCCAATCCAAGTATGTTTACAATTTATAAAACTTTTGTTTTCTTTGTGGTTTTTGTTAAGTCTTTTTTTGTTAAGTTATTTTTGTGTAGAACAAACTCTGGCTTTATTTTGTTTTCATTTTATTTAAGTAACAATGTTTTAAAGATTTCCAAGCAAATGGCTCTGAACATTTTACCTTTGTTGTAATATTCATGTTTCACAGAATTCCGCTATGGATTATAAATATTAGAGCAACCTACATTTTGAACACAGAATAATCTCGTATATATTTAGTAATTTATTAAAACAGTTGCAGTGAAATACTGTGTTGAAGGTCGTCGTGTAAATAGGCGTTTCGCTTTTCCATGCAACAAAACACCAAAATTACATCACGATCATTGTTGGCTGTTTCGTTTTTGTCTAATTTGTTTAAGAAACAGTTAATTAACCCAAATGTCTTTTATCTTTCATCGACGTACGATATCTTTGGCGTGGTGAATATAATAACTCAAAAAGTACATGTTATAGAAACTCATCTTGAACTGAATTTAGAACAGCTCCCATTTCGACGAATTTGAGGGCGTGAGAGACGCTTCCCAAAAACGGGAGAAGAAAGGATTGTGGGAAGGTGAAGGACGCAACATTGTTCGTTGCGTAACGGCCAATAAATCCTCTACTTCAAATTTCATTATCGTGCCACGGTATATCTGCTTGAATGAAGGTCGAAAATAAACCAGACTGCCACCGACTCACGTAAGTTAATAATAAAGTAGAAACGAATTATTATGTAAATGGGAAATGTTGTTACCATGACTTGTTAATAAAAGGGGTCAAATGTACTGTACGTGTAGGTGAGCTTAACGAACTTATTGGCCAGTAGTCGCCACGTGACTTTATTCGATTTAATTGAAATCGGAGCTAACATAACGATAAGCTTTATTGGTGAACCCTGATTTCGTTTTTCGCATCCCGGATAGATACTGTCAATGTCGTCCCCGTGGCTTTTGAATGAAAGAGAACAAATACAATTATAACTCATTAAACTTTCAAGTAATTTCGTTTTAATGTTTCGGAAATTCGAAGCGGAACGATTGTGAAACACTTTGCTGAAACTTTTTATTGATGTCGTTTGTTGTTTAGTGCCCTCTTCCTTGTTGGAAACATAACTCACAATTCGGGAAACGGTAAATTCTAAAAATATGGCACTGGGATGTGAAGGCGCCTTCGACCGATCAGCCTTCGTCAGAAAATACACACGCATGACTTTATCAGATCTGGGTTCGATTGAAATACGTGACGCGATTTTCAATTTGCTACACGCTACCTCTGTTCTATCTACTACAACAACGACGATGGCAAAAAAACCAAGAGTCGGGAGCGAGCGCAACACCCGTATTTTGTAGGCGCTTAATTGACTGCCTAGCGATTTCTGCAATTGATAAATCTGTTTTCTTTTCAAAGGATGAAAGTAATGTACTTTACTGTCCGTAAACGAGTTTTTCCCATAAATAAATGTTAAGAATTGTATAACTTTATCTCGCAACGTTTCTATCCGTACGTCTAAATATATTTAAGGGTGTTATAAAACTCGACAAAGCTATGTTTCAGTGAATAATGTCGTATCCGTATTACTTTGCTCCAGTAAAGACGTAACCGTCACAAAGAATTAGTGACTCAGTGAAGTGACGTATGATAATAATCTATGGATCCCTTTTATCTGGGGTGGCTGAGGTGGCGGGCGACCGTGACCGAGGTTGTCTGATATTTACAGACAGTACGGCCATACCTACTGTCTCAAACATGATATTTATTTATGCGAGAACTGAGAAAGCCCGTCTGGGAATATTCAGATTCGGGTATTTTTCCCGCTGTTAGGGAAAATTTAACTGTTTGCCTTTCACAGTCGACATTTGTAGTTAAATATGAGTTTTATGTGAATGCGGGTATGTTAAGATAAGGTACATTTTTAAATGTTCTAAAAGAAAATTCAATTTTCTTACAAAGCCAAATCAAAAAGAGTAATAACCATTTGGTACGAAATGAAAATGAAAGTTGAAAAAACAACACGACCTTACTCCGGAAGAATCATAAAAACAATAGGTCGTTTCATTTCAACTCGATTAAGTTAAATCAGGATGATTGTTTAAGCCAGGGAGCATGTAATGAATGGTACCCAATTAGTAAAGCAAATAGTTCCTTTTTGGCTTCCATGTTGAATTGCTTTAGCAAATATATACAGTTTTGTTTTTATCCAGTTTCTGTTGAATCAGGGATCGATTTGAATCGTTTTTAACTTCACTGTGAAGAACGATTTACGGGTTATGAATCAGATCCATCACAGAGGATTTGGTGACTAAACTCCGGATATAAATCGTTTACCAATGAATCATGATTCACGACACCGTACTTCTACTACATTTAACAGCACTGAGTACAAGATAATGGATATGGTGACATGGATACATTTTAATAATAACCCTGGTTTCTGATAAATACATTTAAAAGCTTTCCGGCATAAATTGCTCGCTTCTCCTTAATTGGGACACCTAATGGATGCCATTTTCACAACTCCCCTTAATAATGTGTTAACTTTACTATCTGTATGTATATGAAATGTTATTAGCACACCCTAATTAAGTTTAGGGGTAGAACTAAAAGGCGTTGCAAGGATACAAGTTGTCTAAACTTACCTACACCTTTTATCATTCTCGATTATATATTTTGTAATTAATCAATTAGTGAAATTGATAACTAGAAATCAATTGTTATCGTATCACGTAAGGGTAAATAATTCGTCACAAAGTGTTCATCGCATGAGTCAATCACATTAATATTATAAAATTGCACAAAGCAACTGATTGTCATGAAGTTTTGTATGTAGGTTAGGTAGGATAGCTGGAGCCCAGAATAACACATCTGTTTCATTCTGTGATATTTGATGACCTCTTTAAAAATTTACTCAGGAATCTTTATATAGTAATTCGAGTGAAGATAACATTGTTTGTGTTTTTGTTATGCTGTATATCCGTTCTCTATCATCAAAAATCTTTATCGTTTTCTCTCCAAAAAACACGATTAGATTACAAACGTATATCATAACTTTCGCATTTTTTGTCACATATAGGAATCTATGCCAATAAATTGTGAAAATAATATTAACGCTTGACTAGATGGAAATAATTTTCAGTCCTAGAGCACATCCGGACCCATAGGACTGCCTTTGTGGGTACGCGAACCGTGCTGCGTCCCGTATAAATTGAATAATGGCTAGCTCGCCTCTACTAAGTGGATTCTATTTTGCTTTACGTGCGCCGTACGGTCTAGGTCCTCTTTTGTGCTACAAATTATGGAAGTGCCTTTTTAGGAGCTATTCATTAAGTATACGTCTACTGCCTTTATATACGTTTTGTAAACAAAGGTAATTATTTCCTTCGATACTGGGGTTTTAGGATTTTAGTTAATTGAAGTAATAACTTAGCACTCCCTCTTTTTCTTCAGCTGCATGTGTTATAAGCCCACTGCACTTAAATGTCTCTCCGCACCTAAATACTAGAACTCGATTTCCCTCTTACTTACCTCCTTTCAAATATTACCTGTTTAAGTAACGAAAATCTATCTCTTTGCAGGCGCAAAGCGACGATGACGACGTCGGGCCTGATGACGTCAATGTCGCCGTCGAAGGAGGCTTCATGGACGAGTTCTTCAGTGAGGTAAGTCGTCTACATCTATTATTATAAACCCAACATGTTAGGTAACATTACTTTAGTCGTTAAGTTCCACCTTTAACTACGAGTACTTACCAACAATCGCATTGCCCTCGATTTTTTCTCAAATCGCACCATAAACCCTCAATAAATTCTACAAAGTAAGTATTTGTAGGTTAGCGATTTAGTGCAATTCAGTAATCCTAAAGTACGAGAGGGTCGCAAAGGATAACGGGTATTACAATAAGATTTCCCGTTCGAACCTCCATTTTCTGTATTTAAACGATTGGAAATACTTGAACTTAAAAGATTACTACAACATTTTCAACGTCATCTATTAAGTTGCTTACAGTCTATAATATTGTCACTTCACCACCGAATAGATAAGGTATATAGTCCCAATGATTAATGAGTTTAATACTTAAGTTACTTTCGCACAAGTTTCACGTGGCTTAATGTTTCTGTACAAAGTTAAGGTGCCGCCCTCTTCTTAAGTTAAGCTCCTTCGAAGTCCTTTTGTTATGTGAGCAAAATAACCAAGTGAATTTCTGAGCCACACTTGCAGTTTACAAATCCACTCGAGCGAAGTTGTGGATAATGTTAGATAGCCGGGAGTAAATCCGTTTCTCCTAGCTGAGGGGACGGACATCCTGTAGTGTAGGCTAGCTATGGTGCACCTGGTGGTTTAGTTTTCCGTTACGCCAACTTGTTCGCAACTTCGCCAGACTCTATTGACGTTTTACTTTTTCCTTTTGACCGTTGACTCGTGGAGGCTAAAGGAAAAGTATTTCACACTTTTAATGGCTATTGTTCTACCTCAATGCCTAGTAGCCGTGAAATAAGAGAAACTTTGTGCCAGGGTCGGTGTCCGTTTACGGGTGACCAACTTATTGAACTGAGCATCCGTCTGGATGATTGCGTTTTCTATCGGAATGTTTCTTTCTAGAGCTACTAAAGGAAAGGGTACCGGCGCTCTCTCCATACAAACGTAGTCGACTACTACTACTTGATTTTTTTCATTTTCTAATTATCATAGAATGTAAGAGTTCAAAAAAAAACAATATATATATAACGGCGGGTCCTGCTCAGCCGAATTTTTAGAAAGAGTGACGTCAGCATTGCTGACGTCACTATTCTCATCACTCATGCTCCACAAAATCAAAAACACTTATTCACTACAACGTTTACTTTATTTTCTTAACACTATTGATATCCTAAATAACTATCACTTATTTAAACTTAAAACGAACTTATTAAATTATTAAAAATCACACTTAACTCACAACTCGACCGCTCCGTCCAAAGGCTCCAGCGAAAGTGAAGCCCTCCACCACTGACTGCACTACGTATCACGGGCGGTGACGTTTTTTAATCGAATAACACTTTTTAAACGTTAACATTTCTCTTTATAACTTTAACGTAATGTTTTAATGTTTATTAATTCTAACTCGATTTTTAAAGAAACTAAAAATTCAATTACTTTGATTAGAATTAATAATCATGAGTTATTTGATTACGTCTTTGCACTCAACGAATATCCAACTAGCAACGTATTATAATTTAAACGTAATATTTTAAACAAATTATCGAACAGTAATTTCTTGAAAGTAACTAGATTTATTTTAAACAAATTTGCTGAATTAATTGAAGAACTAAATTGATTAAAATAATAAACGTTGCTTTTTGAATACTCGTCGATTGCATGACGTTTGCATCAATAAATTGAGTAACTAAATATGAATTCCTTCTTAAATTAATTGTAAATGATTGAAAAACCAAATGTAACTTATCAAAACAAAATAAACTAAAAACAAATCATTTAAAATAAACTTATTAAACGCTCTTGCGTCGACACGGCCATTCTGCGGGGCGGTGCGTGCTCTGCACCTGCCTCGGTTCTGGAATTGTAAATAATATTTTGAACTATGTATCTGTCCTAGATACTACAGTGGGTATCTATGATTTCGTTTTATAGTTAGCTTTGTATGCATGACCACTGTAAACAAATACCTAGTGGTTATTTGATGAATAAAATAATTGAGTGTAAATAATTGAAATAAATCATAGGGATTGCTGTACTTTAGGATTGAGCTGTAGTAGGTAAATACGTTCTCGTAGACTGTGTTTATATGCTCCACGCATTTTTACACATTTTTATTTTATTTGTTTTTAAATGCAAATGTCTCCACGCATCCTTGCATTTTTATGGTACTCGTAGACGGATGATGCTGTTGTCTGGGCGGTCATGTACGCCGTGGTCAACAGAGGCTCTAAAGGATATGGGAACTAGGTCGATGCTGTTGTCTGGGCGGTCCTGTACGCCGTGGTCAACAGAGGCTCTGAAAACTTTTACTTAATTTACTACTGTGGTTCTAAGCGGTCTTGGACGCCGTGGTCCACAGAGCATTGATTAAGTTTTTCTCGTAGATTCATAAATACATAAATAAAACTTGTAATAAGCTCTCAGAAAATGTTGCTGTGGTCATGAGCGGTCTCGTACGCCGTGGTCCACAGAGGCTCTAAAGGAAATGGGAAGGACGATGCTGTGGTCTAGGCCTTTTTATTTGACCGTGGTCCACAGAGGCTCTGAAAATGATAGTTAAGGTAAGGAAAAAGGGATTTAAAGGATAGTACAGTCTTACAGTCACTATGTACGGTACTTACAAAACGATTTTTGTTATTTGTTGGTTTTATAATAATATGGTTTCGATGATTTGTCATCAATATCTGTAAAGTATAGTCTTTTACAAAAAGGTTATCAGAAATGGAAGGAACTCACCGTTTCAGGCATCTAATTTATGTTGTCAGCTCGTGAAGTTGATGGTAGCGGTTCGATAGTAGCGACTTGGGAAGTAGATGGTTGCGGTTCACTGGTGGTTGTTGGTTCATGTTCATCATTAGGATCCGTCGACACGGTTGTCTGTTCACCTGGTTGAGGTGCTCGTCGTAGTTGGTCATGGGCTACCTTACGTGGCCGTCCTCTGCCAGTCACTCGCTTCACCAAGTATCTGTCGTTATCATCAACTCGCAGTATCTCGTATGGTTCGCTGTATTTAAGGTCAAGTGATGTCTGATTACGTGGATTATTCTTGATCAACACGTATTCTCCTCTTTGAAACTGGTGTACTTTCGCCTTATTTTTGTCAAACCTCTGTTTGTCATACAGGGCTGCGGCTTGCATTTTTTGTTGAACTTGTTGGTCAAGTACATCAAAGTCAATAGTACCTTCGTCAATATTCACCAACTGCAGAAGTTGAGGGGGTACGGTATGCTGTCGCCGTGTTAGAAGTGATAGCGGTGCGACTCCAGTTACACGATGTGGAGTGCAATTAAACGCTAATTGCAATGCTTCTAACGCAGTCTGCCAGTTTTCCGTCTCATAGTTTTTTATCATAGTCAGCGCGTTCTTCAATGTTGCCATGACGCGTTCAACTTGCCCGTTTGCTCGGCTTACTCCTGCAGCTATTGTGTGAATATTAATGTTGAAATTTTCACAGTAGGATTTGAATTCGCCGAGGAATTCCCTTCCTCCATCTACAACTACTTGAACGGGTGTCCCAAATAGATGTATAGTGCGTTTTAATGCTGCTAAGCTACTACTCTGACTCTTGTCATTCGAATAGTTGAGTAAAACGTATTTGGTGAACGCATCTATAGTGACAATTACGTACTCATCCAAACCTTCTTGACTTTTGGTGCCCAATTTGCCTGTAATATCCATATGGATAACTTGAAATGCCGCAGTTGGTTTCTGGATCGGATGTAGCTGAACTTGAACTGCACCAGATGGTCCCTTTGATGATCTACATACGATACAGTTGTCGACGAACTTCTTAACCACAATATTCATTTTGTCAAACCAGTAAGACTCTTTCAGCTTTTGTAGCGTTTTCTCCCAACCTGGGTGTTGTAAAGCCGTGTGAAAGGAATTTATTAAACTCCACTGGTAAGACTTTGGTACAACAGTTACTTCATAATTGCCTCGTACAGGGTCGCTAAGTCTCTTCTTCAATATGCCGCCATCTAGGACGTAGTCATCATTCGGGTTGCCATTTGTCATAGCATCTATTAACAAACGCAGATTGCCATCTCGCCTTTGTTCTATCTGTATCCACTCAGTGTCTCTAGTCAATATGTTAACTACACTCTCTGTAGAGGGATTCCTACTGAAGAAATCTGCGTGCTGGAGATGATCACCCTTTCTGTATTCGATCTCAAAATCGTAGTTCTGCAAAAACGCCCACCAGCGATGGATTCGTGGAAGTAAATCCTTCTTGAACTTAGATGCCTTGAGAGCGTTACAATCGGTTATGACCTTGAATTTTCGTCCATATAGGTATTGACGAAAATGTTTGATCGCTCTCACCACTGCCAATGTTTCGAGTTCGTAGGAGTGGTATCGACTCTCGACTTCAGTGGTGCGCAGGCTCATGTAAGCCACGGGATGTTGACGGCCACTGACGACTTGAACTAATACTGCGCCGTAACCGATGCTGCTTGCGTCTGTGTAGAGCTCAATAGGTGCGTTCTCCTGAAATAGTAAAAGGGCAGGCGCAGTAGACAATTGTTGGATAATATAATTCCTAGCCTCTTCGTGTCGATCATTCCATTCCCATTTCGCATCTTTTTTTGTTAATTCGTATAGAGGTACCATTATGCGAGAAAAATTGGGAATGAAACGTCTAAAGTACCCAGCCAGGCCATTAAACTGTCTAACTTGCTTAACAGTTGTAGGTATCGGAGCCTTAGTTAAGGCCTCCACTTTCCTTGGGCTAGGACTTACTTGCCCGTCCGATATAATATTGCCCAAGTACTCAATGGAGCGTTTAAAAAAAGCAGTTTTTTCGACATTGATCGAAAACCCAGCCTCTTGTAGAGCTATGAGTACTCTCTCAATACGTACCAGACCCTCCGAAAAGTCTCTACATTTTGTAAGAACGTCATCTACGTAAACTTGGCATACAGGGTCTGATTCATAAAGTAGAGACCCTAGAGCTCTATTAATGCATCTCTGGTAAACAGAGCAGGCATTACTTAGACCAAATGGCATGGCTAAGTATTCGTATAAGCCGTCGGGTGTTACGAACGCAGTTTTCTCTACAGAGCTCTCCGCGACAGGAATTTGATGAAACCCTGCTGCCATGTCAAAAGTAGAGTAGTAGAGACCCCCCGATAATTGATCTATTTGATCAGAAATGATCGGCAAAGGATAATGATCTCGTAACGTGTTTTTATTCAGCTCACGGTAGTCAACGCACATGCGATCTTGTCCATTCTTCTTTTTAACTAGAGTTATCGGACTCGAGAATGCAGATCTACTTTCTCTAATAATATTTTGTTCTAGCAACTCTTTTATGATACCTCTTACTTTTTCACGTTCTATTGGACTCAACTTGTACGGTCTGCGCTCTACATATTTGTTAGGATCTTTAAGTCGAATCTCTAATTTACCGGTATTAACTCGTGTACGAGGGTATCCGTGAATAAACAAATGTGTATACTTATTTAACAATATCTTTAATTCATTAATTTGCTCATCATTAGATAAATCTGTATCCAAGCTATCAAACTTTTCATTTTGTGATCGCATGTGGTAGACCACCGGCTGACGGATCAATGTAGCACCCTGAGATGTTACTAGCACACTTAAGTTTGTGTCTTTGATGAGGTTTACTCCTATCAAAATGTCAGAGCATATTTCGTAATCAGGTACGACATTAAACTTCAATTCTACTCGTACATCATCAATAACACAAACGGCTATCAAAGTAGTCAAGGACACTACGGTAAACTGACCTATACCTTTAAGATAATTAACCTCATTAATTCTTTTACCTGGAATTTTTGCTGCTACCGATTCACGTATTAAAGAACATTCTGCTCCACTGTCGAAAATCGCGTAAAATTTAAATACACCAATAGTAATAGATATTGAGGTGAGTTTAGATGTACCTACACAATTTACGTTCGAAACCACTGTGCGCTCGCGTCTGAAACATGTTTCGAATGTATGACCGACTTTGGAGCAAAATGTGCAGGTAGGTTTACCGGTATTTTGAAGGGTATTGTTCGAATCCTGACGCGGTTGAGGAGGCGGATTTTTGTTAGCAAAACGACAATCACGGGTATTATGGTTTGTCCTTTTGCAAATTTGGCAGAACAAACTCGATTTTTCCGATAATCGGGGCCGTTTAACGCTATGCGAGTTTTGATCTGACGTGATTGTTCGTTTTATTGGACGTATCGACGACGCTACGGAAATTAGTTCAGGAACTGATTTTGCTCGTGTATTTAATAATTCTATTCGTAACCGTTCATCACCAATACAAACGATCACTGCCTCAACAGCGTCTTCATTCGTCAATTTATCCTTAGTGATACGCTGCCAAAGTACCCAGGCTTCCGACAAAAATTGCGCGATATTCTTGCTATTATCGTAAACATGTTCTCTAAATCGGATTATATCACGTGAGTACCGGTTTTCCGGTTCAAAAGTTGTTATTAACATATCACGCAATTCAGGCCAGGAATTTGTGGATACCAGCCAGTTATCTACGTACAACCTGGCGCGTCCTTTCATTAAACTACCCACTTTCATTCGTACATCATAATCGCTCAGGTTGTAAGTATCAACGGCAGTGGTCACATGCTTACACCACTCACGTATCCCTATATTTGAGTCGGGATCGTATGACGGCAAAAACACATCATTAATTTTCACTTTTGAATCAGATGACGTCATGCGATCCGACATGTGCTTCATCATTTGTATCACTTGAGTGAAAAACTCAGCTGGCACGCCGCTAACAGAAGCATTTGCGGTCGCATATGGTACAGAATGTCCGGCAGAAGTGGGTAATGATCCCACTTCTGATAACGGCGGGTCCTGCTCAGCCGAATTTTTAGAAAGAGTGACGTCAGCATTGCTGACGTCACTATTCTCATCACTCATGCTCCACAAAATCAAAAACACTTATTCACTACAACGTTTACTTTATTTTCTTAACACTATTGATATCCTAAATAACTATCACTTATTTAAACTTAAAACGAACTTATTAAATTATTAAAATCACACTTAACTCACAACTCGACCGCTCCGTCCAAAGGCTCCAGCGAAAGTGAAGCCCTCCACCACTGACTGCACTACGTATCACGGGCGGTGACGTTTTTTAATCGAATAACACTTTTTAAACGTTAACATTTCTCTTTATAACTTTAACGTAATGTTTTAATGTTTATTAATTCTAACTCGATTTTTAAAGAAACTAAAAATTCAATTACTTTGATTAGAATTAATAATCATGAGTTATTTGATTACGTCTTTGCACTCAACGAATATCCAACTAGCAACGTATTATAATTTAAACGTAATATTTTAAACAAATTATCGAACAGTAATTTTTTGAAAGTAACTAGATTTATTTTAAACAAATTTGCTGAATTAATTGAAGAACTAAATTGATTAAAATAATAAACGTTGCTTTTTGAATACTCGTCGATTGCATGACGTTTGCATCAATAAATTGAGTAACTAAATATGAATTCCTTCTTAAATTAATTGTAAATGATTGAAAAACCAAATGTAACTTATCAAAACAAAATAAACTAAAAACAAATCATTTAAAATAAACTTATTAAACGCTCTTGCGTCGACATATATATAAAATAAGACATATGGGCATGGTCATGGCAGTTATAAGTTTTATGCTGCAAAAATATTTTTCGTAGTGTCATTATCCAGGGAGGAAACAGTCGACTACGTTTGTATGGAGAGACCGCCGGGTACCTTTCCTCTTAATCAACTTTAAAATAAATTTCCTGCGTTCCAAATTATCAAATTCCAATTTTATTCCTTAGCTTTAACAGATTAAATCCAAGCCACACTCAATCTGAGTGTGAGTTTACGTAGCATAACATACCTTGATTGAAATGCGGGTGGGTATTCTATTCTAAACTGTCATCCCATCATAACATAACTAATAGGTATATAAATCCTTCAATTACAGCACAGCTAAATGGATGTAATTGCTTTTGACTAAGATTTAATCAACGTTTTAATGCTGGCATCTGATATAGAGTCAGATGTCGCAAAAAATATAGTTACTTACCCAAACTTTTATTACTTTGTTCTTTCTTGTACGCCTGAAAAGAATTTAATGCAGTTTTTTCATTGTAATAAAAGGTGCTCTAAAGTTTTATAACAGAAGCAAACGACTTAAAGTTTTCTCAATGAATAAATCTCGAAGTTAGACGTAAACGACATTTATTAACCTACGTATTAATAGAAGTTCTATTGCTAGTCGCATTATTATGTCGAATGTTCGCTTTAAATTGTCCATTGAAAAACTTTTGCACAGCAAAATAGAGAAAAGTCGGCGATCTATTGCCGTATCACCTACATACCCGTTGAATGTCGATTTTCTTCTGAACTATAATAGTTACATCACTGAATTACATCATAGTTTCTATGTAGGTAAGCCGCGATATCGCCAATGTATGGGGTAGAAAAAGATAAACAATTTTGATAAGACCTCCCTACATTAAATAAATTTCTAAATTAAATAAATAGAAAGAAGTATCTTCTGGAAAAGCGTGCTACATTTTAGGCCGCATCGTCACCTAATATCAGACAGTGTTATAGAGGTCAAACGCTGACCTATTTATCAAAAAAATCTTGTTTAAAACCCATAAAGCCACTCATAGTTCTGATAGCGTGATGTTAATAATTTAAAACTAGACAGAACTGCAATAAATTGTTGTGAAAATAGTCACAAATTAATACACTGCTAACCATAGACACTAACGAACTCCCACATTTAATACAACACAAAGCACTTTATTGTAGTGTGCTTGGATTTATCGTGAGAATAATCATTATCGCGTACACAGTTAATAGCATATAATAACGTGTTACTTAATACTGAAATAATACGCCCGTTTGATAGATTCTTTTGTGTTTTCATATCTACTTTTCCGTAGAAGTGATTGGTTTGTTTTATGAAGAACTAATTGGTCATTATTTTGTTAAAGTTCTAGTTACTTTTCTCGAGGATCTTACAATTAATAAGTTAGTTTCGTCATTAGTAGTTAAATATAATCTATACCTATTTATCGCAACAGTTGAACCAATTTTGAAAAGTCCATACCTAGTCCGTCCTAGTAAGTCGAAATGTGAAAGCCTATAAATGGTGTTATAGCATTAATTAGTTTTGTCAGATATTGTTATCTCTCACTGTTGGCTTTGCGGAGATAATAAAATTAAAGTCTGTCAGGGCATTATCGATGTATGGCGTAAATCGTAATTGAATTCGATCGATAATCAAGGAATTTTAGTTTTCACTTATTCATTAAATTTAATTTGTATAAATTTTATAGTAAACTTGATGAAACACCTACACAGTTTAATTATAAACAGTAGTATGTATGCGTCATTGGAGATGCTTCTTCTACAATGAGCGCACAGTATGTAATCAACTAATCACTCGTACGCTGCGATATCTGGTTGCTGTTACTTGCGGCCATTATTACAGAGTTATCATTTCACTATCAGATCTCAATGCTAATGTAACACTCGTTAATTACACTCGGGATTTCCATTTTATTAGCATAATGTGTTCTCTTCAGATTCGATTAAAAATACTTAGTGCCAACTCTGGAATAAGCTAAGTTTAGCTCAGCTTCTTCTGCTGTAAGCTCTAAAAAGCTCCTAATATTTTCTATAGCCCTAAAAACTTTACAAGTCAGCACTGCACTATAAGTCCTACTACGGGGCATGGGCTTCCTCTACTCCACATTGGTGAATGTCTCATGCTTTAGAACAGTTGTGGAATCTCTGTTTCATCACGATGTTTTCCTTTATCAAAGCCAACGTTCTCTAAAAACATTTACACAGGAAAACAAATGTAACTTCGAAGGTAACATCTTCAACAGAATTAACTTCACACGTTCGTAGCATAAATCTGATTACGACCATACATTTTTTATATGAATGAAACAGATCCCTTTAACCAGTCCGCACAATTCCCTTCGTAAATTGTGTGGATTGGCGTAGTATTTGATGCCTCATGCCCGACCATAGTCATTTAGTTTCATACAATTTCCAGATTTAATTAATCACGTTGATGACATCAGGTCGCATTTGCAATCTGCAATAGATGTCTTTATTGACTTGTCTTGTCGCTTTCGTAGAATGATTTCTTAAAGGTGTTGTTGCCGAGTTGTTTTGTTGTTGAAATAACCTTTAGAGTCTAAGAGATTAGCGCCAAAAACTGCAAGAACGTTTATTTTTTTAACCGACTTCAAAAAAGGAGGAGGTTCTCAATTCGTCTGTATGTTTTTTTTTTTTTTGTGTGTATGTTACGCGATCATTCGAAGACGGCTCAACCGATTGAGATGATTCTTTTTGTGTTCGAAAAGTGATACCTCAGGGGTGGTCCCATAAAAATTTGGTGAGGATCTGATGAGAATCTTCGGAGTGATGAACAGAATTGCACCTCGAGAGTGCAGCAAATTGCTCAGTTTTCGATTTCCATCAGTAGATTTGGCCCATATACGAATAGTTACCGATAAATGGAATATCTGAAACCACCTTCTCATCAGAAAACTCTTCAATCAGTTACGATTACAGATTACAATTTGAAGATTTTAGTCGAATTTAGTCGCCGGACTGGGTTTGAATGAATGTTGATAGAGAACCCTATCTTAAATGAAGTTCTGATGAGGATCTTCGAAGTGATAAACAGAAATGCACCTCGAGAGTGCAGCAAATTGCTCATTTTTTGACTTCCATCAGTAGAATTGGCCCATAAACGAATAGTTACCGATAAATGGAATATCTGAAACCACCTTCTCATCAGAAAACTCTTCAATCGGTTACGATTACAGGTTACAATTTAATTTAGTCGAATTTAGTCGCGGGACTGGGTTTGAATTAATGTTGATAGAGAACCCTATCTTAAATGAAGTTCTGATGAGGATCTTCGAAGTGATGAACAGAATTGCACCTCGAGAGTGCAGCAAATTGCTCATTTTTCGATTTCCACCAGTAGAATTGGCCCATAAACTAATAGTTACCGATAAATGGAATATCTGAAACCACCTTCTCATCAGAAAACTCCTGAATCGGTTACGATTACAGGTTACAATTTGAATAAAATATTCGCTTTTGCCTCGCCGGACTGGGTTTGAATGAATTTTGATAGAAAACCCTATCCTAAATGAAGATCTGATGAGGATCTTCGGAGTGATGAACAGATCTGCACAGCGAGATTCAACAAATTGCTCAGGTTTCCATTTCCACTAATAGAAGTGGCCCATACACAAAAAGGATGAATGGGGCATCCGAAAACACCTTCTTATCACCAAACACTTCAATGGGTTACGATTAGGTTGCAATTTGAAGAAACAGTCGCTTTCGCCTCATGGAGTAGAATTTTCAGTGACAGTGGCACTAAAAATGGTTAAATAAAAAATAAATAAAAATTTAAAAAACCGACTTCAAAAAAACCTGAAAAAAAAAAACCAAAAAGTGAAAAATAATCCATTTCGGGTCACTAAGACAGCAGATAACTTAAACATAAGTACTTACTTGGAAGTCGGACTGGGTGACACCATGTTTTCTTTTTACCTCTTAACATTCAATCTAACCCAGTCAGACTTCCAAGTAAGTACTTATGTTTAAGTTATCTGCTGTCTTAGTGACCCGAAATGGATTATTTTTCACTTTTTGGTTTTTTTTTTCAGGTTTTTTTGAAGTCGGTTTTTTAAATTTTTATTTATTTTTTATTAAGGTCCCGGATTGTGGTTCTTTTATTATTAAGTATATTTACTTTCTGTAGGTATATCGTGTTATATGGTCCTGTCTGTGTTGTAAAAATAAAGTTTTTTTCCACAAAAAAAATTTCTATCTATCTTTGGTGTAAGATTTGTATATACCTAAGTAAAAATATCGAATTTAACGAAAACAGAATTTTACCGTCAACTACTCATAGAAGATGACCACGCCCCAGCCGCGTTATTTTTATTGAGGTATATACCGAATTTTAGATTTAAAAAAGATGTATAGGAAGATAAAAATCCCCACGCTAACACATCTGACTGATTGGCGTATAGGCTATTACTATACACAACATAAAAAGAAATGTTTTTAAGTACTTGCAATTTTTGGCGCTCATCTCTCCCTCTATAAAGGGCACATTTCTCATGATGTGTCATAAATATTCAGGCTGTGCTTGGTATTCATCATAATCGTGTATTTCATTTGTGTGCGTATGTTGTGGGATGTAAATGTGTGCGAAGTTTTCGTGGACGCTATTCGTCATCCGGGTATATTGTTTAAGGTTTAGTAGTTTCGTAGCCTCTTGCTTGTTGCCGTATGAATTTTGGAACTCATACTCTCGTGAAATATAGTCCAAACACTATCCCTATAGATTATTTAGGAAACTATAGTCTAAACACTATCCCTATAGATTATATAGGGATAGTGTTTAGACTATAGTTCACGAGTAAATCTGTGTCTAAATGTAAGTTTTAAATCCTCATCTCGGACTATTCTTAATCCTCGTTTTGGAATAACCCCCATATTGTTTCAATATCAGTGTTATCATCATTGATAACTTTTCGACAATAAACGACTAAACACAATTCCATGAATATCAGTATCAAACCAAATAAATACAATGATGTCATATCAAATTACATTTTCATAACAAATTATTCGCACTAGAATATGAATGAGTTGTATGACGGCACTACAATCAACTCTTTATTAAATTCCATGGCTTTATCAAACTATTTTACTTGGGCTTTGTTCTGGAAATCCTTTATTGAGTTTGCAGCCTTAATTCATTAGTAATTTATTCTGTTTGAATCAAAGCCTAACTCTGCCTGACCGAGTAATTTTCTCTGCGTACTTTTACTGCTTTTTTCGCTATCACCACAAATTCGTTTGACTAGAATATTCAATTTATATTTGATCCCCCAATCTCTTTTTATTTTTAGATGGTTTGAGCTCTACTAATTCAATTTAAAATGTTACCTACGTTAGACGAGATTTTAATGAAGACTAATGTTACCCGTATGCATAAAGCAATTACCTAATTACTTCTATGCTACTTTTCCGCTATAATTACTATCGATTGTAGTCGGTTGCTGTACTTCCGGTTTTTTCTTCTAGTGAACTTCATTCACATAATGTATCATCAGCGCACTTGGTGACACCTCTTTACCCTAATTTCAATTAGTAAATCCATCTTGTTAACAGATATCGCTCATCATAGCAACACTGTCTAGATGTTAGTAAAGCAATTGATCGTTGATTGAGTTGGGTGATATCAGACTATCTCGGTGATCTGATTAATTGGTACCAGTAGAGTGTCACTCGGTCCGTTCACGGTATGTTTGGTATCGATCGGACGTATCCAACGGTGGCGCTTTGTCACTGAACTTCACTCCAGGCTACATCCCCGATTAGACGAGAATAGAAGCAGATTAATCTGCCGTAGGATTTAAAATATAAATCCTAACAGATTAACGACCCAGAGCACTTAAATCGTCTGTCAATATAAAACAATATAACTCTGTGACCATTTAAGAGAGTTTTAGCAAAGTCATAAATATTAAATACGAATTCGGCTACATTGTACAGAACCGTTATACTTATTCGGTAGTTTGCAGATTGTCTCGTTTTACATGATCCTTTGGGACGTTGTCGAGGTTATTTGTATTGTATTCGGTTACTAGACTGAAATGGCGTCTATTAATTGTTGACTCAGGGTAATTTCCCCGATGAATCACTGACATTTTCCTGACTTTGACATAGCCTACGACCTCATTCATTTTATGTTTAAGTTGTAAGCGAAAAGCAAAATGAGATCCCGTCTCGCCGTTATGATAAATGACTTGTTAAAACGAGTCTTAGAGGCTAAACAGATTTGATATAAACGGTCCTCTATCTTTTTTTGTTAGCTTATATTGCCTCAGTACTGGGCAAAGGCCTCCCTAACATCTTTCCAAGCATTTCGGTCCTGGGCTAGGTTTAGCCAGTCTGTGTCAAATGCATCGAGATCGTCACGCCATCGTTTACGGGGGTTTGATATACTATCTAATTCATTTTAATAAGAGATAATGTTTTAGACGATTTGATTTACCAGTAGCTCAACAAGCAACGTTTGTTCTGCGGTTGGAATTTTGCCAGAGATCCCTTAAACTAAATTTAACGTAGAGTGGAGCCTGAAAGAGGCGGTTGCAAACGCCTCGTCGCATTAAGCCACAAGTCTAGTTATACAATATAACCTCTGGAATCTACTAGTGGGTGGTGGCTCTGCAAACATTTTTTTAGAGAACATATAACAAACGTTCCTAAAAAATGATAATCATAAAGTTGAGTTAAATTTTAAATTACAAAGATTATATCTTCCATTGATTTTAATGCATTCGTATTGTTTTGTTGGAAGTCGAGGAAATAAAAACATTTTTGCAACAACTACTTTTAGCATAAACTCTTACTTATGTCATAAGGCATAACGGTTTTAGCATAATTTCATTAGGCAATACGACATTGACATAAACTACGTTGGCATGATAACTTTTAGAATAATTTCATTTTGCATAATTATTTTAGACATAATATGATAGTGTTGCCACTATGCGGTATGTGGTTATCCCTTTTGCAACCTCCGAATACTTGTGCAAAATACTATATACCTAGGTAGAGGAAAACAAACTCTTAATTTAGAAAGAATCATTACTAATGTGTGTGCATAATGCAAATCTAGTAAACGTACATAGTAGCTACCGGACGTTGTCTACCTTTGTACCGAAATATTTACGAGCTTCCTTAAAATTCACTAGAGGAATATACATGAGTTAGCACGCACCCAGTTGCTTTGGAGTAGGTCTCGGTTGTTTAGGTTAGCTGGCTGGTTGCCAGCGGGTGTCGACGCCTACCCGGCTATACCCTGGGACGATGTAAGCCCGATGTAGAGATAAATAGTGGACTGCATCGTAAAAACTAGCGGCTTGATAACTAATTAACCAGAGTGCTAAAACATGCTACACGGCCCACACTATGCCACAGGCCACGTTAAATAAAGGGATAATCATAGAGCGGTGTTGGCTTAGTAGTAGGTACTTCGACTTTCATTCTGAAGGTCATGGGTTCGAAGCCCGGCCGGCCGTGCACTAATGGATTTTTGGAGTTAAGGAAACATCATGATGAAACCCGCGGCTTAGTTGGCTCCAGAAGTATTGACAAGTTCTCTCCTCTGGACATGTTTGACTAAGCTGAGAGGGTAGTAGATGCTGGGCAAGCCTACTCCATCCTCACGCAAAAAGGACCCAATTAAAAAGGGTCTAATTGCGGAAAAAAGTCCGTATACAAGTACAAGTAGGGGTAATCATTGCTTTTTCCCTTTTTCTAGGTGGAAGAGATACGAGAAATGATAGACAAGATTCAGGCCAATGTCGAAGAAGTTAAGAAGAAACACAGTGCCATTTTATCAGCGCCACAATCAGATGAAAGTGAGTAATGCGTTTCGGACTTACATTATACTCGTAGTTTTAACTACATTTTGCCAATCAAATACTCAGTATACAAAAGCAATTTACAAAATCGATTAAATCACGAAAGACCAATTTCCACTAACTCACTCTATTCAAATGTAAAGATAAGATCAAGATTGTTACTGGATACAATTCGAATTAGTTTCATATTTTAGGTCAAAAGCTCAAATACATTTATTAAGTTACTACACTCTTTTAAATATTTCATACTTAATTTAGCATTTCAGTAAAAGAGCTTCAAAGAATTATTAAAACACAATCCTACTAACATTATAAAGATGAATGTTTGTTACTCCTTCACGCAAAAATTACTGGACCGATTGCGATGAAAATCGGTATATAGATAGCTGGAAACCTGGATTTATTTTTATCCGATATTCCCACGGGAACATACGCGGGTGAGACCGCAGGCGCAGCTAGTCATCTTTGTTATTTCTGATTGATGTAGTTTCTAAAAATATCTTGGTCCTATCATGCCTACTTTATGTTATGTTCATGGAAATCTATGAGACGGTCGTGAGATCAGCGTGGGTAGGTCTATGTTGGCGCAAGGTTTACGTCCAGAAAACCCCCACGTTAAAGTTAAAGGGCGAACTTATTGGCATTTACGTTGACACGGGGGCGTACAACTGTTTTTATAACAAACAGTAAGGTATTTGTTCTGTAGATTAAATTATTTTCCAAAGCTACCATCAAAGCTTTTCGGCATCGTAAAATGCTCATCTCATTGGAGGGTTGGATAACATGTTTTTGGATACTTTATACTCGTAAGCCCTTATGCATGTGTTTAGAGAGAACCTATTTTATGGCGTATCCCTATTATAATATTCCGTTTGTGTACTTCTGGTCCCGAGTTTTATATGAATTCCTTTTTTATCTCACCGAAATAGGGTTCATAATTACCATATAAAGCAAAAACTTGTGGGGTTCGAAATAAGGTCTTTAAAATGGCGCGTGGGTCGTTGAATTGAGTAGTATTAATATCTAATAGCGTTTGTCATGTATTATATAATATACTTGGCGATATAATAGATCGATGTGTGAAGGGTTTAATGTATTTGACATGACGACGATGACGTGTTAGATGTCGGGTCTTTATACACACTTGAGTACAGAGTGGGTCTCTCAGCAGGAGAGTCACGAATGGTCTCAATTAGCGATTGACCCGACCTAAATAGCCTCGAATAAGCCCTTCTTAGTAACCATCGAACAAACTTAAGCTGTTAATACTTATATGGATATTTATTAAACGACAACACCCCTAAATCGCGTCTCGAAACTTTTAATGAAGCAGTTTAATAACCTGTTATAATTTATGATGCCATGTAAGCTACTTCATTTTGCAGTCTATTATTAGGTATGGCTATGTAGAAATAAGTAACGATCTTTTAAATTCGTACACGCAATGCCCGCATTATATTTTGTGACATAACATTTATTATGAAAAATTCAAGAAATTGAACACTCAAAATAGACTTATGAGACAAAAAGCAAGAGGAGATTTCAGATGAACTTCAGAAAAAATCAATAAAGTCCATTAGATTTACTTTGATCCATTGAAAGGGAGGATTGAATTTAATTGGATTAGGTAAAGAATATTTTTCTGCGTTGCCGTCTATTCATCCAAGTTATTTACGTACACAGAAATGAATAATATTGCTTATAAATTTATAGAAAGTAGTGAGTACATGGTTACATTTTAATTAGTCATACGGTAAACCACGGACAGTGTGGCTTATCCAGTTAACCAACAATACTTAATTATACAACAAGACAACAAGATAATAATTACAGCTTTATTTCCATATACTCAGAGACACCTTTTATTATGAGATTACCTACGCAAAGGGTAATCAAATCTTTCCTTAGTTTCAAAGTGCTGCCGACCAAACGACCCCGAAATTCACATAAATGAAGTCAACCGAGTGAGCATTTACTTTTAGAAGCATAACGGTGCCGGCTGTAATACCCCGCAAGGGAAAACGCCTGAAACAACAATATTAGTCCGTTTTCTACATACTCTATTTACACAATATACGTAAACTTTTTAAGCCTTTTTTATTTCACTATCGACATTTCATTCAGTTTTCTATATGATCAAGCTTTCAGCTTAGTATAGAGACCTGGTGTTAAAACGAATATTGTAAGGTCTAAGCTTTCTTTTTCCTTTTCATATGTTGGGTCTAAATTGAGATCGCTTTTGCTGTGGAGGAATCCATCTCTAACTCACAAGCTTAAAGCTTAGTTTGGTGGGGAGGACTTCGACCAACAGTTTCGAACATCATTATGAAGATTACTTATTTTAGCCTAATGTATGAACTTCAAGATTGTAACTAGAATAAGACCTATGTTTTTTTTTTTGGAAAATAAACTAATTTATTTATGAGTTTGCGTATGCACACGGTGTGGTAACGCTACATGCTACACAGTTTATGCAAATGTGTCCTTCGGGATGGACTGAATCTACAGCTTTTAGAGAGCAAGGGGGGCGGGGAACAAACGAACAATACCCACCACCGACAAGTTGAATACGATGCGTATATTTCACTGGATAAATGGCATGAAACAGCAGTGATATGAACAATGAATCCTAACAATAGGTTATCTAATAGTAGGCTTTTGTTTTTGGGATGTATTGTATGTTTTTGATTGACGTATTATTCAGTTTTCTCTATGACTTCAGCGCAAAATGAAACTGAAATAAAATATTTTAAGTCGAAACAAAACTCAACACGGTGATAATATTTTTTTTAAAAGAAAACGTGAAATCACTACAACACCCTTACAATCTGGAAGGCAATTTTTCTTTTCGTCTCGTTTTCTATAGATACGTCGCTCGTCGGGCAACGAGGGCTTGTCTGCGTCACATGTTGGCGACAGACTTTTTTTTTATAAAATAAATGTGAATTCTATTACAATCAAGGCCGAAACAACAGATGATAATTTTTTTGTTTGTATAGAATTTAACTTCTAATTGGTTAGGTAGGTACCTACCTAACTTACCTAAGTATGAAATGAATACGTGCGAACATTTTATGGCGCTTCTTACTTACAGAGCGTTTAGAAATGGTGATTAATTATATTGCCAGTTTCACAACTCTGAACATAAAAACATTCGGTCTTTCGTTACTCAGAAAATTAGGTGCTTTTGGTACGTGGAATTATCTGCGTTTAGAAGGATGCTGAACGTGTAAATGCCCAGAGTTCGGAGTGTAATGTAACATATACATAACTTTGTTATCAACACAAACTCAGGTTGGACTATATTTTTACACGGATTGCCCTCTACGTCCGTCCCAGAGGGCATGCTCACCCCACTCCATTCTAATAATGTATTTATTACTCCGAGATCTCATTAGAGCAACAAATTCGAAGAAAATTTTATAAATAAACCCTCAAAAGGAAATGAGATATAACAAACATTACGGACGGGCTTATTGAGAGCAAATTTCCTGCGATCGTTATAGCAAATTGGGTTACATAATATTGAATTAAATAGGCAGGCAATTAGAGCGCCCACACGATAAAGATACCGTGTCTTCATTGTGTGGGTGTTACATTATTCAGGAACTCATCCGACAATTAAAATAGAACCATTGAATACCTCTGTTATCGCATCACACCAAACCAAATAAATTATTCTTTGATACCAATATATTCTCTGAATGATACTATTTTCATTTTCAGAAACAAAGCATGAATTGGAAGATCTCATGGCTGACGTCAAGAAAACCGCCAACAAAGTTAGAGGAAAATTAAAACGTAAGTTGACCTATTTCAAAGTCGAATCAATCGATCACTGGTGACGTATGAGTGAGAGCTGATATATAAAAAAATGTGTTATGTAATCTACAGACATAGAGCAGAACATCGAACAAGAAGAGCATTCGAACAAATCTTCTGCAGACTTGAGGATAAGAAAGACACAGCACTCGACGCTGTCGCGCAAGTTCGTCGAAGTGATGACAGAGTACAATCGCACGCAGACCGATTATAGAGATCGGTGCAAAAGTAGGATACAGAGACAGCTGGAGATCACTGGACGCGCGACAACCGACGATGAGCTCGAGGAAATGTTGGAGCAAGGAAACTCTGCAGTATTCACTCAAGGCGTAAGTACTTATTACTAAATAGCCGATAAGCCTTTCTAGTGCAAGCTCTACTTTATATGAAAGAAATAATAAGATCCTCAAAATAATAGAAGCAACAAGTGTCCAATGAAGTGATTATTTCAATCGATTTATCAAGAAGCGAAGTTCCATTAGCGAAATCGATTAGAATTTGTAATGGCGGATCATTAAACTTGAATATCGATACTCTAATAATCTGCCCTTATTTAGTTTTGAAGATTGTAACTTGGAAACATCAGAGGGCGAAGTTACTGTGTCTAGATACGAATATCGAAATAAAGTTTTACGACTGCGCGCTCGTAACCTAAGTCTTGCTCCAGGCAATTCGTAGGTTTCTGACTAATTTCAAACTGTAAGTAGGTACGCCTGTATTACATTTTTCTCTGTTCTGTTTTGTTTTAATCTTTCAGAACTTGATAAGCAGTTAATGGTGTGAGAACAATGGAATTACATTTCCATAACAAATATTAAATATTTTAAATGAATTCATATTATTTTAAAACAATAGGTAATATTTTTAAGAATGAGATGATGTAACACATACTCCAAAACTAATGCATAAAAATATGCTTTCACGGAAAAAGTATAAAATAATGTTAACTGACTAGATTTCAAATTCCGATAAGCCACTGTTAGTACAGTCATTTGGTCGAAAAAATAGAGGTTACCTGGAAAGTTTTCCGGGAGTTTTGAAAATTGGTAATTTTATAGATTTTGACGTGCTCTTTCCGAATTTTAACTTTGCCACCTCGTATCTTTGCCGCTCGCGCCGCCATATTGCAAAAATGGCGCCTAAAAGCAGTTTTTTGATAATAATTCCTTTCCGACGCATTTTACAAGAAAAACATATCTATACAAAATAATAGTAGAGAAAATTTCCTACAATTTATGTCATAACCTTTTTTTTCCTAAAACCAATAGTTTCGGCGTACGAGCGCCGTAAAGTGTAGTACAACACACGTTTCGGCAGAAATACTCATTTCCACACCACCATGAGGTAGAGAAAGTAGGCCTAATCCACATCTGACTCACTATTTCAAAATTTAGTTTTGCTTTAATTTGCTTTAATCGTTCAATGTTTTGGTCGGAAGCAATAGCACTTTTAGGTGTTATACAATGAATGCCACCCATAGCATGAACAGTATTATGCCCATCTAATGTTTGCGTGTTGAAATCGGCGTTGTCGAAAACAAACTGTGAAAACGACTGATCAAAGATATTCAATGGTGAGCGCATTATAGCTGAAACTTCGAACAGCATTGCTTCGGTGTACGAAGAGCAAAATCCGAGAGATGATAAAGTATCTATCAATCGTCGAGATCCATATTTTTGAAATAAAAATACTGCTATTCCGACCTGAACTGATGATATAAAAGATATCGGCCTTGCTGCGGAATAGAATGTGCAAGAGCAATGCTTTTTTTCTTCCATTTGTCAAGCAATGCTGTTCGAAGTTTCAGCTATAATGCGCTCACCATTGAATATCTTTGATCAGTCGTTTTCACAGTTTGTTTTCGACAACGCCGATTTCAACACGCAAACATTAGATGGGCATAATACTGTTCATGCTATGGGTGGCATTCATTGTATAACACCTAAAAGTGCTATTGCTTCCGACCAAAACATTGAACGATTAAAGCAAATTAAAGCAAAACTAAATTTTGAAATAGTGAGTCAGATGTGGATTAGGCCTACTTTCTCTACCTCATGGTGGTGTGGAAATGAGTATATCTGCCGAAACGTGTGTTGAACTACACTTTACGGCGCTCGTACGCCGAAACTATTGGTTTTAGGAAAAAAAGGTTATGACATAAATTGCAGGAAATTTTCTCTTCTATTATTTTGTATAGATATGTTTTTCTTGTAAAATGCGTCGGAAAGGAGTTATTATCAAAAAACTGCTTTTAGGCGCCATTTTTGCAATATGGCGGCGCGAGCGGCAAAGATACGAGGTGGCAAAGTTAAAATTCGGTAAGAGCACGTCAAAAACTATAAAATTACCAATTTTCAAAACTCCCGGAAAACTTTCCAAGTAAAAATACCAAATGACTGTACTATGTCCCATTAGAAATAATGAGATTCAAAAGTATGGGACATTCGCCAAACCAAAATGATCGACTGGTGACAACGCACAGTCTAGACCGCTGGGACTATAAACTAGAAAATTTTATTCCTTACGTGTCCTAAGTAAGCACTAAGCAGGGATTCTTGAAAATTCCTACGGGATCGCGATTTACGAGGGTTATAGATAAAACGCTTTATTGCACACAAAAAACAGACACAGTTTACAGGTACTGATATAGTTTCAGGTACAGATAGGTTTTCCAAATCTGAGGGAACTTATTTTTACATATGATAGGTCAGCGTTTGACCACTATCACAACCGCCAGATGGCAGGTGACGATGCGGCCTAAGATGTAGCACGCTTTCCTAGAAGACTATTCACTCGCGAAAACGTACCTTTAAAAGGTGTCTTAAAAAGAGTGGTGTAGCTTTAAAAGAGTGGTGTTAGATTAGTGGTAGGATACCTCGACTTTCGTTCTGAAGGTTGTGGGTTCTAATCCCGGCCGGCCGTGCACCAATGAATTTTTCTTAAGAAAAATGTATGAGGGAAACACCGTGATGAAACCCGGGGCTTAGTTGGCTCCAGAAGTATTGACAAGTTCTCTCCTCTGGACATGTTCGACTAAGCTGAGAGTGTAGTAGATGCTGGGCAAGCCTACTCCATCCTCACGCAAAAAGGACCCAATTAAACAGGGTCTGATTGCGTAAAACAGCCCGTATACAAGTACAAAGTGTCTAACGTAATTATAAATGGTGATTCCAGATAATAATGGAGACGCAACAAGCGAAGCAGACGTTAGCCGACATCGAGGCGCGACACGCCGACATCATCAAGCTGGAGACCTCCATCCGCGAGTTACATGACATGTTCATGGATATGGCAATGCTAGTCGAAAGCCAGGTCAAAATCACACTTAATATTTACTACTTTATATTGTCCCATTGTGCTGAAAAGTATCCCTACTAGTGCGGATCAGTAGGGATAGATGGAGCAGAACGTTCTATATATCCCACCGATAACGATAATTGAAAAAAAAAGCTCCAAATACCAGTAGGAATATATCAGTAGGGATATATGGAACAGGGGAAAATATTAAAGTTTTCATCAGAAAACTATAGGTCAGCGTTTAGCCACTATCACACCTGCCTGATAATAAGTGACGCGGTCTAAGATATAGCATCCTTACTTTGAAGATACCTGTTCACTCGTGACTTAAGGAACCTCAAACTGTACACTCCTGGAAATAAAAACGAAGGCAACTGATTGCCCCCTCTTATTCGTACTCCTCTCGCAGTACGAAAAAGGAATGACGAACCAAAACGCTTAGTGCTGGGTCTGAAATTTTCCACCATGAATATGTGCGTCATGTCAATTTGCCTGGGTGTATAAGAAAATAATGGATATGGAATTAGGTCAGATTGTTCAGAAACTACTGAAGTGATTGGTTCATCTAATAATTTGTTATGCATGCTGTATTTGATACTTATAAACTATGGTTATGATAAACCAAAACGCTTAGTGCTGGTGTCTGAGATTTTCCACCATGAATATGTGCGTCATGTCAATTTGTTTAGGTGTATGACAGAAGAATGGATATGGCAACATTAGGTCAGATTATTCAGAAACTACTGAAGTGATTGGTTCGTCTAATAATTTGTTATGCATGCTGTATTTGATACTTATAAACTATGGTTATGATAAACCAAAACGCTTAGTGCTGGTGTCTGAGATTTTCCACCATGAATATGTGCGTCATGTCAATTTGCCTGGGTGGATCATAAAATAATGGATATGGAATTAGGTCAGATTGTTCAGAAATTACTGAAGTGATTGGATCGTCTTATAATGTGTTATGCATGCTGTATTTGATAGTTCTAAACTTGACTCTAATAATACAGGGTGAAATGATCGACCGCATTGAGTATCATGTAGAGCACGCTGTGGACTATGTCCAAACTGCGACACAAGACACTAAGAAGGCCCTAAAATATCAGAGCAAAGCCCGACGGGTGAGTTATTATACCGATGTCAATTCATTCGTTACTAATATGTATTTTGTTTTGTTTTGTCCCCGTCCGTTCCACCGCTCGCCTTTATCCTGTCCATATCCTATCTCTTCCCATCATGTTCGTGAATGATTTCTTTACGTTCGACCCGTGCATTTTGTTTTACGTCGATTATTCGGTGATTGGTTCAAACTTTTTTTGTTTCTTTTAACATCCTATGTATCTAACACGATTCGCTTTAACTGTTGTGTCATAATTGTTAATCAAATCTAACGCTCGGTGAAATGGGCTTCTAATCTACTGGTTTCACTTATCTATGATGGTGTGTGCGTAATTTGCCTTTTTGTCCTCATTTGTTATATAATAACTGTAATACCGTATTTTCACACTTTATATTATAAGTTATTATGTAACAAACGTTTTTGTGTATCTGTTTACTGTAACTACGATCATTATCTATATAACAAAATCTGTATAAAATATAAGTTTATTAACTAATCTTATTATAATGTTTATAATTCATAACACTAACTCTTTGGCTATCTAACTGAATGGAATGTTGCAATGTTTTACTATACGACTTGTATTTAACAATGTTCTCACAATCAACGCCGTGTTATTCGGTTCTATATAACATAACTCTATGGGGTATCGTATGAACCAATCGGCCGTTGGCAAATGTAGCGTCCCGCTCCCTCCCCAGTGGTTTAGGTTAGCGTGATCAGGGCGAACTGATAGACCGGATCGAGTACCACGTGAGCCAGTCTGCAGACTACGTGGAGACAGGACAGGTTGATATACGCAAAGCCGGAGTGTATGCAGCTAAAGCTCGGAAGGTAAACACCTTATGGGGTTCTACTAATGACTATCCTTCCGGAGAAAGGCTCGACTACATTAAAAGGAAAGTGTACCGGTCGCTCTCTCCATACAAACGTGTTCGACTGTTTCCTCCCTGGATAATGACACTTAAGCAAATATTTTTGTTGCATTAAACTTATAACTGCCATTACGATGTCTTAATTTCTATGATAATTAGAAAATAAAAAAAAAACAACACATAGGGGCATAGTCAATAGTCATGGCAGTTATAGGTTTTATGCAACAAAAATATTTGTGCTAGTGTTATTATCCAGGGAGGAAACAGTCGACTACGTTTGTATGGAGAAAGTGCCGGTAACCCTTTCACAATAAAATGCACGATTCGTTTACACTCATCCATCTGTCCCCTTATTATTTCCTCTAACTAGCTCAGTTGGTAACGAAAGGTATGCGGACTGTCAGCGGCCGGTATGCACCTATATTCAGACTGCAAAGAAATTTTGAAAGATATAGGAAATGGTCAATTGGTCATAGACAAGAAGATTATACTCTACCCAGAAAGAATGATCTTTTACCTCATTCAAAAATGAAATTTTAGACAATTATGTACTTAATATGAGTGAACTACTTTTTTTGTTTGTCTATTCTCTAAAATATCATTAAGTTAGATGTTATTCGAATTACAAACTGCAGTATGAAGTTAGGTGCATATCGTTTATTGAAAGGTGCAGCGTTTTAGAGAGTCTGAGATCCCTTGGTTAGATACCTCCACCGAGCGATGAGTGAGTGCAATCGAATCGAGCCGCAATAAAAAGCTGGCATATTGTGACCACAATAAGGGGCCTAACTTAACATTATAGGATTCACATATGAGTAACAAAACTATTGGGTTAAGTAATTCTAATCTCTATACTTTCACTTAATTTGATTCGGCAATCTATGAAAGTGATAGCATGTTTGCATGTTTCTCGATTAGATAAGTCATGCATGAAAATTATAACATTTTGAAAGTTAAATCGTAAAAACATTCCCACAATCATATTTTAACTTTACTTTCCGTTAGCATACCTATCTACATAAATTTCGTTTCTAACAAGGAAATTTTGAATGCAAGCGTCTGAAATTAAGAAGAAAAGGTACCGGGCGCTCTCTCCATACAAACGTAGTCTACTGTTTCCTCCTTGGATAATGACACTAGAGCAAATATTATTGTTGCATAAAACTTAAAACTGCCATGACCATGTTTGACCTATTTTTTCTTTTTCTTTTTAGTTTTTTAAATCTTAATTTCTATGATAATTAGAAAATGAAAAAAACCAAGAGTCATGGCAGTTATATTATAGGTTTTATGCAACAAAAATATTTGTGCTAGTGTCATTATCCAGGGAGGAAACAGTCGACTACGTTTGTATAGAGAGAGCGCTGGTACCCTTTCACCTTAAATTACTCAATGAAAGCAGTGTAATGTCATGTGCATGGATGAGAAATTTGTTAAGCTTCGTTATGCGCTGAATGTTAATGCTTATTGTCTATTGCCATGGGATTGGTTAAACTATTTTGTTTACTCAGAATTTACTGCATCGACGAATATAGAAAAATCATGCTTATCATTCTTGTTTTAAAGTGCATATAAGGGCCAAATGCAAAATGCCTGTCTGTAACTAATATTGTTAGAAAATGAATTGAAAATGGATGTTAGGTGTTTACCGTTTGTAGATGAGCACTTTTCCTACATATTGGCTTTTAAAGATGAGAAATCTTTGTCGTATTTAAATTTTTCAAAAAAAACTTCAATTTTAAATACCAAAATGTAGGAAAAGAACTTACAAACACTTACAATTTTACTTTAAACGAAAGACATGTTTATACTTTTGGCTCCTATATGCGCTGACTTTATAAACAATTTTATTAAGCATTTTAATGAATTTTAAATCCATTACATCAGAATGGCCTGCATTATGAATAGATTTTAATTAATGCTTTCATTTAATTTACCAATTCGTCAGTGCAGTTCCTTTGTCTTTATTTACATTGTATCTCAGTATGTTATTAGATCCATAGTTTAGTTATTTGTACAGTTATCAAGGAAAGTAAAATAAATTAATTTGTTGCATATCTCTATATATATAAAATTCTCGTGTCACGGGGTTCGAACTTGAACTCCTCCGAAACGGCTCGACCGATTCTCATGAAATTTTGTGAGCATATTCAGTAGGTCTGAGAATCGGCCAACATCTATTTTTTTTTTGTTTTTTTTTTTTTGTAAATAGCAAAACAACGTTTGCCGGGACAGCTAGTAGGTATTATATTATTAAAAAGTTGCTGTTGGTATTCTTCACTACATAGTATAAAACAAAGTCGCTTCCCGCTGTCTCTCTGTCCCTATGTATGCTTAGATCTTTAAAACTACGCAACGGATTTTGGTGTTGTTTTTTAATAGATACTATCGACCAGCCCCGGCTTCGCACGGCTATATTATGCATGTATTATACATATAAACCTTCCTCTTGACTCACTTTATCTATATTTAAAGAAACCGCATCAAAATCGTTGAAATTAAGATTTTAAAAAACAAAAAAAAAACATAGGGGCATGGTCATGGCAGTTATAAGTTTTATGCAACAAAAATATTTGCTCTAGTGTCATTATTGAAGGAGGAAACAGTCGACTACGTTTGTATGGAGAGAGCGCCCGAACCCTTTCCTATTAAACGATAAAAAATATAGTATAAATTTAATTCAACAAAAAATAGAGTATCATTTTGCTAAATTATGAATTGATGACTGTTGAATTGATGACTGTACGTTCGTCATTAGACATTTATTTTATTTCTCTTTCGTTTCTCCTTTGTCATTGCAGAAAAAAATCTTCATCATAATATGCCTGACTGTTACGCTGATTATATTGATAATTGTTCTCGCGATTGTACTGAGTTAGACGCCGTGCAAGATTGCCAGCTTGTGACGTCACCGCCCCTGGACGTCACCACACTACACGTCACCGATGTAGTGACGTACACACGAACAAACCTCAACACAGTTGATATTCGTACTTAGAAATATTACTGGAAGATCTTGTATAGATTGTATTTGAGAATCTATGAATGTTGTAGTAGATACTGTTAATCAAGGCTCAGTGTTAGAAATTATAATTGATGTGGTTTTTAAAATAACTTTTAACACCGCAGGGAAATGGCGACCATTCGAACATTACATATTTAAGTATCTTGCCATCTTTTAATGTTGAAGGATACAGGGTTATTGGTAAAATTATACTAGCAAGCCGCTGAGGGCTTGTTCTGTGCACCTATACAAACAACTTTTGTTCTACGACTTTTGGAAATTCGTACATTTTTTGGAAAATTTTGAGGTTAGGTTTACCTGAAAATCAGCTGTTCCATACACGGAGAGGTCATTTACCTTAAAATTTTAATTATTTATTAAGTTTTATCTACTGTTCTTAGTCTAATTGACTTTCGTTGTAAAAATCAGCTGTTTTTCGAATTTACTTAACCTCAAAATTTAAAAAAAATAAATCGAATTTACAAAAGTCTTAGAACAAAGTTGCTTGTTTAGGTGTACAGAAGTAGCCCTCAACGGCTTGCTAGTATAATTACTAATAAACTCTGCATACTTACGCCTGTTTTCACAAACAGTACTTAAGTTGCTCTTGGATGAGTGAACGCACAGCGCAAAATGCGGCCCTATGATTAGTCAATTTTGTGCTGCTCTCTTCATTCTAGCCAATCAGCGTCTTATATCTCTATGCGTTTGCGCGCACTATGCAATCTCATAGCGTTGATTGTGAATACGGATGTTAGTCCTGTCGAGTTCGCACAATGAATAGCCAATGGCCGAAAGTCCAGTACCACTGCTACTTTATAACTGCCTTTACGACTCTGCGCATCTATTTATCAATCATATTGTCTGTGCCTGCTAGTCTTTACAGCCTTATGATAAAGTTTTGTAAAATTGCTACTGCACTTTCGACCGCCACTTTACGGTTAGAAATATGCTCTGAAGGCCAATTCTCGTAAATAACATTGTTTAAATTACATTTCAATATCATCCCGATTGCATTTCGATTGCAAAAGCTAACTTTGAGGGCATTTTGAGCTACTTTGAGGGTATTATTTGTGATCGAAATGCAATCGAAATGATATTGAAATGTAATTTAAACAATGTTATTTACGAGAATTGGCCTTCTGGTCACATTGTATGCGTTCAATAATGTCACACAGTTCAGAAAGTTCGATTTGACTTTGATTTGAAAGCTCCATTCAGTGTGACCAGTCTTATAAACTACATTTTAGCGAGCCTATATTTTTGAAGCCATTGTATTCCTATCTATTCCCGTATTAACTGCTGTAATATAGAAATATTTTGCCGGGTTTTAATCGCGTATATTTATTTTATAAAATCGAATCTATTTCTAAAATCGAGTGTCGGTACTCGACCTACCCTAACTATCAGTATAAGATGACAACGCTCACCACAGCGTCTATGAGCATGGCTATTGTAACATAGTCAAAACGTAAGAGAAATATAAAATATACGCGAATAAGACCCGGGAAAATTTAAGAGTTAAAAGTTTATGCTCATAAATATCTTATAACTCTACTATTCTTCGTAAAAAGTACATTATTGTTTACCTATATGGTAGTATAAAGACAATATTATTATATAAAGTGCAATAAAATTGATTGTGCTTTAGAATATGTAAGGTAATGTTAAAGTCAGCTTTGCTGGTGTTACCAGATTATATTATTGTAAATGTTAAAATTTATATGATACAAGCAACTCCCCGTGGTTTTAACCGCATAAGTAGCTATCTTGTAGGAATATCGGGATAAGAAGTAACCTATATCACTCCCAAAAAATCAATATATCCTCATTTAAAATTTCATCGTAATTGATGCAGTAGTTTCGGAGTATTCATTACAAACAAACATTTAAAAAAAGATCTCTTTGAAATATTAGTATAGATAATTTTTTTAAAGCATCACATTACACTATAGGTTTTCGAAAGCATACTAAACAGAGCATTGATAGGGTAACACAGACAGTTTCTCGGTCTCTCCCTATTAGAATAAAAATACTAAAACAGTGTTTTTAGTCTTGAAAAGGTTGTAACACAATTTAAACAATAGGAATTTTCTTTCTGCTGCAAACTCTTGATGTTTGTAGCAATAGCTAAATTTAATAATTTATTAATCTATAAACAGCATAGGGATTTTTTTCGAGTCAAATCAAATACTTTGCAATGCAATTTAAATTGTTCTGAAATGTATATCTTATCAGTTTTTTTATTATGTTTGCAAATCATATTATATTATATACTTACTTACCTATTTATAATGATGTTTCAATACTTTTTGTTTTTTCCCCTTATCAATGTTATCAGTATTTTATTTTAGTTTTTAAGTTCAGTATACCAAATAACAAATTATATCTCATTTCGGTCCTTTATGGCGATGGTAAAGTGGTTGGAAATTGAAAAAAAAAAATGTCATATTTCGATTCTTAGGGTACGGATATGACGAAGATACATCACACATAGCATGTCGCACATTGATGTCACCTCCATGTAAAACAAATGTTTGGAAATAGAATAGAAAAAACTTTATTTTGAGTAATACACTGTACTTAACCAGATAATATTATAAACTAAACAAAGAGTAACTTAAGTACAGTTCTACGAAAAAAAATATTGCACTCAGCATAGTGTTGTCGCGGTAGACACCACAACGCTGATCTTTAGTACAACTCCTTTGAGAAATAGAGGTGCATACAGATGTTTCATCTATGTGCTCTGGCTTGTGATTGGTCAAATCAAGGTCAACGCGCCCCGTCTCGCTCGCGCCGCACTGCTAAGTACCTTCTTGTGCGATGTCGGTGTGCAATGCATCTTCGGCACAGCCGTATGTCATTACAATGTTTTTTGTTTCAATTTCCCGCCACATAGTCTTAAAATTATCACTATTAAAATTTAATTTTTTGAGTTTGTTAATTATTATTTTTGTTTAAATAACATTTTATTAGACGCATAATTTTTGATTTATTTGTTTAATTTAACATATGTTTTGTTAGATATTTAATGACAGTGATTTACTATTAAACGACCTTGTTTTTTTGTATTGGTGTTAAAGTTGCATTTAAGATAAGCATTTTAAAACAAATTCAATCAATGATTGTGTCTAATATTTAATCTTAGTTAACAAGGCTATTATGGTGCATATAGCGGCCAAACGCAAAATGCCTGTCGCTGATGTTTAATTTTTTTAATAATTGTTGTGTGACTCGTTTGCAAGTGAGTTTTTTTCTTTTTTAATTACTAAGCTTATCGAAAAAATAAAAACAACTAAACCAACTCTTTACCCAAACATGTGATGGTAACGTTTTTAACATCCTATGTTTGTTTATTTTTTAACGTAACTCGATAAGTATTTAACAGATTTTGATAAGTTTGAATTGGGTTAGCAACGACAAGGAATTTTCGTCTTTATTATGCCACAATGTAGGATTATATTTCACTTACAACCGATACACATAACACTTGACAATAATTTTCCATACAATAATTAATAAATTTTAGTTATAAGCGAAAGGTATTTTGCTTTAGGGCCCTACCTTACCGAGACGCCATATCGCCATGGCGTAGTCGCCGCCTACGTATCTGACTTAATAGTATTTAAATGTATGGTAGTTAACTAACCTGGCGACACGGTGTAGCGATGTCGAGTTTAATATGAATTAGTTGAATTTGTAGCTGGCGACATCTTCATGGCGTCTCTGTAAGTGGCCCTTAGGCTTCTCTAAGTGGCTTATATTAAATACTTTATAACTGTGATTAATATCAACGATGTATGCAAGTCGTGCTCATCGTACCACATGTTTCCTAAGCTTATGCACTAATTTATTTAATCAAAAGACTGTGAAACATAATTTAATGCCATTAAAACGATGTTAATTTACTTTACGAATGTTGGAACTTAGAGCAGTAACGTTATTGTCATTTATCATTTTAGTTCACCCACAACGAAGGGTTCGAGTTACAAAAGTTGTTTATTATAATGTAATATTACTCTACTCATGTTGTAAATATTGTTTATAATTATTTCGATAATTACATTTATTTATTTTATTTAAATTATGATTTATTTTTTTATTTTTTACCTAAAACCACCGAGGCAAATGACGCACCCACTCTTTATAATAACTGGAAGTAATAAGTAATAATCTAAACTGTAATATTTGAGACGTATGAATAGTATTGAGTAAGACATTGAAGCGATATCGTTGGAGAGGAGATGACGCGCGCGCGTGCGGGCACGTTTAAAGCGTACTGTTGCATGCACGCCATTCGCCGCTACAGAAGAAGATCATGATCCTTGTCTGCCTGTTGATACTGGCGTTGGTCGTCGTCGGGTACTTGAGCAGCTGGCTGATTCCGGCCTCTGGGTGATTTGGCTCGCTCGCATCGACCGCCCTATGCTCAAAGGTAATCTCCCCTGAGTGCATTGCGAGCGCGCGAGCTACACCCCGCTACGTACGTATGCGTAGACTCGCGCGCTCGCCCGTCTCTAACTAGACACTAATGTATGTTGTGTTTGTCCCCTCTGCAGAAGAAGATAATGATTATGCTGTGCCTCCTCGTTCTCTGCCTAATTGCGACCGGCTACGTCTATAACACGTTCTTCTAAACGGGTGAAGGGGCAGGTTTGAAGCGTAACAACGTCTATTAGACTTTTGATATAATCAATCAATTGAAGTAGAATATTGATACGGAATGTTACATTCATTAGAGTGCGCCGCAACTGTGATGGCGAATCATCCTCATTTGGTCCAAAATTCGAATTCGGATAATTTTAACTATAATCATATGATTGGGGTTTGAAATTTGCATGCGTCATAAATTAAGGATGATGAAATAACGTAGACAGTACACATCGCATCTAGCATACAATGCATTGAGGCTGATATTTGCTCGAAGTTCAGGATATAAATCGGTCTTATTCACAAAACACTTACAAATGTAACTTTTTAAACTATAATTTAATTTTAATTGCACAGATTTGTTGAAAAATGTTTAATTTCCTTAAGACACTAATATATCCTGAAGTAGCTTTGCTGTAAAATACAGTCTGAACCTTAATTAGACATCTTTTTCTATAAAATATAGCACTTTTTATACTATAGCACAATTTTACTTAATATATGTATTTAATTTTCGGCCTTATTGCAATTTTAATATACAGGGGTACGTCACTCATTACGATTGGATACATAACAATGATGGGCTATCGAAATATAATTTATCCCTTTAACCTTGATAATAATAATAATAATGTCATTTATTTCGGATAATTACAATTCCATTTGTTAGTAAAACTTAGACCTAATGTTAGTAGCAATCAAAATGTCAAATCAAAAATTCATTCAATAAAATAAAAATAAAACCAGGTCAATGATACACTAGATTGTGTTTAGTGATGAGAATGTCACGAAAGTGCCTCTGAATAGGTGACTTGATGCTGGCTGTAAATTATTCTAATTAAAAAAAAATATTCCAATTTTCGGTAAAAATAATGATGGCAAGGCTATAACTTAGGTAAGCATAAACACTAATAGAAAAAAAAACTGGTTGCCTGTAAAGTCGGTATACGGGCGAAAGTTTTACGTGACAACAATACTGTGCTCGAGTGGAAGGGACGCGTGCCTTTCACTTTTTATGTCTGTCTCTCTCGCTCTTAGGCGGGCTAACCATGCCCGCGTGCCTCTCACTCGCTCTCATTGTGAGCGCATAACGTGAGCGGAGCGTAACGCAGTTTCTTGAAGTGTCACCCGGCAAACCAATTTATAAGACGTTGTCACGTCAAAAATATTATAAAATTCTCCGTTTTTTCTAGAATACAATGAAATTAATAGTACATATTTAGTGAACTAGATGTGGAAAAAAGATAGAAGCGTTTAAAGTCACGTATTTTTCATTTTCTTTACCAGCATCTGACGCTATTACACATATTATAATAATATGAACTTCAAGAACCAAATCTTGCAATGCAAGCAAGTATAATTTTTGTTCAAAGTTTTACCATTATGTTTTAAAGCGATAAAGCTGTTTTCATTTACTTACTAAATTCTTTGATTAAAGTGTAAATTATAGGTACTTAATTAGCCTATTAAAGTAATGAATCCAGTTGTTAGGGTGATGTACCTTTTGATTATGACACTGTCACAAGGTAGAACCACAGTACATTGTAGGTAGGAAGGTTTAATAGTACTTAGGCAGAAAAGTAATTAGTCTTTTAACATGTAGAAGATATTATTTGCTAATTATAACCTATTGGCAAAAGATAATAGGTTCCTACAAATTAATTGCAAAAAACAACATATTTTTATTAAATGAATTGGTTGGAAATAACTATTACGTCTGTTATCTTATCTATGAGATATTTATCTTCTAAAAATTATTTTATTATAGGCATTAGGGTTAAACCAAAAATACCTCTCTTGTCTATTATAAAAATCCATGTAGCACCTAAACAAAAGAAAAAGTAACATAAGGTTTTGGCATGCTTATTTAAATTAGGGTAAGTACAGCTTTTTTTAGTTTTATTAGGTTAATAGTAGTGTTTGTATGTTTTTTAATGCCTCTCTTAATCCCTTCAGGTCCGTCAAGCAAAGTTATCAAGCGACGCGCATATTTGGTGCCTGCATCCCGCCTGGCAAGACCGCTTGCCACCGCCCAGCGATTCACGATATCATAGTCATAATATTTGTCTATAGAATTAATACATATTAAGATTCACAAAACTATACTCAATTATTATCGTACAACGCTACTGTTTCGGACATTTCGTCGTAAATAATACGGTACATTCAATCGATACCAATCGTTCGATACAGTCGGCTGTTAAATTTAGCTTGTACATTTTACATGTATTTATTTAAATCAATATGTTAGCATGCAATAATCAAATATACATATACCTACATTAATGCATATTATCAAATTAAACACTATTCACTGTCATCTAGTTTTCTCATATATGTACCTATTTAGGTGAGATATGTTCGGAATTCTATTAGTTTTCTATCAATGCATATGACATCCATCGTTTACCTATGAATGTTCAAGTTTGATTATATTACAATGTTTAAATATAGTATGATGTACTTACCTAATGTATTTCACGGTATATAGAAGGATACCACGATATAGTGTTATCTAATAGATCTCTTACAACAACTTTAATATTAAAAAACGATTCTTCTTTATTAGGGAAGAATGATCGTAATTACTACATTTTATGAGTATTACGATGCGTTCGTCGGATACAAACATGCATAACAATCAGTATTTTGAACCGGGTGTCGGTAATTCGTATCGTATCCTCAGTAATGGAATGGCTTAGTGTTATGTATTGTATCGTATGACCGTTATGTTCAAAATGCAAGTGCCTACGTGTACTTGCGTGGAGTGGGCGAGCGTGCGCACGGGCCGGCGCGCAGGGGGCGGGGCGAGGGTGCGCCGGCGCAGGGCAGCACGCACGCGTGTGCAGCCATCATATCGCGCTCGCATGGCGCCGTCGCGTCACCACAGCAATAAACGTTCGGATTACAATCGTAAAAATTGTTTTAAAACTTTCGAATGTGTGATAGTAGATGCAGTTGTTGTTTAATTAACTTTATTATAATGAATTGTTATTGTGGGTGTAACTTTTAAACGATAAGAGTACTTTAAAGTTTTCAATATTTATCGTACGTATTTATAGTTCAGAGGAGATGAAACAAACTTTCTGCGCTTTTCTATCATGTTTATAGTTGAGTGAAATTGAATTATTTTATAATTTATGTTATACCTCTTAAGACGCTATTCGTTGTACAGTAAAACATAATGTAGCTGTTTTAGCTAGGATAACTTTTTTAATAAATTCGAAACTGAGTCTTCAGCAATATTTAACGATATCAATCAATATTTCCGTTTCTAATATTATAATACTTTACTATGTACACAAATGTAGAAGTACCTAATGATAACATTCGATAAACTAAAGCACCAAGATGTTTAGGATTTCCTATAGGAAAACAATTTTGGACGTAATTATAATACATTCACGATATGTGAATGATTGTTGGTGATGGATAACATATTGTTGTTGGAAGTAGAAGTGGAATTATCGGACGTTGAACGAGACACTAAACTAAAGGATAACGGCACTAAGGAACCTGAGGGTCGAGAGGTCGCCTCTCACACTCTGGATCGCGAGGTGGTTACACTATCATAGTTCGAAGATAATTAAGAACATGAAGCAATGTTAATTTTAACATTTATAGCGTAATTAGATTTTTATCCTTAAGAGTAGGATTTCATCTAGTTGCCTTCGTAACGGTAGAGAAATTAGGTGATACCTTTTCTCTGTTAGCTTGTTCACATCTGTCATAAAGGTCAGTCGCATTATTCCACTGGTCGGTCGGTCAATTGTCTCGCTTGTGTTGTTGCGAGCGAGCTAACGCTCATACTGTACTACTGTCACTCACTATCTACTGTTCCCACATCGCAATCGCGCTGACACTAGCTAGATTCATCTTGATCATCATTTAGTATTAATGTAAGGATAAATACTGGCCTCGCGGCGAGGCTGCGTACCTGACACCAATGTAACGTTAATGTTAGCTAACCGCGGTGCGGTGCGATGGAGACTATCGCACAAGATGCGCGCGCGCATGCGTGCGTGCGCAGTGGACACGGGGAGGGCTCGCTTGCGCTCTACACTCTCTGTGTGCTCGAGCCCTTCCAATCCGATACTTAAATGTAAATTAAATTGTTAGAGTAGGTATAACCGAACTTCTAGTCAGCTTTTGATGATCTCTTTATTATTCTGATTATATAAATCTTAATATAACAGTTGTATGTTCTGTTACTAGTGTACTGTACATATATATGATAGGTCTCGGTGTTGAAGGTGTGTCGTTGCGCGGGCGCATGGTCGACGACGCGCGTCCGCGCCGTTTCGTGCGCCATCTAGTGCCGCTGCGTTATAAACTCTCATAAATGACGTGAAATCATAGATATTTTCATAATCAATAGTATGCATATTGTTGATTGGATTGCTAATTTTGTATAAGTACACAATTAGTATAGTTTATATACTTATGTGTCAATTCTTATAGCATTTTATTACATTAACAAACGATAGCTAGTAAGTGTTAAATAAAAGTAATCCAAATATAATTACAAAATGCAATGCCGTTTTAATTAGGCTTCTTCTAAAACTGTTATGTTAAAAACGGATGAATGAAGTTTAATAATACTCACAGACCTACTAAACGTTCATAACATTTACCCTTGTTGTGTGCGCGCGTATGGTGCTTAATTGATTTAATACCCATTGGTATTTAATTAATAAAACAAAATGAATATGTAAGTACCACCTTTACCTTCTTGTTAACATAATCTTATGTGAAACCGTATTGAAATGTAATTGTTCAACATCATAAAATTACAAGATTGGTGAATTTAAAGAACAACGAACATTCGAAATGTAATTTTAAGGTACGCGAATGACTAACGTAATAATATCTATAAAACTTCATTTATTCCTATCATTTATTTGGGCATAATTATCTTGTCATGTCTTCACTTTTTGCAAATTTCTCGTAGTATCCGCGTCACTAATGATAAGTCTGATCATTGTGGAACGGTTAAATTATCTATATAATTATTACGGATTGTTGCGAAGTGAGCTTCAGGGACTTTCGTATTTGTTAATGTCGATCTTGGACCGGGTGATATAAAGTCTGATTTCAGGATAATTCAAAAGCCTTGGCTTATGTGGCGACATCGGTGTTAGCGTGTTAAAAGTAAAATCTCCCGGTCCACAATATTTCGTGCCCACAGTTCGCATCTAAAGAATCAATTTGCTAAACCCCCACAGCCACAGACTTACATAATAATTAAAAATAATATACTTACATTTTATTCTTTACAAGTAGAGTCGCTAGACTTCAATTTGTAGTTAAATGTTCGTAATCTTACGATTTCCACAATTTGTGCTTTGTTCTTTCTGACTCTTTGATGTTGCTTGGCGTTGAATAATGTAAAACATTATAAATATTATAGAGTTTATATAACTATTTTTTATTTTAAAATCATTGTTATTTTTTGAACATGTTTTAGTTTAGAAAATTGTTAATATAGTTTAGTAAATTGTTCCAATGTTTCTTGAACCTACGTGTTTGATTATGTACTTATTTCATGATATGTTACAAATTGTATTCCTGTATCTTATATTTGTCTTGTAATCTTATTAAAGGAACAATATTCGATTACAGTTGCGTAAACAAGTTAATATATTTACAGTGATATTCTGAACACACTTGTAAAATTCAATTTAGATTGGTTTTATAGTCATATTATTCTGTAAGTAGGTTATCAATCTGAAATTCTCTCATAATTATAAAATAAACTGTGTTTTCTGCTGTATTAAGTTGTATTTATTTGGTACTTCCTTTAGCTATCTACTAACTTCAATCAATCGACTTGGGGCTCTATTTTTGTATCGCTCGTGTGACATAGCTTCGTCGTATACGCCTACAAGTCATGCGACTTCCAAAACGCATTACACCAATTTTCTGTATTTTTGAATCGTTCGTCGTCTTTTGAAATGTCCATTTTTATTCGTTTTACGCAGATAATTAAGAAACCGGTAATTACCGACGCACGTCCTAATTAATCCCAAAAGATATACCTACTTAAATATTTTTTGAAAGATCGTTTCCGAATGTTTGACTTTGATTGTTTGACGTTTATTCTACCACTCGCCTGTCGGCGACGAGTGGTGGAGACCACTCGTTACGATCGAGCGATTCAAAAATAGCGAATTTCCGATGTCGAACGAATATCAGTAGAAATCGAGCGCTCGACGCGGGGCGAACGATTCAAAAATAGGGCTCTTGGCTGCACTATCATTGGCTTTGCTGTGATTTAAGTTACCTACCTAATAACTTCTAGGATGGCTAGGTATGTCTAGTCTATGTACTTGTACGAGTTAAAAAGCTATTCAGTGTATCAAAATGAATATCATTTAATTTAAAGCTACTACAAGAGAATACCTTCCTTTCCTGCACTGGTTTGTAATACTATTTATTTCTTTAAATAAATGTTGCATACAGTGCCACCAGAAACGAATTTAAGAATATCAATATTTGAGGCGAAAATTGAATCAGCACCCCTCTTCATTGTGTATAGAGGGTTTTCTGCCTCTCAGCTGGCAGAAAACCGCCTGGCGGTTTCTTCATACATTTTTAAAATGGCGCCATCTGTCTGCCAGTTGATGAAGTATTGTATTTTTGACTTAGAAATTTTACATATAATTTTAGTAACCCCCAGCGCCATCTGTGTTTTATTTAATATCGCCTACTGAGAAGTCCTACCCGGTATTTGTTTTGGTTATCTGTCCCGGAAGTGTGCGGATGATCTTAATATTAGATAGATGTCAGTGTCACTACTGTCACTGTCAGTTTATATTTTTTGTCAATGTCATGTCATGGCAGCGATTCTCTCCTGCGTGCCGCTTCGTTGTTTTTTCGTAGTTTTCTAAAAAATATTACAGAAAAAGCAATTAGTTGCCGACAATTTTCAACGTTTGTGTAGTGTATTGTCACATAAATATAATCGTTCCATCTTTTTTGCGTTTGGGTAAAAATGAACGCACCACCAACCTTTGAATCATTTCTTCTGTACGATGGTGAAAAGAAGTAAGTTTTTTATTATAAAAACCTTAGAATTGACGATAAATTAGTGTCTTTTTAATTTACAACATTCATTTCATTTCCAGGGTACAGAAAGAAGAAGATACAAAGGTTACAAATGCCGCTATTTTCACTGTAAATAAAGAAGACCATACTCTAGGAAACATGATTAGACAGTAGGTTACCTACGTTTACCTTCTACTTTATTGTACCTGCTTAATGCATATGTGAATAGGAAGCCCTTCGGACACCAGGACTAGGAAAGCCATTACCTAACATTAAAACTTAACCTCTTTATCTATACTAATATTATAAAGCTGAGAAGTTTGTTTGAACGCGCTAATCCCAGGAACTACTAGTTCGAATTGAAAAATTATTTTTGTGTCGGCTACTTTTTATTTTGATATTCCCACGGGATCTGGAGTTACGCAGATGAAACCATGGGGCGCAGCTAGTAATATAGATTTGTGTTGACAGCTAATTAATTGGTACTATATTTTATATTTCAGTCAGCTGCTAAAGGACCCTAAAGTGTTATTTGCTGGATACAAAGTGCCCCATCCTTTAGAGCATAAGTTTGTGCTCCGTATCCAAACAACATCAGACTACACACCTCAAGAAGCTTTTATGAATGCCATTACCGATCTCACATCTGAACTGTCACTGTTTGAAGAAAGATTCAAAGTAAGATTGAGTAGTTTATTTGATCGTATCTGTGCTTTGCAGTTACCCAAATGATTCCCGTTTTTTTATTACAAATTATAAGGTTAGCATTTGACCAGTATTACCAGACGGATTATCATACGGACGGTTAATCCATAGGTAGTTACCTAGGTTAAATTTACTCTAATCAAAGCTGTTTAGTGCACTAGTTTCAGTGGTGTATGCCCGTTGTCCCCATTGACTCTGTCCCCACTGAATGAGGACAGCGGAACTCAAAAAAAAAGATTAAAATTTATTTCTGTTGTCCCTATTGACGCTTTCCCAATATATAACGTGAAGTTATAAAATGTCCTTTCCATTGGAGCATAGTGAACATAACACAGTGCGGGGTGGTGGACCAACTAAGGAATGTGAAATATATTATTACTAGCAACCCGCCCCGGCTTCGCACTATATACACTTTCGGCTATATTATACATGTATTATACATAAAAACCTTCCTCTTGAATCACTCAATCTATTAAAAAAAGTTCTTAGTTTTAAAGATTTAAGCATACATAGGGATATAGAGACAGAGAAAGCGACTTTGTTTTATACTATGTAGTGATGTTTACAATGGGTGAGGCGCCAACATAATGTTATGTTTACAACCTACGTATTGTTTATTTGACGACCCAGTTAGCACAATGGTCACCATGCCGGACTGCCAAACACAGGGTCGCGGGTTCGATTCCCGCCTCAGACACGTATTTATGTTTAGATATTTGTCTGTGGTCTGGTTGTTTCTATGTATTATAAGTATATATTTACAAAAGAAAAGTATATAAGTAGTATATCCGTTGTCTAGCACCCATAACACAAGTCTAGTTACTTAGCTTGGGGCTAGATGGCGATGTGTGGATTGTCCTGCAATATTTATTTATTTATTAAATTCATTAATTTAATACTGTTATTCTCTACATGTCATAATGAGATGTAGCTTGTTGTTGTTGTTGATTTCGCACCACTGAATAAACAACGGGTGTTGATCCCTTATGTCTATTTGTTGATTCAAAAATTAATTGTACGCTAGCTGGCCTCTCTTTCCCATCTATGTTTGATAAATATTATTTTCCGATATTTTTTCTGTCTTGATAAGACTAAAAAACTATATATTTTTTATATACTTATCTAGTTTTTAACCAACTTCAAAAAATTAAGAGGTTGTCAATTCCTATGTATTTACCGATTATTACGTTTATTTTTAGGGTTCTGCCCGCACCTATATCAACAAGATAAGCCTATGGGCGCAAACGTGCGTTTTCCGTATGCGGTTATCGCGTGCGATTCCAATTCGGAATTCCGCTCGCCTAGCGCATACGTACGGTTTTTATCTCAGAAACTATTGATCCTAGATTGATGATCTCTTTGCAGAAGTGATAGATCTCATCAAGATCTTCATTTCAGGTGACAGCTGTCAAACTTAAAACGGCTATATCTCAGAAACTATTGATCCTAGATTTATGATTTCTTTGCAGCTCTTTTGTTACATAATATAATTTAAAAAAACCGGCCAAGTGCGAGTTGAATTCGCGCACAATAGTTATGGTAACCTTAGCGATAGAATACTAAAAATCACTGTGCCGTCACTGTGTCGTCACTGAGCTGTGCGGATAGGCCTTTACACAGGTGAAACCGCGGGGTATTACTATGTTTAATATTTAGAGGTCAAACAAGGATCTTTCTAGTTTAAATTGTACTAAGTAGTTTGTAAATTCAGATCAAATATCATTTTATTCTATGATCTCATAATTTTATCATTATTTCAAAAATTTACTTTCTAAGAAAGTAAATTTTTAGGTAAAGTTACTTAGAGAAAGCAAAAAGGTATGACTGGCTATCGCTGCCGTTGTAGAACAAATTTTACCCATATTAAATTAAATAATACTGTTTATTAGGAAAAATTAAAGGAAAATGAAAATGGCAATAAATATCGCTTCGAAATTACCGCGGATCAAATCAACATGGCCGATGGGCTGCCGTTGCGTGTAAATAAATCCTACTATCACACTGACAATCGAACTTTTTTTGATATATAACAATTTTATTATTCTCGTACAAATAAGTAAAACTAATCCCTAAAAATTTCAAAAATCTTAAAAATATTGTGATTTCTATTAAAACAGTTTTTTTCGGCTATAGGCATATTATTTTTCTACCATTATTTATATAATTAAATGTCTTCGGACTGGCAATACAGTTGGAAAGGGTACACTTACACTCTTATCTCCATCCCTCTCGGACCGAAATTCTCTGAGTTTGTGATTTTCTAAAATAAACCATATTTCTTCTCAAATAAAATTCAATGTTAGTGAACTTAGCAGAGCATTGTCCAGCAGATCAAAAATAAATGTGAGTTCTTATCGCATGCAGATGAGTTCTACAGTTCCTGATACTTTTTATGAATAGTTCTGGCGTTTTTGCCGAGATTTTTTTTTTTCAAAATGATCTGCTAACTTCCCGTAGCAGATCATTTTACAGCAGATCAAAAACAAATGTGAGTTCTTTTAGCATGCAGGTCTGTTCTACAGTTCCTGATACTTTTTATGAATAGTTCTGGCGTTTTTGCCGTAAAAAAAGTAAATTGACAAAATAATCTGCTATTGAAGTTCGATAAGTTGACAAATACTATTTTTATAGTTTCAAATTATTTGAAAGGCTGGAACTCTTCTTTTTTCCACATATTCGTATTAGAACTGCAGCCTAGAACTCGATTCGAGATCAGAACCCTGTTCCAAGTGCCAGCAGATCATGTCAGAACTCTTAGATCATGTCAGAATTTTTCACAAGTCGAAAAGTCAGATTTGCAGCGTTTCAAATGACATAGGACGCTGGAACTCTTTCGTTTTAGTTAGTTCAATATCAGAACTGCAGCTAAGAACTCGATTCGATCCCAGAACTCTCGTCCAAGTGCCAGCAGAGCATGTCAGAACTCTTAGAAAAAACTTCAACGGTCAAAACTTTTCACAAGTCGAAAAATAAGATTTGCAGCGTTTCAAATGCCATAGGACGCTGGAACTGTTTCGTTTCAGTTAGTTCAATATCAGAACTGCAGCAAAAAACTTGATTCGATCTCAGAACTCTCGTCCAAGTGCCAGCAGAGCATGTCAGAACTCTTAGATAAAACTTCAACGGTCAAAACTTTTCACAAGTAAAAAATAAGATTTGCAGCGTTTCAAATGACATAGGACGCTGGAACTCTTTCGTTTTAGTTAGTTCAATATCAGAACTGCAGCTAAGAACTCGATTCGATCCCAGAACTCTCGTCCAAGTGCCAGCAGAGCATGTCAGAACTCTTAGAAAAAACTTCAACGGTCAAAACTTTTCACAAGTCGAAAAATAAGATTTGCAGCGTTTCAAATGCCAAAGGACGCTGGAACTCTTTCGTTTCAGTTAGTTCAATATCAGAACTGCAGCAAAAAACTTGATTCGATCCCAGAACTCTCGTTCAAGTGCCAGCAGAGCATGTCAGAAATCTTAGATAAAACTTCAACGGTCAAAACTTTTTACAAGTCGAAAAATAAGATTTGCAGCGTTTCAAATGACATAGGACGCTAGAACTCTTCCGTTTTAATTAGTTCAATATGAGAACTGCAATCTAGAACTCAATTCAATCCCAGAACTCTCGTCTAAGTGCCAGCAGAGCATGTCAGAACTCTTAGATAAAACTTCAACGGTCAAAACTTTTCACAAGTCGAAAATAAGATTTGCAGCGTTTCAAATGACATAGGACGCTGGAACTCTTTCGTTTTAGTTAGTTCAATATCAGAACTGCAACCTAAAACTCGATTTGATCCTAGAACTCTCTTCCAAGTGCCAGCAGAGCATGTCAGAACTCTTAGATAAAACTTCAACGGTCAAAACTTTTCACAAGTCGAAAAATAAGATTTGCAGCGTTTCAAATGACATAGGACGAAAGAACTCTTTCGTTTTAGTTAGTTTAATATCAGAACTGCAACCTAGAACTCGATTCGATCCCAGAACTCTCGACTAAGTGCCAGTAGAGCATGTCAGAACTCTTAGATAAAACTTCAACGGTCAAAACTTTTTACAAGTCGAAAATAATATTTGCAGCGTTTCAAATGAGAAAGGACGCTGGAACTCTTTCGTTTTAGTTAGTTCAATATCAGAACTGCAGCTTAAAACTCGATTCGATCCCAGAACTCTCGTCCAAGTGCCAGCAGAGCATGTCAGAACTCTTAGATAAAACTTCAACGGTCAAAACTTTTCACAAGTCGAAAAATAAGATTTGCAGCGTTTCAAATGCCATAGGACGCTAGAACTCTTTCGTTTCAGTTAGTTCAATATCAGAACTGCAGCAAAAAACTTGATTCGATCCCAGAACTCTCGTCCAAGTGCCAGCAGAGCATGTCAGAACTCTTAGATAAAACTTCAACGGTCAAAACTTTTTACAAGTCGAAAAATAAGATTTGCAGCGTTTCAAATGACATAGGACGCTAGAACTCTTCCGTTTTAGTTAGTTCAATATCAGAACTGAAATCTAGAACTCGATTCGATCCCAGAACTCTCGTCCAAGTGCCAGCAGAGCATTTCAGAACTCTTAGATAAAACTTCAACGGTCAAAACTTTTCACAAGTCGAAAATAAGATTTGCAGCATTTCAAATGACATAGGACGCTGGAACTCTTTTGTTTTAGTTAGTTCAATATCAGAACTGCAACCTAAAACTCGATTTAATCCCAGAACTCTCGTTCAAGTGCCAGCAGAGCATGTCAGAACTCTTAGATAAAACTTCAACGGTCAAAACTTTTCACAAGTCGAAAAATAAGATTTGCAGCGTTTCAAATGACATGGGACGCTAGAACTCTTTTGTTTTAGTCAGTTCAATATCAGAACTGCAACCTAAAACTCGATTTGATCCCAGAACTCTCGTCCAAGTGCCAGCAGAGCATGTCAGAACTCTTAGATAAAACTTCAACGGTCAAAACTTTTCACAAATCGAAAAGTAAGATTTGCAGCGTTTCAAATGACATAGGACGCTGGAACTCTTTCGTTTTAGTTAGTTTAATATCAGAACTGCAGCAAAAAACTTGAATCGATCCCAGAACTCTCGTCCAAGTGCCAGCAGAGCATGTCAGAACTCTTAGATAAAACTTCAACGGTCAAAACTTTTCACAAGTAAAAAATAAGATTTGCAGCGTTTCAAATGACATAGGACGCTGGAACTCTTTTGTTTTAGTTAGTTCAATATCAGAACTGCAGCTAAGAACTCGATTCGATCCCAGAACTCTCGTCCAAGTGCCAGCAGAGCATGTCAGAACTCTTAGATAAAACTTCAACGGTCAAAACTTTTCACAAGTCGAAAAATAAGATTTGCAGCGTTTCAAATGCCATAGGACGCTAGAACTCTTTCGTTTCAGTTAGTTCAATATCAGAACTGCAGCAAAAAACTTGATTCGATCCCAGAACTCTCGTCCAAGTGCCAGCAGAGCATGTCAGAACTCTTAGATAAAACTTCAACGGTCAAAACTTTTTACAAGTCGAAAAATAAGATTTGCAGCGTTTCAAATGACATAGGACGCTAGAACTCTTCCGTTTTAGTTAGTTCAATATCAGAACTGAAATCTAGAACTCGATTCGATCCCAGAACTCTCGTCCAAGTGCCAGCAGAGCATGTCAGAACTCTTAGATAAAACTTCAACGGTCAAAACTTTTCACAAGTCGAAAATAAGATTTGCAGCGTTTCAAATGACATAGGACGCTGGAACTCTTTTGTTTTAGTTAGTTCAATATCAGAACTGCAACCTAAAACTCGATTTAATCCCAGAACTCTCGTTCAAGTGCCAGCAGAGCATGTCAGAACTCTTAGATAAAACTTCAACGGTCAAAACTTTTCACAAGTCGAAAAATAAGATTTGCAGCGTTTCAAATGACATGGGACGCTAGAACTCTTTTGTTTTAGTCAGTTCAATATCAGAACTGCAACCTAAAACTCGATTTGATCCCAGAACTCTCGTCCAAGTGCCAGCAGAGCATGTCAGAACTCTTAGATAAAACTTCAACGGTCAAAACTTTTCACAAATCGAAAAGTAAGATTTGCAGCGTTTCAAATGACATAGGACGCTGGAACTCTTTCGTTTTAGTTAGTTCAATATCAGAACTGCAGCTAAGAACTCGATTCGATCCCAGAACTCTCGTCCAAGTGCCAGCAGAGCATGTCAGATTTCTTAGATAAAACTTCAACGGTCAAAACTTTTCACAAGTCGAAAAATAAGATTTGCAGCGTTTCAAATGACATAGGACGCTAGAACTCTTTCGTTTTAGTTAGTTCAATATCAGAACTGCAGCTAAGAACTCGATTCGATCCCAGAACTCTCGTCCAAGTGCCAGCAGAGCATGTCAGAACTCTTAGATAAAACTTCAACGGTCAAAACTTTTCACAAGTCGAAAAGTAAGATTTGCAGCATTTCAAATGACATAGGACGCTGGAACTCTTTCGTTTTAGTTAGTTCAATATCAGAACTGCAGCTAAGAACTCGATTCGTTGAAGTTGAAGTTTTTTCTAAGAGTTCTGACATGCTCTGCTGGCACTTAGACGAGAGTTCTGGGATCGAATCGAGTTCTAGGTTGCAGTCCTGATATTAAACTAACTAAAACAAAAGAGTTCTAGCGTCCTATGTCATTTGAAACGCTGCAAATCTTATTTTTCGACTTGTGAAAAGTTTTGACCGTTGAAGTTTTTTCTAAGAGTTCTGACATGCTCTGCTGGCACTTGGACGAGAGTTCTGGGATCGAATCGAGTTGTAAGCTGCAGTTCTGATATTGAACTGACTAAAACAAAAGAGTTCCAGCGCCCTATGTCATTTGAATCAATGCAAATCTTATTTTTCGACTTGTGAAAAGTTTTGACCGTTGAAGTTTTATCTAAGAGTTCTGACATGCTCTGCTGGCACTTGAACGAGAGTTCTGGGATCAAATCGAGTTTTAGGTTGCAGTTCTGATATTGAACTAACTAAAACAAAAGAGTTCCAGCGTCCTATTTCATTTGAAACGCTGCAAATCTTATTTTCGACTTGTGAAAAGTTTTGACCGTTGAAGTTTTATCTAAGAGTTCTGACATGCTCTGCTGGCACTTGGACGAGAGTTCTGGGATCAAATCGAGTTTTAGGTTGCAGTTCTGATATTGAACTAACTTAAACGAAAGAGTTCCAGCATCCTATGTCATTTGAAACGCTGCAAATCTTATTTTCGACTTGTGAAAAGTTTTGACCGTTGAAGTTTTATCTAAGAGTTCTGACATGCTCTGCTGGCACTTAGACGAGAGTTCTGGGATCAAATCGAGTTTTAGGTTGCAGTTCTGATATTGAACTGACTAAAACAAAAGAGTTCTAGTGTCCCATGTCATTTGAAACGCTGCAAATCTTATTTTTCGACTTGTGAAAAGTTTTGACCGTTGAAGTTTTATCTAAGAGTTCTGACATGCTCTGCTGGCACTTGGACGAGAGTTCTGGGATCGAATCGAGTTTTAAGCTGCAGTTCTGATATTGAACTAACTAAAACGAAAGAGTTCTAGCGTCCTTTGTCATTTGAAACGCTGCAAATCTTATTTTCGACTTGTGAAAAGTTTTGACCGTTGAAGTTTTATCTAAGAGTTCTGACATGCTCTACTGGCACTTAGTCGAGAGTTCTGGGATCGAATCGAGTTCTAGGTTGCAGTTCTGATATTAAACTAACTAAAACGAAAGAGTTCTTTCGTCCTATGTCATTTGAATCGCTGCAAATCTTATTTTTCGACTTGTGAAAAGTTTTTACCGTTGAAGTTTTATCTAAGAGTTCTGACATGCTCTGCTGGCACTTGGACGAGAGTTCTGGGATCGAATCGAGTTTTAAGCTGCAGTTCTAATATTGAACTAACTAAAACGAAAGAGTTCCAGCGTCCTTTCTCATTTGAAACGCTGCAAATATTATTTTCGACTTGTAAAAAGTTTTGACCGTTGAAGTTTTATCTAAGAGTTCTGACATGCTCTACTGGCACTTAGTCGAGAGTTCTGGGATCGAATCGAGTTCTAGGTTGCAGTTCTGATATTAAACTAACTAAAACGAAAGAGTTCTTTCGTCCTATGTCATTTGAATCGCTGCAAATCTTATTTTTCGACTTGTGAAAAGTTTTTACCGTTGAAGTTTTATCTAAGAGTTCTGACATGCTCTGCTGGCACTTGGACGAGAGTTCTGGGATCGAATCGAGTTTTAAGCTGCAGTTCTGATATTGAACTAACTAAAACGAAAGAGTTCCAGCGTCCTTTCTCATTTGAAACGCTGCAAATATTATTTTCGACTTGTAAAAAGTTTTCACCGTTGAAGTTTTATCTAAGAGTTCTGACATGCTCTGCTGGCACTTAGACGAGAGTTCTGGGATCGAATCGAGTTCTACATTGCAGTTCTGATATTGAACTAACTAAAACGAAAGAGTTCTAGCGTCCTATATCATTTGAAACGCTGCAAATCTTATTTTTCGACTTGTGAAAAGTTTTGACCGTTGAAGTTTTATCTAAGAGTTCTGACATGCTTTGCTGGCACTTGGACGAGAGTTCTGGGATCAAATCAAGTTTTTTGCTGCAGTTCTGATATTGATCTAACTAAAACGAAAGAGTTCCAGCGTCCTATGTCATTTGAAACGCTGCAAATCTTATTTTTCGACTTGTGAAAAGTTTTGACCGTTAAAGTTTTTTCTAAGAGTTCTGACATGCTCTGCTGGCACTTGGACGAGAGTTCTGGGATCAAGTCGAGTTCTAGGTTGCAGTTCTAATATTGTTCTGACTAAAACAAAAGAGTTCCAGCGTCCTATGTCATTTGAAACGCTGCAAAGCTTACTTTTAGACTTTTAAAAAGTTTTGACATTATCTAAGAGTTCTGACATGCTCTGCTGGCACTTGGACGAGAGTTCTGGGATCAAATCGAGTTTTAGGTTGCAGTTCTGATATTGAACTGACTAAAACAAAAGAGTTCTAGCGTCCCATGTCATTTGAAACGCTGTAAATCTTATTTTTCGACTTGTGAAAAGTTTTGACCGTTGAAGTTTTATCTAAGAGTTCTGACATGCTCTGCTGGCACTTGGACGAGAGTTCTGGGATCAAATCGAGTTTTAGGTTGCAGTTCTGATATTGAACTAACTTAAACGAAAGAGTTCCAGCATCCTATGTCATTTGAAACGCTGCAAATCTTATTTTCGACTTGTGAAAAGTTTTGACCGTTGAAGTTTTATCTAAGAGTTCTGACATGCTCTGCTGGCACTTAGACGAGAGTTCTGGGATCAAATCGAGTTTTAGGTTGCAGTTCTGATATTGAACTGACTAAAACAAAAGAGTTCTAGTGTCCCATGTCATTTGAAACGCTGCAAATCTTATTTTTCGACTTGTGAAAAGTTTTGACCGTTGAAGTTTTATCTAAGAGTTCTGACATGCTCTGCTGGCACTTGGACGAGAGTTCTGGGATCGAATCGAGTTTTAAGCTGCAGTTCTGATATTGAACTAACTAAAACGAAAGAGTTCCAGCGTCCTTTCTCATTTGAAACGCTGCAAATCTTATTTTCGACTTGTGAAAAGTTTTGACCGTTGAAGTTTTATCTAAGAGTTCTGACATGCTCTGCTGGCACTTAGACGAGAGTTCTGGGATCGAATCGAGTTCTAGGTTGCAGTTCTGATATTAAACTAACTAAAACGGAAGAGTTCTAGCGTCCTATGTCATTTGAATCGCTGCAAATCTTATTTTTCGACTTGTGAAAAGTTTTTACCGTTGAAGTTTTATCTAAGAGTTCTGACATGCTCTGCTGGCACTTGGACGCGAGTTCTGGGATCGAATCAAGTTTTTAGCTGCAGTTCTGATATTGATCTAACTAAAACGAAAGAGTTCTAGCGTCCTATGTCATTTGAAACGCTGCAAATCTTATTTTTCGACTTGTGAAAAGTTTTGACCGTTAAAGTTTTTTCTAAGAGTTCTGACATGCTCTGCTGGCACTTGGACGAGAGTTCTGGGATCAAATCGAGTTCTAGGTTGCAGTTCTGATATTGTTCTGACTAAAACAAAAGAGTTCCAGCGTCCTATGTCATTTGAAACGCTGCAAATCTTACTTTTAGACTTGTGAAAAGTTTTGACATTATCTAAGAGTTCTGACATGCTCTGCTGGCACTTGGACGAGAGTTCTGGGATCAAATCGAATTTTAGGTTGCAGTTCTGATATTGAACTGACTAAAACAAAAGAGTTCTAGCGTCACATGTCATTTGAAACGCTGCAAATCTTATTTTTCGACTTGTGAAAAGTTTTGACCTTTGAAGTTTTATCTAAGAGTTCTGACATGCTCTGCTGGCACTTGGACGAGAGTTCTGGGATCAAATCGAGTTTTAGGTTGCAGTTCTGATATTGAACTAACTAAAACGAAAGAGTTCCAGCGTCCTTTGTCATTTGAAACGCTGCAAATCTTATTTTCGACTTGTGAATGGTTTTGACCGTTGAAGTTTTATCTAAGAGTTCTGACATGCTCTGCTGGCACTTGGACGAGAGTTCTGGGATCGAATCGAGTTCTTAGCTGCAGTTCTGATATTGAACTAACTAAAACGAAAGAGTTCCAGCGTCCTATGTCATTTGAAACGCTGCAAATCTTATTTTTTACTTGTGAAAAGTTTTGACCGTTGAAGTTTTATCTAAGAGTTCTGACATGCTCTGCTGGCACTTGGACGAGAGTTCTGGGATCAAATCGAGTTCTAGGTTGCAGTTCTGATATTGTTCTGACTAAAACAAAAGAGTTCCAGCGTCCTATGTCATTTGAAACGCTGCAAATCTTACTTTTAGACTTGTGAAAAGTTTTGACTTTATCTAAGAGTTCTGACATGCTCTGCTGGCACTTGGACGAGAGTTCTGGGATCAAATCGAATTTTAGGTTGCAGTTCTGATATTGATCTGACTAAAACAAAAGAGTTCTAGCGTCACATGTCATTTGAAATGCTGCAAATCTTATTTTTCGACTTGTGAAAAGTTTTGACCTTTGAAGTTTTATCTAAGAGTTCTGACATGCTCTACTGGCACTTGGACGAGAGTTCTGGGATCAAATCGAGTTATAGGTTGCAGTTCTGATATTGAACTAACTAAAACGAAAGAGTTCCAGCGTCCTTTGTCATTTGAAACGCTGCAAATCTTATTTTCGACTTGTGAAAAGTTTTGACCGTTGAAGTTTTATCTAAGAGTTCTGACATGCTCTGCTGGCACTTGGACGAGAGTTCTGGGATCAAATCGAGTTTTAGATTGCAGTTCTGATATTGAACTGACAAAAACAAAAGAGTTCTAGCGTCCCATGTCATTTGAAACGCTGCAAATCTTATTTTTCGACTTGTGAAAAGTTTTGACCGTTGAAGTTTTATCTAAGAGTTCTGACATGCTCTGCTGGCACTTGGACGAGAGTTCTGGGATCAAATCGAGTTTTAGGTTGCAGTTCTGATATTGAACTGACAAAAACAAAAGAGTTCTAGCGTCCCATGTCATTTGAAACGCTGCAAATCTTATTTTTCGACTTGTGAAAAGTTTTGACCGTTGAAGTTTTATCTAAGAGTTCTGACATGCTCTACTGGCACTTAGTCGAGAGTTCTGGGATAGAATCGAGTTCTAGGTTGCAGTTCTGATATTAAACTAACTAAAACGAAAGAGTTCTAGCGTCCTATGTCATTTGAATCGCTGCAAATCTTATTTTTCGACTTGTGAAAAGTTTTTACCGTTGAAGTTTTATCTAAGAGTTCTGACATGCTCTGCTGGCACTTGGACGAGAGTTCTGGGATCGAATCAAGTTTTTAGCTGCAGTTCTGATATTGATCTAACTAAAACGAAAGAGTTCCAGCGTCCTATGTCATTTGAAACGCTGCAAATCTTATTTTTCGACTTGTGAAAAGTTTTGACCGTTAAAGTTTTTTCTAAGAGTTCTGACATGCTCTGCTGGCACTTGGACGAGAGTTCTGGGATCAAATCGAGTTCTAGGTTGCAGTTCTGATATTGTTCTGACTAAAACAAAAGAGTTCCAGCGTCCTATGTCATTTGAAACGCTGCAAATCTTACTTTTAGACTTGTGAAAAGTTTTGACATTATCTAAGAGTTCTGACATGCTCTGCTGGCACTTGGACGAGAGTTCTGGGATCAAATCGAATTTTATGTTGCAGTTCTGATATTGAACTGACTAAAACAAGAGAGTTCTAGCGTCACATGTCATTTGAAACGCTGCAAATCTTATTTTTCGACTTGTGAAAAGTTTTGACCTTTGAAGTTTTATTTAAGAGTTCTGACATGCTCTGCTGGCACTTGGACGAGAGTTCTGGGATCAAATCGAGTTTTAGGTTGCAGTTCTGATATTGAACTAACTAAAACGAAAGAGTTCCAGCGTCCTTTGTCATTTGAAACGCTGCAAATCTTATTTTCGACTTGTGAAAAGTTTTGACCGTTGAAGTTTTATCTAAGAGTTCTGACATGCTCTGCTGGCACTTGGACGAGAGTTCTGGGATCGAATCGAGTTTTAAGCTGCAGTTCTGATATTGAACTAACTAAAACGAAAGAGTTCCAGCGTCCTTTGTCATTTGAAACGCTGCAAATCTTATTTTCGACTTGTAAAAAGTTTTCACCTCTGAAGTTTTATCTAAGAGTTCTGACATGCTCTGCTGGCACTTAGACGAGAGTTCTGGGATCGAATCGAGTTCTACATTGCAGTTCTGATATTGAACTAACTAAAACGAAAGAGTTCTAGCGTCCTATATCATTTGAAATGCTGCAAATCTTATTTTTCGACTTGTGAAAAGTTTTGACCGTTGAAGTTTTATCTAAGAGTTCTGACATGCTTTGCTGGCACTTGGACGAGAGTTCTGGGATCAAATCGAGTTCTAGGTTGCAGTTCTGATATTGTACTGACTAAAACAAAAGAGTTCTAGCGTCCCATATCATTTGAAACGCTGCAAATCTTATTTTTCGACTTGTGAAAAGTTTTGACCGTTGAAGTTTTATCTAAGAGTTCTGACATGCTCTGCTGGCACTTGGACGAGAGTTCTGGGATCGAATCAAGTTTTTTGCTGCAGTTCTGATATTGAACTAACTGAAACAAAAGAGTTCCAGCGTCCTATGGCATTTGAAACGCTGCAAATCTTATTTTTCGACTTGTGAAAAGTTTTGACCGTTGAAGTTTTTTCTAAGAGTTCTGACATGCTCTGCTGGCACTTGGACGAGAGTTCTGGGATCGAATCGAGTTCTTAGCTGCAGTTCTGATATTGAAATAACTAAAACGAAAGAGTTCCAGCGTCCTATGTCATTTGAAACGCTGCAAATCTGACTTTTCGACTTGTGAAAAATTCTGACATGATCTAAGAGTTCTGACATGATCTGCTGGCACTTGGAACAGGGTTCTGATCTCGAATCGAGTTCTAGGCTGCAGTTCTAATACGAATATGTGGAAAAAAGAAGAGTTCCAACCTTTCAAATAATTTGAAACTATAAAAATAGTATTTGTCAACTTATCGAACTTCAATAGCAGATTATTTTGTCAATTTACTTTTTTTACGGCAAAAACGCCAGAACTATTCATAAAAAGTATCAGGAACTGAAGAACAGACCTGCATGCTAAAAGAACTCACATTTGTTTTTGATCTGCTGTAAAATGATCTGCTACGGGAAGTTAGCAGATCATTTTGAAAAAAAAAAATCTCGGCAAAAACGCCAGAACTATTCATAAAAAGTATCAGGAACTGTAGAACTCATCTGCATGCGATAAGAACTCACATTTATTTTTGATCTGCTGGACAATGCTCTGCTAAGTTCACTAACATTAAAATTCATTTTATAATGATGTAAAATGTCCGGTGAACTTTCTAGTTGTGAGGTACGAACGTCTTTTATGTTTATAACACACACAACCCCCGATTTTTTCAGAACAAGTTTTCCGTGCTTCCTTATATGATTCGAAATCACAGTTCGAAATATTTTTCAGTGGTTTATATACAAATAATCTTAGTACCTATTTTGTACAAAACAGTTCCAAGAAACAATAGAAAATATCATTGGCCAATGACGATCCCAATAGCACAAAGCCGTGGTTTGGGGATGTGCGACAGAGATAGATACACACGCTAGGTATACAGGAAAGAAAGAGACGACTATCTCATATTGCTTATGCTTCAAATCACGGTACATACAGGGGTTTAATATCGGATTCTTTTTTTGTGGGATACCTTCTTCTGAGTTCTGATAGCCTAGTACTTACGGACCAATTACTAGGAAAGTGATGGTGGTGTGTGTGTACGGGCTTGCTCTTATACGAAGCAGTATACCTCCTACAGAGTTCTTACATCCTAGTACAAAAATCCTATTAAATCGTGTGCCGTGGGGAACACTTTTCGTGGTTCATTGCAACAAGCTACGTCTCATATGAGATGTAAGGATAACCCGTTTTTTGTGGGAGGTATAATAATTAGTATGTGAGCAAGCGCTTTTGCACACTACCACCCTGAAGAAAGAGAGAGGTAATTAAATATATATGATTTATACCTTCTACTAAGTTCTGATTGCCTAGTACTTTTTACAAACCAATGGCTACTTTATGCAGAAGGAAAAGTGGTTTTGGATTCGTGGTCGGTTGCAATGCAACTAAAATAATGTTTTTTCTTTATTCCCAACATCTCCTTTATGATGTAGGGAACACTTTTCGTGGTTCGTTACAATAAGCCACGTATAACCCGTTTATTTAATACTTACATACAGGGTTATGATTATAACATTACTAGGGACCCGCCCCGGCTTCGCACGGCTATATTATGTATAATTATACATAATATAAACCTTCTTCTTGAATCACTCTATCTATTAAAAAACAGCATCAAAATCCGTTGGGAAGTTTTAAAGATTTAAGCATACATAGGGATATAAGGACAGAGAAAGCGACTTTGTTTTATACTATGTAGTGATAGTGATGTTGGCACCTGTAGCCCATTGTAAACATAATATATTCCACGTTACCCACCCCGCACTCGTTCCATGTTCCAATGGGAAGGACATTTTATAACTTCATGTTATCCCCCATAACGTGAATTCACCCAGCCAAACAGTGGAAAGTGATCACAGTTTGAGCTCTGTTCGGAACCTTAAATGTTTTGAGTATTTTTGTTTAGAAACTGATGTTGTATGTTTTCTTTTCAGGAAGCTATTAAGGAGAAGAAAGAAGGCTTAGATTAATGATTTAGAATAAGGTTACTTAAGTGTTAGTTTTAAGATTGACTATTTTTTTAAATAAATGCAATAAATGTATGGTGGATGTGTGGTTTCCATTTTTAAGGTAGAGGACCTATGTAAGATTGGTTTAAAATTAAACAAAATATAGTACAATTAATTTTATTGTTTATAAAATAGGATTTGGTGTTTTAATATTATCAATTTTATAGAATAATAGTTAAAATCATGATTGTGATGATAATTATAAATTTGTGCCGTGTAAAATATACTTCTCAATAAATATTATAGCCAGATAACATGTAAGAGAAGTAACCGTAACCAAATTAAATGATGACCCGAGGCTATTATGGCTAAAGTAAACTTTTCTAACAAGTGTTAAAGTCAAAATGATTTATTAGAATTAATCAAAAAACTTTTACAATAGAATTTATGAGTTAAAACTTTCCTCATAATCACAATAGCCTCAGCCCACCTTACATATTTCAACGTTAAAAAAATAACATGCAAAATTAAACTTAAAAATAAACAGGTCAAAGTTGCTTATTTACAAACAGTAAAACATTGATACCGTTAGGTAAATAAATAAATAACTAACAAAGTTTAACAACAACAACGGTAACATTAAAATAAAGTCAATAAATTAGTTTAAAAAGTTTCTTCTTCATCACAGTTTTCTGTAGAATGTCCAAACACTGAAAAGAGGAAAAAATTATTAGAGTTTTTTAATAAATTAAAAGCATTGGGCACCATAGACACACAAAGTCTTAGCTAAGTCTTAGAAATGTATCCGTCAGCTATCGAGGGTTAATTGACATGTTTATTAGTTTTGCTATAGGAATGATGTCAGGAAAATTACCCCTAGTCCTAGTTGCAGAGAGATAGTTTATTAATTTCGCCTCCTTAGTGCGAAAGAATATGCAATATTGTTATTGGCCACCATGATTACTTTGTCTCGTACCACTAGTGTTGGAATACAGTATAACCTTTTAAAGCCAACCAGCAAACGTTTTGCCATTTATAAAAAAAAATAAAGGAATAAAATTGATGTTGTTCGATTCTCAGACCTCACAAATACTATAGGTACACAAAAATTTCATACAAATCGGTTCTGCCGTTTAGGTGGAGTTTGACAACTAACACCGCGACACGAACATTTTATATAATATATATAGGGATATTACATGTTCATTAAAGAAGTCAGGTAAAGACAGTTTGAATGTTGACAGGTAGAATAGAGCTAAGTAAGTACCTACCTTCACAAATATCGCAATAAGGCCGTGGCGCGGGTCGTTCCTTCTTAGGCCCTGTGGAAGGCGGAGGCACGTCGGGCTCCGCCGACTGCCGCGGACAGTCTTCAGTATCGTGCGCGTCGAACACGTCACAAATGTCGCAGAAGAGACGCGGCGCTACTGCGCGGGGTTTACGGCCGTTACTGAAAAGAAAGAGAACTACAAATTAGACCCTGACGAAAAAAGGTGTATTTTATACTAACTTTCCCCGCGGGTTTTGTCCCGATACCGCAGCATAAAGAATAGCCACATATTATATCAAAAAGATTGAGCAACAAACAAACAGATTCGCATTTATATTTTACTAATATTTTATGTGAAAGTTAGCATATTAGGTGGTTTGTTGTTACTCCTTCACGCAGAAACTATTGCGATGAAACACAGTATGGGATATTGAGTCCCGGATGTGTGGGTGAAACCTCGGGGCGCAGATAGTTTTAAAATAAATATTAAAATTCGAATACTAAATCAAACGGGAGAAAAATTAAATTAGAAATGGTAAAAATTCAGTTATTTTTATTAAGGCTGTTTATAAATAAATAAATCATTGCTGCCAAACGTAACGCGCCAACAACAACAACCAACATTGTTGATTGTATCGAATATGTTTTGTTTTCCTCAAAACCTGAGATGAGATGGAATGTAGGTGAGAGATCTTTACCGATATTTTGGGGTAATTTAAGAAGAAAATTACTTGTAATTTCAAACTTATACTAGTTTTAAATCTTAATTTTAGGGCACCTACTATAGGAATTTTTTGGTACAAAGTCACGCCAAAATGTCGGTAAAAATCTCACCTACAATTCCATCTCAGCACTTATGAGAAAAACAAAACACATTCGTAACAATCAATAATTTTCACCAATGAAGTCGACGGGTACCGGTAATAACAAGGTCGTTGGCGTATGAACCCCCCATTATAGTTAGTTTAAGTTGTATAAAAACTACTTACAAGACGGTTGTTTCGTTCGCCGTCGAGCTTCCCTCCAAAGCTTGAACTCGAGCCATCAGCTGTTCGTTCTTACGTTGCATGTCCACTATCACAGAGTTCAGGAAGCTTACTTGCCCGTCCAGCATTTCCTTCTCTTCTGGACTCCTATAAATCAAATATTATAAACAAACAATCTGCGCTTTGCTGTTTCACCCACATAATAATTTTCTACGAAATTTTCTTAATGTTTTCTTACATAAGGACTTTCTCCTGACAATAACAAACACAACAAAAAAGAATTAGCGGTTTAGCTATTCTCGAGATTTGCGATGAGCCACACATTCAGCGATTAATTTTTATAATAGAGAACATTACTCTTTTTAATGTAGATAAAATAAAATGAGCACTGGATATTATAAAAATCTATACATTTTATAATAACTTACTGCTCTGGGCCAGCACTGTCTCCTTGTCCAAGCGATCCCATAGCGTTTTCGACTTTGCCCTTGGACTGAGTCGAAATTTCTTTTTGCAAAAGTAATTTCTCTCGTTCCGCAATTTCTAATTTCGCTTTATGATTCTAAAAAAATAAAAACGGTACATTTGATATGGGTTACAAAAAATAATAAATCAGTAAAAATAAATTTACAATGTAATCTAAAATTTACCTTTACGTCTTCTTCTAATCTTCCTATTAATTCTTCTTTCCTCATTAAGTCTTTAACTTTCTTATCAATATCATTTCGTAAATTATTTATCAAAGTTTCGCTATTCGCTAAGGACTCAGTGGACGTTTTTTTCGTATTCTGCAGTTCAATTGCCAACATTTCTAACTTACTTTCCTTATCTTCTGCACTAGTATTTTTGATAGCAACTAATTCTAATTTTTGAGTTAATTCTAGAACTTTTTTCTCGGCTTCGGAAAGTTTTTGTTGGAGTTCGTTTTGTCTTTCTTTTTCTGCTTTGACTTTGTCTTTTGATTCTTGAAGTGCTTTTTCGTATTCTGAGAGCTTGGTTTTAAGTTCGTGGTTGGCGCGTTTGCTCTCTTTCTTACTTTCATCGTATTGAGCTTGTAACTGTTTGTTCAAATCTTCATAATTCATTTTCTGAGCTTCGTTTATGTTAGTTAATTGTTTAATATCACTATCTGATTTGGCAAGCAATTGTTGTAATTCATTAGTCTTTGCTTGCAATTGTTTTAACTCTTCACATCTTTTTTCACTCTCAGCTACTTGGTTTTGTAATGTTTTCATTGTGTTGTTTAGAGATTCAATTTCGTTTTTATATTTTTCGTTTAGGTTAGAGTTTTCGCTGTGTAACTGCGCTATTAATGATTGAGTTTCATTCGTACCCATTTGTAAAGCTTCGTTGAGTTTGGTCAGTTGCGATTCCTTTTCCTTTAGCGATTCATCTTTGTTTGAAATACTTGATTTCATTTGAGCAATTTCTTCTTCGAGTAACTTTAGTTTATTGAGTTCAGTCTCGTTATTATCACTTTGAGATTTCAATAAATTAACTTTTTCTTCTAAGGATTTCTTGAGTTCATTATTATTACTAATATATTCGTTCAATTGCTGAATAATGACTCCGTGTTCTTCTTTAAATTTATTTAATTCGTTGACGGTTTCATTGTATTTCGCCTCGAGAGAAGTTTTATCTTGAACAACAGTAGACATTTCTTTACGCAACGATTCAAACTGGCTTAACTGTTCTTTTAACATCGATTCTTCGGCAGTTGAATTTGCTATTAAACTTTCGTATTTTTGCTTCAATGCTGACGTTTCCAAATTGGTATTGTTCAATTTTTCTTCGAATTGCTTCTTGATTTCCGTTACTTTGCTCATTTCGTCGTTAGCTTGTGCTATCTGTCGTTCTTTCTCCGCTACTATTTCGATATTTGATTTCAGATCAACTTCTAACATTTCTAACTTTCGGCTCAGTTCTTTGATATTATTTTGCCGTTCCTCTGCCAGTTCTTTTAATCGTTGTTCTTCTTCTTTATATTTACTGACTTCTCCATTTAGAGTGGACAGCTGATCCCGAACGATATTTAGTTCCGTTTCATGTTGAGTTTTCTGATTATTTAACTGAGCAGTCATATCGTCTAATACCTTTTGTAATGAATCTTCATGTTTTCTAGCTTCTTCTAGTTTATTATTAAGGTCATTTTGAGCTTCTGTCAATTGGTCTACTTTTTCCATTAATTTTACTTCAGATGTCGCTCCGTCAGCTTTTAAAAGTGATATTTCTTCTTTGTATTTATCTATTTCAACTTCTAACTTCTTTTGTATAGTTTCGGATTCAGTAGCTTGCTCTTGTTCTTTAATTTTAAGAGCTTCTATTTCACCTTTAAGAATTGAATTCTCATCTAGTAATCTATCATTTTGAGTTATGACATCTTTAAGGCGAGTATTCATTTCAATACTTTGTGCTTCTAATTCCTTGGCCTTGTTTTCTGTTTCTTTTAATTTTACGATATTTTCGTTAACCGAATCTATTAGTTGACTTCGCTCTACAGAGAAGTCTTCTTGAACTTTGAATAGTTTTTGTTTCAACTCTTGTTCTATTCTGGCGTAATTATTATTGGTTTCTCTGTTTTTATCTTTGATATCTTGAAGTTCCTTTTCCGTGTCTTTCAAATGTTGGGATAATTTGTTAAATTGTTCGTTAGAATCTGTCGTTTGTCCAGTAAGATTAAGATACTCTGTCTCTACTTTTTCCTTTGCTTTTTGTAGTTCTTCACATTTTTCTATACTACTCTGCAATTGACGTTTTAACTCCCCGATCTCTAACTCCATAGACGATACTTTAGTTTTCAGCTCATTGTTATTTTGTGTCAGTACAGTAATCGACTGTTTCAGTTTCTCGTTTTCCTCTTTCAATGATTTTAATTCGTCTGCATTTAAGTTAAACTGAGAATTGAGAGCTTCTAACTCTATTTTACTTTGGTCTAGAGATTGTTTATGGTTTTCTATTTCCTTCATTAGTTGTTCTATTTTAGTATTTCGATCATCTATTTCTTTCTTGTGCTCTTCCGCTATTTTACTATGTTTAATATTAAAATTAGCTGTTTCTTGTTCAAATTCGTCTTTCAATTTTATTATTTCCTTATCTCTTTCATGTATTGTTTGTTTATATTCACTTATAAGTTTATCTGTAGATTCTGTAGACGTACTCGATTCGGACAGTAATCTTTCGTAATCTTTTGATTTCGCGGATAAACTCTGTTGGAGCTCTAAGATTTCTGTTTTATTCTTTTCATTAATAAGTGATACTTCGTTCAATAAACTTTCATATTCATTAATCTTGTTAGAATATTCTTCTTTAACCCTTGTTATTTCTTCTTTTAGATTTTGACATGCAAACTCCTGTTTTCTTTTGGTGTCTTCTAACTGTTCCAAATCTAATACTTTGGCACTAAGTTCCATTTTAAGTTTAGTTATTTCCTTATTCAAGTTCACTTCGTGTTCTTTACTTACCCCTATTACTGAAATAAAATGAGAGAAACCGTTTTAATTCGTTTCTTATTTAATATAACGCACAGTATTTCATAAAATTTGTATAAAAAGTTACCTTTATTCAATTCTAACGTTTTATCATCGACGGTAGCTTGCAATTGCGTTAACTTAGTATTTAGATCTATAATTATTTGGCTATTTTCCTTATTCAGCCTTTCTAGGTTTTGTTTCTCAGTCTCGAGCTTGGACTCGGCGAGCTGAAGCTTCGCTGTTAGAACCGAGACTTGCGTCTCGAATTCTGTTTGAGCTATCGCCATCTTTGTTTTAGCTTCATTTAACGCTTTCTCCGATTCTGTCTTAACTTTGGCGAGTTCATCTGACATGCTTTTACCGAGAGAATCTTTTTCGTTTTCTTTCTCTCTGAGTAGAGCGTAGGCTTCGTCGAGGAGTTTTTGTAATTCAGATGATAGCGCTGAAAAAAGTGTTACATAATTAGTAAAATGGCAATAGTTTTTTGCAAGAAGTTTAGTCCTATATCACGAGACCCAGACCTTTGTAAAAGGCGTGCGTGGAGCGGAAGCCGAACACGTAGAGGCCATTTGCAATGACAAGTTTCATAGCAAAGTCACATGTAGATAACACTATAAAATGCAGCTAAGGACAACCCTAGGTTTGCATAGAACTATTGATAAACCACAGGAGGAAACTACTTGAGTTATTGTAGTGGTAGTCGACACCACTACAATAACTCAAGTAGTAACTAACGGTCAGTCGGTCGGTAAAATAACGGTCAGTTATTATTATTACTTTGTGCAGCAGTAAGTTCCTCTTTATGTTGATCAGCAGCGGCCGCAGCGTCAGCGGTCCTCTGGTCCTCGACTCCTCGCAAGGCAGCTGCCGTCGCTTCAGCACGAGCCAACTGTAGAGCCACCTCCGTTTCCAACTCCCTGATGCGTTGCTCGTGAGCTGTTCGCTGGCGCTGTTTATTAACAAATATATACGTATTTTATCATATAATTTTACGATTATCATAATTACTCTTTAGATGCGCAATTAAGTATGATATTGTGTATGTTTATTACTTCTTCACTGTTTGCACAACTGACCGATTGCAATGAAATTTGGTTGCTTTTAATAAATAAATAAATATTTCAGGACATATTACACATCGCCATCCAGCCCCAAGCTAAGCAACTTAATGCTTGTGTTATGGGTGCCAGATAACGGATAAACTACTTATATACTTTTTTTTTTGTAAATATATACATATATTATACATATAGGAAACACCCAGAACCAGAAACAAGAATTTATGGTCAGCATAAATACTTGTTCCCGGCGGGAATCGAACCCGCAACCTTCTGCGTCGCAGTCGGGTGTTCGCCCGACGCGCCACAGAGGTTTCAACTTGAAATTGCCTTAGACAGGACTTACGAGTAAAATCATGGGACGCAGCTAGTTCAATATGAAAACTTCAGGTTCAATAACTTTAAATACATTTTTTATACTTACTTCCATTGCTTCTTTGTATTTCTGAAAGAAAAGAAAAATAGTTATTTATGTTTTTTAACGACTTCAAAAATTGAAGTAAGGTACTAACTATTTCTAAGGTCCTCTTTAATAAATAGGGTTAAGTATATGAATAAGTTGATACAGGGTTACTGGCTCAACCTTACAAGGTTCAATCTAAAAATTACTCATTATTAAAATGAAATTCTTAATTATTTTAAATTGAATTCTTGTAATTTTTGCATTTTTATTTGCTTAGAAAATGGTACAATAAATATAATGGTACAATGTAATACTTATGCAATTTAATTGTTTTTATTATTTCCTTTAACTACTATTACAGTGCTCATTATTAAAATTAAATTCCTAGTTAATTTAAATTAAATTCTTGTCATGACTATGCAAATTGCATTAAAAAAATTGTATTCTTTATAACTACTATTACAGTGTTCAAGTCATTTATATATTATGAAATATGTAAATCTACTCACATTATAGTCTTCCTTATTAATATTCTCCTCTTCATTCCTAAACATGAGATCCTCAACCTTCTGCCTCTCATCCTCGAGCTGCTTGTTGAGCTTGTCCAGTTCCGCTTTAAGTTTACCATTTTCATTGGTTGCCTGGAATCAATATAATATTGCATTTAAACTCAGACTAATTTTTTTTCATTCAATAGAAGTCATGCAGTGCATTACACCACCTTGAAACGTCTTAAAAATTTAGTTAGGATGTGTGTCTTCGGAACGCGCCTACCATGAGAAGAAGGCACAAGAAAGTAATGGGGATTTAGTAACTATAGTTAGGTATGGTTGAGTGGTCGACAATGAGCCATAAAAAGTTTAGAATCATATATATCTGCCCCCATTTGTCCAAATGTAACTTCAAATATACCATTTGATAGGAAATTTCATTTGTTTTAAAGTGGCATGCTTATAATTCCCATAAAAAGTACACACTAAGCTACAAAATGTAATTTAAAAAAGTGGGAAAGTGGCTCATTGTTTACACCCAGTGGTACACAATGAGCATAGGGGGTGGTACACAATGATCCAGGTAGTACTCAATGGGTCGGTGCACAACAGTTGACATAGAATTCCCTATTATTACCGAAGAACTAATGAATAAGGAAACAAATATTAATCAGACTTAATTTTTTTTTATTATAAACCAAATATAAACAAAAATATTCATATTTTAAAAAAAGATTTAAGTTTTCGTGCCACAACTAATTAGTTGTGGCACGAAAACTTAAATCAATAGGTAAAATTATAGAAAAATATTTATTAGAAATATTCAACAGGAAAATATAAAGTATTCAAAACACAATTTCAATCTATTATTAATAAAATCGTATTGTTTTTTGGCAATAAAAGAAAGTTTTTCACAATTTTTTAAAACAGTTTGGCTCAAATCTTATCAGTGGCTCTTTTTTTATTTCGCGACGTATCTCTGTAGGGTCTGGTATGGTATGTGGGACTCCTTTGCAGCTTGTCAAATGTTATGACTATTCAAATGAAGATCTATAGCACGTTTCATTGCGACTGAGGAAATATCCACTAGGTCGAGGCATGCTGTAAAGAAATAAATAAAATATTCTTAGCATAAAAAGCAAGCAAACATCAGCTGTCGACACAACAACACAGGATCAAAAATTAAGATCACAAACAAAGCACTAGCATCTACATGCAGCATTGTATGCGATGTTTATAGGCGGTGCGTTTGTAGCGGTTAGTAGGTACCTTACCACTTCCTATTTTACTAACTTTAGGATTAATTAAAGCAACTTATTTGGTAAGAAACCATATACATAATGTATATTGCATACAATAAGCCACACGTAGTACTCAATGAGCCACTGTCTCATTGTTGACGTCTATACATTGGCCCAATGAGTACACCCCGTATCAAATAAAGTTTGAGATTATGTAGCAACCAAACGAAATACATGCCGGCAGTGGTAAAACTCTTAAATGAAGAACAATTAAACGTATATTATATGTAACGAACACCAATTATAATATAATTCATAAGAAATGAAATAAATCAAACGATGTACTTACATTTTTTGTTCGATTTCCGATATTAAAATTAAAAAATGCTACTGTGCCGTCCACTTCACTCAGGATCTCGTTGGAAACTGGGTAGTAAGGGACGTAGCTATAATGGCGTTCGTGTCAGCGTAATGCATACGAGCGGTAACCTCGCTTTTTTTAGTTAGGTGGGGTGGCTCATTGTTTCCACCTGGCTCACTGTTGCCCACCCTATGTAATATTAGAACTATCAACTACGCAAGCTAACTTTAGAGTATTATTCTGTGAAAGTGTAAAGAAAAGAATAGAAATCCTTCTTATTTGATGCTCGAGTCACGAGGTCACCGCGCATAAAAAAACTCTTTTTTCATGTTCCCAAACCCTAATGAATTAATACACATTAAACCATCCTCATGACACCGTCAATTGGTAACCGTACGAAAATTCGTTTATTAGTTTTTTAAATATTCGCGATCAGACAGACATGGTGGCGGGGCGTTGTTTTAAAATATTTTAGCATTGGCACCACACTCAGAAATTAAAAATACGATTGCTAGCTTCCAGCTACATTAGGGTCAGACCATGGAAGGTAATCTGCCGATGAAATACATGTTCTTGTACGGGATAAGAAGCAGCAAGTATTAAACTTCCTACTTTCGAGTCTGAATGACAATCCACATTTCCGGATCAGCGCTGACGGATTCACTGGTCCAAGGTATTGGAGAACACTTGGAGCTGCTCAAAAGTCACTAGTTCATAGAGAAAATAGGTACACAAGAATGATTGCACTGCGGTCCTCACGATACAGTTTTAAACAGAGCGGTCAGTTCGCAACTGGCGACTGCGGGCTTGCATCGAATTCATTTCCAGGTTTTTGGCGGTAGTAGTGAAAGAGTCTTTTCAAGTCTACCCGCAATCTTCGTGCCATTTTGGTGGATGAAGTTTTGCTACCCGCATTCCAAGGGTGCTTACTATACTTTATACCTATACGTCGATCTCGATTTCATCGGTTAGATATATCGTTATTAGATAAACGATATTTATAGGTACTAGTCCATTGAATATTTAACAGTACGATGACGGAACAAATATCGTGATTTATATTTACCGTAATTTAGGTCTATGTACACGGTGTACCTACCTAATAGTATATACACTTAATTTTTTCCTATAAAATAAGGTAGGAATTTAATTTCACCTGAGCTGCTTCTTTCTTAAGCTGAGTAAGCGCACTCTCAGCGCGGTCAGCCTGTAACGAGATCTTGGCCACTTCAGCGCGTTCGAGCTCTCTCTCCCTCATCAGACGCTCCAAATGCTGTTGTTTCTCTCTTAGCAACTCCTGTATATCACATTATGCATATTAAGGAAAATTGCATATTTTATACACTGAAGTGCCTATGTCCCTGTATGAAATATGCAAAATAAACTTCGCAGATATAATAACAGTAAATTACATAAAGATATGTAGATATTTAAAATATACCCATAATTTACCTAAATTACAGTTTTAATATCAAAATATGCAAATACTCGACAATACACCAATTTTCGAATTCAACATACTATACGTATAAATAAGATGCCAAAATCAATATTTATGTGAAAATAAAAAATAATTCTACAAACACAGGTCGCGTCGACAGTCGGCGTTCGCAGCGTCTCCAATCTTCCCGCGACCATGATCGGTGCAATTCGATCGAAACATCGGGTAAATATTATAAAACTACTCAGTAGATAAAACGCGATCGCGACCCATCTTTATAGAATGAATATTTATAAGTATAAGATTTACATTTAGTAGATTGTTATTACTAACTTATTAGGAGAATTATTACATCATCAAAACAATTTACGATGATGTCCGCACGTAAATAAGAAAAACATAATATTTCATGTGGTTTTTCTATACTTTATATCGTCCACAAGACTGATTCAATTAAGTTATAAAGACGTCACCAAACTGGCCTTGGAACATTCGCATGCTATAATACGATAAAATTAAACATGGCATGCAATTTACATAAATGTACCCTTACCTGTTTACATTAGATTGTGGCCCGCATTTTACGTGCCTAAACCTTCGAAAGATCTTTAGTTTCATCATATTTTTTGGTAGAGTTAATATAAATTAGGATATATTTCTTTCAATGAAGTTAATACTTTAAGGTTGACTTGCACATTGCTTGCACAACATATTAAAAGACCCACCTTAAACACCTTACCTTACCTACCTTAAACATGATTAACCAAACGTCAAAATGACAAACTAATTAAAATTTAGCTGGAATTTAGCTAATTTGTTTATGCACAATCTCATGCAAGCCTCCCCTAATCTTTTAAGAACAAAACATAAAGGATTTTGATATTGTATGTATGCAACAAAAACCCTGTAAGTACAACCTACTTAACATGACATTAATTAATAAAAAAATATATATTTGTGCATGAAAGTAACAGAATTATTTTAACTTAATGTAGTTTGGGAGATTACCCTAATTTACTGAAAAATAAAAGTACCTAGCCCAAGATGTGTCCATTATTGGCTGCGTGGCGTTAGGTAAATAACGTGTTCACATTTTGAAAATTCCCCAAACCCTGGTTAAATTACGGTAACTTTCCTAAACTCACATTGTTTTTTATTCCTTACTAGCTGCTCTCCGCGGTTTCACCCGCGTGATTCCCGATTCCGTGGGAATATCGAAATATAAAATAGCCTATAGCCTTCCTCGACAAATGGACTATCTAACACAAAAATATTTTTTCAATTTGAACCAGTAGTTCCTGAGATTAGCGCGTTCAAACAAACAAATTCTTCAGCTATATTAGTATAGATTTTTCATTTTTATGAGTAAGGTCCGGAGACCCTTACCTAAGAGAGAATACAGAGTTTTCTTCACACGCTGTATTTATTGAATACAACTTTCGTTGCACGGCGAGAATCGAACACAACACCTACCCGAAGAGCCGCCGAAAACTTTTGTACTATTATTTAACCTGAAGGTCAATTCTTGTAATTATAGCAAAATGTATTTGAATTGATATTTTAATTTTTATTTCTTTCGTAATCGGAACGCAATCGGAATGCAATGTTTGAATAATTTTATTTACGAGAAATGGCCTTCTGATTTTACCATAAAAAAGGGACTAGCGCGGGTAACCACAGATATAAATAAAATGTTAAACAAACTGTACGAATCTGTTTTTACTTAGTAATTTACACGTTATGAGTGTAGGAACTAAAGGTAACAATGTTTGTAACTTTATTGCATCGTTAGCTACGAGAGTAGGTACTAAAGTGTACCCGATTTATAACACAATAAACATTAAACTAAGTACCTTCATTTGTATTCTGACACCTAAATAGATAGGTAAGACTTACGTAAGTCTTGATTGGGGAACAAAAGTGCAAACCCAAGGTAGAGCTCTGAAACTGATGTTATTAGAACGTTTTCAACTAAAGATAGATAGATAGATAGGCCAATTCTCGTAAATAACATTCAAATTACATTACAATATCGTTCCGGTTGCATTTCGATTACAATAAATATGTTTGAGAATACCGCTGACTTTGAAGGTATTTTGAGATACTTTGAGTGTATTTTTTGTAATCGGAATGATATTGCAATGAAATTTGAATCTGCAGCTCGAGTTGAAGTTTAAAATCTTTAAACTCAATTACTAGTATTTATCAGACAAACATTATTAGATTGAAAACATTCCAATTATTATTAATTTTAGAACTCTGCGGTGGGTTTGCAATTTTATTGCCGACTGCACCTATGGTTTTAGATTCATAATAATAATTCATTAATTCATTCATAAAAAAAAATTCATTCATTCATTCATTCATTAGAATCGGTTAGACGAGTACGACTCCGGCCTTACTCTTGCAGGAACTAAATTACGAAAGTGAATTTCTAACGGATGTACCTAGTCTAACCTCTTTGGGTTATTAAGTTTATAAATAAACGAGAAAATCAGACAGGACAGATGGACAAGATCGCAGTAATCTTAAAATATAAAAATTATAACACTTTTGTTTCGTCCCCGATACAACCTACTTTATATTATACTAGCTGCGCCCCGCGGTTTCACCCGCGTAACTCCCGATCCCGTGGGAATATCAGGATAAAAAGTAGCCTATAGCCTTCCTCAATAAATAGACTATACAACACAAATATAATTATACAATTCGAACCAGTAGTTCCTGAGATTAGCGCGTTCAAACAAACTCTTCAGCTTTATAACATTCTATAGATTTATTTTCGTTTATTCCGTTATTTGTAATTTCTTTTATTTAATACCTACATAGGGTTTTTAACTCGAAGATTTTAACCGTTGAGTAGCTAGAGCTACCTAACTAAAGGTAGTTTTAGCCTACCTAAGCTTTTGGTTTGTGAATTATAAATGTACTAGGCACCTGCTAACTTGAAACCTCGCCTACGCGTAAGAAAACAATATTGATTTTCACGATAGACAAAGACAAAACTGTTGAGTTGAGCGAATTTTTTGAAATCTTTATTACTCTTTGAAGATACTTTAATTTAATAAAGCAAAAGTTTCAAAGACACCTAATAAAAATTTAGCACCTGAAAATTATGTGCTAAACTAGCGACCCGCTCCGGCTTCGCACGGCTATATTATGCATGTATTATACATATAAACCTTCCTCTTGAATCACTCTATCTATTAAAAAAAACCGCATCAAAATCCGTTGCGTAGTTTTAAAGATCTAAGCATACAAAGGGAAATAGGGACGGCGAAAAGTGACTTTATTTTATACTATGTAGTGATACGCGACTTACAAAATGACTTCATAGGTAAGTATTTCGATTTCTAACTTGGCCATTTTACGAATAACAGAAGAAAAAAAAAGAGTTTTAGATGAAAAAAAAAAATAGTCGGACGACAAATAGTCGTCCGACATTTGTCGTCCGTCAATAGTCGTCCGACATTTGTCGTCCGTCAATAGTCGTCCGTCAATAGTCGTCCGACATTTGTCGTTCGACATTTGTCGTCCGACATTTGTCGTCCGTCAATAGTCGTCCGTTAAAAAATACCATATGTACGTCTTAATACACTCACAGCCAAATTAAAAACAGTAGGCCCAGGGATACATTTTCGCCGCGCCGTAGAGAGGGGATAGCTGTCTACTCTCCATCCGTCTTACGCTTTTTCGATCAGGTCACGTGTCCTGACGCGAGTTTAAGATTTTATACCCATTACAGAAAAAGTGCTCAACGCCGCTAAAGAAGTTTCACTTCAAAAATGGTGGAATATGGAACACTTCGACATGGCCATAATTTATAAATTGAATAGAATAGAATAGACATTTATTGAAAAAGCACACGGACAAGAAACAAATATAAAAAAGGTACCTAGACATAATAACAAAGCAAAAAAATAAAAATAAAAATGAGAACAGAACAGACAGAATTAGAAACAATGTATTGAATTAAATAATAGGCATATAGTACCTACGGAAAACGGGATGCCGTGTGCTATCCCAAAAGGACCGACCTCAGCTGAAATGCTGCAGCAAGCTTATCGCTAGACTACAGCGCTCATTCAATTCAATTCAATCATCAATTGCTCATTTTCCATTCATAGAATAACTAAACCAAAACACCAGTAGGTGTTTATGATTCAAACCACATATGTTACCTAATAGTGCTAATCTTGGACTAGATGTTGTCATACTAATAAGTACTTACTTTAATTATCGTATCTGTGTCATAGTTCTTGGGAGTAGCATCTATTTCGTTTATATTGATCCAAAAGAATAATAGATAATTTTTGTAGTGAATTAATTTTTACCCGACTGCAAGGAAAGGGTTATGTTTTTCGCGCCTATATTGTATGAATGTTTGTATTATTGTTTATTCCCTCATATCTTCCAAACCATTCCATAGAGATCCCTTTCGGACGCTCTCTCCATACAAGCGTAGTCGACTGTTTCCTCCCTGGATAATGACACTAGAGCAAATATTATTGTGGCATAAAACTTATAACTGCCATGACCATGCCCCTATGTTTTGTTTTTCTTTTATTATTTATAGGTTTTATGCAACAAAAATATTTGCCCTAGTGTCATTATCCAGGGAGGAAAAAGTCGACTACGTTTGTTTGGAGAGAGCACCGGTATAGTAATTATAATGCACCGGGGTGCTTACAGTTTGCGAAGAGTGTATTTAATGCACCTAGGTGAATTAAGTTTACGACATCATATCTTTATACTTATGCAATAAATACATTGAAACAAAAAAATAATGTTACCTATTATTCTTATATCCAAATTCTAAACATTTGTCTAGATAAATAGCTACATTTACCTACTTATTTACCTATCGAGGAAAAACTCTTTATTTATATTGATCCTTTATGTTTTGTTCAAAAGATTTGTTTCTATAATAAACTACATATAGATTACGTACTTACTTACATGTATATATATATATATATATACAGGTGTAATATTTATATTGATCCTTTCTGCATGCATTACCATCACCTTTCGAAGCTAAGAATAATTGAGTTGGATATTAATGTGGAACCCACATAGCAACCTATTACATCGTGGAACCCTTCGTAATTTATACTAGCTGTAAATATATTATGTAGGTATTAAGGACCGAGTTGGCTAGACATACAGGGTGGTAGTTTTTGCATGGGTCAGTCCTCAGTCCAGGGTAGATCCTAAAAACACTGTAGCTACGATAAAAACGTTCTAAGGAGACCTCTTATTTTTCAAATTATTATGATCTGCATTAGTTTCTTTTTAAAAGTATATTTTCTGTAGGTACAGTCACATTACCAATTAGCTGAACCCCACGTGACCTAGAGTTCACTCACAAATCTGTAAGGTTGTAAAGTAATGTCACCTAATTCTGTTTTTTTTTTAACAATATAAAATACAAAACAATATATCTACATTATAAAAAAAATACAAAATAGGTAAATACTATATTTTTTACAGATATGCGAATGAGCTCTGAGTCACGTGGGGTTTAGCTAATTGGTAATGTGACTGTACCTATCTATAAAAAAAATATAAAAAGTTTTTTACATAAATTAATGTGGTTTCGTTTAAGGAAAAAATCACACTTAGAAACCAACAAAGGTAAGTAAGTGTCGGAAATTGCGCAAATAGCTAAAAACATTTTGTACTGTAATCAAATCAAACCCTTGTTCTTGTACTGCACCAAATTAAAAAAAAAAAACAGATGAACAAAGAGAGTGATCTTATAAGGGTTTCTTTTTTTACCTTGTGAAATTTAAAAATAAAACAGATGAACAAAGAGAGTGATCTTATAAGGGTTTCTTTTTTTACCTTGTGATGTACAGAACCCTAAAAAAGTAGAGGCATAAATTGTTATAAAAATAAGGAAAGTTCTCTTTAGAACGTTTTCTCGTAGCTACAGCGGTTTTAGGACCTGCCAAATTAACCACCCTGTACATCTTTAGGGAGTTTCGATATCGACCGTAAAGTCTAGCATGACCTAGCGTCCTCCAAACATAATTAGCGGACCAAGGGCGCCGAAAATAAAGTCAAGGCCGCCAAGGGCAACATTGAAGGGTACGTAGGTAGGCTCTACGTGTAACTTATGGCTATTACGTAGGTACCTCATTAATCACCAAGTCAAGGCGAGTCATGCCCACACACCCGCTGTGACTCTGACAACAACCAAGCTAACTCGCTAACTACAATATTAGTGCAATAAAACAACACAATCTCATTAACACTTTATTCACTTCAACCGACAAAAAGGACAGGTAGAATAAATACACGGAAAAATTATTAATTTTTATTTTTAACATGTCAATTGTCAAACCTTAAAAATTAGCCACTAATACAAAACTACGTTACATATTAATTAATAAGTTAAAAAATGTTAATAACCTACTTTTTGAGAAGTCGGTTAAGAACTATCTAAAAGCGAGTGGAATGTTCATTGTTCGTATAGTTAAGGCGCAAATAGGAGCCAAAAACAAAATGTCTTTCACGTATAAAATGTTGATTAAAAATGGAAAATTGTTAAGTGTAGTTTTGTGTACCGTTTGTACCTTTAGCTACATTTTGGTATAATTTTAAAGACCAAAATTCACAGTCGTTTCTAAGTTTACACAAGCTTAAGTTGAAAAAAGACACCTGACAGGTGTTTTTTGACTTAAAGGATCTTTAATTTATATAAAAACTAGCTGCGCCCTGCGATTTCACCCGCAGGAATTCGGAATCAGCAGTAGTCTTTCTCTGAAACGACCACTATGCCAATTTTCATCCAAGTCGATCCAAATGTTTCACCGTAAAAAGCGAACAAACAAATAATTAAACAAACTTTCGGATTTATAATATTATTAAGATTTGAGTTTTAAGAAAAAAGCTTTCTTACAGACGGTACAAACAACAACAATTTTCAATATACTAATTAACAATTTCAGTTATTATCGGCAGGCACTTTGCGTTTGGCCCCTATATGCACCTTAATGAATATCATGAATTATCTTACAGGCACTGGTTTCATTATAAATACGCAGAAAAAAAAGGTTTCTTGAAGTAAGAAATAATCCTCTCCTTAAACGCTAGAGAATAATTTCTTGGTTTCATAGTAAATATTCTTGAAAATAATAAGCAGTATTTTTTAATTTAACAATATTGCTTTTAAATTAAGAATACTGCTTTTCATTATAAGATTGTTTTACTAAAACCAAGAAATTATTCTCTCGCATGTATAGGGATAAGATTATTTTAATGTTTCAAGAGACTTTTTTCTGTGTTCTTCACACACACGAGTCGTGGTAATTAAATTGATAATTATTTAATCAATAATTACGTAATTATCACAAAAAGTATACAATTTGGAGTATACTATCAATAAATACCAATAAAAATATATAAAATGCAAAAAAAATATGTCGATAAATATCACAGTTTTTGCCTATGAATTGGGATGATGAAAAAATATGATTAAATGGATTTACAATTTGTATGAAAATACTATTTTAATTGGTGTATTGTCGGTATTATTTAAGGGGAGCATGTAAAAAATAACTTTGTACTATTTAGTGCGATTTAATTGACAAAATATTGTCTTTTTACATGGTATTCTATAAAAAACTATAGATTTAGAAAATAAACTCTAAGTTTAAGTTTAGTTATGTTAAGTAAACTCTTCAGAAAAAAAAGTAAACGTTTAAAAAACCATTCGTTGTTTATTTAAAAAAACAATGCAATTGGCATTCCCATATCGACGACCCGATAGCTTTATTCGACACACGTGTGAATTACGTCAGAACTTGAAAAAAATATTATTTTTTCCAGAAAAATTGGCATAGGCTAGTTGCACGTTACAAGTTGACAAAAAAAAAGAATCAGAAAAATCGGTTCATAAACAAAAAGTTATGCCTAAACAGCCATATAAAACAAAACAAATATACAATCGAATTGAGAACCCGATTTCTTTGAACTTGGATAAAAATAAAAAGAGTAGTCTTGAATATGAACTGAGAAACCGTAAGAAATCTAAATTTTGGTATACTAAAATTGAGATTTTTACTTTCTGCATATACTTCGCTCAATTAAGGATTAAGTTTTAAGCCCAAATATAACGTGACCTAAAGGCCCTCGCTTATTTGGGGATCTGCAAGTCACGAGTATTTAGGTATCATCTAAGCGCACTTTATCTTAGACCGCATCGTCACTTACAATCGGGTGAGATAATTGTCAAACGAATTCGTTACCAACATCAACTTTTGTAACAGTGCAATTTGAACCAGTTTCACGGGGAAAATATAAATAGAGTAAGATCCAGTCTACCACCAAATCTTCGTGATTTTATTAAAGCTGATAATTTCTCAGCGCATGCCCAACACAGCCATTTGAAAGAAATCGCCAAGGTTTTGCTACCTGATCTCCAAGCTCTCTAAGCCACTATGGTCTGAACTTCATAATTGCACGTTCATAACTGTGTTGGGGGCATGCGCTGAGAAATGAACAGCTTTTATAAAATCAGGAAGGTTTGGTGGTAGGCGAGAGGCTCTAATATTTTGATGTAAAACACACGTATATGATGTTTGTTTATCGAGCGGCGATAGTGGGGTACTGTACCTGGAGCGCATTCTTCGCCGAGACGGGGGTGGAGGATGCCCGAGGAGCGCCCACACGCTGCACCGTGCCGTTAGTGACAGTGCAACAAAACATGGGGAGCGAAACAACACACGCGTTAACGCAATGCTACTTTATGATGTACAATGTGAAAGGATCTTTATATTGAACGAAAAAAATTAACGCGTAGGTACTGCCCTTTACCTAAAAAAAAGTTTTTTTATACTGTTTTTTTGATAGGTTTTAAACTGTCTAAAAAATATCAGTAAAAACCCTTGGTAACAGATAGATAGGTAATTGATTTCGATTCTATCAGTTAACACAAGTTTGCGTTGCATCGCTTTGAAATCGCATAGTTTAGTTATACTATGCGATTTTAGATTTAAAATAATTTAAAGTTTCAAGTAGTTACAAAATAGTAATAATAATTAAAATAATAAGAGTAAGATCATGAAAATAAATAATTCTGTGAATAATTTTTTTTTTAAATTAATTTTTACTGCGTTATTTATGCGGTAATTTCGCTCAATATAAAAGTCCATTAATTTCAAAATTGTAAGGGAAAAGTTTTCTCCTATTCAATTAATACATCATAAAGTAACTAAATACAATCATTATTTTATTATTATCATTTAAATGTTATTCAATAGATTTTTTAAAATAATGATGGTACTTTGTCAAGGCATTTGAAGTGTTAGAAAAAACACGTCCAACGCCAAACTGCAAAATAATTAAGCTCAAAAATCTATTACTTACTATGACTAAGTATATAATATTATGTAAATATGGAATTTGTGATATTGTATGTCTGTCTGTCTTGAGCATTATTAAATGGAAATTATAAAGATTTTTATAAAATTTAATTATTAATTGGCAAATATATATTATTTAATTATTCAAAAGTGATTATTTTATTTACAGTGAATAATTTTATAATCTTATATATAAAAATGAATCGCAAAATGTGTTGGTAAGCGCATAACTCAACAACGCCTGGACCAATTTGGCCAATTCTTTTTTTGTTGTGTTTGTTATTGTCAGGAGAAGGTTCTTATGAAAGAAAAAATTAAGGAAATTTCGTAGAAAATTATTACGCGGGTGAAACCGCGGGGCTCAGCTAGTTATGAATAATAATCAAATCGTCCACTTTGTAGGTGTCAAAAAATGATTAAAGTTTTGGACAGACTAATAAATGATTGCTAAAATGTTCTACCCTGTAAATGGTATGTCATAATAAATAGTAGGTGTAATAGAGTCGAGGTGCATTTAAAGACGGCACAACTACGTTAGTCGGCGTATGCAAATTTATATGTTAATAAACACTCGGTCACTCACATATGAAATGTAGCTAATACTGGCTATTGCCTTAAAAATAATATCACAGCCGAAACAATTTAGGTATTGTACGTATTTTGCAGTCTCTATGAATAATCAACTAATAAAGGAAATAAGCTCCAACTAACAAATAAGTTCTCGATTCACTACAGAAAATAGTGAAACGAAAACCAAATCAAATAAAAAATTGCGAAATTATGTATTAGTAACTTCAAAACACAAGGGCCAAACCAAGGAGTGCCAACTACAGACAAAAAAACCGATACTCATGCACACTGAAGCGGTTTCTACATAGATAAATAACCAAGACTGTTGCATGTCGCGCTCGCCTTCTCATTTAGAGCATTTGATTAGAGTTTAACGAAGCCGACCGACGACGTCCGCGTCGCCTTAACGATGATATCAGTTTTATGGGTTTTAAGGTGGACGCAGATTGATACGCGCCGAACGCGTCGAATTTTTGCCGTCCACGGAAAAAGGTACCTTATAATAATAGAGATAAGGTATCCACATTTATATTTCCGATGACGTCATCAGAGTCGTTCGCATCGTTAGAGGCGGCTGACTCTGAAATAAATAAATGAATAAATATACCTTATCTCTATTATTATAAGGTACCTTTTTCCGTGGACGGCAAAAATTCGGCGCGCTCGGCGCGTATCAATGTGCGGGCACCATTAGGCGCCTGTTAACTTGGAAATACCAGGGTCGATACGCGCAAATAACAGTACCGAAACGTGCAATTACAGGACCGGAGTACTACCTCCAGACCGGGAATAGAGGACGTTAATAGCTAGGTTTAACGTCATATATAATTCAGATGTATACGACATTCGGATATGAGAACTGGAAAGGCGACACGCAAGAGAAATGGTAGCTTTTCCCAAAGCCGGCGAAGTGTGTGCGCGGCGGCATGTCGGCGTAGATGTCGGTGGCGGCGACTCCGCGGCTGGCCCTCGTGACGGCAGCCGGCCGGCCCGCCCACCGCACCACCTCGCCCCCGCCGCCGGCAGCGCCCGCCTCGCTCGCACCGCCCGCGCCCGACCCGCTCGACACGCTGCGCCGGCTCCGCGAAGACCGACTCGACGGAGTCGTCGCGAAACTCAGCACGCTCTCCGAGCATCGCCACGACTTCGGCAGCGTCTCGCTCGCCCACCGGCGCGGGTTCAGCTCTCGACACTCGCTCTTCGAGGTCGGATCCGCTCGAAACACGATATCGTAGTAGACACGCGGCTTCGGAAGAGCTATGATGGCGCAGCGTGTACCGTCGACGTGTCGCACTAGTAGCGTCTTGTCGAGCAGGCTGGGCGCGCTCGAGTGCGGGCGACGCGCGCGTGATGACGTCGGCGGCGGCGGTGAGGAGTGCGGCACGCGGGGCTCGGCCGACCGTGCCCGGGGCTAGCCTACCTGCGCGCCCAGCGACGTCACGCCTAGTCTCACCCCCGCGCGGGACGACGCGATCGATGTGCCGAGCGACGTGAGAGACTCGCGCGAGTTAGACCGGCGCACCGGCGTCGTACGGCCGTTGTTGTGTATCGCACACGCGCCCGGCTTGCGGTTCGACGGCGACCGCGTCACCTTCGAGATCGGCGCGAACAGTCCGAACCGCGGCGCACACTCGAAGTACCTGTAAAACGGATCAAAGAAACGTTAACTGAATCCTTATTCAATGTGTTGCCGAACGTGTTCCATGGTCGCGTCGCATCGATCCGCGACGTACCTTCTGCCATCGACGGAGCCATCGTTCTTGCCGAGGGGATCGTCGAGCTCGACGCCGGCCCACACTCCGGGCGCGAAGTCCGTCTGACCCACGAACCGAAGGGTCCCGGCCTTGCTGCCTCGGCTACTCGATACAATAACGCGGTCGCCCATACGGACCTCGCCGTTAGTCGTTGTCGATATTGATGCGTCTGGAAATCAAGAAGAGTAACACTTAGAGGAGATATGAGATAAGAAATACCAGTATTTAAATCTCGGCGTGATACAGACTCATTTTGCTGCTGACGAAGCTGCGCACGCTGCCGTTGGGAGAGAGCGTACGACGCGGGCGACCGATGCCGGAGGGCGGACGTTCGAAGACGCTGCCCGCATCCGACACCGGTGACGAATCGTGCGGTGCATGCCCGGGGAGCGGTGACCGAGTCAGTCGGGTCAACCGAGAGAATACGCCACGCTTCTCCGAACATTGGAAGTAACGAAAACCCGCTACCGAACCGTCATTTTTGCCTAAAATACAAAAAATATTAATACAAAAGTTACAGTCTATTGAATATTTGATTTGTTTTATTCTGGTCGTTCAAAGTTTGCGTACCAATAGGTTCGTCCAAGACGATGCCGGCCCAGTCTCCCGGCGCGAACTGTGTCTCGCCGATATACGCTATCTGTCCCGACTTGGTGCCGCCCACCCATACTCGATCACCGATTATAAAACTGTCTGTGTCCTCAGTCAGTATTACACTGTGGTCTGAAATTATATTAAAACTGTATTATAATCTGCATTAGAACTATGCCTAAACATTTGCAATGTATAATTCAATTAATGTAGAAAGTGTATTCTTGAAAAGGATATAAAACTATTTGAATATGCATAAGTAGCTTCCTCACACTTCCTATTCTGCATACCGTAACGAGTGCGTGTGCACATACGACTTGAATAGGTATGTGCCACTCTGTGCAAGTGCAACGGCCTTTGAGGAACCATTTGCAATCGCGTTTCGCATATCTTAACGTTACATCTAAATTTTCGCTTCAACAAACTGCATTTGACTGAAATAATCATTCCTCTGATGAATGCAAACACTACAAAAGCTCATGCTTTCATCCCAACACGATGCATCGGAAACACCAAGCGAATAAATTGCAAAACTAGTGCAATGAACACAAGAGAGAGAGCGTGATTGTGACTGTCTGGAGTGCATGGTTTTCCTTGACTATAGCGTAACACAAAGGTGATAAATGAAAATCACGCTGCAACACTCAATAACAAGTCATTTTACTTAAGTTGGCATTAATTCAATTGACTATTGCGAAATGATTTTCAATACGTGAGGAAAACTGTATATCAATGTCAATGAGAAACATCGATAGACATTTGTCCTTGTGAAGGGTGAAGGTGTAATTACCTGAAGACCTCCTGAGGCCTGCCTCGCTGAGGCGGCGCGGGTGCTTCTCCCATAGCGCATCCATCGAGGTGCCACTGAACGTGCTGCTAGCTGTGACCACACACAAGCGATACGCACACACACATTAGCCACTCACTACTCGTATCTACTCAAAACATAACACGATGAGTGAAAAGTCAATATATATTAATAAGTATTTGTTTTTTGTTACTAAGTTAAACGTTATTTCGTCCGTTCATGCATTATGGAGAACTTGTAAACAGCCGAGAGTCTGAGCAGTTGGCAAAAGTTCGACCATTACAATATTATGAGCAACAATGATAACTTCGGAACTTCTCTGTATTAAGGAAAAAGGGGAAGTTAAGTTAGCCTCTCTGACAAGGTCTTCAAGTTTCGGAATATTTGTTTTTGGTCATTTCATAAAAATAGCAAACAATAGTTATATTAAATTACCAACTTTAAAAAAATGCGCGGCTGATTGACTGCAGGCAAATTACTTTCTGACGCTAAATTCAAACAGTCGGCAATATTTATCAGTATCTCGATCATTGGATTTTAAAATCAAAATTTACTACTTTTTTTAATTATTTTATTACAATCTCTAAATTAGTCTTTTAGTAGCATTTAAAATAAAAATCTACTCAGGTAGGTACTTATCGATTATAGTGGAAAGCATGTTAAATATATTTAATCCATTCCATTACATACGCTTGTTTACTTGTTAGACATTTATACAAAATAAACTCATGCTTTCTATTGTTGATAATCTGCTAAAACTTTCCAGATTTTTGTTAAATAATCAACTATAAAATTAATTTAAAATTAGTTTTCGTTTATTGATATTATCCTATAGTGGCTGCGTGTCCCGTAACCTGATGTAATGCGGTTCAGTACCGTCACCTATTGTTAGTCAAGAGACTTACTTGACGCCTTTCGACGGGAACGTGGTCGTTCCGGCAGGCTGCTGCTCACTTCGTCTTCTTCAGCTTCGATCAAATCTGCTCCGCGGGTAATGATACAATTATGAACAAGGGATTAAGAAGACCATGTATTTGTATGTACATAAAATGTGATCACGTGACTTTTCAAGCGGTGATTTTCGCGATAATATAAGAAGGCAATCATGCTCTTGCGGTCTACATGCGGAAACAAAATAAACATTTTGGTCGAAAGGCAACTCACCTGATAAATGTTTTCTCGAAGAGTCGTCACTCAACTTCCTAAGCGTCTCTGAAGAGCTGCCGTCTATGACAAGAAAAACAAATACACGTAAAGCAAAAAAGAAAACAAAAAAGCATGCCTACAGAATAATAAACACTGACAGTATAAAAACAGAGAAGACAATTGATATAATTTACATTATGTATGACATACACTGCAATTAATATAATAAAATGAATACGACAACTATACTAGAATTTTAATTTTAGACATAAAATTAAATATTCTTTAAAATTCAGATTAGGCAGAATTCGATAATAGGGTTTGTTTTCGATGATACACCCACTGAATGGAATGTATAGGTTAGCGGGCACAGCTGGTGTGTCGACACGTTTGAGTAGGCTCACAAATTGCGGTGGGTGATAATGCGTCAAGTTTTAGATCGAATAATCAATATCTTGATTATCCTGAGTCCATTAACTATGCATATATTCGACCTTCTCGGTTAGCACGCTATGCAAGATTCCAAACGAAAAATCGATGAATGAAAAATCTCAGTAGGTTATAAATAAGGAACTAAAATAATCATGGATGGATGTTGATGATACAGTAGAGATTGACACACTGGGGTCTAGACTAACATCACTATGATCTGTCACAATAAAAGCTGGTATTGATATCCAGTAAAGCGCCCGGCTTGTTGTAACGTATGTCCGGTACTGATTGTCCGAACTCCGATTAATCATCTGCGACAACTGCGCAGCAAACCGGCCTTGCCTATACGCGTGGGCATTTACATCATATTTCAAACGTACCTATGAAAAGCCTCATCTCGATCTCTCCGCCCACTACCAGCACAAAGGAAAATTGAAGAAAACTTTAACGAGTTTTTTCTATAAATATTATGTTTTATTATGAATATATTGTCACCTTTTTATGATACTGCAATCAATATTAATTAAATTACACTATTAGAACAATGTATTATTACATCAATTAAAATAATAACGGGTAATCAAGTAGGTACCAATGGAACTCCTTTTCCGCGTGGGCTTAGATATTGTTTATATCCAGCACACGTAATTTGAACATCATCCTCTATGACGATATGAGGTATATCTACTTCATAATGATCGTTGTCATGCTTTAATGAAGATAATTGGGACACGTCGAGTCAAATTAAAATAGATAGTGCCACTCGACTCGACATGCACTTGCTAATGTATTATGTAAGCGAAATGGATATTCATGTGGCACATTCATTGATTATTTTACCGGCTGCAGAAATTCCCATAAAATGAACAATTGATTTTACTCATTGTGACTTCTAGAATTAAATTTATCAAAGACTTTTATGTCGGAGTTTAATTTGTCGACTGATGTCTATCTATTGTCCATTGGCTGTATTATTAACATGATAAAAAGGTTTTTCGCGATTGTCGGTCATCTGGCGGTCATGTATTGTAATGCTAAGAAGGTATTTATCATATTTATTGAACACGTTTCGTGAACTAACAACAAGTCCTGCTATACATACAAATGACATAAACAAATTACTGCTTTATATCAAGCTGTGATACAAAAACAGGCGTTTATTACATCGAAACATAATCGTAGAGCTTATTTAGTTTTGTTACAAAGAGATGACCTTTCTGATAGGCCTTTTGGAATGACTAGACTAGTACATTAAATTTTAATTTGTTGATAAACAGGTGTTATACAATGAAAAATTGTCTAAAGTTTCACACCAGTTAGCTAACAAAAAAAACCACAAAAATTAAGTAGCATATGAAACACAATCTGCACAGAGTTACTCGATAAGCAAAAACAGGAGATGCTAAATCGAAATTAGCAAGTACACTTCCATTGGTAAATACTACGTTAATAGTAGAACATCATGATGTAATTGGTATTACTAGCAGGTTTATTATTTAACATATTTATGAACACAACCTGATTGAGATGATCGAACGTTGAATTTTAAAAGACATTGGTTTTTGTGGTCAAGTTCAAGTTATTCAATACGAAGCAAGAAAATTTTTCCGTATTTACTCTCTCTTCTGACGAAGTAAATTGGTTGTTCAAACAATCAAGACTAGAAATGAGGTATCACAATTTCTCGCTAATATACACTAATTCGTCAATTGAGGACAATTTCGCGGTTAACTCTGTCAGATCACCAATTGATGTAGGGATCACATGTTGCAATTCAGATGCAATTTTCAATGGCAATTATTCAGTTTAGCTAAATAGTAACCATGAAATTCAATTTCTTTAATGATTTTACACGTAAAAAACGTGTACTGAGCATCGTGCGAACAATGCTTAGACCATCTAAATACTCTATGAAACAATGACATGTTCAGAAAACAGGACATTTCATTAACCGTAATTGTTTAAGTATTTTTGAATGGTGTCAATAGGAAGTAGTGTTAGGCGTATTGCAGTGAACTTGTGCCAAAACATTTAGCTTGACCGAGTTGGCGGCCACGAGGCACTGCGGCGCAGGCAACCGAAAGATGTCAACGAGATTGCACTGATACTGTGTCAACATCGCTGACTCACTGCACTCATATTTTGTGCAATTACTTGCCAAAAATTAACATAACTGAAACAGATATATTGATCACTTTCATAAATTATTTTTCATTAATATCGGTGACTAATACGCAATTATGGAAATATTTAATCCATCACATAATAAAAACTACGTTAACATACGCGAAATAAACACTTTGTATTCCAAAGAGAGCGTAAAAAAGATTTTTACTTTCCGTATAGGGAATATTTTAAGATGAAAATGAATTTCGAAATTTGACCGTTCCACTAACGAGTATTTGAGTGAAAAAATCGGACAAAAATATTTAATTTATTTATATAATTTTATGTGCAATTAAATTAAATAAAACACAAAGTTTGACCAATATAATAATTATATATTTAAAATTTTACATCTTTTTACATTTTTAGGATTCTTCAACTTCTTCTTCGTCGGAACTTTCGTCTTCGCTTTGTCTATTTTTAAATACCGTGCTGGCAGACATCATTTCTATTGCCTCCTTTGAGAAAGGCTGTCTTTTTTTATTTTGCGTCTTTCTGCTGCAGCTGATAAATGGATCTGAACTTAAAAGAAGTCTGTTTATTATATCTATGTTGCAGTCTCTGCGCGAAAATTTGCGGGAAAAATGTAATCTGTATTGCCTAAAATGTTTGTTTCGGGCTTCAGCTGCCTCTTCCGATAACTGGCCAATAGGTAGGAGTGCATGAGCTATTACTTCACCTCCATGTATCAAAATTTTGTGTATGGTTGGTGACATGGGATGCCAACCATACAGATCGACATATATTTTTGCAGTTTCATTTGCGTATGCTTCAAATTTTTCTACATCAATGTTATTGCCACTTGATATTATTCTAATATAATTTTAAACCTTTTTATTAAATCGACATTGATGCCAGTTATTCTTGAGGAGCATTCCGGATCTGCAAAAAATCTCCTTGACGTGTTCCCGTCATTAGTGTTCCCAAACCCTGCTTTGGGAACATCTACGAGTAATCCCATTTCCTCTTTAAAGGCTTTTTGTAGTTTTTCTTTAGTCTCTTTTACAATTATTTTTTCTTCTGTAGACCGTGCTTGCCATTTTTGTAAAGGCAATTTATAGGCTAAATGTAAAATAGATTCGAAAAATCGAATTCTTGCGTGAAGAATTGATAATCCAAACTTCAACGTTTCTACTTTACTTTCTTTTTTAATTAATTTATTAAAATCCTTCGAAGTCTGTCCGCAAATGTAGCATCTCATTGTAGATGAGGTGTCTGTAGCAGCATTACATACCTTGCCATCAATCATGGTAAGTAACAGTTTATGTTTTATTTTGCTGCCATCAATTTCTGTCTCCTGAAGCTGTTCGGCTTGGTTTTCAATGTATTGTATTTCTTGTTTTGTGATATCTTTTGTTTCATTTATAAATCTTATACGTATGGGTCTGCAGAATCTGACTGAAGACGGAACCGGATTTTGCCAAATGATTTTTTTCTCCTCTTCTTCAATGATAACAGATAGTCTTAGAGGCACTAGTGAGCTTTGAAAAATATTTGCATCACTATCTCCGTGATTTTCGAATTTTTGCTTGTATTGTGTCTGCTGAGATCCGTCACATCCCCATTTCGAAATTAACACCATATTTTGTTTTTCTTCTTCAGTGCATGACGTATTGACAACCTCCGCTATATATTTGTACAAGCGCAATGCAGTGTGATTTAGTAATGCTTGAAGTTTAACTTCTGCGCTTGTCTCAGTGACATGTATTGATTCTTCCTCGGGATAACATTCAATCTTAGCCATTTGTATGACAGAATAGCATGGGTAAATAGCTTTACCAGATCTGTGGATTATTTCCCATTGTCTTCTAGTGAAATCACCTTCAACAAAGATAGCCAGTGCTTCTGCTGGCGTATATTTTTTTACAGTTGTTTGCTTCTTGGTACTAGAAATAACTTTTCTAAGTTTAGTAGCTCTGGTGGGTGAAGCCATTAATTCTTTAATTATTTTTGATGCATCTTTATTTCCTGAAGTGCCCTGACTCACGCCAGCAGCATAAGTCAACTCCTCGACAGATACTTGTTCACGCAGATCTTTTGTTTTTCTCCGTTTGCTACGGTCACACACATCTTCAAATGATTTTTTTGGACGTCCAGGTTTTGGTAAGGTCATTTCAGGCCAGTTAGGTAATTCCATCGAAGAAGTAAGCCACACTTCATTACTTTTTAAAAACCGTTCTTCTTTGTATGAAGCTCCTCTCCACTTCTTTTTGAATTCACTTTTAAAGTGCTTCAAACCATTTACCATTTTATGTTTCTCATGTTCCGGACAATTTGTCAATTGGACAAGTCTATCTTCAAACAATGAAAACTTTTCTTCTATTTTGTGGCCCTTGAATTCATTCAAGATCTCCCACAATGCTCTTCTAGTAAATATCTTGATAGTTCTCGAATTATCTGTACGACAAATAAATAAATATATTAACTTAAAATAATTGTGTAATTTTTACGTACGATTTAAAAGTCATATAAAACAAAATGGCGGACGTAGGCGGATGGTTTTATTATGATTTACAATAGCCAACAAATCAATTATTATATTGTTATAAAAGTTGTAGCCCGACAAGACACGACATATACATAAAAACACGATTGTTTGAAAAAGTAAAGCAAAAAAATGTACCTAAATTGTAACTGTTTTCATATCACATAAAAATATAAATTTTATACGACAAAGTAATCATGTAATATTTTAAAATGTAGTACATACCTTCTTCTGCCATATCCAATAAAAGTTTTTTCTAAATTGAACCACACAAACACACAACTGTGAAGCGAAGTTATAGTGCGAACAAAAGTGCCGAAAACAAAGACATGCGACTCCACGAACGGCTGAGTTTCGACTGATTTGTTAAAACAGGTCTAGAGCGGGGGGATTTTTAATGGCCGCCGTCTAAAAGGTCGGTTACCTGGCTATAGGAACAATAGCTTACATGACACTTTTGACTAAGTTGCACATTTTTACTTATGTCCGATTTTATTGATCTAATAATCGTTAGTGTTCGGTGAATATTGCCACTGATAAATTTGTCACTGACGTTCCTTAAAAAGTAATGTTATTGATCATCAACTGTGTTACAAGATTAATAGGCTATTATTAAATTCAATTTACAATAAACAGATATTCGAGTGGACATTAAAGATGATAAGATTGACATATGACAATAAAAACCATTTAGCTCCGGTATAACAATTTTAATGGTCTTAAAAAAGAAAATACCAGAAGTAATATTGTTCTTAAAGACAACTGAATGTTTCATTATTTGTAAAGTATTCGGAATTTATTATTTCAAGACGCATCTTGTATTTACGTTGTCTGATAATGTGGCCTTGAATTTTATAAAAGTTTAATGATTCGTACTTATTTTTATTATTTCTTATGATGAATGGTACAAAAATATAACCAACGGCATAAAAGTTATCAATATGCAGATCAAATCTTTCATTTTCACGGTAACTAATAAATAATTAAAGACATAACAAAGGTTAGATAGGCAGGTGATCCCTTAAGACTTAAGAACCGTGTATGGCACACTGTTTTGATAATCAGTCCACGTTCGTTCTCGCTACGCTAATAGGTGGTAATGAGACGAACTAACACAACACCTGGCATTAAAACCACTGATCGACAATCATGTTAATATATTTAAATTAAGCTACGTCATAACATAATCCGCATAAACTTGTCATTCAGGTTTAGGAATTACTCTAAGGAGAAAAGAAGAGAGTTCACTGAATTTTATTGATTTATCTACTAATATAGCAATATTTTAGCACATAGATGCTAATGGATTTAATATAACGGTGTTTAAATATTTTACTAGATACTACATTTTCAGATAAATCAATGAAAACAAAAATTATATCAGCATAATGTAATTCATAGACTAAGGATCGGTAAAACCGAATCAGAATATCTAGAACTTGCACGATTAAATTGTGTTAAATGTCTGTTTGAAGTTGGTAGTAAACTACGTGCACTTTGTAGTGGTGTCTTTACCGAAGCAAGTCACGATGTTAGTAGACACTTCTCACGGTTACTGAAATATGGCGCAGATCGTTATCTAAAACAGTGATAAATATCATTAACAATCTCGAAACTACACCAATGATTTCAAAAGTACTTGTATAAAGCGAGTTAACAAATCTAACAAAGATGTACTTACAAAGGATAAGGCTCGTTTATCAGCAACCTCAAATAAGCTATTACCTTAGGGCTATTTGAAACGATGACTTCACTGTGGTCGGGATACTGGGACGAAACTGTGCCGTAAAGGCTTTAAACCATGATGAATGTGAGTCAGCGGTGTTTCTTTAGTGTTGACAAGCATACATGGAACCTGGGCCTCTACGACCAACTGTGTACACAGTGTAAATGACGTGGCGTCTCTTGTTGAGTCAATATGCACATTCTGGAGTACAGGTCCACATTCGTAGCAAATATGTAACTAACTTAACAATGTCAATTCTTCCAAAGTTATACTAGGTATATGAATTGTACAGCAACAGAAGGCTGTGTTTCCCCGCAAAACGATTGCCTTGAACTTGAGTGCGTCTAAACTAACACCTGACGTAAGTGTTCTGTCAATAAAACAATTCACACCGTCTTACTTGAGCGTTGTGTCGCCTCCGCACAAAATTCATAATTAATTACTAAAATCGAAATAACATTACATGTTTTTAATAAAGCAAATGAGTTTTTAACTACACGATTAAAGAGACGTACATAAAATCCTTGTATTGGAATAATTATTAAACGTAATAAAATATCGATAAGGGCATGTATGGTATGGACCCTTTTCCTATGAATCATTTGTTAGCGATTACCGAGAACTTGACAATAAAACTAAAGATATAAGCAACATCGATAAAATATTTTCAAACGGCAAATACCGCGTATATTACACACCCTAAACTATAACGGTTAAGCTCATGTAATGTTAGACAAAGAAACAACAGACGCAATACAAAAATGTTAATTGCGTGTAGGAAAAATGTTAATACATACACATACGTAACATCAATCTTAGTATCACATAAGTCAATGAATGAGTCTACTCAACTAGAACTCCCACAAATTATAGTTCCGGCTCCAGATCAACGAATACCAATATAAAATACTGAAATAATAGTTGACTAATCATTTAATTAAAAGGTCAGAAAGATATTTTTAAAATATTGAAGAAAAACAAAAAAATATGCAATGATACCTTGAAATGGGGAGATACATTCCAACACCTACATCACAAACTCGTTAAATTTTAAACAACTGCTTTATTTGGTAATGTTGTTGCTACTGATATCTGTTTTTTATTTAATTTGTTTAACATTAATTTACTTAAATAATAATTTTACATTTAACCAGATTCAATATAAACGTAAAGCAATTCAGAAATGATTTCCTAATACCCTGTAATCTGGGCTATCCTTAGATAAGAAATGGGATTAGTAGTGCATGGAGCTAGCAATAAATTTATCCAGATAACGCAATCTAATATACCGTTAATAGACCATCACTCGGTCGGAACTAGTACTTTAGCATGAGGTAAATTGCAGTATAAATTAATAAAGATCATAGTAATCAAGAAAGTTATTTTATAGTTTGAAAGAAACTCTCCAATGGCATGAAAGGCGGGTCACAGACATTCTATAGTTCAGGAGCTCTAGACGAGACGGCGCCTCCAGAAATACCTATAAATAACCCAAACGACCTCTTATATCCGATTATTTATATAAATCTGGATATAACCCAGCAAGATAAAACAATATCTGTAGTTAACATACAGAACCAGATAATATAAACCAAGCAATAATATCACTATGAGCAATACTTAACAAACATAAACACAACTGACGTGGAAAATGCCGCAAAAACCAAAGAAGCGTCAACCGAAGACATTCATCACAATGTGATCTCAACCTCTGTTTTATTGTACTGCGCATAAACATGTTTTGCAATTGGAAGATTACATACCTTGTCGTTATAATTTTAAGAGCAAATTTACAAACCGCAAACTCATGTAAATTGTATTATCATTTTCGGTTCCGAGAATCGATTTGGAAATTGTGTAAATAAATGCACCTGAAGAAAGACAGATGGATTGTGTAAAAACACAGAGGGAAGATTCGAATTGTGGACATGGACTTGCATGGATTGACACCAGAGGAAGGCTATGCCGAAACTTTGATTGCTCCAACGACAACAGCGATCAGGATAGCTTAGTGGTTTAAACATAGGTACAATTGTACCCACCGAATTAGACCGACATTTTTTATTAAAAGTAACGCTAGGTAATTATAATCAGATATTTTTTAATCAACTTTAGCAGGTCTAGTTTGATATGACTCAGGCAGTTCCTTTTCTAACTATATCAAATGGCGCCACTAACACGCAAAAAAACTAGACAGGTGATCAGCGAATACATTGGAACCGAGTATTTTTTAGAATAAATACATTTGATTACTGATAGTGTGACACGAAGTGACAAGATATTGATGGCCACGTGAGATGAATAAGGATGAAACCATGTACGATCCCATAATACGGAACGAGCTATATATTTTTATGATTTTGATGTTAATGTTCTACTGCCTGGCATACATCAGTTGCGTAAGACTAAAGGATACCTTCGTTGAGATATGGAGAATTTCCTAATATCCTAAACGTCCGGTGTCGGTAATTGTTCCACCAGTTATTTGTCATCATGTCGCCCCAATGCCCCATGCGTAGGAGTGACAGGATCCTCCGGTCGTGTTATTATGCCATTAGGATTACGATCCGAACATCTCACTAACTCATGTTTTCGACAAAAAACATTATAATGTAATACAAGTCGCGAATCGACGATTGATTACCGAGACATGTTTGGTTTGGTTCGATACGCTCGAGAAGAATCGTTATCGATGTAAATACGAAACCGTGGTTCAAGGTAGCACCTGTAGATTTACAGTGACAAATATTGTGACTTTATTGTTTTGCATGATCATGTTACGATCGATGACTAATTTATTCAGCAAAGTACTCACATACTTGGTTGGTGTTAGTTAACCTGAATAATAGGAATTAAAGACTCTGTTTACATTTTCAAAGAAGTCACGTTAACAAAAGGGGTCGCAGTTACTCTGCAGTTTTGTCACGGTTGATCGACTACAATGCCGATTCAGGTAATTGAGCAATACCGACGTGAGGAGTAAATCGCCGATAAGGATAAACGGCAGGAAATCGTCACACGAATAACTTCGGAAAATATTCGTCCCCAGTATATCACATGCTACAAGGTAATAAAGATAAAGACGGATACAAACTCAAAGCATCATAATATTTACAATAACCCAAAGCTATTTGGTCTAAATTAACAATTTGCAACCTTCAATACAATGCCTAGAGAAAATGATGCTCTGTTGTCACCTACTTGTACATATTATATCGACATGAAAATTGAATGTAGATACTTATATGCCAAATCAATAATTCAACAGAAAACTTCATAGCAAAAAATACAGTAAAATAACAGATCAAGACAATAATAATATTATGTGTAGGTAGACTAGACAATAACAATCGTTTTGAATTTACCTAACAACAGGTAACGTTGTCAACTGATAACTTTTTATAGCTTAATGTCAATGCAAAACCTGAACATTCAATTGTCACGTGTAAAGTTGTTTTATTTTATGTTGTATACGATTTAAATCGAATTTGGAGTTGGTATTGGTCGTACGCCTCATTAGGGTTAGGATGCAGTTATGATTGGCGCCGTACCGTGTGTTACTCGATGCAAACAAGGTTAAGTGTGTGGAACACTAATCACAATTGTAGAAACAAAACTGAATAACCAAGACAGCGGTCACGGTAAACATCTCACGTTAAGTGAAGGCTCGGAGACTAATGTCGACCACCAGCACAGAAATAATGAGTCTAAATCAATAGGTATAGAATGTAATAGTGTGCAAATAAGGCTGTCAGCGTAATGAGCATTCTATGACGAGGAGTAAAAAATCTGAGCAAAAACTATACTTTACTGACTAATTTGGAAAAACACGATAAAACTTTAATGAATCCTTTGCAGAATTATACAGTGTGGCGTTTCTATTTAAAACCAAGGCTTGAAAATGAGAAATGTTATTACCTCTACTTATATGTACCTAGAGCATATAATATGGCTGGTTTGCTTGCATTAGAAAAACTAAGTATATTCTAATAACAATGACAAAACTGTAGACAAAAGGCATTTAGAGGTACAAAACAAATACATGGGTGGTTAACCGGTATTTAAGCCGCCCCGTTTCGTTCCAAGCCTTGGTAGAGTTCCCACAAATTGTGTCTAACATTACGCAATAATTATTTTACTTACGACTGGTATGAATGAAATTGTGAATATTAACTTATTTTTATTAGTGTAAAGATACAACGCTGATTAACTGATATCAATATGTATTATTCATCAAGATAATTAAAATAGGTTGATCAACAAAGAAAATGATTGTATCTATGAATATAGGATCAATAATGTGAACCATAAAATGATAAGTGAAATCTAGAAAGCAAACAGTTTAAGATATTTTACGCCAAGTTTTAAGGATTGGCATAGCTGAACAAGATGGTCATAGACTATAAAATCAGCATACAAATAGCTAATTTAATATTACACATTAGAATATTCCCATAAAAGTATTCAATGTAGGAATTGGTGACATCAAACGAAACCAGTATATTAGTAGCTCTAAAATTTATAATTTGCGAATATTAAAAATATGATTGTTTTTCAATAACATTCTAATATGTATAGAGGTATATTAAAGATCTCAGCTTATACACCTAGTAAAATTTAAAAAAGATGGATTTCGTGTATTCATATTTTCCATTTAGGTCTTGATGCTGCTAATGTTTATTGGAGGAACGCTGAGCATGAACCAGATATTTAAGTAACGATTAGCACTCAGGTTTAATTTGCACTATTAAGAATACTAAGCCTAGAAGGTGTGAAGCCGAACATACATAAGTCTTGTTATTGACGCATATACTCATAATAAAGAATCAAAATAATGTTAAATACAGAAATGACATCATTGTTATCTTTAGTATACCTAATACAATTAAAATTTAAATTAGTCTATTTATCTAGAGTGCGAAAAACGATTCCTGAAGAAAATAACTTTCAACGAATGTAAATAAATATTCAAAATGAAAAACGTACCGGAGAAGCTTATTCTGGTTTCCACGGGCATTTTCTTCGTACAATATTGTCTATAGAGTAACGTCGGTATATTATCCTGGATTCGATTGTTGAGAAAGTCCTGCGTGTTGCAGATGCGCAAGACGTTTGGTGTGTAAACGCGCGATTAGCTCGGTCGTCGAGTGTATACTGCCGCCCGCTGTAGATGCCGCCCGGCACGGCGCGCGGAACTTCGCCGGTCGCCCCTGCTCCGCCCTAGCTCTACTGTACAGTAGTATAAGGCAGATTAGGTGTATGTTGTTTTATCGGCCGGCGGGCATACACCACCCTCAACACTCAAGACCCCAACCTTGGAAGAGAGCGTGGAGTTGAGGTGAAATTATAGATTAAATTAACAATTGCGCGTAATTTTGTGACGAATCTTAAGATACAATTAAATTTTTAAATGTCTTTATTAAAATGTACGGTAATACGTTATAATTCCAGTGAAGGTAGGTACATTAAAAAAATCCTAGATGAATCTTATGATTGGTTTTCGTCATATTCAACACATAGCAGAATAAGAACTCACTTAATTCCAGTAATTTTCTTACTACGAATTTTCCAGAAATTTTCTAGTTTAAAAAAAAATGAAGCTAACAATAAATAACTGTGATATTAATGCAATAAGTGTATAGAGTGTATACCTAATCTATTACAAGAAATGAGTCAGGAATTACCGGCGTTCCAAGTAATGTTATCTACAGGCAACAAAATAGAAAAGACAAAGTATTTATTTGTGTTTACTATAAATGGAGATAAGATAATTTATCTGAAATTAAATAGACTTCGCTCGATAAGAATAGTGCTTTGAAAATTCTTGTTCCATTATACCTAAGTTCTATCAATTTATTAAACGTAATCTAGTTATTTGCTTAGAAATATCTAGAATAATAAATGTTAATTCAATCAAATTTGATTTAACGTTTGTATTTGAAATCCTTCGTGACAAAACTGAACGTCATGGCTGAACGGATCACGATCTCTAACGAGTCAAAGAAAGCGAGTTGATGAGGTTAAACCTTTTAAGACTATTGTTCAATATGCTGCTGGAAACACACCGGAACTTATTTTTAACAGAAGTCGTGCTATTTGCGGTTACGACACTTAGCAACGTGGTAACAATCACTCTTCAAAATACCATAAATACCATCAATTGGTACCTTTCACTCGATATTATTACAACGGTATAACAACACACGTAAACACTAATTTGAAATTTGCAATCAGAAAGTGATCTCGGACATACCGGAGGACCAAACAGTGATGGTTTTAGAATGGAAACAATACAATAAAGTTACGTAATTGTGCATTATGATGATAGAGCTTCCTTTCACTAAGGTGTGACTTATATATCAGATAATGAATTAGCAAAGAAACGACTTTATCTAAGTGTTAAATCGTGAAGAAAGCTATTTCGCATTTATTTTATTTTTGTTATCAAATACTAGCAATCGGCTTGGAGCATACTCGTAAATTACGGACAGTGTAAACGAGCAGGTGACAGTAATCTTGGTGTTGTAAATTCTGCAGACTCTAGATTTATTTCCAAAGAAGGCAAAATATTGTAATTTTCAAGAAAATCGCCTTTTCGCTTTTGGCTAGGGGGCACGTTCTTCGGTCGTTACCATGAATAGAGAACCAGATTAAACTCAACAACTTGAGCGGTCGCCAACGTTCGAGAAGAGATGCTTTCGCTGTTTAAGTGCCCTTTGGGCACTCGCGCTGGCTGAGTATTGCCTTGCAAGCAAATTGCGGTCGATAGTTTGAAATAGTAAAGACTTTTGTACCTACTTACAAATTACAATGTGACTAATAATTTATTGTCAGACTAACTGTAATAATATACTGCAGTATTTTATATTTGTATTCGACCTTTTCTTTACTAGGTTATTTTCCGAGTCAGCAAGTCTGTCTCATATAAAATACTCAAGGATCCGCAATAACGAGAACGTCACCATCTTTTCAATGATACTATCTACGACTTCTCCAGCTAACTCTCTGCCAAGTTTTGATTAAATCTGATAAGCCGATTTGACGCCAAGCCAACGAACAAACAAAAGTACTTACTTACAGGCTATATGCTTAAGTGAGTTGGGGAAAATTACAAGTGACATGATGTTGAATTAACATAAATCTATACAAATATTATAAAGAGGAAAGATCTTTTTGTTTGTTTGTAACGAATAGGGTCAGAAACTACTGGACCGAATTAGATGAAACTTGGTAGATAGTTGGACTTGGAACCCTGGATTATAAATAATAATTATATAGGTTAAATCTCAATCTAAATAATAAAGGAATGTCTATACTAATATTATAAAGCTGAAGAGTTTGTTTGAACGCGCTAATCTCAGGAACTACTGGTTCGAATTGAATAATTATTTTTGAGTTGGATAGTCCATTTATCGAGGAAGGTTATAGGCTTCTTTTTATCCCAATATTCCCACGGGATCGGGAGTTACGCGGGTGAAACCGCGGAGCGCTGCTAGTACTAATTATAAAGCTGAAGAGTTTGTTTGTTTGAACGCGCTAATCTATGGAACTACTGGTTCGAATTGAAAAAATATTTTTGTGTTGGATAGTCCATTTATCGAGGAAGACTAAGGCTACTTTTTATTTTGATATTCCCACGGGATCGGGACCTACGCGGGTGCAACCTCGGGGCGCAGCTAGTATTTATTAAGAACGGTTACGTGTAATAAAACGATTGGCCCTAACAACCAAGTAATAGCGCATTATCGGAATAGTTGAATAACTATGAAAGCTTTTGATTGAGTGTTATCTAACCATTGATAATTGTAATTATCCGACGAGATGTCATTCAACTTTATCAAAGAGACACAAATAACATTGTACTATCTTATATTGCTTACTAGCGACCCGCCCCGGCTTCGCACGGCTGTATTATGCATGTATTATATCTAAAAACCTTCCTCTTTAATCACTCTATCTATAAAAAAAACCGCATCAAAATCCGTTGCGTAGTTTTAAAGATCTAAGCATACATAGGGACATAGGGACGGCGAAAAGTGACTTTATTTTATACTATGTAGTGATACAAATTAGTATATTCCGATTTCAAATTTAAATGCAACAATATCTATCTTCACTTAATATTATAAGGAGGAAAGATTTTTTGTTTGTTTAATTGTAACGAATAGGCCCCGAAACTGATGGACCGATTTAGATAAAACTTGGTATGTAGATAGCTGAAGACCAGGATTAACACAAAAAGTACTTTTTATCTCGATATTCCCACGGGATTGGGAGTTGCGCGGGAATTACGCGAAGCGCTGATAGTATCTTACATGTATAACAAATTAACTATTTGAGGATTTCCTCTAATAAAATATCGAGATTCAAGCTGACTGTTTCCTCCCTGGATAATGACACTAGAGCAAATATTTTTGTTGCATAAAACTTAGAACTGCCATGACCATGCCCCTATGTTTTGATTTTTGTTTTTTAAATCTTAATTTCTATGATATGATTCTATGAAAAAAACAAGACATAGGGGCATAGTCATGGCAGTTACAGGTTTTATGCAACAAAAATATTTGCTGTAGTGTCATTATCCAGGGAGGAAACAGTCGATTGCGTTTGTATGGAGAGAGCGCCCGCGCCCCGGTACCCTTTCACCTTTATAATATAATAGCTACGTCTGTGACGGGCTTTAAGATTGGCTATATTTAGTTTAGGTGTGACATTGTCACCGCGTATCGTAAATAAGAATGACCCACAATTCGAGACATGTCGGTCACGTCTGCGATAGTGGCAAATGGAATAAGTGGAAATTGAGTAAACGATCGGTCAACGAATGGACGGACTACTATAGTATTTGGCCAATTATTCAACGTTTTCAATCAATGTTAAACATTAACTATATGGTTCTTTTATTTTATTTTTATTGGAACGAAAGTTCCTTATCGCGCGTTGCGAAAGGGGGCTAGACGGAAAAAATGTAGACCAAAAGTTGTAACGACACTTTTTGCATGGAAAGCAAGCCAGTTATTTTCGTTTCGTCTTTCTATTTCGCATTGAACAGTGTGGTGTCGCGGCGAATATTTACAAAAAAAAGATATTACAATTCCTTCACTAATTAATCGAAAGGAACTTCAGTCCATCCGGGTGTCCCTTGACACCTCTCAAGTTTTTTTCATTGAGTTACTAATTACTATCCGTATCGTTACTTTCGGTGATGTAACGATTAAATACTGAGAAACTTATCTAACTATTTTTCATTAATAACTATCTACTTTATACCTATATTTTTTTTCTTCTTTTTTTTAACATGAACTATGGTTTAAGATAATATCCTAACCTTTTCAAACAAACAACCTTTTCATCATGTAACAACTCGCTTTGAAATAAATGTCAAATGCAATATTCATCATTTTACTAACAATATTTTTAAGTAAAATCAAGATATAAGTCTTCCTATTGAAAACAGTTCAAATGTCTATTATATGTCCTCTATTCTAATTGAAATGACTTTGAACTGTTTTGGTTAACTTTATGGTGACCTGGGGGCTTAAGAATCTGGTTGGAATCTAAACAATCCCTGATTCATTGGAATTATTTACTGCGGAAAGCACGTTCGGTTCGTGCTTCGTATTTCGTGCTGATTAATTTATGGCCCTTTGAAAATATTCATAAAACAATTTTCAAAGTAGGTTACGTAAGAGAAATATGGCTTGAGATTATAGTAACATTTTTAACGCTCTCATGCATAACAATTTTTATTTTAGGAACAAGTCCGGAAATGTAGTCATGAAAAGGAAAAGATCCCGGCTCTCTCTTTTCATACAAACGTAGTCGCCTGTTTCCTCCCTGGATAATGACACTAGCACAAATATTTTTGTGGCATAAAACCTATAACTGCTATGACTATGTCTTGGTTTTTTTTCATATTATAATTATCATAGAAAGTAAGAGTTAAAAAAACAATATATACAGGGTTATTGGAAATTATACTAGCAAGCCGTCGAGGGCTACTTTTGTGCACCTTAACAAACAACTTTTGTTCTACGACTTGTGGGAAAACGATAAAAAAATGTCAATTTTGAGGTTATGTAAATTCGAAAAACAGCTGATTTTTCAAAACAAAGGTCATACACACTAAGAACAGTTTTGTTAAGGTGCACAGGAGTAGCCCTCAACGGCTTGCTAGTATAATTTCCAATAACCCTGTATAGGTACCTATAGAACATAAGACACAGGGGCATGGTCATGGCAATTATAAGTTTTATGCTACAAAAATATTTGCTCTAGTGTCATTATCTAGGGAGGAAACAGTCTACTACGTTTGTATGGAGAGAGAGCCGGTACCCTTTCATCTTGAGAATAGATGCTATTGTAAGAACCGAGAAATACCTTTTGAACAAATAGCTATACAAGTACTCGTCTGGCATTCGAATAATTTTCTACTATAAACCATCTGTTAAAATAGAAAAGTGTGTGAGTATATTGATTCTAAAGCAAAATGTCTTATAAATAAAACATGAAGATTTTTACAAAAGAATGTTAAGTCCAAGAGCAAAGCTCCTTGTGATGTAAATTAGTTGACGCGAGGTATTTTAACCCGGATTCAATATTAATAATGCGTGACGTTAGTACATATATCGATAATATTGATATAGATAGATAACTTTATTTGTACAACACAGTAAGGAACATAAAACACAACAGAACATAGACAAGATTGCTTTCTATTAGCGATATCGCCAATCGACAGACTTTTTAACACGCTTTTATTAGTTTCACCTGTATGTTTGCTTGTATGTATGTATGTAACCGACTCCTTTGGGCACGATTTTTTTGTTTTTTTTTTTGTATGAAATTGACATAAGCCAACAAAAAGCCATTTAGTCTTGCGTTAGAGAAAAAAAAGATGGCGGATAAGTTTCATTTTATGCCAATTTTATACAATGTCGATTTCATACAATTCATTCCATCGATTGGCGATAACGCTAATAGTAAATAATCTTGTCTAAGGGGGCTGCAAAGTAATAGCTAGAAAAAACAAATGGAAGGCCTTATCGCTGAAATAAGTGAACTATGTGAACAGTGAAAAAAAGAGTACATTCAAGCAGGATATTATAGATCCTAGTAAATTTAATAACTTATTGGTGATATTATAAAGTATTTACATAATAATGGTTACATAACTACCAAATATATAGATTAGATTTATATTAAAACTCAGGATTTTCCAGGCCTTTTCAGCACTTTTCAGGACAGGGCTTGGAGGCAGGTCTTTTCAGGACTTTTTTTCATTTCAGGAGTATAATATCTATAATTATACTTGCTTCAGTATTTAGTGACTAATTCATAAGAACTAACAAACAGTAGGAACGTACTGAATCTTTAATTTGACTTCCAGCGAACCTGATATCAGATTTACGGAAAACTTTCTATCAGGTAAATAAACTTAATCACTTTAACTGTATTAAATTACAGAAAATAGTATTAAGTTTAATTCTGAAGTCGACGGAACGTATGTTATCTATTAATTAATTTCTGTTTTGTCGACAAAGTAATCAAATCAAGGGGAAGGCTTATGAGAAAATAATTTTATTAGAATCACGCCAACATCACATTATAGTCTACTTAGTACGGTGGTGTAAATGTAATCCTATTTCATGAAGTTTGCAACAAGAAACGTTACAACGTAAATAACGATGATGTAGGTAAAATTAAGTAAATATTTAATTAAGATTTTTCTGTTAGTTATTAAGAAAGTAGACATTAGAGAGGCTCAACCTCATGCCTCCAAAAATATATTGGTGCTTGGCAAACCTACTCCATCCTCACGCAAAAAGGACCCAACTTATGTCAAATACGACCCAGTTGGCACAATGGTCACCATACCGGACTGCCAAACATAGGGTTGCGGGTTCGATTCCCGCCTCAGACCAGTATTTATGCTTAGATATTTGTCTGTGGTCTGGTTGTTTCTATGTATTATAAGTATATATTTACAAAAGAAAAGTATATAAGTAGTATATCCGTTGTCTAGCACCCATAACATAAGTCTAGTTACTTAGCTTGGGGCTAGATGGCGATGTGTGGAATGTCCTGCAATATTTATTTATTCATTTTATTTATAACTAGCTAACTTCGCACGGCTATATTATGCATGTATTATACATATAAACCTTCCTCTTGAATCACTCTATCTATTTAAAAAAACCGCATCAAAATCCGTTGCGTAGTTTTAAAGATTTAAGCTTACATAGGGATATAGGGAAATAGGGACAGAATAAGCGACTTTGTTTTATACTATGTAGTGATATAACCGTGCGAAGCCGGGGCGGGTCGCTAGTATTATATATTTTAAAGAAATACCGCGAGTTGAAGCACTTATATTCGACGTATGGAATAGTCTTCCCGATTGAGTGAGGTGAAGAAGTTCAAAACACATTATTTAGGTACGCAAGTACTATTTCTTGTTGGCAAACAAAATATAAACAAAATAACAAAATAAACTTTGATATTTTGTAAATAGTAATTTTTGACTCACAAAAGGTTGCCGACCCCTGATCTAGACCAATTTCTATAGTGTTTTTTTTTTCAAAAAACACTATAGAAATTAGCAGTAAAGAAAATAGCAGTCGTTCTTAGAAATATGACTTCCAAGTTACGTTAGTCTTTACCTATTTTAATGATACTTTCCTAACAAGGTGTGGAAATTAGCACAACACGACGTTAATTTGTCACTTTTCCTTGCAGACCGTTTAAAAGAATGTTAATGCGTCTGGTTTACACATTGTTAGTGGGCCAAAGAGAAGCTTTTTCAATACAAAAGCGAAAAGAAAGTGTTAATAGTTTATGTGCACTTAACTTAAACACCGAGTTTAGTAGTGTTACAGTTGTTCATTGACTAAGCAACGTTTTTTTTATCAAAATATTGTAATGGAAATCGGTCTAACTTTAATAAAACGAACATTACAATGGGTCTTATTAAACTAAAAATATCACATAAATAAGTAGAATTTATAAACCAACATTGTTAAATTAACAAATTGGAATGTAAATGGGTCTGACCAATATTATGACCATAATGAAAGTCATATTGAGCATACCATTAAAGAGACCGGCATTGGCAGCGCGGCCGGTATCTATCAAACATTACCAAAAATGCCGCCCCTGGAACGTTCTAAAAGGCCCGTATTAATAAATCGCTCTCAATATCGAGTGCGTATCAGTCGAGTGAGTCTTGAGATTTGGTCACTATCTTAAGTTAGGCGTTAATTAATAGATATAACTCAAGTTTTAACCAGGCTGATATAGCTCTTGAGATTTGAGACTGATCTTGAGAGCGACTTTGAATATAACGCTTTGTTCTTATCTTGAATGATATGTTCTTAGCCTATGGTAGGAAGTGTCGTCATATTTTGCCGTCAACTTGTTTTTAATGTGAAAATATTTTAAAAAATGTAAGATTTGTATGGCCCGCAATCAGACTTGAGTTCATGAAACTACATCTTGAGACATATCTTGAGAGCTGAGTTTGATTTATTAATACGGTATGTCTCAAGTGATACGTTGCTCTTTAATCGCGTCTTAAGATAGGTTTATTAATCAGCGCAACAACTCAAGAGCAAACTCAAGATTGAAATCGATATTGAGTTCGGTTTATTAATACGGACCTAAATAACGCCAGTGCTCAGATTTTAAATTATTTATGTACTAGCGACCCGTCCCGGCTTCGCACTTCTGTATTATGCATGCATTAGATATACATATAAACCTTCCTCTAGAAACACTCTATCTATTAAAAGAAACCGCATCAAAATCCGTAGCGTAGTTTTAAAGATTTAAGCATACAAAGGGATATAGGGACAGAGCAAGCGACTTTGTTTTATACTATGTAGTGAAGATGAGATATTTAGAAGAAAATGACCGAAATTCAAATTTTGTAAGACTATCGGAGTAGTAAAAATTTCAATTTTTAACTTGGTTTTGTTTTAATCGCTTACAAAATTAAGTAGAAATAAGCAACTAAAAACTGTCATAGAATATACAATTGATTAGTTCTCATTAATCATTGTGCAATAAAACGGTGTCACTGTCAAGTCCTCATTGTTATTCTGTGTACGAATTATGTATGTTCTTAATTATTATTGTAATAAAATGACAATAGGTACTTAATTGCTTGCATAATGTATTTAGATACTTGAAATTAGGTAACGGTATTTGGAACTGTGATATAATCATTAAGAAGGTATCTAGCGGCGTTTTTAGGGTTCCGTACCCAAAGGGTCAAAACGGGACCCTATTACTAAGAATCCGCTGTTTGTCCGTATGTTGTCTGTCACCAGGCTGTATCTCATGAACGGCGATAGCTAGTGACTTGAAATTTTCACAGATTATGTAAAATCTGTTACCGCTATAACAACAAATACTAAAACCAGAAAAACAGGCTCCCATACGGAACCCTTCGTGTGCAAGTCCGACTCGTACTTGACCGGTTTTTTTTATCCCCTATTTACCTACTTCCTCAATAATGGCTCTATCTAGAGCAACCATTCTTTTTTGATAAACCTAAGGTTTGCTGTACACACACATGCGTCTATCAGGTGATTTGCTTATTTTTAGCTTTTTCGTGAGTCACATTTCCTTTAGTAATTAGTTGTTAGAAAACGCGTACAGAAACCAACATATACAAAGGTTGAGAAGCACATACCCATCTTTGCAGTCGGGTAAAAAAAATTACAGAGTGGAAAAATTTTTGCCGTAAAGCTACTAAGTAATTCAGAAAGAAAATATGGGAAAACATTTTTATAGAGAAAGCAATATTGCTTTGGTGATATTTATTTCTTAGCCTCGAATAGGCGAAGGAAATTGAATCTAGTTTTCTATTTTATATTTTATGGTTTCCGACGCCAATAGTGAACATTGAGTTAGTTTAGTACAACATCCACTTGTCTCAAGTGTTTTAAACTAATGGATAAATCTTACTATCCTATTATCTTACATAACCCGACTACGGCGGAATAAAAAGGGGGTGGTGTTTTTGACCTGTAGTAAATTAAACAAAATAAATATAAAAAAACTTGAGAGGTGTCAAGGGACACTCGGATGGAACGCAGTTCCTTTCGATTAATTAGTGAAGGAATAGTTTTTTTATGTAAATAATCGTCGCGACACCACACTGTTCAATGAAACGAAAATACCTGGCTTGCTTTCTATGCAAAAAATGTCGTTACAACTTTTGGTCCTATTTTTTTCCGTCTGCGATAAGGAACTTTTGTTCCTATTGGAACCTATTTACCTATTGGTAAATTTAAATATAGTCAGACACCATAAAATTTTGTATTTTAATACCTAGTCTGACTAATAATAATCACTGTCTAAAACGATATCTCACAACATGCTCGCAATACCAAACCGGTGATTTAATATTTATTTACAGATATTGTATTAAAATTGATTTATTTTTGATTTTGAATAGCATATACGAAAATATATAAAAACGTAAACAAAATAGTATTGTGACCGTGTACGCTAACTTCAAGGTGAACTAGTTGCAATGCAATACGAATGAACATGTATTTTCAATTAAACGTTTTCCTTAGAATAAATCATAGATAACAATGGATTTTGCTTGTATCGTTAAAATATACAGGGTGATTTTTTATGTGGGCCTTCAGGGCTATTCAGGCACATCCTAAACTATTAGAAATAGCGAAAAATGCTGAAAAGTGTTGCGAGCCTGATTTTGACAAAAACTAAAACTGCATTATTAGATTTTTGAAAATGTCACTACTCTCGCCAGGAATCGAACCTGTTGATTGAGCAAAAAAATATTTATCCTATATTTTCATACTTGCTGACTTAGTCTTGCTGATAGAGATCAATTCTTGGAAACAAACATAGTATGGTCCATACTAGTACTACCCATATAATATTAAATAACATAGCATGAAGGCCCAGTTTAGGATGTGCCTGAATAGCCCTGAAGGCCCACATACAAATTCACCCTCTATATGTATGAGCTCCAAAACGGCTGTTATAAGAATGTTTTCAACACAAGCAAGATTCTAGGAACCTTTAGTTCCTTTAGTTTATTTGAAGTTTAAAGTCTTCTAACTCATCAATTTATCAAAAACAAAAAAATATTATAATGGATAGAATGAACCCGCAACCATGTATTGGCAGTCCGACATGGTTACCATTGTGCCAACAGGGTCGTCAATTACTATCCAACAGTATCTATTCTTTTGGCTGTTTTTGGGTCACCAAGATACTTGCGACTGTTTAATCTGATTACCAAAGTATTAAAACAAAGCTACAATCTGATTACCAGATTATAAACAAAGCATGTCAAAATATATTTTAGTCACGCTTGTCCGACAGGAAGCCACAATAATCATAAATGGTGTGGCAAATAGCAATGGACTGTCACCATCAAGTTGATTGATGCGACACCGTGAACAAAGCGAAGATAGAATAGAAAGCATCAACGGTATCATAACTTGAGGAATTGTGGAAAGATCCGCGTAAAGCAAGCAGAATATGTTTGGACGCAAAAATGCTGATGTTGACTTTCTATTGAATTGAACGAGTTCCTAAAATAGGGAAGATAATGGAATATTTTGACTCAAGACAATATGTTTTCTTATTTTATATATGCTAATATTAGAAAGAGATTGATTTGATTGTTTGTTTGAATTGAATAGGCTCCGATACTACTGGTCCAATTTTGATGAAACTTGGTATGAGGATACATTGATTCATTGGAAGGGTCTTATGCTACTTATTATCCTGATATTCACACGGGAACGGGAGTTACGCGTGTTTAACCGCGGAGCGCTGTTAGTGTCATATAATCTGACTTTTTATTAAGGTCGCGGGAAGCCGTTAGACGAAAAGGGCATGCGATCGATCGCTCTGTAAGTCTTTTGGGAGAGGCCTATGTTTAGCAGTGGACGTCCTCTGCCTGATATGATAGTGATTCTGACTTTTGGGACGCCTTTAGGGATTTAACTTGACCTTACTAGAATTAGAGATAATAAGCAATGTCAAATTCCAGTTTAAACGTAAAACAATTGTTTTTATTGCCTATTTTCATTCACATTCACATATCAAGATAAGAAAGATTCAAGTACGTGAAACATAAACCTACATTTTTAGATAACTATCTGCATAATTTTACGCAAGTACCGCGACGTGTAATAAAATGAGATACTATGGCAGATAAAACGATAATTTAATAAAAATAAAGAGGCTTATTTTCGCAGAAATATTTCAAGTTGATTTCTCAATTCAGAAAGTGCAATAGGTACGATTAAACAGAGTTATAAAATCAAATGTCAAACGTAAAACGCAATAGGGCGTTGACTGAAAAGCTAATAAAACAAACGATGCAATGCTATATAAATTCGAAAGGGATTTACTGTATAATGCCATTCCTTTCTGGGTACTTGTACGTCTTCGCAATTTTAAGAAGCCTCTCAAATTAAGCCTAGATGCGACTAAACCTCTAGTATCGGTTTCCTATTTTAAAACCTGATGAAAGTCTACTAATTTTAAAACGGAAATCAATCGACATTTAAATGGCTTCTCTATCGATATTACTAAGTCATACTAAGTACCAACTGTCTGCTACAAGAATGATGACTGGAAAAGGTACAAAATTATACACCTATAACTTAGTCTAACAAAACATTTAATTATAAACGGTTGCCATAGTTCATTTGAGAAGTTTTAGAATGTAAAAACTTCGTAAATCGACTTGGTATAGCAGTTTCAAATGTTCTTTTCCACTTCCAAGGCCTTTAAAACGGCTAGGCGATTGAACTGTGCGCACTTGCGCAGGCGCACGTCACGCACACCTTCACGGAGAAAGTGAACTCGAACAATAGAACGAGAGGCCCAAAATAAGAACACAAAAATGCCATTTCTAAAGACAGAGCAATTCTGTGAAACTATCATCCTTGACATGACCGAGTAAGGCAATTTCGCGCAACGCTTTTAATTAATGCTTTGTCTTTTTTGTGGCGAGCAATAAGTATTGTTTATAGCCAATTTGCGAGTTACCCGAGACAGTGGATAAAGCAAAAAATTGCCAGTTTTTAAGATTTTATGAGACAAGCAAATTGAATGTTTTAATATTTTAAGTAGGTAAGGTATACTCAGCAATTATTCAAAAAAACAATTTTCCAATGAAATAGGGAAAAGTTTATATCTAGATAAATTGCAAACAAAAGTAACGGAATTTCAAGTAGGTATACCTGACTATCTGTATCTTCATATATAAGTTTAACCTATTCCTATTACAGTTTTAATTAAACGAAGGTCGTAAATAAAACCGGTCCATATAAATAGGTAAGATAACAGGATATTTTTTGTGAATGCGGAACCATATGCCAACGCCCAGCATCTAGATTTGGTAAAAAACTAACAACAAACATTTAAGCAGGTACCTTTATCTGTTTTATATTTTACTAATAGGAAATAGGAAGATGGTGGCTTTATCCGGTACTTAAATCATAGACGTAACGTTTTAAAATGCGGGAAGTGTCATTGTGATTAAATTAATTAGGTAGAGTTAAAGATGCACGTTTTATTGCCTAGCAAATTTTTGCCTGTTATTTACTCAATTTGAAATGATTTTTAAAAAGGTAATTGACTAATTGTAATTAGCAACCATTATATTTTGTTTGTCAAAAAATTAACAAACACTTGACGAAATCGGTGTTTGTTTTACTGATTAAAAAAGTGTTATTGATCTTAAACGACGTAGTATTTTTTATAGGACTGTTTCGAAAGACAAGGAAAATAATGTACAATTTTTTCCCTACCATTATAATCTACACTAATGATTAAAGATTTTTAGTTTGTTTTTATGTTTGTAACGAATTAACTCCGACTACTGGACCGATTTTGATGAAACTTGGTATGAGGATACATTAATTCGTTGGAAATAACAAAGGCTACTTTTTGTCCCGATATTCCCACGGGATCGGAAGTTATGCGGAGTATTTATTTTTAATGTAAACAACAGCAAAATAATCGTAATTAAACGTAAAACGTAAAATTAAATTAAACGTAATTGTTCACGGTTGTATTGGACAGTTATCAATAAAATCTGTTTTCCGCTATTAACAGTAGGTAAATCAATACTAGCATACATATTTATTACGTCTTGCCCCGCCTTGATAAGAAAACATTGAATAGGTGCACTAAGTACGTATAGTTATACAAAGGAGTTTTCTAAATTATTAAGAAAGAACAATATTTATGTTACGGTTCTCATGAACTTTGAGGTTTATACACCGAAATATAATAACGTAAGATCGTGAAGGAACGTCTAAGTTTGCGCAGCATCTAAATATCAAGACTGGAATTTGCCTTTCATTTCGTGATTGCCTTTAAGTAACAAGTTGAACTTTACGCATTCCCAGAGAACCAAAGTTAATATTTCATTGTCTGGCCCGAATACGTACCTACAACATCGCAAAAAGGAAAGTCTAGGTTCTTTATTCATGCCATGAATTTGGTTAAATCACGCATGCACTACAGTGAAAACGACGATTAGTGCCACGAATCGGCTAACAAGACCGCGGTCTGCGTTGTCACGACCGAATACTATCACTGTCTGTTTCAGGTGAAAACAAATGATGACATCACCCAAAACAAGAAAAGTTACACTTTCACACAACACTAAGAGGTCGATTAATTGATTAGTGATTATGGACACAAACATCATTTAAATTAATCGATTTCTTGTGGTCATTAAATCGATACATCATCAGATCATCACTACAAATATTGATTTTTATTAGAATCGAGTTTTACAAGGTTGGAATTCGAGTTGGTAGTGTAATAAAAGTTTGTGTCGCGGCTCGGCGACGTAGACCGGCTCGAGCTAAGGTCACGCCTGCATCTCATCCTCATTATAAGCGGCGATGATCTAACGCGAGATTACGACAAACAAAACCATCACGCTTTTCTTATCTCAATAAATGTACTATAATAAGTCACATTAATCTGTATTTACTACAAAATATCTCACTTAAACTACTATCAGATATTTACTATAATTAAATGAATTCATATCAATTAAGGCAAGATAACAAGAAGGCAGCTGTTCTAGAATATAATCACTATTAATTTACCACTAACAAACTCAATAACATTTTAGAAAACTAGCGACCCGCCCCGGCTTCGCAAGGCTGTATTATGCATGTATTATATCTAAAAACCTTCCTCATTAATCACTCTATCTAAAAAAAAAAACCGAATCAAAATCCGTTGGGTAGTTTTAAAGATATAAGCATACATAGGGACAGACAGCGGAAAGTGACTTTGTTTTATACTATGTAATGATGAAGCAGCAGTTGCAACTGCATAAGTCCATATCCCGTGGGAAAATCAGAGTAAAAACTATTCTATTTAATTGTCGATACTATGGACTATCACTGTACTATTTTTCATCTAATTGATCAAACTGTTTGACAGCGAAGAGAGAACAAATAAAAATTTGCAATAATACCAGTTCAATTTGTAAGCCCACTCTAATAATGTATTTTGGTTTTATTTTAACTAAACTAGGGGATGGCAGAAATTAAATAGCTAGGTGTTGCAGTTGTTTGTTAGGTAGGTATTCTAAGAGTTATATTGAATTGGCCTTAGGAAACAATTGACCTAATTAGAAACCTAACAATGGATGACACAGAGATAATCAATCATCAATCAATGAAAATCAACAACCAGGATGCACTAGGTAACAAACATATCAGATCGGAGGAATAATCTTCAATTATCGAATTCTGCCACAATCTAATATAATTGAGACATGAAACAAACATTCCATAGAAAGCAGATACATGTAGATGTCTCAATGACTGATGTGTCAATTGCAGTTTGTATGTTCTTTTTCAAGATAAATTTGATAATTTTAACCTGAAGGTGATCTGTTTGTAGAAAAAAGGTAAACAAAATGATTAAGTAGACTTACCAGTTCTAGGGGACATAGGGACAGCTGGCTTCGGAGCAGAGTTGGAGCATAGCCGTCCAATCTTGGAAGGGGGCTTCAGTCCTGATGGTTTCGGCAGAGATGACGGCCTTACTGGTTCAGTAGGTTTCACTGACACAGAACTGGTGACGGAAGCTGCATCCGACGACGCTGACGATGCAGGCGCCGCCGGAGGATCACCACTGTCTTCCACTTTTGTCTCTTGGGTCTCACTCATTTTTTAAACTTTTTTTACACTTCAATACGTAGGTATACGACCTTCAACTGCACATCTTTCTAAAAACGAACGTATTTAGAAGATATGAATAACGCGACGTATCTTCACGCGACCGACATGCTATAAATAAAGCAAGTTCCCGCGCAATAACGCGACACGTAATCTGGATCAGGGCCAGCGTTTGTATTGTAAATACAGGGAATAAATACTAAAAACTTTCAAGATGATACCAACGTATCATATAAATTTTTATCCTTTCAATTCGTCACCAACAAAAATAATGAACACGTGACTCTTCATTGTTTAGACAAATCACTGAAATTTACTCTTTAACCAAAAATAACATAAAAGAGAAATAACGGCATACCTTGAACAAATGGAGCACGGAAAGTGCTGGCTGTAAACCAAAGAAAACTTGAGATTTTTACCGCTCGTCGGACTAGCTGAGCTTGACCGTTGATGTTTTAGGCACTGACACAGTAAAATTAATCACGACGACACCTTAGAAATACCGCACTGAATCTAGAATGTTTAGGTAATTAATAAAAACGTCGATCGGTAGAAAGAACACACGAAAAACATTACAAAACACGAATCTTTTCACTTCTCGAACCCCGTTGTTAAAATTGAAACGTTGAATGAAAGTCGGTGCCAATGACATTTCATCAGTCATTGTTCAACAATCGTCAACGTCAAATAGGGTAAGATTTCGAGCCCATTCGGTAAATGTAGCAAAACTTGCAAAATAACATAAGAAAATAACATCTAAATAATGTACTAATAATATTATTAACTTCATGCATGGACCTATACTTCATGCTGAGGATGGTGAGAATAATTATCACAAGGAAGATGGAAGAAAGAAGACGAAATCATATTACAAGCTGAGGCTTTATGGGCTGGCAAAACTTTTATTCAATTTATTTTGCTTGCCCTTTTGACGGTACAAACAAAAAATAACATGATTTTACATGACATTGACATTGACAGTCAAGAAAAATATTTCCTTTTTCTCTCGGTACTAATGTCGATTCGGTTTTTGCATTAATTTGTATTACAAATGCGATAAAAAACTAGAAAAATATAATAAAATGTTGTCGGGATGTTCGGTGCTGTAAATGAATTACTAAAATTAAAATGAAGCTGGTTTACAAAAGTATTGAAAAGGATGGCTGTGGGTCGGTAACTTAAGTTATAAATTACTAAAAAGTGTCCGTAAATATCAATCAAACAGATCTTTTTTTATGAATAATGCTATTTCAGGAGTATATCGCTCATTCCGGACGAGTCGGAGGATATGTGGCACGCGTATAACCTAATTTCCGAAGGTGATGCCGTGACAGCGTCAACAGAACGTAAAGTGCAGACGGAATCTTCCACCGGGTCTTCTACGAGCAGCCGAGTGAGAACTACACTCACTATAAAAGTGGAGACCATAGATTTTGATACACAGGCATGTGTACTCAGGTTAAAGGGACGAAATATTGTGGAAAATCAGTATGTAAAGGTCAGTTTCGAAAGTTCTTTTTGCATTTTTTTACAGTAGCGCTCAGTGGTTTCCCCATAATCATTACTTCTTACTTTTCACGCAACTTACCTACATACTGCCTAGTAGTTTTATTGTATTTTGTCCACAGATGGGAGCATACCACACATTAGATCTAGAATTAAACCGTAAATTTGTTCTGAAGAAAGCTCTCTGGGACTCTGTAGCACTAGAGAGAGTCGACCAGGCTTGCGACCCAGCAGCCAGTGCCGACGTAGCTGCCGTGGTCATGCAAGAGGGCCTTGCACATATCTGTCTAATTACTCCATCAATGACATTAGTGAGGACCAAGATTGATATTACAATACCCAGAAAGAGGAAGGGATTTGTTCAGCAACATGAAAAGGTAATTAAATACTGACAAGAAATGTATCTGATATATAATGAAAAAGATTTAAAAATGCTTGCCAAAACTCATAAATGATCACTAAATTACATTTGCTAAATTGTCATCTATAAATTATTTTAATTTTCAGCTACAAATAAATAATAAATATTGCAGGACATTCCAAACATTGCCATCTAGCCCCAAGCTATTAGCTAACTAGACTTGTGTTATGGGTGCTAGACAATGGATATACCTACTACTTTTCTTTTGTAGAAATATACTTAAAATACATGGAAACAACCAGACAAATATCTAAGCATAAATACTTGTCTGAGGCAGGAATCGAACCCGCAACCCTGTATTTGGCAGTCCGGCATGTACCTAAATAATCATAACTAATTTCTCATATTAAAGTAATCAAAAAACGATGTATTTTGATTATATAAAAATAGTATTCATTATTCCATTAAAATATTCTTTGCATTCTAATTTCCAGGGCCTAACAAAATTCTATGAAGCAGTAATGCAAGGGATTCTCCGGCATGTAGACTTCAATGTAGTAAAGTGTGTTATCGTAGCATCACCAGGGTTTGTGAAAGATCAGTTCTATGAGTACATGGTGCAGCAAGCCATCAAGACTGATAATAAACTGTTACTTAATAACCGAGGGAAATTCCTGTTGGTCAAAGCTTCTTCGGGATTTAAACATTCTTTGAAAGGTGATTACTAGAATAACTTAAAAAAAGAAGAAAAGATTTGAAAGGCTTTCACTTTACAAGATTTTGAACATTAAAAGTTTTGCACTGTTTTTGTAGAGATTGCAAATTACAATTAATAATTTTGAAGTGTTTAAAGATTCTAGTATATGTGGCTACCAGACTCCTTACTTGAACCTTATGAAGCCTTTCTTGCCCAAAAAGTTTTTATAAATTTGTTTTGTAATATATGCTTTCAGAGGTACTTCAAGAGCCTTCAGTAATGGCTAAAATATCAGATACAAAAGCAGCCAGTGAAGTGAAACTACTGGAAAGTTTCTATACAATGCTGCAACTGGAACCTGCAAAGGCATTCTATGGAAAGAAACATGTTGAAAAAGCAAATGAGGCACTTGCTGTAGAGACATTAATGATATCAGATAAATTGTTTAGGTGAGGTTTCTATTCTAGACTAGCTGCATGCGGTTCCATCTGCATAAATGTAAATTTGAGTCTAGTTACCATGTTTCATCAAAATTATTATTGTTTTAGATCTTTTTGACTAATTGAACTACTAACTGACACAGACAAACTTTTGTATTTTACAATTCACTCGTTGACCTGATGAATATTAAGACTAAAACCCAATTGTAACACCACCTAACGGGCCCAGTAATTATGCTAAACCATCCCTGGACTCACTCATATAAACACAACATCAAAATTGGTTTTTGAGCGGTGTTGGCCTAGTGGTAGATACCTCGACTTTCATTCTGAAGGTCGTGGGTTCGAATCCAGGCCGGCCGTGCACCAATGTATTTTTCTTAAGAAAAATTTATGTGCACTAATTAACATTGCTCTTACGGTGAAGGAAAACATCGTGATGAAACCTGCGGGTTAGTTGGCTCCAGAAGTATTGACAAGTTCTCTCCTCTGGACATGGTCGACTGAGCTGAGAGGGTAGTAGGTGCTGGGCCAGCCTACTCCATCTTCACGCAAAAAGGACCCAATTAAAAAGGGTCTAATCGCGGAAAACAGCCCTTAAACAAGTACAAGTTGGTTTTTGTATGATGCTAAGTATAGACTTATAATAAAAATCAAACGCCGTCAAATCTGCTGCATATGATATTTATGTTTTATCTTGTAGATGTCAAGATATTCAACAAAGGAAAGAGTATGTTGCCATTGTGGACTCAGTGAGAGAAAATGGTGGAGATGTACGAATATTCTCCAGTATGCATGTCTCAGGAGAACGTAAGTGTTATTCATTTAAAACAATAACAACAAGCTGAAGGCAACTTCTCGTAAATAACATTGTAATTACAAAGTACCCTCAAAGTAGCTCAAAATAGCTTAATCAAAAATATCAGCTTTTGGTATTCTCAACAATACCAAAAGAACATTTTTTGTAATCGAGATGATATTGCAATGTAATTTAAACAATTATATTTACGAGAATTGCTCTTCTGGATGCTTGTGATTTTCTCTAAGCGGTACCTTGTAATTATTTTTTTAACCAGAACTCAATTTTTAAATAGAGAGTGCATCCCAAGGTATATCTGTGTAAAATCACATGTTTGCAATGCTGTCAGTTTATCAGTCTTTTTATTTGTTTTAGAATTAGATCAACTGACTGGAATCGCTGCAATACTACGTTTTCCCATGCCCGAACTTGAAGACAGTGATGCCGATAATGACAGTGACTCTGATTAATATTATTACAATTTAAGTTAGGACCAGTTATTTTGTTTTACTAATAAGTAAATGAATAGGAATGTTGTGCGCACATGTTGATATTTTATTTTGTAAAAACGGCTGTGAACAAAGGTTTAAAATTCCGTTTTATAGAAGTATCTTCAGCTATTTCGTTATTAGTCTAAATATTTATATTTATTGAAAGTACAGTATGAAATTCAAATCCTGTTGTTTTGAAAAACTATATTGGCAGACTATACAGATAGATTATTTATTTATAACAATTTCAATTATTTTTTGTACATACATTACTCGTAGATACAGTTTCATATTGAATATTCTCTTTTATACAAATACATATTTTTGAATCTAAAAGTTGTTCTAAATACTATACATATAGATTAAATCTCAACTGATGTGTTAACTGTAAATGTAAATATAGAATAAAACATGATTTTAGTTACAGTTGTGTAGTTTTTATTTTAAAATACATAGGTATCATTGATTGCATAACTCATGTAGGTATTGTTACTATTAGCTTTTTTAACATTTTATGCTCATTACAAATTCAAGAGGCTGCAGCATCAAGTGCTTGCATTTTCTGTTTCCGTTTGTCCGCCTTCTTTTGTTCCTTAGCCTTCTCATCATGAAGTCGCCTTTTCTTCCTCAACAGCCAGATTTCTTTCTTTCGTTTCTCCTCTCCAGCCCTCATGCTCTTGTAAAGGTTTCGATGTTTCTTTGCAACTAATTTCTCTCGAAGTCGGAAGGCGTGTTTGTCATCTATTTCCTTTTGGAATGGATGTTCTTTGTGTGGTACACCTGTCGTTACTGCCATTGCTTTTTTCTGTAATAAATAAGGTATATTAGCAAAATTAGATGTATATCTAGTTTTGGAAGGTCCTTAGCCCTTTGCCATATTATAAGTGTTCTTTTTTTGAAGTTATAAGTTTTTACCTTTTCTTTAGCCAATTTCTTCTTCTCAGGATCAATGTCACCGTCTTCATCTTCAGATGAGGAATCCTCTTTCACTTCCTCTTGATATTGTTTAACAAGGGCCTCATCTGCGTCTTGGTCAGAATCTGGCTCACTTTCCTCTTGTTTTTCCTCATCTGAGGCCTCCTCAATATCACTACCTGATTCGTCATCATCTAAAAGAAAAATACGATTATTATTGAATTGTGAAGGGCCACTACAGCTAGTTACTATGTCCAGCAAGTGATTTTGTTGCTACTGGCTAAGCACAAATAAAATGGAAAAGCATTTCCGTAACCTTTGTTCCAATTATTTTGTATTAGTCAAATTATTTTATTAGGATAAAAATGATGATGGACTTACTAAGTGGTTTGAAGTTGGGGTCATTGAGTTCTCTCTCCTCAGGTGGTATGTAAACTTGATCTTTAGTCTTGTCAACAAATGGAGATAAATGTGGAGGCAGTTCTGCTCCCATCAAATACTTATTGATAGGCAGTAAAGTTCTAGCATTCACGCTATCAAACACCCATTGTGGTTGCACATAGTATCGGGATAAGTACTGTTTATCCATACTCGGTCTGTCAACAATCTGGTATGATATAGACTCATCAGTCTCATCAAAAGTGGCTCCAACAAAGTGGTCCCGATCCCAAGACACCTCACCACCGAAACAGCGAATCATGAACACTAACGGCTCTCTCGGCACTTCCCTGTTTAAAAAGAATTTCAATCCTTTGAATAAAGTCTTCAGTTTCTTGATCTTTTCTGCTTCCTTCTTTGCTTCTTCTAGTTTTAAAGGATCTTCATCTTCTGTCGGGAAGACATCAATCTCTGGAAGTTCTTCTGGCTCATTGGATCCCTCTAATCTGGCTACAGATAAGTTCATGGCAGCTATTCTCTCTGACACATAAGACTGTTCATCAATAAGGTCTTTATCTGATTCAGCAGAGAAACTGCTAGTCAGTTTTGGAGGGTATACAAGGTTCAGTGAATGGTACAGTTTGAAGTTTACAAAACCAAGCATCATTGTGTAAAATTCTACAAATGTAGACATGATTTTGAAGTCTACTTCATCTTTGCTTTGAGGCTGAAAACAATAAATGAAACAACTTTAGCAGCTTATAGAAATTACGAGTTTTAGACACAAAACAGAATTCAAGGATTTTAATAGTTTACCTGGAATGCAAAGTGATGAGGTACAATCCAAGTGATTGTCTGTCCTTCAAACTCCACTTGGTAGTAATAACCCTTGATTGAAACAAAAACTTTACGTAAAGCTTTTGCAGCGATCACTGCATGCATAAACTCCACAGTTAACCGTCGACATAACATGGATTGGTCTCTGGGGACTCTCTTTAGAGATGGGAAGGTACTGAATAAGAAACATAGTGTAAGGCAATCGTCCAAGTCTCGTAGTGCGTCGACAAATGATGGATATCTTTCTTTTACTATATGGTCAATGTTAATTTCAGGGTAGTCACGTAGGAACTTCCTCATCTGTCCATATTCTCTCATTGCGCGTGCGCGACGTATTTTTTGTTGGTATACCTAAAATATAGTACAGTTGTAGAATGTTGCGTAAATTCAGAAACTAGGTACATAGTTTAATGTATGAGTTTGTTCCATACCTTTAGTTCTCGTAATTTCCACATTGTAGGTTCATGTAAAAGGAACTTTATGTCCTTCGTGTGATACAGTGTCTTGATTCCGCCAGCCCCTTTTTGAGCTCGCTTGCGGTTCCGTGGTTCGCGGGGATAAATACCTTTCAAGATACATATTCGTCTAAAATCTTTTAGCGACAACTGTAGTTTTCTTAAAGCTGCCTTTCTCGTCATAAACTGAGCTCCTTCTCCGGAGGAATACTGCAAAAGTAATTACTTCTTGGTTAGAATCAACAATAACACGTGTTTGTAAGAGACGTAATTACATTACAAACCTTCTTCTTTTTCTTGGAAACCATTGTGATTTTTTTACACTTAAGTTCTTGGACTACTTAGGAGAACCGTGTGTACGTGAATTCTTGAATAAATATCTATTTTACAGCAATTTTTTCACAGAAAATAACACATTTCGGCCGACACGAGTCGTCGGAAAATGGAAAAGAAACAAATTGAAGTTTGACATTGACATGAGTAAAAAAATTGACAATGATAGTGACATTTGTTTTAACATAACTTTTGGTCTAAATCAGGGTAAGAGAGTCAAGATTTGTTTTAGCGGTAAGTTCGAAACAAGTTTTTTTTAGATATTTTATTATTTCCAAATCTTAAAAATTAAAATAAATTATTAGAATTAATAAACATTTAGATATTATTGAGAATTTTCCTTCTGAGCAGAGTTAGAAGAAGTCTGCGTCGCTTGAGTTTGCGCCCAAGCGCTGGGGTCCACCATCACATACATGGTGGGATACGTGTAGGTTGAAGGCCACATTGGGGACGCCTGAGGCAGTGCAGAGGTGGCCGTCTCGTCGCTCATTCCTGACTCCTTCAAAATTGTCTTAGCATTTGCGTACGCAGACATTAGTTGAGGGTAGAAGAATTGAAATGGAGAATAAGGAATAGCTGTTTTGGATTCACATGGAGGTGCAGCGACTGGCGTAGATTCTGTTGTAGATGGTGTTTGAGCCGGCACTGTGTACGGATATGTCACTCCATCGCTTGATGCGACGGGAAGAGCATACGCGTATTGCACAGGGGGGCTGATAACAGCACGTTTTTGCGTATTACTTTCCTCCGTAGCTGGACTTGCAGTAGGGAAGGTATACGCAACCGGAACAGTTGCCTGAGCCGTTTGAGGTAGGAAGTTCACAGGCTGGTCTGTAAGCCAGGTATTAACTCCACTTTCCTCAGTCGCAGCGATGTATAAATCCCCTGTGGTCCCATCGCTTGATGGTTTGACGAAAATTTCGTGAACCGGATGAAGTTGATTTGATGTCTTCCATGATGCTACGTGACTCTTAGCTGAGGACAGCACAACAGTTAGCACAAGCGCTTGAGTAAATTCCTTAATCATTGTCTTCGCTGGAACTTTAAATATGCCTTTACTGAATGATATCTTTGAAACTGAATTGCTTCTTTTTATACTTACTAAGAAGCAGATAAAAATGGAAAGATCTTATCAAATTTTGTGAAGATGAAATTTTGCTGATGGCACGTTCTGTTAGATAATTTATATTAGGTATCTATAAATTACTTTCAATCAGTTAAAATAACGATAAGATTTAATATTCTGATAAAAATACACTGAGCTCCTGTTTCACTATGGAGGAACATACCATTCTCTAAATAAGCTTTAGGCTATTTAACCCCTATATTCTCTCATCTCACGCGATTTACACGGGGCAATCCACGGGACACTGCTAGTCTAAAATAATAACTTATAAAATATTACGATGTTTTAATTGTGTCATACAAACATGAAAATCAGCTAAAATTTAATCATCAATTCATCACATTTCATATAAGTACCTAATATTGCATCGAGAACACGTAGGTTTGACCTAGGTAGATAATCTACTTACAAGGAATGCGGCACTAGTTATAGGTAATAGTACATTGTTATCCTAGGTGTGAAAGTCACTCATTACAAGTCCCGAGACGGAGTTTGGCGCCCGAGCGTAGTGAGGGCGCTAATAGTTCGAGGGACTTAATGAGTCTTTCACCCGAGGTAAACACTGTGCTTTTCATTACGAATAATACATAAAATTCTTCCTAACAACGAGATTGGATGAGAGACTCCATACTACCTGATCCTCTTACAAGGTTGGGACCAAAGAGGTTATTTATACATGTAGTGTTATTCTTTGGTGCTACCTAAAGCAAGGAGGTTAGGTTTTGAAGTTCCTAATGTATAATGATACTGATACTGGCTATATATATGCACATTGCACAAGTCGTGCGAAGCCATAATTTGACATGACAGCTGTCAGTGAAAGCGAAAAGCCCTAGGGCTGGAAGTTTTATTTTCTACACGCTCTTCAGGCATTTTTAGACCTACTTTCGGAGTATGAGTAATGAAAAGTATTTTTCATTACTCATACTCCGAAAGTGTATTTTTAAGAGTTAACCTCCTTGCTTTAAATAACACCAAAGAATAACACTATATGTATATAACCTCTTTGGTCCCAACCTTGTCAGAGGATCAGGTAGTATGGAGTCTCTCGGTCTCTCTACGGAGTTGTTAGGAAGAATTTTATTTATTATTCGTAATGAAAAGCACAGTGTTTACCTCGGGTGAAAGACTCATTAAGTCCCTCGAACTATTAGCGCCCTCGCTATGCTCGGGCGCCAAACTCCGTCTCGGGACTTGTAATGAGTGACTTTCACACCTAGGATAACAATGTACTATTATATCTGTAAGTTTACAAATCTCCGTTAACTTACAGATATAAAATACTTTACCTATAACTAGCGAGTAGCGACCCGCCCCGGCTTCGCACGGCTATATTATGCATGTATTATACATATAAACCTTCCTCTTGAATCACTCTATCTATAAAAAAAACCGCATCAAAATCTGTTGCGTAGTTTTAAAGATTTAAGCATACATAGGGACATAGGGATATAGGGACAGAGAAAGCGACTTTGTTATATACTACCTATGCAGTGATAGTGATAAGTATAGAGTAGTAGGTACCTACTTTTAGGTAATTTTAATACTTACTACTTTTAGGGTTTCGTACCTAAAAAGGAAAAAACGGGCCTATAATGAGATCAATTGGTATTAATATTTAATTTATATCTATGTGTAAGCCCAGCCCTCAAAAATAGTTGTAGCCACAGTAACCGAATTTGTACCTACATTGTAAAGTTCCACGCGGCAAAGTCGTGGGCGAACACTAGGAAATTAAACCTGTAAAATATTGAGTTCATGAAAATCATATAAGTAAATGTCCTATATATACCTATCTTATCTTATCTTATATAATGGGGGCTGGCAAATTGCCAGCAACACTTCGACCCAATGGGATCTTTTGTGTTTACCCCTACCTTGATGTTTCTTACTCTTTGAAGAAGTGGTCGATTAACGCGGTGATCCCACTGAGAGGAAGAAACCTATATTCCTCCGGTTCGGGATAGGTACGCATTCCCAAGGAGGCTCTACGCTTCGCTGCTATAAGACGTATATATACCTACCTACTGACTGCCTAAATGGGACAAATTTGAGGGATCAACATGAGCTTATCGCTATCCACCTTAATCTACCATAATCGGGTGACGTCATGTCTATTAAGGTTGTGGATATGCCCATCGTGCTCACAATGTTTTATTTTTATTTACTTAATTAATCATTGTTTTACATTTTAATATTATTAATTATGCCTGTGATGTAATGTACTCAATGTCTTTAAAAATATGTAACTTTCTGACGTGACTAAGTGTTCTGTATGCACGGTCGGCTGCATAATTACAGACCCACCGTAGAGCTCCAAAACGGCTGTAATAAGAATGTTTTCAACACAAGCAAAATTCTAGACACATGCTTTAGTTGAAGTTTAAAGTCTTCTAACTTATGAATTTATCAAACAAAAATATTAGAATGAAATCATGCCAATAATAGTAATTTTTGAACTCTACCGGGGGCTGTAATTATGCAGCCGACTGTACCTACAGTCTAAATAAATGAGTATGAGTACAATAGTGAATCTGCTCTTGAAACTAAATAGTACCTATCTACTACCTACAAATTATACAATGCAATGAAAGGTATTTCAAATAAAAATAAATAAGGAGTCTCTTACTAATCTAAACATTATTTACCTACCTAACATAAACTAATAATCCCTATCTAATATATAAAATTCTCGTGTCACAGTGTTAGTTACCATACTCTCCCGAAACGAATTTTAAATAAATACAACCAAACTGTCAATGGGCAATATGATCTTTTTATGAAAATGGTTAAAGTTACAAGCGAACTGTCAATGGGCAATATGATCCCAAATGTAACTTTTCAATGGACTAACCGAGTTATAGACCTGCAAGCCCTTCATGCAGCCGATTGGCAACAAGTGGCGCAGAATAGGGTGCAATGGCGGCTTTTGGTGTCGGAGGCCAAGATCCACTTCGGGTCGCTGAGCCAGCGTAAGTAAGTAAGTAACCGAGTTATAAATCGACATCATTTTATATCAAACACGTTTCTAGAACATTATTTTCTAATTACAAAATTCTTCATCAGATTTTGAAACTATCCATAAAATAACAGTGTAATTAAAAATAATTAACGGCTGATTCATAAACGACACTAACATTCAAAGAGATGGTTTCAAAGCTTAATAAAGAATTAAGATAAGGAAAATTATGTCCTTTGCGCTTATTACGCTTTGCGGTTTCACCCGCGTAACTCCCGATACCGTGGGAATATCGGGACCAAAAGTAGCTTATGTTATTCCCAATGAATCAATGTATCCTCATACCAAGTTTCATCAAAATCGGTCCAGTAGTTTCGGAGCTTATTCGTTACAAACAAATAAACAAAAAAATCGTCTTTATAATATTAGTGTAGATTATAGATATAGATAGATATAGTGTAGATGTAGTTAGATTTCTATTTGTATCTTGGTAATGTTTACAAAAAACTGAAAAAAAAAATTGATTACTTTAAAACTTCGCAATCACCATAAAAGAATCGTAGAGCTGGGCTACGAACGAGCCTACGCTACTTGAGTCTACGACCCCAGCTACGATGACTACGAATGACCTTAGCTGCTACGAGAGTTGAGCTACGGCTACAGTTATTAGAACGCTCAATTGCTCAACTGAAAAGAGGTGCTAAGCTTTTGGAACGATATTAAATCGATTATTTAATTGCCTTTTTCAAATTAAAAAAACAAATGGTTGTCTGTAAAGTCGGTTTACTGACGATTATTTTACGTGATAACGTCGTAGGAAAACGATGAAAAATTTAGTTTTTTTTTTGTTACCTACTCATTCCTTTTTATATTTATTTTGTTTTTTTTTTCTTTATATTTTTTTCCCTTTATACAAGTCTTCTATTCGTCACTTGTCACTATAACACAAGCCCAGATGACCGATATTATTATTAAATTCTCTCATGTTACCATGATGCATGACGTCACACATCGGGAACGGGACGCGTCATGTTACTTTCGTGTGAATGCAGGTGTTCCAGAAAATTAGACGTTATCACGTCAAAAATCTAGAAAATAGAAAAATATAAAATAAAATAAAAATAGAAATAGCTAGAGAAACGTAGTTTGAGTTGTTTTATGTGAACATTAAAATCGATAACAATATTATAACTTAGACCATGTTTTTTATATTATTATTGTTTTTGCTAGAAATATCAGACGGTTATCGTTCTTCAATGTGTTTGAGACCAAATGAACAGTTTTCACTGTGCGGCTGGAAATGTTACCCAACTTGTGTCAATATAAAGATATTAGCATCAGGTAGGTAGAGTCGGCATAATAAGCTGAACCCCACGTAAAATAAATAAATATTGCAGGACATTCCACACATCGCCATCTAGCCCCAAGCTAAGTAACTAGACTTGTGTTATGGGTGCTAGACAACGGATTTACTACTTATATACTTTTGGAACGTAGTTCCTTATCGCGCGTTGCGAAAGGGGGCTAGACGGAAAAAAATAAGACCAAAAGTTGTAACGACACTTTTTGTTATAGTTGTAAGCAGTGCGGCGTGCGCGTGTTTCTCTGTCTGTCTCTCTCTCTCTCATAGAAAGCAAGCCAGTTATTTTCGTTTCGTCTAAATATATACTTAGGTATAATACATAGAAACAACCAGACCACATACAAATATCTAAGCATAAATGTGAGGCGGGAATGGCACCCGCAAGCCTGTGTTTGGCAGTCCGGTATGGTGACCATTGTGCCAACTAGGTCGTCAAACATGACCTAGAGCTCAATCGCACATCTTCAAAAATACTACATCAAATGTAGTATTTTTTACCTTATTGTTATTTTTTTAATATTATAGGTATATATTATCTATTTCAACAATTTGAATCAGCACTATTTGAACATTATAACAACGTAACCTGTAAATCGATCCCACGTCGGTTGGTGTAGCGGGTGGCGGCATATACCTACCACTCGGCCAACTAAACACATAGCTAACATGCTGAAAATAATAATCACACTGAGTACTTTTAATTCTAGTATTTATGTTTGTGTGTAACATCTATTAGAAGAAGGTCGTAAGTCCAATACTTGTTGATAGTATTCAGTAACGTAGCTAGGTAAACAAGGGCCCTGGTGCATAAGGAAAGAATCGGGCCTTCATCCCCTCTTTCCGCATAGCTTGAACCTATAGATATTAAAAATATAGATATTCAGATACTAACAACTTTTATCCTAGGCAATATTTCATTAAAATAAAAACGGTTAAACCTAGTTTTCCATTAGATCTAGAACATTTTCAAAAATTATCAATATCGGACTTCGTTTATGGAGGGGAAAACGTTACCACTTTTTGTATGGAAACTGGTCATAGATGTCATTTTAAAAGGTCGATGACATTGAATAACATTTATTGCAATTACATAGTATGTGAATACCGGATGCAAAATTAAAGGAAAAATGCAATTAAATTGCTTTTTTCCTTTTTTAAATTATAGATAGGAATAAGGAGTAGGATACAGTGACTTGAATTTATCCCTAGTAGGCTAAATCCATACGTCATCTCAATGAGGGGTAGAATATCTATGTGTTTAATAGAAGAAAATGGGAATACAGGCTCGACCCTCAAGTCTCGAGCCTGCTCACAATATATATTTTTTCTCTTTTTCTTTTATGCTCCTCGCTTTTCAAAGCTGAGGTTAGAGGCCCCCCTGCGTTACGGGGCCCTGGTTGACTGCACCACCTTGCCCTACGATAGCCGACGCTGATAGTACTAGCAAACTGATAGTGGACTTATGACGCATACTGTACATACTACTTACCCGAAAAAGAAAGTATTACTGCAAAGAAAAGACGATAATACCGTACCTGCGGGTCATAAGGGCAACTAAAGATTTTTTTAAAACCTAACAAAAATATAATATTTTTTTACGATATATTATGTAAATAATTTAAGTGGCTAATTGTGTGGAATGACCTGTAATATTTAATTTATTATTTTTCTTTAAACTTATCTTATTTATTTTTTACTAGCGACCCGCCTTGGCTTCGCACGGCTATATTATGCATGTATTATACATATTATAAACCTTCCTCTTGAATCACTCTATCTATTAAAAAACCGCATCAAAATCCGTTGCGTAGTTTTAAAGATTTAAGCATACATAGGGATATAGGGACATATGAACATAGGGACAGAGAAAGCGACTTTGTTTTATACTATGTAGTGATAGTGATCATAGTGATTATGTTGCACAGTGGTTTCTTTTTTTGTGATTGTTGCGAAATGTCATCCGTAAAGGGTCCTGCCGGAAGACCAGCGGCTGTGTCAGCATATCATTGCTGAGGCAGAACCATTTTGGAGGCACACGGCTCCTTAGATCTTATTTCTTCTTTTTTTATTTCTTTTGTACTTATTCTCTATTTATTTTTTGTTTTTTTTTTTTAACTTTTGTTTTAGGTTTGTGCTTTTATGTTTGTTAGTAGGTACTACTTTTCTGATTGTCTTATGTTGTGTGCTTGTCCAAATAAATGTTTTCTTTCTCTCTTTCGAAAATTATTTTATTTATTTACAGGAAAACGGCCTCTATGCGAAATGAATTGGGAATGTCGTGTAGGCTGTCGATGTATCGCTGGCTATATCAGAGATGAATACTCGAGCTCCTGCGTGCTGGTCTCTGAGTGTCCTGGTAAGTATCGGTAGCGAGGAGTGAAATTTATTTAGAGGTAAGCCGATTAAACAACAATAAATACGCAAGATATTGAGTTCTACTGAATTGTTCTACTGAAGGGTCAGACTGACAACATATGCTGAGCATGCTCCTTTTGCCACACTTATTATTAGTTTATTTAATGTATAAAATTTTAATTTTATAGCAATAAACGATTATTTATTTTATTTATTTAAAAACAAAATAAAATATAATCTCAGTAAATTAGAAGGAATAGAATAGAATGACATTTATTAGAAGAGCACACGGTCAAGAAAAATACTGTAGGATAAATAGACTGACAGGAAAGTGATCTTATAAGGGTTCCTTTTTAGGGTTCCGTAGCCAAATGGCAAAAAACGGAACCCTTATAGATTCGTCATGTCTGTCTCTCTGCCGTATGTCACAGCCACTTTTTTCCGAAACTATAAGAACTATACTGTTGAAACTTGGTAATTATTTACCTTTTGAGGTAAGGAACCCTAAAAATGAAATAAAAAGGTACCTACAAATTACTTTTTTTTGTAAAAGTGCAAATTGCAAATTTAAATTGTATTAGTAACATTTTTAGACACGATTAGATACTTACTTTAAAAAAGATATTGTTGCCTTTGTTAAAATAATAAGTTTATGAAGGTAAAGTAACTTATTTATGCCTGAAATCGGTTAACTGGCAGAAATCTTGTAAGACAGCCTAGTGACATACAGACGGACGAACATTGAAGTCTTAGTAATAGGCAGGGCCGGATTAACCATCTCGGGGCCCCTAGGCACAGCTCGTTTCGAGCCCCCCCTCCCTTTTTCATACCACAACAACGCAATTTGGAAATTTTTACTGTCTACATTACGAAATAGAATGAAGGTACCATCATCATCAACTATAGACTTCAGTCATCACATTGCAAAGGTATACGCCTTCCTTCAAGTGAAAAGACTTTCGCCACAATCTACAGGACGAAGTATCGGAGTCATTTAAAAATGAAACAAAGAATAGGAAAATCTTGCATATTTTTATAAAAATAACATACCTAAACATTAAAAAATAAAAATGTACATATTGTACTGATTAAGAAGCATGTTCAAATATTAACCCTTCTAATTTTTTTAGATACAAATCGTTTAAAACCACTCAATCCCCTTTTTTTTTTCATTTTTTAATCGGGAGTGCTGGGCCCCTGGTCATAGTGGGCCCCTAGGCACTGGCCTAAAGTGCCTTATGGATAATACGGCACTGGTAATAGTGTCCCGTTTTTACTTTAAAAAGGGTTTAAGTATATAGTCTTTTTACTCTTTTTTCTGGGATTCTAATGTCTTAGAAAAAAAGTAAACCAAGCAAGAATAAATGTCTTAAATAATCTACATTACATATCTAATACAAACTTACATAATTTTATAACATAATAATTAGGTACCTATTATGTAGAGTGACACATAGGTACAGTCGGCTGCATAATTACAGCCCTCGGTAGAGTTCGGAAATTATTATTATTGGAATGTTAGCATTCGAATATTTTTGTTTGATTAATTGATGAGTTAGATGACTTTAGACTTCACCTAAAGCAGGTGTCTATATAGAATCTTGCTTGTGCTGAAAACATTCTTATAACAGCTGTTTTGGAGCTCTACGGTGGGTTTGCAATTATGCAGCCGACCGTACCTACCACATAGGTAACATCTTATTTAGAGTGTATATACTTTATAAAATATTTCATACAAAACATCTGACTGGATAAAATTTGTCGGTCGAAAGTCAACTGAAGTAGGTCAAATTGCTAACCAAGTTGAAAAGTATCTCGATTGCAAAATGTGTATAAATATTAGTGGATTGTAATCGTCAGGCACCTGCAGTCGCATTTTCACAATGGAAGTTTTCGGTGTTATTTTCGCTATGGTCGCCGTTGTTGCTTCAGCGCCGACCCTGAACGAGAATCAAGTTCCTGGAGCAAACGTCGGAGATGCAGAGTACTACAGAGATAAGCGGTCTCAGTACGGCCAGTACGTGCCAACATGTCCTTACGCCGCCGCCGCCGCCTCAGCGCCGATACCTGCCATCGCTCCAGCCTCGTACCAAGTCAATGTATCACCTTACCACGGATACGGCTACGGATACGCCGTCCCGCACTACAGAACCCCAGAGATGGAGCAAGAAAATGAGATGCTAAGCTTTTCCGATGATCACATGCCGATGGCGAGGTTCGGGTTCGTGCAACCAGCTGCAGCATCAGCTGTACACCCTGCGTACACCGCACCAGTTCCAGCCACAACGGGACCAGTGTTCAGCGTGTTCCCGAGCGGTAACACAGGTGGATGCAGTGTGCCGCTCTTGCTGAGCTGCCAGCCATCTATAGTCCCTGGTCGCGTTGTGCAGACGCAGCCTAACTACGCAGCAGACAGCTACCGCAGCATGGACGCCGCTTCGCATCACGAAGCGGAGGAATCACATCATAACCAACAAATCCACGAACATTTAAGTACACCACACGATCCCACTCATACGATAGCCCACCAGTGAAAAGGTTTTAAATAATATGTTTAAGTTAAATCTACCTAGAATAAGAATTATGAGATTGTATACCTAAGTAATAAACAAATTTTTTAAACGTAAACTATTTTTCATTCTTGCTCAGTGACATGCCTAATAATACTAGCACCTATTTTAATTGTAAGTGAGGTTAAAATCAGTCGTATTAATATTAGGCTTAGTTAAATGTAAGAGCTATCTAAATGTTATTAATTCATGCAAGAACTACTAAATCGATTGCGATAAAACTTGGTTAGTATGTAGGTATGTACCTAAAGTTCTGAAATAACATAGTCTACACTTTTTATCCTAATATTCCCCCGGGGTCGGGACATAGGTTAGATCATACTTTCAAATGTATGTTTAATATGTCTAAACATACATTTTAAAGTTGATGCTAGAAACGTTATACATTGCATAAACTACTGTAGGTATGTCAATGACGTACGGTCGGCTGCATAATTGCAGACCCACCGTAGAGATCCAAAACGGCTGTTATAAGAATGTTTTCAACACGAGCAAAATTCTAGACAACTGCTTTAGGTGAAGTTTTAAGTCTTCTAAATCATCAATTAATCAAACAAAAAATATTAGACTTTAAACATTCCAATAATAGTAATTTTCGAACTCTACCGAGGGCTGCAATTATACAGCCCACTGTACATACACATATTATATACTAGCAGCGCTCCGTGGTTTCACCCGCATATCTCCTGATCCCGTTTGAATATCGGGATAAAAAGTAGCCGATGATATTCCCAATAAATCAATGTATCCTCATACCAAGTTTCACCAAAATCGCTCCAGTAGTTTCGGAGCCTATTCATCACAAACATAAAAATAAAAAAGTCTATCCTCTAGAATATTAAAATTATTGTGTAGATGTTTATTACACACTTCAATACTGAAATCAAAGCGCAATAAGCGTACCTATCTAAGTATATATGGTAGGGACACCTCTTAATGTAGAGCAAATATTCCCTGACCAGAGAGAGCCACGTTGAGGGAGGGATGAGGGTATTCGAACCCTCATCCCTCCCTCAACGTGGCGGGATGATGCAGCAAAGCATTTTTCCAAAAAAATGATTCTATTTAGAACACAACTTTGATGTTTTAATACATTGAAAATATATAACGCGTGTTTATCAGTCTACACTACTAATATAAAGAGGAAAGATTTTTTGTTTGTTTTTATGTTTGTAACGAATAGGTTTCGAAACTACTGGACCGATTTTGATGAAACTTGGTATAAGGATTCATTGGGAGTAACATAGACTTTTTATCCCGATATTCCCACGGTATCGAGAGTAACGCGGGTGAAACCGCAGAGCGCTACGAGTATCAAATAAAATAAATATAAATTGAATGGTATGCATTTTTTAACAAAACCGTTGGTAGGTAGGTATTGTACTCGCCTTGATTTCGACACGTTTATTTAATTGTTATGAGCATCATCATGTACCTTGGTAGGTGAAGTGTCCAGTATCCGTAAATCGGTACCTACTTTTTAAAATATACATAATTATCGAATTATGTATATTTTAAAAAGTAGGTATTAAAATAGGTATAGAATGTGTGAATTACGTAACATCTAGCGTAATAAGTCACTTTTCGCCGTCCCTATTTCCCTTTGTATGCTTAGATCTTTAAAACTACGCAACGGATTTTGAAGCGGTTTTTTTTAATAGATAGAGTGATTCAAGAGGAAGGTTTATATGTATAATACATGCATAATTTAGTAATATTATAAAAATTATATCATTATAGTCTAAGTATTACAAAACAAATGATTATTACTCCTAGCTATCACTATAAAAACTTGACTAATAGCTACATAGGTAGGTACTCACAAATTCGTGATCAAACTCATCTACATTATCTGTTCAAATGTATAAATTCATGACTACGAGTATCAACATATAACTATTACAATGAAATTCATATCAGTGGCTTGTTTAATTATTTCCTTGAACGTATTTGTTGTATCTGCCATCTATCAAAGCAAGCATGTAGACGATCAAATAGAAGAAATATTACCTAGTGAAACCGCTTTAGAAATTTCAACAGGACGAAGTAAAAAACACCGTTCTTACGAAGATGTAGCGTACGCTGATGCTGCCGCGTCTTACATTCCAACTTCAGCACCAGCTGCTTATAAGCCTTCAAACACTCCTATGGCAGCTTTGTTTCCGGACCTACCTCAGTCAGCGATACCTTTGCTATTCAACTGCGCTCCTTCAGTCATCACGGGACGTTTAACAGAATACCAACCGTCATATCGAGTCGTCGAAACAAATGATAATGATATCTCAACCCTGAACAGTCCTGCTTCAAACGATGCTGATGTCCTGAGCCTGGACAGTCCTATTTCAGTGTTAACAATGGAAAGAAGAAGATGGAAAAGAAATGATGAGTTTAAAGGCATTACGTACTACAAAGTGTCGGAGGACTATCCGGAGACTAACCCGGGGAACCATCACTTGGTTTCTGCTGATTATCCTCGACCGAATATGATTAGAATTACTCCCAGTAGCCGTTTTAGATAAGCTTATGAAAAAAGTACAGATATTATAGTTTTTTATATACTTAAGTACCTTAATTTATTTTTAGTTTATTTACCTAAATGCTTTCTTCCTTATCTAATCCCAACTAATAAAATATTGTTTGTTTGTTCCCTCGTTCACAGTCAAACGGCTCAACTGATTTGGATAAAAATGTGCTTATGTGTAGTCTATAGTATGGATATTGGATACTCGTATAGTAAAAGACACATAAAGATAAGGACTTGCTCGGCTCATTCGCAGGGCGCAGCTATTTAGGCATTTATTAAATGTAGTTAGGTATAAAATAAAAGACATGAAAAATGTAAATTTTTCAGTCTATATCCTACTTCCTTTCCTATTATAAATGTGAAAGTTTGTTTGTATGTTTGTTACTTCTTCAGGCAAAAACTACTGGACGATTGCAATGAAACTCGGTTTGTAGATAGCTGGAAACCTGGATTAACACTTAGGTTTTATACTATTTAATGATTATTCTAACACTGAGTAAAATTAAAGGGAGTATCAAGACAATATCTCGTTATTCGTAATGAAAAGCCAAATTATTGTTCAGTATGAGCATACATGCGGCAATATTTCAATAATTTTGATGAATGAGGAACCGCCGAAAATTGCCTATAACCGCTTGAGTCTGACGTTTCATTTCGGAGACACAATATTGGCAGGTAGATAACGTTTAATTTCGACCGTGTCAGTCAATAACAGTTGCGAGTTTTGAACAAAAATCGTTCAATTCAATTGAGGATTAATTGTGCTTTTTAAACTATTATAAACTTTTATTTATACATATATGTATATATAATATATTTTTCATTAATTATTGTGAGTAATGAATTACTTATCCATAATTTAACTTATGAGTGCTTATGAGAGCCTCAAGTGACACACGGAGATACCGTGTGTCACTTGAGGCTCCTGCTGAAAATCAGCGCTACAGTCATCTGTAGCATATTAACTGAGCTCGAGCCTTCTCGTGGCAGAATTGTATAGGTACAGTCGGCTGCATAATTGCAGCCCCCGGTAGAGTTCTAAAATTACTACTTAATGTTTATGTTTGATAAATTCTTGAAACAACACCTAGACCAAGCGGGAAAGGGGTGCAGCTAGTATTATATAAAAGAGAAAAATACTCATTGAGAAAAAGAGCTGAAACCACAAGAGCTACAAGTCTGTAACTTCGCTAGGGATTCCTTTTAGGACCCAGGCTAGCACGAGAAAGATTTTTTGTAAATTCGACCTTTAGAGGGGTAAAAAAGGCTGTTAAAGTATGTAGCTCGTAGGTAACATTATGTATTTTGTGTTTGTAGGAAATGCATTACTACTTTTAAAGAGACAATCTAATACGGATAAAACCTTTTACGAGTAAAATATTTGACCATTGACTTATAATTTATTATTATTGACTCAAATGTTCGGTTGATGGATATGTACAAATAATAAAAGTATGTTTTCGAAGGTATATGTACTAATCACTACATAGTATAAAACAAAGTCGCTTTTTCTGTCCCTATTTCCCTTTGTATGCTTAGATCTTTAAAACTATGCAACGGATTTTGATGCGGTTTTTTTAATAGATAAAGTGATTCAAGAGGAAGGTTTATATATAATACATGCATATTATAGCCGTGCGAAGCCGGGGCGTAACGTAATTTATAAAAGGTATTAATACTATTTTATCTACGCGAAGTAGATAAAATAGTATTAAACATAACGCTTTTATTAAATTAAAATAACCGAAGTTATTTAATTGCAGTTTTTTAAAACTTACATTACAAATGTTCTATCATAAAATTGTTTAGGAAAAATAAAATAAAAAACCGACATCCAAAAAAAAGCTTAAAAGTCGGACTGGATTTGATTGAATGCTGAGAGAACCGTACATTCCTTTCGGAACGTGTTATGTATCACCCAGACCGATTAATTTTTCACTTTTTAGTTTATTATTCTATTGTTTTGTTTATTATCCCTTTGTTTTTTGAAGTCGGTTTTTAAATTTCAAATTTATTTTAATCGAATAGGTGGGTAAGTAGTAATTAGAAAAAGTAACTTTGCACATTAGGCTGATATCTTTCTTCTGCTTAACTGAACCGATTCTGAAAATTCAGCAATGAGAATTAGGTACAGGTATTAGAGCTAGAGGTATTGTTGCAGCAGAAGTACATTTAGGTATATTGGTATTTCAAAGGGGTTGCAACGGCTAGGAGTTAAAGGACGTGCCTAGCCGTTAGCGGGGTTGACAAAATACAATACTAAACCATAGTATCTAAGTATTATATATTTAGTGGACTGTATTGAGGGCTGGTTCATAACCAATTAACTATCTTAATATATATAAATCTCGTGTCACAATGTTTGTCCTCAATGGACTCCTAAACCACTTAACCGATTATAATAAAATTCGCACACCATGTGCAGTTCGATCCAACTTGAGAGATAGGATAGTTTACATCTTAATTTATCCCGATATTCTCACGGGATCGGGAGTTACGCGGGTGAAACCGCGGAGCGCAGCTAGTAAAATATAAAATACTAGCTGCCCTCCGCGGTTTCACCCGCGTAACTCCCGATCCCGTGGGAATATCGGGATGTAAGCTATCCTATCTCTCAAGTTGGATCGAACTGCACATGGTGTACGAATTTCATTATAATCGGTTAAGTGGTTTAGGAGTCCATTGAGGACAAACATTGTGACACGAGATTTATATATATTAAGATAAGATAAGATAACCGTTGGCATACAAGACGCGAGAGGAGGGAAACTGAAAAGAATGGCACACTAACCTGTCTTCTTCTCCTCTGAGCTCAGACGGAAGAACAGGATTCACTGTCAGCACGTGTCTGCTTCGTATGCCGGTAACGGCGCGGCGCGATAGTTGGTCTATTTAAGACCCAAATCCAGCGAGGGCTATCAGAACCCTAGTGGGCACCTGGGGTGCAATACCCAGGGCGCGGAACCGATGGAGATACACAGAAACTCCAGCCGGGGACTCCCACGAGACGCACGAATTGTTATCTCAAAGACCCATGTCAAAGATGGCGTGCGTTGCCAGCTAGGTCTCGCGATTATAGGTTGAGGGTAGGTAATACAAAAGGAATAAAAATTAATGCCAACGATTAGTCTTTTGATATAACTATGCTACCAACATTATTAAGGAGTAGCCTGATTGGCGCGAAGTTTAAATAGGATTTTTTATTAAGAAATTATGATAGTATGAGGCGTAACCAGGGCTAAAATGCAAACGTGCATTTTTTTAAATACCGCATAATAAGCACCGAGAAAAGTGGAATTTTCGAAAAAAAACTTTTTTTTTACTTAGATCGATGTAGTTTCGAATAAGGAACAAATGACTCTTGAAAACCAGCATAGGTTGAAGTATCAAAAACTCCGCAAATCGCGAAAAACGATCTCTTTTATTACAAGCTTTTATTTAACTTGTTAAATTTTAAACTTACATAGGTACATTCAATTTATTATCTATAAAAATATTTTATTAATAAATTAATTACTATATTTTTGAAGTTTAAAATACACAATTTACGACTTAACATACTTTACTTATGTACTATACTTATATATATTTAAAATACATAAGTCTACAAAAATTCAGTAGAATAAAAATAATAATAAATTGATTTGTGACTTCTATTCTCATCTATCTATCTATACTTACTATCTTCTTCACTATCCTATCACTATCACTACATAGTATAAAATAAAGTCACTTTTCGCCGTCCCTATGTCCCTATGACCCTATTTCCTTTTGTATGCTTAGATCTTTAAAACTACGAAACGGATTTTGATGCGGTTTTTTTAATAGATACAGTGATTCAAGAGGTAGGTTTATATGTATGACTAGCGACCCGCCCCGGCTTCGCACGGCTATATTATGCATGTATTATATCTAAAAACCTTCCTCGTTAATCACTCTATCTATTTAAAAAAACCGCATCAAAATCCGTTGCTTAGTTTTAAAGATCTAAGCATACAAAGGGACATAGGGACGGCGAAAAGTGACTTTATTTTATACTATGTAGTGATGATACATGCATAATATAGCCGTGCGAAGCCGGAGCGGGTCGCTAGTATAGTATAAAACAAAGTCGCTTTCTCTGTCCCCATGTCCATATATCCCTATATCCCTTTGTATGCTTAAATCTTTTAAACTACGCAACGGATTTTGATGCGGTTTTTTTAATAGTTAGAGTAATTCAAGAGGAAGGTTTATATGTATAATACATGCATAATATAGGCGTGCGAAGCCGGGGCTTGTCGCTAGTTATATGTATATATCATTCTACTGTACGTGTGTATGTCACTAAACTCTTCCATAACGGCTGAAAGGTTATTTAGCTATATCTAGGTTATTTAGCTATACTGCAAAACAACGTTGGCAGCAACTAATATTATAAAGAGGAAAGTTTCGATTATTTGTTTGTTTGTAACAAATAAGCTTCGAAACTACTAGACCGATTTTGATGAAACTTGGTATGGGATAAGTTGATTTTTTGGGAATAACATAGGTTACTTTATTCCCACGGAATCGGAAGTTACGCGGGTGAAACCGTGGAGCGCTACTAGATACAAATAAGTAGGTAATTAAAATAATTTTCGTATACTTACCTGTAATTACCTAGTGAGTTTTAATACTTACTACTTTTTCGTAATACAATTTTAAGGTTGCAATACATTGTTTGAAGATCGCCTTAGTTTTTTTAGGAATCACTACATAGTATAAAACAAAGTCGCTTTCTCTGTCCCTATGTCCCTATATCCCTTTGTATGCTTAAATCTTTAAAACTACGCAACGGATTTTGATGCGGTTTATTATATTTTAAATGAGTGATTCAAGAGGAAGGTTTATATGTATAATACATGCATAATATATTATAGCCATGCGAAGCCGGGGCGGGTCGCTAGTAGGAAATAATTTGAAGATTTATATATTTTTTTATCCTTATAATTAATTTACATACATAACTTTAATATTATTCAAAGAAACGTAGATATGTACGTAGGTAGGTATCGCACGGACAGTGAGCCGGAAGATGCAGTTTCAGCGTTCAATGATAATGTTTGATGAAAAAGCACGTGCCTGAGGTAGGCACGTTTTATTTTCACTTACGATGAGAGGAGGGTTCCCTTTGGGTTTCAAATAGTATAAATGCGCCACGAACATCAATCTCAACATCAAACACACCATCGTTTCTCCACGATGAAGACCCTCGTAGTAGTGGCAGCTTTAGCTGCAGTCGCCTTATCTGCTCCTTCACTATACGAAAATAACTACGAGGGTTACGGCAATCCAGCTATCGCCGCCTATCCACAAATTTTCAAGCGGGATAGAAAATCAACACAGCCGGACTCCAAATTGGGATTAGTTCCCATCCCCGGGACTCCCATCCAGCCGATTTCAACAGATCTCGAGACTGCGAGAACATTCTTGAAGAAGCCAATTATTGTGAAGAAGAAACATGGCTACCACGTGTACCGCGACTCTGACGAAGAACAAGCTGATTCCCGAGAGACGTGCGTCAAACAAGTAAAAGTGAAGCTCTGCGACGCCGAGCACCAGCTCCCGAAATCTTTGGAACTGTCACGAACTGCTGGAGTTGAAGACAATGTGATGGCGACCGAAGATGAAATGAAGCACAGTATCAAGTTAGCAAAGGAGGCCGTAGAAAACCTGCAACGTGATTTGAAGAAAGCTGATCATCAAATTGGCGAGCCAAAATTCAAGCACGACAATTCAGAAACCGATCTCGAATTGCACCATGACATCGAAGTAGCACGACAAGCCCTTGAGCACATTCATCAAAATTTTGGAAACTTGGAGTCGATGAGTTTACACGACATTGGCATCAGCGACATGAAAGAAGCTGAAACGAAACAAGAGCTCCCAGTTAGCGTTGCTCGACCAGAAGAGGAAAGATTAGCTCAATGGAAAGAAGCTGAAACTCATCAAAACATTCCATTCAGCATGGCTCGATCTGAAGAAGAAAGATTATCCCAATGGAAAGAGGCCCTTGAAAACATAGATCGCAACGTGGAAATCGTAAGAAACATCGAAGACAGTTTCAAAACAGCAGACACGCAAATGTCACTTCACCCTGAACATGAAGTTATTACCAACACCGAAATGAGAGCTACAATCGACAAAGATGAAGCACAGAATATTGATAAGCCCGTGAATACACTACAGAAATCTAGTGACACAGAGAACTTGATGGCTGATTTAAATGTAGACGATATGAGCTCATCTGCCGCAACACTATCAGAAATCAAAATGTTGAACAACATCAACGAAGCCACCGAATTCAAGAATACAATGACGGGTGATTTAGAAAAGAAGATCACAACTGATGCTGTACAACTTCCTAAGGAAGCTGAGCTGAAACTATTGCCTACCCATCAGGAAACACAAGTTGAGACTGTTTCTGTCAATGATGAAAAGGCACGAACAAGCGATTTAAAAGAACCCATTACAGTCGAAGCACTTGCCAAGGAGGTAGAACATAAACACCCTAAGGACGTGTCTATTTCTCAACTTACTAAAGACGCTGTTGACACTGATATGTTCGTGAAAACTGCCGAACCGCTTAAAGATGATGAAGTTACTACTATGTTGGTAACTGACCCTAAAAGCACCGAAGATCTAGAGGGAAAACTGCTGATGGAAACAAAGAATGCTGACGAAATGATCCCACCACCACTTATGGGTAAAACGACTGAATGGTCTGACATCGAGATGCGATCGGCGGAGCCTTCCAAACATATCCACGAGAATATAATGGACCACAGGGAGCATCACCACGAAATGATACCTCATCATCATGAGATGATGTCCCAACATCACATCAACGGACCTCATCATCGCGATCATGTTCATCACCAAATGAACCTGGACCATCACAAAATGCGTTGGAACCAAGATGACATGAACATGCAGATGGCGCCAATGAGAGCCGCTGAAAGTGTTCAGTTACCAGTTGCTCATCACCATCACCTTACAGACCATGCATTGAGAAACAACATCGATGCTAAGCACATGTCTCTTCAGCTCCCGCAACAACGGTTCCCAGAAACCATGATGCAAGGAAAGTCTGCAGATATGGAGAGCACCTACTACATGAACATGAGGGATGTCAACGACCTGCCCATGGACAGTCAGCGACTTCGTTGGAAGCCAAGCCACGAAACTTCAAGGTCAGCGTATCCCGCTCCAAGTCCAATTATCGGAGCTGCTTCAACCTCTGGTGCCGTGGGCGTGTTCCCAAACGCTAACGTTGGACCCTGTGGCATCCCGCTGCTGCTGAGCTGCAACCCTTCAGTAGTGTCTGGTAGCTTGGCGAAGCCCCACTCCTACGCGTCGCCCGCCTACAGGACTGAGGATGACTTCAACTTCCACAACAAGCGGGACGTCAAGAAGACTGAAACCCTCACAAACACGCTGCACAGGACACCGAGTCACCTTAACACGAAGACAACAATTTTAGTAGCCAAACAGTGATAGTGCATTCGACTGTATATAGATAGATTCACAAAAAATGATTGTAGTAACGTTAACGGTAACAAGATAGTTTTAAGTTAGTAGCTAAGTATTTATTTAACTTAATTAATTAATTTAAATGTTTATTAGACATCACACAATCGAATAAAGCAATAATGAAAAATGTATACCTACTTTTTATCATTTAATGACCAACCACCCAAATTACTTAAACGGTAGATAGATAGGTCTATAGGTATTTAACTTTTTTAGTATCTAATTGCATGCATTCAATATAAATTAACTAGCGACCCGCCCCGGCTTCGCACGGCTATATTATGCATGTATTATACATATAAACCTTCCTCATGAATCACTCTATCTATTAAAAAAAACCCCATCAAACCCGTTGCGTAGTTTTAAAGATTTAAGCAGTCAAAGGGAAATAGGGACAGAAAAAGCGACTTTGTTTTATACTATGTAGTGATATTTAAACTAAATACTTAAATATTAGAGTAATCCTTAAACTTGTCATAAATACTTACAGTTATATTGTAGTGCAGGTTTATAAAAAATAAATATATATTTATCAGGATATCCAGTTGTTAGGGCTTGCATCATTTTTCTGTCTTATTATAAACTCAGCTAGTATATAATACCTACCCGCGACTTTATACTTGTTAGAGTTAAATTTTCTAAAATGCGGATGACTACGTCATACCAGATTTCATCTAAATCGGTCTTATTCGGAGCTTATTCGTTAAAAACAAAAAAACATTAAGAAATCTTTCCTATTTAAAATATAAATAAATAATAAATATTGCAGGACATTCCACACATCGCCATCTAGCCCCAAGCTAAGTAACTAGACTTGTGTTATGGGTGCTAGACAACGGATTTACTACTTATATACTTTTCTTTGTAAATATATACTTATAATACATAGAAACAACCAGACCACAGACAAATTTCTAAGCATAGATACTTGTCTGTGGCGGGAATCGAACCCGCAACCCTGTGTTTGGCAGTCCGGCATGGTAACCATTGTGCCAACTGGGTCGTCATAAGTATAAATAGATAGATAAAGAATAGAATTAATTTGTATATTAGCATAAATAAGTCCTTTTCTATTTACCTTATTTAATAATCTTTCTCTACCTAGCTCCCGAACTTAGTAACGTGATACATACATACCTATATACCTTATAATCGTATTGTATTACTTGGTCAATTCACATAATTTTGCTGAACTAGTAAGAATGCCTACGTCATGAATGAAACTTTAGTCAGTAATTACTACAAAGGCGTAAAATGAAGATCAGTTTTATAATAATTGGATTTATTTCCACTTGTGGCCTAATTTATGGCTACCCAACGTCAAGTGAAGTGTTGGATAATCTTCTAATTGACACAGAATTTACTAACGAGGACTATGTTGATGATAATGGACACAAGGTCGTCAAAAAGGCAGTGGATTTTGGATCGAAAATGAAAAGCAATGATGAAGAATTACCCTGTCGACTAACTCTTCCTATGCTAGATTCGTATCTACCAGCTAACGAATTGGAAACATATAATGAAAATGTACAAGAAACGCCAAACGTCAGAACAATGTCGAATATCCAGTATCTACCTTACGAAGAAGTACCGTATCACGTAGACTACACCCAAGAGTTCCCTGAAGATTTCAACATGATTCCCTACCGTATGCCAGAAGAATACATGAGCCGGTTTCCTCCAGTAAGATTCCTACCTCCTGTGTACTCTACAAAAATATATGAAATGGTACCCAATGACATTGAAGAGAACGCTTATTTTGAAAATGATAATTCGTTTATTCCAAATGTGAGAGCTGTACGGTCTGGGGAGGAAGATTTGCTAGCGGAGTTGGAGAAGGACTCGATCATACCTAATATCTTGCCGACGATGCCGTTTCCATACATGCGTGATGCTGGAAGCTACGAGCCTACTCAGAACCAACAATATGTTGCTGTGTACCCCGTAGATTCACTATCTGATTGTGCTTTACCATTCTTGTTGAATTGCAATCCCCAAGTGTATTCTGGTTCAATTAAATATACTAACAATCCATCTGAATATAAGTCAGCGTCTTACAGAAACGTTGATTTCGATCAAATGCTGTAAATATTTACGCATAAGCGAAGTTTTTAATCCAGTGAAGTTTAAATGTTGTAATGTAACGATAAATTATGTACGAAATAAACAATTTACATACTTAGTATATTTTTTTTATATTTATCTCGAAGGTAGGTAGCTAAGGTACAGAATAGAGAGCTTGATGTAGGTAAACAGAATATAATCACGAACCGTTTCATGATAGGGACTGACTTAATTTATTTAAATAATTAATGTCCATTAAGTTTCGATCTTGTGGACAAATAAAAAATATGTGTTAATTCAGGTCAGCTATCTGCATATTATCGCAATCGGTCAAGTAGTTTTTGCGTGAATGAGAAACAAACAAACTTTAACATTTATAATAATAAAATAAATAAATAAATAAATATTGTAGGACATTCCACACATCGCCATCTAGCCCCAAGCCAAGTAACTAGACTTGTGTTATGGGTGCTAGACTACGGATATACTACTTATGTAGTTTTCTTTTGTAAATATATACTTATAATTATATAGAAACAACCAGACCACAGACAAATATCTAAGCATAAATACTTGTCTGAGGCGGGAATCGAACCAGCAACATTATGTTTGGCAGTCCGGCATGGTAACCATTGTGCTGTAACTGTATGCTTAAATCTTTAAAACTACGCAACGGATTTTGATGCGGTTTTTTTTAAATAGATAGAGTTATTCAAGAGGAAGGTTTATGTGTATAATACATACATAATATAGCCGTGCGAAGCCGGGGCGGGTCGCTAGTTTATAATATAGTAGGAAGTAGGATATTACAATAACTACATTACCTCTTTAAAGCCGCTCAACTTTTTTTCAGACCACAAAGAATGTCCTCCTGGGCTGATCCTAGGAACCAATCTTCAATGTATTGTGTTACGTCAGACTACGCCTGTTAACAATCATTCATGGGATCTTTACGAATATTAAGAGGAAAGGGTACCGGGGGCTCTTTCCATACAAACTATTGCAAACGTAGTCTACTGTTTTCCCCTGGATAATGACTAGAGCAAATATTTTTTGTCCATAAAACTTATAACTGCCATAACCATGCCCCTAGTTTTTGTTTTTTATTATTTTTTTAATCTTAATTTCTATGGTACTTAATTGGAAAATGAAAAAAACCAAAACATAGGGGCATAGTCTTGTCAGTTATAGGTCTAATGTTATGGGTGTCATTATCCAGGGAGGAAACAGTCGACTACGTTTGTATGGAGAGACCTCAGGTACCCTTTCACCTCAACTACTAGCTGTGCTCCGCGGTTTCAAAGTCCCGATCCCGTGGGAATTTTAAAATGAAAAGTAGCCTACAGCCTTCCTCGATAAATGGACTATCCAACACAAAAATATTTTTTCAATTCAAACCTGTTTCCAAACCAAATTCCTGAGCGCGTTCAAACAAACAAACAAACTCTAAAGAGTTTGTTCAGAGTTTGTATACAAATATTATAAAGCTGAAGCTTTATAAACCAAAAATAAAAAAGTTAAGCGTTAAGTGAAGCTTTATAATATTTGTATTATATAATATTTGCTTATATAAGTATAGATACGTTGTAAGTATTAAGTTTAGATTGTTATAATAAAAGATATATCTATAAGTGCCTAACCGAATATTTTATTAAAAGAAAAAGACGTTAAAATAACCACTAATACCTATATACTCCTGCTGGTTAAAGTATAAATCAAGAACCAAGTAAGTATCTACTGTTTTTAAAGTGTTTCCAGTAGAGATCCAATTTTCCATTAACTTGTTCAGCGATCCAATGTAGGTAGGTACTTACGTATATTCTAGAAAGTCTTAAGTGTTTCCTATAAGGTCGGTTAGTTTAGACTGGAGCATTTAGACTACGCCTGTTTTAAACTCATTTTATTAATTTATTTATTAGATTCGATTGTAAAGTCGATTTACGGGCGATAATTTTACTTGATAACGTCTTATGAAAACGATGAAAAATTGAGTTTTATTTGTTATTCTTTTATATATTTTTTCCTTTGTTTTTCTTTTTTTTGACGTGACAACGTTTTATAAATTGGTTTGCCGGGTGACACTTCAAGAAACTGCGTTACGCTCCGCTGACGTTATGCGCTCACAATGAGAGCGAGTGAGAGGCACGCGGGCATGGTTAGCCCGCCTAAGAGCGAGAGAGACAGACATAAAAAGTGAAAGGCACGCGTCCCTTCCACTCGAGCACAGTTGTTGTCACGTAAAACTTTCGCCCGTATACCGACTTTACAGGCAACCAGTTTTTCTCTTTATTTTTTATTTTTCATTTATATTTTTCTTCTATTTATCACTCGTCATCATAACACAAGCCCAGATGATTGATATTATTATTAAATACTCTGTTTCCTAACGGGAATTGACGCGTCATGGTCATGTTACCATGACGCATAACGTAACACAATATTACCGTGACACTTTTTTGTGAATGCAGGTGGTCCACCAATTTATTAGACGTTATCACGTCAAAAAGAAAATTCGAAACGGCAACAAAAGACACATGAATTATTTAGGTACCCAGGTCTTTCACGTTGTCTCGGTGACGGGAGAGTGTCGGCGGAGACCTAGATCGGGAAGAGGATGAAGTTTTGGAGTGAGGATCCTTTTGAGCGTCGATTTTTTGGCAGCCAGTATAGAAAGAACAGTGATACTAAAGCTGAATATGAACCGAATACTCAAACCATACTTCGAACATTTGCCTGTATTGTACCATTCGTAACAACGTTACATAACATTGAAATAAATAAATATTGCAGGACATTCCACCCATCGCCATCTAGCCCCAAGGTAAGTAACTAGACTTGTGTTATGGGTGCTAGACAACGGATATACTAACTTATATACTTTTCTTTTGTAAATACATACTTATAATATATAGAAATAACAGACAAATATCTAAGCATAAATACTTGACTGAGGCGGGAATCGAAACCGCAACCCTATGTTCGGCAATGCGGCATGTTGACCATTGTGCCAACTTTGTTGTCGAAATGTGAAATGCTCCAAGAAATGTTTCAGTCTATACTTACGTTTAAATATAGCATGTGTTTTGTTTGTTTACGAAGTTTAACTTATCTAGTTCTCAAGAACATAATCATATTCTGAAAGACTTGTGATAGCACAACGATACCAAAAATAAAATAATATGCAAATTGACAGGTAAAATAAAATAGGTGTACTTTTACCTTTTATGGATTACCGGCCGAAGTCATCAAAAACAAGTCAGAACGAATTAGTGAAACTTCAAAGAAGTAACGCATAAAATGCAAACTTTTGATATGTACGGTCGGTTGCATAATTGCAGCCCCCGGTAGAGTTCTAAAATTACCATTATTGGAATGTTTTCAATCTAATAATTTTTGTCTCATAAATTTATGAGTTAGAAGACTTTAAACTTCTACTAAAGCAGGTGCATAGAATCTTGCTTGTGTTGAAACATTCTTATAACGGACGTTTTGGAGCTCTACGGTGGGTCTGCAATTATGCAGCCGACCGTACCTACGTTTAATTAATTTTATTGTTTACAGAGTACTTTAGAAAATGATGTTCTAAAAGTGCCGTTTAAAAAATAATGTCAGATTACGATTTCTAACGTCATTTTTAAGAAAAACTGAAACAAAAATTAAATTTGGTCGGCTGTTACTTCGACTAACTTTAACTTGTACTATTATATATTCTGTGCCTTAACTAAAGTTATAAGTAACGTTTCTAAGTGCAGCCGTAAGTACTATCATAAAATGATTTAAGATAGAGTCAAGTGGATACTTATCTGTTTATTATATTATCTGTTGATTACTTATAGAAAATTTAACGTTTCTCAAGAATCAAATAACAAATAAAAGGTTTAAAGGAAAAATGCGCATCTTAAGATAAATAAAAAGGTGTGAATTGTGTTCGGAGAATCAATAATGTAAACATATCGATTGTTTCCTCGAGTGCGGTTACAAAGTTGACAATTCATTCAGATTTGTGAGAAATTGTGTAATGTTCGGAGGATATGTCGTAATACTAATGATTAGTCAGTATCTTTTACGCATTAATAGATATGTAGTTTGAATGAATTATCTATCTTTATCTATGTTACTTGTACGGCTGAGATCAATGGGAATACTTTTAATTTCAGTCATTCAGGACTCGCAACGACTCAAATAAAGTTTGACTACATAGCTTTTACCAGCGAATTTTTTCACCTAGAAAATATGTTTTCCAAAATCCAGTCTTAATAACCGGCTATAATAGCTGTCTGTGTGTCAAATTTTATCCCGATTTAATCATTGTTCAGCTGTGCGTTGATATATTAGTCAGTCAGGATTTTAAATTTTTATGTTTATAAATCATAAGATAGGTACAGTCGACTGCATAATTGCAGACCCACCCTACGGTGGGTCTGCAATTATGCAATTAACATTCTTATCACAGCCGTTTTGGAGTTTTACAACTCCAAAACGGCTGTGATAAGAATGTTTTCAATACAAACAAGATTCTAGGCATCTGCTTTAGTTTAATGTTAAAGTCTTTATACTCATGAATTAATCAAACAAAAACTATTAAAATGAAAACATTCCCATAATAGTAATTTTAGAACTCTACGCTGGGTCTGCAATTATGCAGCCGACCGTACATAAATATACCTAATGAAATGAATTTTTTATTGTGGTTTTTTTGTGAAAATTCTCTTTATAAGGTACTAGCGCCCTGCGGCAACTAATGAAACAATATGTATCCTCATACCAAGTTTCATCAACATCGGTTTATTACTTTTAGAGTCTATTCGTTACAAAAAAGCTTCATCTTTAAAATATAAGTGCAGACTGTAGTAGTACAAACCAACCTTTGAATAGTAAAAGGCTCGGTAACTTCTCGTAGGTGGGACATATTTGTTACGCAAAACTTTTAAAGTAAACAAAAGTTCCTGCGTCACGTTGCACAAGCAGCCTGTCTGTCTCGACTTCTAGTAAGACGTTCTGACGTAACAGCACTACATCCATATAAGGACGCCCTTATTTATGTATAAGTTAGTAGGTATAGATAGATAAGGAAACTCTATATAGTCGGTACGAATACGCAAACGGCACCAAACAATACCGAGCGATTTGTACACGCAGATGTCCCTAAAGATGGCTAAATTACACGTGTTGTTGTTGTTTTTGTTTATAATGAGCGTGATGGGAAGACACTTTCATCCGAGAAGTATTGTGAGGTTAGAAGAGATCGGGAAAGAAGGGGTTATGGAAGAAGTTTATTCTGAAATTGACGGAGTACCAATTGTAAGTATATATCAATATTTTATGAAGTTTTATTTTTTGTTATTTTAGTACTGCAAGCCTAACACGCAGTCAGCTAGTGCTTAATGGTAGAACATTGACTTCTTTTCAAAATATGCCAATTTTAAGGGTTCCGTACTTCAAAAGGTAAATAAAGAAACCCTTATAAGATCACTTTCTTGTCCGTTTGTCCGTGTGCCACCACCTATTTTCTCAGAAACGGATGGCCAGTTTTTGTCGATGTTTCCTTTATTTTTCGACAATAATTCAGTTTTTAACCCAAATGCATTGATTTTCAGGAAGTCATACGTCACCTGAAACCAACCCGGTTCGTGCCGATCAACAACGGTGTCTTCTTCAGCAGCTTGGAGCCATGCGAGGATGGATTTAAGAGGGACCTACTCGGAGTCTGTAGAGAGGTCTGGGATTAGATAAATGTGAACAGAGAGTTAAATTAATGCTTGTTATAGCGACTTACTTACTGCCATAATAATTAAAAGAGAAAATCATTAATAAATCAATAAATGTAAATGGACAAATTTTATGGTTCTATTTTATATTTTTGCGGTTATTCATTGTCATTTTTAACGTTGAATTTTTGTTAAGTAGGTAAAGATTAGAAGCAATAGTATGTTATTTACGAGAATTGGCCATCAATGCTTAGATATCCATAATAATATTATGGTTATCAATGTTTGTCAATGTTAACTTTGATTAATAAGTACTTTTTAATTTAATATCAGTAGATACTTAGGCACCTACTTATAGATTAATTTACAAACAATTTCAGTTTAATTTCAGTTTTAAACACCAAGCTGTAAAAAACATAACATCGATAACTCGATATATTTAAGTAGATTAAGTTGTTTGTAATGCTGTAAAAGTGATTTTATGTGATATTAGTCTTAAGTATTTAGATTGTACCTATTAGTACTTAAAGGGGTAGTGACATATGAGTATAGAAACTGGCATAGAAGTCGCCTGAACTTGCAAAATAAAATAAACAAAACAATATTGTTTACAATGACAATGTATAGAGGATATTAATACAAACAAACAACAGATGTCATGTAACAAAATCTCGTAAAGTGTCAGAATTTCCTGTTATGTGACAAATAAAATAATAATATTATTATTAATATAAATTATTATTTATTTGAATTTCTAATAATATTTCAACTATCAGGTAAACTTAACTCTCTACGACATTTTGTTACCTAGCACTTGTTGTTTGTATTAATGACTTCTATACATTGCCATAAGTTTGAAAGGTAGCTGCGGGACTAAATAAAATGGCTGACAGTTTACTATGCCAATATATAATAACCCCTTTGGTTGTACGTTGCGCTTGTCCGTGTATCATGGATAAGTTCGATTAGATAAGATACGGTGAAACTTAAAAATAAACGAGATAAGTAATAAAATATGACTTATCATTTTTACTAAGTACCTACAAGTATTTTTATGCGTTATGTAAGATTTTACATAACATGAACCTACTACTAATACAACTCTGTAACTATTTCAGGTAGGTATGTCTTGTAAATGGTTCGGACAAGCACACGACATAAAATATTTAGAAAAGTAAGGAGACAAACAAACATAATACCTAATTAAGAACACTGACATGTAATGTACAGAGTATAGGAACAAAAGTATAAGATAATGAGACAGAAAATCAAATGTTGAGAACGAAAAGTATGAAATAGAAAATTCACAGAATACAGTAGAAAAAGTACCAATTTAAAAATAATATCTAAGGAGCCGTTTGCCTCCAAAAAGGCTCTCAAAAAATTAGCTGCAACAACAAACCGCTGGTCTTCAATGCTAGCCGACCGCTATCTGCTTCGCGTTAAAGATGAAAGCTTCTGGCCGAAGGACGTGGTGTTCCGTCGCTTCCGCGGACCAATTCCACAAGAACATAGGTACTAAGTATAGTGTCATGGAAGTGCTACTTACATAGCTTTAGGCTATCTATTACCACATTCAATTATTATTATTATAAACAGCTGTCCCATTGTAACTCAGACAAACAATTCAATTTTGTATGTTATTAAAACATGTCAAGGGCAATTGTGTGTATATAAACCTGTGTAACCTGTGTATATTATGTGTAATATACCTGATTATTTATCACCTTAAGTGAATGCTGAGATACAATTTTTTTACACTCTCTAAATTGCAAACTGAATGACTTACAGACGCTTGGATTGGATCAAAAGAGAGATAATATCTATCTCTATATATATAAAAGAAAGTCGTGTTAGTTACACCATTTATAACTCGAGAACGGCTGAACCGATTTGGCTGAAAATTGATGGAAAAGGTAGCTTAGAACCAGGAGACGGTCATAGGATTTTTTTTATATAAAAACCAATGCCACTTTTCGTTGTAATTTTATAACTCAAGAACGGGCTCACCTCCAAACCAAATGTTTAAGCTTTGTTCGGACTATTTAGTAGGTTTATGTGAAGTTTGCACAAAATCGGTTGAGCGGTTCTTCATTTATCACATTTTTTTTTATATGGCAAAACAACGTTTGCCGGGACAGCTAGTTTAATTATAAATTAAGTTACAATGATATCTTAATTTGACTGAAAAGTGAGTTACAATGTTTTTCATTGTGTCGATATACTTTACATCGAATATAGGTAGTTATAATCAGGAATTAAGAAACAAACATGAACTTTTATTTTTTATTGAAAAGCTTGATTATGATAAACAAGATTATGACACAGACAATTTAAAATATACGTGCTTATAAATAAAATCAGTAAAAAAACCAAGAATGATATTTATTTACAACATTTAAAATCAATTCAACTTTAGTATCAATTGAGTTACTTGTCGATTTGATCTTTAAAATATTTATAAACAAAATGTGTAAAGTAATTTAAATAATATTAAAGACATACGTACAATAGGAACAGGGTAAGGACATTACATGAGTGAGGCCGGAGGTAGGGTAACAGCACCGTGTCCAGACAGAGGGGAGGGAAGAGTGGCCACTCCTCGGATCCAAGCCCCTCGTTCGCAGCAGAACGACTCGACGTTGTTCAAAGCTCGCATGTAGATTGTTGTTACACCCCCTGAGATGAAAAATAAATAAAATGAAAAATACCTAAAACTTATGTTAACATGATACATTAACTATGGGCACCCATGGGTTCCAGAAAAAACGATAATTTAGGGTTTGGAGTTTGGCATTCGGTTAACCAAAAAAACTACTCAATATATTAATACTTATTTGGAAATATATATTATGGACGACCCAGTTGGCACAATGGTCACCATGCCGGACTGCCAAACATAGGGTTGCGGGTTCGATTCCCGCCTCAGACTAGTATTTATGCTTAGATATTTATCTGTGATCTGGTTGTTTCTATGTACCTATTATCTATCTATAATATAAAAATCAATTGCTGTTCGTTAGTCTGGCTAAAACTTGAGAACGGCTGGACCGATTTGGCCAATTCTTTTTTTGTTGTGTTTGTTGTAGTCCAGGGAAGGTTTAAACGGTGAGTACTTACGCGGGTGAAACCGCGGGGCGCAGCTAGTCTATATATATAAAAATCAATTGCTGTTCGTTAGTCTGGCTAAAACTCGAGAACGGCTGGACCGATTTGGCCAATTCTTTTTTTGTTGTGTTTGTCGTAGTCCAGGGAAGGTTTAAACGGTGAGAATTTAAAGATCGGACTTACGCGGGTGAAACCGCGGGGCGCAGCTAGTAAGTATATATTTACAAAAGAAAAGTATATAAGTAATATATCCGTTGTCTAGTACCCATAACACAAGTCTAGTTACTTAGCTTGGGGCTAGATGGGCGATGTGTTGAATGTCCTGCAATGCAATATTTATTTTATTTTACTTTATTTTATTTATTTTACTTGTACTTGTATACGTTATCCACAACTAGACCTCTTTGGGTCCTTTTTGCGTAAGGATGGAGTAGGCTTGTCCAGCACACTACCCTCTCAGCTTAGTAAACCGTATTCAAACAAAATAACTTGTCAATACTTCTGGAGCCAACTAAGCCGCGATTTTCACCACAATGTTTTCCTTCGCCGTCAGCCTAGCTCTGTAACTTTTATGGCATGACAATACTTCTTCGTTTTTCTAGATTACAATTAAATAGATAGTACTAGACGTGGAAAAAAGATATACCTAAGCATTTAAAGTCACGGGTTTTTTATTTTCTTCATCGGCATCTAACGCAATTACACATAAGTATAGGAACTAAGAATATAACCTCCTTGCAAACAAAAAAAAATTGTTCGAAGTTTTGCCATTCTTCTTTGATACTCATTCAACATTAAAAGCTGTAAAGATGCATAATTATGAAATCCAGGAAACGAACAATATTTATCAGAAGTCATGACAATTGAGGTTAGACAGATATTTGATGACAGTCATCAGAATCAGATTCGTTTCGTGGAATAACCGCATTATTTAACACGTACATTTTATTACTAATTGAATCACGTTTCAATATTATGATTGAATTAGGTCAGTATCTATTTATTATTACATTTATTGAAATATTTCACAAAAATACCTAATAGTACCTTCCCGAAAAAAAGACATCGGTTTTCTAAATTAGGATACAAGTACATATAAGTTATGGTCTCAAATTAGAAATTTTATGAAAAAAATACTCTGTTCGAATTTGGTTGTTTAGGAAAACCGACTTTTTTCGTTGTTAACTCTATATTTGGTATGTTTAATTTATACATAGGTAAAGAACTAGGCTAAGAATAAACATACCTATGAACAAGTATATGAGCTTAAGCTACATAATTACCAAGAAGTATCAAAAATCTAGGTTGATTGTTTGGAAGTATTGATTGGTTGTAGCTACTAGCTAGGTATCCAAACTGATTGATTTTGATATACTATCCACTGTCTACAGGGTTTAATTTAAAGGTATTATTGAAGATATACGAATGTGTCATTCAATTACCTATCAGTAGCGAGGAGTGAGATTTGTTTGAAGGTAAGCCAATAAACCACCACAAAATGCAAATACCTATCTTGTCTAGGAAGGTACGGTTGGAGTCAGATTTGCAGGCCTACCGTAGAGTTCTAAAATTACTATTATGGAAAATACTATAAAAATACAACTATAAATTACTATTATTCTAATAATCACTACTTACATAGTATAAAACTTTAAAGTACTTTTCGCCGTCCCTTTGTACGCTTAGGTCTTTAAAACCACGCAACGGATTTTGATACGGTTTTTTTTAATAGATAGAGTGATTCAAGAGGAAGGTTTATATGTATAAAACATGCATAATATAGCCGTGCGAAGCCGGAGCGGGTCGCTAGTTAACTAATAAATTCCAGAGTTGAAAGACTTTATGAACTGGAGCACCTTGAAATCTTGCTAGAATGTTTTTAATTCTAATAATAACAGTTTTGGGGCTCTACGGTGTCTCTCCAATTCTGACTCCGACCGTACCTATGCCTGAAGCCGTAAACATTAGCTGACAGGAATCAGGTTGTTGAGGCATACCCAGAGAGATGAAGAGATGAACTAATATCTATCTTCAATTTTCTATACATATAAAATTCTTTGTCCCGACTGACTTACGAATTAACACACAGCCTAAACCGCTGATCTTAGAGACCTGAAAATTAGAGGATGTGTTCTTTGCATGACGTAGGCTTGTGATAAGAATAAGGCATTTCCGATAAGGATTTTCCAAAATTCTACCCCAGGGGGTGAAAAAGGGGGGCAAAGTTTGTATGGGACAACGTGATTCCTTGGTCCATTTTCAACTTTTACGCGGACGAAGTCGCAGGCAAAAGCTAGTCTTACCTATAATGATAAGCTGGGTCCCGAGATACGCGAGGGCATGACCGTGCCGTGGCATCGACATCTCTGTTTCCTGCTTCCACTCGCGTGCCTTCCAGTCCCATACATCTATTGCACCCACGCTGCTTGCTGTTTTCTCCTGTAGAATTTGATAAATTAGTAGTTTAGATAGGATTAGAACCGTCAACCTACTAGCATACACACTGTGGGCCATTTTCCCTTACTAAGTATAAGGCGTTAAATAGTCTCAGGGGCGGATCGTTAATTTGTGGGGCTGTTCTATCCCAGACATCATTATCAATATTCCAATATCTTTTAGGAAGGATTACTCAGATTCTTCTAATTGGATTGAATATTCATATTATTATTATCAATATCACTACATAGTATAAAACAAAGTCGCTTTCTCTGTCCCTATATCCCTTTGTATGCTTAAATCTTTAAAACTACGCAACGGATTTTGATGCGGTATTTTTTTATAGATAGAGTGATTCAAGAGGAAGGTTTACATGTATAATATACATGAATAATATAGCCGTGTGAAGCCGGGGCGGGTCGCTTTTTTAGTATAATAGTGATCTAAGTTTTAAGCATCTATGTTTTTAATAATGTATGCTCAAAACGAGTAATCTGTTGGAACCATACTATTTGTAAGATCTTTATGTACACAGATAGACCAATCATGATATTCTATTCTATATAAAATCCAATTATCCAATAAAATATATCGAAAAAATAGCTTTCTAATAGTGTATATAGTGCAGTTTTTAATTTGTATAAATAACAGGAACGCTTCTCGTTGAAACTTGGTACTTTTAGCAATACTTACCTACCTCATTCTTTCAGTATTTCATCTTACTTGGAATGCATACGTCATCTAAAAAGATGTGATAAATTAAGATACCTACCTTATCAGAGATCTTTCCGGCTCCACCGACGATGTACAACTTATCGTTCATTGCGAAAAGTGTAGCGAAACAACGAGGAAAACGCAGGTTGTGTATCTCCGTCCATCTGAAGGGTATATAACGTTTTTTAGGGTTTCGTACCCAAAGGGGTAAAAAGGGACCCTATTACTAAAGCTGGGGACATATTATCTGCCGACTGCCGCGACTGATAAGTGTGCACGGTCGTTTGGCATCCAGAGGCCCAGATCACTATAGGACGTCCGCGGACGTCCGAACGCTCAAGGGCAGCCCAAGGTTATGTCTGCGACTTACTTCCGATAGTGTGCACGCTTACATACATTTCCATTACATAGATGCCTATAAGTCGCGGCTGTCCGAGCCATGTGTCCCCAGCTTAAGACTTCGCTGTTTGTCCGTCTATCTGTCACCATGAACCATGATAGCTAAACAGTTGGAAATTTCACAGATGACGTATTTCTGTTGTCGCTATAACATAACTATAAATAAAAACAGAAAATGGCACTTAACAATTTTTGATAGTTTGATCTTTAATGTCAAAAACAACTTGTTCTGTTTATCTAATGGTGATTGGTCTGTTATCTGTTTTTTATATTGTCATTTCGATACTCAACAATTGGCTGCGTATCTTCGTATGTGGAGGGTTGATTTTTGATAGGTTGATCTTTACTGTCAACAACAACTTTTTATTGTGACGTCTATCTGTACCAATCTGATTTTTCTTTTGTGAAAAGTTATTCATCTACTGAATTACAAACGATTTACTATCTGTTTTAGAATGTAGATAATTGTATTTGGTGTTTTGGGTTTCAATAGTGTTTAGTTAGTGATTTACTATGTAGGTAACCTAGGGTAAAAGGTAACAAAAATACACAAAAAAATTTTGTGTAAGTAAGTATATTCGTTAGGTCTGAGAATCGAATTTGTATATTTTTTTAAATGGCAAAACAACGTTTGTCTGGACAGCTAGTCCCTATTTATAAAATTCTCGTGTCGCGGTGTTAGTTACCGATGTTCACCTAAACGATTGATGATTGAACAGATTTGTATGATTTTTTTTTGTATAATCTTTAGGTCTGAGAATAAATAAATAAAAATAATAATAAATATGGCAGGACACTCCACACATCGCCATCTAGCCCCCAAGCTAAGTAACTCTTGTTTTATGGGTGCTAGACAACGGATATACTACTTACATACTTTCCTGTTGTACTACTTACTTATAATAATACATAGAAACAACCAGACCACAGAAAAATATCTAAGCATAAATACTTGTCTGTGGCGGGAATCGAACCCGCAACCCTGTGTTTGGCAGTCCGGCATGGTGACCATTGTGCCAACTGGGTCGTCAAGAATCAATGTTTTTATGTAAATGGTAAAACAAAGTTTGCCGGGACAGCAAGTAAATAATTAAACTAACTCGTTAGTATTAGAGTTGTAACACTCGACGATCTTGCAGACAGGTTTCTTCTTCTCGCCGGTCATCCCTCCCGCGACCCAGATGTACTCCCTGTATTTGGTGCAAGCGACTGCCATACGAGCGACGCTCATCCCGCGCACCTCCGACCACGATGCTGACTTCGGATCGAACCGTTCTACTGAACGGAGGACTCTGGAATATTGATGTAAGTACGTAATGTACGGCATTTTAGGAAAACTTTTTTTCCTCATCTCACCTTATGGGTAGCGACTAACTATGAGGTCGAAGATGTACCTATGCTCTCCTATAAGGAGAACGGAAACCTATGCTTAATATGCCCGTTTTATAATTTATTGTGTTTTTTGGTGTAGGAACAACTCTGTTTAAGGTGGGTATAATAAGTATACCCCTTTCCATCCTTACCTATCTTTAAATAAATAATTATAGAAGCCTGGATGACGCCTATTGCGTTCCTATAATTTACTCATTCTTAGACTTCTTTTACTTATTGTGTTTGTGAATGGAGAGTATTGATCTTAAGGCCAATATTCTCGTAAATAATATTGTTTAAATTACATTTCAATATCATCCCGATTGCAAAAGATACCTTCAAAGTCAGTTTTTTTTTTTACAAAAAGCTAACTTTTAGGGTGTTTTGAGCTACTTTGAGGGTATTATTTGTGATCGAAATGATATTGAAATGTAATTTGAACAATGTTATTTACGAGAATTGGCCTTCTGCAGTTAAAAGCTTGGTTATACCTTTCTTTAAAATATTTAAGCATGTAAATACTCCAGGCAAATAAGGACAAAGTTATGAAGCACTGCTCTTTCAAATCCTCAAGTTTTACTATGTGGTGTCCATACGTGCAATCTACGCTCAAAAGTCCACTTGTAGCGTATCGTTTAAATCCTGTGCAGCACTATTTTAAACACACATACAGACGCACTCCATACAGTGCATCAATGCAATTGGTTGGTGTAGCGAGTGGAGGCTTATACCACTCGGCCAGCTAAAGACATAGCTAACATGTTGAAAATAATAATCATACTGAGTACCTAGAGTACCTACCTATAATTCAAGTACTTACCTATTAATAACGTCTATTAGAAGAAGGTCGTAAGTCCAATACTTGTATTATTATTGTAGCAAACTGATAATGGACTTATGACGCACCTGCCCTTCTTATCCTGTCCACCTATAGCATACAAGGCCATGCGATGAACGACCAAACCGAAGTTCTTCCTGGGAATGGACAGCCCCGCTTCACTGAACCAGGACCTCGTCACTGGCTCGTAACTCCATACTGTTGAAACTACGACAGACTTGCCTCGAATGTCGTCATCACGAGGATCGGCACCACCTACGTACATAATCACTACATAGTATAAATTAAAGTCGCTTTCTCTGTCCCATGTCCCTATATCCCTTTGTATGCTTAAATCTTTAAAACTACGTAACGGATTTGATGATGCGGTTTTTTTTTTAATAGATAGAGTGATTCAAGAGGAAGGTTTATATGTATAATACATGCATAATATAGCCGTGCGAAGCCGGGGCGGGTCGCTAGTAGTATTTATAGTTGAGTTTTGTTCTACGCAAATTCTACGCGCTCCGCGGTTTAACCCGCGAAGATGTTGGTATAAAAAGAAGCCTATGTTACTCTCAATTAATCAATCTATCCTCATACCAAGTTTTATCAAAAGCGATCCAGTCGTTTCCGAGCTTATTCGTTACAAACAAAAAACAAAAAAAGCTTTCCTCTTTATAATATTAACTAGCGACCTACCCCGGCTTCGCACGGCTATATTATGCATGTATAAACCTTCCTCTTTAACACTCTATCTATTTAAAAAAAACCGCATCAAAACCCGTTGCGTAGTTTTAAAGATTTAAGCATACAAAGGGATATAGGGACATAGGGACAGAGAAACCGACTTTGTTTTATACTATGTAGTGATAGTGATATAGAAGTTAATGCTAAAGCTTTTAAATTAATGTAGAAAAAAAGATATCGGCCTGCTTTCCGAAGATAATCTTCTAACTAAAATTATAAATGTATAAAATTGTATGTTAGTTACTCTTTTACTTATAAACGAAAGAACAAATTGCGATGAAACTTGACATGTAGTGTAGGTAGATAGCTGGAGTCCAGGATACGTACTTATAATAAAGTAAAATAGAAATGAATAAAACTGGCATAGTTTGTAACTGAAAATTATTATTTACAGTAGTACGATAACCACATGGAATACAGGTATTAAAAATCTGTAAGCAATAAGTAGGTAAAGAGGTCATTATCATCATCGCGACGAGAGCTTAGTCGTCACTAAAAAATAATTATACCTAATTGAATGTTAAGTAGGTGATTGCTTACATTGCAGTTCTGTTGAATGTTTTGATCAAAAATATCAAAGCATTCGGATGATTTATTTAATTTAAATTAAATACATTCAGTATCGATTTGATACGTCATATTTAAGACTAACTGCGGCCTGCGGTTTCACCTCCGTAAGTCCCGATCTTGTAAAAATATCGGGATAAAAATCCTATGTGCTAATCCAGGTCTGCGCAGCTATTTACATACCGAGTTTCATCGCAATCGGTCTAGAAGTTTTTGCGAATAGGGTAACAAACATACACACAAACTTTCACATCACTACATAGTATAAAATAAACTCACTTTTCGCCGTCCCTTTGTCTCTATGTCTCTTTGTATGCTTAGATCTTCAAAACTACGCAATGGATTTTGATGCGGTTTTTTAATAGATAGAGTGATTCAAGAGGAAGGTTTATATGTATAATACATGCTTAATATAGCCGTGCGAAGCCGGGGCGGGTCGCTAGTTTATAATATTAGTAGGATAGTATGCTACGAGGCTAAGGCTTACCAACTAAATAAACCCTTCCCCTAAGAAATGCAACGGAGTGATGGTGTCTCGGTTCTGGAAGGTCACCCACACTATCCCATACGTTGGTTACTGGATCAAATCTGAAATAAACAAATAAATATTGCAGGACATTCCACACATCGCCATCTAGCCCCAAGCTAAGTAACTAGACTTGTTTAATGGGTGCTAGACAACGGATATACTACTTATATACTTTTCTTTCGTATGATGATGTTTTTGTAAAAATATATGATTTTGATATAACCATGTAACATATGTCCATTAACAAATTCAAAACTTTTATAAAGCATAAATTGTGCGGTAAGGCATACTATGATATCTCTTCGTTCTTAATGATAAGAATCCATGGATGTGACTTTAATTGCTCCATTTCAAATAATACCTTCAAATATTTGTAATATTGACCTTTGTGAGCGTGATCACATAAAAAAAAACCCCATGAGTTTCTTGTGCCTTCTTCTCATTGGTGGGCGCGTTCCGAAGGCACACATCCTAACTTAGTTTTTAAGACTATTTCAAGTGATCATGTGTATGTAAATACATAAGCATTGAAAGAAATAAAGAAATTTGAAATATATTTTACAAGTTCCTCAAATAAATACTGAAAAGTCTTCTATCTTTGAAAGCTGCGTGAGGGGAGGAATCTGGATATTAGATATTACTAAGTAAAAGTAGGTACCTATATTTTTTATGAATAGTAATTAGATGTAAAACACCGCCGTTTAGTAAGATGAGTGTGGTGTGACGGAAGAATATTTTCCAGAATAACGCTACAAACTTATCTAATTCTTAAAGTTACTTACTTAAGCACAAATTAGTACAATTTTAGTACTTAGGAGTACCACTGACCTCCATTTATACTTTGTATTAAAGAATATCTATAAGGTACCTTACCTATACCTAAGTATTTTAGTACTTACTAGGAGTACCACTGACCTCCATTTATACTTAGTATTAAAGAATATCTATAAGGTACCTTACCTATACCTAAGTATTTTAGTACTTACTAGGAATACCACTGTCCTCCATTTATACTTTGTATTAAAGAATATCTATAAGGTACCTTACCTATACCTAAGTATTTTAGTACTTACTAGGAATACCACTGTCCTCCATTTATACTTTGTATTAAAGAATATCTATAAGGTACCTTACCTATAAGTATTTTTTAAATTCCGTCCCTCAAAAGGTAAAAAAGGAACCCTTATAAGATCACTTGTCTGTCTGTTTTTGTAACAAACATACTAACACACACCCCCTTATTCCAAAACGAGGTTTAAGGATAGTCCGAGATGTAGATTTAAACCTTAGATTTCGACACTGATTTACTCGTGAACTATAGTCTAAACAATATCCCTATGGATTATATAGGGAACTATAATAGTCTAAACACTATCCCTATCAATTATATAGGGATAGTGTTTGGACTATAGTTCACGAGTAAATCTGTGTCGAAATTAAGGTTTAAATCCACATCTCGGACTATCCTTAAACCTCGTTTTCCAAAACGAGGTTTAAGGATACGGGAACGGGGTTTGAGGATTCCAATAAGGGGGACAATTTTTTACATTTATAATATTAGTAGGATCTATGAGGTGATAATTTTTTTGATCATACAAAAATTCAAAATTTTCTGTAGGTATACCTACCTGTAAATATCTTTCCCAGCATTTCCACCGACTCCGTACGGCGTGTGAGGGTCTATCCCTCCGAAAACGAGTACCGTCTCACGATCCCAGTTGAAGAGCGAGCCCTCGTTTATGTAGATCTTGTTGGAAGGACCCATTATTGACGTCGATAGTTTGTTCCTGAGGGTAATTAATAACTAGACTATATCACTACATCATCACTATACACATAGTATAAAACAAAGTAGCTTTCTCTGTCCCTTTTCCCTTTGTACGCTTAGATCTTTAAAACTACGCAACGGATTTTGATGCGGTTTTTTTTAATAGATAGAGTGATTCAAGAGGAAGGTTTATATGTATAATACATACATAATATAGCCGTGCGAAGCCGGAGCGGGTCGCTAGTAAGGGATATAAATAAATATTTATTGCAGGACATTCCACACATCGCCATCTAGCCCCAAGTTAAGTAACTAGACTTGTGTTATGGGTGCTAGACAACGGATATACTACTTATGTACTTTCATTTGTAAATATATAATTTTAATACATAGAATCAACCAGACCACAGACAAATATTTAGGCATAAATACTTGTCTGAGGCGGGAATCGAACCCGCAACCGTGTGTTTGGCAGTCCGAAATGGTGACCATTGTGCCAACTGGGTCGTCAAAAGAGTCGTTTAATGAGAATCATTCCTAACCTTTTCTTAACTAGAAAAAATGAGCGGTGCAGTGGGGCTAAGCTTCTTCTCTAGCCTAAGGAACCTAACTACAAAACCTTTGCAAATGCGTCATATGTAAAAAAAAACTTTAATTCTATTTCAGAATATTCCTAATTGTGCAATTGGTAGGTATAACCCATCTGTTTCGGGTCTGGGTGTTTCTCCATGTTATGTGTGATTTTAAATTATGAGCATTTATCCAATTATCACAATATAAATTTTAGTTTGTTTGCAGCGCTCCGTGGTCTCACATGCGTAACTTCCGATCCCTAATAACGGGATAAGATGTAGCCTTTGTTATTCCTAATGAATCAATGTATCCTCATACCGAGTTTCATCAAAATCGGTTCAATGGTTTCGGAGCCTATTCGTTACAAAAAATCTTTCCTCTTTTTAAATATTAGTGTTGATAAAAAAATACAAATGCTAAGTTAGAAACCAACACTGTCCAAAGTACAGCCTTTGTTCACCTATACTAACATGTTACGTTTAGCAAGAGACTCCTTAGAATCGTTGAAGAGTGAGATCCGTGGTGTCGGCAACTTGCCCTCAGGCAATGGAGACACGTTAGATGCTGGTTGTTGGCGCGAGGAGGCGGCGCGACCTGATGACGCTGTCGGAGCCGGCTGCTCGGTACGACGTTGTGGTGATGATGATAAATGTGAGGCTCTGGAAACATATAGCAGGGTGACCCGTAATGAATGGATAAACGGGTACCTACATAAAGGCAATATTATCTTAGGTAAACAGTAAGTTTTATTTGTATAAATGCTCAAACTATAAATATTGTATGCCTGTAATGGGTAAGTGATTGTTACCTATTATTTTTAATTATTAAGATCTCAATGTACATCACTTGGACAATAAAAATGTTTGATTCTTGATTCTTGAACTATGCTGGTTCTACAGAAAATTAAAAGTTTTGCTCTATGAAAGTCTCTCGGTTTTAAAATGTACATTTTTTTCAATTTCTGTCCTTTCTGTATACTTTTTGGTGCCAAGACTGCAAATAAGGGTATTAGTAGGAAATATTTTTTTACATAGATAGGTTAGCGTTTGTTGTTGAAGTTGCAGTCTAAGATGTAGCACGCTTTCATAGAAAATATTCTAGAAACCTATTCATTCATTGAAGATCCCAAAATTATATATAGGTAGGTACATCAGAAAAGACAGACATAGGCAACAAATTCCTTCCCTTGCTGTACGAATAAGGAATGATGAAGCAAAAGGCTATGTCCGGGTGCCTGGGATTTTCACAATGAATCAGTGTTGCATATCAGTTTGCCTGGTTATAAGACGAAATATTGGAGATGGCAAAACTACTGTAACCCGCCTAAGTCTCGATCCCCAGGGAAAATCAAGATAAAAAGTAGCTGTGTTTAGTATATTAGGTTATTTGTTATATGTTCTAAGTTGGTACCTATTGCAATTTGATAATGCAGCAGTAGCGGAAGCCAAATAAGAAGCAGCAATGCTGTGCCTTTGTTCACTTCGTTGGGCGAAGTAATTCTGTGAGAAGTACAAAAATAACATTGCTATGTAGAAATACTTAGGAGCAAATTACTAACATTATGAATAATATATTAGCGCCTAAATTCCGATTCTGTAGGAATATCGGGATTTAAGTTAGACTATTTATTAACAAGATTTTAATGTACTTTCTTATTGTTTTATCAAAATCGGCCCAATAGTTTGAAAGCCAAATATTCAGGCAAAAAATGACTTACTTAAAATTGTATATTTTAGTAGTAATTTAAGACTAGCAGTGCTCCGCGGTTTTACCCGCGTAACTCCCGATCCCGTGAGAATATCGGAATAAAATTTTGCCTATAGCCTTCTTCAATAAATGGACTATCCAACACAAAAAACATTTTTCAATTTAAACCAGTAGTTTCTGAGATTAGCGCGTTCAAACAAACAAACAAGCTCTTCAGCTTTATAATATTAATATAGGTATAGATTATAGTTAAAATACTTAACAGCAACTTTATAACTCTGTTTTGGACCTTGATTTGTGTTGCCTAGTGTATACAAGTATACTTATATTATACTTTGTAACTACAATCAATATATTTTCACCTTTCTAGCCATGCTTGTATCAAGAGTACCACTGCTCGTATCGCTGATTGTGTTCAGATTGTCCTCAGAGTCCTTCTCAGGAGGGTCATGGATGTGCTTCTCTGAAGTCTTTAAGAAACATTTTTTTTTAATTATGGTTAGATATATATGATAATGTGAAAAATTAAAAGAGCAACACACAGATCTTAAATATCAGATAGATACATTAATATTTGCTTAGGCCTGTTACCTGTTATTATAATGCAACTACTAAGAAAAAGTTTCTTTAAAGCAAGAATCATCATAAACGTTAGAGAATAATTTCATAGTTTTAATAGAAAAGTTTAAAATAATAAGCAGTAAGTATTTTTAATTTAATATTCTTAAGAAAAATATCTTTTTTTTTTTAATTAAAAATATTCTTAAATTACGAATACTGCTTTATATTTTCAAAAACTTTTACTAAAAACAAGAAATTATGACCTACCTTCTAAGGGAGAGGATTATTTCTTACTTCAAAAAATCTAATTTTTCTGTGTAAGTACATTATTGAGGTAAAATTCTACTAAATATGAAAAAATAAATATTACGCTATCAGTTTCAATGGTACACATGTGTATCTGATGAAATTTTCGTTGTGGAAACGTTTCTTGTGGGTTTGGTTTTTGTTCACATTGTTTCTTTTGTTCCTATAATAACAAAATAAAAAATAAAGACATGACAACATAATATAAGGTGACCCAAGGCACAGTCCAAGGCTTTTCTGGGTTTGCTAGTTGGTTGGGTTTAATAGGGCCTCCAGGACCGTTTCCTTAATTATAAGAGATAGATATATAGATAGATAGATAGAACGCTTTATTGCACACACAAGTTACAGAAAATAGATAGAGAAACAAACAAAAAAAACTAAATCAAAATCGGTTCATCCGTTCGGGAGCTACGATGCCACAGACAGACACACACACACACACACACACACAGACACGTCAAACTTATAACACCCCGTCGTTTTTGCGTCGGGGGTTAAAAAGCTGAAAGGAGTTGCATCATTAGATTTATGGAAAAGGATTAAGGGTAAAGGGTACCCTAGTCAATTTAAGAATCGAACCTTTTAACTTTACAAAAATATATATTTTTATTCTCTTTTTCATTTTTCTACATATTCTGTATTAATCGATATTCGATAGTGATTCTTCAAAGACTTTATAAATAAGTATTTGGAAATAAACCTAGTACGGTAAATGAAAGGAAAAAGCAAATTTTTAAAAATTAAATCTTACGTCTAATTGCTTCGTTTCCTCAAGTCTCTTCTTGAGTAAGTTGATATCAGTTTCAATTTGTGGAAATCGATTTGGCGGAGAACATAGAGGATTTTCCTAGAGGAAAAATAATTTTAAAATTGAAGAATGTTTAATTAGGTACATAGAAAAATATAAATTAACCATACCATTTTAGCTACCAAATTAATAAATGGCGATACCTAAAGTTATTTGTCTAACTGCGAAAAATAGAGCTTATAATGTAGTATACCTAAGAGTTAGGAGTCCTCCTACGCCTTAGGTATCTCTAGACAAAAAGAGTTTGGCAAATAAAAAAAAATGAATCTAAAAAAGTGCTTTAAGGTGGTACGTTTTCCCTACTAAATGTTTTAGGGATTCCTACGTTTTATACTGAGATATTTAACTTATTATGACTTAAAGTAGGCCTAATTTAAGCTATTGTAGGGGCAGACCAAAAATATCACTGTTTAACATCCAGGAAGTACTCTGTTTCAGCGTGAAAAAAGAGACCAATTTTACGTATGTGGTGGTGCACGGCTATATTGACGTATGGTCATAGTGTGAGGTGACGTATAGATGTGTGGAAACACGCGACGTTGTCGCGTTGTGTGTGGAAGCAGGAACACGCAATTACGCTAGAGCAGAGCCGCAATACAGTTTGCTGGATAAGGGCGACGTTGCCTCTCCGTCTAATCTGTCTAATAAAAAATCAAAATATTTTCAATTGCATGATATTCAACTCAGTGCTGCCAGACCTACACCTGCAAGATTTTATGTAACTTTTGGCACTGTCGCGTCACTTTTGATACTTTAATTATACATTATTTTGATAGACTTATCAAATTATCACTTTACGTATATAATAAATAAATAAACATTTGTACTTGTTTGCATTTAATTAATAGTATAAAAATATAATAAAATATAAATGAAGTATAGTAATTCGCGAGAAACAAACCAAGCAGTCTTGTTGTTTTTTTGATACTGTTTGTTGTACACACTGGCAACATACACCCAGTCGATACTTTGCCTCGCACTGGATGCGCGCTTGTTACCTAGGCAACGGAGAGTCAACAGAGATGTCAAGTAGTCAGTAAATAGAAAAACCAAAAATAAAATATTATAATCATTTAATATATTCCTACTATTGTGTTTAAAGTATCATCCATCTGAGCACCTACTGAAAATAAACCTTGAGGGAATTTTAGTGTCTTGTAAGTGATTGAATTATTTCACAAGTATACCCCTCAAGGTGGGTAACCTATCCACACAAGTTGGGCCGTAGGAACAAACTACGACTACTCTGGGTCCCAGGCCATGAAGGAATAGCAGGAAATGAGAAGACTGATGAGCTGCAAGAACAGGATCGGCAAGTGCTATGCTTGGACCAGAACCATGTACGGGCCTGCCAGCATGCACAATCACAAAGGCCGTAAAGGATTACGTTGATAAGAAACACACGCAAGAGTGGGAAATCAGTGAAGGGCTACTACATTCGAAGAAATTCATAGGTAGCAGGCCCAGAGGGGCTTCTAAAACAACGGAAAAAGCAAAGCACGAGCTGTGATTGGTGCCTTGACATGGCTTTACAAAACCAATGACATGCTTTTAAAAATGAAGATAACTTCTAATATTGACTGCAGAACCTGCGGTGATGTCAGAGAAACTATGGAGCACATCCTGTGTGAATGCGCCGTCTTAGTGACGAAGCGAAGGAGACCCATGGGCCTCCTTGGGAATGCATATCCCAAACCGGAGAAACATAGGATTTTTCCTCTTAGTGGGATCACTGCGTTAATCGATCCCAAGGGGTCGAAGTGTTGCTGGCTATGTCAGTCCCCGATATAAGATGATAAGATAGAACTAATTTTAAATAAATAAACCTTTTTGTACATTACATTGTCTTTATTTTTCTCTTTCCATTCAGACCTAGTACAATTTGCATCGTTCAGAATTCGTCCTAGTTTAAAAAAAAAAGATTACTAACAGTACCTACCATAAAATTGATCCTGTTTTAGAAAATTTATTCAAAAATATATTTTCAAAAAAAAAATCTATTTGTATCGAGATTTGAACTGGGGCTCTTCAGAACACTACCCCGCCGCTCTAAATGACTACACCAATCGGTATCTGTAGGACTACGTCAAATATAGTCTATAGTTGCTACAGTTTATTGTTTTGTATGTGTGCGTGTCATTTATATCGTGACAAGAGTTAAAAATTGTACTTTGGAAATACATTAAAATGTGACTTCCAAAAAATTAAATTATGTTTGAAATATGTTCAGAGCAAACTAGAAAACAGGCAACATATATACAAATACTTTAATTCCACGTCAATCATAGCAAAATAAAATAAAAATATACTTTCGGGGAAAACAAGCGCCATCTAGCGGAATACTTTGCTTAGCGATACGAAACATTCAACCTTAAGGGATAAAACTTACTTTTTGAAAGTTTAAAGTTGGAAAGTTTGAAGATTTTGAAACCAAATCAAAATCGGTTTATCAGTTCGAGAGCTGCCATGCCATAGACAGACACACACACACAGAGAGAGAGACACGTAAAACTTATAATACTCCTCTAAGGGCGCTTTAACCCCGACGGAAAAGCTCAATTATTCGATGCGTATTTTGATCTACCTAGATAAAAATACGCGTCGAATTGAGCTACTCCTTTTTTGAAGTCGGTAAATCAAGGTTCTGATTCTCATTAGACCGTGTCCCGTCCGGGCTCAGACGGGAGACGGTTGTTCCACGGCTCCGCCACGTCCTCTCGGCGGGCGGCTGGTAGCCGGTGTAATATAAACGTGCAGCTCGGACGGACTCCGCCCCGGACTAGGCTTGGTACGGACACGGCTCGGTCTAATGAGAATTATCCCTAATGGTCTATCTACTTCTAGTTCTATTATCTGTGGTATAAACCTTTCTTCTGTTTTCAAAGAACTCGCTCATGGTCGGAAATGACTTGTCCTTGTCAGCGGACAGTCCTTTCAATGTTGCAGGCAATGGGAAATCCATCTTACGTCGTCGAATCTCCATTTTGTCATTGTCTAAACAACGCATACTACCTAGAAAAAATAAATCAAAGTATGGGTATATTATGGGTATGGTATGGGTAAAAAAAAAAAAAAAAAAATGGGTACCTATATTAATTTATTTTTAAGGACATAGTACTTAAGTATAGTTTGTGCATCTCAACAGAGACCCAGGTTTTACACTTTACTAAATATACGTCACGTTGCATATGTGTGCATAAATTACTGCCCAACAAAGCTTACAAAAAATATAATACTACTTATATACCCATATTCAGTAGCTAGTGATAGCTACTGAATAAAAAAACTGAAAGATGTCTATGACCTGTAAAAATTCTTTTGATGGTCTTCATATCCTATTTTTAATAAACAATATAGTTCTATTATTATTTTTTTGGTCGGTATTCTCTTGGACCAAACATTATGGTGGTAGAGATAAGTATACGTTTAAAAAAACCAATACCAAATCCATATATTGGATTTATTGGAATTTGATGGAAAGAATGAGACAAAATAACATCATCCTAATTAGGATGATGTAATTTTGTCTAACTTACCTACCTACTGCGTACCTACCTACGTTTCATCATGCGGTGGCGTCAAATATTATACCTAAAAGGGGTAAATATGTAATAAGGATACTAATTAATGAGGAAATTATTTTAAAATAAAAAGTAATATCTATTGGAATGTTGCAATTCGGTATCTCTGTCATATTATTTTGACCAAATTTACTACCTATCTTTTGTACGTCAATGTATGGCGGTTTGCCTTTGCACAATGCACATACTTACCTACTTAAATTAGGGTAGGTTATTACATCAAAAGATTGTTTTACCGTGGTTTTACCATTGAGGTTAAGCAATCGTTAGGTTAAGTTGGAGGCTTAAGGCGACCTGAGAACTTCTAACAACCACCTAATTTCATTACACTGAATATCCTGGAGATGACTAGAATAGGGTGAAAGGGAAAACTGGGGGGGAGTGGACACGAAAAGATAAAAAAAAATGAAATCTTCTTTTTTGCTCTTCTTGAGATGCAAGCTCTATAAGAAGTAGGTAAACAGTTAGGTAAATTACCAGGCATATCCTCAGTTCGTCTTGTCGCTTGCATCATAGCCATTTGTTGGTACATCTGTTCCTTTGGTACCATGAATTGCTCCAAGTATTTTAGGAAATCTTTGTACGTCACATGATTCTGAAACGTTTAGCATTCGAGGAATTGATCGATATGTTTATGACAGGGCGGGTTTACCTTATCCTTATTTGCTTTGCTGTTAATGTATTTAGATTGCGAGCCTTTATTTGTTAAACTATACCTATTATAAACGATAGATTCTAACCAACTAACCGCATATATTTCTAAGGTTTTCGCGAATTGAACTCATAATTAAAATCTGATCGCGTTTGTATATTTTTTTGTTAAAACCATTCCCTAAGTTTCAAGTATGTAAGACTACAATGTCACCTCAGTCTGCCTGTATCCATAAAATTTGTAAAGTTCTCGATACGTCAGGTTTTAACAAAAAACAGCAGTATTCATAATTTAAGATATTTGCTTTTAAATTAGGAATACTGCTTATCATTAGAAGATTTTTATCACTGAAACCAAGATAAGAACATATACCTTTTCCTCACCGATCCAGTTCCTTTCAGCAGGTTCAGTAAGACCGAGGACATCGATCCAATGATAGTAGTTCTTTGAATTATTACCGTACCAGTACTTTATTATCACGTAGCTGGAAAAAAATACACAACACATGTTTTCAACACATGCAAGATTCTTGGCACCTGCTTTAGTTGAAGTTTACAGTCTTATAACTCATCAATTTATCAAACAAACATTATTAGAATGAAAACATTCCAATAATAGTAATTTTCGAACTCTACCGGGGGTTGCAATTATGCAGCCGACTGTACCTACCTAGTACCAGACCTACTTAAGGCTTGTATAATCGTAGCGCTACCCCTTTTTATAACATTCATTTTTTAACAAAATAGAATTAATGAAAAATTGAATTCAATCAATCAATTCAATTCAATGAATATATCAGAAACTAGAATACTATAATGCCTATCTTAAAACATGAAAGTTTCGTGTTGCTAATCATTGTAGTTTTTACGATATATGGACCGTAAAAGAATTTTAGAAACTCAGTTCTCAAAAAAAAAAATCGGGAAAAATGAGTGCTATCATGCATGTTTAACTGTATGAAAAGATACGTTCTTAATCAAAATTAGTGGTAGAAGTTGCTTAATTTTTAATTTGAAAAAAGATCTCGTCACCTAATACCCCGCCTTAACTGACCATGACGGTTCTAAGACCACGTTATTGCCTATTTGTCAAGATCATCCAGTTAATCGATAGGCAAAAAACTAAAGAATGTTGTTTGACCTACCACCGTATACATACAGGTCAGAAAATGGGTTTCTTGAAGTAATAAATAATTCTTCTCCAGACTTTAGAGAATTATAATTTCTTGGTTTTAGGTTTTAGTAAAAAAAACTTAAATTGATAAGCAGTATTATTAATTAAAAAGCAAAATATTCTTAAATTAATATGAATATGTAACTGCTTTTAGTGTTCAAGAATATTTAGTGAAACTAGTAGGTAAGTATTATCTGGTGTCTATACGAAATGTATTATTTCTTGCTTCAAGAAACTTTCTTTACTGTAATATAAGTCTTATTTTTGTGTACTTACTCGTACCATAGACGGACTGTAGCGAAGTTTCGAAACTACTCGTGCGTGGCCTAATTAGCTAAACCATTGGTGAATATGATAACGTAATGAACCTGAGTACATAGATAGGTATCGTATTACGTTGACAAGTTATTTTAGTACACCTATTACACCAAACTAAATGCGAAAGTATTTAGCTGCCTAAACACTTTTATTTGTTTCTATCACTTGAAACAAATAGTGCAACAACTTGACAACAATTATTACACAGAAAAAAAAGGTTTCTTGAAGCAAAAAATAATCCCCTCCATAAAGACACTATAAAAAATTACTTGTTTTAGTAAAAAATCTACAAGCAGTATTATTAAATTCAGAAAATTGCTTTTAAATTAATAATACTGCTTATCATTTTAAGATTTTTTATTAAAACCAAGAAAATGACGACCCAGTTGGCACAATGGTCACCATGCCGGACTGCCAAACACAGGGTTGCGGGTTCGATTCCCGCCTCAGACATGTATTTATGCTTAAATATTTGTCTGTGGTCTGGTTGTCTCTATGTATTATATGTATATATTTACAAAAGAAAAGTATATAAGTAGTATATCCGTTGTCTAGCACCCATAACACAAGTCTAGTTACTTAGCTTGGGGCTAGATGGCGATGTGTGGAATGTCCTGCAATATATATTTATTATTATTTATTTATAAATAGACAGTGGATTATTTCGTGCTTAGAAGGAACCTTTTTTCTGTATACCTTACCTACTGATTAAATTAGCACAACTAATACTCTCTTACAACTTACGCCAATCCATCATCGACCATCTGTTGAACATCGGGTTCGTTGACGATCTCCAATATCTCGCCGTTGTCTGGGTTCCGTTTGATATCGACTAGTTGCCAGGGTGAGATGAGTCCGAAGCGAACGCAGCCCATTACATCGACGACGTAACAGCGGCGTGACGACCAGTCGCCGTGAAGCCAGCGGACTCCAGCCATAAGAACCTCAATCTCACTGGGATTAAACAAAATGATGGGAAGAATTATCGCAATTATACTAAACAAACTATAACACAACTATTAAAATACCATCTTACCTCATTACTGAACATAAGTAAAACAATGTATTAACTAGACGAGTTTGTTTTTATCGAGTACCTATCTATATTAAGAAAAACCTCGGTCTGTCGCCACACAATTGCGAAGCCCGTCAGGGCTCATTTATGAACTAATATGCCTCTGTAAGATCTACTATAGAATATGAAAGCAAATAAATGAACTGCAATCAACCATTTCGGTGCATTTAGGGGACTAAAAACGTATGTGCTGTTTTTTTTTTCGACTTAAGAGGACCTGATTTTTGATGGAATTTTCAGGATGGAACTTTTTTTCATCAAATTGTTATGTTATTGATATCAATCGCTTATTGTTTATAATATAAGCTTACATGTTCAAAAAGTTTTACAGATAACTTTTAGGTGATTTAAAAACTTAGTTTATAATGAATTAAAAAAATACTGTTATTGGACAAATTAGAAGGATAAAAGAGAGTACCTACGCGGCATATATAGGCATAGAAAAAACAAGGAATTTTCGTTTTTTAATTAAAAACAATGTTGGTTACTAAAGGTATATTTATAAAACCAATGTCATAAACGATTCATCTCGGTATTTAGTCAAATTAGTTCATGTTATTGCTTACAATATTTAGGAATGCCTACTATTATACAGCATATGACTAAGTATTTACGTATTTTCTACGTAAAGCTGCGATTTTACGTTGACGGATTCTTTTCTCTATCAACAGTCAAAGTAATTTCCAAGATTACAATCGACAACTCTATTTATTGTTAGCACAATGGACGACGGAAGATAGGTACCTCCGTAATATCAGATTTGTTGATCAAAATGATGTCACCTAAATCAAGATACTATCACGAAATCACGTCTGGTAGAAACCTCCTTGAGTTTAGTTAGGTGATTCGTTCAAAAAGCATTTGTAAGAGTCTTGAACAAAAAGTTCATAATTGATTTAACTAGTTATAGACTAAGTGGTGATAATTGTATGATGAAACGTGGAAGTTCTGGCATTCTGTTGTTCAAAGTGTGCTGTGTATTATGAATTTTGCGTAACCTTGATAGATACTATATTGATATAGGAGGTGGGTATAAATATACATAAGGCAGTAAATATTTGACAAGGCACCTCTTTATATAGGTACATACATGGAGGAAGGTAGATATTTGTATAGAAGACACGTGTAGGAAATATTTTGCGGAAAATTTAATACCAAATTGACTATTTGTAGCGGCTTTTGTGAAAATAATAGTAAATAACTATTTGTGCCCCGCGGTTTCATTCGCGTAATAATTTTCTTCGCAATTTTCTTATTTTTTTTTTTCATAAGAACCTTTTCCTGTCAATAACAAACACAACAAAAAAGAATTAGCGAAATCGGATCAGCTGTTTTTGAGATTTGCGCTTAGCAACACATTCAGCTATTTCATCATCACTTTACTACCACTACATAGTATAAAACAAAGTCGCTTTCTCTGTCCCTATTTCCCTATGTATGCTTAGATCTTTAAAACTACGTAACGGATTTTGATGCGGTTTTTTTAATAGATAGAGAGATTCAAGAGGAAGGTTTATATGTATAATACATGCATAATATAGCCGTGCGAAGCCGGTGCGGGTCGCTAGTTCCTAAATATTTCCAATGAATTAATGTATCCTCAAACCAAGTTTCTTCAAAATCAGTTTAGTAGTTTCGGAGTTTTTTCGTTACAACCGAAAAAAAATCCTCTTAATTAGGTACATTAGTGTAAGTAGGTACATTACATTTAAAATTAGGATGGCTCAGACGGTATTTATATGGGGAAGTTTATTTAAGCCTAAATGATGGATGGCTCACGATAGGAATATCCCACGGACAGATTCCACATAGGAACAATCATGACTTATTACTGACGCAGTAGGTATGTAGGTAGAAAGGTTTCATAGTCCCTAATGTACAGTCAAGAACAAAAGTGATTAAGTTTCTAAAATAATCACTAGAACGTTTTCTTAAATGAACTACCTTTCAAACCCATTCATTCATTCATTACCTTTCAAATAAATGAATGGACTCCAAATTAGGTATACCTATACGTATGTTAACTGCTTAACAAGAAATAACCATGCTGAGTACACATATTTTAGGATTTAGTCTAGCTTAAAATTATTTGTTATAGGTATTTATCTTAAGGACTTGATCTGACTGTATTCTGTTTTGTGTTCCATTAAATAAATAAATAAACGGTGTGAATTTTCAAAAATCTTTTCTTTGGTTACCTGTGAGCGACATTTTAGTCCGATCTTTCTTTTGGCTTAAGCTGTGCGTTAATATCTTTATATATATGATTCTACTGTACGTGTGTGTGTATGTCAATGAACTTCTCTTAAACGGCTGGACCCATTTGAATGATATTTGTTGTATGCGTTTGAGTGGCGCCCTAGATCGTTTAGATTCACAAATCAGTCCGGCAGATGGCGATGCAGGCGGTATCTAGGTTATTTAGCTATACTGCAAAACAACATCTTCCGGGACAGCTAGTTATTGTATAAATATCACTCAGAAGTTTCAATTTTACTGCTGCTGCTGGTACAAGAACGCTTTTTTTCTAAGGTGTTTCTAGTTTAGGATATAGGCTTGAGAGGCCCTTTCTAAAAATCACCGTTATATAGAATGTGCTAACGGTGTCCTGAGGTCTTGCAGCTGTTGTAATTATATCCGTTAAAATAATTTCATTAAAATGTAGTAGACTACTCGGGAAAAATATAAAAAAAAAAACAAAAACTGGAATAAAAATGTCTAAAATGTCCTGTTGTAGATAAGTTTTAATAAACACAACTTTACAATTTACTTGAGGTTTATTTTGAAAATCCAGTGTTATCACACAAAATATAATAATGAAAACAGTCTATGATGTGCCCGATATATTAAGATTAGGTAATTTAAGTGAAACAAACAAAACAATGGTGTCAACATAACATAAGCACATGTTTTTCGAAGCGCGAGAGAGGGAATGCCGTGCCCCCGCACACCCTCACCTCACCCCTCAGCCTAGGGATGGTGTGGGTAATCGACTATGCAATCGATTATGCTTGATAATCGATTAGCCACGCAGGGGCGCGAGTGGCACGCCTCCCTGACTGGCCAGTGAGTAGTATGGCTTGGTCGGACGGGCTTGCAATAGACTCCCCCTCTAGAACAGGTGAACGACCTCGTACCTGGTCTAGGTCACAGCGAAGCTTACTCTGCCGCGGACGACCACGACGACGACGCGGGACAACAGGCGGTGGAGCCTCACGGCCATCACTGTCATCAAAGAAAGGCGTTAGGTCTTGAGTGTGGTACTTTCCGACAGTAGTCTCGAGATTATTCGTTGGTGACAAAACATATGTAGTGGGGCTGACCTTCTCGGTGATCACGTAGGGTCCGTCTCTCTTAGGTATAAATTTAGAGGTGATACCTTTATTGGCGTTACTGAGTACATGTGACTTCAGTAGAACCTTATCTCCTTCTTGATAGGATGGTGCAGGTCGCCGGGATCGATCCGCAGTCTCTTTTGCATGGTCCTGGTGAGCTTCCACTCTCTCTCTGATTGCAGACAATGAGCTGATGAACGAGCGTAAGTATGGTGTTATCTGCGGAACGAAATTTTCTTTATCTAAAATAGAACGCATGTCATGATGAGCTTCCGTAGGAGATCTTAACTCTCTTCCAAATGTTAAGTAAGCGGGAGTGACTCCTGTAGTTCTGCAAACATTGCTATTCATCGCATAGCGGATAACTGATAGCTTGTTTGGCCAAGAGGTATGATCATTTTCAACTAAGTGGGCGAGTTGTACCTTCAAATCCCGGTTCTTTCTCTCAGCGGGATTCGCTTCAGGATGGTACAAGGGTACTAAGCACTGCTTGATGCCCAGGATGTACGTGCACTGCTGCATCACAGCGCCTACGAACTGTACACCGTTGTCAGATATAATACGGCGCGGTAGACCGTATCGTAGAAAGTATTCTTCAATTAAAATCCGGGCACAAACTTCGGCGGTCGCCTCACGGACTGCAAAAAGTTCGACCCAACGCGTCGCGGTGTCCTCGATGAGGAAGATCCAGCGCTCGCCACCTTCGCCTTCCGGCAGGGGTCCAAACAAATCGATGGCGATCGTTTCGTTGCGCTGACTCATCACTGGTGTCTGAAGTAAGCCAGGTGGTTTCTCATTCGACGCCTTGTAACGTTGGCAGTGTATGCACGCCTTCACGTACTCGGTAATGACTCGTCGCATACCGGGAAAGTAATATAAATGTGCTACCTTTGAATATGTGCGGTCGATTCCAGGGTGTCCAGCTAGTGGGGAATCGTGGCACTCCTTGAGGATCTCCGATCTCATGTCGAGCGGTATTACAAGTTGCGGTGCCTCGCTCTCTGAATCGGGATTAAATCTATATAGGATTCCTTGGTCCATAATGTAACCGCGGCCGGTCCACCGTCGGGCGGCGGTCTCGTCGGTTCCTTCTATATCTTCTACTATCTTTTTCACCTCAGGGTCTTCGAGTTGTTGCTTCCTTAAATCCGCAGGAGACTTTTTAGGTAGATCGACGATTACGGCGCAAATTCCGCACCCTGTCTTAGTCTCGTCGTTGCAGATTGGTCGGCTAAGGGTGTCCGCCACCACGTTAGCTTTACCCGGGGTGTATTGAAATTGTATGTCGTAAGATTGGAGCTTGAGCGCCCATCGCACCAGGCGGCCGGTAGGAGACTTGAGCGTGAGCAGCCAACGCAGCGGCTGGTGGTCGCTGGCGACAATCACGGGGTGTCCGTCGAGGTAACCACGGAAACGGTCGACAGCCCACACGACGGCGAGAGCCTCGCGTTCAGTCGTCGAGTAGTTCCTCTCGGCGGAAGTGAGCAGACGGCTGGCGTACTCAATCGGTCTCTCGTCTTTCGCCTCCCCCTGGAGTAACACTGCTCCGACCGCGTAGTTACTGGCGTCGGTGCGCAGGATGAAGGTTCTGTTGTAATCGGCTTGAATTAATATTGGTGCGGTGACAAGAAGACGCTTCAGATCCTCGAAAGCCGCAGCTTGAACTGAGCCCCAAATCCACGCTTGATTCTTGCGTGTCAGTTTAGTGAGTGGCTCGGCCACCTTTGAAAAGTTTGGTATAAATTTCCTGAACCATGAGCAGGTTTGAAGAAATGTTCTCAGATGCTTTATATTGGTGGGTACTTGCATGTCCTGTATTGCCTGAACTTTCTGAGGGTCCGGAGAGATTCCATCTTGGGTAATGATGTGTCCGAGGTACTTCACACTCTCTCGGGCAAAGACACACTTCTCACGGTTCGCTCGAAGCTGGAACTGTCTCAGGCGGATGAATACGGCTTGTAAATCATGCAGGTGTTGTTCGTAACCCTCTGAAATAATCAGCAGATCATCTAAATAAGCTAATACAGTCACATTTGCCAGCAGAGGACAAGAACGGAAGCGATCAATCAATCTTTGGAACGTTGCCGGTGCGTTTTTAAGTCCGAATGGCATTCTCGCAAAACGGTAAGTTCCAAAGGGGCAAATGAATGCTGTTTTGTCCCTGTCTTGCGGTCTGACATTAATTTGCCAAAATCCGGATTTTAAATCGATTGTGCTCATGAAGCAATTTCTCTTCGTTGACTGTAGCAAGTCATCAATGAGTGGCATCGGATAGTTGTCAGTCTTAGTGACGGCGTTAAGGCGCCTATAATCCACACAAAAGCGAATGGACCCATTGGGTTTTGGTACCAGAAGCGCAGGGGAACACCATGCAGATTCGCACTCTTCAATCACATGCTCATCAAGCATCTTCTCAACTTCTAAGCGCATAGCCTCCTTCTTAGCGGGCGTCAAACGATACGGGGGCACGGAAATAGGTGCATGCTCACCTGTGTCTATACAATGTTCGGCATAGGGAGTCGCCTCTCCCCCTGGTTCGAAGATATCCGCATTGTCAGACAACATCTGCTCCAGCCGGTCCTTCTCAGCTGGCTGCAGCCTCGTGCCCTCGTCGTCCCGCAGGAGTGTAGCAGAAGCGCAGGGTATCCCAGGTGAAGTTTCTTCAAACTTCATATCAAATAGTTCACTGCGACTACTGGAAAAGTACCAACACTTGTTTGAAAAATCTAACACGACTTCGGCTGTCATCAAAAAATCTATCCCTAACAAAGTTTCATTATTAGAAGCATCTGGTAAAATAATAAAAGGAATAGGTATAACTTTATGCTTTAAAGTAACATTTAAAGTTGTGATTAAAATATCAAGTTCACGTGCGTGGCCATCCGCAAGCTTAACGAGCCTGCGAGCTGACTGGAGGGGATGTCCCTTCCAGAGGAGAAGTCTATATAACGAATGCCCCGCTATACAGTGCTTTGCACCAGTATCTACCAACGCAGTGCCCTGAATACCTAAAATTTCTATATTAAATATAGGTCGTTTAAACTTGTGCTCATGTTTTACAATAGTAGAAGTATCATTAATATTAAGTTGATCAACGTTACAAACATTAGAGACATTGTTGATAACAAATGAGTTAAACTTTAGTGAATTTTCATTACACTTTGTACACTTGTCGCGTGTGGTGCCGGGTGCACCGCACCCATAGCACACTAATTGCACTTGATTAAAAGACACTGTATTAGTCTCACCTCTGTCCATTAACTTACGGCACTGGTCCTTACTATGGCCGTAGCGTTTGCAGTAGGCACAGAAGGGGCGCGCGCGCGGCGTAGTGGCGCCTCCGACGGCGCCGGCGGTTGCAGGCGGCACGACGGCGGCGGCACGCGGCACTAGCGCGGCTGGCGTACCGGCGGCGGCGTCGCTGGGGCGCGCGCCGGTAGAAGTGCGTGGCGCGGGCGGCGCTCGTGCGCCGGCCGGATACTGCAGAGGCGCCGCACGACCCACGTCGTGGCGGTCGGTGCGGGAACTCGTAGCTTGGGAGGTGGTAGTACGCCCGTGGACCCCAGTCGTGGCGAGGAAGCTGTCCTCCTCCCGGAGAACGTCCTCGACGTCTCGAGCCCTTCGTATGAGGTCTTCGAAAGACGTGATCTCGCCGCGTCGAATGGACCGACGCAATCTGCGGTCAAGCATGCTATAAACCATATCTATTTGAGCGCCAGGTGATATGTCACCGGGCGGCAGCTTCGCAAATAATGCTCTCAGCTTTACGACAAAGACTTCAGTGGTCTGAGAGTCCTGCTGTGATCGAAACAGCTCTTGGTAAATTTTGTAGGGAGGGCGAGTTTCGCCGAAAGCCCCTCGGAGCTTGTCCAGGGCGTCGGGCCAGTCCCTGATCGTGTGTTTTATGCCCTGCCACCACGTAGCTGCGTTGTTTTTCAGTAGCAAAGGCATACCTTTAAGGGCGTTCTCATTTGAAATTGACACGCAATCTTTGTACACCTCTACTGCATCTATAAAGTTGTCTACGCAGTCGCCCTCGCCGGCGAAGCGCGCAGTGCACGCTGCGAAGTTACCACCGGGAGAAGCGCGGGCGGCAGTGGAGCTCGTCGATGGATCGCCGGTCACGAGCGGTGTGCTGGAGCGTTGCAGGCTCGACAGCAAGGACCGGAACTGGTCCTCCGTCATGACGACATTGTTCGGCGCGGGTAAAGTGTCCATCTCGACGACCGTGTCGTTTAGAGATTTACGCTTTCTCGGTGCCATTGTTTGGTAGGTATTGAATTAAAGTGTTTGTTATCACTACTAATACGTTTCACTGTTTACTTTAATCACTCACGAATATTTATTTCGTGGACTCGGGCCCTTTCGTTGGGCGTCCATTTGTTGTAGATAAGTTTTAATAAACACAACTTTACAATTTACTTGAGGTTTATTTTGAAAATCCAGTGTTATCACACAAAATATAATAATGAAAACAGTCTATGATGTGCCCGATATATTAAGATTAGGTAATTTAAGTGAAACAAACAAAACAATGGTGTCAACTTAACATAAGCACATGTTTTTCGAAGCGCGAGAGAGGGAATGCCGTGCCCCCGCACACCCTCACCTCACCCCTCAGCCTAGGGATGGTGTGGGTAATCGACTATGCAATCGATTATGCTTGATAATCGATTAGCCACGCAGGGGCGCGAGTGGCACGCCTCCCTGACTGGCCAGTGAGTAGTATGGCTTGGTCGGACGGGCTTGCAATAGTCCTAATATAAGCAATTTTAGAAATTAGACAGTCATGTACTTTTCACCCTGACTGTACCTAAATGTTTTTGGCTGAAATCATTGCCGGTTCAATGAATGTAGGAAAAACTTAAAATAAATAGTTACTATAAATACTCATTATTCCTAATTAAAAGTCATATTATTCTCCAGTTCAGTGCAGTAATAAAGTGCAATAATATTAAATATTTATTAAATTTAAATATTTAAATAAAAAAATAAGCATCAAAACACGGTTTCTTTGCGTTCATCATGGGTTATTGTAAAAAGTACCACAATTTTATAGCAATTTTTATATTTGCGAGCTTAAGTGTTACTTTTATTAATGGATTTGTTATAACCCATTCTGGACCGAAACAAACCAACCGCTTAGCAGAAGATAAATTCGATGAGGTAAGGATTATCTACTTTATTTCATACTTTCTGCACCTCGCGGTCTCCCGCGTAAGTCCCGATCCCGAAGGATTATCGGGATAAAAAGTAGCCTATGTGTTAATCCAGGTCTCCAGCTATTTACATAGCAAGTTTCATCGCAATCGGTCCAGTAACTAACTTACCCATTTATAATATAAGTTAGGACTATAGCTTCAGTTTCCATATAGTAAATTACGATGTAAAGTATACCACGACCTTCCCAACGCCCTTCTTAACAGCTGATTATACAGTAGATATTAATTTAAAGATTTAAAGTTTAAAAAAAATGTTCGAATATCAAAAATTCGCAGAACTAAAATTGTCTTGTCTAGAACCTTTATGATCAAGAGTGTCCAACTTTCAAACTGCCTAAAATGAATTTCTACACAGAAAATTACTTAAGCTCTGATTTACAGCTAAACCCCCTTTTTATGAAAGTTTCGTCCAAACGTTATACATACCTTGTCACTGAAATGTAGTTCGATTTGAGAAAAGTCATGATTTCATCCGGCTCTAAGCTCAGAAAGTCCTTGGAGGCGACTAAGGGGAGAAAAAACCGCATCACTCGAGGTACCTGAAACAAATCATAATCACTATTATAGTTATTGAAAGCGTAATATTTAAGATGTTTTTTGAAGTGAAAACTTCTTTAGCGGCGTTGAGCACTTTTTCTGTAATGGGTATAAAATCTTAAACTCGCGTCAGGACACGTGACCTGATCGAAAAAGCGTAAGACGGATGGAGAGTAGACAGCTATCCCCTCTCTACGGCGCGGCGAAAATGTATGCCTGGGCCTACTGTTTTTAATTTGGCTGCGAGTGTATTAAGACGTACATATGGTATTTTTTAACGGACGACTATTGACGGACGACAAATGTCGGACGACTATTGACGGACGACAATTTTTTTTTTTTTCATCTAAAACTCTTTTTGCGTATGTTCTCGCGACATATGAGATTTTACACAGATATACAGTTTTCACTTCTGCTTGCACTCCCGGAGTGCGCTGTTTTTTTTTAAATATTTTGTGGAGTTCGAAATAAAAAAAACAAAAGTGACCATAATAGTTTCAAATCCTAAATTAAAATCAACTATTTTTACATGCGACATTGTTTTTTAAAACTTACTAATACTGAAAATGTAAAAGTTTGCCTGTTATTATGTAAAACTAATGATTACCGACACCTATAAAAAGGGACGTATCGTCCTAATCTCCATCGAAAACAATAGATGATATAGCTTTGAGAAAAAAAACTAGCGAACGAAGGGATTCCGTTAAGAGGAAAGGGTACCGGAGGCTCTTTCCATACAAACTATTACAAACGTAGTCGACTGTTTTCTACCTGGATAATAAAACTAGAGCAAATATTTTTGGTGCATAAAACTTATAATTTCCGTGACCATGCCCCTATTTTTTGATTTTTTTGTTTTTTTAATTTTTTTAATTTTAATTTCTATGATAATTAGAAAATGAAAAAAACCAAAACATAGGGGCATAGTCATGGCAGTTATAGATTTTGTGGCACAAAAATATTTGTGCTAGTGTCATTATCCAGGTAGGAAACAGTCGACTACGTTTGTATGGAGAGCGAGCAGGTACCCTTTCACCTTAAGTTCCGTACCATTACATTCTGTTTTAAGTATTCGTTGTTATAGCGACAACAGAAATACATCATCTAGGAAAATTTTAACTGTCTGGCCTGCCTACAAAGATAGGTTCTGGAATAAAAGGTACAAATCGCAATAATTGCCATGGGATCGAAGACTTTGACACTTGAAACTGCGGGGAGGAGCTAGTGATGAATATATTGGTACGTCTACAGCATTGAGGCAGGTACTCTTTGTTAAACAGGCAGACAGACAGACGGACAAGAAAGTGATATTATTATGGTTCCTATTTTTTATGAATGAATGAATGAATGTCATTTATTTGCAAGAAATATGGTACTTACAAAGATGTTACATAAAAAAATATTATAGTTCAACATATTTCACCAGAACTTTTCTTGGCATGCAAATATTTGAAATAATTAAATAATTAAGTATTTAAATTTAATAAAAAATCTACTGTATTATAATGTCAGATTGATTTCAATATAAAATAATTTCGTTATTTTGATTGAATGTCATGCATGAGCCAAGTTTATTTTATTAATTTATTACAATGTCAGTTACTTAAAAGCTAAAACTTATGATCTAGATATTCTTGGAGAGAGTAAAAACATTTGTCAATTAATAGATTACATAATTTTTTGCTGAACAGATTGCCATTCAAGTCCTTTATAGTCGTCGGTAGCTTATTATACACATTTATGGCTGTTATATAGGAATTGCGACGTTGCAAAGCAGATTTTACATGTTTCGGTATCACTAATTTATCAAAATGTCTCTCTCCATATTTAAAGTATTTATAAGTATTTTTTACCTTTTGAGGTAAGGAACTCTAAAAACAAACCATCAAATTACGCGCATTAGGCCAAAGCAAACAGCCCCCTTAGACAAGATTGCTTTCTATTAGCGATATCGCCAATCGATAGATTTAATTGTATGTAATATGTAATAATTAGTTAATTAATTAATCACATAGAAACGTCTCAAAAACTAAGTTAGGATGTGTGCCTTCGGAACGCGCCCACCAATGAGAAGAAGGCACAAGAAACTCATGGGGGATTTTTTTATTCATGTGATCACGCTCACAAAGGTCAATATTACAAATATTTTAGGGGATTATTTGAAAGCTAAAAAAGCTAATGAATAAGCCCAGTTAGTGGACATGCGATAGGTACTTAGAGGTGAGGCAGATACGTAAATACAATTTACGCACGATAAATAATAAAACTTACACATAAGGTCAGACAAGTTTTTGTACTTACAATAATTCATATATATCTTGCAACAAAAACAGAAAATGATTGTTAAATAAACAGTTTTTATTATTCAGACAAAAAGTTCCAATAAGAATATGATTTTTTTACGGGATCTATACAGGGTTATTGAAAATTAATTGACACGGCGTTCAGGGCTTCTTCTGTGCACCTTAACAAACAACTTTTGTTCTACGACTATTGTCGAAACTTAATACATATCCCAAAAAAAATATTTAAGTGTTTCTCGTACTGTCTGGTAATTTTCTATGTCTATGCGGCAAGTGCGCGCGCGCGATCGGCACGGGGCGCACTGCGTGCGACCCGATCGGGTTGTACCATACCTACTATGATTGATTCTGTGACGTAGACGTAGAGTTGAGTATTATTTGAACTGTTGGATTTAATTTTTTATTTTTGTATGGAATATTTTTATAATGAATTTCCAAAAGTCGTAGAACAAAAGTTGATCGATAAGGTGCACAGAAGAAGCCCTTAACGCCGTGTCATTAACTTCCAATAATTCCAATAACCCTGTATATAGTGAGATGCTGTGCTACTATAATAGACCATTCTTTCATAATGGCCTTTCTGGGCAAGTGCCCAGTGATCGATAGGGGTTCCTGCCAGATCAATAAATATACAACCAATAATTTGTCATGAAACTATTTATTGGTTAGGTTCACTCATAGTATAAAACAAAGTCGCTTGCCGCTGTCTGTTCCTATGTATATATCTTTAAAACTACGCAACGAATTTTGATGCGGTTTTTTTTATAATAGATAGTGATTCAAGAGGAAGGTTTTAAATAAAACAAAACTACCACGCGTACGAAGTCGCGGACAACTGTTAGTAAATGGTAAAATAGTTGAATAATAGGTACTAAAAATTCTGTAAAAGTCAGAGGGGTTCCATTATCCTAATATGCCCAGGACCTCTGATAGGTTAGAGACCGCATTGTGTGCTACCTGTGGTGCTACTGGACTTTTGTCCCTTACTGTACTAACCATTATGTCCATAACGGGCTGCATGCCTTTGACTTTGGCTTCCCGGAACAGAGCGAACGCAGTATCTTCGGTAAATAGATTATCGTTTACAATAAACGACCAACATTGATCTTCTAAATCTGGAATTTATAAATACGTCGATTCTAAAAAACTGTTAATATATTTTTCCGAGAGATTTTTCACTAGGTACCTACTTAAAAGCACTTAGGTGAATTTCCCAAATCGGTCCAGGCGTTTTCGAGTAATCGACGAACATACATAAAAATATATTAAAACGCGGCGAATTGAGAACCTCCTCCTTTTTTGAAGTCGGTTAAAAATGGTAGCAATGAAACAATTGAAGGTGTAAGAGAAAACTTTACAACGCTTTTACTAAATTGAAGCAAGCACATCGGGTATTAAATCACAAATTTTATCATTAAGAGGAAAGGGTAGGTACCGGGGGCTCTTTCCATACAAACTATTACTAAACGTAAGTAGACTGTTTATCATTAAGAGGAAAGGGTAGGTACCGGGGGCTCTTTCCATACAAACTATTACTAAACGTAAGTAGACTGTTTATCATTAAGAGGAAAGGGTAGGTACCGGGGGCTCTTTCCATACAAACTATTACTAAACGTAAGTAGACTGTTTTCTCCCTGGATAATGACACTAGAGTAAATATTTTTGGTGCATAAAACTTACAACTGCCATGGCCATGCCCCTATTTTTTATTATTATTATTTTTTAGTCTTAATTTTTATGATAATTGGAAAATGAAAAAAAAACAAAACATAGGGGCATAGTCATGGCAGTTATAGATTTTATGGAACAAAAATATTAATATTTGTGCTAGTGTCATTATCCAGGGAGGAAACAGTCGACTACGTTTGTATGGAGAGACCGCCTTAAATGTTGGACTTTGTTTCGCTTACGTTTTGCAAGATATACCGTTCCTAAATACCCATGTCATGAAATTGAGAAATTACTTGTAAAATAATAATATCACCTTTTATAGACAAATATTGTGCTGCACAGAACATATCTAAAATGTTGTCTCGCTTTAGAACCTTATGGCTGTCTTGTCCACTGTAAATCATCCACTCGTATATGGCTTGAAAAGAGTCCGGTGTTACATTGGCCTAAGGAATTTAGGTAGGTACAGCAGTAGGTAAACTAGATAGGTACAGTCGGAATACCAATTAGCTGAACCCCACGTGACCCAGAGCGCACTCGCACATCTGTAAAAATGTAGTATTTAACCTATTTTGTTATTGATGTGAAACATCTATAGCCGCACGTAAAACCGATTTCTGGCGTGGCGACGCATGCCGTGGCGACGCGTCGCCACGCTATATGATGGTATATATATACAGTCTACATGCAGTAGTGTAATCGACTGTGCGATTCTATCACAATCTGTTCTTTTCTGCATATTACTTTTACAAAATAATGTCGATGTTTCACATCTGCCAGGCGTCCCGTGACGGCTCACATTTTTTTTTATATTTTATATTGGATTGAATAGTACCTATATTGTTTAAATAAAACAGAATCAGGTAACATTGCTTTACAACCTTACAGATGTGCGAGTGAGTTTTGGGGCACGTGGCGTTCAGCTAATTGGTATTCCGACTGTACATACTGACATATTTAATTAGAAAACATTACAATAGTTTGAAGGTAAATTAAAAAATCTTTGTATGAAAGGCAAAAAAGCCTAGCTTTAGGTAATTCACGAATTAGAATTGGTAAAGCATTTCTTCTTTTTACCTTTTTCTCACTAGATATAAATACGACATTTCAAAAAAATATTACAAATAAACACAAGGATAGGCGCGAAAAACATTACCCTTTTCTTGCAATCGGGTTAAAAAGAATAGATTACGTAGTTAGTCATAGGCGAATATAAAAATTTATAGTTTGTCTACTTAGATAAGTGATTACTAAGAAATAACGTTACAAGCGGTACCACTTACTGCAGGCAGTTCAATTTCTTTGACTGGATTCATTTCGAAGAATGTTGAGTATATTTGAAGTACCATTCTATGACAGTGGAATATATTGTCCTCAATTCGAACTACTGTATCAGTATTTCTGCAACGAAAAGATAATTTAATAAGTAACTATTGTTAAAACGTATTCAGCTTGTACTAAATCAGCCTATATATTTTGTGTTTTAGCTTAGCTAGGAATAAAATATAATCAAAGGTTTAACCCGCGTAGCTCCCAATCCCGTGGGAATATCCGGATAAAAAGTAGCCTTTAACACTCCCAATGAATTAATGAATCCTCATACCAAGTTTCATCAAAATCAGTCCAGTAGTTTCAGAGCCTATTCGATTCAAACAAACAATGAAATGTTTCCTCTTTATAATATTAGAAATAGTTATAGAAGTATATGGTTATAAAAGTAATACTTATATGTATTTACGGACTTCCAATCACCGTGTACCTATATGGATGTTATATTACCTACTTCAGCATGTTCTAGTAGGCTTACACATTTTTTTTGTTATCTATTTACCTACTTTACCCATAAACTAGATCAAAAGTGCCTATAATATGTGACATATTAGTACTACAATTCCGATAAAAATAATATATTCGACGAACCACTTGATAGGGCCTGAAATTTTCTAACTTTTAAAGCATGAATCATTACTATTTTTCTTTTTTTCTAAACCAAGGGCACACACGACACAAGTGTAATAGATAAACCAAAATCATATCATACTATATCTACAGAATATGACTATGTTTTATTATGTTTGTCTTGAATTATTGCAGTTTTTATCGTTCGATTACTTTGATAATATCATACATTTCTTCAAGATATCTACGTACCTATATTTTCCTGTCAATGTAGATAAATCGATAGAGAATATCAGTGTCACCTCTATTAGTCATTGCCGTAATAGAGTTCAGTAGACAATACTAATCCTTACTAGACTCGTAAGTCTAGTAAGGATTAGTATTACACGTAGTGGTACACGTATGTAGTAAGTAATAATCTATTATTTTTATGTAAACATTTGTATTTTTTTAAATAAAAAGTCGGTATACGGGCGAAAGTTTTACGTGACAACAACTGTGCTCGAGTGGAAGGGACGCGTGCCTTTCACTTTTTATGTCTGTCTCTCTCGCTCTTAGGCGGGCTAACCATGCCCGCGTGCCTCTCACTCGCTCTCATTGTGAGCGCATAACGTCAGCGGAGCGTAACGCAGTTTCTTGAAGTGTCACCCGGCAAACCAATTTATAAAACGTTGTCACGTCAAAAAAAAATATTTTAGGACATTCCACACATCGCCATCTAGCCCCAAGCTAAGCAACTAGATTTGAGTTATGGGTGCTAGACATCGGATATAGTATCTTATATACTTTTCTTTAGTAAATATATCCATAAAATACATAGAAAAAACCAGACCACAGACAAATATCTAAGCATAAATACTTGGCGGGAATCGAACCCGCAACCTTGTGCCTATTTTTACCTACCTCCTGGTTTTGTATTAACAATTATTATACCACTCCATGTTGCATCGGAGTTTGGAGATTTGACCACCTGTAACTAGAGCTTAGAACTTTTGCTATGTTCTCCAGTTAGATTTTTCTCTAACTTTAAGATCTTAGTAATATTTTAGAGACAGATTATCCTTTTGATGCTATGTTTGGAAAGAAAAAAAAATTAAGCTCATAAATATGAATTTTGCGATAGAATTCATAATACCTTTAGGTTTTAAGTTCTGTGGTCGCATATCTGGAACTGAGCAGGTGTTTCTCGTCTTACCCTTTCCTTGAATTTTTTTACATTTCATTTTATATTATATAGAATTAAAGTATATCTAATGCTTACATAAAATTGTGCACTCTTCGATAAAACTCCTGGAATAGGTCTGGTTTCTTCGGCAGTTGTACCCTCATCCAGTCCACAGGTTCAGCGGTGCCATATCCGAGACTGAGCAAGTCTTTCCCTTTGTCTCTAACGCTGAGCTCTTTAGGCTTGCGTATTTCTTTACAGTGATAGGCCTGGGTTTCTCGTGTGCCAAATTGGAGTTGCGGTTCTAAATCGTTGTCCTAGTGAAATGATTGATGTGAGTTAATGTTTAGTCTATGTTACTGTTGCTCACATGGTGAGTTGACCAATGTTTTGTCTCGTTTTCGCTTGCGTAAAATGTCAGTCAGATAAATCTGTAGGTACCACGGACTTAACATCATATTATTAGCCACAGGACGTCCTGGTGAACGTATAGGTCTCCCCCAAATAGTTCTAGAGCGATCGGTCGCATGCCCGAAGTTAATACTTTTATTTTAATATCTTTTATTGGGCCAAAGCATTAATTTACTTAAAAACCTACAAAACAGAGATTAGGAATGCGACTGTCATAGTTTTTATTATAAATAGGACTAGCTTTTGCCAGCAACTTCGTCCGCGTAACATTCGAAAATAGTTCTAATAGGATTGGTCCCATACAAACTTTGCCCCCCTTTTTCACCCCCTTAGGAGTAGAATTTCGAAAAATTATTTCTTATCGGATGCTTACGGCATACAAAGAACCCATCTTCCAAGTTTCAAGTCTGTACGATCAGCGGTTTAAGCTGTGCGTTGATCCGTCAGTCAGTCAGTCAGTCATTCAGGACAAAGCATTTTATATGTATGGATTTATTTGTTAGTTTTAAATGGCTTTACAGTAAAATCAAAGCTCGTTATTGTAATTATTCTTACGCATTGTGAGTCTTCATCATCTGGTTCGCCTCCAGCTTTGCCCTCGAATTTTACTTTTACCTTCGCTTGTGTCGGATCTGCTAATAAAACTCCAACCGTTGATGATTGGAATACAACCTGAAAAATAGATGTTCAAGTTTTGAAGGCGGTTGAAAGAAATATTCAACGAATAAAGTCAATAAAACTAATAGTACATTGTTATCCTAGGTGTGAAAGTCACTCATTACAAGTCCCGAGACGGAGTTTGGCGCCCGAGCGTAGCGAGGGCGCTAATAGTTCGAGGGACTTAATGAGTCTTTCACCCGAGGTAAACACTGTGCTTTTCATTACGAATAATACATAAAATTATTCCTAACAACGAGAGTGAATGAGAGACTCCATACTACCTGATCCTCTTACAAGGTTGGGACCAAAGAGGTTATATACATGTAGTGTTATTCTTTGGTGTTACTTAAAGCAAGGAGGTTAGGTTTTTGAAGTTCCTAATGCGTAATGATACGGATACTGGCTACATGCACATTGCACAAGCCGTGCGAAGCCATAATTTGACATGACAGCTGTCAGTGAAAGCGATTTTCCCTAGGGCTGAAAGTTTTATTTTCTACACGCTCTTCAGGCATCTTTAGACCTACTTTCGGAGTATGAGTAATGAAAATTATATTTACTTGGTTTGATTGCACTTTCAAGTTACCGCTAGGTGTCGATTTGAATGGAAATGAAGCCCCTTTTTGCATCATTGGCTCTGTGCTACAGGAACTGAAAAAGAATATTTCTTCCCTAAGCAGCAAAAATTTAAGATACTTACTTATGCGTAAAATAAAGGTACGTTACTCAATCTACTTCAAAACCCTTTTTTGACTAACCTCGTGTTGTCGAGTTCTGATGAATTCGGATCAATATTCCTTTGAAAATTGGTCATGAAATCTTCACCATATTTTGAAGCGTACGTCTCCGACATGTCTTTCTTCTTCGATTTTCTGCCAAAAGTATGGTAACGTTACTTATCTAAAATTGTTATGGTTTACTTCTATATTCTTTATTATTAATTTGTTTTTAACTTACTTTCCTTTAAAATTCCAAGACATGTATGATCCCTCGGAGAAATCGTTGAAATGATTTGCTAGATTGTCTCCTGCGCTACCATAAAATGATCGTGCTGCTTTCCGTTTTGTTTTTTGTTTTCTGAATTTTATAAAATCTACAGCTGAAAGGCAAAATAAACAACAATAGGCTTTGAATAGACTTTATACCTACGTTACTTTGTGCTAATATTTAGAGTTATATTAAACTAGCGACCCGCTCCGGCTTCGCACGGCTATATTATGCATATATTATACATATAAACCTTCCTTTTGAATCACTCTATCTATTAAAAAAACCGCATCTAAATCCGTTGCGTAGTTTTAAAGATCTAAGCGGTCAAAGGAAAATAGGGACAGAAAAAGCGACTTTGTTTTATACTATGTAGTGATAGTGAAGAGTGAAGGTGATTGAAAAACTATCATGGCCTTAACAGATAGCTAGGTAACAACGTATACCTACGTACGTTCACAAAAAATGTCCAAACTACTTATGTAGGTAATTAATTTGAAAGGTTTGGAGGGTAGGTAAGTAGGTACAAAACAATACTAACGAATATATTTCACTCACTAAATTGGCTTGTATTTGTGAGATCGGAGAGAGAACTACTTCTGTAGAGTTCAGGCTTAATAGTTATGGAATATTGTTCAAAAATGCTCCCGAATGTTGTCTTATATTTTCGTTTGGGAATGTCACCGCAACTATACATAAAGTGCAATAAGTAAATCTTAAAGAAATTAATTCAAAATCTGTTTAGTACTATTTTAACTACAAAAGATTATAGTTCTCATATAGACTTGATATCTTAATTTTCAAATTTAGTCTTTCTTATTACATAGTTTAGTTCTAATCTTTTAGTTTTTGTTCAGGTAATGTTTGTGCTATGTACTAATAAAACAGTTAAATTATTTAAACACATATCTAGTTCTCACATACTCACTTGCATGAATTGAATGGCAAACAAGTAAATCTTTCATTTGAAACAGCCTCTCCGCCACCGATCTGCGGCAAATATAGCTTTTAAAATCAAATTCATCTAAAGAATTATACATAGATAGATAGACAACTTTATTTGTACAACACAAGAAGAAACCACTCTCTCTAAACTTCGCCTTACTTTCGTGTGGTCGAGTTTATTTCGCAAATCTACCGCTGTTTGACATATCACTGATCACCACAATCACATTCAGGCGTCCTATCTAGCGCTACTTAAAGTGATAAAAATAGGCTTTTACCTTTTCCAAACTAAGACTTCTTTTCATTTCAAACAAACTGAGGAAATAATTCAGGAACGTTCATCATTTTTACGGGAAATTAATGCGTCTTGGTTGAATTAAATATGTTCGTTTATATTTTTTGACAATCTACGTAGGTATGCGACCAAGACGACAGGTCTCCAGCTATACAAACTTTGTAGTGAAATTATTTTTTCTCTATCGGAAAATAGGGTTAAAGGAGGACGCATATCTGCAACTTCTTTCTTTTACGGTCTTTGCAAAGGTGCAACCTCTTTTGTAAAGACTCTAGTCTTTGACCGTGGGAACTTCTGATAGAACACACACATTGATATTTTCTAATCACACAGGTGCAACGCAGTATTAAAATTACGCACCCTGGAAACAAATAAATCTACTTTCGATGCATCGTACATTTTGTACAAGTTACATATTCATCAAGCGTTCGTCTTCGTAGGATGTTTATGAATATCATAGAAAACACGCAATGTATGTAGTAATTAACTTGTCACATCGCAAAGACTGCAGTCCGGTAGTAAGTAGCTGGCGGGAAAGGGTGGGGTCCGAGTGTACGTTTTTTTGGTATTTTCAATTCAATTCAATTCAATTCATTTATTTATCAGATAACATAGATCCATCAATGTTAGTAGGTACTTACAACTATGTTAGTAACAATTTAAATAAAATATATTAAGTAATAGTCTAGTCAATAAAATAATAAATAAAAAAAAAAAAAAAAAATAATAATAAATAATAATAATTTTGTTTGATAACGAAATTTGTCAAAAAGTAAATGTTCTGTGCTATAATCATTTTTATATTTATATATTTTTATAATAATAATTATGCGAAATAATTAATACATCCGTCTCTATATATTGAAAATTCACACATAAACGTTCGTCTGTACCTACCCGTACCCTAAAACGTGTTGGTATCGGCATCATATAATATTATACAAATATTCAGGAAAACTACCAATCTTTATAATATTCGACACAGTTGGGTAAAAAGCCTACCAAACTAAATCATACCTTTTCCATATTTTTATTTTATTTTTGACCACTCAATAAATTTCAATTTTAATTTCTTTAGAGACTGTAGTCCTGCAATAGACAGGAACGTCAAATACTAGTTGAAGTTCCCGCAAATTGTTTGTAAAACATATCCAATCAGAGATCGAAATGTAAAGATCTTTGGACACAACCGGCATAGTAATTTAAAATGCCGCTGTGCAGTTTGACACCCATACCTATTGATAAAAGGCATTTTACAACAAAAAAATTATGTCTTCACACCAAACCTCTAAAGCAGCTCAGAAACGGGATATTCAAATAAAAGCATTGTGACCACTATGTTTGTTTCCAGGAATTGATCTCCATTAGCAACACTATCGATTGGTACAAAAATATACGATGATTATTGTTTTGCAAAATGAACAGGTTTGATTCCCGGCAAGGGAAATGACTTTTTCAAAAATCGAATGATGCAGTTTTAGATTTTGTCAAAATCGGGCACGCAACTTCTTTCAGCATTTTTCACTATCTCTTATGGTTTAGGATATAGCCCTGAAGGCCCGCATAAAAAATTTACCCTGTATGCCTACACTAAAGATGAATAAATAAAAAATATCAAAACTAATTACCTATTATTCAAAACTTTTTTGCTAACGCTACTTGAAGACGACCCAGTTGGCACAATGGTCACCATGCCGCCGGACTGCCAAACACAGGGTTGCGGGTTGGATTCCCGCCTCAGACAAGTATTTATGCTTAAATATTTGTCTAAGGTCTGGTTGTTTCTATGTATTATAAGTATATATTTACAAAAAAATGTGTGCGTGTACAGTCACATTACCAATTAGCTGAACCCCACGTGACCTAGAGCTCACTCGCAAATCTGTAAGGTTGTAAAGTAATGTTACCTGATTCTGTTTTTTTTTTACAATATTACTATACAATACAATGTGCAATATAAAAAAAATAACAAAAAAGGTATATACTATATTTTTTACAGATATGCGAATGTGCTCTGGGTCACATGGGGTTCAGCTAATTGGTAATGTGACTGTACTTATGCACACGCGTGAGAAGTTATACGGCCGGCTGTCTAATATTTGCGCAGCTTCAACATGTGGTTTTTGTGTAACAGATGTGCACGCATCTTAAAATTTCACTCTCGCAGCTTCAACTTGTTTTACTTTTGGGTTGCGCAGCTTCAACATGTGAATTTTCCGTGTGACGGTGCTGCGCGCGCATCATAAAAATTCACTCTCTTCATTTTTCATAACGCGCCTAAATAAGTATAACTTCAAAAAAAGACTTGGCCCCCGCCAAGTCTTTTGTAGTATATTGTAATATATCCGTTGTCTAGCACCCATAACACAAGTCTAGTTACTTAGCTTAGGGCTAGATGGCGATGTGTGAAATGTCCTGCAATATTTATTTAATTATTTATAAACTGTCATTTTCGATTTACTTTGACAAGGTTCCTATTCTCATTGTGCGCGGATTATACCTAGTTTGACTCCTGGCTCGAAGAATAGGTACAAATTAGTTGTCGTGTCCAACACTCGCACCCCACCCTTATGCCAGGTCAAACAATAAATGTCGGGAAACAAATGGACGTGCTCTCACCTTGAATACTGAGAAGACACTGACATTTTTGCGCGCCGTTACGTCTAATATAAAGCAAAATTTCGGGAGCTACTGCTTCATACTAAAATGTATGGGCAGCGAGGAATGATTTTAACCAAAAAAAATATCTATGTTTCGGCATTGATTATTATTATTTGGTTTCAATAAGTAAAAAACTGCAATGATGAATGCATTCTCTATACTTTTGTCTCACAATTTAACCAAAAATATTTTCAAATATAACAACGAAGTAGCACAGATACTTAAAATAGAAAAGGTCGATTTCGATGTTTTTCATCAAAGTTAATAATTGTTTTTTCAAAAACTATGGATTATTTTCAAAATATCTGATGGTGAAACTGTAGACTCATCTAATAAGCTATCGAGATTTCTTTTTAGTGTCTTATAATGCAGGGAGTTCTTCAATATTTCTAAAATAGTAAATGACGTTTTGCTCGTATCTTAGGGACTCGCCCCTTAAATGAACTGCGTGGTTTCCCATTTCCTTTTCTTTTCTGATTTCATAACGGCCAATGTCTCTTTAATAAACATCACAGAGTACTTTATTATAAACAGAAAGTAAACATTTTATGGCTCGCATTTTGTTAGAACTGAGATTTAATACGTTGAAAACATGTTGAGTACACCCACTTTAGAATCATACAATATTTAGAAGTCTCTTTATTCTCCGCTAGAAGTAGTAGTAATAGGTGTTTTGTGCTCTTTATTTGTAGAATTTCTTGTCCTAAGGTGATGCGTTGAGACTTGAGACCACTTTCCACCTTCATCGTGAAAATGTAGCGAGTGAAAAGCGTACTCACGTCGCGTATTGTGCAGGACGTTAGTCTTCTAGACCGGCAGTCGTTTGGTTTTAGTCTCAGGAAAATATTTAACGTTCCGTTTATATCATAATGCTAAAAGTAGATACATCTGTGTAAACATTCAAGCACCTAACATATTCCATAACAGCAAAGCGTTGTTTGTTATCGGAGTTTGAAAATTGATAGCGGGTCTGATCATCTGGTCTGGGATATATCAAATACTTGATAGGTTTTTATTATCTATTGATCTACCATAAAACATTATGTAAGAAGGTATTAAAATTATACCCATAATGTCTACTTATTATATTTAGAAAAATATAAACGTATCTAAAATTTCTTGTAATGTTTCTACCTAAAAACAGCAATTCGAAGCTACTTAAATGATATTGGCTATAACAAAAGCTTTTAATGACTCCTATACAAGCTCCTATCAGATTATTTAGAGCTTTTGGATCTATGACCTACCGAGCTATGTATTTTTTATCCTGTACTATCATATTTTGCTTACAGGTGGCTGACTTCGAACTCATAGTTATGGGAGACGAAGTACAAGACTCCAAGGTTACAGCTGCAGCAGCGGATGCGCCAGAAGCTGCTGAGACGAATACCGTCGAAGATAGTCCAGCTCAACCCCTGGTAGCATTTAGGCAAGTGATCAATATGGGATCCAATGAGTGTCCTATTGGAAATAAGAGACACGTGATCGGACAGTGTGTTGAAGTGTTTCCTGATGGCAACAGCGTTACAGAGACTCAGGTAGCGCATAGGGTGGCAATCACAGTGCCAAGCAGCTGTCCTCCTGGGAAGATAATGGCCGTTGACAACGTATGTCGAGAATATACTGAGATAGATGTCGAAAAGGAACACAGCCCTGCTCCACCCCTGGTAGCGTTTAGGCAGGTGATCAAAGTGCCACCCAAGAAGTGTCCTGATGGTATGAAGAGACACAGGAATGGAGAGTGTGTTGAAGTGTTTCCTGAATTCGACAGCGTTACAGAGACTCAGGTAGCGCATAGGGTGGCAATCACAGTGCCAAGCAGCTGTCCTCCTGGGAAGATAATGGCCGTTGACAACGTATGTCGAGAATATACTGAGATAGGTGTCGAAAAGGAACACAGCCCTGCTCCACCCCTGGTTGCGTTTAGGAACGTGGCCGAAGTGCCACCCAACAAGTGTCCTGATGGTATGAAGAGACACAAGAACGGAGAGTGTGTTGAAGTGTTTCCTGAATTCGACAGCGTTACAGAGACTCAGGTAGCGCATAGGGTGGCAATCACAGTGCCAAGCAGCTGTCCTCCTGGGAAGATAATGGCCGTTGACAACGTATGTCGAGAATATACTGAGATAGATGTCGAAAAGGAACACAGCCCTGCTCCACCCCTGGTAGCGTTTAGGTACGTGGCCGAAGCGCCACCCAACAAGTGTCCTGATGGAATGAAGAGACACAAGAACGGAAAGTGTGTTAAGGTTTCTTCTGATAGCCACAGCGTTACAGAGACTCAGGTAGCGCATAGGGTGGCAATCACAGTGCCAAGCAGCTGTCCTCCTGGGAAGATAATGGCCGTTGACAACGTATGTCGAGAATATACTGAGATAGATGTCGAAAAGGAACACAGCCCTGCTCCACCCCTGGTAGCGTTTAGGCAGGTGATCAAAGTGCCACCCAAGAAGTGTCCTGATGGTATGAAGAGACACAGGAATGGAGAGTGTGTTGAAGTGTTTCCTGAATTCGACAGCGTTACAGAGACTCAGGTAGCGCATAGGGTGGCAATCACAGTGCCAAGCAGCTGTCCTCCTGGGAAGATAATGGCCGTTGACAACGTATGTCGAGAATATACTGAGATAGATGTCGAAAAGGAACACAGCCCTGCTCCACCCCTGGTTGCGTTTAGGTACGTGGCCGAAGTGCCACCCAACAAGTGTCCTGATGGTATGAAGAGACACAAGAACGGAGAGTGTGTTGAAGTGTTTCCTGAATTCGACAGCGTTACAGAGACTCAGGTAGCGCATAGGGTGGCAATCACAGTGCCAAGCAGCTGTCCTCCTGGGAAGATAATGGCCGTTGACAACGTATGTCGAGAATATACTGAGATAGATGTCGAAAAGGAACACAGCCCTGCTCCACCCCTGGTAGCGTTTAGGTACGTGGCCGAAGCGCCACCCAACAAGTGTCCTGATGGAATGAAGAGACACAAGAACGGAAAGTGTGTTAAGGTTTCTTCTGATGGCCACAGCGTTACAGAGACTCAGGTAGCGCATAGGGTGGCAATCACAGTGCCAAGCAGCTGTCCTCCTGGGAAGATAATGGCCGTTGACAACGTATGTCGAGAATATACTGAGATAGATGTTGAAAAGGAACACAGCCCTGCTCCACCCCTGGTAGCGTTTAGGCAGGTGATCAAAGTGCCACCCAAGAAGTGTCCTGATGGTATGAAGAGACACAGGAATGGAAAGTGTGTTGAAGTGTTTCCTGATGGCTCCACTACAGAGCGCCAGTATTGTTTAGGGGCGTAATGGAAGTGCCACCCAACGACTGTTCTAATGGAACGATGAGAGTCAGCGACGAAAGATGTCATGAAGATTTCTCTGTCGGTCGACTAAGCTGAGAGGGCGGTATAAGTTGCTGGGCAAGGCTACTCCATCTAATACAAGTCCTACGCACAACAGCGAGCGCCTTGAACAACATTAATTAAAGTTGCTGAAGTTGTAATATTTATATAAGTACTAATACTTTTTCTGAGTCACCTAGACTCATTTTTTAAATTAGCTTCCATGTATAGTTCCTACAGACTTTTTGTGCCTCTTGCTTTATTTTAAGTACCTATAGATTAATTTTACCCTAAAACATTAAATTATTGTCCCATTCAGGTGTGCTTTTATTTCTCACTAGCTGTCCCGGCAAACGTCTTTTTGCCATATAAAACAAAAAATGTAAAAAAAAATGATTTCGGTTTTTTCTCAGACCTAACGAATATACACAAAAAAATGGGTGCGTGTACTTATGTACGCGCGTGAGAAGTTATACTTCTTTGGCATTATTATTAAAAAAAAAAAAAAAAAAAAAAAAAAAAAAAAAAAAAAAAAAAAAACTCGTCCGACAAAAAACTCGTCCGACGTGAGAATTTTGTGTGACGCTTTTGTAAAATTTCACTCTCATCATTTTTTCATAACGCGCCTAAAGAAGTATAACTTCAATATAACTTCAAAAGTATAACTTCAAAAACATAAAAATCGGTTCAGCCGTTTAGGCTACTCATGTGGTTTAGGTGGAGTTTGGCATCTAACACCGCGACACGATTGCCATCATATACGATACTTACATCACTCAATTTTTTTTATTTTTCTCTACGTAAGAACCATCCTCGTACTTTAAGAAATATTCTAAAAAAAGAATTAGTGAAATCGGTTCAGCTGTTATCGAGATTTGCGCTAAGCAACGCATTCAGCGATTCATTTTATATTATAGAAGACTAGCGACCCGCCCCGGCTTCGCACGGCTATATTATGCATGTATTAGGTATACATATAAACCTTCCTCTTGAATCACTCTATCTATTAAAAAAACCGCATCAAAATCCTTTGCGTAGTTTTAAAGATTTAAGCATACAAAGGGATATAGGGACAGGGACAGAGAAAGCGACTTTGTTTTAAACTATTGTAGTGATGATGAAATTATTTGTCAAGGTACCCAGAAGTACCCATATCAGTGGGCTAGGATTCCGTAATGACTATTTAATGATGTCTAGCGTGAAATACGACTTCACGGAATAAAAAATATGAATGGAATTAGAATTAGAAAAGATCTCTTGAAGAACTGTATACATTATGTGTAGTGCCTAGCAGTTATCGGATGTCCAATAACAAAATATGAAATTATAAATAACATTGGCTAAATAGGTAGCTTTGTAGGAATCCTTACAAAATCTTTATAAATTAACTAGCTGCGCCCCGCGGTTTCACCCGCGTAAGTCCGATCTTTAAATTCTCACCGTTTAAACCTTCCCTGAACTACAACAAACATTTCAAAACCGAAATCATCTAAATCGGTTCAGCCATTCTCGAGTTTTAGCGAGACTAAGGAACAGCAATTGATTTTTATATACACGATGTAACAAGGGGGGTGGATCATCGGTTGCTGGGGCGTGGGGGACCTCAGTACCTATCAATTTAACCCCACTGTATGTTCTGCAATAATTAGTGGTTCAAAAGTTATTTGTGTTTTAGTGAAATTTTAGTCAAAATCAGATTTCACCCTGAACTTCGCAATCACAGTCTGAATCTGATGACAGATTCTGTCTTTTTTTGTGAAACAAGTTTGATAGTGGACCTTTTGTACCCCTACACCAATCAGAGGCTTAGATTTATAAAACTCAAAATAAAACCATTAACATAACATTTTTTTTCAAAATCTATTGTTTACATTATCTTTGTATGGTTCTAAAAAAAATATTTCACAGAATATTTTTTTCTGCAACCTATCTTAAAAACTACTGGCTTTCATAAAGAATATACCCTCAAAGTTTCATTCGGGTAGAGCTAAGGCATTATGTTGAAAAATGTACTTGATGGTCCAAAAAGTGAAAATAATCGATATTATTTTCATACAAAATTTGAAAAATTTTCAGGTGGAAATCTGATATTGACTAAAATTTAATTAAAACTCAAATAACTTTTGAACCAGTCAATATTGCAGAACATAAATCGGTTTAATCGATAGGTACTGAGGTCCCCTACCCCCCAACAACCGATGATCCACCCCCTTCTTACATCGTGTATTTAGAAGATAGAAGGTAGAAGATTCTACTGTAGGTACGTGTGTATGTACTTAGTTTGGCGTTGGTGACGCGCCAAATAGGTACACCATATTTCTAACTTCACAACTAAAAACCTATTAGGCATTGCAATGCAATTGCTGTTGCTAAGTTTTACCTAAGTCTGAAATACAGTACAATCTCACTAATCCGGCACTTCGATAGATCGGCACGTCCAATAATCCGGCACCCTCCGCCCACGCCTCCCTCACCCCTCTATACCTGTGCGCTTGGTCGCTGCGTCGTCGACTAGCAGTCTAACCTCAAAACTTATCACGTGCACGTGCTAACGTATTTGTTTTTTTCAAGTGAGAATAGTTTATAGTTAAAAATGACAAATAAACGCAAACACAAGACACTAGATTTGAATAATAAAATGGAGATTGGTGATTTTTTCAGTATAATCCAGTAATCCGAACATTCCAATAATCCGGCACCTTTCGGTTTTTAATAGTGCCGGATTAGTGAGATTGTACTGTACTGAATAGGCTACTTCTCTTAAGAGGAAAGCGTACCAGGGGCTTTTTCCATACAAACTAATGCAAACGTAGTCGACTGTTTTCTCCCAGGATAATGACACTAGAGCAAACATGTTTGGTGCATAAAACTTATAACTGCCATGACCATATTGACCATGCCCTATTTTTTGTTTTTATTTTTATTTTTTAAATTTTAGTTTTTATTATAATTAGAAAATGACAAAATCAAAACATAGGGGCATAGTCATGGTAGTTATAGGTTTTATGGCACAAAAATATTGTTGCCAGTGTCATTATCCAGGGAGGAAATAGTCGACTACGTTTGTATGGAGAGAGCGCAGGTAACCCTTTCACCCTAAGTGGCAATTAAATTTACATTTAACTGAAGGCTTCAATAAAGGATAGGAGCGTCTTAAAAATTTAGGGGAACCCCGTCTAAATATTCGGTGATTAATCGCGTTTTTTTTTTTTTTACAAGCTTTTATTTTAATTGCACTGTTCGTATGTAAGTAAGTAAGTTCTCAGTCATTTGCAAACTATTTTTTTCAACCATTTGTTGTTTCTTTTATTTCTCTTACCTCGACGTTTCGACTATGTTACAATACTCATGGTCGCGAGGAGATTCGGAAAATAATTAAGTACTATGAATATAAATCGTGTAAGTGTAAAAAGTTTATCATGATTAATGTAGGGTTAGGATATTTGGTGACAAATTAAGTATGGGCAACTCGGGACATTTAGCCAAGTGGAATTTCCATTCTGATCTAATAATTTATTTATGCATCATTTACTGACACACACGCCTACGCAATAGCGCAAATCCAACATTATTTCTCACAAGAGTCTAGGCATGGAAATGATGGCTACTTTTTTAAATCTATACTTCATCATCATCACTATCACTATCACTACATAGTATAAAACAAAGTCGCTTTCTCTGTCCCTATGCCCCTTAAATCCCTATGTATGCTTAAACCTTTAAAACTACGCAACGGATTTTGATGCGGTTTTTTTAATAGATAGAGTGATTCAAGAGGAAGGTATAATACATGCATAATATAGCCGTACGAAGCCGGGGCGGGTCGCTAGTATATTATAAAGCTGAAGAGTTTGTTTGTTTGAACGAGCGAATCTCAGGAACTACTGGTTCTAATTGAAAAAATATTTTTGAGTGTGATAGTTCATTTATCGAGGAAGGCTACAATTTATCCCGAACGGGATCGACGGGATCGGGAGTTATGCGGGTGAAACCGAGGAGCACAGCTGCAGTGTGAAATTAAGTAAGTAGGTAGGTACTGCTAATTAATCAGAAATTAGAAATATTCACTGAATAACTGTGTGTTTTATAGATGATAGAAAATATTGTAGAAAAAACTGGTTGCCTGTAAAGTCGGTATACGGGCGAAAGTTTTACGTGACAACAACTGTGCTCGAGTGGAAGGGACGCGTGCCTTTCACTTTTTATGTCTGTCTCTCTCGCTCTTAGGCGGGCTAACCATGCCCGCGTGCCTCTCACTCGCTCTCATTGTGAGCGCATAACGTCAGCGGAGCGTAACGCAGTTTCTTGAAGTGTCACCCGGCAAACCAATTTATAAGACGTTGTCACGTCAAAATTGGTAATAACAACAGCCATAATATCTGCATTTGGTGCAGACAATGCAACGTCTAGCTAGACGATAAACAAATACAAAAACATTCATTTGCATAAAAACCTGTTTACAAAGGTGTTCTTATAATAAGGTAAGTACCTATAGCATCCACAGGTTGCCCATTGCGAGCATGCAATTTAAGAACAAAAGTTATGTAAGGTAACTCTCTTAATAACTTACTAGGAATGTCTTATTAAAATATGTCTTAGTAGTTAGGTAGATACACTAAATTAAATAGTCTTCATTTATGAAATCACTACCTAAGTACATAGTATAAAATAAAGTCACTTTTCGCCGTCCCTATGTCCCTATGTATGCTTAAATCTTTAAAACTACGCAACGGATTTTGGTGCGGTATTTTTAATATAGATAGAGTGATTAAATAGGAAAGTTTTTAGATATAATACATGCATAATACAGCCGTGCGAAGCCGGGGCGGGTCGCTAGTATACATGAACCTTCCTCTTGAATCACTCTATCTATTAAAAAAAACCGCATCAAAATCCGTTGCGTAGTTTTAAAGATTTAAGCATACATAGGGATATAGGGACACAGGGACAGAGAAAGCGACTTTATTTTATACTATGTAGTGATTTAGGTATATGTACTAATAATATAAAGCTGAAGAGTTCGTTTGAACGAGCTAATCTCTGGAACTAATGGTTCGAATTGAAAAAATATTTTTGTGTTGAATAGTCCATTTGTTAAGTAAGGGAGGAAGGTTTGAGGAGGAAGGATTTTATATTTCACTATTCCCTCGGGATCGGAAGCGCTGCTAGTTTAGTATATTGCGTTATTATCTGCATAGAGTTCTTTTACATAATAGGCTTTAGAAATTAGTCATTTCCTTAGTTTACATTTAAATATTCTATTAATTTTGATTGATTTAAGTTCTGTAGTTAATGCGCTATAAAATTTAATGGCACTATAATAATAATATGGACATTTATAGTGGTCTTAGAATAGCAGTAGAACAAAAACTCGACGTCAAACGACTCGGCAAACACAGAACCTATCACAATTCATTTATTTAAAAACTAATGTCCGCATGTTTGCTTGACAGCGAGCGGTTGAAAAGCAATAGCTTTTTAGTTCTTCCTAACTTTATTTTTAAAAGGAAACAAAACAGCACTTCAAAGAATTTCGATGAATTCGCTTAGCATTCTTATCTGAATTAAGTAATAACAAATAACATGACTAGGTACGTATCTACCTAGGCAGTAGGTACCTCCATATCAGATTAGGGCTCTCGGCGTGCACCTGCATACGTCATCGAATTGTAGGAAAATTTAGATAAGCCGTTGAGTTCCATAGAAGCAGTATTACTTGGTAGTTGGTACCTACTCAAAGAGTTCGTGAGTTCTGTTTTATATCACTGACTCACAGTCTACGTCGTTAAACAAGATAAACTGTTTTTGTTAGTATATATTTGAGAACCGGCCGGCTTTTGCATCAGTTGGACTACAGACATCGAACTGGAAACTTGTCTGGATATCCTGAGTGATTGAATAGCTAACTAACTACAAACTGTAAGTACCTATACTACTTACTTATACCACTTTTTCTATATACCATATTCCTAACTTATACTGAGGCAGTCAATTTCTTCAATTTTGTTGTTTTTGTGCAAGCAGAAATTACTTTTTTCTTAGTTTTGAAGTACCTACCTAATAGATATACAAAGCATACCTACCTATTCCTACTTAATATTTAGGATTTTCATCAATTTCGTTTGTTTTTGTGCAAGTAGAAACTTACTTTTTTTATCTAAATTGCCTGATCAATTGTATGTAGGTATTTAGATGCATTTGTTACTTACAATGTCAATCCGTGCGTAAGTGCCGATAACCAAAATAATAATTACTTAGGTAGGTATTGATAATTGCATGTTGTTTTTTTTGTTATGTATTTTATGTACCTTGGTATTTATTTATCTTACTTTTGCAGACGAGTCTTTTCCTAGATTTTGGTAGATATAATTTTAAACGAAAATTCCTTGTTGTTTCTAAGCTTATTCAAAAAGTCACATAACTGGGTACTAGGTACCTACTACCTATGTCGTCTTTTCCCCCCTTAAGTTTGGATAAATTTAGAAAGGACCAGAAATTTAATCTTTAAATTACCTACTTAAACCTTAAAACAAATCTCCATCCAATCATTAATATTTTTAGTTAAACGCTATTTGCCGTTTGCTTTTAAGTTATGCGAGTTAGTCGATCGTATTAGATAGGTATCAGACTTTTTATACTTACCTGAATTTCTTGCTAAGGCTTGGGGCTAATGTTCCGATGACCTTCGGCTCGCGCCCGGTTCCTGACCAATGCCTCTATTCAACTTAATTTGTTTTTAAGTGTTTTTAGTTCCGCCTTGTTACTTAGAACGTAGGTAGGTAATAATACATTTTCGAAGATTGTCTATGATATATACTTAAATGTATTACTTATACTTAATATGCTTTTTTCTCTCACAGATAATAATGGCAGACTCTGATCGCGTAATTTTCCCTGATGAAGTTGAAGACGTGAAGGCGAAGGCAGCAGAAGCGAACAAGCCCGAAGCTGGTGACACGAACACCGTTGAAGACGGTCCTGCTCAGCCCCAGGTAGCGTTAAGGAACATGATCACAGTGCCAAGCAACTGCCCTCCTGGTTACAAGATGGGGGCTGACGGCGTATGTCGAGAAGTTTTTGACTAACATGCACACCAGCAAACGATCACCACCGCTATTTAACTTTCTTATGCTGTTAAGAAAACATTTAAATACAGTGAGCTAGTTGCAACTACATAACATCATAAGAATTAATCATTGTTCATATCAGTAGGCATCTTTAAAGGTGATAATTATACCTACATTTGGTAGGTGCTAATTTTGTATGATTCCAGCTTTTTACGCAACTTGTTTTGTAGGTTTCTACCTACTTGTTGGTTTATAACATTATTTTTATATTTAACCGTTTTGTATTAGGTTTTTAAGATAATTATACGGGATAAGGATAAAGTAGAGTTAATGTGTGAATTTGAATCGCTTATTTTTAGATTGAAATTGAACGAATTTCTTATTTTTTTATTTTATCAGTATTATTGATTTCGAAATGGAGTAATTGTTAATTGTGGATGAATTGTTTTGTTCCTCAATGTTTGTAATTCAATAAATACTTTGAACCACATTACCTAATTTATTTGTCTAAATAACAATAATAATTTCACACTTATTTATGTATCATTTTACATGCCTATCTGTGGCTCTCATCCTACACCGCCTTTGTATGTTAACCTGTAGGTATGTGATAAGAGGCTTTAAATGAATAACAACAAATGTTACGCAAGACATAAAAATTATACCTAAACATAAGTAGGTACAATTTCAACCACGACCTAGATAAGTTTATGGCACTGTAGGTAAGTCGAGAAAATCTATTTAAGTAAATCAATGTCATCCAGTAAACCATGTAGGATACAATTATACCACGTACCTTAAAAACGGGCTAAAATTTACGCTATTTTATCGTGACTTTGGGGTTTTTTTAAAAAGCGAAGACATCATTACCTAAGTCAAGCTGCCTAATGCCGAAAACATTTTATTTTAAAAAACAATTAAATTAAAAACTAGCGACCCGCCCCAGCTTCGCACGGTTATATTATGCATTTATTATACATATAAACCTTCCTCTTGAATCACTCTATCTATTTAAAAAAACCGCATCTAAATCCGTTGCGTAGTTTTAAAGATTTAAGCATACAAAGGGATATAGAGACAGAGTTTTATACAACGTAGTGATAGTGATAGTCATGAGTATTTCTTTAATTTTTATGCAAATAGGTACATGTATATTTTATACTGATGTCCTGTGCCCGTAGTGCGAGTGTTTTTGTATAGCAAACGTCGTACTACGTAAGCGCAAACGAAGAAATTGTACGGAAAGTTGAAAAGCGCCTCTAGCGGACGAAATGCGAAGCTTTACCTTTCCTTTTCATAACACTCCCGTTTAGCAAATGTTACGTACTACGTTAGGGTAAACGAAAAAAATGTACGAAAAGTTAAAAAGCGCCTCTAGCGGACAAAATGCGAAGCTTTAACTTTTCATACTATTTTATCGTTTACACAAACGTTATAATTAGGTACAGTCGGCTGTTACAAAATTACTATTATTGGCATGTTTTCATTCTAAAATTGTGGTTTGATAAATTCATGACTTAGAAGACTTTAAACTTCAACTAAAGCAGGTGCCAAGAATCTTGCTTGCATTGAAATCTTTCTTATAACAGCCGTTTTGGAGCTCTACGGTGGGTCTGCAATTATTCAGCCGACCGTACCTACCTAAAGTAGATTACCATACAAAAACACTCGCGCTCCGGGGTCTAGTGGCCTGCAAGTACCTACAGGTATTACAGGGTTTTGCAATTCTTTGAGGTTAACTTAGTTTAGTTCAGGTTCAGTTAGAAAACTTATCCGCCATTGACAGGTCCCAAAAACGTCACTGCGCACAGTACAGCCACATGATGCCGAAGACAATCTACTCCAGACTTTCGACTCTCGCAAAGTTCAAGAAGCCCAGACACAAGGAGGGGTTAATTCTCCAGCAGCTTTAGAAAGAGGGATCAATTCTCGTGTCGTTTTCGAGAAAGTAGGGCCCAATTCTCGTGTCGTTTTACAACGAGAGGTAACTTCACAACCTATCGTTTTGGAACAACAGGGGCTCAATTCTCCTAATCCTAACATAATTTATGTTCCTGATAACTGCAAGCCTGGAGAACAGCTAAGCAAAGATGGGGTCTGTCGAGAAGTTTTTGATTAAGTCATTTTAAATTTTCTTATTACCTAATTTACCTATAGATTAGCACAAGTAACATACTATATTATTCTTTATTTATGTAAATAAGTTGTTATTTTTTAAATACTAATCTGTTTTTTTAATTATGTTATTATTTAAATAAATAAATTTATGATTATTTCTACCTTATTACATAGTTTTTAAGGTGAGGGACGCTGGTGTCTGAGACAAGCTCGTATTGTAATATACAGGGTGATTTTTTTATGTGGGCCTTCAGGGCTATATCCTTAACTAGAAGAGACAGCGAAAAATGCTGAAAGGAGTTGCGTGCCCGATTTCGACAAAAACTAAATCTGTATCATTAGATTTTTGAAAAAGTCATTACCTTAGCCAGGAATCGAACCAGTTGATTTTGCAAAAAAAATAATCATCCTATAGTTTTATACCAATCGATAGTGTTGCTGATAGAGATTAATTCCTGGAAACAAACATGGTATGGCAAATCAAAGCAAATAGCTCCTTTTTGTAATTTTCATCAATTTTTATATTTCCGTCTCTGGCAAAATAATAGCGTATGAGACATAGAGAGGAAGTATTTTTAACCGACTTCAAAAAAAAAGGAGGAGGTTCTCAATTCGTCTGTATGTTTTTTTTTTTCCTAAATTTTTAAACATGTTCTAAATTCTCTACATCACTTAAAAATTGGAAAAAAACTGTTTATGTTTTTTTCTGCAGCAGTTTGTTACATCATCAGCTATACCTCCTCACTACATTTTTCAGGGACAGTAGTATGAAAATTACTGAAAACGACACAAAATTAGCTATTTTCTCTGATTTGGCATACTATGTTTGTTTCCAGGAATTCATCTCTATCAGCAAGACTATCGAGTGGTATAAAAATTTAGGATATTAATTTTTTGCAAAATCAACAGGTTCGATTTGGCTAGGGTAATTGCCTTTTTCAAAAATCGAATGATGCAGTTTTAGTTTTTGTCAAAATCGGGCACGCAACTCCTTTCAGCATTTTTCGCTATCTCTTATAGTTTAGGATATAGCCCTGAAGGCCCACATAAAAAATTCATCCTGTATATCACCAACTTTTGACTAGTACTTATTAGTTACAATTTTACAACAAGTTTTATGATTTTTAGGGTTCCGTACCCCAAAGGTAAAAACGGGACCGTTACTAAAACTTAACTGCGTCCGTCCGTCTATCACCAGGCTGTATCTCATGAACCGTGATAGCTAGACAGTTGAAATTTTCACAGATTATGCAGTACGATTAAAAAATAATGACATATAAAATACAAACTAAAACATGACAAGAAAAATTCCAGAGTGGCACACAGACTGGCCTTATTGTCTAAGGGTGATCTTTTCCAGGCAACCAAAATAAAGAAAGTCTTTACAAGCGGACGGGTAGCCTTGGTACTGAATTCTTTTATTAAAACTGGATCAAAATTGTTTAAAAAAATTCAGTAAATCCATCAGTCTGTCATTTACCAGGCTGTATCTCATGAACAATGCTAGCTAGACAGATGATATGTATCTGTTGCCACTATAACAACAAATACTTAAAATAGAAAAAAAATTAAGTAGTTCTCACATACAACATGGTACAGAATCCTTCTTTCGCGAGTCGGACTCTCACTTGGCCGGTTTTTTAACTAAAGCCTACTTTTCGCGAGTCGGACTCTCACTTGGCCGGTTTTTTAACTAAAGCCTACTTTTCAGATTGCGCCCGAATAATAAACGAAATAAAACGACCACATTCTAATAATTAACGATCATTTACTTTAAATTATTAATTATTATGACGTAAGGTTTTCTAGTCTCTGATAAAAACAAATTTACTAAGATAAAAAAATTAAATTTTCTTTCTATAACCCTGACGTAATAAAATATTATTGATATTCGTCTACAAAATTATAAATAACCCAGCGTTGCATAAGTTTTAACAAATGGAGCGTCACTCTCACACGAATTCCTGAAAAAGAAAATTGTTTTAAAATACTATGTTAAATTTTAACAGTCTTTATTATGGAAAGATGGGGGCGCCACTGGTGCTGCTTATCAATGTGAGAAAAAGAGAAATTTGGAAGTAATTTTACCTTTTTGAAACAGTAAAATCTGCCTTATGTGTATCAGAATAACGAAAAAATTAAGAAGCAACGCGTGAAGCGAACAATCAGAATGATTTTTTTAGGACTAAAATTGTAATTCAATTTTAATTTTATATTTAGCATAATTTAATAATAGGCGTAGTTGTGAACAACTTCACAGATGAACGACATCGAAATGATAGTCAAAATCTAACTTTAATCAAGGTATGCATTTTATAGGTGGGGTTTTCAAGCATAAAGACAACAAATAAAAAATAATACTCAGACTGAATAAATTAGGTAAGTAGTATATTAAAATCTAATAAAAGCGCACCTAGCGTACGCTATCTAAGGAATACTGTGCGTATAATAAGTATCGCTAATAACTACGACTACATTTTGTAGGTATAAATAATTATAAAGACTCATAAATACGATAATCAAAATAATAGTAGGTACCCGTAAACTAAAGGAGACAGGAGTAATCAAACGATACAAACAAAAATAATATAATTTGTAGACAGTTTTAGTCGAAACAGCGCAGGAAGTCATGCAATATAGAGGTGTCGGTCACTAGCGCTAGCGTTACATGTAGGTAGGTACTACGGGCTACAACGCGGACAGGAAGCGTGCAAGACGAGCGACGCGACGCGGCCGGAGACGAGTTACTTACTCGTCCTCCCAGGGACAGATGTCGTTGCGCTGGTTGCGCTCACCGATGCCGGTTCTACTATCACGCTTAACAATACTCGTTTCGGACACGGACGACACTTCGTCTCTGTTTCTATTTCTATGAGCAATATCAGGGGGGGCGGCCTCCTCCGCTGGCAGGTCCTCGCCTTCAGCCAGCGGCGCCACCGTGCGCGTCTCCGTCGCCGCCGGCTCCTGAGCTGGCGCCGGAGCAGGATCGTCTTCCCGGTCGGGCGGATCCTGCGGGGTCGGCTCGCGCGCCGTCGACGGTTCGCGTACCAGCGGTGGCCGCACCGGGCTCGGCTCGGCTTCCGTCGCCGGGGCCGCGGGAGCAGGGGCAGGGCCGGTCGTCGATAGGGACGTAGGCGTCGGCGTCGGCGCCGTCGAGTCGGTCGGCGTCGCTGCCGTCGACGCGAACACAGAGGACGGCTCGTCCGAGACGGCAACGGAGCGTGGCTCCGGCGAGTCCTCGTCCGGTGCCGAGCTCACACTGATCGTGGGCGTCGGGTGTGGCACGGCGGCTGGCGGCGGCGCCGTCGGCGGTGTGGGCGGGGCGTCTACGCGGGCCCGGCGCGTCTCGGCCGGCGGCGAGGCAAGCGGCGCGAGGTGGCGCGGCTCGACGGCGGACAGCCGGCGTAGCGGCGGGGGCGCACCTCGGAGCCCGCCGTCTAGCGTGCTCTGTTGCGGCAGGCGGCGTCGCTCGCCAACGGCGCAGCTCACATCGGACGAGGAGCTGCCCGAGTCGGCGGCGGAGTCCTGCCTGCGTCGCGCTCCGCCCCCGCCTTCACCTCGAGGAATCTCCCACGGCGCTACGTCCGAGATATCCTCCTCCAGCGGATCCCTACAACGAATTGTTATTTTATTTTATCTGATCAAAATGGATTCGGCTGAAACTGTACGACGAGGTTTGGTCCTGGGTTTTGGATAAATCGGAATTGAGGACGATTGAGTAGATGAGTTTGACATTTTTTATGTGAAAAATATTTTTGTCAGTCAAACGCCCCACCAGATTTAGACCATAGTGAGCTGCTACTTATAATGAGAATTCGCGGGGCGTAGATAATAGAATGATAACCAAAATAGAGGTTAGGTTGAGAGTGTTACCTTAGATCGGCGAGATTGGACTGCGAGTGTGAGTGTGCGGGCGGGTCAGGTGGTCGCGGCGGCTGCGCGGCACACAGCGCCAGCTCGTGCGCGGAGCCGGACAGCGAGCGGTCGGAGCCGCGCCGGCGGGACAACGTGCCGGTCCCGCTCCCGGAGCCGCCACCGCCCCCGCCGCTACCACCGCACGAGCCCGACGTCGAGCCAGGTTTCTTCTTTACTTGTCCGCCGAAGTTGAAGAATCTGAAAGGAGACGATAAAGCTATGTGAGTACAGTGGTCGAGAAAACATCGCTCCGTCGAGATGTAGAGACAGAAACGTACTTGGCCTTCTTCTGGTGGACGTTTTTTCCCTCAGCGAGTAACCGCTGGAAGTGGTCGGAGCGTATAAACCTCGGATAGCAGTCCTTCTTGAGGAGGAGGTTGTAGACGTGGTCGGCTGCGTGGTCGAGGGCGTACCGCGAGCCTGAGCGACGGCCGAGTGCTGCGCGCTCTGCTGTCGCACCGTCTATGTTGATCTCGCACGGCGCGCCCGGCTTCAGGAACTCCCTGGGGTACATTTCATTTGTAGTCATATGTAAGGTACAATAGATATACAAGTTCACATATAAGCCCTGTCACACATTGCAATTGCATGTGGTGACAGACAGAGGCTTTTCATCTAGTTCAATAGTGAAGATAAGACCATTTCAGAAGTATTTTGTAGTTTAGAAAAATTGTGAATCTATTTCGGAGGATGTTGATTTTATTTTTATATTTAATACTAGCTGCGCCCCACGGTTTCACCTTTGTAAGTCCCGATCCCGTGGGAATATCAAAATAAAAAGTAGCCTATAGCCTCGATAAATGGATTATCCAACACAAAAATTTTTTTTTTATTTGAACCAGTATGTACAAACAAATAAACTCTTCAGTTTTATAATATTAGTATAGATTTATCTATCTACTGGGAAAAGGCCTTCCTAACATTCTCTGATCATTTCGGTCCTTGATCCTAGTTAGGTTTTTTTCAGTTTCCGTCAAATGTGTCTTGATCATCAGACTATGGTTTTCGAGATTTGCCTCGATTCCTACGTTCCGTCTGACGTTCCATGATGATCTCAGTTAAAGTAATTAACTCTAATGATGTCTCTAATAGTTGAAAATATCGATTACAATATTAAGTAGGAAGTCTGATTAATTTATTGAGCAATAAATGGCGAGTAAGTTTAATCTCGGTCTTAGAAGAAAAAAAGTGTGGAGGGATAATAATAATAATAAATAAATATTGCAGGACATTCCACACATCGCCATCTAGCCCCAAGCTAAGTAACTAGACTTGTGTTATGGGTGCTAGACAACGGATATAAGTACTATTTATTTGTAAATATATACTTATTATACATAAACAACCAGACCACAGACAAATATCTAAGCATAAATACTTGTCTGACGCGGGAATCGAACCCGCAACCTTATGTTTGGCAGTCCGGCATGGTGACCATTGTGCCAACTGGGATTGCGTAAGGAAGGATATGGGAGGAAAGTGAGTAGTAAAGAAAGGAAAAAGAGATTGTGTTATCGGTTCTTTAGACGGCCGAAGCGGTTAGAGACGATATAGGGGAAAGGGGATTAAACGCAAACTTGAACGGAAATAGCGTGAAGCAGGGTGGAAAAGGGAAAGCAAAAAGGAGTTGACTCTTGTTCTTACTCGTATATCTCTTCAAGTTTCTGAGGTATTTGCTTGGTAGAGCTACGTCGGAGGTCCATGACAGCGAGCCAGAAGCGTATGTTCTCGTGCGAGTATTCCTTGCGCAGGAAGCTTGTGAACTCTTGAAGACCGGTTGGGTCGGACACCAGCTCCTCTATGGACAACGCCCAGCGCTGGACACGCTTCTCGCTAGGTACCTCCACACTGAAATTGTTCCATCATAATGTTTAATTACTAAAGGGCAGTAGAAAGAGAGAAAAAATATTATTTTAATTTCTGGACTGTACGTATGTAAACATAAATATACCATAAACAAAAAAAAGGTTGCCTGTAAAGTCTGTTAATGGACGTTAATTTTACGTGATAACGTCATAAGAACTCTTTTGTTTCGTTGTCTTTACCATTTTGCATACTTTTTACGTTGCTATGGTTAACTTGTCAATGACATGACGTTGCTATGGAACCCGATGACGTCATCTTTTTTGTGAATGCATGTGTCCATCAAATTATTAGACGTTATCACGTTAAAAACAACAAAAAGTAGAAGCGTCTAGAAAAAAGGTTCGTTCTCATCTCAGCCAGATGTTAGAGCAAGAAACCCCAGCCCTCAATTTTAGTACGAACTTTACTGAGACGCACGAGGTTAAATAAAAATAAGTCATATTATTAGGCTGTTGACCATTTCTACGGTTCCGTACCTCAAAAGGTAAAAAAGGTACCCTTATATGATCACTTTCTTGTCCGTCTGTCTGTCTGTCCATGTGTCATCACCGATTTTCTCAGGAACGGGTAGACCTAGTTTAAAATAATCATCGGCTACTTATTTTGAGCTATGTGCCGGTCACTGTTTGGATACGAATCGCTCGTGTTTTGTTTTGAATTTAATTGAACGTAGAACTAATACGAATCCAGTGTTAGCAATCTTAAAGAACTGGAAAGAACAGAATTTCGTAGAAAAAAGTATCCAAACAGCGAATGTCCAGGCTAGGCTCTTTGGGAATTCCTTCTTCACTTGTCTATTTTGATAGTATTTGGAAAGCAGGTATAAAATTGACAAACAACTAAGGTAACACGGGATAGTCAACAAATAATAAGTACCAAGCTATAAGATAAACATATTACGGGTTATATTATAGTAGAATAATAATGATCTTTTGTGAATTATAGAAAGATTTACAACTCACTACAATAGATACTTAGATATTTACAACTTAATAAATTAAGAAGAATAGTTGTACTAAGTTGAATTTACTACAGTCAAATTGTGGCCAGCCTAAGCTCCGGCAGTTTTTAGTGACAGAAAAGTGTAATAATTTCGTTAATACAGGTAAATACCTCGTCAATAATATTTGATTGGTAAACACAATTTCCAAGTCAAATAAAGAACTTACAATGTAAATTACATAGTATTATGTATTAGTAATAGTCGTTCGGTAATCATCAGTTACTCATTGTCAATAATTGAAATAAAATATAAGGGTTCCTTTTTTACCTTTTGAGATACGGAACCCTAAAAAGGAACGTGTCGCGGGAAACGCGTTTGGAACGAAGTGACTTTACCTTTTTTTTTCATTTATGTGTGGGAGATATATTATGTTGGAGATTCGTTTCTGTTTAAGTCGTATGCATTAATGTCAGATAAGTTTATTTTTTTAATAAGATAATAGGTAAATTAAGTCGAACAAGCATTGTGTTTTTATTAGATTACTAGCGGCTGTATTATGCATGTATTATATCTCAAAACCTTCCTCGTTAATCACTCTATCTATTAAAAAAACCGCATCAAAATCCGTTGCGTAGGTTTAAAGATCTAAGCATACAAAGGGACATAGGGACGGCGAAAAGTGACTTTATTTTATACTATGTAGTGATAGTGAAGTGATAAGGTTAAACATAGATTTTTGAAATACAAAAACTTTTCTGATATCAAGTCCTTAGTTTTAATAGTACAAATCTTTAAAGTTTTTCGTTTCACATTTTTTTCGTAATGTGTAATATATATTTCTGGGCTAGGTTGCCAATCCGCGATGAAAATTAAATGTCAGGTAAACCACAATAAGACATAGATGTGAGACACTCACAGAGGGCTGTTGATTTGCCAGAATAGAGTGTCGTCGGTGACCCAGGGGTTGGAGGGCTGCGACGGCGTGAGCCACGGGTCGTACGGAGCGAACGTCTCGGAGTACGCAATCAGCGCCTCGAGGGCAATTGAGCTCTTCACTCGCGTACGGTCCAGGCTCGCCTTTAGGTGTTCGATCTATAACGATATTACATATGTGTCAGGGGGCTACGTTACATTCATGTCTAAAGTATCAGGTAAGAATCATTGTACAGGAGTCTTATCAGATAGAAGATTGAAAGTGAAACGTATAATACTTTGAAGCTAGAAGCTACTCTATGGTTCTACAGGTTGATTTACAAACCGTCGGAAGGCAACCAAAATTAAAAACATATATTGCTGCTCTTTCACTCCCGCGACTTTTGATGTGTTGCCATCCTTGTCTTTTCCGTATTATTCGTTTCTGTAGCCTTCCGATAATTTGGGAATCAGCCTTCTGACTTCTCCTTGACTTGGTGAACCTGCTGACATGATATACCTGAAATTCACTGGTGATTAGTGCGTACAGCGCCTGACCTGATGTTGGTATGCTGGCAGGAGATTCGTATTGATCTCGTGGTGTAGAGGACAGTCACCTAGCTCCTTATATGTTTTTTTAAAGTTATTTATATATCTGACCTCGCGAGCTAGATGGTGGTGCGTAGCGCGTCGCGGTCGCGGGGGACGGGCCCGCGGCGGCACGGGGCAGGGCTCGAGCGCCCCGGGCACGCCGGGCGGAGGCCGCGCCACGCGCCAGTACGCCCGTTCCTGTGAGTCGCTCACTATCTTGTCACCCTTCTTGCGCTCCTTCGCCAACCGCACCTGTCGATAATTATTGAGTTTTCAATTGCAGCATATGGTGTTGATGACGAGCTAACAAAGAGGGCGAAACTTTAGTTATGAGCTTCATCTCCGCAAACCAACTTAAAGCCTGGATCCGTAACCATGTTGGAATGCGGCACAGTGACCTCTGGGCGACACGAGAGAGGCTTCGTCGCAGAATGTCCCTTTCGCAAAATGTCCCCTAGTCGTAAAATGTCCCTTTAGCAGAAAGTCCCTTTAGCAAAATGTCCCTATCGCAAAATGTCCCTTTCGCAGAATGTCCCTTTCGCACAATGTCTCATTCGCAAAATGTCCCTTTCGCGAAGTGTCCCTTTCGCAAAATGTCCCTTTCGCAAAATGTCCCTTTCGCAAAATGTCCCTTTAGTAAAATGTAGGTACTTATTGAATGTAGTACTTATGAACATTTATCGTTAATTGTCCATAATTATAAATAAAAAAAAAAACGTTAAATTTGTTCATATTAAATATTATTCATTAATATAAAATTTTTTTAAAATAATATTTTTAAAATCGTATGTCTTACATGTATGTCTAGTTTCTCTTGTGATGATTTTCCCAGTTTTGTCCAGTGATAACGAGGCTGTGCATTCCGATCTGTTTACACATCTCCACAATGTACTTCCCGATTTATTACTTCTGTTCTTATTATAACGATGCACACCACGAATTAGCGTATTTTGACCTTTTTGATTGTTTTCAAAATTAAATTCGTCACACATTTTTTTTATTTAAACAACTACACCAATACAACGTAGATACAAGATTTGTTTGTTGATAGAAGTAATAAAACACATTTTTTCTAAGTACCCTTCTAATTTCTAACAAATACAATTAGTGTTGCCAGAAGCTTTAAATACTCAGATATTGGTAGTTTTTTGATATTCATACAACATTTTATACAAAATCGAAATTTTGCGGGTTTGATGCTGAATGTACACTTCGCAAAATATAAATTTCGCAGTAGTTACATTTTTCACAAGGGGCACTTCTCATTTCTCACTTCTCATTCGTATTGTTAGGTATGTTAAGCTTAAAATTGACTAAGAACCTGTTTCTTTTATTTAATTTGACGACCTCTGTGGCGCGTCGGGCGAACACCCGACTGCGACGCAGAAGGTTGCGGGTTCGATTCCCGCCGGGAACAAGTATTCATGCTGACCATAAATTCTTGTTTCTGATTCTGGGTGTTTCCTATATGTATAATATGTATATATTTACAAAAAAAAAGTATATAAGTAGTTTATCCGTTATCTGGCACCCATAACACAAGCATTAAGTTGCTTAGCTTGGGGCTGGATGGCGATGTGTAATATGTCCTGAAATATTTATTATTTATTAATGAATAATATTTAATATGAATAAATTTACGAAAACGTTTTTTTTTATTTATAATTATGGACAATTAACGATAAATGTTCATAAGTACTACATTCAATAAGTACCTACATTTTACTAAAGGGACATTTTGCGAAAGGGACATTTTGCGAAAGGGACACTTCGCGAAAGGGACATTTTGCGAATGAGACATTGTGCGAAAGGGACATTCTGCGAAAGGGACATTTTGCGATAGGGACATTTTGCTAAAGGGACATTCTGCTAAAGGGACATTTTACGACTAGGGGACATTTTGCGAAAGGGACATTCTGCGACGAAGCCCTTGTGGCAGCTGGGTGGCCAATGTCTTATTGCGGAAAACAGCCAGAGAACAATAGATAGATAGATAAACACTTTATTTGTACAACACACAAAATATTGAAAATAACAAAAATGATGTGAAAGCTTATTAACTACGAAATTGAACAAACAGGCGACCTTATCGCTTAAAGCGATTTCTTCCAGTAGAAGAGAAGTCGACCTCTGTGGCGCGGTTACTGAATTATAGATCTTTCTTTCATGTCTGTTCGTCATGTACTATTCGTTATTGTTATTATATTATATTTTTTATATTAGAAGCTTAGTTGCTGAGTTTGAGTTGTGTAAGAGATATTAAAATATGAACCTGTTCTTCCGCCTGCATGGTGATGAAGTCCCACTTGGCTGCGAGATTCTTTTTGAGGTTGACGAGCGCCTCCTGCTCGTACTCTTCGAGCCCGTGACGTTGTTTGTTACGTAGCGTGCGCTAAACAATACAATACAAAATATATAAAACTGGCTATGTGCTTTTATAAAAAATATTTTCTTCTTTTTGTCACTATCCCAATTTGTTTAAGGTCGGGTGATTCGTCAATACAGTTTGACGGTTAGCCACCAGCCTGATTGTTGCTGATGGTTAACAGTCAGTCACTGCAGAGGGAGGCTTAGATGCAATCACCGCCAGGTCCCAAAATCCTGTGGTAGACTACAAAAACACCCTCGGCAGATAACCCATCTTCCGAGTCCTATTGTATGCCGGGAGCTACATGGCTCTGCCGAGGACCTGCACGAGCATCGATAAATTGCTTCATTTCATTAAATGCTATGGTTTATGCTATGTTATTTACCTTAACGAGAACGGTAACGTCTTGCGAAAACCGGCTAGTTACGTGGGGAACAAATGTCTTACCATGGCGGCTCCGCTAGGTCGTAACAGACTGGGTAGACCCAAGAAGTGCTGGCTTGACGTCGTAAAGGGTGATATGCGTGCAAATGGCCCTACTAACCAGGATGCCGAAGATCATGCGAAGTGGAGCGGTGTTGACTTAGTGGTAGATACCTCGAATTTCATTCTGAAGGTGCACGGCCGGGTCTGGATTCGAACCCGCGTTCGAATTCAGACCCGGCCGTGCACCAATGTATTTTTCTTAAGAAAAATTTATGTGCGCTAATTAACATTGCTCTTACGGTGAAGGAAAACATCGTGATGAAACCCGCGGCTTGGTTGGCTCCAGAAGTATTGACAAGTTCTCTCATCTGGACATGGTCGACTAAGCTTAGAGGGTAATAGGTGCTGGGCAAGCCTACTCCATCTTCACGCAAAAAGGACCCAATTAAAAAGGGTCTAATCGCGGAAAACAGCCCGTATACAAGTACAACGGACCCCGGGCTCCCGGGACGCAACCGGGAACATCGCTCGGATGATGATGATGGTGATTTACCTTAACGAGATAGATGGCGTACTCGACGTTGTCGGGCCCGAGCGGCGGCGCGTTGGAGGCACCCGCGCCGCCGCGGCTACACTGCCACGGCCAGTAGTATGGACTCTGAACAACACAACAAATTTGTTATTGTATTAAACATCACTACATAGTATAAAACAAAGTCGCTTCCCGCTGTCTATTCCTATGTATGCTTAAATCTTTAAAACTACGCAACGGATTTTGATGCGGTTTTTTTAAAAGATAGAGTGATTCAAGAGGAAGATTTATATCTACACTAATATTATAAAGAGGAAAGATTTTTTTGTTTGTTTGTAACGAATCGGCTCCGAAACTACAGGACAGATTAAGATGAAACTTGATATGTAGATAGCTAGAGACCTGGATTATATAAAACTAGCGACCCGCTCCGGCTTCGCACGGCTATATTATGCATGTATTATACATATAAACCTTCCTCTTGAATCACTCTGTCTATTAAAAAAACTGCATCAAAATCCGTTGCTTAGTTTTAAAGATACAAAGGGACATAGGGACGGCGAAAAGTGACTTTATTTTATACTATGTAGTGATAGTGATATATGCATAATATAGCCGTGTGAAGCCGGAGCGGGTCGCTAGTTTTATCTAAATGTCAAACATATATTTTATTAAACTTTTTAAACTCACACGATTTGTATTCATAGTATTTTTTTTTTTTATTTTTTTTTATTTTTCCGTTTATTATTTTTTAAACAAAAAATACGCGATTAAGACCCGGGAAAATAATTACTATATATTTTTTATCACAGTTGCTCATAAAGTGGATCTTATTAAACCGCTTTTAGGATCATAATGCAACGTAATACACGCGTGCGATAAAAAAAAATCCAACTAGTGTTGGAAAATAATACGTCATCCCGATATGTCAAATACGTATCTTACTGCTAATGACATATAGTAGATGAAACATTCTTAAGGACATCGTTCAAATCGTACCCAAAAATTAACGTGCCGGCCACAAAAAAAAATGTTTCTATCTTGTAGAGAATAACATTTTAAATAATGTTTAATAAGGCAACAAAGAGCTACGATGAACCATCGTTGAGTTATTTTACATTGAAAACCCAAAAAAATGCATTTTGTAGAGATCCGTTTGACCACTTCTAAGATATTACTACAGAAAAAATAAGTAGTAAGTGGATAAGTTTTGTCTGTTTTTATTATATTTATAGGTATATCCAATAACCCTTTCAGAAGTTATAGTGGGATCTTAAAAGTGGTCAAACGGATCCCTATAAAATGCATTTTTTGGGTTTTCAATGTAAAATAACTCAACGATTTTTGATCGTAGCTCTTTGTTGCCTTAGTAAACATTGTTTAAAATGTTATTCTCTACAAGATACAAATAATTTTTATTACTGGCCGGCATTTTTTTTTGTGGGTATTTTTTGTTAGATACATGAATGATCTCCTTTATCTGGGTTATACTGTTTTGATGTATAGAAAAAGGTACCATCCAAAGAGTTTTTAAGCCTTGCTGGCTTAAAACTCTTTGTTGGTACCTTTTTTCTTCTTTTCAAAAGGTTGTCTCTAAAGTCTGCGAACGATAATATTACGTAATGACGTCTTTGAAAATAATTAAAAATTGAGTTTTGTTTTTTCTTTAGGTACATAAATATATTTTTTTTATATATTCTGTTTTTAATGAAACCCGGAACTAATATATTCTGTTTTTAACCGCCGACGCAAAAACAAATGAAAAAAACCCTAAAAAAATATTGTATGTCAGACGCTGTATAGGTTAAAAGTCTTTTGCCTAGCCTTTCGGGAGTGTAATTAACAAAAAATAGTAAACATAACCTAAAATTCTTTAAAACTTTTTATTATTAAAATTTTAACAAGTCTTTTTTTTTATTCGCAACTGTGATAAAAAACGTCGTACGATACACGTGTGAATTGATCATTCCATCTCGGCTTTTGCCACGCTCGCGTTCCGCTCGCGCGTCATAAACCGCCTCTATGGAATGATCAACTTTCCACACTTGTATCGCAATGTACTATTATTGTTTGTAATAAAATGTCGTACTTACTTGAAATCTATAGAGAGAAGAATCATCTTTCAAGACGAGATTTTTCAAGTCATTCACAGGGAAGAAGTAACCGTATTGGCAGAGTTGATTGCCTAAATTTATTGCTTCAACTGTCAAATCATAACAAACAATGCATTAGTAAAATATACAAGGTATTAAACACGGTACAGATATTTCATCTCTGGCTGTTGCGTGGTTCTATGAGAGTCTGTAAACAAGAAGCGTTGATTTGTCACTCGTTACGATAGCATACGGTAGTTGGAGGATCGAAAGGAAACGGAGAACTCATTTGTTGAGTTAAAACTTAAACTTTATACATTATTACTCATATTTTTATTTTTTAAATTAAAAAGAGTATTTATTTTTAATTCACAATTAAGTACAAATAAAACTAAAAGAAAATCACAATCATTAAAAACAAATAAATCAATACATAAAATAAATAAATTAAAAAATCATAAAATCATAAAAACTACAATTAAATAACTCATATATATCATTACTCATAATTAATTATCCTAAACTAAGCCCTAACCGATATCTATAAATATGAAATTCAGAGACTTGACTGACTTGAGTTAAAGTCAACAGACGAATCGGGCTAAAAATTGGCACACAGATAGGCAGTCATTTTTTTTATTCATTTGGATGCATAGGTACAGTTTGTACAAACATCACTAAGAAACGTCTTAAAAACTAAGTTAAGATGTGTGCCTTCGGAACGCGCCCACCAATGAGAAGAAAGCACAAGAAACTCATGGGGTTTTTTTTTTCATGATAGCTATTATGACGTAGTAGGTATCCGCTAAGAAAGGATTTGGAAAATTTAACCCCTAAGCGGAGGAAGTCCCGGGTGAAAGCCAGTTATAGGCATAATAGATAGAAATGAAATGATAACAGTACGCGGCTATTTAAATTATCGCGATACGGCACTTTTCGCCTGTCTACACTATAACATGCAATGTGTCTACGGTGGCGTGACGTGACGTAACAAACTACCACACATATCAAAGCTACATGTTTACAAACTCACGCACACAAAGAACCGCGCGCCAAAATAAGTTGAAATATCGGCATTAGTGCGTATTTTAATGCACATCGATTGAATATTGTAGACAACTAAGGCACATTAATGCAGGAAGATAAGCTCAGAAGTTGTAGTTAGTTATAGACATTTACTGTATTTACATTTACCAAATTTTATGATAGGTAAAGTGTTATTAATAGTTGGGGAGCCTCCATACGATTTATGTGATTGTCTTGCGTTAGCAGGTGTATCCCACTATTTCCTATATGAATTTCCATTGATGGAAATACTGGGACAAGTTCTCTCACTATTTACATTGCTGGCGGTAATATATTCATAAAAAATAATTAAAAACATTATTTTCCATTGCTCAATATCTCCTTAGAATTTTATTTATTAAAGTGGAAACAGATTCTTAAATAACACAACTGCATTTTTGACGCAATGGAAATATTGGGATATAATTTGAAGAAAAAAAACGATTGTCCCACTTTTTCCATTTTGTATTTTCATGGATATACACCCGCGTTAGCTTGGCATGAAATATCATTGTTGCCAACAATGATTTGTTGGTATGTTCCATGTCGTCTGGTGGTTGATTTCGAATTTCTTCAGGTCAAAGTGGTCCGGAAACTGTTCTGTTCTTTAATATATCAGCAGATTAGTTGGACCCAAGTAGTCAAGATTCAGATTCCCAAAATTATGTTTTCTATACTAATATTATAGAGAAGAAAGATTTGGTTGTTTGCATTGAATAGGCTCTGAAACTACTGGACCGATTTAAATGAAACTTATGAGGATACATTGATTCATTCGGAGTGACATAGGCTACTTTTATCCCCATATACCCCCGGGATCGGGAGTTACGCTGGTGAAACCGAGGAGCGCTGCTAGTTTGGACATATCTCTGGATCTTAACAACTTGCGTGGGAAGGAACCAAGATCTTATTTACCAATATTTTAAAGCGGAAAAAGGTTTCCAGTCTGTTTTTAAAACGTCTCACTTCCGGACTTTGATTTGGAAGTAACAGGCACTTGGGGCACTAGCAACAATGATATTGCATCTCAAGAGACGGTACTAAAACACAGTCACTTTAAATCATATGGGGAACCCTCTAACTATATTTGATTGTAATAAATATTTTGTCAGATATATTTCAAAATCATTTAAATTTTGGATCATTATATAAAGTTAGTGTTATTTGCAGCATGTGTATCATATAACAATACACCACAGCGGATAAAGCTGCTTGTATTAGTTAAGACACGTGCCAAACAACAGCCAAACGAAACGTTTCGGAAACTTTGATCATCCGCCAAATAGCCAATAGGAGTCCGGTTATTTACTCAAAGTTTTACCTATACAACCTAACCTAGTCATGTTTAGAAGTTCATTAAATTGGTGTATTTATGCTGCGTCTCACAGCATATGCTGAGCCAGTTTTTTTGTCAAAAAAAACTGTTAGTTAAAAATTCTAATTTATTGGCAATCAACGATTATTTATTTTTTATTTTCATGTGGCGAATGGAACAAAGAACCGAATGGTGCGGAGGTAGACGTAGCTAACTTCCGGCTAATGAATGGAAAGTGAAGTGAAGCGCACAATGCGTAGCTATCAGCTAACATCGATAGCATGCTGTAATGTAATCGTTACATACATAACAAGAGATGTGGATACTTCTGCTTGTCGGAATACGAGTAGCTAGAGTCTAGTGGACGCCGCCTACCGGAGAGTGCCAAGGGCCCGGCGGCCCCGCATATGCTACACTCACCGTTACTGGTGTCGTCTAGATTAAACCGTTCCATTAGCCATTCGACAAGATCGTAACCTGAAATATTACAACAACAAACATTACCAAATAAATAACGAAAATAAAATATTTTATTAATTTTCTTCCACAATCAAACTTAGAAATTAGAAAACAAAACAGTAAATAATGTGACAAAGTACAGATTAGTTCGGTTGTGGAAGATCTGAAGTCTACACTAAGCCGAGGCCTGTACTGTACCAGAGACATAAAAAAATCTAGTATACATATACCTAAGTAATTAAAATTAGCCGTTTTCGCCTGTCTGGTCGTGTAGCTGGTCACGTGTGCCGAATGCATACAGATAAATGGGCAAACAAAGTCATTCTGGGTCCCTCAAGACGTCTTCAAGATAGACCCAAAAAACGATGGCGCGACGAACTGGATGCATTCGACGCAAAGTGCCTAAAGAGATCGGAACAAATGGAAGGAAATGGGGGAGGCCTTTTCCCAGCAGTTAGGCCACAACAGGCTATTTTTTTATCTTAAATTCAAAGTCCTAACTGATTAAACAAGTAAATCAACGCACAGCCCAATCAGGGCTTAAAATTGACATACGGATACCTAACAAAGTTTCACATTAATAAAAAAGTAAGAAGAATGATTAGTTTCAGTTAAATTATTATTACATAGTGGTTTAAGCTCCTTAAGTTCGCATAAATTCTAAACCGTGTAATTTAAAAAGATTTTGATTATTTGATATATTCTGCGAATACCTATGCCATCAGAATATCAAATCCATCGGTTCAATTAGAATTCATGTTTATAATAAGTAAGTCAACCATCTTTCTCTTTAACATATAAAATCAAAAATAAACAATTTATATACATATACGCATAATAAATACACAGTTCGTAATATCAGTAAAATATCCGTCGAAACAACGTAGCTAAATAATAAATGAAAGCGAACGTTCAACGTGTAGGTTCCATTCGTCCGTGGAAATAGGCCCCAGTATTATGCTTGCCCTATTGATTTTTCAATCAGATACGAAGCTAAGACGACCGCTGAGTTCTTGCTTTAAATTGATGAAACTTTGTTTTCTTTTTAAACGGTTTTTAAGTGGCTTTAGATAGGAGCTACCCTTTTTCCATTGTAAGGTTTATTTGGTCGTGATTTACTTAAAAAACTACTGGGTTCAATTATGGTTTTTTTAATTAGAGTTTTTATTCTTCTAAAGATTGCATAGTTGCCAATAAGTTCAAAAGAATTGGTCTCTTTAAGAATTGGCCTTTAACTACATGATTTAAGGACAAGTTGCCGCATAAGACGACTTGCGTTTTAGACCGTCTGATACTAACCCTATAAGAATTGTTTTTCTTTAAACATTTGTCTTTTTAAGAAATAGGTATTTTCAGAACTAGGTATTTAGCAAATAAGTCTTTTTTAAGCTATTGTGCATTTTAAGAATTAGGCATTTATCTCATAAGGCATTCAAATCTTCAATATGTTGAATACACAACTTAAAAAAATAGTCTAAATAAAAAAATACTTATTAATTGCTTTTGAAACTATTATTAAAAACATAATATGTGTTTTCTTACCAGTAAAAGCAGACGGAATGACACTGAGAAAAAGTTTTTGACTTCTAACAGGTACACCATTTTCTGGATCTTGCATTTCTTTTATCAAACTTTCCATCTGCAAAAAAGATTATAAATTAGCAATAATTACTCTCACACGAACATTCGCTTAACGACTTAAGAGGATTACATACGAACTACATTTTTTGATGGAAATAAAATACTTACCTATAAATACTTTAAATACAAAAGGAATTTTCATTCTGGGGCATACCCGTTTTCATCCCCTAAATTGCAACAACAACATTGTTATTAATCGCTTGAACAGTTTTATTCTGTTAAATTATTTCGAAATAAAATTAACTTATATTTTTTACGAATCTTAACTTTAATGAAAAATAAAAATTAAAAATCTCAATAACTTTAATATATAAGCCGTAGTTTACAGTGAATTAATTACATAGAAATAAGAAACACCGAAATTGGATAATATTAAGGGGAAAAAGATTTTTTTTAAATGTAAGTACATACGTGGTAAGTAAATGGAATTTTAAATATTTCAGTTTCTCATTGAAGGATTCATTAGAGTCAAAGGAGTTTCTAGTTTTTGTATGGAAGATGAAGTTTACATTATACTATTTGTACTTTTTATTTATATCGTGTCGCACAGTTAATAAGAGGTATTTAATACAATCGGAGGCATAACGATAAAACCATAACATGACGTAGGTGCATTATAAATAAACCATAGTTCATTGATGATAATACATATAATTTTACTAATAAATAACAATAACTTTAATATGTACCCAGTACCCACATATTAAGTACTACCAGCGCTCCGCGGTTTCACCCACGTAACCCCCCAATCCCGTGGAAATATCGGGATAAAAAGTACCCTATGTTTTTTTCAAAGAATCAATGTATCTTCATACCAAGTTTCATGAAATTGTGCCAGTAGTTTCGGAGCCTATTCGTTACAAAAAAAACAAAAAAAATCCTCTTTTTAACATTAGTGTAAATAGTAATATTGTAGTTTCCAACCGGGTTTATGTTGTGCTCCAAAACGGCTGTTGTAAGAATGTTTTCAACACGACCAAGATTCTAGACTAGCTTTAGTTGAAGTTTAAAGTCCTCATCAATTGATCAAACAAAAATTATTAGAATGAAAACATTCCAAAATAGTCATTTTCGAACTCTACCGAGGGCTACAATTATGCAACCGACTGTACCTATATGTACACATGAAGCAATTAATGATGATTACCTATGCCCAAATTAAAGATTGCTATTTGTCAGTGGAAAACAAATTACTAAATTCAGGGTAATGCCAAAAGTTTTCAAACCCCTTCGTGAGTAAAAGTACAACTTCAAAACTCATATTAATTTGCTTATTATAGTGCTAACTATGAAATTCATACGTTGAAAGTAGAATCATATTAGCACAAATTAAACCGTAATTCAGTACAAACTTTCCCGCATCGCAATAACTTTTCAATTGTGTGTTCTAATGGTAAGTACTTATATTTTCACAGTGTATGAGTTCGAGTAGGTAGTTCTTTACCGAATGGAATTTTCAAAAGGTTTAATTTGTTGGTAGTTCTTACCTATAATCACGGACAATTATGGAACACTCTTAAATTAAGGGAAAAGGTTAATGACTATAAATTACAATCAATCTATTTTTGAAACTTTCTTTCGAAAGCTATTCTTTTAGTACGCGTTCGAGGGATAGTTAGGGAAACACGCACAAGTTCAATTTAGTTGGAGAAAACGGTGATAAATAAAGCAAACGTCGCAGTAACAATGCGCGCGCGACAAGAGACGATTGTCGAAGAAGGAAACGGAAACAAATCCATGAGCTTGTCGCGTCGCAGTATTACCATTTTACAATAGCTAGAAGTAACACAATGTGTTGCCAGACACCCTCTATTGGCCATGTTGGGCATGGTATTGGCCAGGTTTGCTATATTCTGTTGTTATGAATTCTTATGTTGACATTTGAAAGCTTTAATTAGTAAGAAGCTTAATTTATAGATTTTTAATAGGTCATCGGTTAAAATTTAACAATTATAAGTAACATAAGCTAGTTCTTTTTATATCTTAACTAGCGACCCGCTCCGGCTTCGCACGGCTATATTATGCATGTAATAAACATATAAACCTTCCTCTTGAATCACTCTATCTATTAAAAAAACCGCATCAATATCCGTTGCGTAGTTTTAAAGATCTAAGCATACAAAGGGAAATAGGGACGGCGAAAAGTGACTTTATTTTATACTATGTAGTGATCTGAATCGCCGCATCTGCAGAAAATATCTAGCGATTATTGACGTCATCGGCATCCTTAGGTCACGTAGGAACCTCGGCTCGTGAGGGTGTTGAGGGCCATCGAGCGAGAGGTCGGCCCTGATTGCAACCAGAGGGCTCTCCAAGCGATCGAGGACCGAACGAGACAATGGCGATGGCGTTGCATCATGACTGAGATATATTGATAGTAGAGCTTTCGTTTATCAGTCTTAAAGTACCTATTTTGTTATTAGGTATGTCTAAGCATTTTTATTGAGTGATTTAGGTTGATAAAAGGGCATGCATCGTAGTGAAATTAGGCAAGGATTAGGCCTGCAGAGATTGGCTTCCAAGCAAACTTGGGTAGAACGACGACAACACAAATTCAATAACTGTGTCGTGTTAAGTAGTATAGAGGTTTGTTCCTAGTTCTAGACTAATAAATAAAATAAATAAATAAATATTTCAGGACATTCCACATAGCGCCATCTAGCCCCAAGTTAGGGGTGCTTGACAACGGATATACTACTTATATACTTTTCTCTTGTAAATATATACCTATAGTACATAGAAACAATCAGACCACAGACAAATATCTAAGCATTAATACTTGTCTGAGGCGGGAATCGAATCCGCAACCCTGTGTTTGGCAGTCCGGCATGGTGTGCCAAAAATAAACATGGTAGGCGGAGTGGGGGTGTTAGGTTTTATTTTCGTTACGGAATTTCTTGATTCGGTCGCCGCGCTCAAAGCCCGCGATAAAAGCTATGCAAAAACATTTAGCAAGTTCTATGCCTGGATTGTAAGTCGTCGTAGCCTTTAGTCGGGAGAGCGAGTCGGCAGGCGAGGTTAAGGTAGTGACGTCACGGGCGCGATCGATCCAGCACGGCGACGGGGTTGGGGCCTCCAGCCTCGACCGTCTTCATACGATTCATTTCACATAAGGATTGTTTATTTTGAACGTCTTCACCTTCTCGAGTGCTCAATTTGAATTATGCGATGCTATTATTTGAAATGGCTGCTAATGGATGTGGAAATCTCAACAGTTAATGTTCATTAGGCATGTTTGAAATGATAATGCCCATTTGTTTGTTTATGTTTAGGGAGCATGTTTAAAGCTTTCGCAGGCTTTTATTTGATAAGGAATAAAGTTAAGGAAATGGAAAACTTTATAGCAAGGGATGTTATAGTTCTAGACAGTAGAGTTTTATTAAATTTCAAGGATTCCGAGGGATATTTGGAAGAAGAAAAAATATTTTTACATTTTATACCTAAGTATCTGCTTCTATTGCTAAGAAGCTTTCCTCATAAGATAATAAAACTGCAAATCAAGCACTCATTGCTTTGCTTGCTCATATTTGATTTTTCTAAAGAACTGTCTTTAAGACAAAGATGAGACTTCACTATCAAAAATCTCAGTACCATTACCACATGAGTAGAGATGCCATTACCTCTCTGTTGAGTAGATAATATAGAAGCGGGAAATCGTGTAACCGAAAATATCGGGAATTTCTTGTTATTTCACAGTAAAATAAAAAGAAAAACCGGAATTTATAATTTTGGTATTCCTACCTAAGAGTGCTTTTTCAAAACTGGCAGTTTGGAAAAAAAACATTACGAAGATTTTTGGCTCGTTGGGTAATTTTTTTATGTTAAAAATTCATAATTACCAATCGAAGAGTAATTAAATTGTGGTCTAAAGAGAATTTAATAACAACCACAGAAAAAGTTTTGATTAATAATTGACTATTTCTAATTTTACCTGACTTGGTAAACACACATCACATTCTAAGGCGATATTTGAGAACAAAAATCAATGGAAGTACAGAAAATTCCCGGTTCCTTCAAACACTACATTCTCGGTACTGGAGAAATACCGTTTCAATTCCCTAATGTGAAGTGACGCATGGTGTTTCAAAGTAGAGTTTTTGTTTTGTCACGTTCTGTCTATTTCGTTCAACTGTTGGCACGGATCCAACGGCTGAAGGCTGAAGGTCCGTTGAAGCTTGCATAAGTCAGGTAAATCTAGAACGTTTAGGTACTTTGCTTCTTTTAGGTTATTACGTTTATTAGTGACTAGCTGCACCTCGCGGTTTCACCCGATCCCGTGGGAATATCAAAATGAAATAGCCTATAGTCTTCCTCGATAAATAGACTATCCAACACAAAAATAATTTCCAATTCGAAACAGTAGTTCCTGAGATTGCCTGAATGGCCTATAGCTTTCCTCGACTATTCAACACAAAAATAATTTCCAATTCGAACCAGTAGTTCCTGAGATTAGCGCGTTCAAACAAACTCTTCATCATTTTTATAGTGTGCATTTTTTATTATTCTCCATGCTTATTAAAGTTCGAATTATACGTACCTATCCGCACTATATTTAATCGTAGCTATTTCGTAGAAAATACTATGATAGTTAAACAAAAACAAAGAAAATAGAAAGTTAGTAGTAAACAATTTAGCTTCGTATGAAATAGGGGATATTTGCATGCAACCATAATTCTAGGAACAACGTTTGGTGGTGACGCGTTGTTAACGTTTTGGCTGTAGGTATTGTATGGTATTTGTTTACTTAAAGAAAGTTTAGGTAAGAAACCAATGAGTCATTTTCATATCCATATGTATTTAAACCACTATCACTCGCTACATTGTATAAAACAAAGTCGCTTCTCGCTGTCTGTCTGTCCCTATGTATGTATGCATCTTTAAAACTCAGCAACGGATTTCGATGTGGTTATTTAATATTTAAGAGGAAGGTTTTAGTATATAAAACAGAACTACCACGCGTATGAGGTTGCGGGCTACATCACTACATAGTATAAAACAAAGTCGCTTTCTCTGTCCCTATGTCCCTATATCCCTATGTATGCTTAAATCTTTAAAACTACGCAACGGATTTTGATACGGTTTTTTTAAATAGATCGAGTGATACAAGAGGAAGGTTTATATGTATAATACATGCATAATATAGCCGTGCAAAGCCGGGGCGTCTAGTAATATTATAAAGAGGATTTTTTTTCTTTGCAACGAATATGCTCCGAAACTACTGGATCGATTTTGATGAAACTTGTGTACTATATAGAGTAGGTACTTATCATATTCTCTATCCACACAATTTGAAACAAAAACTTGAAAATAATATTACAGTTCATATGTAAGTAGATCCATAATGATGAGACGTAGAGATAAATTCTTAGGCGATAGTACATTTTCAAGGTATATTACTGCTTCCCAGAGCATGTAATAGGCAAAGCGAGGTCGTTCTCATCTCGAGGCCATCAGATAAATTATCGCAGCTTTTGAATGAACCCGGTTTTATTCGATGTTACGCAGGTAGGTACTTAGCTTAAGAGATATTGTTTTAATTAGAGAAAGAACGTTTAAATTTGCGTGTGATGTGAATATACCTACACAAATGGTAACTTTCGCGATTTAAAAGTTATTTAGTAGAGTCTATCTACATTATAAATCTATAAATCTGACTGGTAGGTATATTTTAAAACCGGATCAGGCTCAAATTTGGCATTATAAGTTGTAAGGTTCATTTAATTTAAGTAAATAATTTAAATATTGTTTTATATTTTATCCAATGACTACAAACTAAAAATAACAGTAACATGTTAAAATAACATGTTCCACTTAAAACTAAGGACGAGAAACACTTGGTGAATAGCGGGATTCGAAGCTACGACGTCATAGGAGATGGTTGTGTTCATAATCATAATGTTGAAAGTGAATATAAATAGTAATTGCTGACATCCTGGTGGTTTTATTGGAGAGGAGCCTTTTAATTCAGAAGCGGGATTACGGCGCAATATTTGCGTAAGTACACGTCCAGTAATATGTTTTAGAAAAATTGATGTTAGATACCTACATTGATCGATGCAATGATACTTATTTTGTACATAATTATTAGTATAACGTGAGCCGAGTATTCGATTTAAAATTTTACTGATTTATTTAGGTAATTCATTAATTTTCTACAGTTACATTGCGTTTATTGTGTAAACTGTAAGCTATGTCTCGAATATTTAAATTATTGCTAGCGACGACGAGTCAGGGCATTTGACCCATATTTGTTAACACTTGACATTCCGTAACGAAGTTTGGAGGAAAAAAAAAGGGTCACATGTGCATTGTGCGACCCACTTAGTGAGACCTCGGAACAAAAAAATGTTAGTTTACTACTTTGTGTAGACTATTGTAGAGCCATTATTATTATTATTTGTTTTAAATAATACATTTGTGTGAGTAATTTTCATAATTCTCTCGGTGATCAATTTTAGTGGCTTCGTCAGAACTTTTAATTAACCAACCAAAACATAGACAAGCCAATATAACACAAGTAATTAGACATATAGAAATTAAGAATCCTTTTCATATCTGAGGACCACAGCTGAAGACTATAACGATTACGAAAAATAATAGTTTAGCGACTTACTATTGTTTTGAAAAAAATCTAATGTAAGTATTTTCTCTGGGGATGTGAGTTTTAGATCATGAATACTACTAGCAGCGAGACTTTGGGAAAACTGGAGACTCCGAAGTGAGGATCGGCGAGAGGCCCTCGAAGCCGCACCGGTCACAGTCGCGACCAACAATGGAGCCCCAGCTGAAGCTATAGTTGCAGTGGTACAGGCGTATGGAACGAGATCTACCAGGCGCACCCAGCTGACCTCAACATTATCCAAGGGGGCGCTGAGACTGACACGAGACAATCATCGAGAGGCAGCAGAGGCTGCCGACCACGTGAGAAAATCATCACAAAGGTCATGTAATCCAGTTTTTATTTATTCAACAAGCGATTTTTGTTCTAAAACTTCTCGATCACAGAAAGACTTTGTCGCTTCAACCTCAGAATGATTATAGCTCAAGGTGGTTTCAGAACACTTGAATAGAACTGAAATTGAATTGAAATGAAATTGAGTTTAATTGATATGAAATTGAATTGAATTGAATCAATATGATATTAAATTGAAATAAATTTATTGTTTGTGGAACCAGGTAAATCACAGATGTTTCAAAACAAAAGTAACTCTATGTTCCTGCCATTTGAGCGTACAAACATTAAGACCTCTTTTCACATGATTATAATAGCGATTCTATTTTCAAATTTTGAAATTTATTCTTTGACTATTACTATTAATAAGAAAAAGGTATTATTTTTCCAATTAACGTTCATTTGCAAACATTGTTCGACAGACGTTTTATTTGATAAACAATCAAAGTCTTGGTAACGCAATTTTTTATTTTATATAATTCTGTGACAATAAAGTATTATACCGAGTAGTTTAAAAAAAGGGAATAATCATTATAAATTAAGCACCTTTTAACAAGGTACAAGATAAACGTTTTCCAAATGATAATAACATGTAAAAGAAAATTTAATAAGGTGACTCATTTGATACTATAGGTATATTCGTAAAAGCAGTAATGTTTTCTAATAGTTGACTAACAAGTAGGTAAACATTTGCAAATTATGCATCTGAATTTTATTGACAGGATAGGTACCTGATAAAGTATTCCAATTTAAAGATTTTTATAATTACTTGACTAATTCGGCTAGTAATCATTATCGCATTGATGTTTGACTATAGAAAGGCCAACAAGTACGCCTAGGTATACGGTTAAGACGACGAAACGACATACATTTTACAACCCAGAACAGAAACTGCAGGAATTAGCCAGAACTTGATATGAAAGTAATATCGTATCGTGTGTATCCTTGTTTCCAAAATCTGATTTACGTGACAAGAATGAAGGAGTGTAGTTAGGTATACTCAGAACTCAGTACCCTTTCCTGCGACCAAAGTATTGCTAAACCTTGAAGGATATGCGTGAACATATTAAAAATAGATACCTACATAATAGTTAAATATAATGAACTAATGGAGGTTTATTATTTTGAGAAGCTTGCATTATTAAATCAATACAACCCAGAAAAACGAGTTGTGAACTGCATCATTCATGGTATCAGTTACCGGACTATGAAATTTAGTGCATTAAGGTTGCATTGTTCTAAGCCTGATCAGATACTTAACTTTTCTGATTAATAACAAAGATCTATAATGAATAAGTAACTTTCCAAAGGAAATAATAATAATGTCCGATTATATACCCTTTTAATTCGATGTGATAGGTGAGGTTTGAACAGGACAAGATGAGAACTAATACCTATGTAGGCATCTTACAATGTTATGGGTTAAAATTATCTTAAAGATAATGATGATAGTATCATAATCATTGTAAATATTAAGTATCTAAGTAAGTACTTATTAGAACCTTCATGACAAATTATGAATGTGTGAGTACAAAACAATAATTTACTCATGACATTCATTACTAGTTTTATATTTAACATTTTAATTTCTATTGTTGAATTAATTTGAATTATCAATTGAGTTTTAATTTTCCTAATTAAAACCTTCGATCTTCCACAACAAAATAACAGATAGGTAGAGTTGATAAATGTGAAATACTAATAGGTTCATCTCGCTTGGACCAACAAACAAATTGAGTAAAACAGAACCCGTGTAGAAATCTATATTACAATAATATATCAGTGATTCCAAATTAATTGAACCTGAAAATGCTAATGGATCAAGCGGTGATATTTAATTACTCGAGGGTAGCGAAGTAATTTTCGTAACTATCACCTTTATATCGGAAGTGATGATTTTAAATATAAAAAAAATGTATTACTTTGAAGGGCCTTCGGTAACAGAATCATATATTAAATGAATATTAATAAAAAGTGATTAGATTAGATTAGATTGTACCTAAGTGATGCCTGCCTGTTTGGCAGATCGACCTATTATGTTTAGGTCAATTCATACATTTTCCAAGCAGCGCCATCTGTCTGCTAGTTGATGAATTAATTAAATAAACATATTTCTTTCTGGCTATAATAAAAATTGGTTTTATCTTATTGCAATATGTCTTATAAAGAGTAGAAAGTGTTATTGTTTAATAGTTAAATTTTATTACTTTGTTATTATCAGAAAATATATGTAGGATCTTTGAATAATTAAGTTATATTAAATTAGATGATTGGTGATCAAATATATTATGTCATTTATGACGTTATTGTTTGCAAACATTATGTTACATTTTCCGCGTCTAGGAAATACCCATGAAGCGTGGTAGTTCTTAAAGTTGTTAAGTTTTCTTGGTAAGCCATTTGCAGAGTTTGTTTTTGTCAATTAAAATAAAAACCAAAAACAAGTTGCCATATTATCGGATAGGGATAAAAGATAGCGCATTACATGTTTAATGCAGGAATCCAGGCTATGATAAGGAAATCTTGAAACCGTCATAAAAATAAGTACCAACCTAGTAGAGTGGATTAGAATAGAAAATCATTTATTCGGACAAGCACACGTCACAAGAAAGAAATTTAGAAAAGAAGAGAGACAAACAAACTTAAGAACACTGACATGTACAGAGCATAAGAACAAAAAGTAGCAAATAACTAGCTGCCCCGGCAAACGTGCGTTGTTTTGCCATAAACAAAAAAAATATATATAATAATAATAATATATTAGTAACTTAAATTACAACTCAGAAACTCTAAAGTCAAATCAGATTATTTAAACTCAGTAGTGTTTTAAAGAGGGTTCGCTTACCTTAATCATCTCGTAACAGATACCTTATAGGGACGATACGGAGTATACAATGCGTAGTGCCCATAGGTATATATTAACAATTGTGTAGGTTAACCTCGATAGAATAAGTAATTCAGGGTAAAGACAATAAAAAAATAGTAATAATAATGAAGTGTCTCAAATTATCTCAGTGCTATTACGAAAATAGCAATCTTAGATAGGTGCCTGCTTTTAGTACGCCAGACCGATTTATAGTAATCGCTGTATTTATTTAATTTCTAGACTATTATGTCCAGAATAGAGAATAAAACAGGACATCGCAGAGGTTATATTTGCAGACTAGGCATTAAGATATAGAAGTAAATTCTATATTAAGTGATAGTTAATAGAAAAGTGATTACCAAAGTAATTTTAGAATATAAAGTTTTTTTACTTTCGGTCGGAGGTTCTTCGGGGTTTAGATAACGATAGATCACTTCACTAGTTTACTACACACTAGTTACAAATTTAGATATTAGAGAGGCATAAAGAACAAGTGCAAAGCAACTGTTGGAAATTGATGGTGATAAAACTGATAACACGAATGAAGCGAATAATTAAAATTAACAAAAAAATATATAATCGATATCGAGTATTTCCCAGATATTTGTTGATTGTGTGAATTTTCTGTTATTACAGATATCGCTGCTCGACTTTAACAAGTGATTTGTTTAGAGATTCGAGAGCGATGAGCCCCAGAACCTCGAGAAGTTCGAGGCATTTTCCTGAGATATCTATCGCTACTCGACTCTAAGAAGTGATTGGTGTAGAGATTCGAGAGCGATCAGTCCTATATCCTCGAGAAGTGATTGGTTCGAGGCATTTTAGTTATTCCTTCAGAATTGATCGGTTGAAGGAATTAGTAGTAAATAAGCCTTGAGAATTGATTGGTTCAAGGAATTTAGTAGTAGTATTTTGGTACTTAATAGTTTTAGAGAGTTGATCAATGTTTATTTCTAATTTCTTTTATCTTTGTTAGTTACCCTAGAAAAAAAAATACAATAAGTAATTTATATTATTTTGAATGTTGGAAGTTAGTTAAACTAGAAGTCCTTTAGAATTGACCAGTTTTTGTATTATTCTTTTTCTATCTAGTTTCTATCTAGTTTATACAATACTGAATATTAGTTATAAAAAAAGTTAGTTACACTAGTAGTTCTTTAGAATTGATCAGTTTTTGTATTATTCTGAATATTGGTTAGCAAGTCAGTTAAACTAGAAGTCCTTTAGAATTGATCAGTGTATAAATAAACTATTCTGAATATTGGTTAAAAAGTTAGTTACACTAGTAGTTAATTGGAATTGATCAGTGTTTTTATTATTCTGAATATTTATTACAAAGTTAGTTAAACTAGTAGTTCATGAGAATAGATCAGTGTTTGTATAATTCTGAATATTTATTACAAAGTTAGTTATACTAGTAGTTCTTGAAAATATATCAGTGTTTGTATAATTCTGAATATTTATTACAAAGTTAGTTAAACTAGTAGTTCATGAGAATAGATCAGTGTTTGTATAATTCTAAATATTAATTACAAAGTTAGTTAAACTAGTTTTTAGTTCTTGAAAATAGATCAGTGTTTGTATAATTCTGAATATTAATTACAATGTTAGTTAAAATAGTACCTAGTCCTTGAAATTTGAGAAGTATTTGTATTATTCCGAATATTTTTTAAAAAAGTTATTTAAAATAGTACCCAGTCCTCGAGATTTGATCATAGTTTGTATTATTCGGAATATTTATTAAATAGGTAGATTAACTTACCTACGTATTTCTTGAGAATAGATCAGCGGTTGTATTAAATTGAATAATTGTAAAAAAAAAAAAGGTGAAACGAGTACTTAGTTATTGAGATTTAATTGGTATAATGTACATTTGGTATGATTCCTCGTATATACAGTCACCTACCGAAAACTCTGTTACAAGAAAAACATATTGTTAATTTCAAAAATGTTTCTTTTGAGTAATTCTTAGTATATTGATGAATATTTGATGACTTACTATGGTTGATGAATATTTAAAGGTTAAATTTGTTGAATGCAAATTTGACAGGTATAACTCTATTACCTATAATGGAAGATACATCTCATTCATTTATTTTTCTTAAATTTAGATTTTTATGAAAAAACAAACTGAATATGCTGAATACAAAATATATACATCACTATAAAAACTTATTAGTTAGTTAATGAAGTTACATTATTATTAGTTATTTAGCCATTTGACATTTTATTTTTATTTGACATTGTATCTACTTAATTTCATTTATGGCTAGAGTTTGACGAATAATAGTGTTGTGTGACATATTTGTAATAATTAATTGATTTATAACCTAATATTGTATGCCTCGTGTATAGGCCGAATAGAGTGTTTCTTTATTAATGAAGTCCAAAGTATTTGTAAAATAATAATAATAATAATAATCTCCTTCTTCATGTTGTAAATATAGCTTGGTTATATCTTAAGTTATGCTCTATTATAAAAAGTTACTTAAAGATGTATATGACAGGTCTATTGATAGATTGGTACGGTAAGGCATACTATACTTCGTCTAAGAACCTATGGACATGACTTTAATTACATCAATTTAAATGTTACTTTGAAATATTTGTAAACTTGACAAAACATAATTTACTTTGAATTGTTTCTTGTCTTTTAATGATGATAATTACTTAGAATTAACTCAGATTATTGTTTTTCTCTTTTGTTGATAAAGACATAGATTTGTTATATTTATTTTCTGTAAAATATCGCTATTGGCCAAGTGTAAGGTTCGGTCGGTTTCACCGGATACGTGTATGAGGACATACACGGTGTCAGGATGGACGAGTGTAAGGTTCATTTAATTTAAGTAAATAATTTAAATATTGTTTTATATTTTATCCAATGACTACAAACTAAAAATAACAGTAACATGTTAAAATAACATGTTCCACTTAAAACTAAGGACGAGAAACACTTGGTGAATAGCGGGATTCGAAGCTACGACGTCATAGGAGATGGTTGTGTTCATAATCATAATGTTGAAAGTGAATATAAATAGTAATTGCTGACATCCTGGTGGTTTTATTGGAGAGGAGCCTTTTAAAGTATATCCAAGTTATTTTATTTAATCAGTCACAAATATCTTATAATAATGTTGAGGTACCTACGTTGTGAACGATTAATACCTATAAGATTTATTTAATGCAATAGTGTCCCAAATAATTATTATGTTTATGTTCGTACGTGACATCGAAATGAAACTAAATTGAATGTACCTACCTACTCTTGCAATAAATTTCTTTGCAAACATCAACATAAAATTAATGCTTATGAGGCTCGGCTCGGCTATTATAAATAAATAAATAAAATCTTTATTGATATTAACCAGTACCTAATATCGAATTTTAACTTCAATGCTTATTATAAAACAAAGTCACTATGCGCTGTCTGTCCCTATGTATGCTTAGATCTTTAAAACTACGCAACGGATTTTGATGCGGTTTTTTTAAATAGATAGAGTGATTCAGGAAGGTTTATATGTATAATACATGCATAATAAAGCCCTGCGAAGCCGGAGCGGGTCGCTAGTAATTTATATAGCAAGTCAATGTGAGCAAAAAATAGTTATTTTGTTACCAACCTTTAGTAAAAAATCTATACTAGATAGGTAAGTAAGTAATATGTTAGTTTCTAGGAATTGCAAATAGGGGTGGAGATACTAACTCTATAAAAGTATTGATCAATAACGAGCAGACAGTAGGTAAGTTTAGTTTTTAAGAAATGCTAAGTTAAGTAGTACGAAGAAGTCATTACATTACAGTCATTTTATTTATAATACTTTGATTTTAATTTTATTTTTGACATTACTAAATTTAGTTGACATTTAAGTATGATGACATTTTATTATTTTATTATATATTTTGATTTTTGATTATTTTTATTTTATTGATTTTATTCGTGTAATTTATGTGTTTTTGAAGTGAAAACTTCTTATGGCGCGTTGGGCACTTTTGTGGGTGAGCATTTTCAGCCGTTCTCGCGACAGATTTTGACGCGACAGATGAGATTTTATTTGTGTTAGTCTTTTTGTTTAACTTATACTGCCATCTATTACACAAATTGAGAAACTTAGTTTCTAGAAAGACCGCTATTCGAATGTAGATGGCGCTGATTTAAATTTTTTACTGCCATCTAGCGAATAAAAAATAAACTATATTTGTTTTTTATGGATTTTAATTATCTGAAATAAATGTATTGAAATTGAAATTACAAGTAACCAGTGCAAGTACCTACTTGCATATAGTAGGTACCTACCTACTATATCGCCACATAAGTATTCTTCTTCTCGTATAGTGGTGTGGCTCACCTATTGTTAGAGTTTTCAAATCGCCTTAAGGCCTCTAACTTGACCTAACGACTGCTCCTAGAGGTAGCAACCGGGACCAACGGCTTAACGTGCCTTCCGAAGCACGGAGGGGCTCACGAAAACACATTTTTGCCACAGTACTAATTAGTAAGTATCACTATCACTACATAGTATAAAACAAAGTCGCTTTCTCTGTCCCTATATCCTTATGTATGGTTAAATCTTTAAAACTACGCAACGGATTTTGATGCGGTTTTTTTTAATACATAGAGTGATTCAAGAGGAAGGTTTATATGTATAATACATGTCTAATATAGCCGTGCGAAGCCGGGATGGGTCGCTAGTTAATTATAAAGTTAAGCATTTTTACAATTAACTATGGTATGGTTTAATAGTTAAACTTAGTCATCACGCTCTGTTATCCAAGAAATCATGTATGTTATGCATGTCGAAGCAAAATAACACGCAAGAACGTATAGTATAATCGATATTTCCTAATATTTGTTCGCATTGATGAGGTCGAACAAAGGGGAACATCAAGTAAATCTTACAAGTTATAACGCAAACGCAATACCTAATCAAACTACCTATACGACGGAGTTTGTTAAACGGAAAGTCGACAGAATAAAACACTTAGACTAAAGCACATAGCTTTAGTAGGAATAAAACTGGAGTTTGAGTACAGAAGTTTGTTTCCGTTAACAATTAAAAGTTGTTCATAACAGTCTACGTATCAAAATAGACGCGGTATAAAGGGCTAAAGATTCTGAATTAAAATTTTATGTGGAACTAGCGACCCGCCCCGGCCTCGCACGGCTATATTATGCATGTATTATACATATTAACCTTCCTCTTGAATCACTCTATCCATTAAAAAAAACCGCATCCAAATCCGTTGCCTAATTTTAAAGATCTAAGCATACAAATGGAAATAGGGACGGCGAAAAGTGACTTTATTTTATACTATGTAGTGATATAGTATTCAAAGAAATTTGAATAAGGGATGTTTTCCGCAACTATTACTCTTTAGTAGGAGCCTTTTTGCTATCCCTTCAGTTTATTCGACCGTGTCCATGGGAGAGAACTTGTCAATATGCCTGGAAGGCTCCAGCAAGGCACTAAGCTGTTGGTTTTATCACGATGTTTACTTTCATCATAAGAACAATGTCAATTAGCGCACATGAATTTAAGAAAAATCCACTGGATGGCGCACCGCTGCTGTCCGGGATTCAAAGAAATCTTGATTTACTATGAATATAATATAAATATTGATCCCTGAAGGTACTTTTAAGCTTAATTCTAATTATTTCCAATTTCGACCTTCTCCTTTTGAAGTCAGTTAAAAAAAAGAAAGAAAGAGCATTATTTACAAACACACGACAAACACAGAAATGAAGAAATGAACATGACAATAAAAATTATTATTAATCACTACATAGTATAAAACAAAGTCGCTTTTTCTGTCCCTGTTTCCCTTTGACTGCTTAAATCTTTAAAACTACGCAACGGATTTTGATGCGGTTTTTTTTAATAGATAGAGTGATTCAAGAGGAAGGTTTATATGTATAATACATACATAATATAGCCGTGCGAAGCCGGGGCGGGTCGTTATACATAAAAAAGTGACAAAGAAAAAACAACATAAATGAGGAGCCAAATGGGTCGACCTCAGCTAAAAACTGCATGCGCTGGTCTTTCGGCCAGACTCATCTAGCTAGAGCTAGCCATCTATCTTAGCTAGCTAGATTAACATAGCGCAAAAAAAATACAGTTGCACTCTACATGTTATTAACCATAACATATTGATCGAGTAAAACGACTCCGTGACAATAGTACATCGGCAATTTAAAATTTTATGAATAGAATGGAATATTCGTTGTGTTCCAATACGTTTCTAGTGTTAATAAATGTGTAATGAGCTTGTAGGTACAGTGGACTCTACTACGAAACGCGGACGAAAGTATACTTCATGTTTTACTAACTAGGGTAGGTAGTATTTGGTATTTCAGGATTTGTTTGAACGAATTTTATTGATTAACTTTATGATGTCAATCAGTTTGTTGACTGTTTGAAATGGACCTAGAAGATATTTTGTAGGGATGAAAGTAATGAAATGTTATCTACACACTAATATAATAAACGGAAAGATTTTGTTGATTTATGTTTGTAACGAAAAGGCTCGGAAACTATTGGAACGATTTAGATGAAACTTGGTATGAGGATACATTGATTCCATGGGAGTAACATATGCTACTTTTTATCACGATATTCCCACGGGATCGGGAGTTACGCGGGTGAAACCGCGGAGCGCTGCTAGTTACTTATACGAAAGTAGAGCTAGTATCTTACTGGGAGGCTGACTTAGCCAGCAACACTTCGACCCAGTGAGATCTTTTGTGTTTACCCTTAATGTTTCTTACTCTTTGAAGAAGAGGTCGATTAACGCGGTGATCCCACAAGAGGAAGAAACCTATATTCCCGACGACCCAGTTGGCACAAAAGTCACCATGCCGGACTGCCAAACACAGGGTTGCAGGTTGGATTCCCGCCTCAGACAAGTACCTATATTTTATGCTTAGATATTTGTCTGTGGTCCGGTTGGTTCTATGTACTATAAGTATATTATAAAGAAAAGTATATACTTAAGTAGTTTATACGTTGTCTAGCACCCATTACACAAGTCTAGTTACTTGGCTTGGGGCTACATGGCGATGTGTGGAATGTCCTGCAATATATATATTTTTTATTTATCCGGTTTGGGATACGCATTCCCAAGGAGATTTATATAAATAAATAAAAATATTAAATAAATATTGCAGGACATTCCACACATCGCCATCTAGCCCCAAGCTAAGTAACTAGACTTGTGTTATGGGTGCTAGACAACGGATATACTACTTATATACTTTTCTTTTGTAAATATATACTTTTAATATATAGAAACAACCAGACCACAGACAAATATCTAAGCATAAATACATGTCTGAGGCGGGAATCGAACCCGCAACCCTGTGTTTAGCAGTCCGGCATGGTGACCGTCGTGCCAACTGGGTCGTCAAACATAAAGCAAGTAGGGTACATACCTTATCGAAGGCAAGGGGTCGATGTCGAGGCACGTCAGCGAGTTCCATGGCTTCGGTAGGGCGGGGCGGGGACAGCGGGCGCGGGGGCTGCGCGCGCGCCTCTAGCCGACCTCCATGGGCGTCTGCCGTCGGGGCCGCATGCCGCTCGCGCCCGCCGCGCTGCGCCCCCGACACCTGTACCCACAGCCCGGCCCGGGCAAACATCATATCAACATCATACTACATTACGATCTTGAGCATACGAGAAATAATTAAATACTATGGAAACTGCGCTCCTCTGCGCAGAAATTCTACAAGAATCAAGAATCACTATCAGTACATAGTATAAAACAAAGTCGCTTTCTCTGTCCCTCCCTATGTATGCTTAAATCTTTTAAATTACGCAACGGATTTTGATGTGGTTTCTTTTATAGATAGAGTGATTCAAAAGGAAGGTTTATATGTATAATACATGCATAATATAGCCGTGCGAAGCTGGGGCGGGTCGCTAGTACTACAATATTACGATCTTCAGCATACGAGAAACAATTAAATACTATGGAAACTGCGTTCGTCTGCGCAGAAATTCTACAAGAATCAAGAATATTTATTGAAAAACTGTGTACATAAGATTTCAAATTATAGTAGGTACGTATCAACAGTTTGTCCATCCCGGACATACAATAATGAGTTACTTATGTAACTTAATGTATACTAAATACAAAACAATATATTGAGCTGCCATATCAAGCTCAATCATACAATTCAATTCAATTTATTAGGTCCTTCGTCAAGTTAACGTCAAAACTTTTAACAATTACAGTGAATCAGAGCAATTCATCACAAAATCAACACTTCAAAACATCAAAAGTACGTTACGCACATAAGCAAACAACAGTTCGACTATCTATCAAACAATCATAAACACTGAACTGAGCACCTTCAATTGAAAGGATAAATAATTCATAGCAATACGAAACTAGCTTTCCCCGAGTGAATGTCAAACTGTACCTACCTATCGGGTACCATGTGGTGCGAACTGAGATTGATCAGACTAGACCGTTAAAATGCATAAATGCATCGATCATTAATTATGGATGTTAATGTATTTAAGCAACTAGGTGGGATGGATAGGGAGCTCACTCAGCTACAGCAGTATTCATTTAACTAGTTTACGGAAAGAATGTTATAAATATAAAAATCAAAATTCTGACTGATATTTCAACGCACAGCTCAAGCCAATGGACGAATTGTGCTAAAATTTTGCACACAGATAGCTGTTACGAAGTAGGCGTCCGCTGAGAAAGGATTTCTGCAAAATTCAACACTACGCGGCCCAAGTCGCGGGTGAAAGCTAGTAGTACCTACTTGTACTTGTATTTGTATACGGGCTGTTTTCCGCAATCAGACCTCTTTAGTTGGGTCCCTAGTACCTATACATAATGTAAGTCAATAAAAATTGTTATTATATTCCTTAGAAATAGTAAGTGATCCGCAGATCTCATAGCTACAAGTAACCTAATAGCGCATTGTTTGACATAATTTATCTGTTTATTTAGTGACATATTCAGTAAATACTACAAACCGCTATTTATACCTTTACAAGCCATGCTCTCGAGTTAACAACCTCATCTAGCGAAGACATTTCAAAGATTTTTGGTCTGAAATTTAGAAACCGAAGAATAAATAAACAATATTAAAAAAATGGAGATAGAAAATATTATTTTCAACGAAATCAAAGATAAATCTAATGATGTCACTAACCTTGTTAAAGAATCAAACGATTGAGGCACGTCAGGCGTGATCTCTGTATAAAGTAGAACTCGGCACACGTGTCTCTATACACAGTCGACAGTGTCGGGCTCCCGACATGTGAACAGCCGTTTTACACACATTCATCATCCAAACAAAAGTAACGATACTCTCGTATAATTCAGGACAGGACGCCTGTAACGCGTTCGACAAATTACACCGACCAACTCGCAATACATTCTGATAAAATAGATAAGACATCGTCCGCTGAAATCTCCTCAAGTCGTAAATTTAAGAGACATGGGGGAATTTTGGGAGGCTTAAGCACCTTAAGATAAGTGAGATAAGTACTCTGTATCATTTGCGAGAGGCGCCTTGAATGGACAATTATGGCTTTAACGATTAGAGCTCATTCTTAGCGTAATTACTCTTAGATGTTCGAAATTATATGAATTTCCGGAAGTTGTATGTGGCCTTCGCGGTGATGAGTTACAAATTACCAGTTTAAAAACTCTATTAGAAAAACATCATAAGGTAGGTTGTTAGTTTTATAATTATTTTGAGAGCAGTGATGACGACAACATAATGAACTGTAATGTATGTAACATGCCTGGAATACATATTATATAGAAACACTCATGGCACATTTCTAGGAAAGACATTAAAAGGTCCTCTACGCTTGAAAAGGAATTATTTATTTAGAACTAGCTGCGCCCCGCCGTTTCACCCGCGTAAGTCCAATCTTTAAATTCTCACCGTTTAAACCTTCCCTGGACTACGACAAACACAACAAAAAAAGAATTGGCCAAATCGGTCCAGCCGTTCTCGAGTTTTAGCCAGACTAACGAACAGCAATTGATTTTTATATTATAGATAGATAAAATAAACAGTGGCTTACAGTCTTAACCATAACGCACACCATTTTAGGTTCCTAATAAGAAATTACTTTCTTATGCGTGATGTAGGTACCTTTTGATTTTATTAAAAGTGGGAGGAAGGATTTAACTATTAGATAAAAATGTTACTTAATAAAATAAATTTCTTCACAGCTAAAGGTACCTTAAAATTTCAAGTATACCATAATTTTAAAGACATTTCGACATTGCTTTTATTTAGCAGAAAAGGTTTGAATCAAAATATGTTAGTAGAACATCAAATAACATAAATTACCTAGTAGCGGATCCGCCATAAAACCTACAACCATGCCGTTGTTCAATCGGGAATGCATTAGGTTTATAAACAGATCCAAATAGGGTTCCTCGGCTAAGTCAGGCTTTATTGCCACCCACGTATGGAAGGGACGGCTATTTATTTGCAGATACTTTGACTGTAGGTCACACATTTAGAAAATCCGTGAATGGAATACAATGAGGCATCTATATGATATAGCTAGGAGCTAATTCGGGAATATTAAATTCAATTAATTTTATCATTATCGTATTAATGGATACCATTTATAGGTAGTCAGATGTAGATACATCGAGACAAAGAAAACAATGTATGAAATTCTGTGACAAGAAATGCTATGAAGTTTTTGAATGAAGCAGGATTTAGGATCAAATGTTGTGTGGTTAAAGTGGGTCTATTTTGATGACACGTTGGTTTAATGGATTAATTTTTTTTACGTAAGTAAATAAAAGTTTATAAGTACCTAACTGTGGTAGAAGCGTAAAGCATAATTTTGATTACCGGAAATCTCAGGTCAAAGCCATAAAAAGTTGTACTACCAAGTACCGAGAAAGCAATAAAAGAAAATATGGTCTGGCAAATATCATGATCAGCGCATAATCTACTACGAGTTATTGATCGTATCAAGATTAACCGATGGAAAACTTTGATACTTTTTATCGGAAAAGCTATTTTCTAAGACAATACATTTATCCAGGGAGGATTGTTCTTATGTCTTACTAGCGATCCGCCCCGGCTTCGCACGGCTGTATTATGCATGTATTATATCTAAAAACCTTCCTCTTTCATCACTATATCTATTAAAAAAAAACCGCATCAAAATCCGTTGCGTAGTTTTAAAGATCTAAGCATACAAAGGGACATAGGGACGGCGAAAAGTGACTTTATTTTATATTATACTAGCGACCCGCTCCGGCTTCGCACGGATATATTATGCATGTATTATACATATAAACCTTCCTCTTAAATCACTCTATCTATTAAAAAAACCGCATCAAAATCCGTTGCGTAGTTTTAAAGATCTAAGCGGGTCAAAGGGAAATAGGGACAGAAAAAGCGACTTTGTTTTATACTATGTAGTGATAGTGAAGTGATAGTGACTATGTAGTGATGCCGTCCGATGCTGGGTGGCCCAATTTCTAAGGTTCGAGGGAGGGCAACAGCTACTGCTTTTGGGGGGTCGATATTATCTCTTTAAAGAGTACCTACAGCACAGGGCAATAGTTAGTAGGAACAATTCAACTATCCGTTGCCGTTAGGAACAAAGGAAAAATAAAATAAATTTGGAGAACATGAACCATTAGTACTCAAAACAATTTACTTTCCCTACGTATACAAAACCGAATAAACACAAAGGCTTGATCACAACAACAATACTAAAAGCGAAGCGACATCCAAAATATGAAATAAACAGTGATAGAACAATGAACACTGATTACCTCTAATATTATTGTACTGAACCTCTTTACCGTTCCAATAGACCCCAATAAAGTTTATCTCAGTCGAAGTACGAGATAAGAAATCAATAATTGGAGACCCTGAACAGTGAATACCTTCTCTAATGATACGGTGTGTATGACATTTCAAGGACAAAACTAGTTTCCATGAGCAAATCTGGGGAACAGACTAGAAATGCTAAACTTATTTGACAGCAATCTTACTTACATAAGATAAGAAATACCAAAAGCCCACGTAACAAAGTCAAAATGTATACCTACACCAGCGGACTGTTCAAACACGAAGCCTCCTATTATGTAATGTTTTGGTACCTATAGGTACTCGCTAAGACCTACGAGCTGCATACACAATACGCGATCAGTACGCTAACACATAAAGCATAGGTACACCTGGTCGGTCTACGATGGATGATATAAAAGCACTAACCGATAGAGCATCGGATCTGTCGGATGCGCAACACGCGACCGCCCCCGGACTGTAACGGGTGCACACCGGAGCGGGGATCCTAGCGGGCTCGAGTCCACAGAGTGGGCAACAGAGCACGGCGGCGGCGAGTCCCTCCGGCCGGAGCACGGTTCACGGGGTGCCGAGGACGCTACCTATGCAGGGGCATGGACGGGCGGGGCGCACGGGGCGCGGGCCCGGCCGCCGGGGCACAGCGCAGTGGACGGGGCGCCTGCCGCTGATACTTTACCTATCGGGTGCGTCGCTCGAGCTCGAGCGAGAGGGCTCGACTCGTGTGCGCGGGGCACGGGTGAGCGTCGGCGCTGTCGCGGTCGCTGCTGCGGTCAGCGGCGGTCGCGCGGCGCGGCCATAGCGGCGGCGCGGTAGGCGGCGGCGACTCGCGCACTGCCGCCGACGTGCCGCGCCCGCCGCGCCCGGGCCCGCGCGCCCGCCCGCGCACGCGCCCTCACACTCACAGGAGAGGAGGCGAGGGGGCCTCTCTCTTCACACCGCGCACGGATTGATCAGCCGGATCCTCAATTGCAATGAAATTTATGACAGGTCGGGGATCTATTATCGAAGTGATATCCGTCCACGCCGTTCCCCGAGTCAAACGTGATCCATCCAGCCTCCTACGAACGCACAGATTTTGTTCATCAAAATAGATTTTACACCTGACTGGCTTTGGCATTCTCAGCTCCTATTTATTTACGTTGCGTTATCTGTTTACGTGTCCATACTGTTAGCTTGCCTATTGTTTGCTTATTATCTACATGATTTGCTATGATTATAAAATATCTATTTGGTTGCTTTACCGAATTGCAATTACCTACATTTTCTGCCAATTACCTACATTTTCCATCAGTCAACCTTGAGAAAAATGTATAGGTACCTATACATAAATAATATATAGTTAAGCGGGAAATATGCTTATTGTTCTGTTTGCATGTAAGTGGGTATTTATTGTTATTATTTGCGAAATTAAATGCAATTTGACAACTAAGAGGAAAATTAAAACTAAATAATGTAATAAGTACAAAATAAGCGGAAATTGCATTTGTTGACATGTTCATAAATACAGATTATACGGTTATTGTCTAGTACTAATAACGATTCCACCAGAACCTTATACTTACGGAGATTACGTAAGCATGCATAATCTCAGGTAGGCACTCAATATCTCGTACTGCACTCGTGCGCAACGAACGGTGACCAGTAACTGAGTATTTAATACGGGTGCGAAAGAACTGGCCACTTGATTATAACAGTAGGTAATATGATATTACATTTAATATTCTATTTTTACCTTTCAAAAAAAGGGGGAGGTTCTTAACGTACTCGAAGTCAGCTCCAATCAAATTGGTGAGGATTGAGGATCTTCGAAGTAATGAACACTTTAACAGAATTGCACGTCGAGCGTGCAGCAAATTGCTCAGTTTTCAAAATCTAACCGTAGAATCGGCCCTTATTATTGTACTAGCTTATTTATACCCTAATTTACTAAAAAATCTTTAAACAGTGGAGAATAGAAGTTCGTTCAGGTTGTACAATCACGGCAACAAATCGTCGTATCACTGTTATGGAAATTAATATATTAAAAACCTATGAAGTGTACCTATTATTAAAGTTTTCATGCGGGTCTAAGGCGTTAAGTTGATCTAATGCCTACTTCAGATTCAACAACTGGAGCCAACGGCTTAACTTGCTTTCCGAAACACAAGGACAACACGGATGTAATGAATGCTACGACACTAAAATAGCCGGAAATATCCGGTATAAAATCCCAAAGGCCTTTTGACACAAAGTTCCATGTTCCACCAAATATTCCGTTTCCAAAGCGCAGTTTTTTGTGTGAAGGCATTATTTGTATTTATTTGGAGTCATGCCCACTATCGATAGGTATGGGTCTCAAAGTGCACCGTGCGTACACTTTGAGACCCATACCTATCGATAGTGGACTTTTGGAAAATCATCTAACACTACGTTTGGTTAAATACCCCGTTTTCGAGACGTTTAAGAGATTTGGGTTGATGGCATAAATTGTTCGTCGCAATACCCTTTATCGATAAGTCCCTATGAGTCTCAAAATGCAAATGCACCGCGTAATATTATTAGTATAGATAGATATAAAAAAAACACTATGCCAAGCTCTCCTAGTAAATATCAGGACCTCTTTAAAGTCAACATTTATACAACTTCCTATCGAAAGCAATATCGAGACAGTTCGTTAGAATTTCAAATCAATCTAAAGACATAAACAGTGAACTAATACTGAAATGTAGCAATAGTAATAAAGTTGAAGCGATTCCCCCGATTTATCATCGGGCTGGGAGCGACAAGCGAAGGACTTAGTAGAAGCAATCACAAGTATTCAGAAGCTAGTCGTTTAGTACCGTAGCGTCACGCAACCGTGCAGTTTCACAACTCACCCGGTAAGTGTTTTTGGGTGGGTTTAGTGAGAGAGCGGATAGCGAGGTTTATTTATTTGGAATTATCTTTATGCTAGTTCCCGAAGATCGAAGTGGAGGCGTAAAAGTAATAATAACTAAATATTGCAGGACATTTCACACATCGCCATCTAGCCCCAAGCTAAGTAACTAGACTTGTGTTATGGGTGCTTGACGACGGATATACTACCTATATACTTTTTATTTTGAAAATATATACTTATAATACATAGAAACAACCACACCACAGACAAACATCTAAGCATAAATACTTAATGAGACGGGAATCGAACCCACAACCCTGTGTTTGGCAGTCCGGCATGGTGACCATTGTGGCAACTGGGTCGTCATTGCTAGGATGATGAATGAATGATATCTTTATGCTAGTCGTTCGTCCCGAAATGAGAATTCGCATGTTTTCATTTGCACAAATTTCAAAGGCAACTTGCAGTAAAATGGTTAAATCTCGATTTTATTAAATCTAGGAATTGTCCATGCACAACACAGCACGCAATTTTAAAAGTCCTGACTGACTGAGGAACTTATATGTCAAAGCACAGCTCCAACCAACCAATAGACCAGCTGAATCTAGATAGCTGTTATAACGAAGGCATTCGCTAAGAAAGGACTTTGGAAAAATCAAACCCTACGCAGACGACGTCGTCGCAGGCAAAAGCAAGTAGGTAATGTTACAGCTTTGTTGCCACTAGTATCATTAAAAGTTCTATGATAGAACTAATGATATTTTTTTATCATTCGGTAGGATCGAAAGGAAACCGAGAAATGATTCATAACTCATTTATTGAGTTAAAACTAAAAATATCTTACATATTACTTATAAATAATTATCCTAAGGTGAGACCTATCCGATTTTAGGTATAGGAATGCTGAAATATGACGGCACGCGGCTACTGCAATCGAGGTCATAGCGATTCAGCACTTTTGGCCGGTCTTCATTGCAACATGCTATGTGCCTACAGCGGCGTGACGTAACAAGCTGAAGAGTTTGTTTGTTTGTTTGAACGCGCTAATCTCAGGAACTACTGGTTCGAATTGAAAAATGCTTTTTGTGTTGGATAGTCGATTTATCGAGGAACGCTATAGGCTACTTTTAATTTTGATATTCTCACGGGATCGGGACTTACGCGGGTGAAACCGCGGAGAAAAGCTAGTCAGTAAATAAATAGAATTTTGTTAACATAAGTTCCATTTTATAATAATCAGAAAATAATTGGAACTAATGTTATTGCCCATCAGTCATCAATCCAATCTTAAAAGACGCTTTAAATTCGCTATCGCCGCGTTTATACCATGAGCCCAAAGCTCAAAATCGATGCGGTCAAGTCGGCAGCACGGATCGACTTAGCGATTCACAGTTTATATTTAGACGTTATTACTAAATTATATACCACGATAGAGTATTTCATTCATAACATAACACATAATCGACGAACGGCGATGACGGAGCTATGGTTTATTTTGCTTGAGGTATGTTTATAAGATTGTTTTGTTTATCAATTGAACTTTTGAAGATTCTCAAAGTTTCCTTCTGGGATAAAGTTTGTTGATTTTAATTTTATAAAGTTTTATCCTGTAAAAAACTGGAAAAGTAGCTAGGTGACGCATTTATAGATTTTATATTGGACTAGCTTTTGCACGCGACTTTGTCCGTGTAAGGTTAGATTATTCCAAAAAACCCATACTTTCTTATACTTATCTTTCTTCTTCTAATATTATAAAATTCTCGTGTCACAATGTTAGCTACCATACTCCTCCGAAACGGCTTGACCGATTTTTATGAAATTTTATATGCATATTCAGTAGGTCTGAGAATCGGCTACTATCTATTTTTTTTGTTTCCTTTAGTTTTTTTTATGGCTAAACAACGTTTGCCGGGACAGCTAGTATTATGTAAATTTTCACTTTGCATTTCCCGTACCCTGCAGTCTCCTCCCGCTGGTCATGACTTGCCTTGGACAGTGTGGAAGTCACTTAACAGATTAAGGACTCGAAGGAGGTTGGTCGCTGCAGGGTAAACCTGGGAAGATGGGGCATGATCGCTCCATGCCTGGTTCAGTGCGACAAAGCGAGCAAACTATGCTATACCTCATGACCTGCCCCTCAGCCGTAGCTGTACATTGGTTGACCTGATGTCAGCTAATAACAACGCCAAAGACCTGGCAGCACACTGGAGTGGGCGGATTTGATCCTACCTAATCAATTCTCTTTTAATTTCCGATACTATAATATAATACCGATACGAAAAAGTAAATTTTTGCCCGATCCTTACATAGGTTTGAGCTCTGCGGATATTATTATTGTTAACTGTTGTTGTATCTTTTTCAGGTGAACATTTTCCTACTTTTGATATAATTTAAAGACGAATATTCCACATGCATTCTAAGCTGATCCAAACTTAAATGTAAAAAAGGACGACATAGGTATATCTTTTATCTAACTTGAATAGGCTTATATGTGTATAAAAACATAAACAATAATCGGCGAACATACACAAAAAAACGCGACGAATTGAGAACCTCCTCCTTTTTTGAAGTCGGTTAAACAGGTTTTGTATTGGTTAGTGTAGATGAACTATCGATAGTTTTCATCTGTAAAAGCCTAAACTATCGATTGTCCTATCGATAGAGAGCACAAAACGAGGCAATACTATCGATAGTATTGTTTATTTTCGACTATCGATAGAATCGATACTATCGGTTTTTAAAGAACTATCGATTATTCAGCAATAGTCGACTTTCAACAGGAAACACTACTATTAGCAAATAAGTTGCAATTGTTATCTTTTTGACCGAAGTAACACATTATACCCATTTGATTACTTAATTTATCTTTTGTAATTAACTACAGAAGTAACTAACTACAGGATAGGGTTAGAAGAAAGGTAAATAAATACTAAATACAATATAGATAACTGTAAATACTATAATCAAATATATTAAACAAATAACAACATTGTAAATTAAGTTATATATTTACTATCTTACTTTTTTACGTAGTATTAAAAAAGGGAATGCACTTACAACATAGATTATCCCTTAATATATGCCGCATATTTAAAATGACATGTATTCTTTAAATAACAAATTTGTAAATTAAGTATTAGCTTACTTACTTTCGTAGGTAGTTTTAAAAAGGGAATGCACTTACAACATAGATTATCCCTAAATATATGCCGCATATTGAAAATTATGTATTCTTTAAAATCAATTTGTAAATTAAGTATTAGCTTACTTATTTTCGTAGGTAGTTTTAAAAAGGGTATGCCCTTACAACATTGATTATCTTTTAATATAATGCCGCATATTGAAAATGATGTATTCTTTGAATAACCACTTTGTAAATTAAGTATTAGCCTACTTACGTTTGTAGGTATTTTTAAAAAGGGAATGCACTTACTACACAGATTATCCTCTAATATATGCCGCATAAAGACCAATATAATGGATTCTCTATGTAACAAATTTCTGAATTAGGTAATATTCTTACTTATTTTTATAGTTAGGGTGCGTTCACATATAACGTCCGTTTTACAGGTCCGTTAAAACGTGTATGTTATTAGCGTATGTAGTTGTATGAGCGAGTTCACACATAATACAGTATTCCGGATCCAGTAGAAAATACCGATCCGACAAAATAAGCGACGGATCCGTTAAAAAGGATCCTTTAAAAACGTACGTATATGTGAACGCGCCCTTAGTTTTAAAAAGGGAATGCACTTCAACGCAATTACCCCCTTGCAGATGCCGCATATAGAACAAACGATGTATTATTAATTAAGAACATTGTAAATTAAGTTTTGTCTTACTTTCGTCGGTATTTTTAAAAATGGAATGTACTTAAAACAGATTTTCCCTAATATATGCCACATATAGAAAAACAGATGTACTATTTATGTAAAAACTTTGTAAATTAAGCATTGTCTTACTTACTTTTATAGGTTATTTAAGAAAAAGAATGCACTTAAAACACAAGATTACCCCCTAACCCGCGCGCAATTAGTCTCTATAGTATAAAGTCTTATTAAGCTTGCAATAATACTAATCCTTCTAACCGATAATGATCACATTATTCATCCTTTCATGTGGCCCTTAAGTACATATTTGTCATCTTAAGTACACCTTAAGAGTTGGCCGCCACGCTTACGCCTGCCTTGTTGAAGCTCAGAGTTAAAGGGGCACTTTGTCACTAGAGAGTGACAAAGTGCATTTTACTCAGCATACGCGATACATGGTCGAACTAGCGAATATGTCTCATGAGATACGATGCAATGTCACGTATCAGCTAGCCTAGCATGAAGACCAAAACACGATACGATAAAGCGATATAACAACATCAACTCTCAAAATATAATCGATAAAGCCGCCATGTTGAATTTTTATCGAAAATTGCGATTAAATATAAGATAAAAATTCAAAATGGCGGCTTTATCTATCATATTTTGAGAGTTGATGTAGTTATATCGCTTTATCGTATCGTGTTTTGATCTTCATGCTAGGCAGGCAGACTTGGTCGACACTGATACCACGATTGCAAGCGTTACTTTATATGCTAGCTGAAGCAAGATAAAGCATCGCTAGTAACAAGACAATCCAATATCGACCAAGTCTATGACCCATAGCCACAGTATAATAAAAGATTTTTAATCTTCTTTGATCTTTTGTTCTATATGCGGTATCTATTAGAAGATAATCTGTGACTTACAATAATACTTATCAGTAGTTTAAGATGGGTCGCAAACTTGCAGTGATATATATATAATATTCGAATAATTTCATAACAAACTTGGATGATTGTTAGATAGGTACCTCAAAATTTTCATAAATAATAATTATGTATTGTGTATGAAACTACAGATAAACATACATATAAGCAAATGATATGAGTTGCAAAAATGACCCTTATTTCAATGAAGTTTAGGCACAAATTTGTCAACTTTAAGGGTTAGATTTTAGAAACCATTTCTGTCACTCATACAAAGTAAAGCAGATCGATACCAAATAATACAACTACAGGGAAAATTCTTTAAGAAGATCCCTAGCACACTCGCATTAAAAATGTGAAACATTTTAATCAATCACAGTCATGTTATTTATAAAGTAAACTTTGGGAATTCAAAAACATTTACTTCAATAAATCACAATTTTAAAGCCCATACTTAGGGAATTCAAAATATTTCAAAAATTACCCTGGTGTGATTTGAACCGGCGACTCCCGCTTCACAGCCAACTAAGCTACGTGTATCACATCCTACCGGATTGAAATTAGCGAGAGTTTTACCACTTTTGATGTTCCCGAAAACAACACCTGGGTCCTGGAAGACAAGTATCACGTGTTTGGGTAACACATAAGGGACCCACACCCCACTCACTTTGTTGAAAAAAACCCAAACAAAAAGTTCAGGGGAGTTCACGGAACAATTTCAGCCTTTGCATGGGTACTTTTAGTACTTTTACAACATATTTTTTACTAAAAAAAAACTTTCGACTGTTGACATTTTCATAGGAATTATGTGACATGTGTGCTAGAGGTTTTCCTTAGCGATTATTATGATACAGATTTTGCTAGTCATTTTGGCGCGCAGTTCTATATGAGCATGTGGCTGCAAATATGCAGCTTTGATTTGTATGACAGTTACCACAAATCAAGTTAGTTTCAGATGCCTAAACAAATAGCAGACTTAGTTTGCTACACGATTTAAAAAAAATAATGATGTCTATGACCAAAAAAAAATCTACAAAGTTTGGATCAAGGTTACTACGGATCGGGTAAAATTATCCGTAGTTAGTGTGACTAAAGATAAAAATGGACGTGTCGCGGGACACTCGTTTGGAACGAAGCCCCATAACTTTTTTATATATTTTATGTTGGAGATTAGTTTCTTTTACGGTGTTTCGTTTCACGTTTTCTTAACGCGTTACATTTTTCATGGCTAGGTTCCCTGGCCAACCCGCGATAAGGTACATCGTTTCAATAAAATTAACCATAGTCACACTACAGTATGGCAATTTGTTGTGACTACAGATCGGTTCCAGCCTCCTTAGACAAGATTGCTTTCTATTTATCGATATCGCCAATAATTGACAGACATATTTTTCATTTTTTATATGAAGTTGACAAAAGCCAACAAAAAGTCAAGTGGTCAAAAAAATGGTAGATAGGTGTCATCTTATGCCAATTTCATATACAAAAAAATCTATCGATTGAGGAGGCAGACTGACCAGAACCACGCGCCAACATGAGTTAGAAGTATCTGTTAAACTACATTAGACCCAATACCCTCAACCAACTAACATATTAAGCTCTAGACTTATCCGCTTTAATGTACTTGTCCAAGTCAGCATCACTAGCAGGATCAACTTGAGACAGCTGCCTGAAGCTTTCGTCGTCAACGAAACATATCTCATGGCCGTCAGGGTCGGATAGGATTATCACTCGAACTGTTGCCTTTCCGGGCGTGTCCAAAGATATGAGAGGGGTTAAAATAGTTTCGTTGGCATCTTGGATCTTCTTGTCTATGATTGGTTGCTCGTCGAAGGGGCACGAGAAGGCGATGCGGCCGTATGCTTTGGCGCGGTTCACTGGTTCACCTGTAGTGGTAAAAGTAATAGGGTTAATTCTTATATGTATAAAAAGTACTGCCAACATATGTGATATTTAGATACTTATCTAAATATCACATAATATGTTGGCAGTACTTATGGAAGAATTAAATAAATAATAAATATTGCACGACATTCCACACTTCGCCATCTAGCCCCAAGCTGAGTTACGAGGCTTCGTTATGGGTGCTAGACAACGGATATACTTTTCTTTTGTAAATATATATGTACTTATAATACATAGAAACAACCAGACCACAGACAAATATCTAAGCATAAATACTTGTCTGAGGCGGAAATCGAACCCTCAACCCTGTGTTTGGCAGTCCGGCATGGTGACCATTGGGCCAACTGGGTCGTCATTGCGTTGGTTTTCCCTCTAGGAAACAATGCTGGTGGACAAGTAAGACAAGACAAGAATTACGCGCAAAAAGGACCCAGCTAAGGACATCCAGTTGCATAAAACAGCCCATATCTATACTAATATTATAAAGCTGAAGAGTTTGTTTGTTTGTTTGTTTGTTTGAACGCGCTAATCTCAGGAACTACTGGTTCGAATTGAAAAATTCTTTTTGTGTTGGATAGTCCATTTATCGAGGAAGGCTATAGGCTATTTTTTATCCCGATATTCCCACGGGATCGGGAGTTACGCGGGTGAAACGGCGGAGCGCAGCTAGTACAGTATATTAGTACAGGTACCTAAAATTATTATAATTATCTTTTATTTATTTTGTCTTTTTTTATGAATGAATCCCTATTTCCATCTCTAGTTAAGCCTTCGAATTACACCTTAGGGAGGCAGGGGAGCCTGAAAAACAGCGTTGTTCAGAACCAGAAATGGCACTGCTCAACAATAAAGCTGACGCCTCTCCTTTTATCTAATTACTCTTGTGTGATAGGAGGAGTAGGGCAATATTAATAATAAGGTTAATTTAGACAATAAAGTTTTTTTCATTTTCATTCATTAATTAATTTATTTCCTTTGGTCATGCATCTTAAGAACGGCTGGATGGATTTAGAAATATTTGTAGGATAACATTTGGAAAATAAAAACAAATATGGGATTTACGCGGGTGAAATCGCGGGGCGCAATTAGATTATTGCGTCTCAGAGGTCGTCAAACTAAAAATATATTTTGAATAATTTAACACACCGCCATCTAGCCATAAACTAAGCAAACTCTATTTGGCCGTCAGACACCAGTAAGTTTCACAATAGGTAAATAATTTACATTCATTGCATCATTTCATTATCAAATGACAGAAGAGAAGTCACGTCTATACTCCAGACAGTTATCTTATCAATATCAAACAATATCATTATTTAGAATATGTTTACCTGTTTGTTACTGTCGTTTTGATTTTAATATTATAACTAGCTGCGCCCAACAGTATCGCCCGCGTAAGTCTCCAGCTATTCACATACCGAGTTTCATCGCAAAGGATCCAGTTTTTGCGTGAAGGAGTAACAAATTACAAACATACACACAAACACAAAATGTTTCATATTTATAATATTAGTTGGAAGTAGGATGATATGTATGACTAGCTGCGCCCTGCGGAACCAGTAGTTCCTGAGATTAGCGCGTACAAACAAACAAACCTACAAACTCTTTAGCTTTATAATATTAAGTATAGATTAGAGTACGATAGATAGAGGATCCCCGCTTCCAAAACACAAGTTATACTTTATTTTTGATGTGACTCGCACGACTATATTATGCATGTATATTACATCGAAACCTTCCTCTTGAATCACTCTATCTATTAAAAAAAACCGCATCAAAATCCGTTGCGTAATTTTAAAAATTTAAGCATACTTAGGGATATAGGGACAGAGAAAGCGACTTTGTTTTATACTATGTAGTGATGATGTACACCAGCATTCACAAAAAAGTGTTACGTTATGCGTTACGTTACGTTATTGACAAGGTGCAAGGTAGGTGACGTTATAGCAACGTGTTGAAGGATACCAAATGGTAATGTTAACGATACAAAAGAGTTCTAATGACGTTATCACGGAAAATTATCGTCCGTAAACCAACTTTACAGACAACCATGTCGTTATTTTAGTAGTCACTTAATGTTATTCTATTCGAGACTAAGGTTCTAAAAATAAACTAGATAAATAAATAAATAATAAATATTTCAGGACATATTACACATCGCCATCCAGCCCCAAGCTAAGCAACTTAATGCTTGTGTTATGGGTGCCAGATAACGGATAAACTACTTATATACTTTTTTTTTTGTAAATATATACATATTATACATATAGGAAACACCCAGAACCAGAAACAAGAATTTATGGTCAGCATAAATACTTGTTCCCGGCGGGAATCGAACCCGCAACCTTCTGCGTCGCAGTCGGGTGTTCGCCCGACGCGCCACAGAGGTCGTCAAGATATTTATAATTTTTCAACAAATGCTACTTTACTTTACTTTTCTACTTTTTTTTACTTTGCAATAAAACAGAACAACGCATTTATATTATTGGGCATGGAATGTATAATGGCTGTTGATTTTCCAAATAAATAAATAAATAAGTAGATATACAAACATACCAATTTCAACAAGTTCAAGTTTAGCCTGATCTTCGCTGAAGCCAAGGAGGACAGACTTCGACGTCTGCTCGAAGATCTTCAGCGTGAGAAGACCATTCCAGTAGCTGATGGAGCGAGCCAGGTTCGAACTTGCTAGGGATACTTTCACAACTGGATCTGAAAGACATTGTAAAATAATGTTACTGGTTGAAATTTTATTTTCCAGAAAATTCTTAATGAGTATTACATCCATCTATTATAATACTAATACAAAATCATATCTTCCCGAGACTCAAATCTCTGTCTTCCCGTGACTCGTGTTTGTAGAATAAATAAGGAATATATTTGTATTGATTACCTATTTGATTCATCAAAGGCGTTAATGCGGAACCCTTTTTGTTTAAAATGAAGTGCAATTAAAATAAGACATATTTAAGACTCATGAGTGAGGGAACTTTGTTACAATGTACATAATAATTGCATCATGCATATACTCACTCGAAATTTATCTTAATACTTGAAACGTGCATGTTGCATACTTTTATTTATCATCTCAACAAAACAGAGGTCGCACCACGACTTGTTTACGCACACGATCAAACGTTACATATTGAGCATTTACTAATTGAATCGGCCAACACGCGAGGCGGAATATATAGTTTAAAACAATCAATTGAGGCAGGCGTTACTTTTCGGATCTCAATAACGATTACGGTAGTATACATTTTCTCAATAACTATTACGGTAGTAGTATTAATATTTAAGGGTGGCATCGTGTGTTTTGCACTAGGGTCTATATTTAGTTTTAAGTTTGGCACTAGGGTCTATATTTAGTTTTAAGTTAGTCACTAGGCTAACTTAAAACTAAATATTATCACTTCCTAATCTCTGTTTATGTATCCAAATGTTAATTTGTGTAGATAGATGGTTTAGTAGATAAATGTTTTATTCACAAATCTCCTACGCCTAAAACAGGATTCAAAGAAAAAGGACCTATTAGCAGAATTACTTATTTTTGAACTCGAAACACGCAATACAGGTCTTCAGGAAAAAAAAAACTGTTTTATGGTAAACTAGCGACCCGCTCCGGCTTCGCACGGCTATATTATGCATGTATTATACATATAAACCTTCCTCTTGAATCACTCTATCCATTAAAAAAAACCGCATCAAAATCCGTTGCGTAGTTTTAAAGATCTAAGCATACAAAGGGAAATAGGGACAGAGAAAGCGACTTTGTTTTATACTATGTAGTGATACATAATATGATACATTTGATCGAGTATATGCACTACTCGTGGTAGGGGTACAGGTAGCCAAACTTGTTCAAGTCTTATTGTTTATCTTATATCTGTATTTTAATAGAAAATCATAGATAAAAAGAGATGTGATAAACGTAATATTCAATGTGGTATTGCCGAGTCAGGCTACATTTTACCTACTTTCATCACTCTGTGATCACATGATTATCATTTATCTTTCTTAGGTACATCTTTATGATATGATATTGTCATATGGTTCAAAAGATAGGTCACAACTTACCTGTCTTGGGAGGCCAACTGTCTCGATATAGGCATTGAAACCTTTTAAATTAAAAATCTTCCTATTAAGAGACTTCAAAAAAAAGGAGATTTTCAATAAATTAAGATAAAATTCAGTATTGCAAGTTGCATATACTCTCTTTTAAGATAGACAGGATTTCAGATGATTACATATTTGTAATAGAACAAGTAGTCAAATACTATCTTCCCTTCACCACACCTCTTGCTCAGTTGTCAACGCATTGAATGTGCCTATATTCACACCGCTGTTTAATTTTGTGGCGTGAACGTCGTCTCATACAGCCAGCTCAATAGCTTTCTATTCTTTACTTACCTATCTATACTAATATTATAAAGAGAAAAGATTTTTTAAAATTGTAACAAATAGGCTCTAAAAACTTAGCTGTAGACTTTCCTTTAAAATAAATAAATAAAACTACTGGAAAGATTTTGATTAAACTTGGTATGAGGATACATTGATTCATTGGGTGGGGGTAACATAGGCTACTTTTTGAAACTACCATAAAAGTTATTGGTTGCAATGTTTACCTTTGTCGACTGGCTGTGGCTTGTCAATAATATAAAACTTGTAACCACCAGGTGCTTCTAAATATTTCTGTCCATTGTTTTCCTTGATAGGCCAGTTGTTAGATGCAGCCCTCTTGAGACTCTCACTGGACTGGACAGTGAGGCCAAGGAAGTCATTGCCTTGCTCGTAATTAGTGATACCATAGTTGTATGTGAGTTCCACCACAAAGTGTGTGTCTTCTGGTCCATAACCAATCATGGTTTTACTCCATCTGTTGGCATAGGGGCTGAAAAGGAAAAAAAGTCTGTTATTTCTCAACAGATTAAAATGAAGATGGATTCAAGGAACCATGATCGGTGCAACTCAATCAAAGTAGGGAACATATTAAAATAACTAGTAGTTATAACATGATTGAGGATCCATGGTTATAGAAGGATATTTATAACTGCATGAAAAATGGGTTTAAGAAGTAGTGTTAGTTTTATCAAGCATGTCTGCAGGCAGGCAAGTAGGTTTGAGCACCTATTTTGCATCTGGGTGGGAGTTTTTTCTCCTACTGCTCAAGCCATCCCAACTTCCCAAAAGCCAAAAGACCCTTAATGTTCTTTTTATCAAGCATATTAACTTGTCTTACATGTAGTGTAGTTTTAATGGTAATCTTACCCATTACAAGTTGCCTCACATCCTTCACTGAACTCTTCATGACGGAGTACCTGTCAAACAATATACTAAGTATTAAATTTGAGCATTATTATATAAAAATACTAGCACCACTACCTGCCGATACCATGGAAATATCGGGAAAAAAAGTATAATACCTATAACACTCCCAAATAATCAATGTATCCTCATAACAAGTTTCATCAAATTCCGTACAGGTGTTTCGGAGCCTATTCAATTGAAACAAACAATCAAATGTTAAGTCTTTATAATAATTTACTTAATATAGAACAGATATGTTTTGACTTGATGAGATGTTTCACGACTTTCAGGAACTTACTGTGGCTGCATCCCTAGTATGACGTACTTGTTTCTTTTTGTTGGAATCAGTCTAGTAATTAGTATTATATTTAGTATTAGCGATAGTGATACATGTGTATGTATGTGCCTTATTGTTATGCAATAAATGATTTATCTATCTATCTATCTAATTACGATAAAACTTGGTATGAAACCTGAGGACTAAGGGCGGCCACATACATCAGTTTTCCTGATTCGGAAACCGTATCATGAAAAATCCCGTACAACTACCACACACATTCGTTTTTTTCCGTTCGGAATACCTCGCATAGTCTTGGAGTAGCTTCACTGGAGTTCACACGTTTGGAAGAAACATGGATTTCAACGACGATTTCTTCCTTGCAATTGCATTTTTACTTTATCAGAAAAAGAAAAAGCGTCGTCATTACTGGGTACATCCACTAAACACACAAAGATTAACAGAGGGCCAGTATTATGTGAAAAGAGCTAAATTATGCTACAAAAAAAACTGTATAGAAAGTTATCGAATGTGTGTGACTTGCAATTACTTTTGTATGAATTTACTGCGTTCGGAGCCTCGGTTTCGGAAAACTGATCAGGAAATCGAATCAGGAAAACTGATGTATGTGGTCGCCCTAAAGCAGCCGACTTTATATCCCAGTATTCCCACAAGAACGAGACCTACGCGGGTGAAACCGCCGGGCGCTAATAATGGTTTTTGTAGAAACACGTAAAATTATATATTTGCAGACACTGCCTGATAATCTATACAAAATGAATTATTCATGAAGTAGGTACTTACCTATTAGACACGCAAATAATTAGTCTCGGTGACACCCAAAGGAGTGTACAATTGTACATACCTACTTCTAGGCAGTTAGTGCAACAAAACTGGTTAGAAGTATTATTCCAACAATGTGACCTTGACGTTTTCCTTAAAAAATCTAGGTCTAATCCATAAAAAAATAGTTTTATTATTCTTACCTTCATTCCCAAGATTTCTCTGTAGAATTTTGCAGTTTGGGTTCTATCTGCTACTTTGAATACAAAATGTAAAGCGCGGCCGGCAACCATTTTTGCTAGAACGTAGGTATTTTGGCTTATTTCAATAAACCTTTTGAAACTTTGAAGACACTTTACAGAGTTAGGAATAATTCAGGTGCAAAATAATTCATAAACTAAAAGAAAAATCGAAGAAAAACGTCTGCTTTCACTGAGTTGAGAAATAATCTATTTGAATCTGTCCTATCGCTGTTGCCCAAGAAATAAGTGTTGCCAACTTGTTGGACTTGAATAACAGAAACATTTACTTAATTATTAAATCTATGCAGAAAAATGGCAGAAAATAAACATTCTTTTGGAACGCGATGAAGATAGTATCTTCAAGATACACGTCGAAAGAGATTTTATTACATTATAAAAATTACAAGGAATAAGTAACATCGATAATCGATATCATTTCTTCCTTAGTTAAAACAAAAAAAAAACGTGTGGCATTCGGGGACTGCCGAGGTAAAGCTATTGCTATATCGAGAATAATTTCTTGTCTTAGTAAATGTTCTTATAAAATAATAAAATAAATATATATATATATATAAAAAAGAAAAAAAATAGTGGTCCGACATTTGTCGTCCGTCGTCCGTTAATAATCGTCCGTCATTTGTCGGGGGTCTTAGGTGTTTTCGTTACGGAATTTCTTGATTCTCCCCCCAAGGCCCGCGATAAAATCTATGCAATAGCTTAAAAAAAAACATTTTTCGTTCACATCCACTAAATCGTAAAAAATGCGGAAAAGTGCTAAGTTGGTAATACTGACAAAAGCAAATTTCGTTGACGTTGACGGAATTTGACAATGACTTTACCCGAACTTTTTGACAGCCGTTTATTTTGGCTTAAGACGATTTGCGATACAGCCAGCCAGTGATATTTATTGAAAATTTTATATAAAAAATAGGTTTCGTGCTAGCTTTGACCATTTATGCGTGCTAGTGACAGATCACTACCAGGTACTAGCTGTGAGCTCAGAAAAAGGAATTACTCCTTTTTCTGAGGTTGTGAGCCCTGTGAACACGTGATTCGCCCAAACAAAGGGCAATTGTTTTCAACGTCTAAGCAAACAGCTTTTCTTCTACAACCTTGGAAATTTGCAACCCCGTACGAACAACAGCGAATGTACGCTAGAGATGGGTGAAAAAAGTTCCATTCTTCCCCACCAGGGGAAGCATTCTACCCGCGTTGGTAACCGTGGTAACCATTCTACCCACGTTGGTAACGACTATTAAAGTACCTACACCAGAGAGCGAAGCAAGCGACTACAGCATTGCATCTGTGGGACTTCTTTTGTAAAATGGAGTTTAAGTGCAGACGGTTGAATTTAATAAATACAGCGGCTATTGGAAGACCACGGGCACCTCAAAACGAATTGTCATGCCACATAGCTAATGTGCCCGTGGCAGAGAAATGAGACCTTACATTATACTTTCTTTTTGCAATTTTGAATCTGAAAGTAGGCAATTATCGGCTACTATCAGGTCTTTATGGCTGAGTCCTACTTTAGTTTTATCTCAAGGTCCAGGATTCATCATCTATTATATACACTGACTCAAGTTACTATGTATGTTCCACTGGAGATGACATAGCGAAGAAAATGACGTTTCTTTTTTAGGATCAATCTAATAACTTAACAAAGATTACATTACAAATAATAAATCAGGGCATTTGACTTTAATATTATACTTATCTAAAACGTAGTGATTAATTATTGTCTTTGATTCTAAATAACACGCGCGCAAACTGCGCTACCTTAGGTGTACCTACTTAACTCTTTTCTTGGTGTTGTTATCTCCAGTGTAACATTGTATTTAAGTGGTATTATAAAACTTGACTCAGTGCTCAAGATCCGTAGCAATTAATCTCCTTACTTAATTTAAATTGTAGGTATTAAGGAATAATGGACAAATAAGGAAATCAGGATACTAAATTATACTTATCCCTAAAACATTTTAATCAAAATCCAATATTCAATCAATCACATAAAAACTACATATAATTTCATACAGAAATACGATTAAATATATTTTCTTCTTAGACACTAGAACTACATTCATTTAGTTTCGTGGCGGTATTTTTTTTTATATTTTTTTCCCATATTATGCATTAATTCTTTTATACTTAAATATCGTACATAACAATAATATTACCTATTATATAATCATCTATTTTGACCATGCTACGATGTAAATAGATCATAATGTAGATTTTATCAAGTATCCGATTTATTTATCAGGTATTCAGTTATATCAAGATATGATTGGGTTAAGATATTAGGAACCCTTAAGCAATAGAAATGTATCTAAAATAGCTCCATAAGATAAAACTGCATTTAATGCTGAACTGAAGATAATAAGGAGGTGGAAGTGCTAGGTACCTACTGTGGCGAAAAATTTGAAAAGTACATTTTCTTTAAAATTACCAAGTTACAAATACTTATAATTTTTCAGTTTTAGGTACGTCTTCATATAACTTTGAAAGTAACTTAAAATGTACGGGTTGCAAAAACCTTAAATGGAACTTTTAAGGAAAATATACCTCTTAACATTTCTCATAGGTAGAAACCATGTATGACAAAAAAAAAAACTTTACTGACTAGATAAATAATTTGCATTTCATGCAATGAATATGTATTTCAAAATACATATTATTTAAGGGTTAAAATTTTCATTAAAGTACATTAGGCCCGGCGCAGACGACGAACAGGATATGGGTTAGTCAAAGCAGTCCTTTGATTAGTTCTTTTAGACTATTTATAAATTAAATATTAGTCCAAGTAGTTCTACGAGCGCAGCCGTGCATAATTAAATGGCCCGAGACCATTTTGATGTGCTTTGGACCAGAATGATAATAAAAAAACAGCAGATGCCATACAAATTTCGTATCTCTCACTGAACAAATAGAAGCGCCGCTTTCTGCAGACTAGCTGGGAATCTGCAGAAAGCGGCCACTATTGGTCAGTCAGAGTTGGCAAGGCCGTTGTGCAATCCTGTCTTGTCCGTCGCCTGCGTCAGGCCTAAATATCTCGATAACTTTTTGAAGAAAACTTATTTGAACTTGTGTGACATGTATGATTTCAATTTTGGTCTTAGTTTTATGATGGGTGGTACTAAAGTGGTATTTACACTATACAAGTAGGTAAGTACATTATTTAGTTAAACTTGCGTAGCTACTCGAAGCATGGAAACTCGTCATTCGAGGGCCCTTATGACTCGTATAGTGAAAACCCAACTTCAATACATTTGACTGCCTTAAATTATGCACTTGTAAATATAAGTTAGGTATATCTCATACTTGATAACAATGTATTAATATTACATTTCTAATAAAATTAAAAAATAAACATTTAGTGCGTAAGCAACAAATACGTTTTTATCAGACACTAACAATTGACCAAGTCCTCATACTTTTACAAAGCAAAAAGCGTGGAAGCGAAATTATACGATCCAATATAGTTAGTTAGTTACCCTTAAGTACATAAGATATTTTCTAAATTGTTTATACAAAAATATCGAATACTTTCATAGTGCCTTTCATGTAGAGTAGTTTAAACTTAAAAATAAATGCTCTATATAGTTTGTACTCGTGAAAGTGGTAACGAAATAGCAACACAAATTACATTATGGCTGACTCTAGTTTGGTGAAGAAGTAATATTTTATACTTTGACATCGAATCTAACAAACACTTATTAGGTACCATATAAGCAATGCCCTCTAGGAGACAAGGAAAGCATGGATCAAGGATAACTATAAATACGGCCAGTAGATACCGTCTTAGTTTATTTTAAGCTTTTAAAACAAAAACTTATTCAGCTTGCGGCCATGGTAGCGATCAATTATGGCCTATAACTTGTTATACTCGTACCTATATATCCTAAATAATCATATAATATTCTAAACAAAACGTATCTTGTCTTTTTAAAGACTTTTCCTTTACTACCGCGGTAGGTAACGCATTAGTTTAAGCCAGGGGTCGACAACCTGCAGTTCGCGAGCCACATGCGGCTCTTTGGATGTGAAGCTGTGGCTCTAGTTCCATATGCAAATATTATATTTTTAAAGAAATACCGCGAGTTCAGGCACTATATTCGACGCATAGAATAGTCTTCCCGATTGCTACAGTGAGGTGTAAAGGCATTGGAGAGGCATTTGGAGTGCTGACTATCTTCAAAAAACCTTATTCACGCAAGTACTATTTATTGTTAGCAAAAAAATAGTGTCTTTTTAAAAACTTTGAAATTTTGTAAATTGTTATTTGTGTTTAAAAGATTTTTTTTTTTGAAAAAGGTTTAACCGAATTTTCTATGTGCTTCTAAAGAGTCATTGCTTAAATAGTAATACATACATAAATGATATTGTTAATACAAGTAAATAATGTTGTTAAAGCATGCTAGTTCAGTTTTTGGGTTTCTCCTTGTCGGTGGCCTCTTTATCTTTTTCCTTCTCCTTGTCTTTTTTCTCTTGCATCTGCTGTAAATGCGCGGGCAGAGCTTTCAAAATGGCGTGGACCTGTGAAAGATAAATATATAAAATATAACCATGTAAGAGATCAAAGACAATGTACGGTCGGCTGCATAAATGCAGACCCACCGTAGAGCTCCACAACGGCTGTTATAAGAATGTTTTGCAACACGAGCAAGATTCCAAACGCCTGCTTTAGGTGAAGTTTAAAGTCTTCTAACTCATCAATTAATCAAACACAAATTATTAGAATGCAAACATTCCAATAATAGTAGTTTTCGAACTCTACCGAGGGCAAGGGCGGATCCAGCTTTGGCGCCAGGGGGGGGTCACATAGTCGTGGTCAAGTCAAGAACTTATAATTTAATTTTGATAGCAATAGATACAAGTAAAAAGTAGGTATTTTATTAATGTACGTACGTACTGTCCTTAAAAATATTTATTCTTTATTGTACATTTGAAAAACTTAACACATTATAATAACTTGTACATACAGGGTGTCCGGTAATGAATGGCCAAGCGGGCACCTTCGGATAGAGGACACTGTGCTGGATCAGAAAAACGAAAGTTATGTTCTATGAAAGTCTCTCGGTTTCCGAGATATCCGCCATTTAAAAAAAAAAATATTTCACTCCGTTCTCTATGTTTTGTGATGCCAAAACTGCAAATGAAGGAATTATCCCAATCTGTTCTTTGGATAGTATTTCAGGATAAATGTGCTATTAAATGCAAACAATATTTTTATAACACATTGAAAGTTTTTTTTTAAGTAAGATTTAACTCAAACTTCATGGTTATTTAATTTTTTAACCTGAACTTTAAACTTTCCCGGTGTAAAAAAAATGTATGGTCACCCTAGTGCCAAATGAAAAAAAAACTTGCCTATTTCACTGAGATTCTGAAATGATATAATATGTGGTATTGCCAGCATTCAATACAAAATTAATTCCTATTAAAGTGAGCAAGAGCATGCTTTTTGTGAAGTAAAAGTAGTAAGTACCAAAATTTACTTTATTGTACTTAAAATAATTCAAGAAATTTTAGTTCTGAAATTCCCCGAATTCACTATGGAAAAAAAGGAAGAAAGACAGCTCTGGCCGACTTGAATAGGAATTAATTTTGTATTGAATGCTGGCAATACCACATATTATACCATTTCAGAATCTCAGTGAAATAGGCAACTTGTTTTTTTATTTGGCACTTCATGATTTTTTAATTTTTTAACCTGAACTTTAAGCTTTCCCGGTGTAAAAAAAAATGTATGGTCACCCTGGGCCTATATTCACTAAGGTTCAAGTCGTTGGGCGCGCGTGATTAGGGGCGGAGGGGGGGCAGTTTTTGTATGGAAATCTCGTCTTAATCACGCGCGCCCGACGACGACTTGAACCTTAGCGAATAAAGGCACTGGTACCAAATTTAAAAAAACGTTGTTTGAGATTCTAAAATGGTATAATACGACCGTGATATTGCCAGCATTTAACACCTAATGGTTCCAAATTAAAAATAATTTTTAATTTGGAACCAGGGTGACTATACATTTTTTTACACCGGGAAAAGTTAAAATTCAGGTTAAAAAATAAAAAAATCATTAAGTTAGAGTTCAATCTTAGTTTTAAAAAAAACTTTTAATGAGTCATAAAAATTATTGTTTTTATCCTGGAATATTATCCAAAAAAGAGATTTAAATAATTCCTTCATTTGCAACTTTGGCATCAAAAAACATAGAGAAAGAAGTGAATTTTATTTTAAATGGCGGATATCTCGGAAACCGGAAGACTTTTATGGAACATAACTTTCATTTTTCTGAACCGGCACAGTGTCCTCTATCCGTAGGTGCCCGATTATCCATTCATTACCGGACACGCTGTATATTGCCATCTCGTTGAAGTTAAGTCGTTCCGATACCGATTGAGGTTAGGTCTAGCTAGTCGTTATATGGCGCGGTAAAATTCATATTTTCGATGCGTTCGTTCCCAAACGTTGGCCATCATACAAAGTTATTATATTAAATTAATTAAATATTAAAGGTATGTAGTTACATAAAATCTGTATGGTGACAAAATATAAAATATATAAAATCATTACCAATGTTCAATTAGTGGTCCACCTAACTAAGCCCTGGACCCAGCTCAGGGGGGGGTCATGACCCCCATGACCCCCCCCCCTGGATCCGCCCTTGACCGAGGGCTGGAATTATGGAGGCGACTGTACCTCTGTTAGGGACATTTAGTCCGCTAAAATGGATTAGAAGTATGTCACATAAATTAAAAAAAAAACCACTTGAACGTGTCGCGGACACGACTTTGGAACAAAGTCTATTCACCTTCATTTTCTCTTTCTCTTACGATTTTTCGTTTCACGTTTTCGTAACACGTTACATTTTTGCCGAGGGGTCGCCAACCCGCAATAAGAAACTTCGTTCCGAAAGTTTGATCCTTGGTATGATTATGTATCTCTCGTATGCTTTGATTTGATACTTACAACAAAGCAAGTGCTGATAACTTAATTAAACAAAACTAGCTGTTTCACGATTTCACTATCGTAAGTTCTGATGGAATATTGAGATAAAAAGCATATTTGACTCCCTAGGTTCCAATATCCTCATACCAAGTTTGAAGCAAAAATGCAAAACATTACAGAAAATAAATCATATTACTTTGGCTGCATGTCCACAGGACCGGAGCGACGTTTCCACCAATAGCGCTCCGCAAAAACTCCATGTGCGGAGTTTTTATGCAATTCAATAGAATTGCAACCAATAGGTGGAAACCGGTTCTGTGGATAAGCAGCCTTATAGGTGTATGTGTGGTAAGTATACGTACCTCTTCAGCGACGGCCATAAGTACAAACTCGAACTGTTGTTTAGTGGCGACCGTGCGGGGACGCTGGTCACGGATGTGCTCGAGTGTTGCCGCTATATCGATCTCCTTAGCGCCCTTCGCCATTCGATTCAATACCATGTCGATCAAACAGTATGTACCTGAGCGGCCGGCTCCATCGCTACAGAAATACAACATTTTTACAGGCTGCAAAACTTATTTGACCTCTTTCAAACGCCTTTTTGCGCCATTTTCAGGTACCAACCGTGTCAGAAAAACATGTAGGTACTTACTACTGACTGAATTTCTAAAGTAACTTTTTTTCTCTAATCCCTAGTATCCCACTGCTTGGCAAAGGTCTCCCCTACGTATCTTCCTTCCTCCACTAGGACCGCGACCGATGAAAAGTGACTTAATCAATTTCAATTAATAGTTCAAATTTTTAGGATTCCATACCCAGGGGTAAAAATCGGGCTCCTTTTACTAACACTCCACTTTCTGTCTGTCTCTCACCAGGCTGTATCTCATGAACCGTGATAGCTAGACAGTTGAAATATTCACAGATAATGTATTTCTGTTACCGCTATCCCAACCAACCAACAGTCCGACTCGCACTAGGCTGTTTTTTTTTTTAAATAAATGACAACTGTACCTGCAATGGACCACAATAGGGCAAGATCTTCCTCTGTATGATTTATTCACTTTCCTGGAAAAAATTAAAATGACTGATTATTTCGGTTTCTATTACAATAAGTATGTAAAATTGAAGAACACATTCAGAACTCCACGTAAGGTTTTTCGCTGTAAAACGCATTTTATTTAATAATTCGTAAAAATGTGAAAGTTTCTGTGTTCGTTTTAGTTACTCAAGTTACTTAGTTTAAATAGGCCATTGCAGACAAAATTTGGGCAAATTTGAGCATATTGCACCGACTGAGGAGCAAGGCGAGTGTGGAGCCCCGTCGCAGTCCATGGTGCACCTAATCCAATGCCCACTGTTCTCTAATACCTGCACATTGGAGGACCTGGTAGCGGCCAACGCTGCTGCAGTTGCAGTGGCTAGCTACTAGGCAGGAAAAATTTGACTGGTCGAACGTCACTGACCACTGACTCGAAAAAAGAAGTTACTTCTTCATGCAAAACCTACTGAACCGATTGCGATAAAATGTAGGGTCTAAGATAACTCTGAAATTGCGGTATTTTACCAGGACACAGAATACTTCTTATCCCGAGGATAATCATAGAATATTCCCGTTGGCAGTAAAAGTCTCACCTCCTAAATTCAAGCAGAGCTTTTGTCGAGGATGGCACTCCGTTTTCAGACCAGGATAGGAAGTGGAACTGGGTGACGGTGCGGGTCTCGCCGGTGCGTTGGTTCTTTAGGTAGAAGCTGCGGACCAGGTAGTCGTCGCACCAGATGTGTTCACTTACTAGGTGCACCTTAAACAATATCATTTTTTGTTAGAAAAGACGAGAGTTCAATGTCAAATGTGCTTTACATACATTGGACGATATTTACGAAGCTAATGATAAGGACCCATGGACATAACTTTAATTGCTCCATTTCAAATATGTATCTTCAATAATATTTGTTAACATGAACTTTGTAAGCATAATCACAAAATAAGAAAAAACCCATGAGTTTCTTGTGCCTTTTTCTCATTGGTGGGCGTGGTTCCGATGTGTGCCACATCCTAAGAATCCTAACTTAATTTTTATGACGCTTCAAAGTGATGTAATGCACTGTATAACTTCTATTGAATATATTTGTTTAATTTTGAGTAAGAAAACTTTTAAGTAATTTTGAATGATGCTGCCGACGCTGTTGAACGTCTTACACGATAAGAATAACTTAATTATCCTCTACAGCTTTATCAGCAGAAATAAATAGACGAGTACGTATCTATAAAAAATCATTACAATGCTAAACAGTCTCCAAAAAATCCAGGATCAAAATCGATAATTTAACATAGGACTATGAAGAAGCAGATTTAAACTTGAAGGAACGATTAGTGTCACAATTTAGGATTTGAGGTCTTAGATCTTAGAACTTCTCATACCGAGGTATAATGCTTCTTTTAACTTCTTCAATAAACATCAGATCATACGCAAAACCGGTCTCCTAAACAACTTCATCATATCAGCCATAGGACGTCCCCTGCTGAACATAGGTCTCCCCCAAAGACATCGAAAGCGATTGGTCGCATGCTCTCAGCGTACAACGAATTCCCGCGACCTTAATTAAGTCGTCCGTCCATCTAGTCGGAGGCGCGCTGCGCTTTCCGGTGGTCTCCAATCTAGGACTTTTCGGCCCCAACGGCCACCAGTTCTATGAGCCACATGCCCCGTTGCCACTTCAGCTTACTAAACAACTTACTTCGTAGATATGATACAGATCGGATCCCTCTTCAGGCCAGTACCGATGACACAGCTGGTGTCCGTTCTCCGTTAGTCGCGTCAACATCACCATCACGACGCTGCCCTGTTCCCACACCATCTGCCAGAAGTCGGGGGCGGTGTTGGCGAGCGGGCCGGTGGCCGCGATGTAGGCCGGGTTTCGAGGGTCGTGATCCGTCTGTAATTAGGAAAACGGTAAACAAAATAATGTCAAAAACAAATCAGCTACAGCCTGCTAATCAATAAGTAGTAGAAGCCAACGGACACGGTCTCTTCAATTGCCGACATCTCTTCTGTAGGCCTACAGCAGCCTGAAAAGGCTGCTAGGTGCTAGCCTTCTGGGAGGACCTGGGTTGGTTAGAGTAACAAGTAGGATATTCCCACACGCACAATGGCCTAACTTAGGATGCTAAGTGCGGAAACTAGGTGCAAGGTTTCCCCAGCGTAAGTCCTGATCCCGTTAGAATGTCTTTGCTCAACGTCTAAAGGACGGTCGGTAGCATAATTCCGTTTTGGAGTTCTACAGTGGGTCTGCTACTGCGACCGTTCCTTACAGCCAGTTAACTGTTATGCACAAACAGATTTGTTGTGTTCATCCATTTCGAAGTTTTACTGCGTATGATCATAAAATCAAAGTTAGTCATACTTACAATAGTAGAAGCATTGATATAATCAGATCCGACGTGATTGGACAACGTGTTGAGCGTCACTCTCGAGTGGTCGTATGGAAGAACATCAGCGTAACGGTTTTTCCCAATGTTTTCTGGTTTCAGGGCCGCAGTAGTAGCACAAGGCTCGGCTTCATATGCGCAGAGTGCGCGCCATTCCTGCTCTAGACGATCTTTGTTGCGAAGGTGATCTTCCATGTATGCCTGGTTGTCAAAAAGGTCGAGTTTAGTCATATTTGATTACTAGCTGCGTCACGGTTTCACCCGCGTAAGTCCCGATGCCGTGGGAATATCGGGATAAAAAGTAGCCTATATTTTTAATTCGATCTAGCAGTTCCTGAGACTAGCGTGATCAAACAAACAACGGAAGCACTCAAAGATGAATAATTTTTTCCGTTTTTTCCACATTTCCCACTGATTCATTGCTCCTATTGGTCCTAGCGTGATGTTATATAGCCTAAAGCTTTCCTCGATAAATGGACTATCCAACACAAAAATATTTTTTCGATTCGAACCAGAAGTTTCTGAGATAAGCGCGTTCAAACAAACAAACAAGTATATATTTGTATAGTGCAAGTGAATTAATAAACATTTCTTACCAAAACCATGTGTCCAGTTGAGATATCCATGTTAGTCAATGCTGGTTCTTCGCTCCTAAATTATAAAGAGTAATTACAGTACAAACAGTTTCAATTTGTAGCCGATAAAGTAATAGTTGGACTATTGGTGCTTCTTAACGATTAATCTTGATCCCAATTTTATTTATAGCTAGCTGTTGCCCGTGACTTTTACACGTGGAAATTTTGTTTTATATACTAAAACCTTAAGATTTAAGATTTTATTTTAAAATAAAAATATAGGTCAGTAAGTACGGTCGGCTGCATAATTGCAGACCCACCGTAGAGCTCCAAAACGGCTGTGTTAAGAATTTTTTCAACACAAGCAAGATACTAGACACCTGCTTTAGTTGAAGTTTAAAGACTTCTAAGTGTATATTTTCTATTAGCAGATAGTTACCTATGTTAGAATTTATTTTACTTTATTTATTTTTTACGTAATAATTTTGTGTTTTGTTTTTATGGTGCAATAAAGTGTTTATCTATCTATCTATCTTCTAACTCATTAATTTATCAAAAAAAACATTCCAATAATGGTAATTTTCGAACTCTGCCGGGGGTTGCAATTATGCAGTACCTACTTAAATTGTAAAATTATAATGATCTATAGTTACCATGATGAAGTACTAGATCTGGTAGAAGGTGAATTGCCATCAGGATCTCGGGACAATGAGGTGATACGTTGGGACTGTTCCACTGGATGAGGAGATGCAGCCGCTGCCGTTTGCTGGCCTGACCATTTCCCGGACATACGGGCCCGGCATAACTCCTACAACATGCACACATTGCCAGAATAAAATGCCCAAGAAGTGTAAATACCACCGGACCGCCAAACACAGGGTTGCCGGTTCGATTCCCGCCTCAGACAAGTATTTATGCTTAGATATTTGGTAGACTTAGGTATAAATTTACAAAAGAAAAGTATATAAAGTAGTATATCCGTTGTCTAACACCCACACAAGTCTAGTTACTTAGCTTGGGGCTAGATGGCGATGTGTGGAATGTCCTACAATATTTATTATTTAATAAATTTATTGTGCAATTCATCATACCTGATAATCTCTAGTCGCTTCAGCATCAATTTCGGCAGCACCAGACAATCCTTGGATCTTCCTCTTAGAACTGAGATCTCGTTTCAGTAACACAGCAAAGATAACTGCCCCAACGATAAGGACTGATAAACTGCCTACTAAAGCCAGAAGCACCGGTAAATCTAAACCGAGGATAAGATTATCCGGTGAATCCATATGATGCTTTATTGGGTGTTTGCTCTGAAATGAAAATGGAAGAAAATATATCGTGTACAGTTACATTACCAATTAGCTCAACCCCACGTGACCCACAGCTTATTCGCATATCTGTAAAAATATAGTATTTACCTATTTTGTTATTTTTTATATTGTATTGTATATTGTTAAAAAAACAGAATCAGGTAACATTACTTTACAACCTTATAGATTTGCGAGTGACCTCTAGGTCACGTGTGGGGTTCAGCTAATTGGTAATGTGATTGTACATAGGTGGAAGTTGGGTTTTGTATGTGTGTTTAATCTTTACCCGATCTCCGACGCCGGTTGCAGAAACTTGGGCGCCAGTTTCTTGACGTAACGCATCCTTGATTGTATCTAAAATCAATGATAATTCGTTATAATAATATGATTTTAGTTAAACTTTTTTTTATGATTTTAGTAAAACTTAGGTAAGTACTTAAGTTTTTAGTTTTTTTTTTTGTTTTGAGGTAGGTACACACAGGGCGTTTGACTATCGCTTACGGGCGAAATTTGTAAGACGGGTGTTTAACCCCGTCTTCAGTTGAAACTTACCAACTCGTCCAGCAACATCGCTTGCACTATATCCTTTACTATTCTTTTCTACTTTAAATGTTACTTCATCAGGATCGACTCTAAAACATTTTAAAGCCAACATTAACCATTAAGGTTGAGCTTAGAAACCTTCCATATTTAAAGAGCTAATTATTTTTATTACCGAGGATTCGTAAACGTGTTTTTCTCTAAGCCAAGCATATTTTCTAGTCTTGATATTAAGGAGACCCCCTGTTTCCAGTCCGTTAGGAACCTGAGGTAAAGCCACAATAACTACAATCAATCAATAAATATATAAATACATATAATAAATTTGAAAGGTAGGTATAATTTTGGATTTTATTGTATCTAGCTAGCCCCAAACTGGGCAGCATTATAAGAACTTATAAGGAATTTACAAAGCATAGCATACCAGAGAAACATTCAGAGGAGAAACAATATTAAATACTTAGATATTATATTGCAGTTCATACAAACATCTCAGCGTCTGCAACTTTGCCAAAAGCTAACCGTATACGGAAGTTTACGGAACAAACTTTACCTGTTTTTGAATCGAACATACGCGTATGAAGGGTCATACTCGTACTCATTATGTCTTTGTTCATCGCTCTTGTCTGTTTGAGCTTGAGCTGAAAATTCACACTAACTGAGTCAAATGTTACTAAGGTTTACAAATTATATATGTATACGAACAACATCTATAATTGGACATGCAACAATATCAACGGAATTATTTCATTGTAAACTTATGTTCTTCACAGCTTAAAAGATTATACACCCGACAAAATAGCATTCTTATAATTTATACAAGTATTTTTTGGACACAAAAGCATAATTTAATCTAGAAAACATTCATGGACGACACAAATCATGTGATTAAAAAGATGAATTTTAAAATTCGATTGAAACAATATTAAAAATCCAAAATAATGATGATTGTAAAATAATCTGACGCAGCCCAAACATTTAAAATTGTATTTTAGCAAAAGGAGAACACTGAAGATTATGAATGTGTGAGAAATAGGTGACACATAGGCAGGTAATTTTGTCGGGTCATTTTGACCTCATGCTTTTTATAAGAATAAATAAAACTGTGCGTAAAAAGGAGGAGGGGAAACATTTAGTGCGGTGTACTAGACAAGAGTTGGAGGTGCTTCAAAAATTTCAAAAGAAAATGTACTTTTTAATTTCGACTCGAGCGTATTCCCTAAACGGGCAGCCGACAAATCGAGGGAACATCAATTTAACTAAAACAGCTTTGAAGCTGCCGTGACACTAACCTGTCACTGATCTATTGCGGTACAAAATCTTTAACTCTTTCGCGTCCAGGCGAGGCCCGGGCTTTTTAACATCGTCTCTTTCCCTACGCTTAAAGCCCCACTCACTATCAAGTAAATCTTGAATCTCTTCGGGATATAATTTGTAATTTTCACCTGAAAAATTATCGTCGGTATCTGTAACACCGTTTCGGTGTGAATCGTTTGCGGGCCGATCTTCTTCGAACCGAGCGAGGGGTCTATGTGAAATAAATAGCCAACAGAAAATAAAACACCAACTGAAAAACTTAGAAGAATGAATGTCGATGTTAGTTGGGTATTCAATACAATGAATGATACAATATTGTCTTACCTACAATGAAACAAAGCAGTGAAGCAAATAAATTGCCTTCTTACATCGAAGTTTAAGTATGTTTTTACATCATAGAGCTAATGGCTGTATCTAGAAACGCAAACGAGACACATACCCTCCAGTTCGTCTGGTTTAAGCGGTCCACCTTCAGCATACAACTGGCCCTGATCATTCTTAGATTCCCTCATTTTTTGCATGTAATCCATCATCAAGTATTCCATATTTGTCGAACCTTTTCCCGGACCATCTATCAAAAGCAAGCCATCATCAGCAGATCAAAAAATAATTTAAAGCCATTATGTCCAATGACGACTTACCTTTCTGTTGATATGGATAAATGTTCTCTCCACTTCCGGCATCCATCGGTATCTCTTGGCTTAAGTCGTCTTTGTAGATTCTAGATTCAGAGAAGGCGGCCGGGTTTTCGTATTCAAATGGAAAGTTCTTTTCTGCGAAACTGTGCACGTAGTTTTTCATGGCATTAGATCGTACTTCTTCGTCGAGCGGTGAAAACCTGTTACTGGTTAAATACTCAGCTGTGTAGGGTGGTGGTTTAGTCTTATGTTTTCTAAAATGAGCTCCAAGTCGTTCCTCATCAAAGACATTCGGCTCATTTTGACTCAGATCAGGACTGACTGACTTCTTGTATTTCTCATTAACTTGTAACACACTGGGTTCGATATCGTCGTCCGAAGCTTTAGCTTTCTCTTCCTGGATTCTTTCACGGAAACCTTCGAATGGTAATATTACTGGTGACTCTTCAGGGCCACTGAGAAGCATCAAGTCTCGTAATTTATCGCTTGGATTTTCGTCGTTAAATATGTCTTCATCGTTTATTCCATTTACTGGAAGAAAATTTCCGATTTAATATTCTAAAAACGAAGGTTTCTAATGATAGTGAAATCCTACTTTTATTTATTTATTACTGAAAATAGATTAGTGGAATAAATGCGAAAGTTTAAGAGGCGTGTTAAAGTTGCTTATTCATGCTAAAACGGCTAAACGGAATCAGATGAAATTTGCAATGGAGATGGCTGAATCCCTGGAATTACCTACATAACTAAATAACCAAGTTTTGTTCCGATATTTCCACGGGTTCAGGATTTATGCTAGTAAATCGCGGGGCGCAGTTAGTCTAAAATAAGACAAAGAAAATGTGTAGGTCACCTTTAGCCAAGTACGCAGCAGGATCTTCGTCGGGCGAAAACGGTGGATTATAAACTTCATTTGCAAAATCAGATTCGCCTGAGTTCGGTGTAAACCGTACAAAGGCTGTCTCAACTGGGTTTGGCTGAAACGTAAATCATAAAATCAATACGTTCTGTAATTAAATTGCGAAGAGTTGGTATTTTTCCGAAACTTACGTCTAAATTTTCATCGTCGTTATCTCCGGGTTCAGAAGTTAGTTTCGAATCAGTGAAATGATCACAAATCTTTGAGTTAACATCGTCTGGCTCTCTGAAAAAAGATTTTTAATTAACGTACCAGCCGGGTTTCCCTACATAAGCAATACATTGAATTCAACACGAAATCGATAACTTCGTCAGTTATTGGTTCACGCCCGCTCTACGCAGTAGGTTGGTTATTGAAATGCTTCATATTTTAAGCTTCACCGTTTGCCGTATTAGGTAACAGTGAAGCTTAAAATATAACAAGTATATAATGGTGGTTATAGAATTATAATGGCACTCACAAATGGAGCTTTATTGTATACAGCATGGCTTGAAGCACGCACTGGGTGTACGCATGTTCCCAGTGGTAACCTCTTGAAGCCAGGTCTTGCAGCTCGTTCTCAAACCACTGGAGCTGATCAGAGCTCATGTCATAACTGAAATTAGACATACACAGGTATTGACAAACGGACCGATGGATAATTGAGTTTTTAACCGACTTCAAAAAAGGAGGAGGTTCTCAATTCGTCTGTATGTTGTTGTTTTTTTTTTTTTTGTGTGTATGTTACGCGATCATTCGAAGACGGCTCAACCGATTGAGATGATTCTTTTTGTGTTCGAAAAGTGATACCTCAGGGGTGGTCCCATAAAAATTTGGTGAGGATCTGAGTAGAATCTTCGGAGTGATGAACAGAATTGCACCTCGAGAGTGCAGCAAATTGCTCAGTTTTCGATTTCCACCAGTAGATTTGGCCCATATACTAATAGTTACCGATAAATGGAATATCTGAAACCACCTTCTCATCAGAAAACTCTTCAATCAGTTACGATTACAGGTTACAATTTGAAGATTTTAGTCGAATTTAGTCGCCGGACTGGGTTTGAATGAATGTTGATAGAGAACCCTATCTTAAATGAAGTTCTGATGAACATCTTCGAAGTGATGAACAGAAATGCACCTCGAGAGTGCAGCAAATTGCTCATTTTTCGACTTCCATCAGTAGAATTGGCTCATAAACGAATAGTTACCGATAAATGGAATATCTGAAACCACCTTCTCATCAGAAAACTCTTCAATCGGTTACGATTACAGGTTACAATTTGAATAAAATATTCGCTTTTGCCTCACCGGACTGGGTTTAAATGAATTTTGATAGAAAACCCTATCCTAAATGAAGATCTGATGAGGATCTTCGGAGTGATGAACAGATCTGCACAGCGAGATTCAACAAAATGCTCAGTTTTCCATTTCCACTAATAGAAGTGGCCCATACACAAATAGGTTCCGATGAATGGGGCATCTGAAAACACCTTCTTATCACCAAACTCTTCAATGGGTTACGATTAGGTACAGGTTGCAATTTGAAGAAACAGTCGCTTTCGCCTCATGGAGTAGAATTTTCAGTGACAGTGGCACTAAAAATGGTAAAATAAAAAATAAATAAAAATTTAAAAAACCGACTTCAAAAAAACCTGAAAAGAAAAACTAACAAAACCTGAAAAAAAAACCAAAAAGTGAAAAATAATCCATTTCGGGTCACTAAGACAGCTGATAACTTAAACATAAGTACTTACTTGGAAGTCGGACTGGGTGACACCATGTTTTCTTTATACCTCTCAACATTCAATCTAACCCAGTCCGACTTCCAAGTAAGTACTTATGTTTAAGTTATCTGCTGTCTTAGTGACCCGAAATGGATTATTTTTCACTTTTTGGTTTTTTTTTTCAGGTTTTGTTAGTTTTTCTTTTCAGGTTTTTTTGAAGTCGGTTTTTTAAATTTTTATTTATTTTTTTCTTACATACAAAAGTCTCATTTCACAACCCTAGTTTAAACAAAGGCCGGATGGGCAAAAATTGCACACAACTTTTGAACTGAAGTATTTTCACTCAAGGAACATGTAACAGAACTGCATTAAAAACGGTTCATTCCTTTCGTTGCTACAACGGCATGAATGCGATTGCGACATAAGGACATAAGTTTTTTGCAATTTAAGGGATGAAACAGGTAGGTACGTATGCCCCGGAACAATAGGTAATATGTCATTGGTATGTATAATGTGATCCTCAGAAATTAGGAAATATCAAGTTCCGTCAAGCTACCTTACCGCGTAATTATATTATGATCGCAATTCATGTCGTAATTTTGACAGTAATTGTGTAAGGCGTGACTGGCGGGTCTTAAATTGGCCTCTAATATCTGTTATGGAGATTCTAAAGGAAATGACTAAGGTTGACTAAAGGACGTATTAGCACAGTAGGTACTATTTATTTATTTATTTACAGACGCCTTTATTTTGGGTGAAATCGAAAGAGTAGGAGAGAGAGGAAAGGTTTCGTATCATGTTGTAAGGAAGCCCCACTTTTGTTAGCGGCAACAAAATCACATAATTTGTGAAAATTTCAACGCTCTAGCTATCACGGTTTATAAGATACATCCTAGTGACAGAGAGACGGACGGACAGACAGACACGGAGTCTTAGTAATAGGCTCCCGTTTTTATCCTTTGTGTACGGAACCCTAAAAAGATAAAATAATCCGAGGAAACAAATAAAAAATAGTAAAACTGAACTTACCGGTACAGAGATCCCTCTTCTGGGACCTCATCATACACTGGAATGCATTTTCCGAATGCAAAATCTGTACATAAATAAACTAGTATTTTTAAATTTTCAGAGAAAAGTCTTAATTAAAAACTCTACCTAAAAAGCTTTAATATATCGTTTCCGTAAAGTCTAGAAAAATCTGACGAACGGACATCAGACATTGATTTTAAAGCTCGAATTAGGCTAGTCTCAAAAAAAATATTTAGATACTGAAAATATGAAAAAGACGTGCGAAGCCACACTAAGTAAGAAAAATACTTACCATCGTAACACCACTCCACTCCATCCACACAAAGCGTGGCACTGAATAGGCAACCTGAATAAAATAAAATGTACATATTGAAGCTTTTACTGAAACTCTTTGAAAGGTACCTAAATATCTTATTCTAAATCGTGAACATAATCTCTAGCAGACTCCAAAATTTACAGTCGGCCGATAATTTGGCATCAAAATAAATAGATAAAAAAAAAAAAAAAAAAAAATTTATTTTATTTTTATTATTTTATTGAAATTGTTAATCGTAATTCATCTTAGATAAATAACTTTATTTGTACAACACAGGGAGAAACAAAACACGACATACACAAAGTAAAGTAATAGCTAGAAAGTATAAGTTGCACAAATGGGCGGCTTACATTTGAAATATAGCTATACGCCCTTTTATTTTGATAAATATACTGCAGAGTGTTTACACGACATATTATTATTACATGGTTTTATTTGCCGTCATTCTGACCTACCTAACCTCAATCAACGCTGCGTACCTACTTATTATCTGCGGTGGAAAGCTCAAGGAGCAACTTCTATAGAAACAGACTCAGGCAATTGATTCCACCCTATCGGCCAACATAAAATTACTTAGTCTGCGGATTATCTTTAGCTATTGTAGTCTCACTATTGATCCATTTCACGGACGAAGAGAGCACGATAAAATTAAATATAGCATCTTCCTACGCCGGTACTATATTGAATTTATCTTTATATAATACCTGTTATTACCAGCTATGTGATACTGATACAAGGAAAAATGTTATGAATCAAATGAGGTGGGCAGAAGAAATGTTTCCACCAGCTAGGCACTATTACAACGATCTACGGCTATGTTTGAATGGTTTTTCGTAACTTAATAAGCCATAAAATAGGCAAATAAGTTTAGTGTAAATAAGTTTTCTTAAATCTGGAAATCGAAATTTAATCTGTGCATTTTGTTCTCTACGACTCCAGAAAATAATTTTCCAATTTCTAAAACCTTAATTAGGTTGGTTAAGTTTCGTTTATGAAATACCATCAAATTATAAGTGGAGTTCATTGGAATTTAGAACAGTTTTAGAGCCTAATTAGGGGTTTAATGAAGGAAAATTATGTTCTACAGCCGCAGACTACGAATTTTTTGAAAAATTGTTATGAAAAATATCCTTAAATGAAATTAAATTGTTATGAATTAATTAATATGAATTATTATGAAAAATATCCATCCTGTATTTGTCTGTGACTTTCTGTCAACATCATTAATTTTTTGTACAGGCATTGCATAGTGTTTGATGTGGACAGTTTTTTCGTGGTGAAATTGTTGTGAGAATGGAGAGTATTCTGTTCTGTTCAGTTCAACGAACATCACACAAGGAAAGTTCGTTTAACCAATAATTATTGCAGTACAGCGTAGTAATAGATAAAGTACCTACCTACCTACTTGCATTGCAGTTGGAATGCATGCGGTCTTATTAAATTCAAATCGGTATGTAGACAAGACAGTCTCGTCTACATTATGAATGCTTCGTAGCACACATCGTAGCTTTCATATTCATTCTTTAGATTATAAGGCGTTGTTATTAAATATACCACACCCTATCTTTTCTGTGACATATTTTATTTATGAGTGTTATTAGTTCTTTATTTCACAGGCAGTTACAGTATGAATAGGTATCTTCTAGAAAAGTGTGCTACATCTTAGGCCGCATCGTCACCTGCTATCTGGCGGGTGTGATAGTGGTCAAACGCGCACGCACCTATCATATGTAAAAAATACATAGGTACATATATAATTCATCAACTGCACCGCTAGATGGCGCCATATTAAAAATGTATGGAGAAACCGCCGGGCGGTCAGCTCTGCCAGCTGAGAGGTCAAAAACATAACCCTCCCTTTTGACTTCACTGTAGTCGGGTAAAAAAGTATACTTCAAAGCAAGGTGGGTTCAATGTCCATGTTCCATGTATTTACCATGTATCCCACAAGGTGCAAAAATTTTTAGCAACCCTCAGTGCTGCATGTCTAGGTTATATGGTACAGTAGCGTAGCGAGTGGGCAAAATTGATGGTCAGTCGGCAGTTAATTTTTCAAGAAATTATTTTCTACCCAATTGCACATATTGAATGTACCTCCCGCCCAATACAGGTGTATCCTTGGTTTTGAAATAATTATTTTTCGCTCAATTCTTTCATATTAACATTATTATTTTTATAACGTCAATAGGGCGGCAAATTATGACTCCGCCCCGGGCAACAATGACCCACGCTACGTCACTGATGGTATGATAGGGTGACTATTTGTTTCCACTTACCTATGTTACCATCGGCTCGCGAGGGCGCCAGCACACTGATTAGTGCCAGCGCCCATAAGGCCAAACGCATCGGCACGTGGAACATTACATCTGTTAACAATAAATGACTCTATTAAACTCAAACTTGTCTACAAAATACAGAAGTAAGGAAGGCAGATACCTCGTTTTACTTTCAGAGAATCATTATAGGGTATTTTGCTCATTGATATGAAAAAAATACCTTTGTTATTTTCGTAATTAAATTTGTTTTGTAAATATTTATTTCTATAGTTGTGCGGACTGCTATGGTCATTTCATTTCTTAAAACGGACCCTGAGTGAAACTAATTGGTGACCCCTGATTAAATGATCGATGCCCCTGATATAGGGTTCATAGATAAATTCATTTTTTTAAGAAAATAAAATTAACACCATTTATTTTATCTACGTAGTCTCTGTCGAGATTGTTTGAATTGTAATTTCTTATTTGATAATAATAATATTAAAAATAAAGCGTATCTCTCTATCTACCTAATAAAACTAGCTGCGCCTCTCAATTTCACCCCAGTAAATCCGGGATAAAAAGCAGCTTATCTCCTTCTCCAAAGTACTACCTATCTCTATACCAAAATACATCAAAATCAGTTTAGCGGTTAACAGATACGACAGAGATACTTTAGCATTTATCATAATTTGTCTGGATATTACACGTACCTAGAAATAATAGACTAATTTACCAAATAACTAAGAAATGTAAATCAATGAATGAATAGTAGTGAATGATCATTCATTCATTCAAGAAATGTGGTCAAATTAACTTCACTGCTGCCTCCTACGATTCTAGTGAAAGTAATCTCACTAAGAAACCAGAACCCCAAACTAGGGTAAGCATTTGTAGTAGGTAGGTATCTAAAACAAGACACCCTAACTACGGCCGGATGTGGACCATCCACCTACACCATCTCGTTTGTAGAAACATCAGAGAACTCATGAAACTGAACGACTTTCCTTAACGATAAAATAAAGATAAAATTTCTGTCAACCTAATCAAATTGGATTAAGTGGCTGCGGTAGAATATAAAGTTAATTTAAAACACCTGTACTGGAGTTTAAATTAGTTAGATATACACTTCTAGTGTCGTCGAGGGAATTTTCCCGTGTAAATGTAGGGATGAAGTAAAAACAGGTTTCTTGAATTAAGAAATAATCCTCTCCCTATAGAAGCTAGAGAATGATTTCTTGGTTTTAGTAAAAAATCTTAGATTGATAAGCAGTAGGTACCTACTTATTCTCAATTTTAAAGCAATATCCCATTATCACATCCATCCTTAGTAAACAACAAACTTACAATAAAGCTGACGCCTCTCCTTTTGTCTAATTACTGTTGTGTGATAGGAGGAGTAGGGCAATATTACTGATAAGGTTAATTTAGACAATAAAGTTTTTTTTTTTCATTTTTATTTCATTTAATTAAGAATACTGGTTATTATTTTCAAGAACATGAAATTATTCTCTAGCGTCTGTAGGGAGCGCATTTTTAATGTTATGCATTTTAATAGTAGTTTACCACACAAGGTATTTAAGCGAGCTATTACAGATCAAGTGCACCCGAGATATTTAGACGAATTATAGTTCGAGGGTGTAATAGCTACTTACAACCGAGGTAAGTATACTACTTTACATCATTCTTTCGAGGTAAATAAAAAAATCGGTTCCAAGTGCCGACCACTTACTCATCAGACGAAGTACTTGACATGATGAACTAACACTTTTAACTAGCTAACTAACTAACTTACGTATGTTCCTATTTTAAATTTTAATACAGTGAACAAACATTTAGTTCAAATGAAATTTTCATTTTTATTTGAAAATTTTCATTTTTTTTCAGTAAAAATAATATTATGAAAAAAAAAAGTTTGACCAAGGAGTTTTGCATAGCTTGAACTGAAATGAAATGCCGCCATTTTTATCCTTTTTTTTTTCAGTAAAAAGTTTCCGTCATTTTGTATCAAAAGAGATTGGTTAACCAAGGAGTTTGACATAGCTTGAATGGTAAAGTGAACTTTACAATTCAAGCATTCACCCTATGCTTGAATGGTAAAGTGATTTGAAAATGGAACGTTCTATCTAAACAATGCACTGTGTTGTAAATGCCAACTTACACAGCCTCTTACCACATGAGTAGAGATGACCAGAGACTAAGGTTGTTCGGAGCTGTCAAAATGAATACGTAATTGTGACATAATCATGTAGGGTTGGCACAGGTGGATTATATTAAATAAAAAAACTTTAGAGGTGTCAAGGGACACCCGGATAGAACGAAGTTCCTTTCGATTACTTAGTTAAGGAGTTGTAATAAATTAAAGTTTTTTGTTTTTTGAAGTGAAAACTTCTTATGGCGCGTTGGGCACTTTTGTGGATGAGCATTTTCAGCCGTTCTCGCAACAGATGAGATTTTACACAGATATACAGTTTTCACTTCTACCTGCACTCCCGGAGTGCGCTGTTTTTTATTTTTTTTTATACTTATCTACTTTTTTTTTGTAAATAATCGTCGCGACACCACACTGTTCAATGCGAAATAGAAAGACGTACGAAAATAACTGGCTTGCTTTCTATGCAAAAAGTGTTGTTACATCTTTTGGTCTTAATTTTTTCCGTCTCTTTTTTCGCTACGCGCGATAAGGAACTTCGTTCCAAAAAAAAATCAGTGTCTTTTATTATGGGCGTTTATTTTAACGCGGTAACAATGTAATCTGAATTGATGATTAATCTATAGGTACTAATATTATAAAGCTGAAGAGTTTGTTTGTTTGTTTGAACTCAGGAGCTACTGGTTCGAATTGAAAAAATATTTTTGTGTTGGTCAGTTCATTTTTCTAGAAGGCTACTTTATATTTTGATATTTCCACGGGATCGAGACTTACGCGAGTAAAACCGCGGGGTGCAGTTAGTAGGTAAATAAATGGATGATGAACATAATACCTAAATCAGAAATTTTTATGGCTTTCCGGGAAACTTTGATGTCACAGAGTCGAACGTTAAATAGATAAACGTTGACATACTAGAATTCATAAGTAGTATGTTATACATACATATAACTATGCTTTCCGTCGTGTCTAGTCACTATAACACAAGCTTAGTTGCTTAGACTGGAGCACTCACTCACTAAATCGTTTCCATTCTTCCTCCCTCCCTCTCTATAAAAGAAAATCTTCTATCCGTGGTCTGGTCACGATAGCACAAGCCTAGCTGCTTAGGTTGGGGCACTCACACTCAATTCCCACCCAGTAAAGGTACATATTTATAACTATTATATCCGTCGCGTCTAGTCACTATAACACAAGCCTAGTTGCTTAGACTGGAGCATACGCTCACTTACTCACTCAATCGTTCCCACCCTTCCTTCGAAAGAAAGAAAATTATTTAAGTCTTCTATTTCGTCACTCGTCACCATAACACAAGAATGGTCCACACTCACTCCGTCCCTACTTAAGATCAAATTAATAACACTATATTTTATTAAACAATATGAAACAAACATGCGACGCGTGATGTTTACCGCTCGCATGCGAGTGTGACAGCCCTGAACTTGGGCACTGGCCGAGCCAGTATAGACCGGTTTCTCTCCGTACGTGACGGGCCGCCAGTGCTCAGGCACACATGCGCGTTAAGCTTGTAGTAGTGGACTTATCACAGAGCCTTGTATGACACCTTAGTCTCTGGTCTTAGTTACTCATGTGCTCTTACCATACTAGTAAATCCTACTTACCGAGCAGTATGATGTAAAGGTTAAAAACACTGGCTGCATAAAATAAAAAATAACAAGTGTAAAAAGAGGTTATAGGTATTCACATAAAAAAGTTGACTAAAAACTGTCTGTCATCTGTCAGTATCATAGAATTTGAGTTCGTACCTCACGAAGCATTTCTCTGGTCAGTATATGCAAAAAAAACTGCTGAAAACAGTGAACAAAAAAAGGTTTTATACAATCAAATGCGTCCTTCAGCAGGCCGAAAGTTAGGTAGGGGCTTTAGGCATGTGGGCGGAAAAGGACTAAGTACCTACTTTCCGTGGTGATGATACGGGTTCAAACTGACGATGTCCCAGAAGGATATAGAGAACGTAAGTACTTTACTTGATTGTACACATGATTCAAAGTTCGTCGCCTTAAAAATGTGACACGTGTAGCTCTAAGCCAGGGGTTCCCAAACTTGTCTACTGCCCACTTTGAGAATAAATTATTTTTTATCGCCCCCATTTTTTCACCTACTCAAAAACCACTAAGTTTAACATAAAATTAAATTAATTATTGTAATTATTGTTATATTAGCGGAGATTAAACATTAATTCTAAACGAGACCTTTTACTATAACCCGCAAGAGTTAACTTGAAACCTGAAGGCCAATTCTCGTAAATAACAATGTTCAAATTACATTTCAATATCATTTCGATTGCATTTCGATCACAAATAATACCCTCAAAGTAGCTCAAAACACCCTCAAAGTTAGTTTTTTGTAAAAAAAAACTGACTTTGAAGGTATCTTTTGCAATCGAAATGCAATCGGGATGATATTGAAATGTAATTTAAACAATATTATATACGAGAATTGGTCTTCTGAGCGCAGCCGGTAGTACACAACGCACCCATTTTTTTTGGGTCTCTTACCGCCCTTTAGGTCTGCAACGCCCACAAGGGGGCGGTATCGCCCACTTTGGGAAAGGCTGCTCTAAGCCGATTTAAATTAACAAACAAACAGAGTAGATACTCAGCTTTAATGAATCCATAATGAATTCAGTGAGTTTGTAACCTAGAAACCCTAAATAACATCTAGTTAAAAATATCTCTCGCGTACCGTCTTTAAATACTTCGTCTCGTTGTGAAGTAGAAAATTTAAAGCTCAGGTAAATTGAGTTCAAGCGTCCCAGGAAGCTAAATCATTATTATATTGCATCGTAGATTACCTGAGGTACAATCAGGCAACAAAAGTGAAGGTCTACTGTAGAGTTTTTAAATTGATATTAATATTTAATATCATCCTGTTCAGGGCGCACGTGATATTTTCGTAAGAAAACTCCATTGGTGCACGGCCGGCGAGGATTCGAACCCACGACCTTCGGAATGAAAGCCGCAGTTAAATTCATAATACTTTAGTTATTAATGTTATTATTTAAGCAATTTTAGATTAGAGTTCTTCAACTCAAGCAGGACTTAAAGCCCTGCTTAAGCTTGAAAACATTATAAGGATAGCAATTTTAGAACTCTACGGTGGGTCTCCACTTTTGTTGTCGACTGTAGGTACCTTCCTAGATATTATACTACGACCAAGTAAAATGGAAGTTATTTATTTTAACGAGCTTAAGTTTGTTTGTAATATAAGTTTTGTCAACGAATTCATAAACTGACTCTACAGTTAGGTTGAGAAATATGCCATAGTATTTTATTTCAATATTAATTTTTACCCAACGGAATAGATTTATGAATGTTTCTCCTTACGCTTTGTGACAGTAGCGAAACGGCCTAGCCCCATATTTTGACTACTAGCTGCGCCCCGCGGTTTCACGCGCATAGGTTCCGATCCCGTGGAAATATCAAAATAAAAAGTAGCGTATAGCCTTCCTCGATAAAAGGACTATCCAACAAAAAAATAATTTTTCAATTCGAACCAGTAGTTCCTGAGATCAGCGCGTTTAAACAAACAACGGAAACCATCAAAGATTAATAATTTTCCCCGTTTTTTCCACATTTCCCACTGATTCTTCGCTCCTATTGGTCGCAGCATGATGTTATATAGCCTAAAGCCTTCCTCGATAAATGGACTATCCAACACAAAAATAATTTTTCAATCGAACCAGTAGTTCCTGAGATTAGCGCGTTCAAACAAACAAACAAACAAACAAACAAACTCTTCAGCTTTATAATATTATAGTATAGATATATAGTATAGATTAAGTACTCGTATATAGTTTGTGAAGTTAGGGTTTGTAGAGTTAGGAGCTTGTCCCTACATGATATGATGACTATTTGACAGTGCAAGCCATATCGACTCGTCTAGGCAACATTTTACACGAAAATGTTTTTGGGTGGGTAATTTCAATGGAATAGAATTATCCAAGATTAGTTTCGATAAATTACTATCTTAACTTATCTTGTATATCGAGAACTAACAAATAGCCAGCAACACTTCGACCCATTGGAATCTTTTGTGTTTACCCCTACCTTAATGTTTCTTACTCTTTGAAGAAGTGGTCGATTAACGCGGTGATCCCACTAAGAGGAAGAAACCTATATGCCTCCGGTTTGGGATACGCATTCCCAAGGAGGCTCAAGCGCTTCGCTGCTAAGACGTCGCATTCACACAGTATGTGCTCCATAGTTTCCCTGATATCACCGCAGGCTCTGCAGTCATTATTTGAGCCCTTGACTGATTTCCCACTCTTGTGAGTTTTTCTTAACAGCGTTATCCTTTATGGCCTTTATGATTGTGCATGCTGACAGACCCATACATGGTTCAGATCCAAGCATAGCACTTGCCGATCCTGTCCTTGCTAGCGCTCATCAGCTTTCTCATTTCCCGTTATTCCTAAATGGCCTGGAACCCAGAGTAGTCGTATAAATTACTAGCTCTAGAGCTTTCATTATCTCGTTTAAAATTACAGTCTAATCGATAGGTACCTATTAGCGTAACCTACATACATCAGTATTTACCTACACTCTTATTGTTATTAAAAACCTACCAACTTCAGACTATATAGTACTAGCAACATGTTATTGTTGTCTAGATCTGCGTAGGTAATCATTACTTTAATTACCTACCATACTATGTAGGTTCCAGTAATTGTGGTGTAAGCTAAAAACATTAAACCGGGCTCACGGCTCAATCGATGTAGAAATTGATTTCAGAGAAAATGTACGCAGCATTAAAAATTAATTTGCTTTTAAGTAAGGAACCAATTGCTTCATTCCGCTAAGTAAACAATATGGCCGTCTAAATAAACCTTCTTGATAAAACAACCTCGACCCACACGTAGTCTAAAGTTATAAATCTACAAAGAGGGACAAGACGTCTTAATTTATCGTACTGAAACTGAAGAAATCTCGAAAGCTTAGCAACAAACAAAAACCTAAACTAATAACTTATGTAAGTAGATACTACTTCTTTTGTTCGCAAATTCTATTGTCGCGTAAGATTATATGATATACGTACCTACCTACATAACGTTTCGTACGTTTCTATAGATAACTAATGTTTTATTCAGTTCATAATCAACCTGTCAGTCAAGTAAAATGAATTCTGAAGCCTGAATTTCGCAGTAGGTACGAACTACGAATCAGCAAGTGCTTGGAAAATGTATGAACCGTAAAAAGATGTTATCATATCTTAAATTAGAACGAAGCAAGTCAAATTACCTAAAAGTTTGTAAATATTTGAGTCTCTTGCTTACTTCTCAAGATGAGGTGGGAAGAAATGTAATTTTGTTTTAAAAATTAGTTTGTTTTTGGCTCCCTTCTTTTATCAAGGATGCAGAAAGATATAAAATTCTTAATTGTATGATTCAAGTAAGATGGATGAAATGAGACCTTTGCCTGAACTAAATAGGTAAGTAGCTGAAAGCTTCCGTGATAACCTGAAAAGAATGGGTGTGGGATGCACCTCAACAAGTAGCTATAAAAAGTAGCCAGCGACGTTTGCGGACAAGTGACGTCATGCACTTTTTGTTGTTAAAAACTTGATTTTAAATGCCAAATAAGATTTTTTTTGGTTTTAGGGGCATTATCGCATCGCGCCAAAATATTATTTTTGTATTTGAATAAAAGTCGACTTCTCTACTATAGACATTAAAAAACCAAACAATTAATTAATACCGACGCACTCATACTCATATTTCATAACAAAGATGACATTTAAAAGGCAATTTATTAATTAAAATGTACTTATAAACTGTTTGTTTATGTTAGTATTGGCCTACTTTTACTTATTCAATTTATTATAACAAGTACCTAACTACCATTATATAATCTCAGTACACAAGCTCAAAAGTACTAAATATAGAAGAAAATAAATAAGCTTTTTAAAGTTCTAAAACGCTTGAACTCTTCAAAAATTGCATCTTGTGTCTCAATGAAATAGACAATTTTTTAAAGGCACTTAAATTTTTTTTACATCGCGATAGGTCAAAATTCAGGTAAATAAATATAAAAATATTAAGTTTGAGTTCAGTCTTAGATTAAAAAAAAAAACGTTGCTTGTGTCGTAAAAATAATAGTTTGCATTCGATAGACATTCATCCTGGAATACTATGCAAAAACGGATTGGAATAATTCCTTCATTTGAAGTCTTGGCAGCAAAAAGCATGGAGAAGGAAGATGAATCTTTAAAATTTGGAAAATGTCTGATATATCTCAGAAGCCGAGAGACTTTCATAGAGCATAACTTTGATTTTTCTGAACCGGCACAGTGTCCTCTACCCGTAGGTACCCGTTTCTCCATTCATTAAGGAACGCCCTGGTAAACCTACTTTGTCGATTTATGTTTTTAAAGACCCAACCTTACTTTTATTGATAAAAGTAATTGGGTTAGTTTATTTGGCACAATTGATCTTTGTTCTCGATTGAAAACGGTAACACAACCCCCCTCTGACTTTTTGCTTAAAGTTACACTTAAACCAAACAAATGTCATACTTTTATTAGAAAAAACGAAGGTTTAGCCTTTTTATGTCTTAAAGAACTTCAACCACACACATAAGTACTATTTTTATGTCACGGTCATATAGGCGGAGACTCAGAATAAGTAAGCACTGTGGCATCAAGGTAAAAAAACTGCTACCTAGTACACCTAGATAAGCAAATGCACTTACGAGTTGGCTACCATTTAAATTCTCAAAGAATACGACTAAGTCAGGTATAGGTAGCGAGGGATCTATTTATATAACCTGACTAGCTTTTAGATTGGACCAAGGAATCACGTTGTCCCATACAAACTTTGGCCCCCTTTTTCACACCCTAAGCGGTAGAATTCCAGAAAATCCCTTCTTATCGGATGGCTACGTCGTACAAAGAACACATCTTCCAAGTTTAAGGTATTTACGATCAGCGGTTTAGGCTGGTGCGTTGATCCGTCAGTCAGTCAGGACAAAGCATTTTATATGTATAGATTTCAGTCGGCTTACTTGTACGGATTTAGCCGTAAGAAAACTTCAAATTTTTCCGTATTTTTCATAATTAAATAATTAGTTTATTGTTATGTGTGTTTGTCGAAAGTTTTAAATCTGTGGATTATGAGGTGCAGCATATTAAAGGCTTTATTTATACCTTTACACAAATTTCACTCCTCGTTACTGGTAGGTATATAATTCAGCCACAGTAGCTATGTGAAAAGAAAATGCGTAGAACAAAGCTCAAACAACCAAGGCCTCTAAGCTCCCAAAGGTTTTCATAGTCTAGCTAAATTACAAAATGAACGTTTCATTTCCAAGTAACATAAAACTATTTTCCTTAACAGGACGAGTGAGTGGGCGTATCTTTTCAACTTAATGTTAGGTACCTACTCGCATTTTATTCAAGAGTGTAATTTCTATGCCTAGCTGGTAAATTAATAATATATCCTTTGGAAGAAAACGTTTTCATCTTAGTGGTGCTCAGTAATTGTAGGTACAACGATGAGGCTAAAATGTTGAATATTTTTCAGTCTTCTATTTATAAAAAACTATTTCGAAGTTATTAGTATTAGCCTTTGATTAAAGTAAAATAGCGGGTATTAGCTTCAGATGACCAAAGGGCTGGCTGCCACTTTGGCCAACGGATCGGCACTGCCACCCAAAAGGCAATGCAGTCATCCTTTTGGGCACCCTTCCTGGGAAATCTGTTTAGATTTTAAATATATTGTCTTTATACTAAGATACTCTATTTATATGAGGTTTTTTAAAATAAATTACATAAATAAACAAGTCTTCTATTTATTTATTACCTGCATAATATAATAAAATGAAAATGAAAAGTCTTCCCATGGTGAGGCATCCATGGGAAGACTTTTTCTTATCGTGCCAATGGCCGTGTTTTTCTTATCCTTCTATGTTCGTTGGATATTATGTCAAGTTGGTTCTGAGAAGAACTGTTCTGTGGGAAGACTTTAAAGGCTAGAAGCAACATTCATGCCTAACAAACGGGATAGCGGTGAAATGGAAACAATTCGATCACACTCGAATCTACCCTATTCTTTACCTGTCTATTTTTAAACCACTGCGGGGCGTATTGTTCAAAAAAAGTTTTCCTTTTCACGAAAACGCCCGATCTCCTTTCAAGTAAAGGTTTTACTTTGGCAGCGATAAAAATATCTTAAATCAGCCTTGGAATACCTACTAAAATAATATTGGAATAGGGAACATAACAAACAACCTTCGAGTTTCGTTCCGAGCAAGTTCCGATAGAATCGGAAATAGATTTCCGATCTCACTCTTGCTACATTTGGATTTGTGGTGCCTATTGGACGATTTTAATAAAAGGGTTGGCCATTTCGCTCAGTGTATATCCAAGTTAAAGCAGGGTGGTTAATTTAATATCTACATTTTAATTTGGCTTGTATTGCGATCCCTAATTAGGCAAACAGTGAGGAAACTAAAACCTGTAATTAACAAGGGCCACTAAAAGGTTTTTAAAAACCTTGATGTTAGCGACAAAACAACAAGAAAATAAATAGTTTTTCAGATTGACAATAAAGTAGGTAGGTACCTATTTGCCTCGTGTACTTTTCCCTGTTTTTTTTTTTTTTTTTTCATTCATTCATATTCATTTATTTCATAAAACATGGGTTAACAATGATGGTTCACAGTGGTAGAAAATACGTAGGTACAGCCATGATTCGCCTTATCGGCATATGAAATTTTATTGGTACATTTAAATTATTATTTTATAATTTAGGTCAATACTAGGTTGCGAAATATCCTAAAAGCTATAAAGGTTATACATAATAAAAATAAAAAAATTACCTAATTATGTGAAACTGGCTCACAAAATTGAATGTCAAAATATTAATAGTGTCAAGTACCTAATTACAAAAATAAGAATTACACAAATGTCAAAAAAATGGCTCATAGAATTTAAATGTCAAATTATTATTAATTATGTCCAGTCATTTTTAAATATATATTATCCACATGTCAAAGTAGCTAACGTATTATCACATGAGTAAAGAATACAACCAGAGACTAATGTGTCATACAAAGCTCTCTGACAAGTCCACTACTACAAGCTTGACGCGCGTGTGTGCGTGAGCACTGGCGGCACGTCACGTACGGAGAGAAACCGGTCTATACTGGCTCGGCCAGTGCCCAAGTTCAGGGCTGTCACACTCGCATGCGAGCGGTAAACATCACGCGTCGCATGTTTGTTTCATATTGTTTAATAAAATATAGTGTTATTAATTTGATCTTAACTAGGGAGGGAGTGAGTGTGGACCATTCTTGTGTTATGGTGACGAGTGACGAAATAGAAGACTTCAATAATTTTCTTTCTTTCGAAGGAAGGGTGGGAACGATTGAGATAGTGACTAGACGCGACGGATATAAGACGCGACGGATATAATAGTTATAAATATGTACCTTTACTGGGTGGGAATTGAGTGCGTGAGTGCCCCAACCTAAGCAACTAGGCTTGTGTTATAGTGACTAGACACGACGGAAAGCATAGTTATATGTATGTATAACAAACTACTTGTGAATTCTAGTATGTCAACGTTTATCTATTTAACGTTCGATTCTGTGTCATCAAAGTTTCCCGGAAAGCCATAAAAATGATTATTATTCTGATTTAGGTATTAAGTTCATCATTCATTTATTTACCTACTAGCTGCACCCCGCGGTTTTACTCGCGTAAGTCTCGATCCCGTGGAAATATCAAAATAAAAAGTAGCCTTCTAGAAAAATGGACTGACCAACACAAAAATATTTTTTCAATTCGAACCAGTAGTTCCTGAGTTCAAACAAACAAACAAACTCTTCAGCTTTATAATATTAGTATAGATTAATCATCAAAATTCAGATTACATTGTTACCGCGTTAAAATAAACGCCCATAATAAAATACACTGAAACACATTTTTTTTGGAACGAAGTTCCTTACCGCTCGTTGCGAAAAAAGAGACTGAGAAAATTAAGACCAAAAGATGTAACGACACTTTTTGCATAGAAAGCAAGCCAGTTATTTTCGTTTCGTCTTTTTATTTCGCATTGAACAGTGTGGTGTCGCGACGATTATTTACAAAAAGAAAGTATATAAAAAAAAATTATAAAACAAAAAACTTTATTTTATTACAACTCCTTAACTAATTAATCGAAAGGAACCTCGTTATATCCGGGTGTCCATTGACACCTCTCAAGTTTTTTTTATTTAATATAATCCACCTGTGCCAACCCTACATGATTATGTCACAATTACGTATTCATTTTGACAGCTCCGAACAACCTTAGCCTCTGGTCATCTCTACTCATGTGGTATTATTACAATTTTCTATCATTTAAAAAGTCCCTTAAGTCATAGTACGCCTTTTTAGCAAGAAAGCCATTGAGTGCAGCTTTAAACCTTTTAGTATCATTGAAAGATCTAAAAACTAAACTCTTCATAGATTTAAAATACTTAACAGTACATCAAGCCTCTCTGTAAGGTCTTTTTGTATCAAGATCTTTAGCAAAATTTTGATTCCAAAGTCAAAGTCCATTGTGTAATTGATTCTGGTATTTTATTAAAGATGATAGGTGCCATGCAGTTTACACTCATTCTCTTAAGAAGACCTTTACACTTATTGGTTGTACGAAATATTTAGTTTTTGAGGTGGCAGGTGGCCTTTACTACTCGCAGGTACCGTATTCCGAAAAACTTCATCAAAATTTATATATTCCTGATTTTTACACACTTGGTTAAGGTGTTATGTACCAAAGTAGCAACTAGATATATTAGAGAGGCTATTTATTTGTTAAGGTATGCAGCACATAAATAGCCTGTCTAACATCGATCGTTATTCTAATCACATTACAACACTAAGCAATAACCTACCTTTCAGCTACGATAATGTATTAGCTATAGCCTGGAGTAGGTAGATATATCTAGTTATGTACAGTTCCACTGACGTCGGTGTTCGCTCCTGCCCTTTGGATGCCTCCCACGCAAACCGACTAACCAATACCGATTTTATATCTAAAACACTCGAATTTTCGATACCAACGTATTCTAATTATAAACTTACACGTGAATTATATTTTTTTTTAATTCTACGATAAAACGAGGAAAATATATCATTTTTCTTAAGTACAACAGTCTGAAACGCATATGTACTATTCGAGGCACCATTGAATTTTATTCTAGAATATTTCTGAAGAAAATCTGATGTTTGTAAAATGGATTAATAAGTTATTAAGAGAGTGGTAGAGTAAAAGTATGTAGAGTTTATAAACAAACATATTATCTCAGTTAATGAATTGTTATGAAGTCGCGTAACAGGTATCACGAACATTTTCAGCAATGGCGACCGATGCGGGTTCCAAACTTAGCCGAAGGATATCGAATAGTTAAAACAGTGTTTACTTACAGTTTAGATGAGCAGATAGGACTCGAACATGAAGGGTACAGTGTGGATGCACTGGTTTCTTAACAGAAACCTCTGAGCGGTCGACGTGAGGCGTCCGCTGCCAGCTGTGCCCGGAGTCGGGCCTGCGCACTCCGCTCTATCGATCCTGCGCCCATCCATTCACGGGCCTCCACTTCACCGCCTACATACAAACCAACACACTTCTATACTAATATACACAGATCATCAGATAACGCGATATTGCTAGACAAAGCCTCTCTTCGACCACTTCACTTGGACACCAATTAACTTTCATATGTACCACTGGGTACTTATACGATAAACGATTTCAAACACATGATGCGATTTGATACCTATTGCCAAACTTTCGGGGCATTCATTAAAAGTTAGTTGATTGTTTTATGAAGCTTAAATAACAACTGTTCGAAAAGTTGTGTTTAATGGGAATGCTGTAATTGTTTTAGAGTTGGTAGGTATTGTCACCCACGCGTTAGTTATCAAAGGAGGTAGAGGCGTGCATGCTAATGGCGTTGATAACCCGCCGAGCGGCGCGCCGTCCCTGTTGGTGACAACTCGGTAATTACAACGGTACCTCATCGACGACAGCATATTATGTCTATTGTCTTTGTAAAGTTAGCGATTTTAATAACTAGATCAAAGTATCTATCTAATAATAAGCAATAATAAGAAAACGTTGCCTGGAAGAGATCCTTTTAGCGATAAAGCCGCCCATTGTGCCATATTGTTTAGTTTACATTGATTTTTTAGCTGGAATTTATGTTAGAATTAAGGTTTAGATAGATAGATAAACACTTTATTGTACCATAAAAACAAAACACAAAATTAATTCTAACAAAGTACTTACATGATATTAAAACAAAAAAATAATGTGGTACAATAAAGAATTTACCTATTGCTATTGGAAACTGATTTTGGTGAAACTTTCAGAAAGTCATTAATTATTATGTTGGTAAGTACCTACATAAGGTAATTAATCGTTTCTAATATATAGGTAGGTGCCTACATACATACTATACATATTATAACGTTTCTGTAAAAATAAACAAATTAGATTTGGTACTAAAATTATTTCAGCCATACTTACAAGAATCGATAAGTATTCAATACTCTTCCAGAAAATTGTCCGTGATTTGGTAGAGTTGATAAGTTAGAAGATAAGAGAGTCGTTGCCGGATGATAATGGGTACGATAAGGGATTCCGATGTTTACGACTTTCGCTGCTTTCTGAAATCTGAAAAAACAACAAAAAATACTTATATATTTTATATCTAGGCGACGAATTGAGAAGTTTCTTTTTGGAAGTCGTTAAGTACAAATAATCAAAGAAATCAAATTTAAGTAAGTAGGTACCTATAGATACTTATCATTAGGGCACTACCTATCTGATGTGTTAATATTTATTTATGAAATAAACATTATTTATTTATTTTATTTATTTAGCAAACTAGCTGCGTTCCGCGGTGCAAATTCCAATTCTAATAGTAATATGAAAAATCCTACATCTACCCTACCTATCAATCGACTAAATCGTTTTCCAATCTTGGGTTTAAACAAAAAAAATCATAGAAAAAGAAGACGTTAAAAAATTCTGGGAATTTTTCTTTCATACATTCTTCTAAATATTTTACAAACATTTTAAAGCAATAAATAGCCGATTGGTTGACCCAATCGGCTATATTTTTTGAAAACATTTTGCTAGAGTAACGCACTCCTTTAAAAATGTGTTAAAATGTTGCCAGTTATAAGTTTTTCTTCTTTCCCACAAATATTATGCACCAATATTAGTTTGCAAAATGTCTTTCAGTAGGTGAGTGAGAGACATTGTTTACTCTCTCTACATTGTAAGTATCCATAATAATCCTGGACTATTAGGTATACTTAGTACAATAGCTTTTCCGAAAGGAATGGGCAATAATCAAGCGCTTTTATATGGGGTAAGCGGTCAGTGTGGAAATAGGGAGGCATGCCAGTTAGGTAAAGTTATATTTAACTGTAGGTAATTCTGGGTAGCGGTGGGCTGGGTCAGATATTAGCTGGATAGAATCATTCTAAGATATTACTTTTAAGTATTCACTACAAGCACAGAATATATAATAGTACAAGTAAGATTAGATACGTATCACCACTTAGTATACCTACAACAAAATCGCTTACCTATGTACTTATGCTTAGATCTTTAAAACTACGCCACGGATTTTGATGCAGTTTTTTTTTAATAGATAGAGTGATTCAAGAGGAAGGTTTGAGTAATATAAAACAAAACTACCATGCGTGCCAATTCGCGGGCAACAGCTAGTAAATAAATAAAATATAATGTGGAACATTCCACACAGCGCCATCTGGCCCCGAGCACCGAGTAGTGAGGAGCACATACCCTTACTTTCCGCGCGGAGTGGCGGGATGATGGATAAGGCTCATTTTTCCACCAAACTCCTGTAAACGCGACCTGTGATCGTCCCCTGATCGGCTTTTTCTCTTCGAGGCAAGTCTTTACTACTTATTATCGACTCTAGACACAGATGACGAGGTTTTCTTTAGCTAAGTACCTACCTACACACCTACGTACGTCGCGTAGGTTGTAGGTATACGCGTTCAGACTGAATTGACTACCGAACTAAGTAGGTACTTTGTTGTGAGACGAACGTGTATTTCTATAATGGTAAGTACTTACTCGTTATTAAAAAGAATGATGGCATGGGTGGCATGGCCATACTTGTGCGTCTACACAAATAGGAAAATATGATAAATTCAATTCTCCGTTTTTCCAGAATCTTAAATTATAGAATAAAAAGATTATAGAAATTGATAGAATGTCGTTACAAGATGTGAAAAAAAGATATACGCATTTAAAGTAACCTGTTTTTCACTTTCTTCATCAGGATCTGACGCCATTACACATTAGAGGAACTTCAAGAATCTAACCTCCTTGTAATGGTGAGCGCACACCTACCCGCACCGCCCGCAGTCACCGTTTGTATGCGCGCGGCTCCGGCTGGTGACGTCATCAGCATCGGCCTTGGGGATTTACTTCGCTGCGGCGGGCGCGTGCGGCTAGGTGTGCGCTAACCCTAAACAAGTTATTTTTGTTCGAAGTTTTGCCATTATTCTTTAGGGATTTTACATTTTCAAACCAATCGTACAAACGTTCTTTATCGTTTTCTTGAATCTGGTTTAATACACAACAAATAAAACACTAAAATAAAATATAATAATATCAACTCGTAAAACTTACCCAGTTTGTTCCCAAATAGGCTGGCAACATTTCTTCCTGGTATCTTTTGGTATGAAATAATCTTTTAAAAGTTATTATTTTAAACATGCTTTTGATTGGTTTAGTGGCGAACACAGTAGGTATATACCGTTTTAAATTGTCTGAAAAACCGAAAATGCTTAATATAATAATATCTGCTTCATTTTAATTATATAACAATCAGCGTTATAGGTAAATACTTACCACGGGTATCACTTGGACCACCACCCCACACTCGGGCTTCCATCTAGGGGTCGTGGTTCAACTAGTTGACAAAATGGTTTGACCACGCGACTTCAAACTCACAATTTCGACGACCTCTGTGGCGCGTCGGGCGAACACCCGACTGCGACGCAGAAGGTTGCGGGTTCGATTCCCGCCGGGAACAAGTATTTATGCTGACCATAAATTCTTGTTTCTGGTTCTGGGTGTTTCCTATATGTATAATATGTATATATTTACAAAAAAAAAAGTATATAAGTAGTTTATCCGTTATCTGGCACCCATAACACAAGCATTAAGTTGCTTAGCTTGGGGCTGGATGGCGATGTGTAATATGTCCTGAAATATTTATTTATTTATTTTATTTATTTATTTAATTAAAGGTAGAATCGATTTTCCTCGTTTATTTTTCATCATGAGTACCTACGTGTCATTCGTTGATATGATAGGTATTCGCCAGAATACGGAAACTTATCTTAAGTGGCGATTTATGGTGAGCGCACACCGACCCGCATCGCAGTCACCGTTGTATGCGCACAGCTCCGGCTGATGACGTCATCAGCATCGGCCTTGGGGATTTCCTACGCTGCGGCGACTGCGGTGCGGCTAGGTGTGCGCTCACCCTTAATTGACCTTTAATTGCAATGTTTACATAAGATAAGAGCGTCTTAAATATTGAGGGGGCCCCTAAACGTTGGAGTTTTCGGGCAATTGCATCGTCATGTAGCTCTAACTAAGTCAATAAGACAGTGGGACCAATAAACACGGTCCAATATAGACACTTCATTTTATAATTATTCATTGTTTTAAGAAAAATGAAACAAATAGTTATAACAAACGTTTTATTAATCAAATTTACGTGTTCAACTTACTTTCACTGTACAACATTTATACAATTAAGTAGAAAAATATAACTAAGTTATTGAATGGCCAAATCGTTGTTCATAATGGCTCATTTATTAGGACATTTAGTTTTTAACATTAAGCACTAAAGGGCGGATTAAAAATAAACATAACCAGTAGTGAGGGGTCAATATAGCATAGCATAGGTGCCTTCCTAGACCTATCTTATTACTGATACAATTTACTAGGAATTTATTTTGGTTAGAAATCATCGTATTTTTATCTATTGGTGTTCACCGGCTTACTGTTAGAAATTTCACCCTCGCTACTGCATCCTATTGTATAATAAATACGAGAGTTCGTCTCTCATACAAACATACCGGCTCAATCTTATACTCGTTAAATCTACTATATCAATTCATACAATGTTTTTACCCGATATTCTTATGGGATTGCGACTTACACAAGTAAAACCGCGGAGCAAAACTAGTCCTTAATCTAATAGGCTTTTGTTACTCAAGTTTGCATTAGAACGTTTTAATCAGTACGTAAGTATATTTGTACAATTTATAGAAATTACAGATAATGATTAGAAAATTTATGAACAGATTAAGACCACGTAATGGATGCCAAAAAACCATCTTTTCCTCTTTACCAATAAATTAATGAAATATTCTTGACTAGTTCATATCTTAAACGAATATAAACTCAGAAATAATTAGTTGAGTATATATTAATTAGGCTCTAGGATCTCATGTTTCTAATGTCATATAGTTAGTGTCAATCTCAAAGCTGGCTGTAAGAAACATGGAAAACCAATAACGTTATAAAGATATTGAGAATTTATTTAAGTCAGTTAAAAAGTGTTTTTAATAAAATGTCAGCTTAAAGGTCGCTACATACATAACGTAATTTTTATCGTGCCGGATGGAAGTAGCGACCCGCTCCTGCTTCGCACGGCTATATTTATGCATGTTTTGTACACATAAACCTTCCTTTTGAATCAATCTATCTATTAAAAACAACCGCATCAAAATCCGTTGCGTAGTTTTAAAGATCTAAGCATACATAGGGACAGATAGCGGAAAGTGACTATGTAATGATGATGTCAAGAAATCGTCACGTTCCGTCCGCCACGAGTAAAATCACGTTACGTATGTTAAAAGACCACGAACACTTTATGAACGATGCACGTCACGTCTCCGCCCCGTCCGAGGTTTTGTATCACGTTACGTAGACCTTTAGACAGCTATGTCACTCGATAATAAATATCTTGGGACAAACCCCTAAATTATTTTTACTAAGCTTATTTTTACGAAGTTTTTCTTAGAAGGTTTGGGTTCATGTTTTCTTACGCCTCACAAAATAGGGTGCAAATATAAACATTTGACTTTTATCTTATTATAACCAAATCATACTAACTAACAGGTACTTTTTGGTGAGGCACCGTGATGTATAGAAACTTATCTTAATAGAAAGCCACACTGCAGCGATAACCTCGAGTTAAATGTCGTGACCAATCGCAGTTCATATGAGAAAATAGTCATTACAGCTCAAGCTCACGATATCTCTTGATAAATAAAGGTCACGATATCGCTTGATAATTCAAGCTCACAATATCGCTTGATAACTCAAGATCATGGTAATGCTTGATAAATCAAGCTCACGATATCGCTCGATAATTCCAGCACACGATATCGCTTGATAAATGAAGGTTACGATATTGCTTGGCAAATCAAGTTCACGATATCGCTTGATAATTGAAGTTCACGATATCGCTTGATAATTGAAGTTCACGATATCGCTTGATAATTTAAGCTCGAGATATCGCATGATAAATCGCTACAGTCTATTGGAACCTTAAATCCAAATAAATCTAATTGCTATTGGCAGATTAGGAAAACAACTAACAAGTAGAATTTTAAGTAGACAGAATGAAGGTTAATACCTGACTTTTTATTCGAAGGTTAAAAAATATTCGAACCTATCAGTCACAACAAACAGAAAACGAAAAAACTAGCTGTAAAAAGTACAACTTATAATAAACTGGACAAAGATTCTTTAAGCATTTTACAAAAGTAAAAAAATCACACACTATCAAATAAATTATCATTTCGTACATTCAACATATTTCCTTATTAGTTTTTATGCATATTGCATAATACCTAGACCAAACATTAAAAAGAAAACACAAAAGATTTTAAATAAAAATGTTCACTAAAAACTTTTTTACCAAAAAATACCACCACTTTTTCACCATGTTCTTTTTGTTTTTATTTTGTGAAACTCCATATTTCAATCTCCACAAAATACAAACTAAAAAACATGTTATACATGTATCCCATTTTAAATAAATTTAGCAACAAAGACTGTCTCATTTACGTCTAGCTAAGCTTTGAAACATTTCCAAATTAAACTTTGTTAAATTATGTATAAATTATAGAAAAAAAAGATTTTTACATAAGTATATTTCTAACTGTTTACAGATTGAACTGTACAATTACTCGTAGCTTGACTTTATCAGTCTTCATTTTTAACATCTGATAAACTTCTTCTATTAGTAAAGCTCTTGTTACATAATTATCACTAATCATCTAGCAAAAGTTTAGCGATAGCGATACATCCTAATATTATAAATTTGAAAGTTTGGTGTTTGTATGTTTGTAAATACTACAGAACCGAAAGCAATTTAATTCGGTATTTAGATGGCTTGAGACTTGGGTTAACATATAGGCTTTTTATCCCGATATTCCTACGGGATCGGGACGTACGCGGGTGTAACCGCAGGGCGCAGCTAGTTAAAACATATATTATTATCTAAAAATTGCTTGTTCATTGATCACAACTTTAATATCCAAAATATTCATCCAAATGGTTTCTAATATCGAACATAATATCTGAAATGCTGATCAATCAGTTTGGTTAGATTATCAATTTGGGGGATAATGCCACGAAGATTCCCCCAAAAGTTTCTAATAACTGCGAATATCCTACACCCATACAGTAACGCCCAAAATAATCATTTGTTGCTGAGCTGCGGGAGAAGTTAAAAATAATCTCAATTTTTTCCGTCAGTTAACATTAACTGAGTTTTTATAAGGAGTCCTAAGCTGAGAGGGTAGTAGAGGTGCTGGGCAAGCCTACTCCATCTTCACGCAAAAAGGACCCGATTCAAAAGGGTCTAATTGCGGAAAACTGCCGATATATAAGTGTCCTAAATTATATTGTTTGTAATTATTGTAATTACTTAGGCGGCGGGCAAGGAGGTGCAGGTCTGTGGGGGCGTGGCGTCTCGTCGTATACCTCGTCATATAACCCAGTATTAGTATAAATATTCCGACCCGACGCTTCTCCGATCTCACTGTAAACATTACTGGCTGTCTCCACGTCGTCGTACAAACTTCTAGCAGCGTTAGCACCATAACCAGAATAATTCGTATAAAAATCAACATTCTGATACTTCAAAGAGGAATAATTCTTAGAATTCTCTAAGCATTCGCTGAAGTTTTTAAGTTTTTCAGCCTCATCCTCATATTTTGGTACGTAAATGTTCTTTTCGTAGTCGTTTGTGGATATAGTTTTTGCGGGTGTTGATAGTTTAGTGTAGTAATCTTTTGTTTCGAGGAGGAATTCTTGTTGGGACGGGTTTATGTCGAAGTTACTATAGATTGGTATATCGTTGTATCTAGAGGTATTATTAGGGGTATTGCTCGATCCTGAAGTGTTATTTAGTACGTTGGACCCAGCAGAAGTCGAGGGTACATCGTGATATGAACTATTCGAGTATATGTTGTCATTCTTAGATCTGAGATTCAGTGATTCTGAAATTCTATCGTCCAGCGACATTTCAGCTAACGAAGTAGTTATAGGTACATTCCTTTCTATTGAGAGAGCGTTGGTATTCGAATACGTGCTTGAAATTGAGTTAGTTCTACTTATTGACTTATTGTTGTAGGCGTGCGATTCTGGTACTGCTGTATTATTAGTATTAGCTGCGTATCTGTGAGATTCATGACTTACGCTTGTTACATCGGGCTGTATAATCGGTTCCACATTGAAATCATAGTTAGGTCTAGTCGATTCTATTCTGATTTCATAGTTGGGTCTTAGGCGTTCAGTTTGCCAAAATTGTGAAACGTCAAACGGGTCCGGTTGTGATGTATGGGGTGGGGAGAGATTGTCCATGGATTTAGCACCGTAGATAGAGTAAGGTTGGTTTAATACTGATGAGGAGTAGGACGGAAGACTCTCTGTGCTCTGTTGGCTCCATTCGGTTTCTTGACCTGAAAACGTAAAGTTTATAACTATTATCTATACATATAAAATCCTTTGTCCTGACTGACTGACAGATCAACGCACAGCCTAAACCGCTGATCGTAGAGACCTGAAACTTGGAGGGTGTGTTCTTTGTATGACGTAGGCATCCGATAAGAAAGGATTTTCCTACATTCCCAAGTAACACAAAAGTGCTGCTTATCGGCTGAATTTCTGTCCACGGCGGAAACTTTAGTTCCACAAGCTTGCTGAATAGGAGCTGAGGCAGCGCATCCTCAGCTGATATAACTCTAATTTGGGCACAAATTAGTCAGCACTTAACTGAATTATTGCATTATATTTGCATTATATTAGCATTTAATAGGCATTAATACGGCTAACAATCGTTCAAAGATTTGCACACTTGGCTGATAAAGGGAGTACATGTTACCTATTATTCAGCACAAACTACACATGAGTACCTCTATAAGCATTTTATGCAGATGATAGGGAACATTTGGCAAAATTGAGAACAATTATGAAGTTTTTTTAATAAAAATCATTGTTTTAATGTTACTAGTGCGCATATATGTGACAAGTGTTTTCAAGAGACATTAATATAAATTATTTTTCGTTAAGTAAACTTTTGTTTTTTCCTTTTATGCGCTTGAAATTTAATTGCGGAAGCAAGTTTATTGTCAAATACTATATGTATTTATACCAAAATTTTCACGCGCTCTCTGAAATGATGGTATTACTTAAAAAATCTGTTATTACATTATATAAAATAACCTGTCGATATTAAAAAATATCGTTATACCTGTTTATTTTAGGCATTTAATTTAACAATAAGCTGTTTACATGTAAATGGTAAGAATTCTAATTAGGTTCTAGCAGTCATTTTCATAGAATTATTAAAAAACTAAAGTTAATATAGTTATTATATAAATTGGAATATGGCGGATAAGTAGTGTGAACTGTATTAATCACAAATAAAAGCTATGAGCTGTTTAAGTGTTCACTCGTGGTACACTAATCAGTAACAAGCTGAAACGAGTAGTTTTTATGTCAAACAATTCAGCAATGAATCGGTGTAACGCTTAATAGTAGTTCACATGTACGCCACAGTGACAATCTTAAACAAAGCTTTTAGGGTTACTTAGTAAATGTTAATTTCCCTTAATAATTTTTAAAAATTAATAAAATATTATTTTCTAAGGGTGATTGATGTAAAAAAATTATAAGGTTTATTTATATTCATTTTTAAGTATTCTGCATTAATTTTCCGGCGTATTCCGCCATTTCTTCGTTTAGTTTTCCACATTTTTCGACACTCGACTAATCTCACATGCGTAAGTCATCACCGATAGTGGGACTAAAAAAAACTCCTTCGTGATTTCATTTAACTCTATTAGTAGATTAAATGACTAAGCGTGCAAAATTATTCAGCCTTGTTTAGGATAAAAGGTTACATTTGAACTAATTAACAGCAGTTTGCTGTTATTTGGCATTATATAAGTTCGCCCACAGTGTAAATGTGGGCTAAATATGTGTCGTTATAGGAGTTTGTTTAACAGCTGAATAACACTGTTAAAGTTACTCTATATCCAGCATGCAACATTAAATCATTGTTAACTGTGCTCACAAAAGAACTGATTGCATTACAATAGTTCATATATTCTCATCATTCTCATCGTATGAGGGGTACGCTTGTTACCTTTTATTCAGAAAATAGCTTAGTTTAAGTTCACAAAAATGCTTTATTGTAGCTGATAGTCTTCAAAATTGCTAACAGCTGAATACAACCCAGCATTAACTCTCGCAAAGTTACAGCGGTAACTTCGTGATGTTTAATACGGCTAATATCCAGGCAACAGCGTACTATTCAGCTTTTGCATTTCGAGTGTACTCTAGTAAAGCTTTATAAACGCTTAAGTGGCCGATGTGGACCTTCTGTGAAATCTTGTAATGCAGTTTTGTGTTACTTGGGATTCTACCCTTAAGGGAGTTTGTATTGGACCAATCCTATTAGAACTATTTTCGACTGTCAAGCGGACGACGTCGCGGGCAAAAGCTAGTTAAATATAAAAAGAAGCTTATGTGTTAGTTCAGGTCTCTAGCTATCTAGATATCGAGTTTCATCGCAATCGGTTTAGTGGTTTTTGCGTGAAGGAGTAACAAACATACACACAAACTAACTCACAAACTTTCACATTTATAATATTAGTAGGATATGATTTTATACATTGGTATCACTATCACTACATAGTATAAAACAAAGTCGCTTTCTCTGTCCCTATGTCTCTATATCCCTATGTATGCTTAAATCTTTAAAACTACGCAACGGATTTTGATGCGGTTTTTTTTAATAGATAGAGTGATTTAAGAGGAAGGTTTAAATGTATAATACATGCATAATATAGCCGTGCGAAGCCGGGACGGGTCGCTAGTCATATTGTAAACTAGCTACGCCACAAGGTTTTACCTACGTCAAGTTCCAATCCCGTGGGGATAACGAGATAAAAAGTAACCATATATTTCATAGTGCTTCACCGGATCAGTAGTTTTTGGTTGAAGAGGTAAAAACATACACATACAACAAATAGTGTGATGTAAAAGTTTGTGTGTATATATTAATATGTTTGTTATTTGAGACTATGAATTAAATACTTAAGAGGAAAGGGTACCGGGCGCTCTCTCCATACAAACGTAGTCCACTGTTTCCTCTCTGGATAATGACAATAGAGCAAATATTTTTGTTGCATAAAACTTAGAACTGCCATGACTATTAGGGTGGAGCGAAACAGGCCAAAAAATTTTTTTTTCTTTTTTTTAAATCTCCTGTATTGTTAATCGATGACCCTATGAAAAAGCTTCATTCAGACAAAAAATCAAAAGTCTACGACATTATCTTCAGGTGGCACTGAGAAGGTAGTTTATACAAAATTTACTTTTTGACTTTTATATTCTACTCGCAAATTTAACTAATTTCAAAACTTTTTACAATAAAAATACGGTTTTTACTTTCTTCGATGTCTTATCTAAGACGTGAGTGCATTGCGGTCCAATAAAATTCTATACATCAATGTTGAGAAATGTCACACTTTAGGAAATTTTCTTCAAAAACTCTACCGTGAAACTTTCATCACAGGACTTTTGAATATTGTTATTTTTTGGTGCTGATTGGATGCGATGGTACCGCTGTGAACACCAAACACCAAAATATAGTCAATTTTTACCAGAAAAACACCTGAAGCCACGTTTTCAATGTTTTTTTGTATTTATTAATGTCAATTGTCAAGTATCTACATGCCATTCATTATCTAGACTCGACTAGTACCACAACATGCCCTAATAGCTTTACTGATAGCTTAGAAAAAAGCTCGACAAGTGTCTCGACTTAAAAATAGAGGATTTGAACCCATTTGCATCTCTATCTTTCCCGGATTTAAACACTGATTTGTGAAGCACCAATCAGAAATATCTGTTTTAGAGTGTTCTGCTATTTCTGCTGGTACAGTCTCAAAACCTTAGCTAACAAAAGCCTAGGAAAGGTGGTCTATTCTTGAAGATTGACTTGCGCAAATAGGATTCTTCGTTTGTTTAATGGAACAGCTGAATTGACACATAACTAGAAGGAACCTAGCTACTTTCACCATGAAAGTTTACGCACCAACTTTGTTTGATATCAAGTCAATATATTCTTGTAAATATGTTCCAAATCATGTCTTTAACACTATTTTAAGATGGTTGCAGTAGATTAGGTGAAATAAAAGTTAATAGAACCTCCGATGTATTAAAATATAGGAACACCGAAATTATGGCAATCATTTCTCTAGGAAGTAATTTAATTGACATTAAAAGTATCCTAACCACACTGAGGCAGTACAGAGATGCGTCAAGCTTGCATCAGAGGCTTCGTAGTCTGTTTGTGGACCCGAAGTTAGGTATGGTTTCATTCATTCCCAGAATAAAAGCCAGGCAAGACATACCACAGTATAACACCAAAATTTACTATTTCCGTCAAAAAAGATGTTTCTGAGAATTCTGATTTAGGGCATTAAGATATATTTTTTATAATGATTAATTACGTATTGATAAAGTTATTACTTGTAATAGTAATATTGAGTAATAATATTGTTAATAAAGATGGTAATTATAATCTTACATTAGCTCTATTGGTAACGCAAAAAATGCCCTTTGTTCCAATCTTAAAGTCTAGTGCGCCACCTCAAGATAATAAGTTAGGAGGTTGAAATTTTGCATGAACACTCCTAAGACCACGGGTCATTAATTAACAATACAGGAAAATCGAATTTCAAAAAAAAGTTTTTTCGCTCCACCCTAATGACTATGCCCCTATGTCTTGGTTTTTTTAATTTTCTAATTATCATAGAAATAAATATTTAAAAAAAAAAGGAAAAAAACAAGACATAGGGGCATAGTCATGGCAGTTATAAGTTTTATGCAATAAAAATATTTGCTTTATATTCAGTTTATACACTCATTACACATGGATTTAATGTGTCATTTAAATTTTAATGCCGTCATTATAATTTATGGACTTTCGTGCAACTGAGTGTTAGTGTCATTATCCAGGGAGGAAACAGTCGACTTCGTTTGTATGGAGAGAGCGCCCGGTACCCTTTCCTCTTAGGTTATTATATCTCGGTATTATTTACGCAGATAAGACCAGTTAGTATTGAATAACATACCAAGTTCAGGTACATCGATCGGTTCATCTAATATCGAAGTGTTCTGATTGGCTGTCCGTTTAGAAGGAGATGATAGAAGGGTCGGAGGCAGGTCCAGGTCGATAAGCAGGTCTTCTTTTACTGGAACATTTAGATAGATCATTATTCTAGCAGTCTTGAATATTTCAAGAAATAATTTAGATAGATAAACACTTTATTTGTACAACACACAAAACATTGAAAAAATCAAAGAGGACAAGAAAGCTTATTAAACTGTACAAACAGGCGACCTTATAGCTTAAAGCGATTTCTTCCAGGCAACCTTAGGATGGAGAAGGTATGTTTGTCTTTTTTTTTAAAGTAATTATAGTAAAATTAATAGGTACTTAGCTTATTTTAAGGTTAGTTAAGCGCGCAACAAAATATTTTCACAACACATAATAGCTTTAATTAGGCGAAGCATGTTAGCTGATAATGGGCACATAGGCAAACGAAAATTGGAGAGTTATGCTAAAGAAAATGTTTAATTGTAACAAAAACACAACTGCACTATCGGGGTGTCTCAGTTACAATGGACATAACTCATAAAAGACAATGTAAGCAATTAATTTGTGGTTTACACTAATTGATTATTGTCTTAAATAACACACTTTTAACACATGTAACCAAAAAACTCGTGTATCCACGGAGTTAGACATCAACATTTATAGCTCTTTGCCTTCACAAGCAATACATAATAATAAAAAATGGAGAGAAAAAGATCCAAACGAAGCCAAAAAACTAAAATTAACTTGATACCCCACTCGGGCATATCTGCTTACATTCGGTTGTTAATCCTGAGTATGAAGATTTTGATCAAACATAGATATTTGTAATGTACGAGTCATGCCCTTTCATTTGATACCACACTCGAGTATATCTACTTACATTCGGTTTTTGATCCTGACTTTTATCCCCCATAACTTTAAGACGGCTAAACCGACTTTGATCAAACATAGCTAAGAACACTCCCGACTAACTTAGCTTTCAAACAAAAAAAAACTAAATCAAAATCGGTTCATCCGTTAGGGAGCTACGATGCCACAGACAGACACACACACAGACACGTCAAACTTATAACACCCCGTCGCGTCGTTTTTGCGTCGGGGGTTAATAATAAATAAATATTGCAAGACATTCCACACATCGCCATCTAGCCCCAAGTTAAGTAACTAGACTTGTGTTATGGGTGCTAGACAACGAATATACTACTTATATAGTGGAGCGGTGTTGGCTTAGTGGTAGATACCTCGACTTTCATTCTGAAGGTCGTGGGTTCGAATCCAGGCCGGCCGTGCACCAATGTATTTTTTTTAAGAAAAAATTATGTGCGCTAATTGACATTGCTCTTACGGTGAAGGAAAACATCGTGATGAAACCCGCGGCTTAGTTGGCTCCAGAAGTATTGACAAGCTCTCCTCTGGATGGTAGTAAGTGCTAGGCAATCCATCTTCACGCAAAAAGGACCCAATTAAAAAGGGTCTAATCGCGGAAAACAGCCCGTATACAAGTACAATTACTACTTATATACTTTTAGTTACTTACTTACTATAATTTCCAATGTATTGCATAATCTTACCTTGATTCAAGCTCTTAGAATATGCGTCTCTAGCCGACCTTGCAAGTCTCGCATTGGCCACTCGATCGTTGACCAGCTTGTTGTAGTTGAACTGCTTGGAGCCAGCGTTGGACGCCCGCGTCGTCGACGGCTGGGTCGACTCTATGGTGCGACGCTTGCGCAGTATCACGCTGTCGTCCGCTGAGGCTGAACCGTTCGGTATTGTGTGTGATTGACCTGGAGTTTAAAGAGAGGGTTTTTAATAGATTTCAAAAGAAGGAAATTTTCGATTGTATAGTATACTAGCGACCCGCCCCGGTTTCGCACGGCTATATTATGCATGTATTATACATATAAACCTTCCTTGAATCACTATCTAATAAAAAAAACCGCATCAAAATCCGTTGCGTAGTTTTAAGATTTAAGCATACATAGGGATATAGGGACATAGGGACAGAGAAAGCGACTTTGTTTTATACTGTGTATGGATACGACGACCCAGTTGGCACAATGGTCAATTTACCGGACTGCCAAACACAGGGTTGCAAGTTCGATTCCCACCTCACACAAGTAATTATGCTTAGATATTTGTCTATGGTCTGGTTGTGTCTATGTATTATAAGTATATATTTCCAAAGAATGGTAGGTATATAAGTAGTATATCTGTTGTCTAGCACCCATAATACAAGTCTAGTTACTTAGCTTGGGGCTAGATGGCGATGTGTGAAATGTCCTGCAATATTTATTTTATTTATTTACTTACATCCCTAAGTATGTCTTTATTTTACGTTTTCTCTTTGAATTTTGACATACACAGAGATAGACCTCGGAAAAGGTTTGAGCCTTTTTATTTCCAGACTCACGAGTGAGAAACTAAGGGACACAGCTGGGTAGCGTAAAATAAATACGTATATTTTATGTCAGATTCCATTTTTTTAATCAATTGGAATCATTTGCACGAAAATACATTTAATCATCTTTAAAATATCTGGGCATCACTTGATTTTTACTCGTTTATTGTCGTTACGATTTGAACAAATAGCCAACTTCAACTAAACCAAAATTAGGTTGTAATATTTCACGTGTCTTTGTAGTTAGTCTGTCAGCCCTTGCCATAGTTTAGCCTAGTCAATTAGATGATTTGATAACTAGATGTTCCTACTTTAAAATCTAGATATCATACTTATAACAATACTAGCTGCGCCCCGCGGTTTCACCCGCGTAACTCCCGATCCCGTGGGAATATCGGGATAAAAAGTAGCCTATAGCCTTCCTCGATAAGTGGACTATCCAACACAAAAATAATTTTTCAATTCGAACCAGTAGTTCCTGAGATTAGCGCGTTCAAACAAACAAACAAACAAACTCTTCAGCTTTATAATATTAGTATAGATTGGTCGAGTCAAATCTATAACCGTACCACATTCCTAATGATCTAAGATACCTTAGGAAATCTTACACAGCTCAGTTAAAAAACACTAATCCTTACTAGATTTAGGTTTTCCAAATTTTCAAAGTCACATCTATACTCATATTATGTTTGTTGAGTTTGTTTGTTTGTTTGAACGCGCTAATCTCAGGAACTACTGGTTCGAATTTAAAAATTCTTATTGTATTGGATAGTCCCTTTATCGAGGATGACTATACGCTACTTTTTATTTTGATATTCCCACGGGATCGGGACTAACGCGGGTAAAACCGCGGGACGCAGCTAGTTCAATATAAGTATCGTTCTTTTTATTTCATAAAATGTACGGCAGACTCATTTATTATACGAATATTATTAATAAGTTTAAAAATAGAGAATATAGTCGTTAGAAGTAAAAATAAATCAGGAAATGACTGACAGATAACGATAACATTTCAATCGTACTGTTTATTTTGTTTAATATTTGAACTAGATTTAAAAGAAATCAATAAATAGTTCGAATTTTATGAATCACATTCTTTCAGCTTGAAGTGTTTTTATTTCAAGTACCTAAATAAGGAAAGTATTTAGATAAATAAGTGTTGACCTTGATTTGTAGGCTTGACACAATCATTAAGAATTTATTGTATGAGATTGATGGAACAATAAAGCTTTTAATTATTTTATTAATTTCTCAATTTCTATTTATTTTTTTATAGCCAGTGTCACGTTATCTCTGTGTTAAGTTTTGGATTTCTTCTACAATTCATTCATCATATTTTTTCCCTTAAGCCAGTACAGTGAAAACCTTTAACGAAACTTCGTTGTTGGGTTTTATTGCGTCAACAAGAAAATGTTGTAGGTCTATTGATTTTTAAACGACTTACAAGGGAGGATGTTCTTAATTAGATTGTATAAAGGGTGAATGTTTAACGAGTATTCAGGGCATGCGCTTGCTCGATTATAACAAGAATAAAAACAGCATCATTAGATTTTTTGGGAAAGACATCCTAGCGAAGAATCGAAAATTGCACCAGGTCAGCGTAGGTACAATCAACGGTCAAAAGTCTCTGCCCACCGTAACGTTTACAATCCTGTGCAGCACTATTTGAACATTATAACAACGTAACCTGTAGATCGAACCCACGTTGGTTGGTGTAACGGGTGGCGGCTATACCACTCGGCCAACTAAAGACATAGCTAAAATGTTGAAAATAATAATCAGACTGAGTACTTTTAATAACGTCTATTAAAAGAAGGTCGTAAGTCCAATATTTGTTGATAGTATTATTGTAGCAAACTGATCATTTACTTATGACTCATACTGTACATTAAAAATAGATTTGTGAATAAAATTAGGGACCAACGAATGTCCGTACTATCCACACCCTGGCAAGTAAAGGTACAAGTGTTAAATGTTTGCATAAGGTACGCGCAAAATATCGTATTAGTCACAGACGATAAATCTCTTAGTCATAGATTACTTATTCCATATGTATCGACAACGATTTACTATAGAATTTCAAGTAGAGATCGTATTACTTGGAAAAACCAATTGAATATTTTGCTGGGAAAAATAAAAAACCTGTATCTATTCATTACTGTTGCGTCTTTTAGTTTTACCCGCTTAAGGTGAAAGGGTACCGGCGCTCTCTCCATACAAACGTAGTCGACTGTTTCCTTCCTGGATAATGACACTAGGCACAAATATAAACCTATAACTGCCATGACTATACCCCTATTTTTTGTTATTTTTAATTTAAAAAAAGAAATAGGGGCATGGTGCATCAAAAATATTTGCTCTAGTGTCATTATCCAGGGAGAAAACAGTCGACTACGTTTGTAATAGTTTGTATGGAGAGAGCCCCCGGTACACTTTCCTCTTAAGATGAAAATAAAAGGACCTAATTAAAAACGGTCTAATCGCAGAAAACAGTCCGTATGCAAGCTAGCAAGATAAAAATAATTCGTGCTATTCAAAGACTCCAGCAATCTACTAAGTACATATAATATTTCATTGCAACCGGTTTAGCAGCTTTTGCTTGAAGTTACAAACATACTTACATACTCACAATCTAATTTTTAAAATCTATAAATATTAAATTTAAAGTCTTGACTGACTGACAAATATATCAATGAATGAAGAATGGATTTTTTGAAAAAATGAACAATTAAGTGGCGAAATCGCGGGTCACAGCTAGTTTAATAGTATGATTCTAACTATCGAAATGAAACCAAATGAAATGGACAGTAAAACCATTAATAATAATATATTCTGTATGGCCCGCACGTGTTATTTGTAACTACAATATGATTACGTCACGAGAGCCATAAAACGACGCAATCGCATCATACACGAGTATGTTAATGAATGAAGGTCGATGGTTGCATTATGTTGTCAACAAGTGCATGTATTATTTGACTATAGTATTGTGTAGCATATCGACAAGTCTTTAAATTCATATTGCAGGACATTGCACATCCACACATCGCTATCTAGCCCCAAGCTAAGTAACGAGACTTTGTTATAACGGATATACTACTTATATAAATTTATTATTATTTATTATATTAAATTTATTAACTTATAAAATATATTCACATAATATAAATAAATAAAATAGCCTTTATTAATCCCTTTTATAAAAATCATTACATTTTAACTTTATTCATTCATTTATCATTAATCATTAATTATATTATTTATCAATCATTGTTATTCTAAACATTTTTATCTTTTTTATGATTCATTTTCTTGTAAAAGGGCCCCTTTCAGCAGACATTCACATAATACATAGAAACAACCAGACCACAGACAAATATCTAAGCATAAATACTTGTCTGAGGCGGGACTCGAACCCGCAACCTGGTTTCTAGCAGTCCGGCATGGTGACCATTGAGCCAACTGGGTCGTCAAATTTCAATTAAAATTAACTAAGAATTGAAAATGATGTTTTAAGCCCACCTAGTTGAGCAGATGCAACCTTTCAAAACGATATAGCCACTAAGATAGTGTCTGCTAGATACACCTTAAATGTATTATACTCTCAAAAGAGACGCTCTAAAGGTTAGACCACCATTGGCCTCATCGTGCAATTTTGTGTGGCATAAGCGAACTCTTTTGGTTATTATGAGATTAGGCAAACGCTAAAACATCGAGTGTGTGTGTCCACCGCCGCGACATCAAACATTGCTACAGTGTGGACGCTATCGACACTAGTGTCGACATTTGTGTCGAGCATCTGTTTCATGGTGTCGAGTGTCAGTGTCGTCGTGTATCCTTAGCATAAGACCAATAAATCTAAATTCAATGAGACTTAGAGCCATAAAGTGTTGCTCTGGTATGAATTATTCTGATAATTAATGAATTATTCAAAATTAGCTTTCAAATTAGACTTTGTCCGTGTAGGGGTTGAATTTTCCGAAATCTTAACATGTGACTCCGTTCATTGTTTTGAGCTAGGAGTTGATATACCAGGAAATCTTAACATGTGACTCCGTTCATTGTTTTGAGCTAGGAGTTGATATACCAGTCAAACAGCCAGTCAAGACTTAAAATTTTATATTTATACATAGAATTAAATAAATGTATTTATAAGATAAAAGTTACTTACTCTTCAATACTGGAGACAATGTTTGCGACTTCCTTGCTGATTGAGCACTCTTGCTTTTACCAGTTGGTGTCGCTACCAAGGTACTGAAAACATGAAATATTTCTATGAGTTATTTTTAGCATAACATTATATGCATTTTATGACGTGAACGTTTGGCATAGTTTTCACACTCTGAGCAAGGTTACGCAAGTATTTAGTAAAGTACCCACTACTAAGTAAATAAATAACTTTATACACAAATAATGATGTTAAAATTGTCATAATAATTTTTTTGCCTGGATTTTATCTTGTACAAAATTAGTTGTTAAATAACTAGATCTTATGGTCTTACTAGATTTATAAGATCTAGGTTTATTTCTAGTTCGATTAGAATCTAGTTAGATTTACAGAAAAAAAGACAAAAATTGATGTTCGATTCTCAGACCCAACAAATATAAGTACACAAAAAATTTCATACAAATCGGTTCAGCCGTTAAGGTGGAGATTGGTAACTTACACCTCGACACGAGAATTTTATATTAGGGATGATGAGAATAATAAGGGAAATGGTTCACATGTAAACAACGAAGATTTGAAATAAAACGTAGAGTCCCTGTCTCCTAAAATAGGATCACCTGTAATATAGGAGACAGTAGATTCCTCACAAAAAGAAATTTTAAATTTAAAAAGAAATTCTAAAGCAGTATTTGTCTAAATGTAACTAACAATACATATTCGATTACTGACCTAGGAAAGAGTCCAACCTGCAAGGTCCTCTGGTTCTGACCTTTCCACCAGTGCAGTTCGGGCCTCTTGTCTATAAGGACAATGGAGTCTCCGGCGTCGATCGACATCTGACCTTGTTTGCGGTAGCTAAACAAAACAAAGAAGCATTAAAGACGATGTTTTGGGCCCATCTGTGGAGCAAATACTGCCTTTAAAAAGAAAGATACACCTAATACATTTGCTTTGTCCTGACTGACTGACGGATCAACGCATAGCCGAAACCGCTGATTGTAGATAACTGAAACTTGGCGGGTGTGTTCTTTGTACGTCCGATATGAAAGGATTTTCCGAAATTCTACCCCTTAGGGTGAAAAATCTGCTCTATATTAACGAATGTCACATCCTCAAAGTGGTCATGACTTATCAGAACAGGTTTAAGGTGCAGGTTAACTTTAAAAACACACAGTAACCATAAAGCACAAACTTTATTATCCCTATAAGGTCAAATGTCCAAAAATCCTTTCTTAGTGCTCGCCTACGTTTTAAAAGGTGAAGTGTGAAGTTTCAAAATCGTAGCTGTTGTAGTTTCAGAGTTTTCTTGATCAGTCTTTTTCTTTGTTATTCAGAACCATTTTGGACCAAACTGAAAAGCCAGAAAACAGATACTTTAAAGGCTTTTTTGCATTTCTTTTGTCTTACCTCAGTCCAGCGATAGCAGTCTCGAACTTATTAGTCTCCATATATCTGAGTATGCCGGCGAAGGTGGGACGCTCCTTAGGGTTGAGATCCCAGCATTGCATCATGAGCATGTACACATCGGGAGGACAGGCTGCAGGAGCCGTTAGACGTTGCCCTTCACGCATTATTAGACGGAGTATTTCTGAACCGTTCAATCCTGAGAAAATAATAGAAAAAATAAAGATTGGTAGATTCTATTAATAGCTATTGACTGAATGGAGTGGATGTAGCTTGTTAATCAGCATGTCTCTGATTTTGAATCAGAACGATCGATGTGCTGATTTAGACCAAAAACGAGACGTGATAAAGGCCAAACCACCCTCTGCTATTTCGTATAATTTTGTAAAAAATGGTGTGCTTACGTGCCCAACATGAAAATTTTCTGCAAAAATCAGGTATGTCATATGGGCATTTTTGAACTAAGTATTTGTTCACAAATCACCATGGATGGGGATGTTCAATGGGGAAAAGTGAATAACCCTACCCGTCACGAAAGAGCACACCTTAAACGAGTTGGTGAAAATCGAAACTCATCATCGCTTCCATTGGTAATCAGTCATTGTCCTTGCGGCCAAAACATACCGTTAATGGCTTTTGTATCATTATATAATTATTTTGTGTGGTTTCCATTCATATTTTCCTAAATAGACGCTATTTTGTGAAGTCGCGTTTTGCGATTGCTCTCTCCATACAAACGTAGTCGACTGTTTCCTCCCTGGATAATGACACTAGAGCAAATATTTTTGTTGCATAAAATTTGTTACGGCCATGACCATTTATAATTTCTATGATAATTTAGAAAATGAAAAAAAAAAACCAAGACATAGGGCCATAGTCATGGCAGTTATAGGTTTTATGCAACAACAATATTTGTACTAATGTCATTACCCAGGGAGGAAACAGTCGACTACGTTTGTATGAAGAGAGCGCCGGTGCCCTTTCACCTTAAAGTTTGGTGTTCTGTAAAAGATGGCATAGTGAAAATCGGCATTGAGTACCATAACTAATTGCAACAATGCAGTGTCAGCTATAAAGACTACCAAAGCTCTATTTAAACCAATGTAAAGATTGATCAGTTACATTATTTGTATTGCAGCAACCCTTATCTTGTGATACAGCTGTTCAAATACATTGAATGGACAAGCAAGGTTAAGCAGTCCTTGATTATATAACCAAAACAACCGGCTACAGTACAAATGGTCACATAAGTGAGGTGCATACATTTTGAATGCTTCTTTATTATTTAAAATATTTCTTTATTTCCCTACGCAAAGTTGGTGTCTCAATATCCTTGTAATGCCAAGGTTGTGGAAGTTCATGATTAGTTTGTAGTTTGTTGTGTACAAGTTTTTAGAAATAAGTATTTACAATAGTTATTTTTTGAGGCAAATATAGTCAAAAACCCATTTTTTCTTTTTTGGTGAGTTTAATTTTTAATTTAAAAATCAATAACATTAATGAATCTTATATTACTATTAGATTCATTCAACTATTACTAGTTACTCAACAAATCCATGGGTTGTCTACAGATCTGGTTTTAAATGTTTATCTAGAAACACTATTTTACTCTTATTCCCTAGACTTTGCTGAGCAGTACCTATACTATAATATAATAACGTTAAAGAGTTTGTTTGTTTGGACGCGCTAATCTCTAGAACAAACAGTCGGATCTTAGGCTATTTTTTATTCCGGCCCCGTTCCCTGACTTTCGCGAGTGAAACCGCGGGACGCAGCTTATATATAATATTATAAAAAGGAACGATTTGATTGTTTGTTTGAATTGAATAGGCTCCCAAATTACTGGACCGATTTTAATGAAATTTAGAATAAAACAAACAACACAAAATTAAAAGAGCAGTGTTGGCTTAGTACCTCGACTTTCATTCTGAAGGTCGTGGGTTCGAATCCAGGCCGGCCGTGCACCAATGTATTTTTCTTAAGAAAAATTTATGTGCGCTAATTGACATTGCTCTTACGGTGAAGGAAAACATCGTGATGAAACCCGCTGCTTAGTTGGCTCCAGAAATATTGACAAGTTCTCTCCTCTGGACATGGTCGACTAAGTAAAGAGGGTAGTAGGTGCTGGGCAAGCCTACTCCATCTTCACGCAAAAAGGACTCAATTAAAAAGGGTCTAATCGCGGAAAACAGCCCGTATACAAGTACAAGGTGACAATTAAAGTATTTAAAGGTTCACTTGAGAACGTAATAGCGTGAACTGAAACGTTACATAGGATATCAGGCCAGTCTTAAAGTACATATTTGTTTTGCTACAAAATTCAGCTAAACTATTTGAAAGCGGTCAATAAACGTCAAATATTGAACTCTAAATTTTCAGCACAATTTTTTACAGTCCTCCGATTGCGTGACCAGACATAGCGAATAGATTTGACAAGGTGATATTGCCTCAATTCATCACGGTTTTAATTGAATAAATTCGTCTATTCTGTTACTTTATATGTGAATTATATAATCGTAACGCTCTTATGATGCAAGTAACTTTCTAGTATAAAGACAGTTGGATGTTGACTATTGATTATTACTTCCTTGTCTTGAATGAGATTATTGAAGTGAAAACTTCTTATGGCGCGTTGGGCACTTTTGTGGGTGAGCATTTTCAGCCGTTCTCGCGACAGACGACAGATTTTCTCGCGACAGATGAGATTTTACACAGATATACAGTTTTTTAATTTGGCTGTGAGTGTATTAAGACGCACATATGGTATTTTTTAACGGACGACTATTGACGGACGACAAATGTCGGACTATTTTTTTTTTTCATCTAAAACTCTTTTTGCGTATGTTCTCGCGACAGATGAGATTTTACACAGATATACAGTTTTCACTTCTGCCTGCACTCCCGGAGTGCGCTGTTTTTTTTTTTCTTTACAGTTTCATTTACAGATTTACTTTGGATCAAAGTAGTTTACAAATACCTACTAGATCTTTTTTTACAAATGATAAGTCAGCCTTTGACCACTATCACACCTGGCTTATTGTAGGTATCAATTATGCCTATAGGTACAAAATATACCTATAGGTATTGTGGGACATTTTCGTAGTTCATAGAGCAATATATTTATAAAATTGCTTCCTTGATGAGCTGCCTTTGTGGTGTGAACTAACGCATTAAAGTGCCATAAATACTATGTAAATACGGTAGTGACACACGGACAGACAGACGGATAAGAAAGTGATCTTTTATGGGTTCCGTTTTTTACCTTTTGAGGTATGGAATGGAACCTTAAAAATTAGTTAACTCTTACCAATCCATGGTTCTTCACCAAAAGTATACATTTCCCACAGGGCTACAGCGAACATCCATACATCAGAGGCGTGTGAGAACTGCCGCGTGCGCAGCGACTCCGGCGCACACCACGGGAACGGCACTCGACGTCGCTCGGACATCACGTAGCAGTCGTCCGCGTCGGGTAGAGCTCGCATTAGACCGAAGTCACCTATTTTCACCTAAAAAATGATAAAAGAAGCTTAACTTTTGCGGTATACTTTAATTGACATGTAAATAAATCAGATTTTTTTCGACGAAAAACACCTACCTACTTAATTTAATTTTGTTAGAAAAAGATTGTGAATAGTTTTATGTAAAAAGGCTTGTAATAGTCGATATACATCCTAGGCAAGATTTCTTACTCATTACTCATAATTTAATTAGTTTGTATTTCTCTGGCATGTAATTAGAGAAATAAAGTTTTTTTAACCATATTTTCTGCAACTAGAACTCCTTTTTATTCCATCTTTTATTAACCAGTGAGATAATTGGCTCTCTCATACATTTTTCTTAAGATGTGTTTTTACGATTTGTAAAAATCTCTTGACGTGTCGAAAAATGAATAGAGACAATGCGATGAAAATATGAAGCTGAGTAAATCCGTCCGGCTGCGACAGCTAAATAAACCGCTCTATCGTGTTCACACGTGCGGAAAAGACGGTACTTCCTCTTGATCACAGCCCGAGGTGTTATATTGCCTCGTGATATATTGTAATGACTGTATAATCGCCATTAAAATGAAGCAATCATTGGGTTTCGATTCAAATAATTGTCTATTTAAAATAAATAAATATGGCGGATCTTTTTTCATACACAGCGCCATCTAGCCCCAAGTTAAGTAACTAGGCTTGTGTTATGGTAACTAGATAATGAATATTAATACTTGTATGCTTTTTTGTAAATACATAGAGAAACACCCAGACCGCAAAAAATATTTGTTTATGGAAACAAAAAAGTGTAAGTACGCAAATATTTATTCAAAAGCGAGAATCGAACCCGCAAGCTTCTGTGTTTCTAAAGTTTATGACAGTTAGATAACCAGATAATCACCAATACAGTTATCTGTGTTCATACTACTTGAGTACTTTGATTGTTAAGTGCTACTAAATAGGTATTATCAGTCCAATCAGTGTGAATTGCTAATTCACAAGTCCATATTAATTGATCCTTAGTACTTACAAGAAAACAAACAACAACATTTGTGATTGTTATAACAGATTAGCTGCGCCCCGCGTATTTATCAGCGTACTTTCCGATCTAAGTATATCTATATATTGATCATTCAAATTGTGTTTAATACTTGTCAGTCTTGTTAAAATCCCATAGAAAAAAAAACATAGAGATTTTCCTGATTTATCAAAAAAATATGTTAAACCAATTTTTCTTATCACAAAAATTCTACAAATAATTTAAAATAAACAATAACTAAAACTGGCTAAACGTAGTCTGGGACCGATATGCTTGGAAAGATGTTAAAGAGTTGCCCAGCAGTGGGACAGACAAATGAAAACAGTCAAGTATTTTTCAAGTGATGGAGCTACGAACTAAATTTTTATTTTCTTTGGACTCCTACTATATTGACATGAATGAATTGTACCTACTATTGTTGTTAAAATACAACAAAGCCTGGTTTTGTTTTCACTAAAGCACATTATTATAAAGAGAATCTTACAAGATAATAGGTTTATTGTTAAAGTAAATTACTCACCAATTCCAAAGTAGATAACAAAATATTCCTACATGCCAAATCTCTGTGTAAAAATCTGTTTTTCTCCAAATAAGCCATGCCTGCAGCGACTTGTGTTGACCATTTTGATATGTAATGTAATGATACTTTGCTATTCTGCGCTCTAATGTAATCTAATAATGCTCCCATTTGAGCTAATTCACATACCATCATTAAAGGATGGAATACAACACCATGTAGTTTGATTAAATTAGTGTGTTTTAGACTATGCATAGCTTCTACTTCTCTTCTAAAGTCGTCGTATACACCTGGTTGTGAAAACGCATCTGCTTTGAGAACTTTAACGGCTACAGACACAGTTTGGCTATCTGCTATTTTCCATTCTCCTCTTTTGACAACGCCGAATGAACCTGTTCCTAATTCATTGTGTAAACTGAAATAAAAATTGAAATTTTTAACCTATTTATTGTTAAGTGGTAAGGTAAGACATGGCTGGACCAGAATGGATCCAAGTAGCGAAAGATAGAGTAATGTGGAAGTCTTTGGAGGAGGCCTATGTCGAAAGACAAATTGTTTCTAAAAATTAGGATTAAAATATAAGTAACTAGCGACCCACCCCGGCTTCGCACGGCTATATTATGCATGTATTATTCATATAAACCTTCCTCTTGAATCACTCTATCTGTTAAAATAACCGCATCAAAATCCGTTGCCTAGTTTTAAAGATTTAAGCATACAAAGGGATACAGGGACAGAGAAAGCGAAATTGTTTTATACTATGTAGTGAAGTGATAGTGATGTTTAGTAAGTTAAAACAGTAATAAAGACTAATTTTATTTTATTATTGTTAAGTACAAAAGTAATTTAAAACGGGTTTATCATGTTTTTTGAAGAGCTTGACATTTTGATGCTGCTATAAAAACATTTATTTTCAGAATATAACTGTATTAGTGTAAAATCTTATTGTAAGGTGTAATATAGAACCAATTTTCTACAGTTATACTATAATATAGTAATATTATATAGAGGAAAGTGGTTTGGTTGTTTGGAAATACATAGGTATAAATGTTACAATGATTTTGATGCAACTCAATAAGGATATTATGTTGAATCCTATTATTTTTGGGTTCCGTACCTCAAAAGATATAAAAAGGAACCCTTATAACATCACTTTCTTGTCTGTCTGTCTCTTGGTGTGTCACCACAGATTATCTCAGGAATGGGTGGACCTAGTTTATACTGATATTTCTAATTTAAACAGGTGTGACCATGGGGCACTGCCTGAAGTATGAAAAGAAAAGTATTTGCCTCATTCATTATTTAACAAACTGTCTCATTCCGTTCTAAGTTAACAATGGTTTTATGACTGTAACACCATGACCTAGTATAAGGTCAAGGGCTTTATAATTTTGTCATGGAATTGTTAGAAGTAAGCTGAAGGTTGCTCGTGTAAAAGGTAGGTAATAACTTTGTACTATGAAATATTATCACTACATAGTATAAAATAAAGTCACTTTTCGCTGTCCCTATTTCCCTTTGTATGCTTAGATCTGTAAAACTACGCAACGGATTGTGATGCGGTTTTTTTTAATGGATAGAGTGATTCAAGAGGAAGGTTTATATGTATAATACATTCATAATATAGCCGTGCGAAGCCGGAGCGGGTCACTAGTCTATACTAATATTATAAAGCTGAAGAGTTTGTTTGTTTGTTTGAACGCGCTAATCTCAGGAACTGCTGGTTCGAATTGAAAAATTCTTTTTGTGTTGGATAGTCCATTTATCGAGGAAGGTTATAGGCTACTTTTTATCCCAATATTCCCACGGGATCGGGAGTTACGCGGGTGAAACCGCGGAGCGCTGCTAGTTCTAGATAAATTGAAAATGTTCTTACACAATATCCTTTTCCAAAATAATGCAAGTAGTTCTACTTTCAGTCTGTGGTGTAGGTTTTGGAGCAATCTCTGGCTTCTCTTTCCCTGAATTCGAACCAAAAAGTTTGTTCCAAAACTTCCGGTTCCATAGCTGCAGCTTCTTTTTTCTAACAGCATCGAGTAGTCTGCGAATGCCAGGCTTACTGATGCCGATCCTCTCAAGGTCCTCCGCGTGTACATAGTCAAAATGTGCTAATCTTGTTATCTAAAAATAATAAACTTTTTAACACACCATCCATCATCTATTTACAATGTTTATCGTTCAAATTATAGTCTTGTTTACCTGAAGCTGGTCTCGTATAGGTAAATAGAACTGTTCCAATTGAACATTCTGCAAAATCTCTGAGAGCCAATCCGTCCCTGAATCCATTGTGCAATTACCGTGTTCTGCCTACGACCGTGTACAGAAAAGGTAACATCTCGTGCTGCGAGCAGGAAGTATGTAACTCAGAGGACGTGAGAGCGATTGGATAATTTAGCAACACTAAAAACATGCAACGAGATGAACGATTGTCGTCAAGGAAAGACACAAACATACAGTACTATTGTGAGATTCAAAACAATAACATAACGTTTCTTTACACGAACTAATCATCTAAACACGTATTTTAATTTATTCGTCTAAATTTCGTTGAATAAAAATAGCAAGCAACGCGACGGCAAAATCATTGCAAAACTAATGACGCTTCTTTTTTTGTTAAATTCCCCGAAGGATAAGCAAAAGACTTTTAGCCCATATAGCCTCGTCTGACGCATAATTTATTTTTCTTTCTTCAACTTTCTTACATCTTTTTGTTTTGCGATTTCTATGTATTAGCGACTTACGATGTGATTTTCACTTCGATTAAAGTTATGCTCGAAGGATTTTCATCAAATTTAATTCAAAAGGAATATCACAAAATAAAAATTAAACATTTCCAAAACTTGACACCGGCTATTTGGGGAAATGACAATGACAGTGATGGGAAGAAAAATTAATAGAATTGACAATGACTTTGACGGATAGTTGATTTTTAACGTTATTTGGCCAATGAGAAATGGCCAAGCATTTGATTGGCCACGACGACCGCCATCTTTGAACGTAAGGCGCGTCATTTCAAACAATTGACTTCGATTTTTTTGTCTTTCATTCAAACGAGTTTTATTGTCGATAAATACCTAATAACATTATAAAATAATGGATCAAGGGGACGAGAGTTCAGAAGCTAGTGTTTCTTCGATAAAGGTAATCGATTTCGGTTGCATCCCGGTGGACACAATTTCGGAGAAAAGCATTACTGTTGAAAACACTTCAGACGTGAGTACTGCCTTTTCAATATCTAGCTACCGTGCCTGAGGTACTTTCTAGATTTTGTGTTCCTCCACAAATAGTAAATCCTTACCAACTTGCAGAAAAATCTAACATACAGAGTGTCATTGATGTACATTCTGAACAGCGTAGACCGTGTGTTCGATGCGTACATAACTTCGACTCCGATCTTACCTGGTGATAAGACGCAGCTCATAGTGACGTTCCGGCCTACCTATTCGGGGCAGTCTTACACTGAGTACTACGTCGTTGATGATACAGCAGGCAATAATTACAGGGTCACTGCGACGGGCAGGTGTTTTGGTGAGATAAAAAGTTTTTTAGCTAACAGTATTACCACTTTCTAACGAAGTTTCTACTTGCGGGTTTTTATTGCTACTCGCTGTAATAGCTGTAATAGAGAGCCTTAAGGTGAAAGGGTACCAGCGCGGTCTCCATACAATCGTAGTCGACTGTTTCCTCCCTGGATAATGACACTAACACAAATATTTTTGTGCCATAAAACCTATAACTGCCATGACTATGCCCCTATGTTTTGGTTTTTTTCATTTTCTAATTATCATAGAAATTAAAATTACAAAAATAAAAAAAAAATAAAAAATAGGGGCATGGTTATGGCTGTTATAAGTTTTATGCACCAAAAATATTTGCTCTAGTGTCATTATCCAGGGAGAAAACAGTCGACTACGTTTGTAATAGTTTGTATGGAGAAAGCCCCCGGTACCCTTTCCTCTTAAGTACTTAGTACGTGGTACTCACCAATTTAAAAGTTGCCAGAAAACATTGAGCTGAGTTCATCGTTTTCTACGTTCCTTCTTGTGTTGTACAAATCAAATTATTATTTATTTATGTTCACTGTACCTATATGACAAAAAGTTTGCAGCAAAATATACCTACGTTAATTGTACCTTAAATGTAAGAAGATAAATCTAACAAAAGCCGTTCCAATTATCTAACAGAAACAGCACGGCATGTAGGTAGGTACAGCTATTGTATGATCGATTAATCAACTAAGTACATTGGAACGACCATAAAAAATAGTAAAAAAAATAGTATAAGATAAAAAAAAACAAATTTAGCCTTAAGAGTGGCACAATAGATGGCCTTACCGCTGAAAGCGGGCTCTTCCAGTTGTTAGATTTATGATCAATTTCAGCTACTTCAGCTGCTGAATGTACCTTACCAACTATCTAGTAAGATGTATTTTCAGGTCCAGAAGTATGTTTAAGCAAGAGAAAACTAGTGTTCAGAATAATAAGGAATGTTAATGAACAACGTCGAGAAATGATAGAGATAATCAATAAATCCGTAGTAGAAACTACTTATCAATGGATGTTACCGCCCAGTGGACAGGGACACTTTCAAGTTAGAATTTATCAATATCTAAGTTATACTTATACTCTATACTTATTTTAGTTTTTCTTTTCTTTATAAAGGCTCCAAAAGTACTGGCCCAATGAAATTTGGTATGAGGTAAGAGGAGGTATGAGGAATGACATGGGCTTTGTTCCTTTTTATCTCACGGGATCGGGAGTTACGCGGGTGTAACCGCAAAGCGCTGCTATAACAAAGGTCGCCCCGATCTGAGACCGTAGTTTTGCCTTTCCCCCTATCTCCGTAACAGTTAGAAAGCTATGATCTAGTGGCTAGTGACGGCAACATCTGCTTGGCATCATTGTGTTAAGTCGCCTGTTTAAAAAACAATCAGTTATTCACTGGTCTGGAAACTGAAAAAGCTTTATTACATCTGTAATAATGTATGATCTTAAAGTTTGGCCCTCGCAGGTGGTCAAGATTCAGTGCCCAAATTACATAACTTTGGAGTCCACATCACGACTGTCACAGCAGGAGTGGCAGAGGTGTCTTACCGTGACTGGTCCAGAAACGGTTTAAAACCTTTTTGGCAGTATTTGGGCTTACTCGCTAGTAAGTTTAGTTTCTGGTCTCTCCCTTTAAAGAGAGCTAACACTTCATGCAGATGCGTAGGTGGTCAATACCATTTTGGCAAAACTGCTGCACTAATTGCGATTAAACCAAAGCATATGAGACTAATCTTTTCCCGATATTCCCATGAAATTTTGATTTAAGCAATCAATGTTTCAAATCTAATTTCAGATATCAACTGGAAACTGTGGATTGATCAGAGCAAATGAAACAATAATTGCGTCTGTTCTATTCTCTGGTGTAGCTTTAGGCATTTATACTGTTGAATTGGTTTGCCTAGTTCTGAATCAGGTAACGTACCAAGCAAAGTTCAAGCAATTCATTACTTAAATATCGATCTTCCCACAAAAGGAGCTTCATTCCAATACTAATCATCCTCTTTTCTTCTAAGCCCAAGACAACGTCAAAGGCTTACTTACTTAAATTCTTGATAATATAGTTACTAATAATAAACGAACAAATTACGACTAAACGTGGATTACGACCCAGTTGGCACAATGGTCACCATGCCGCATGCCGGACTGCCGAACACAGGGTTGCCGGTTCGATTTCCGCCTCAGTTTATGCTTAGATATTTGTCTGTGGTCTGCTAGCCTAGCATGAAGGCCAAAACACGATACGATAAAGCGATATAACTACATCAACTCTCAAAATATGATAGATAAAGCCGCCATGTTGAATTTTTATCATAATTTTTATTGCAATTTATAATAAAAATTCAACATGGCGGCTTTATCTACACTAATATTATAAAGAGGAAAACTTTGTTTGTTTGTTTGTTTGGTTGTAATGAATAGGCTCAAAAACTACTGGACCGATTTTAAAAATTCTTTCACCATTCGAAAGCTACATTATCCACGAGTAACATAGGCTATATTATATCCCAATACTCCCACGGGAACGGGAACTACGCGGGTGAAACCGCGGGGCGCAGCTAGTGTATCATATTTTGAGAGTTGATGTAGTTATATCGCGTGATATCGCTTTATCGTATCGTGTTTTGGTCTTCATGCTAGGCAGGCTGGTTGTTTCTATTTATTATAAGTATAATTCAGTATATACCTATTTACAAAAATAAAAATATTTATGTAGTATATCCGTTGTCTTGCACCCATAACACAAATCTGGTTACTTAGCTTGGGGGTAGATGGCGATGATATGAATATTGTACGACATTGCAGACAGCGCCATCTAGTCGCAAATTAAGCAAATATAGAGCATACAGGTCCATTCATCTAGATCTCGATCTCTTGGGTATTTCACAATTTCCCCCTTTTTCCACTTTTTCAGGAACCTCTATTTCTAAGCGTGGTAGGCACAGTAGTATTGCCTGGCAATCCACTGTTCAACATACAAGACCATATTTTCGAAAAGAGCTTCCGACGTAAATCTCGTTCCACACATTTGATGGAGAACAGTCTAAATAGATTGCCTTATATACCATCAGCGTCAGTTTTCGAGAGGTAAATATCTACAAAGGGAAGTTCTCTTCTTAATTACTGGCGCCTGCACTTGATAAGCCGCAATTTTTGTTAGAAGAATACAGTTTCCACTAGTAAAGCACCACTCGGGCAGGTGTAAGCAGTTCGCGATAACTTCACACAAGTCGGCGGTACAGCATATAAGTTTGGTAATTTTTTATGCGCATTACCGCCATTTTTTGGCAAGTTATTTGTTGTCCTTAATTATAATTATCTTTAGAAAAATGTCTCATGTCAGGTACTAAACTTTTTCATCTTACTGCTAGCACTAGTAGTTATTTCGCCATTGTTTGATACTACACTCTTTCAGTCTTTAAGCTTTATCCAACATGACAGCACATAATTTGCTTTTCGGCCACAGATACCTAGATTTTGGGGCTGGGAGCGTGAAGGATATAATCATGAACATATCGCAAACCATTTGTGTTACCAATCACGAAGAAGATGAAGGCTTTATTCAATGGATACCAGGTAGGCTTCCATTGGGTGCCACTACGCAAAACTATATTGTATTTCTAAATCTTAGTTTTTCGGGTTAAATCCTGTGGAATATTCGGTCTGAACAGGCTGACATTGTTTGTTCTTAGTAGATACTCTCTTAATTTAAACTATTAGCTTCAATAGTTTTTGATGTTTTGATTCTAGATCCCGAAAACAACTTTATAATAGATCCAATATCATCGTGCCTACCGCCAAACGAATCGAAATTATTTACCATTAGATTCAGGTAAGCAAAACTATAAATTCATGCATGTGCAAAATCTGAACTCTTTTTTGGTGTGACTACTTAAAAAAATACATAATAATAAAATTTAAAATAGCACTAAATACCCATGAAAAAGCACCTTATTAAATACTGCCATCACCTCGTGGTTTCACCCGCGTAACTCTCGATCCCGTGTGGATATCGGGATAAAAAGAAGCCTATAACATTCCCAATTAATCAATGTATCGTCAGACCAAGTTTCATTAAAATCGGTCCAGTAGTTTCGGAGCACATTCAATTCAAACAAACAATTATACTTTTCCTCTTTATAATATTAACTAGCGACCCGCCCCAGCTTCGCACGGCTGTATTATGCATGTATTGTATCTAAAAACCTTCCTCTTTAATCACTATCTATTAAAAACCGCATCAAAATCCGTTGCGTAGTTTTAAAGATCTAAGCATACAAAGGGACATAGGGAAATACGGACATAGGGACGGCGAAAAGTGACTTTATTTTATACTATGTAGTGATAGTGAAGTGATATAGACAAGAGAGGAAAGATCGTGATAGACTCTGCTTTGGAAAAAATCTTACATATTTATAAACGTTAATGACAAATTACAATTAATATTTTGTCTAATAAAAATCCTATTTCTATCAGGCCTAAGCAAAATGAAGAAGTATACGGTTATCTAATGTGCGGAGATTATCAAGTTAAAAGCTATAGCAGTGACAACGACGACATGACGAAGTTGAAGCATACATGGTTTCGTATACCATGTATTGGTAACACATGGTCGCCATGCACTGAATGGGCCTCGGAATGGGAATGCCCTGTTGAGGTATAAACTAACGTAAATATGTAAAGATTATTGAGTTGCCATAGTCTAATATTTCTTGGTTTGTTTTAGGTGGTGTTGCCACCTACTGTACCTGCCAGGACAACATTCCAAAATTTCATGTTATCTAATAAACTAGAAATGCCTATGTTTTATCGATTTGCAGCTCCTCAGGGATCGTAAGTTAATTTTTAAATGATTCATAATATTGTGTACTTATACATACGTCAAATAAAGGTTTTATTTGAAATTTTGTATCTTCGTTAGGAATTATGTGGTCCTGCCAATGTGTGGAGTTGTTCCAGGAAGAGGATGGCAGATCATTTCAGTGGCATTAGAACCGAGGACTGCGGGTCATTACTGTGAGACTTGGGATCTCGTTATAAACAAGTGCCAAAAGGTAGTACTTTTAAAATCATTATCAACCATAAACGGTTGAAACAGCACTGACAGAATATGTAGCAGAATAGTAAGATTTAAAATCGTTGAAATACAAGCATTAAAGCCAAGTATTATGACAACAAATAATATAAATCTATGATGTTAAATACATTTTTAGACGCGCGTCTGCTTCAGCGGTACAGCTGAAACCAGTGATGTTGAAGTAATGTCTCATGGGTATAACCCTGCTACACATGGGATGTATGAATTTCCACCAACAATAACAGGATGTACAAATTATTGCACTGCTTATCTACATAATGTGACGAGAATGGAAATACAGTAAGAGAAAATCATTAGATACTCTTTCAAGTTAGTGAGTTGCATCACACGGCATGAACCTAATGGTTTCCAATTCTAGATCCCATCTTTGAAGTCAAAGAGTCAGTCTTTTTTTTAGAAGTATAGAATAGAATTTATTCAAACAAACACACGACATAATTTAGACACAAATAAGAAACAGTAAGAGATAGTTATAGAGAAAAGTAATACAAATAAGAAACATTAACGAGATAGTTACAGAGAAAAGTAAATACAAAGAACCGACAATAAAAATAAAAAGTATCTGACAAGTCGTGTGTTGCCTGAATGGGTAAAGCCCCAGCATGTGCTGCAGATACGCAGGCGCATCTGCAGCGCTGGTCTTCCGGCCGCACCCTGTGGGTGACATTTCCGCTCCCAGGAAACGGCTTGCTCATCAAGAGAAAAATAAATATACAAAGTATATTCCGCTAATTTACTTCAAATAATATAATCTATTTATATACATACATTTATATACTACTACTACTTTCAATTATTACAATATTAATGTGATAATTTGTTTTAGTATGAGAGTCCTGAACTCAGTATCGTGGCTCGGTGCAGACAGCTGTGGTACAATTGTCTTGCCACCTAAAGAAATAATCCGATATCATTGGTGGTTCTTCCCTAAAACGCCTAACAAGGTTTATGATACAACGATCACTTGTTCTTGTATTTGTCTCTTGAATGAAAGGTACTGCTTTAGCTTCTTAATTGGTATTTATTTTAATGTTGATAATTATTAAACAATTTGTCTTTGTAGGCCTGTGGGAGAAACAACGGAGATATTTATTCATATTACAGGATTTTCTGAACTACCTGATCTTAGGGTATGTTACGTATTTTTCAATTTCGGTTACACTGTAAAGTTTATTTATGAAAAGAGTATGTATGGAACAGCCACTTCTTATCCGTTTCTTATCCTGAATTATTTTTGTATACAGGTGTTGCCTAAACATATCAATATACACGATGTAGTTGTAGGAGATAACGCAAATTTTTCAGTAACTTTGTATAACTACGGATCATGCTTTTTCACATCGAAACTATTTCATGGCATCCATGGCATGCAAGACGACTGGACTGGAGATAGATTCGAAATGGAATCATCTGTGGTTAGTTCAGAGGCAAATAATTAAATCTTAATTATTGGTGATGATGAAGAGTAACTTAATGAAAACATGATCAAAAATGTACAGAATAGTTTGAAACCATCCAAATATTGTGAAGTCAAAATGGTAGTAACGCCAGACGGAGCCGGTCCAAGGCAAATTGATGTAAAATATACGGTACTATTCCGAACCGAATATGATGAGGTTGAAGAAATACAACCCATAAAAAAGACAATCTGTAAAATTTGGTACGACGGCATATACCCCACCATGAAGGTAAGGTAAAAATTCATTTTTTTTTCAATCAAGATAAAGCATTCGATTGCGTTAAACACATCGGAAACACGAGTTGGCTAATTATTAGCTTAACATCACAACGTAAAGACAGTTGTTATCCCATAATCTTTATTCATAGTCTTTATTTAGAATAACTTTGTCTGAATACTTGTTATGCATTAGGGGTTCCTCAAGGGTCAATCGTAAGGCCAGTAGTATTTGTCGTCTATATTATTATTATTTTTTAGGTGAAGCGGACAATATCGATTAAATGTCCAGTAATATTGAGTAACCACTGCCTTTGGAATATTGTAAACGTTGATGAGTGTGTATTCAATTTCTATTTTAACTTCTACAATGTTATAAATTAAGTAGGTAACTAATTTCTAAGGTGTTTTGATTTTGATCAGATTAAATAAGGCGTTGATTGATTGTCGACCAAACAAACCACTTAGCGCTAATATTTACGCACCTGATCTTTGTGTAAGAAACGGTCATGTTGAGATAATATTTGTTATGGGATGCGTATATAACGTGCCAGTGCCATGGAGTCTTCGAAGGGAAAAGATTTGTGACTGTGCGATGGTGGAAGTTCAAATAGGGATATCGAGTTATGAGATGAGACATACGTGCATACATAGGGTTCTCGTTGAATTGTCTCCTATGAATGATATCGTTACGGTCAGTTTCAGATGCAGAGTATTAATTTTTTAACGTTATATATATATGTATTTACATTCAAAAGTGATTTATTTCATTTGTAGCCTGACAACCCATGCTTATTGCGTATCAGATTTAAATTCTCTATGGAAGGATGGAACACTTTATGCTACGTGCTGACAATGCCAAATGATAGATCTATCTATTTATATGTGTCTCTATTCGCAAACTTAAATACCAAAGGAATACTAACACCTTTGCGTCGGCCTATGAACGCTCCAAGTTACTTAGCAGTTTTGGATTGTGGAAGAGTTCCGATAAATAATTTGGATCCAGTTATAAGAGTATGTGTAATGGCTATTTGAACATTAGACACGAATATAGCCTTCAATAAAAATATTAATATTCTGTCTACAGATTGTCTGGCTGTACAATCCCACAGATGTATTTACGACTTGGCGATTACTTCGAGGAAATACAATAACTCCACATTCAGTCATAAGATGCTTATTATACTTCGCCGAAGTTCCTCCATTAGGAAAATTGGCGATACCATTTGCATTCATGCCTAGTGAAATGTTAGATTATGAGGTAATAGATGTTAAATTCAATGAAAATTTTGTAAATCCGATCTGATGATTGTTATTCTTTGAAGGTGGAATTTTATTCGTCATTTGGATACGATACAGTAATGATATTAGTAAAAGGGCAAGGAGGATTACCAAACTGTGTGGAAACGCGCCTTGACATACCTAGGTATACCGAAAAGATTATTCGAAGCGCATACAGGAGAGAAATTGTAAGTCCGTTAAATGGAACTTTTTCGAAGAAGTAGAAATTGGTAGTTAATCGAATGATTTTGTTCCAGATTTATCTTTCATTGGAACATATCACTTTACCAGTCATGCCAACGCACTCACTTTCAAGAGATATCGTAGCTATTTGTAATGACACGGACCATATTATGCGTTTTATTTGGTTACCGTAAGTTAAAAAAATACGTTAGAAAAAAAATAAACCTTTCATAATATTGTTTTTCATCTGTTTTAGAGAAAGAATAGCAAATATAGTGAACATAGTGATGACACCATGCTGGGGCGTGATACAGCCAAAGTGTACAGAATGGATAACTATGACGGTTTACACATTACAAGAACCTGCTACGTTTACGTAAGAATTATTAAAATAATTAAAACTGAAATCACAATAGAAATTGATCCTAAACTTAATTTCCAGAACGACAGTAGCGTGTGAAATCTTAAACTTGACAGAACGGAAACGTTACCAAAGAAACGAATTGCTAAGAAGGAATAAAATTGAAAAATGTAACCAGGAATTTATAATAACTGAGGAAGGATTATTTCATCCTGTTAGTCTTTTCGTCATACACATCAAGTTACAAGATCGTTCCAACCCAATTATACCTATTTTTTATCCCTCTTTCAGGATATTAATAATTCGCCACCATATGTTCTCGATATAGATAAGCCTGTACCTTTTTATTTGGCAATGACGGTGTCTATATCATCGAAAGGGCAGCGGGATGGATACCCAAGGATGTTGTTGAAACAGATGTGGGATCAGGTAAGATGATAAGGGCTCTACATCACCGGGACGACATTGCGACGCCGCGTCGCCGGCTACGTCTCTATGGCTACTTATGGCTACCCTAGGTCGCCAAATAGAGTTGCCATTGGGTACTGTCTATCACAAACAAAACGAGGGCATCCTTATCCTTGGCGACCTGTTGTCGCAGCATTTAAGTATATATTTTATTGGCTACTGTCCAGGACGCCAGAGTATCCAGCCTCCACAAAGCACCCCGTCGTTCGTGGCTCTTCCAAACTGGCGACGTCGCGGTGAGAGGTGAGAGGAATTCTAATAAAATGGTGATTATTATTTATCAGGTACCACCATACGATTTGTTGTCTTCGGATATGAACGAGTACATTGACAGTAAAGAGAAATCCGGTAGCGGAAACAATATGACAATGGCTGACATTGTTAGAGTTATTGATGGCATTTTATGGTAAGATAATTAACGACAAACATTTTTGCTAATATAAAAAAATATATAAAAAATGCACTGTTAGAGGTTTTCATATCTTGTAAAAGAGTGTTAGAATATTAGAAAACAGGAGTAATTGCGGAATACGCAGATACAAGTAATGGCAAATCCTGATTCACGATTCAGGACTCAGATATTTAAATTTTACTCCAATTTCTAGGGACGCACTGCATAGTAAGATGTTTAAAAACCAACTAAAGTTCTATGCTAAAGAAGAGATTCCAACATATGCCCAACTAACAAAAGTTATAGAGAATGATATAAAACCAAGGCTGAGTAGGCGGTAAGAGGATTAGCTATGTATAATTAACATTACATATTCAAATAAGCGATTTACAATTACGAAGCTTATAACTTTTAAACGACTCAAATTATTTTCATTGATTTTTTGGCCAGATTTATGACAATTAATAAAGATATATTCTAGGTAAAATTAATTGGTGTCTGCCTGTCTTTTTTGGGACTATTAGTTTTTATTGCTTGTTATTTCTAGGGTAACTTCTGGTATATGCGACGCTATAGTAAACAAAGCAGTATTCCATATTTACGGATTGAACCCAAAACACGAGATTTCTATTTTAGAAGCCGAATAACTAATTACTACCTTAATTTTAGTTTAGTTTATGTATAGTATCATTCTTTTAGTTCTGAAGATGCAGCTAAAATATGTTTTACTTTAATACTCTACTTTATATTCTTGAATAAAAAACTTACATTTAACATCAATGTCTTTTACTCAACACAAAACATCAATCAGATCACATATTATTATCACATTAAGTACTCATTTGATTCTTACATAACTAATAATTAACAAAACAAGAAAACTACTTTTTCGTAGTTATTAAACATCAGTCAAAAAACCAAAAGGTAATTATTGGTTCAAATGCGGTCACGACTGCGTGCACGCATCGAGTCAATCGAATGTCTATGGATATTTCTTACAGTGCGACTATCTTTATTTAGTCGTACTTTGTAAAAAATCACTACACTTAAGTTATTTCCAATATATCTTGTTATTTAGTACGAATTTATGACATGACTCATACTATATACTATTAAATGCCACCGTGCACGCAATCGCAACTCAGCTTCAAGTAAATACTTACCTAATCAAAGTATTCTATCAAGTTTCAATTGAAGTTTATTCTGTTTAACAAACGGCAGAACAGTGACAGATACTCTATCCCCTAGTTTAGGTGTCTGTCCTCCCAAGTTGCTCGAATGTATAAGACCGTTGTCTCCCACGCCGCAGTCTACGAAGCAACCGAAAGGCACTACGTTGCGTATTACTCCTAAAATAAAAAAAATAATTTACTTTTTTAACTTTTTGTACCTACAGGAAGGTTAAATTAAAACAACGGCACACATAAAAAACTTAACGGCGGGTCTAAAGTTAAGTGCTGAGCAACAGCAAAATATTAAAAGTACTCAGACTGACGCGCGCACCGAGTACCTATGCCAATAAGTCCTGATCCCGTGTGAATATCGGGATAAAAAAATAGACTAGGTTACTCCCAATGAATCGATGTTTCCTCATACCAAGTTTCATCAAAATCGGTCCAGTATTTTCGCAGCTTATTCAATGCAAAAAAACAATCAATTCTTTCCTCATAATATTAGTATTGATTAAATTACCTGTCAAACTCATTCCCTCTCTAATCTGGTCCGTAGCCTGCACAGCCATAGAATAGACCGGTCTACCGAACGCGATCACATCTTCCTCATACGGTTTCCGTTTGAACGCAGTCACAATAAGCTCTAATGTCGGAACATCAGTGTTCAGCTCCTGACTCATTGAAGTAAAGTCTATTGTGGTGGTTAGTCTTTCGATGGTACTTGGGAAGTCAGATGTGTTAAGATCCTTTATGTTTACTTTTAGTTTTTTTGCGAAACTGAAAAAATACAAAGTATTCATTCGTAATTCTGTTCAAATATTTTAATTAATCAGGCACTAAAGTACGAGTTACACTGGTGGTGACAAAACAAAGACATAGTAGTCATAGTGCGGGGTATTCACGCATTTTTTAATGTAGCGGTTTTGCAGTTTATCCACCGCAAAAATGACTGCAACCTTTTTGTTTGAGATGTCTGTGAAAGTTTGTATATTCCATCACAAACAGACTCTGCCTGTTTGTTAATGGAGGAATTATAGACAATCTGATATTCTGTGAATTTTCAATTAAATAAATATAAATAATAAACGCATAAGGGTTACTTACGCTTTAGCAATATCATAACTCTCCGGATGTATAATAGTAGAGTCCAAAGGTTCCTTTCCGCCAACCACTTTGAGAAACCCCGCACACTGTTGGTAAGTAATTTTTCCTATGCCAGCTACCTTCATAATTTCTGCTCTCGTCGAAAATCCTGATTTCTCTTGACGATATATTAAGATTTTCTTTGCTCTGCCTTCGTTTAGGCCTGATATACGTCTGTAAATAATATTAAACTTTAATACAAGTCCATAAAGTCCTATATCAATAGGCATAAGGGCAATTAGCATGATGTTATAAGCATTGTAGTTCCGAGGCAGTACTGCTACCATACTTATTTCTGCACAAAGTGCACTGGTGTTGTTATGATCTGGTTAGAAGAGTCTGTGGATACATGAGTAGAGACTCCTCCACTTCGTAGTGAAATCCCCACTTTGATACTTAAAAATGGAGATTTTGAAGTATCAAAGTGAAGAAATTCTATGATCATAAGATACGGTTACCGGTAACTGAACATTAAATACACAATTTGGAGTTTCTGATATATTTGCACATAAAATACATTACCGTAACATAGCTAAAGATGCAGTATTGATATCAACTCCAACCAAGCTGACCACCTTCTCAACAGCCGAATCCAGAGCGGATTCTAACATTTTTGGCGGTATGTCATGTTGATAAAGTCCAACTCCTAGATTTTTTGGATCCACCTGCAAAGTTATGAAATAAAAGAAAATGTAAATGCTGTAGTTTTTTCTTGTCTTCAGCGCTGTTATTAGCTGACATTAGGTTAGCCAACGAACAGCTATTAGGGCTGGAGCGATCCTGAACCGATTTTGATTAAGTTTAGGATCTTGATAGGAGTTAAATTAACCCGTATTGGACACTTTTTATTCCAAAACTCCTATCTAATATGGTTAGACCCTGAGGCGGAGTTTTTGAAATAAACTTCTAAATGCTACTTACTTTAATTAATTCGCCTAATGGATCTAACACTCTTCTTGCAATAGACAATGCTGAAATCAAATTTGGATCCATATTAGGATGTTCCTGAAATAAAAATAATAATTACTTTTGATTTGTTGACTTAAAAACATGGTTTTTTTACACCTAATAATTTATAATAGACCTTAGCATTTGATATACATTTTACAAGCTATCTCTAGACAGATAGACGGACAATCCACTGATTATTTATAGTTTAAGGAACCCTAAAACAATAAGTAAGTATGTACTTAGAACAACAGTCTGTCATTCAGATCCTTATATATAGGTCCATATATATACAGATCCAAATATAGGTTATTAGCTAAGTTTGACGAACATTGGTTTAGTCATTTTACAAATATTAATGGAGGAAAAACCAATTATTGAAATAATTGATTACCTACTTATGTTTAGTATTTACATTGAACCTAAATTTTATTTTCTAACAAAAATATACATTTATAAGTAATAAGATTTTGCCCGCGACTTCGTCCGCGCAGAAGCCGAAATAAGTTTTTTTGTTGACTTAGAATTTTTAACCCCGTCAGGACATTAATTTCAATAAAATACGAAGCATGTCTAACCATCAATTCTGTTAAAGAATATTTATTCCAAACTAGCTGTCCCGGCAAACGTTGTTTTGCCATATAAAAAAAATGTGATAAATGAAGAACCGCTCGACCGATTTTGTGCAAACTTCACATAAACCATCTACTAAATAGTCCGAACAAAGCTTAAACATTTGGTTTGGATAGGTGAGCCCGTTCTTGAGTTATAAAATTACAACGAAAAGTGGCATTGATTTCTATATAATACAGTAAGTAAATAAAAAAAAGGGTCTGTTGGACTTTGAAAAAGTAATAGAACAAAAATATATCTGTCTGTCTGTTTGTTTGTTACATAATCTACAATTAAAAACGCCTAAACAAAGTGAAATCTGAGGAAAGTCGTGGTATACTTTACATCAAAATCCAATTAGTAGGTGCTGAGTAATCAACAAAAAAACTGCAGCCGCTCGAGAAAACCCCCCGGAAAAAAAAAGAATATTTCGTATATTTTATTTCACCCGCGTAAGTCCCGATCTCGTTTGAATACCAAAAAAAAAAGAAAAAGTAAGTATTCTATGTCCTTCTCCTGGTTCTAAGCTACCTCTCCATCAATTTTCAGCCAAATCGGTTCAGCCGTTCTCGAGTTATAAATAGTGTAACTAACACGACTTTCTTTTATATATATAGATTTGAAGTTGTTGAGACTCATGGAACCACGTTGTCGTATACAAACTTTTCCCCCTTTTTCACCCCCTAAGGGATAAAATTTCGGAAAAACCTTTCTTTTCGGATCCAAGTTTCAGGTCTCTACGATCAGCGGTTTAGGCTGTGTGTTGATCCGTCAGTCAGTCAGGACAAAGCATTTTTGTACCTTTTGCGCTTCTTTGCTAATAGAATAAATAGAAGCACCTTGCTCAGGCACTATTATAACTGGTATATTATCAGATATATGGTGATTCTTTAACCACGTCTCCGTTTCACGGCACGCTGTACCATTCCCGAGGCCAATCAATTCTACGCTGAAACAATTATACTACTTACATTTTTATAAACCATGCTCTGCGATTTAAAAATAAAAGTGAATCACAGAGGCAAGTGTACACCAAACTATCTAGAGCCAGTGAAGAAAATTGTTTTTGCTGCTCATGAATCAGTTAGTTACCAAAGTGGCTAAGTGGGAACATACTTAAGACGGTACCTAGGTATAAGAAAGTTTACTTTCTAAATAATTAATTTCCCCTATTTATAGGGGAATATAAATAATAATATCGAAAAAGCGCTGGTATATTACCGTCGTATGTATGTTGTACAATATAAGATAGGTACATAATAGAGAAAGAGGACACTTCAGTGTTACAAACTCACTTGAATTCTGTTATCAAATCCTTGAGCCGTTTAGCGGCAGCATCATGATCGTTTTTACGTCTCAGATCAGGGTGTAAAGTACAAGCTTCTAACTTATCCCCGTTCGGATTTATAATACCTACCTGAAAAATGATGCATTATTGACAATAAAGAATCGCCACATAAATAAAGACAGATCACAGATGGTATTGATAGTGAGACACCGCAAACGGGTACTTCCGATGGGTAAGTGTCCCATGCCTTCAAACCATGGTCAGTTAGAGGGCATGTCTGTTTCCTCATGATGTTTTCCTTACACAGAAAATGTAATATATCATTAGTTGGTGCAATATAATTATATATTAGCTGCGCGCGCTTGCAGTTTCGTCCGCACAAGTCCCGTGGAAAAATATAAAAAGTAGCCTGTGTTAATCCAGGTCTCAAGCTCTTCATCGCAATCGGTCCAATAGTTTTGTGGTTTGGTGGTAAGTGTGTGAGTTTTGACTCACGTCAGTCTGCAACCTGTAGATTTGGGGCAATGACTTAGCAACCGTCGTAGATGGGGCAGTGCAAATGACAGCTGCATTAAACGCGCGCCAAAGAAGTTCAATCTGTATAATCGCGCAAAATCCCTTCAACACCCAACTTGCTGATTTCAAAGAAACTGAGCTACAACTTACCTTACATCCAGCCTTAAATCCTGGATCTAATCCTACTATCACTCTATTTTTAATAGGTTCAGTAAGGAGATATTTTTCCAAGTTATTAATGAACGTCTTCACAGCTTCCTTCTGCGCCGCGCTTGTTAGGTCGCTGCGGACTTTTCTACTTAACCAAGGTTTGATGAGGCGATTGTATGCATCGATTAGGCCTTTACGTACCCAGTAGTTGCTCTTCCATAGGGATAAACAGAATCTAAAATGGATAAGCATTTGATTTTTATGTGGAAAATGCACAAATTACTCCCAAATAGATGCCGCATATAGAACATGACGACCTATGTGGCGCGGCTGGCGAACTCCCGCCTGCGACGCAGAAGTGTGGGTTCAATTTCCACGTCAAACAAATACTTATATACAAATCTACTTCATATACATATAATACAAATATGTATATGAAGTAGATTTACAAGAGGAAAGTACATAAATATTTGTATCAACTACCTATTTGGCACAACGGTCACCATGCCGGACTGCCAAACATAGGGTTGCGGGTTCGATTCTCGCCTCAGACAAGTATTTATGCTTAGATATTTGTCTGTGGTCTGGTTGTTTCTATGTATTATAAGTATATATTTACAAAAGAAAAAAGTATTATAAGTACAGGGTGGCTCTAAAATACGTTGACAAACAGTTTTAGGAATAATTTTATGGTTTATATTGATACAGTGCTGTGAGTTCTAAATAATAAAAATATAGTATATTTTTTTATCTTAAATATTTATTATAAATATTTATTAGTTTTCAAAATAACCGCCTTTTGCTTGGATACACAGGGTTAAACGTTTTCTGAAATTTTCAACGATTTTCCGCACCTCCTCTTCAGATACTTTATACCACTCATGAATAAGTGTTGCCTTCAGCGCGTCTATACTTGTGTGAGTAGTCGCACAGACCCTCGCCTCTAAGATAGACCACACACTGTAATCCATCGGGTTTAAGTCCAGTGAATACGGAGGCCATTCCCTAGAACTTATGAACCCAGGAAAGTTTACCATACACCACTGCTGCACGCTTAAGGTCCTGTGAGATGGAGCAGGGTCCTGTTGAAAACTTCACGGTTGGTCGCCGAAATGCTGCTGGCTCCAAGGAAGAACTACACCCTCTAAAATATCCCGTCGGTATATTTATTGGTTCATTTTCACACCTTTTTCGACGAAAACTAGAAGAGTTTTGCCTGTTGAGCAAATACGGCCCCAAACCATAACTGAATCCGGTTTTTGGCGAAAAGAAACAACTGCTGCGGCTCCAGGGCGGCTAGAAGAGTAAATTCTATCATTTTTGCGATTAGAAATATAGACCCGTTGAAGGCAACACTTATTCACGCGTGGGATAAAATATCTGAAGAGGAGGTGCGGAAAATCGGTGTAAATTTCAGAAAACGTTTAACCCTGTGTGTCCAAGCAAAAGGCGGTTATTTGTAAAACTAATAAATATTCAAGATAAAATAATACTATATTTTTATCATTTAGAACTCACAGCACTGTATCAATATAAACAATAAAGTTATTCATAAAACTGTTTGTCAACGTATTTTAGAGCCACCCTGTAGTATATCCGTTGTCTAGCCACCATAACACAAGTCTACTTACCTAGTTACTTACTAGTTACTTACCTTGGGGCTAGATGGCGATGTATTATTATTGACAGATTCACGCGAAACATACTTGCTGTAGTTCAAATTTTAATAGTCTACAAGTCAGACTTTGTTGACATTGATATTATGTTCACTTTATTTTTATTTATATGGCGAAACTGTACAAACCTTTCAAGCCTATTATAAAACCAATCAGGTACATTTACTTTAACGCTCAACACTTTCTCATCTTCCCCTCTATTCAAAGCTAGTGTCTGATGTGGTTTTACGAAATGAACTGGACATTTCCAGTCAAAATACAACTTGTACGTTTCAGGGTCTGATTTCTTGTCTTTTGGGTCACTCTCTTGCTTCTCTTTGGTAGAGGTTTTTTTGCTGCTTTGTATTGTGAATTTGGTTTCTTCTTTCCTGTAAAGATAAAGACCAAATTATTATGGGCCATCTTCCACCCTAATTAAAAACTAAATATTTCTTAAATTTTTTTTTAAATTGATTAAAACGAACAGCTCCAAGAGACCTTTTGGAGTGAAACTAATATGGGTTCTTCACTGGACAGACACCTTGCATGACAAACTCACAAACCGCTTAACCAGTTTCTGAATGACAGGATGAATGAATGAATGAGGGACAGATTGCAATGTAAAATAATTAAAAAAAAAAAAAAAAAAACCAAAACTTTAAAAAAAATTCCCTTTACTCCAAGTTCGTAACTGATCTTTGATAACCAGTTACGAACATGGAATTTTTTTCTTGTTTGATAACCAGTCTCTCTTCTATGTAAGCTTTTTACATCTTAGACCGTATCGTCGCTTACCGTATCCTATGGAGAATATTAAAAATTGCTTCTTCTAAACTTACTTAGCTAAATCGAAACAGCAAAAGCAAAAAGTTAAAAGTCAAAAAAATTGCTTCTTAGCTACTTCCAAACAGCTTTCCAACATGTGCTTAAAATGCACTTCTATCTGTTTTGCATTAATAACAGATTAATAAAAAATCTACTTACAGACTCCTCATAAACTCCAACACCCTTATATCTTTATGAATAATATCAGCTATTATATGAGTGACATGGGCTTCCACTTTCTCTGGCGTGGATAATTCTTCATTGTCGCTACATAGTGTCTTTACATTGACATAGTCTCCGTTCAGGGCCTGGTTGGCAGGGTTTTCTAAGCCAAGATTCCGGGCTCTTTCAGCCAGTGAGAGAGTGTGAGATTTTAGAGGCGAATACTAAAAACATTTTATAAGTTTATCATGACACTTGTTACAAAATTTGTTTCAGCAAAGGGGTTTAATACGAAAAGGGAACTTTTGGAAATTCAAACAGTTGGTTTAAGTTTTTTGTGTGCAACAGCTGATTTTCAAGTAAAAATTCCCTCAGAATTATCCAAAAAATTTACAAAAGTCATAATAATAATAATAATAAATATTTCAGGACATATTACACATCGCCATCCAGCCCCAAGCTAAGCAACTTAATGCTTGTGTTATGGGTGCCAGATAACGGATAAACTACTTATATACTTTTTTTTTTTTTTGTAATTATATACATATTATACATATAGGAAATACCCAGAACCAGAAACAAGAATTTATGGTCAGCATAAATACTTGTTCCCGGCGGGAATCGAACCCGCAACCTTCTGCGTCGCAGTCGGGTGTTCGCCCGACGCGCCACAGAGGTCGTCATAAAACAAAAGTTGTTCGCCTAGATGTCTAGAACAACCCCCTTTCGTATTAACCTCTATACCCCCAAGCGGTGCCCGGGCACCGCGCCATTTTAAAATATTGCGCCTCAGTCAAACCCCAAGCGGTGCCCGGGCACCGCGCTCGTCCACGCGACTTTGAGCTTTATTTTCAAGTAGTTAGAGTTTACTTTTGTATGAAGAAGTTTGACTATATCTGTCCTTTGATAAATTTCCTGCTCCCTGAACAAAAAATAATACGTAGTCTATGCTTTGATTTTTTCTTTTCCGCCATTGAAGTTGTCACTTGTGTCAGTCGTGTTGTGAGTGTGAGTGTGAGTGACATGGATTCTTATTGGATTTATTCTAATTGGATTTATTTGACGTAAGTAATGGCTCTAAGTAAAGAAAATTGATTATTCTCCTTATTTAGGTACTATTTTAAAACCCCTTTGTTGAAACACGTTGTATATTAAATCACAATTTCATAAATCAAAAATGTTGAATACCACTGATATTTGAGAACCACAGCTCAAACTATGCTATTGGTTTTTAGAATCATTTCAGATAATACCTATGTGGATTCAATGAAATTTTTTTGATTTCAATATTAGTATGTACATAAAATTGATGTTTACTTTACTAAGTTGCAAAATATATTTACCACTAAATCCAATTCAGACAAATTACGAGCATTTAAAATACTCTTTTCAATATCTTGAGTTAACTTCTTGGACTTCCTCAAAGTTTCAAGCACAGATTTGACTTTTTTCTTCAGCTGACTTACATTTTGGTAGCTTTCATACAAGTCTTGTAAGCTAGAATTATGAAGACAGTTGTGATTTCATTCATGAGATCAAGATTAAAGTCGCCGGCATGGGTTATTTTATTTAAACAATTTTATCAATTCAGTCTATCAAAAACAGCTTATCCAATCATGCAAATATATTAAGACAGCTCACACAATGTTGTCTAGCCCCAAACTAAGCAACTAAGCTTGTTATATGTGTGTGACGGGAATTGAACTAGCAATCTTTTGGATCTTAGGCAGGTGTTTGGCCACTAAGTCACAGAGATTATCAGAAATACATAATGTGTTGTAATTAGTACTTTGGTATTGATGAAGTAGGTAAATAATTTGATAAAATGGAATCTTGGGAGATCTGAGTTCAGGTACTAGTTGATTTTATTTTATATAAAAAATGGCTTCTGTCTTACCGATCAGGCATCAAATTATCAACAGATGTTTTCCTGTATCGAGCAATAAATGGTAGAGTGCACCCTTCTATCAACAACTCTATAAAATTCTTAGCCAAATGCAGAGGAACATTCGCTACTTGGGATAGCACTTTTGATTCATCCCACACGTTATCTGCGGCTTCAGAAACTTCGGGGATAAGTTCATTTTGCTTAGTAATTTTTCTCCTCTTGGTAACTTTTTCTTCAGTAGTATCCTGTTTTTCAGTATTATTAGAAGTTGTTTCAGTAGCTCTTACCCTTACCGATTTTACTTTATTTATTTTGGCGACCGGTGTTTTGGTTGAATCTTTGCTTTTCTTCGCTGGAACAGGTGGAACTTCGGCCTTAGAGGGCAAGTTCCGTTTTCTAATAGTCTTCTTTTCCATTGTTGTTTATTTTGCTAGTCTTAGTTATTTTACCGCTAAATAAATTCATTCATCACAATCACAACGAACTTATTTTTCGAGAAAACACAGAAAACCAAACGAGATTTTATTTTGAGAGAAAAAAAAGGAGACAATAATTATTAGTAATGTCAGTTACGTCAAGAATGCGCAAAGAGTAAAAAGTAATATTTTAAAACAAGGCTGTATGAGCCTATTGCCTGCCCCTCTGCGTTTGGACTCTGAAATAATTTTTTGACGTTTATTTGTTTACATTTTTTTTTAATTGTTGTATTTTCTAAAATTAATTTCTCCCTTTTTGCGGTTTTCCTAGGAATTTAACTGGGTTTTCTGTGGTTATAATTACTAATAATTGAGTAATATGGACTTATCTATAATATTATTCAATAAGGTAATAATTGCGATTAGTCAGTGCAGGCTTATGAGTAAATATTGTTGTGTGCTGCAGTGCAGGGTCCTAACTATTATATTACTCTTTGTGCAGGGTGCAGGCAGTGTAACTACCAATGAATTAATATGTTGTTCAGTTTAATTTTATTTGAACTTTAATTTAGAATAACCATCATAACTTCTTACTCAACTTTCACCATCAAGTATTGTTTACCATAAAACTAAACTTTCTAAGATCTTCCTAAACTTCCTCTTCCAGAATTAATTTCCTAAGGATAATTATGTTGTTACTATGGGAGGCATCCAAGGAGTCTCATCTCAAGAAATCACATGAATATTATATGATACCAGAAATACGAAAAAACTTTTTTAATGGACAACTTGATTTTACCATTACGGTGAGTTTTTGATACTACTCCAAACATAACCATAGATTAACTTATCGTTAAGCTTGATTTCACTCAAGCACAAACTACTAAACCGATTGTGATGAAACTCTGTATCTAGATATTAAGCTGAAAACCCTGGATTAACACATAGGTTACTTTATATTCTGATATTCCTACGGGTTTGTAATCTTTGGGGTGAAATAATGGGATGCTGCTAGTAAATGTAGGTATAATCTAAAGGTAAGTATAGACTAGAGCATTTCTTCAAGCATTTTAATGTTATGTAACACTAGCATAGTTTCACCCGCGTAACTCCCGGTTCCGTGCGCATATCGGGATAAAAAGTAGCCTATAGCCTTACTCGATAAATGGACTATCCAACACAAAAATATTTTTCAATTCGAACCAGTAGTTCCTGAGATTAGCGCGTTCAAACGAACAAACTCTTCAGCTTTACAATATTAGTTTAGATTCTTACGAATCGTTCCTACTAATATTATAAATGTGAAAGTTTGTGTATATGTATGTTTGTTTGCTTCACGCAAAAACTACTGGACCGATTGCAATGAAACTTAGTATGTAGATAGCTAAGGACCTGGATTAACATATAGGCTACTTTTTATCCCGATATTCCCACGGGATCGAGCCTTACGCAGGTGAAACCGCGAGGCGCAGCTAGTGGTACAATAAATGCAAATGTAAACAAAAAATCAAGCATTACATTCAAAGTGGTTTGCGTAAATTTAAAAACAGAGATCGCTCATTATTCTATTACTAGTAAATACTCTCTATTCTTTACCCACCTGAAAAACAACAATTTAATAATTTGTAAGGTTTACCATTTGTTCGCACTTGGTCCAAAATGCAAAAGGACAGATTCTCATTTAGCAGGATTCAGTACAAAAAAACAAAAATATACATCATCACTATCACTACACAGTATATAAAACAAAGTTGCTTTCTCTGTCCCTATTTCCCTTTGTATGCTTAAATCTTTAAAACTACGCAACGGATTTTGATGCGGTTTTTTTTAATAGATAGAGTGATTCAAGAGGAAGGTTTATATGTATAATACATGCATAATATAGCCGTGCGAAGCCGGGGCGGGTCGCTAGTTGAAATATAAATATTAGTTTGTTTTCCTTGACACTACATTTTTCTTAACCTACTGTTTGTTATAATTTTCAGTCAGATAAAATAACTCATCTGGATTGGCACTGGCAAGAAAGGTTACTAAATGTAACACTAAACCACAGCAGAGTGAAACAATACCCAATGAGCAACAGCTATGTCCGATCCTTCATAAAGAAACTAATTAACTATTTGGAAAATAATCAAGACATTCATGATGATTTTTATACACATTTAACCCGAGTTATGAATGATGATGATGAGTTTTTCTATCGTCATTATTTGATAGATGAACAAAGATGTCTTGATTTTGGACATTTTCTTCCGTCAGTAAGTTCTTTATTGACTAAATTGGTTCTTAGTGATGAAGAAAATATCATCACAATAAAAGAAACTAACAGAATGGTTGTCGACGGCACTACTGGAATGAGAACATGGGATGTAAGTTCTAGTTGATAATATTCCCTAAGCTAGAACTTAAAACTAACCATAAAACATTGCTTAAACTTACATAATAGTTATAATAATATTTTACATTATATTATAATGAATAAGGATATTAAATAAAGTAATAAAATTATTTACACAAAATTAATGAGGATAATAAAAATAATATAGCATATTAATGAGTTTAAAGGGAAAACTTCCTAACCAAAATTATCAAAACTACTTTCCTACATTTTCACAGCATTCAAACATTAAATAGCATAAATTAAATGAAACTAAACTGATTCTGATGTTTGATAGATATAGCTACATGGATCTCTAAGAGACATACATCTATAACATGTTATGGACTCCTTTTTAGGGTTCCATACCTCAAAAGGCTAACAAAAAACCCTTATAAAATCACTTTCTTGTCTGTCTGTTTTATTCTTACCCATGGGTCATAATTAGGTTATATGGACATAAATAAACAGTATGAACAAACTGAGAGGACAAAGTGTTAATTCTCTATGGAATAAGTACTTGTTTATTCATAATAATAATGTCTTTGAGAATAATGGGCAATTTTTTTATTTGGTTCATTTCATTAAATAATCCTATACATATTTATAAAGTTACCAGCTGTCTCGGCAAACGTTGTGTTGCCATAAAACAAAGGAAAAAAAATGGTTGTCTTTAAAGTCTGTTTCCGGACGATAATTTTACGTGATAACGTCATAAGAAAACATTGATGGTAACCATGGCAACGATAAAACGTTGCTATAGTTACCTTGTCAATAACATGAGGCGTTCCAGTAACGACGCGTGACGTAACACTTTTTTGAGATTGCAGGTGTTCACCAATTTATAAAACGTTATCACGTCAAAAATAATTGATGTTGTTCGAGTCTCAGGCCTAACGAATATACTTACACAAAAAATTTCATATAAATCGGTTCAGCTGTTTAGGTACAGTTTGGCAACTAACACCGCGACACGATAATTTTATATTATAGATCTATTATCTATGAAGTATTGTTATATTTTGTTGATTGACGACCATGTGGGCACAATGGTCACCATGCCGGATTCCCAAACACAGGGTTGCGGGTTCGATTCCCGCCTCAGACAAGTATTTATGCTTAGATATTTGTCTGTGGTCGGGTTGTTTATAATATGTATTTACAAAACTATACAAGTAGTATATACGTTGACTATTTACATAGCTTGGGGCTAGATGGCGATGTGTGGAATGTCCTGCAATATTTATTTATTTATTTTCAGGCAGCCCGTGTACTAGCTAATTGGGCCATGAATAACGAAAATATAATAAGGAATAAAAAAGTGTTGGAACTCGGCTCCGGTGTTGGATTCTCTGGTATAGTCATAGCTGATCACTGTTCACCACAATCAGTTTACCTTTCAGACTTTCACGAACAAGTTTTACAGATTATTTGTGAAAATGTTAGGATTAATTTTCCTCAAATAAAAGAAGTGGATAATGAAAGAGAAGCTGCTGGAGGAAATAACTTTGTAGGTAAGAGTCAAGTTGTATCAAGGGCGGATCCAGCTTTGGCGCCAGGAGGGGGTCACATAGTCGTGGTCAAGTCAAGAACTTATAATTTAATTTTGATAGCAATAGATACAAGTAAAAAGTAGGTATTTTATTAATAACGTACGTACTGTACTTAAAAATATTTATTCTTTATTGTACACTAGCGACCCGCTCCGGCTTCGCACGGCTATATTATTATACACATAAACCTTCCTCTTGAATTACTCTATCTATTAAAAAAAACCGCATCAAAATCCGTTGCGTAGTTTTAAAGATCTAAGCGGTCAAAGGGAAATAGGGACAGAACAAGCGACTTTGTTTTATACTATGTGGTGATAGTGATGATTTGAAAAACATAACACATTACATTATAATAACTTGTACATACAGGGTGTCCGGTAATGAATGGCCAAGCGGCACCTACGGATAGAGGACACTGTGCCGGATCAGAAAAACGAAAGTTATGTTCTATGAAAGTCTCTCGGTTTCCGAGATATCCGCCATTAAAAAAAAAAACACTTCTTTTTCTATGTTTTTTGATGCCAAAGCTGCAAATGAAGGAATTATTCAAATCTCTTTTTTGGATAATCCGCTTTGCATTCATTACCGGACATCCTGTATATTGCCATCTCGTTGAAGTTAAGTCGTTCCGATTCCGATTGAGGTTAGGTCTAGCTAGACGTTAAATGGCGCGGTAAAATTCAAATTTTCGATACGTTCATTCGTTGGCCATCATACTATATTAAATTATTTAAATATTGAAGGTATGTAGTTACATAAAATCTGTATGGTAACAAAATATAAAATATATAAAATCATTATGTATGTTAAATTAGTGGTCCACCTAAGTCCTGGAACCAGCTCAGGGGGGGGTCATGACCCCCATGACCCCCCCCTGGATCCGCCCTTGAGTTGTGTGTTATTTTATACTAGCGACCCGCTCCGGCTTCGCACGGCTATATTATGCATGAATTATACATATAAACCTTCCTCTTGAATCACTCTATCTATTAAAAAAAACCGCATAAAAATCCGTTGCGTAGTTTTAAAGATCTAAGCATACAAAGGGACATAGGGACGGCGAAAAGTGACTTTATTTTTATACTATGTAGTATAGTAAAAATTCCAATGCCAAAGGCCATAAATAGGTGTTCCAAGTGGCCATATTTGACCTGGCAATTACCCTGTCTCTATATCTCTAAACTTTATCAAAAAGTTATTAGTTATAATAACTTTAGTATATAGCAAATAATTATTTCCAGACATGTACAGATACATTACCAATTAACTGAACCCCACGTGACCCAGAGCTCATTCGCATATCTGTAAAAAATATAGTATATACCTATTTTGTTATTTTTTATACTGTATATTGTATTGTATACTATATTGTTTAAAAAAACAGAATCAGTATTACTTTACAACCGTACGGATTTGCGAGTGAGCCTTAGGTTAAGTCACGTGGGGTTCAGCTAATTGGTAATGTGACTGTACACAGCGTAATCCAATCCCAAGCAACGCAACTAGGCTAACTTTTTTAAATATTTATTGTAATACTTAAAATATATACATAAACCATTAAGTTACATAACTAATAATGTACAAAACAAGCAGACTATAAACAAATATCTGTACATGAATATTTGTTCTAAGTGGGAATCGAATCCGCGACCTTTTGCGTCACAGGCGGGTGTTCGTCCGCTTGCGCCGCCGTCGCTCGCCTTGAAACCCGTTCCGTCGCGTTTGGTCAAAATCGCGGTTCGAGATATGGACCAAACGGTTTTTCAATCACTTGACCGTTTGCGATTTTGACCAAACGCGACGAAACGCCTGAAACCGTTTAAATTAAAAATTTATTAAGATTTATTTAAGTTAATTTAATATATGATTGAATATTTACAGTTGCGAAGTTCAGTGAAGATTTACCTAGTTTCCGGAATATAGGTAATAGTTATCTTATTTTCATAATAATATTAGTTAGATACCTACCTACAAGCACTTAAAACATGGGGTAAAAAACTTAGAAAAAGAGATAAAATAATATTCATGTCTGTTTGTCTGTATTTGCATCTGTTACATAAGCAATTAAAAACTAGTGAACCCATTAAAATTTGGTTTTTAAGCTATCGCATAGCTTTTATCGGGGGCTTTGAGCGCGGCGACCGAATCAAGAAATTTCGTAACGAAAATAAAACCTAACACCCCCCACTACGCCTATCACCATTACTTTATTTATCTTGAAGATTGTGGTAAACTTTAGGTATATCAAATTCCATTTAGGAGAATTTGAGTAATCGACAAAATAAAATAAAAGCTTAAAATCTGACGATTGAAATGGAAACAAAATGCGATCGAAAATTGACAGCTGTCAAATGTCATTGATTATGGAGTGAGGCATCGTCTATCAGCTTTTCGGGTGTATTGATTCCGACTCGTATTGAATTTCTCTTTGTCCGACTCTTCTTCTTAATTAATGCCTTCTGCACGCCAAAAAGCCGCAATTTAGCCTAATACTGGAGGTGGTGTGGAAGTCCAGGTTTGTGTAGCATTTAGCAATTGTACGGTGATTCCGACTCAGGGATCCCGTTTTGGATCAGAGTTGACAGCTGTCAAATGTCACAGATCCAAAACCCAGGTTGGCCGCTGCAAAGAGAACATGGCAAGGTGGGGTTTCTCCGGTTCGGACACTCTGTGTGAGTGTGGGAGGGCCGACGCCCAAACGATGGCACACTTGACGGCTTGCTCTCTCTGCCCTGTTAGCTGCTCTGCAGACGACCTCAACAGGGCAACAGATAATGCGATTGCCGTGACTAAGCTCTGGGCGGGAGTGCTGTGATCAAGTTGCATTGCATTGGTCGCCGTTGACACGAAGAAGAAGAAGACTAATCCAAAAATGGATCATGTTTGTTGTAACAAACATTTGTTATTTTTTTAGGTGTGGTATCCCTTGACTGGAATCAATACGACGATATACCTATCCATCTGAAACCAGATGTGATTGTCGGGGCAGATATTATCTACGATCCTACCATAATAGAACCACTGTGCAATGTATTGAAGGAATTCTTTGAAAGAAATAATGCATTGGTGGTTTATATAGCCAGTGTGATTAGGAACCCGGATACTTTTGAATTGTTCTTGAAAACATTGGGTAAGCTAACAATTATAAGTTCTAAATAAATAAATATTGCAGGACATTCCACACATCGCCATCTAGCCCCAAGCTAAGTAACTAGACTTGTGTTATGGGTGGTAGACAACGTATATACTTTTCTTTTGTAAATATACACTTATAATACATAGAAACAACCAGACCACAGACAAACAATATCTAAGCATAAATACATGTCTGAGGCGGGAATCGAACCCGCAACCCTGTGATTGGCAGTCCGGTATGGTGACCATTGTGCCAACTTGGTCGTCGTCGTAAAAGTTAATTTATTTCTATTACCTATAGTTTACGAATTACCCGGCAATGTTTTTAAGGTTTTAAAATAAAGCTAATTGGGTAGGTAAAATTAAATACGTTTTGAAAGGACGGTTTACAAAATAACATTACATTTCGATTTCTTATCATAGGTGACTTTTTCAAAATACTGCTTTAAATCGCGGTGTAAAATAGTAGATACCTAGTAATGGGACCTGGTATGTAATATTATTGATACTTACAAGAAATTTGTATTTTTAAGGATCAATGAAGTTTTCATGGGAGAAGCTGAAACCTGATGATCACTTTGAATATTTCCATTGGAACCAGAGTGTGGAAACTTGTTTGTTGAGGATAACTTTACCACGTGGAAGTACACCTACTTAAGTACTAAATTAAACGCCTAATTATAATTATTATTTAAGAATTAGATTTTTTACTTTTTATAATTATTATCTTAATATTTTATACTTATATATAAACCTACCTAATGTTGGACATGTTTGAAGAATAAATAAAATAAATACTGAATAAAAGTACATACTTACTTGAATCCATTATTGTTTTCTGTTATGTACTTACCTACTTACCCAAGTTAAGTTTCGAGGAGAAGTTAAGTATACATGACTAGCCCCGAAATGATTGCAAATTTTTTTTTTATCTATTGACGAAGGTATCAATAAAATGGTTAACCCATTGACATCCAGATTTTTTTTATATCCTCTCAGACCCTGTTAGGGTTTCACCCCCGACATCCCGATCTCATGGGAATATCGGGATAAAAAGGAACAATATTATTCCCAATAAGTCCAATGTATGTCAATGAATGAACTACTGGACCAAGTTTCAATCAAAATTGATCAAAAATTAGTTGTTTCCTCCTCAGAACAATAAAGCAATTCCTCTCTACGATAATAGGTGGCTGCACCTATGAAAAGGTAATGAACTAACCGGAAACAGACTAAAAAACCGGATATGTAAAATTCTGAATTTACATTATTTTTATTTTCTGTCAATGTCAAATTGTGAACGTTATGTCGAAAGTGACAGCTGACAGCCAGTTGGCGGTGGTCAATTTTCTCGTTTTTTATTTTTTTCAAGATTTTCAGCTAATTTTATTTTTCTGAATAAAAATTTACTCGCTGAATACTTTTTTATCGATATGTAGGTATGAGGTGTAAAATAGTGTGCACTTAAAAACAAATTGATAAACCTCGACCATTCATTTTCATCGCTGAAAATTCGGCACTTTTAAAGTATTTTGAATTAAACTCATAAAGTTTCTTTTAGAATGTCTGCAAAATCAACAGAAACAGTTGAAAACAAGAATAATGAGGCTAACAGCAATAATTCCGAGAAAAATCAGGGTCCGAAAGATGAGGCATGGGGTTATGATTTGTACCCTGAAAGAAGAGGTACATTTTCACCAAAGATATCGAATATTCTCATTGGAAAGGAGGGCAAAGAGGGCATGGCCAAGTATAAGTGTGAGAAGCACGTCTATGATTGTGTTATGAACAGTAAGTACCTATTTATCTTTATGTTGCATCATAATTTAAAATATTAAAACACTCGGCCTCCGATGTGTAAAATGATGTTAGATACAGTTTGAACAACCACTCTCTTTTTTATTGAGGTGTGTGTATTCGAACCTTTCATGAGGATTTCATTTCAATAAAGTTATCTGAAAGTTGAGACCACTTACTCTACTTAATCTGTTTTATCAAAATAGCCATTATCACAGTAGTTCGGGTGTCATGTCTACATTAACAATATTAATCTTAATATGAAAAAATGTAATTTTCAGGTTCAATTGTAAAAGTAATGATGGCAGCACTAAAAAGCTCTGGTTGGTATGTATTAAATCTTAGTTTTTATTTAAATAATATTGCAGGACATTCCACACTTCGCTTCTAGTCTCAAGCTAAGTAACTTGACTTGTGTTATAGGTGCTAGACAACGGATATACTACTTATACTTTTCTTTTAATATAATACATAGAAACAACCAGACCACAGACAAATACCTAAGCATAAATACTTGTTTGAGGCGGGAATTGAACCCGCAACCCTGTGTTTGGCAGTCCGGCATGGCGACCATTGTGCTAACTGGGTCATCAATAAAATTAGAATCTGCAAGTCCCCCATTACATTTCTTTTCTCTTCTTATCTGCCATCGGCCCTTCTAGTCATAATCAGATTTGATCTTCATGGATTCAGCTTGGATGGGTGATATTCCATTAAACATCAAGCACATAAGTAATTAAACATGGTATAGTTATGTTCTTCGGTCCAGCCCATGCTCTAGGCACCTTTTAAAGTTTTATGTTTTACCATTTTATTTAAAGAAAAATTGATTTGTTATTTTAGTCCAATCGACATTCGAAGACACATATCTTGCGAAGTCTGTGATTATTCTGTGAGTGGGGGTTATGATCCAGAACTCAATCAGGTTTGTTTATTATCTTACACCTTTGCTTTGGCTTCTCGTTAGTTTTGTCGAAGTATTTATCAAATTCCACTATTTTCACAGATTGTTGTATGTCAAAATGTTTCTACTCGTCGAGGCATGGTCCAAGGAGTGCTAGCTCACGAAATGATTCACATGTTTGACTACTGCCGGAACCAGTTAGACTTCAAGAACATGGAGCACCTCGCGTGTACTGAGATTAGAGCAGCTAACTTAACGCATTGTTCCTTTACGAGTGCCTGGTCACAAGGAGATGCCTCGTGGACGAAAGTTAAACAAGCACATCAGGTAAGAGAAAAAAAAACCTTTTGAAATGTAGATGTTTGCTACCTTCCTGTGTCTTCTTTGCTTTTGCTTATTTCATGATTTCTTTTTAATTATTTTTCTTTCTTTTTAAGCCTGTAATCCTTGACCGTGGGAACTTCTGATAGAACACACACATTGATATTTTCTAGCCACACAGGTGCAACGCAGTATTAAAATTACGCACCCTGGAAACAAATAAATCTACTTTCGATGCATCGTACATTTTGTACAAGTTACATAATCATCAAGCGTTCGTCTTTGTAGGATGTTTATGAATATCATAGAAAACACGCAATGTATGTAGTATTTAACTTGTCACATCGCAAAACTGCAGTCCGGTAGTAAGTAGCTGGCGGGAAAGGGTGGGGTCAGAGTGTACGTTTTTTGGGTATTTTGTTTGATAACGAAATTGTCAATAAGTAAATGTTCTGTACTATAATAATTTTTATATTTATATATTTTTATAATAATAATTATGCGAAATAATTATTACATCCGTCTCTATATATTGAAAATTCACACATAAACGTTCGTATGTACCTATGTGCCCTACTAAGAAACAGGTTAAAACGTGTCGGTATCGGCATCATATATTATTATATAAATATTCAGGCAAAACACCTACCAATCTTTATAATATTCGATATAGTTGGGTAAAAAGACGAGTACATTATAGTTACTGGTTTGTCTTAAATCTTCCTTTATTTTTTGGGATTTATAGTAATTTCCTTTTACTTTTCCCATTATTATTAACCTTGAATAAAAATAAGTTACGATATATAGGATTAAAATATAAAAATAAGCTACAATTTTAATACATCCTACCTACCTAAATCATACCTTTTCCATATTTTTATTTAATTTTTGACAGCTCAATAAATTCCTATTTTAATTTCTTTAGAGAAAACAAAAAAAAAAAAAAAAAAAAGTCCTGCAAAAGGCAGGAACGTCAAATACTAGTTGAGTTTTTCTTTCCCGCAAATTGTTTGTAAAACATATCCAATTAGAGATCGAAATGTAAAGATCTTTGGACACAACCGGCATAGTAATTTAAAATGCCGCTGTGCAGTTTGATACCCATACCTATTGATAAAAGGCATTACAATAAAAAAATAATGTCTTTACACCAAAGCTCTAAAACAGCTCAGAAACGGGATATTCAAATAAAAGCATTGTAACCAAGTATTTCTACAAGACGTATCACCGCGTCCTTTTCCGTGACACTTTTGAGGTTTGTTGTGTAGGCATAATTTTTTCGCTGTAATGCCCTCTATCGAAGGGTATGGGTCTCAAAGTGCACCGCGAACTTTTATAAAATCGTAGGATAAACGTTTCTTCAAATATCCCATTTCCGAGACGCTTTAGAGGTTTGGTGTGAAGGCATTATTTGTTTGTTGTAATGCCCTATATCGAAAGGTAAAAAACCACAGTCCATGAAGTATTTATTTTTTTGTCTATGTTTGCCTGTCATAATTATGTCAAAAATTAAAATGAAATATAGAAACAGTTATTTCTTAGGTTAAAATAAATAATCAATATCACATTATAACCCGCGCGCAATGAGAATGGGATGGAACCTTGTCAAAGTAAATCGAAAATGACAGAAAAGTAGCGTTAGAAAAAAAGTTCTGAATAATAATTAGGTATAAATTAGTTATTTGCACGGTCATAGTGTCGCGGATTTGAAACAGACCCATTGATTTAAAGAAAAATTATTATTGTCTGTGGTAGATTGTCTATGGAGCAATGGCGATTTCATTTAAAAAAATGTTATCTCCAAAATTATAAATAAAACGAGCACATAAGGACTGTGTTTATTAAAGTGATTAATTAAACAAATAATAAATTCCGACCGTGGTTTGTGTTGTTATAAATTGTCGTTTGTTTTATTATAAATGCTAGATTTATGTAATTAATTATTGTGTGATTATTTTAGTGATTTAGTGATAATGAGTGGAAAATGGGGTAAAACTTTGAATAGTCAACCACCTCAAATAGTTCTGGCAGTCGATAGATATTTCGATCAGGAACGAAGTCGGTTTTTCTAACGCATTGAAAATGATGACATAGTTGGCTGTGGATCACGAATCTAGTAATTCGGGAATTACATTGTCAAGAGATCTTTTTGACGAACCTATGGGTTTGTTCAAAAATACAAAAAAAAAACAGCGCACTCCGGGAGTGCAGGCAGAAGTGAAAACTGTATATCTGTGTAAAATCTCATCTGTCGAAATCTCATCTGTCGCGAGAACGGCTGAAAATGCTCACTCGTGTATCAGTGATGGCGGTAGCGTGCGACGCGAACTGCGTACGGCAGCTCGCTGCGAACCTGCACCATCCACCGAGAGATGTCGCTGTTAACACTGTTGTACAGAAGTGAGTATCGTAGTTCGGCCGTTTGCACAGAGATGGCGCTGTTTTCAATATTGCATAGTAGTAGAAGCACAATAACTGTTAAAATCTCATCTGTCGCGAGAACGGCTGAAAATGCTCACCCACAAAAGTGCCCAACGCGCCATAAGAAGTTTTCACTTCAATAACCGAACGAGCAACAAGCATATCTAAAACACGGTGTCACGCATCCGAGGTGAGGGAACTTTGGCTGCATCAACTTCATTTTTTTCAGAAAGCGATACTTCTGAAGAAAGTCAAAGCTCTGATGATGATTCCCATGAAGCACATATGAGTGGCATTGGGGAATAATAATTGGAATAACTAAAAAAAATATTCCTAAACATTATTATTGAAAGGATTACAACCATGAAACATTTTTGTGTATTTTTAACAGACTTCAAAAAAGGCGGTTCTCAGTTTGACCCGTATATGTGTCAGTATGTATGTTTGTCCGTGAAGTCTTCACATACAGTAGAAATGCCTAATACTATATATGTAGCTACACTAAATATGAATAAATAAAAAATAACTAATTACAACAAAACGAATTACCCATTATTCAGAACTTTTATGCTAACGCTACTTGAAGACGACCCAGTTGGCACAATGGTCACCATGCCGGACTGCCACACAGGTACGATTCCCGCCTCAGACAAGTATTTATGCTTAAATATTTGTCTGTGGTCTGGTTATTTCTATGTATTATAAGTATATATTTACAAATTTTTATAAGTAGGTAGGTATTTGCTGATTTTATAAAACAAAGGTCATTCAGACCAAAAACAGTACATGAAACTTAAAAAATAAGTCAAATTTTAAGGTTACTGACCTCTCCGTGTAAGGAACAGCTGATTTTCAGGTAAACCTAACCTCAAAATTTTCGAAAAAAAGTTCGAATTTCTAAAAGTCGTAGAACAAAAGTTGTTGGTTTGGGTGCACAGAAGTAGCCCTCAACGGCTTGCTAGTATAATTTCCAATAACCCAGTATATGTAGTATATCCGTTGGCTAGCACGCATAACACAAGTCTAGTTACTTAGCTTGGGGCTAGATGGCGATGTGTGGAATGTCCTGCAATATTTATTTATATATGTACTAACTGTCATTTTCGATTTACTTTGACAAGGTTCCATCCTATTCTCATTGTGCGCGGATTATACCTAGTTTCGACTCCTTGCTCGAAGAATAGGTACAATTACAAATTAGTTGTCGTGTGCAACACTCGCACCCCACCCTTATGCCAGGTCAAACAATAAATGTCGGGAAACAAATGGACGTGCTCTCACCTTGAATACTGAGATGACACTGTCACTTTTGCGCGCCGCGACATCTAATATAAAGCGAAATGTCACGAGCTACGGCTTCATACTAAAATGTATGGGCAGCGAGGAATGATTTTAACCAAAAAAAATATCTATGTTTCGGCATTGATTATTATTATTTGGTTTCAATAAGTAAAAAACTGCAATGATGAATGCATTCTCTATACTTTTGTCTCACAATTTAACCAAAAATATTTTCAAATATAACAACGAAGTAGCACAGATACTTAAAATAGAAAAGGTCGATTTCGATGTTTTTCATCAAAGTTAATAATTGTTTTTTCAAAAACTATGGATTATTTTCAAAATATCTGACAGTGAAACTGTAGACTCATCTAATAAGCTATCGAGAATTCTTTTTAGTGTCTTACAATGCAGGGAGTTCTTCAATATTTTTAAAATAGTAAATGACGTTTTTAGGGACTCGCCTCTTAATGCCTAGTAATATTGTAAACTGCCTAAGTTCTTCTTCAAGATGGTCTATCTTTACCAAACTTTTTCAAAACTCGTTCAGACATTTAGGGATGATTTTATGTTACAGACAGACAGTTATTTTCGCATTTTTAATATTAGTAAGAAAGTAAGGATGTGATGTTTTTTATAGAAAAAGTTTTAATCAAAAAAGAAAATGATAAAAATAGCGTCGTCATATTTAAATAGCTTGTTTGGCGAAGTAGGTAGGTAGTAAGCGATCCTTGGGATAAAGTGGCATACAAACATGGCTATTAACGGCTTTTCTTGTTTTATACTTTTCAGAGAGGGATTTTTCCGTAGGTTTGTGTTTATAAATCTTAATTTACCATTCAATTATTTATATTTTCAGGACTGTGTAAAGACAAAAGCTCTGTACTCCGTACTGGCTGTCCGACAAATCAGCAAGGCAGAAGCGGTTGACATAATAGAAAAGGTATTCCCTAAATGCTACGCCGATTTGGAACCAATCGGCAGGCGAATCAGAAGAAATTCTGATGATATGACGAGAGCTTTTAAAGAAGCTGGCTATTATGGTTATGAATGATGGCATTAGATAATGAAGTTGAGTGTATACTGCCATCTAAGAACTGTAAGTTTTTGATTTAAAAATTTACCCCTTGAATCAACAAAATTAAATACACTTACCAGTAATGTTTCCAATAGTTAGTGATTTATGTATTTGTCAACTACAGATCTGTTCACTCACGAAGGCGCGCCCCTCCAGGGTAAATTTTCTCGGTGTGCATTAATATGAGTGTCGCACGTGCTAAGAAGATGTCTTAATGTGTGTGTGAAGACACATTAAGCAGAGACCGCATACAACAGAGATAGAATTATATACAGATTATGTTTCATAAGGTGTTGAAGGGCGCGCCTTCGTGTGTGAACAGAACTGTATCCTTATTTCACATACATAGTACAAGATGTGCTTTGTTTGACGCTAGATGGCGCTGTTTTAAAACTTATAACAAATACTTAGTATAAGGTTTCTTGTTGGTGATGAATTTAACTTAGCGTAAAAAACTGTTTCTATGTTAAAATCACTTATCACTTATTAATATTACACTAAAAAATCTGGATCCTAAGTCAAAGTAAAAAAAAACTGCACTGACTTGGCTAAAATGTGACCGATGTCCGATGGCTCTTTGTCAAGTAGATATTGTTATAAAATGTAGATAATTGTTATATAGATGTGTAAATACATGTAAAGTAAAACAACTTAGATATCATTTAAAATAATGTCTTTTATTTCATTATTTTCATTAATAATTTTAATCTATTTATATTTATTTATTGCCTAAGATTTCGAGAAATTTATCTTTATAATACTGTCCCTCAGCATTAAGTACAAATGATGAGCTTATTTGAGATTTTATCTGAAGGCACAAAACTTAGGTATTCTTTGTGAGTCCTTGAAGGACTGTGATACGCCGCGAAGTAGGTGGTTTTAGCTTAGCTGACAAAAAGCGGCAGAACAAAACACGCAAGTTCACAGAATTTTACAATCGTTACAGCTCTCGCTCTGCTGTCAAGGAACAGTATGCGCCTATGTACTGGCCTATGTTCATACCGCCATTTTCTTATTGAATTTTGTGTTGTGGACATCGCCGCATTTTGGTTTCTTGACAGCTGAGTCAGCTAAATCCCTGTTTCAATTTGTGCAATACAATATTGTGCTACAAAATCTCAATAGATAGATACAATATAACTTTCTTTGCACAACAAATTCAAGGAACATATAACACAATATACATAAACAGAAAGCTTGGAAGTTTAAGCTCAATATTTCGCCACAGGGACTGAATATAAAAAAAGGCGTCGTAACTCTTACAACTAATAAGATCAATTTCTTATTGACTAGTTACATTTCGTTTTAAAATGTTGATTTAGAATTTAAGTTACAGAAGGCTTTTCTGCGTCAAAATTAGGTGTTAGGCATTTGACTGTATTTAAATAATAATATAATTTAGCCGCGATACTATGGTTTCCATAATATAAATCTTGGAAAACACGTACCCATAGCGCATCACTTTCTCCATACAAAATGTGTTCCCATTCAATTCCTTCAATTTTTTTTTCACAAGCAAGGTTCTATGTACACTTGTCCTTGGTTTGTAGTTGGTCATATTTTCTTTAGCAATTCACTATTTTCATGAAAAAAATTAGGGGATTATATTTTTAGAGAGAGAGATAGCGCTGTAAGTGCAATATAATTTTATTGATTACTTTTTTTACCGTGTCTTTGACAAAGTTGAGTAGGTATATGAAAACAAACTATTCATACCTTCCTACTATGTAAGTATGTAAGGTATGTGTATAGTTAATGTTCTAAATTTTCTTAAAATGAGCAAGCAATCTCCATCAAATAAACTAAACTATACATGTCTATAAGTAGGTAGGTACCTACTTAATTAAGTACTTTTTAATTTCGTAATATCTATCGATTTTTTCCTGCAATGGAGATTATAGTTATTACTTAATATGTTTGGCAAATAAATTCATATCTCTTAAAAAATACCTACTCATAATAAGCATCCCAATTATTCCCAATCTTTTCGTAGAATAGCAGACAATAAAAAAAATATAGGTATGGTTGGTAAGTAGGTAGGTACTTCGTACTTACTTATCTAGGAGTGGTATAGCATAACTTGGACCTTATTTCGTTCTTAATTTAGGTAGACTTTATAGGTACCCCACCTAATATTATTCATGTGAATGACTTAGCGTGGGTGCATTTCCTTTTCATGGAAAAACTTAATAGTTACTGAACCGAAAAAACTTGATACTTAAGTAGATATTTGTAGCTGGAGTCATGGAATACATATAGGATACTTTTTATCCCAATATTCCTGCGGGATCAGAGCTTTAGCGGCTTTTTAAACCGCTAGGCGCAGTTGGTGAGTGATCTACAGGAAAAGTATTTTTGTAGTGCACATTTTTTTTCTGCTGAATATATTATGTCGTCAGCAAAACCAAAACTTAATGTGAAAAACTTCCTGCAATTTCTAAATTATTGGGTATCTCAGTATTGATACACACAGTGACACGTAGGTGTACGTAGTATTGTGTCCATGGACTTCGTCGTTTTGTTAGAAACACTTAAATGGTTATAGCTCTGAGAGTTTTTGAGTTAGCTCCAAAATACAAAAAACAGTATTTTTTATTTTAATGTGCTTAAAACATACCGAAATTTGTGCACTACAAAAATACTTTTCCTGTATAAAGTCTAATTTTATATCATCTTACTACTATAGCAACATAACATAGCTTTATAGAAAGGCACCTTAGTGAAAATACATAGCCTTTATTTATCAGAGCTCTCATTATGGTCCCCGTATTGCCTGATGTCTCGTTGTCTTAATGTATCTTTTAATCTAACCTAACGTCGTCTTATTCTAAGAAGAAATAATGGTTCTTACAAAGGCACAATCCAAACGGTGATTCGTAGATAAAAGGTAAAAAACAAATTGGACTATTACTATTATTAATGTCGTAGGTAATATTTAATAAAATAACTATTTAATTACTTATATAATTACAATCTTAAAGTAAAAGGGATTCACGCTGTTAAATTAAAACTGACTAGCAATTTATCTAATATTTACATTAATGTTTACGTCACAAAGTCTTTGATTAGGCACTGTAATCACGGCGTGATATGTGCTAGCAAGTCTCGTCAGTCGAGTAAAGTCCACGGTAACGTCACTTGTGCGTCATCATCGCGCGGTGAGCTTCACTTAGGTACGTCGTCCAATAGATGATGGTAAAGAGGCAAAAACACATGGGAAATATCATTAGGGCGAATTTGTCGAGAGCCCCATGTTGGGCGCCACAGAACATGACGCCTCTGTCCATCAAGTTCCCGAAACGTGCCATGAAGCTCTGAACGCCCTCTGGTGGCATTGACTCTAATATCGGTGAATCCTAAAACATAACAGAAAGAGTTATAACTTAAATAGTCCATCTTTATCTACTACATACCTATGTCTAATTATATTTTATGTACATCATCTAACGACATTACGTGAGTTCACAGAACATCTAGATTTGTTGTTGAACATTTAGCTTGGAAAAGCCCTCTACTGTTTCGAAGCAGTGCGTCTCTAATCGTGGTAACTTTCAAATATCCTATTAATTTTTTACATGATTCTGTTCTAAATTTTAAAGGCTATGAAATTCTCTAATTTACTTTCATAGCCACTACCTCTAATTTAGCTTCTAAAATACCAATTGTCTAGATACACACCTACAAATGTGACTCAACCAATACTGTGTTACGTTAGCCACACAGTGCACTGTTTCTTGACTTTTTTTTTATTACCTTGCTAACTGATCTTGTCTCACATCCAACCTTATTTTGTCTCCAATTCCTTTTCCCCGAGAGAGACTAGAAATTGGTGGCCTAAGTTTAAAATTAATGCACCTAGTAAATCCTACGTGTTAATTCTACTTATGAATTGAATTTTACATGCAATGTAGGTACTACTAAAATATTTGGGTATATGGCTTACCCTTTGTATAGTTTGATGTGAGAACTGTTGTTTTAAGCCGTCATCTTCCACGCTTAGCGTGGGTGAGAACACACCGCCTTGTGGTGTGCCTGTTACTGGCGTACTAAGCCTCTGAAAAGAGGACATTAAACACCATATTGGTATCTATTGCAACTGATCAAGTAACTATACATAAAGGTACTGAAGATTTTAATAAAGTTGACTGTAGTACCTGTGAATGGTTAATGTGCATAGGCGTGGGCGCAAGCTGAATAGCAGACGCAGCTCTTCGCATGTCCTGTCTCCGTCGACACCAGCTCTTGTCATAGCGGATGCCGAACAGGACTACAAAATACTCCAGTAACGCCAAGAACACAAATATCGTGCACGAAATCAGCCATACTTCGATACACTTCAGCTCTAAGGCATCTGGTGAATTTGTGCTGAAAAGATTAAGGAGTACATCAGAATTTATGCCTCATTCAGTCAACAAATACGATAAAGTCATGTTGTGTACGTAGTTGTGGAGTTGCTATGACTACCTTTCAGCTTCACCAGGAAGAATTAATGATCACAACTTTTGCGATATGCAAAACTTATAGATACACCTACATGATACCCTAAACTTTTTGAATACAATGCCCTCTTATGTAAAATAGAGCCGTATTTGATTAAAGCTCATCTGATAGAAAATGACGATGGGGTCGAAGATTTAGCAAACCTAGGTACATATAAGGTTATATTCCAATGTTATAATTTTCTAGCCGTTGCTAAACTTCTACGTGACTTACCTGACTGTATCAAACATAGTGACGAGTGATAGCAGTGTCGTGACCAACAACACCATGCGACCAGGAACAATCTCGGGGATTACGCAGAAACTGCCCCAAGATATGATGACGAAGAGCGACGATGGAAGATAGCTCTCAAGGAGGTAGCTTCTTAGCTCCCTCGATAGTTTGATCTGAAGACGGGCGGCCGAGTGGGCGCCTGGAACACAAAACCTCGTAAAACAATGTCGACGGTTTTAAGTAACTAGGTTGCAAATCTATAGAACATGTATGATTACCAATTAAGACATGTGGTTATGGTTACCAATCTAACTAAAGGACAAAGAATCTACAAACTAATTCAAAAACAATTATAGTGCAGTGCGTGATTGCAGGTATTGGCTAGAGAGAGCTTATAGTAGAATCGTTTTATAAAAAGCCATCGACTCTATGACACACTTACTCAGACCTTTTCTAAAACAATTTTACCGTAATGGATGAACTTTGTTTATTTTGTTGAAATTATTTAACTGTGCTTAGATGGCAATAACTACCTCTATGTTGTGTAGACGTCATTCGTTAACAAATATAATTAGACACTTATGTACCTAAAATTAGATACCATCACGATTCTAAATAATAACTAAGTTAGGTAATATTACAAGTTCGTAACTTACCAAATATATATATTCGACTTCTTCTGCAGTAAATGAAATAATGTTAAGTGAAATGTAAAGGAAAGGCTTTGAGATTATTGAGGCCATGTATCTATGGAGATGGATGCGACACGCTATCTTCAAGCAAAACACGACTACCACGGTCATGCGTCAACAAACAAGGATATTGGCGTTTGGCACGGATCTCGGGTATTTACTATTGACGTTTCTTATCTTTTCTTGGTAGCTAGTTGCTGAAATCTAGCTAGATATGTAGTTTGAAAGAAGTTTGTTCTTGGTGGTCTTTTGACCTGTACTTAAATACCAAAGTTTTCTAAAATGTATGTGTAATAGATATTTTTGTATGGTGGTGTAGCATAATTATGCTCAAAGAAATAGTTTTAATGTCAAATAGTCGCAAACTTAATCAATATCTCACCTGCTGATAGACAGATGAGTTTTATCTTATTTTTTTTACCAGATTAAGGAGGTATTCCTTCTGCAGGACCTCTGTAAAATTTGTTTAACAATCCGCACCAATCACCGCGAGCAGCATATAGCGACAGCGCATTAGCATTAGTAAAGTACAATAATTAGTCACAAGGCGCAAACATAAGCGCAAAGCATTGAATATACATTTACCTTCACCAAAATTTCGAATATGATTACTTTTGTCCGTGACGAAGGTGACCACGTATTTGGGCAGCCGGAACTGCTTGCGCTGCTCGGAGATGAGCCCGATGCCCATCCAGGGAGCTACGTCGCGCCACTCGAACCGCACGTCCTCTGTCGTGTACTTGTCTGTAAAAATACATATTAACACTGTTAAAACGGTTATTTAGTCTTCACTATATTAGCGAATTTAGCGGATTATTTTTTTCCACAAATGACAGTACCTAAGTTGAATTATGAATTGAATGCAGATGCTATAAAACTGCTACAGAAGGATTGCTTCTGCTACGAATCACTACGAAAGGTCCATATTTGGTGTTTTTAATATTTAAAACAGGACGACAGTTACTGTTTCTACAGGATTAAAAAAGAAAAATAGATACCCAAGTACCTAAAATAGTACCGAATTATACTTGAATACATATTATGGGTTTTTCGCATCCCAATTATTTTATGCCACAAATGACATACCTACTTAAGTTGAATATCATTTAATGTAGATGCTATAAAATTGCTACGGAAGGATTGCTTGTGCTACGAATGGCTACGAAAGGTCCTTATTTGGTGTGTTTAATATTTAAAACAGGACGACAGTTTCTACAGGATTAAAAAAAGGAAAATAGATACCCAAGTACCTAATTATACCTGAATTTACTGAATACATTTTATGTGTTTTTCGCTTATCAATTATTTTATGCCACAAATGACATAAGTTGAATATCATTTAATGTAGATGCTATAAAACTGCTACGGAAGGATTGCTTGTGCTACGAATGGCTACGAAAGGTCCTTATTTGGTGTGTTTAATATTTAAAACAGGACGACAGTTTCTACAGGATTAAAAAAAGGAAAATAGATACCCAAGTACCTAATTATACCTGAATTTACTAAATACATTTTATGTGTTTTTCGCTTATCAATTATTTTATGCCACAAATGACATAAGTTGAATATCATTTAATGTAGATGCTATAAAACTGCTACGAATGGCTACGAAAGGTCCTTATTTGGTGTTTTTAATATTTATATGCTCACTGGACGAAAATTTTTACAGAATTTAAAAAAGGAAAATAAATACCCAAGTACTTGCCTAAAATGGTAATTATACCTGAATTTACTGAATACATTGGGATATGTGTTTTTCGCATACCAATATTTTTTTGCCACAAATTACCTACGTAAGTTGAATATCATTTAATGTAGATGCTATAAAACTGCTACGGTAGGATTGCTACCGTTGTGCTACGATTGGCTACGAAAGGTCCTTATTTGGTGTTTTTAATATTTTAAGCAGGACGACAGTTTTTACAGGATTAAAAAAAGGAAAATAGATACACAAGTATTAGGTATGTGTTTTTCGTATACCAATTATTTTATGCCACAAATGATATAAGTTAAATATCATTTAATGTAGATGCTATAAAACTGCTACGAAAGGATTGCTTGTGCTACGAATGGCTAAGAAAGGTCCTTATTTGGTGTTATTATAATTGTAAGTGCTCTGGACGACAGTTTTTATAGAATTTAAAAAAGGAAAATAGATATTCAAGCACCTATATTTATATAGGTATTCGAAATTTAAACAACGGAAATAAAACAAATTTCATTTATTTTATTTAAAACCTTTACCTGCCTAGCCTACATCTATACATATAAAATCCTTTGTCCTGACTGACTGACGGATCAACGCACAGCCTAATCCGCTGATCGTAGAGACCTGAAACTTCGATGGTGTGTTTTTTGTATGACGTAGGCATCCGATAAGAAAGGACTTTCCGAAACTCTACCTCTTAGGGGGTAAAAAGGCAGGGGGAAGTTTGGTCCCATACAAGGATTGGTCCATTTTTGACTTTTACACGGAAGAAGTCGCGGGCAAAAGCTAGTTACCTACTAAAATCAAAGTTTCCATATGTTTACGAAACATTCGTTAGAAGCTTTTTACCACCTACTACTGTCTCTATGATACATTTTTATTTTTAGATAGTAGCAAAAAAATTCCAACGTAAGTATTCCTAAATGACTTTAAAACAATGTAGGTAGCAATCTAATGATATTAATTCAAATATCTCAGACAAAACGATTGGCGTGCAGACAAAACATTCAGTTGCAGTAGGAGGAAAATTGAAATGTTAAAATCGAGAAATTATCTTGTAATTTTCATTGCCAGACGTATTGTTGGTGCAAATTGAAATGTTCGGAAAAGTAGCTACTTATAATAATTTTTGCGCGAAAAAATGTTATGACGACCAGATAGTGATGTTTTTACAAGTAGTAGAAAAAGTAAATGTGCAGGGAAGTAGGTATCACTTTTATCTTCTTTCACAGCACTTAGGTCCGTATTAATAAACCGAACTCAATATCGATTTCAATCTTAAGTTTGCTCTTGAGTTGTTGCGCTGATTAATAAACCTATCTTAAGACGCGATTAAAGAGCGACGTATCACTTGAGTAATACCGTATTAATAAATCAAACTCAGCTCTCAAGATGTAGTTTCGTGAACTCAAGTCTGATTGCGGGTCATACATGACTAAAGTTAGAGGGCATTACAGTGAACAAATAAAGTCATCACACCAAACCTTTAAAACGTCTCGGAATAATTATCTAATAGAAAAATCTTACATTTTGTAAAATATTTTTACATTAAAAATAAGTTGACAGTAAAATATGACGAAACTACCTACCATAGGGTAAAAACAGACCATTTAAGGTAAGAACATAGCGCTACTGTCATTCAAGGTCGCTCTCAAGATCAGTCTCAAATCTCAGGAGCGATATCAGCTTGGTTAAAACTTGAGTTTTATCTATTAATTAACGCCTAACTTAAGATAGTGACCACATCTCAAGACTCACTCGATTGATACGCACTCAAGATCGATATTGAGAGCGATTTATTAATACGGACCTTACTCTCCTTTTTGAGTTCAAGGGGGAGTTTTAGAAATTCAGGTACAGTCGGCAACAGAATAGCAGACCCACCGTAGAGTTCCAAAATTACTATTTTGGAATGTTTTGATTCTAATAACGTTTGTCTAATAAATTCATAAGTTCAACTTATGAAGACCTTCAACTTTGACTCAAGCACAGGACCTTAGAATATTGCTGAAGTCAATATTGCAGTTCTAATTGCTATTATTAAAATGTAAATGGTGATTGTACCTATATCATAGATTATTGGACCTACCTATTGGTATCTTGTTGTCACTATAAGTTAGCTATAGACTCTGAGAAGATCATAAATAAATAAATATTGCAAAACATTCCACACATCGCCATCTAGCCCTAAGCAAAATAACTAGACTTGCGTTATGGGTGCTAGCCAACGGACATACTAGGTAGGTACTTATATACTTTTTTTTGTAAATATAAGTATATATTTACAAAAAAAAGTATATAAGTACCTATAATAGAATGATACAACCAGATCACAGACAAATATCTAAGCATACCATGCTGGACTGCCAAACACAGGGTCGCGGGTTCGATTCCCGCCTCAGAAATGTATTTATGCTTAGATATTTGTCTGTGGTCTGGTTGTTTCTATGTATTATAAGTATATATTTACAAAAGAAAAGTATATAAGTAGTATATCCGTTGTCTGGCACCCATAAAACAAGTCTAGTTACTTAGCCTTGGGGCTAGATGGCGATGTGTGGATTGTCCTGCAATATTTATTATACATGTCTGAGGCGGGAATCGAACTCGCAACCCTGTGTTTGGAAGTCCGGCATAGTGACCATTGTGCCTACTGGGTCGTCATCGTGGTAAAATACTGTAAGCAAAATCCAGTATAGAACCCTAATCAACAAAAACCTACGGCCGACAGCATCCGATCTGCGGCTCCCATTTTATCTACTTCATATTATTAAGAGGAAATATTTTTTTGTTTTTAACGATTGGGCTCCGAAACTACTAAACCAATTTTGATGATACTTGGAGGATAGGTACATTGATTAATTGGGAGTAATATGGGGACTTTTTATCCCGATATTCCCACTGGATCGAGACTTACGAGGGTGAGGGTGAAACCACGGGACGGGTAATTAAATAAAAAAATGTCAAACTTACAACTGCTAAAATCAATGGCGCAGTTCTGAACATCCAGCGGATAGAGCACGAAGTCCATTTCGCACTTGATTGTTATTGTTGCACTGGAAATAGACAACAAAAGCTTTTTATAACTACAATAATATTATAACAACGTAACTCGAATAAACTTCTAATAATAGTTACGTAATGCGTTTCGGCAAGTTTTCACTCTCAAATTTTCCATATTAAGAGGAAAGGGAACCGGTGGATTTTTCCATACAAACTATTACAAACGTAGTCGCCTGTTTTCTCCCTGGATAATGACACTAGAGCAAATATTTTTGGTGCATAAAACTTATAACTGCCATGACCATGCCCCTATTTTTTATTTTTTTTTATTTTTTTATTTTTATAAGCTTAATTTCTATGATAATTAGAAAATAAAAAAACCTAAACATAGGGGCATAGTCATAGCAGTTGTGGAGAAAGCGCCGGTATACCCTTTCACCTTAAGGTGAAAGGGTACCTGCGCGCTCTCCATACAAACGTAGTCGACTGTTTCCTCCCTGGATAATGACACTAGCACAGATATTTTTGTTGCATAAAACCCTATAACTGCCATGACTATGCCCCTATGTCTTGGTTTTTTTCGTTTTCTAATTATTATCATAGAAATTGTGATTTAAAAAACAAAAAAAAAACAAAAGATAGGGGCATGGTCATGGCAGTTATAAGTTTTATGCAACAAAAATATTTGCTCTAGTGTCATTATCCAGGGAGGAAACAGTCGACTACGTTTGTATGGAGAGAGCGCCCGGTACCCTTTCCTCTTAAGGAATATTTTAAACTTTAACATAACTTTAACAGCTTTTCTAGTCATAACTTTATTGAATTAACTTGCAGCAAAAAAGCTTTTAACTTAAATTATTTAGTGTAATTTTTTCGGTTTCTCTATTATAGCGTTAAAAAAAATTAAATTCAGTAACGCATTGTTCAAAGAGTTGTGATTTTATTGTGCCAAACTGTATTCACTTTCATGTCGGCCATTTCCCGTAGTAAATTGTTGTTTAATGGGCTATTACTATAGAATGTTGTACCTAAAACACCAGAAAAAATCATTAAGTGGTCATATGGTGTTAAAATTAGATTAATTATGTAAAATTATGAATATTTTCAGTTTGAGAAACCTGAACTTTGTGATAAGTAATCACGACTAATGTGGTTTCTTCTCGTGAGCGTTTCGAATCGTACTTATTTCTTTGGCTATCACGGTTGGTTACCAAGAAAATGGTGCGAAAAGTTAAAGCTTAGCATAATGCCAACTAGGGGCGCTTTTCAACTTTCAACAGTAGTAGCAATTGCTATACGAATAATCTCGTACTACGGGTCCGCGGACGATGCAATGAGTACTGTATCTAATATGTTTGTCTAACACAACAAGTCGCAACGACACAACTTTAAGAAACAACAAATAGACGAACCCAATACTGACTGAGACGGTGCTGTTAGAGTACAGCCTCAGCGAGGCCATCTCCTGCAGCACTGAGAGTATCCTCATTGTCTGGAGCTGCCAGATGTATAGGTCTGGCGTCCAGATCAGCTGCCGGAACTCCCATGGCAGGTCGATGAACGGGATCCCAATGGGAAGGTGGAGGCGCGTGTCTTCCCATGACACTTGAAGGAATACGTCCAGTGTTATCTCCTTGAAAATATATAGAAGATGATTAATTATAAATAAATAAATATTGCAGGACATTCCACACATCGCCATCTAGCCCCAAGCTAAGTAACTAGACTTGTGTATGGGTGCTAGACAACGGATATACTACTTATATACTTTTCTTTTGTAAATATATACTTATAATACATAGAAACAACCAGACCACAGACAAATATCTAAGCATAAATACTTGTCTGTGGCGGGAATCGAACCCGCAACCCTGTGTTTGGCAGTCCGGCATGGTAACCATTGTGCCAACTGGGTCGTCAAAAAAAAAAATTATATCTTGGTAGCAGAACACTTAATGGGCATAGTAATAGGCACCTATTATTTGGTAGGGTTACATACATATCTATCGTGCTTCAGATAGAAGATGATTAAATTATATTTTGATCAGAAGAGTTTAATTGGCATAGTAATAGGCACCAATCATTTGGTAGCTTAATGTAAATATCTATCGTGCTGTAGGTGCACCTGAGTTAGGTATATAGGATTAAGGAGCATGCTTGTTTGCTCCCATTGTATCGTTTGTTTTGACTATTTGGTAGTAAGTAGATAAGAATTATCAGAAACAAACCAATTAAGTTACCTCTTTATTCTCATCCACGCCAGAAACTCTATTCACGTTAACTCCGATATAAACTGTTGTATTTTTCTCTGAAATTAAAAAATAACTCGAATAAGAACGTTATATTTTTGGAAAGCGTAGTTTAAAAATATTAGTTTGAGGTAGAAAGTTGGCGCAGATTGTGAACAATGGTTTTATGGTAGCTGTCGGTGATATCTCGGATAATAACGTTTACGTTTTGAACGTAGCCAATTTCTGCATCAATTTACATTATTTGTATCGTACCTAAATAAATAAAAATAGTATTTTGCAGGACAATGCACACAACGCCACTTAACCTCAAGCTAAAGAATTAGACTTGTGTTATGGTAGTTTGACAACGGAAAGAATACTTATTTGCTTTCCTTTTGTATATACCTACTTTATTTTATAGAAACATTAAAATATAAGTACCTACCTACTTAAGTATACATTAATAACATCATATTTAACTGGATAACTACGTATCATCAGAAATTTCAAAGTTTTTATAAGTACTCGTAGGTAAAATCAACGTTGTATTGCGAAAAATGATATACTTAGTATTTTATTACTCTTGTAAATCAAAGGTCTTTTATGATCCAGATTGATGGACAGGCTAAGGCAGCCTTGTTGTTTTTGAATATTAGTCTTTCCTATGTTCTGTTTTGTTTCAAGGCGATCTGAAAACCTCTCTGAATTTGAACCTGACTGAGAAATAACATTAAAATGCTAAAGAGGAAGTTTTAAATTGAATTGCTCAGTCAAGTTTACTGCTTTAAAAATGAAACGCAACCTTTTGATACAAACAAAGGCCCATTCTCTTTTCTTAACGGAACTTTGTGTAAAGCAAAGCAAAGACCAAACTACGATATAATTTTAATATGATTTCATTGTGAAATGGAAACTAGCGCTTTCGTGTTTGAAAAGCGTTACCGTTGTTTTATTCGTACTATTCTAGGTTTTCACGTCGCATATTAGGAAAATAACTATAATTTCTAGTGTCACATATTTTGTTTACCTAAATCAGAATATAATTTTAGTGTTAATAAATTATATTTTTGGGGCCTAAATTCTGTTAATATTTGGTACTTTTATACTAATTACAAACTTATTAAAAACTTTTTACTAAACTGTAATTTTCAGTTTGGTTCAGTATTGTTGTTATCTATAAAAATTTAAAAAACCGACTTCAAAAAAACCTGAAAAGAAAAACTAACAAAACCTGAAAAAAAAACCAAAAAGTGAAAAATAATCCATTTCGGGTCACTAAGACAGCAGATAACTTAAACATAAGTACTTACTTGGAAGTCTGACTGGGTTAGATTGAATGTTGAGAGGTATAAAGAAAACATGGTGTCACCCAGTCCGACTTCCAAGTAAGTACTTATGTTTAAGTTATCTGCTGTCTTAGTGACCCGAAATGGATTATTTTTCACTTTTTGGTTTTTTTTTCAGGTTTTGTTAGTTTTTCTTTTCAGGTTTTTTTGAAGTCGGTTTTTTAAATTTTTATTTATTTTTTATTTAACCATTTTTAGTGCCACTGTCACTGAAAATTCTACTCCATGAGGCGAAAGCGACTGTTTCTTCAAATTGCAACCTGTACCTAATCGTAACCCATTGAAGAGTTTGGTAATAAGGTGTTTTCGGATGCCCCATTCATCCTTTTTGTGTATGGGCCACTTCTATTAGTGGAAATGGAAACCTGAGCAATTTGTTGAATCTCGCTGTGCAGATCTGTTCATCACTCCGAAGATCCTCATCAGATCTTCATTTAGGATAGGGTTTTCTATCAAAATTCATTCAAACCCAGTCCGGCGAGGCAAAAGCGAATATTTTATTCAAATTGTAACCTATAATCGTAACCGATTGAAGAGTTTTCTGATGAGAAGGTGGTTTCAGATATTCCATTTATCGGTAACTATTAGTTTATGGGCCAATTCTACTGGTGGAAATCGAAAAATGAGCAATTTGCTGCACTCTCGAGGTGCAATTCTGTTCATCACTTCGAAGATCCTCATCAGAACTTCATTTAAGATAGGGTTCTCTATTAACATTAATTCAAACCCAGTCCCGCGACTAAATTCGACTAAATTCTTCAAATTGTAACCTGTAATCGTAACCGATTGAAGAGTTTTCTGATGAGAAGGTGGTTTCAGATATTCCATTTATCGGTAACTATTCGTTTATGGGCCAATTCTACTGATGGAAGTCGAAAAATGAGCAATTTGCTGCACTCTCGAGGTGCATTTCTGTTCATCACTTCGAAGATCCTCATCAGAACTTCATTTAAGATAGGGTTCTCTATTAACATTCATTCAAACCCAGTCCGGCGACTAAATTCGACTAAAATCTTCAAATTGTAACCTGTAATCGTAACTGATTGAAGAGTTTTCTGATGAGAAGGTGGTTTCAGATATTCCATTTATCGGTAACTATTCGTTTATGGGCCAAATCTACTGGTGGAAATCGAAAACTGAGCAATTTGCTGCACTCTCGAGGTGCAATTCTGTTCATCACTCCGAAGATTCTCATCAGATCCTCACCAAATTTTTATGGGACCACCCCTGAGGTATCACTTTTCGAACACAAAAAGAATCATCTCAATCGGTTGAGCCGTCTTCGAATGATCGCGTAACATACACACAAAAAAAAAAAAAAAAAAAAAAAAAACATACAGACGAATTGAGAACCTCCTCCTTTTTTGAAGTCGGTTAAAAATGAACTAAACTAACATAACAGTATATTTTCCCGGGTCTTAATCGCGGATTTTTTTAGTCTCCTCGCGACCATGACTATTGTAACATAGTCGAAACGTCAAAACGAAAAAGAAATAAAAATACGCGATTAAGACCCGGGAAAATAATTACCATGAATACAAATCGTGCATATTAATTTTAAAAAATTTGATAACATAACAGTTTGTTTAACACTGAAAAGCATTCGTATTAATAATAGGTACCACCACGAGGCGTTTTATAAGATTCTTACAATTTTTGCATAGAAATTGACCTTTACCTTTATCAACATATCTTTGGTGTTAGTATAATTAACGTTTTGTCGACGTTCTATCTTCTATCTTTGGTTGACTAATGACCGTTTTGTCGGTCCAACCAACGGTCCGCGGTTTTGCTGAATAACATCCGCCCGTAAGTGGATAGCCGTATATCGTGACTGTCTAAAAATATTACTATAATATAACATTAAATTGAATACTGAGATACTGATACTTCGTTAAATATTAGTTAAGATGTGACCAAAAACCTAGTTTTAACAATTATTTCGGTTTCGCCCAAAAACCGGCCGGAAAAATGGATTTTTCCGCTGTATAATCAAAATTAGAAGGAAAGTTCTCCAGAACATAGAACTCTCGAGTTTTTGGCATTTTTGAATTTCTTTTAAAGTCTTGTGAACATGGTTTTTTTATGTAATCCTTGATGGATTTCTTTTGTGTTAAGTTTACTCAGACTCCGAGTTTCCGTTTTCAAGCGGAGAAGATAAAGTTTGCGTCCATATATGACTAGGTGGTTAGATGCTAGTTAGTGATGTTTCTTTGTGAATTATACCTACTTTGAAGACAACCTATAATTGTCGAGTTGATCAGAATCATGATATTCCCACGGTAGGATACTGAATGAGTGATATACAATAAAATAACTATAGGTACCTATATCTATTGTAACTGAAACCATCAATTTTTATGTGTTATTGTATATTATTAAAGAAGTCACTACCTACTTTATTAACTAGGTAAATGACAACTTTAAATATAAAACATTTCATACTGTAGTAATTTTGCTTATTCAACATTTTGATTGGAAAATTTATGGTGTTCTGTCTGACTGAGGTGACTTGCGTGTAACTCGCTTCGGTGACTTTGTCTTCTTGTTCTTAAGGGGTATATCCACGCCAACGACCTTGAGAGTGTGGGCGGAGCTAGACACTTCGTCCCGCGCGGCGCTCGCGCTTCCTCACACTGCCTCATAGCTAAAGATCGCTTACTATCCTACCACCACAGAATGTATAATAGTACAAGCTACTTACCACATCGGGAATCGTTAAGATAATTACTACATAATTTAAAAAGTATGTCTGTACGTATGTAAGGTTGTTGTGTTGTCTATACTGGCCTCTTTCAATCCTATAATTTTATAAATCTGAAAGTTTGTTTAGGTATCTTCAACCGAGCACCTACCTCGGTCCCTACTACTACTACTTAGTACTACTTCGCACCTACCACATTGTGGTAGTGCGAGGTAGGTAGATACGTAGTAGGTAGATAGTAGATACGCGTTTATTATGTAGGTACAAGCTGGACCCGTGATCTTCGATTTATTCCGGTCGGATCCCCTGGATCTGATACCCTGGGGGATCAGTTTTATTTTAAAATATTTATTTTTAAAACTATTCCGGTCTGATCCACCGTGCAGGGGATCACAAATAAATTTTAATATTTTATTCCGGTCGGATCCCTTTTTTTTTTTTTTTTTTTTTTTTTTTTTTCGATGGGAAAATGCATTATTGCATCCTTCCGCCACCCTGAGGGGGAGGGGGCGACAGAGGTATGTGGGGCTGCCTCCAGCCTGAGGATGGTAGGCGGCCGGAGGCTTACCCACTAAAAACCCATCGGTGTTCCGCCAACAGTCGAGGTCCGACGGAGTACAGGTATGCTTGCGCAGGACTTCTGTGACTCCATCGGCGACTTGTCCGTTGGGACCCAACTTCGAGCCAGTCGTGCCTTGCTCTTCCTACAGGAAGACCCGAAAAGCGGGAAAAAATCCGTTGAGAGGCGACGCGGAACACACGCCGCCGTCGTCATCTCTGGATCATTGCTATGAGTGACGGTCTCCCCCAAGATCGCCACTCATTGGTCTTTACGGAGGAAGGCGATCATTGCGGATCCTTCTGCTCCTGTTACGCGGTCGGATCCCCTAGCTACCCATTTAAGGCCGCCCATTTGTGCAACTTATACTTTCTAGCTATTACTTTACTCTGTGTTTATCGTGTTCTGTTTCTTTCTGTGTTGTACAAATAAAGTTATCTATCTATCTATCTATCTATCTATCTACCTATTAACAAATTTTTGGGACAATCACCAACAAAATATTTATTCAAGGTTTATATTTAACGCCTCGACTTCGCACGGCTATATTATGCATGTATTATACATATAAACCTTCCTCTTGAATCACTCTATCTATTAAAAAAAACCCCATCAAAATCCGTTGCGTAGTTTTAAAGATTTAAGCAGTCAAAGGGAAATAGGGAGAGAAAAAGCGACTTTGTTTTATACTATGTAGTGATACAAAATATTTGAAATAGGTACATGTTTATAATACTACATAATGTAATGGAAATGTGTATGTTAGTATTGGAGAACAATACTTATTATGGATAGTGGATACTTGTCTTGGCTTGTCCAGTCTTGGAAAAGTCACAGCATCTTTTTAATATTTTTTACCTTTTAAGTTTTTTCCAAAAAAAATACCTAATTTTAATGTCTGATTACCTGTGATGATTTTAAACACTTCGTTGATTTGGTGTTCATTTTATAGGGTTCAGTCAGTCAGTACCTTGAAAGGTAAAAGATAATCCTCAGTATCTGGTATGAATTTCAACTTGCTAGGTCCGCCCGTTCCTGAGAATATCTGTGGTGACACACGGACAGACAGACAGTCGGACAAGAAAGTGATCTTTTAAGGGTTCCTTTTTTTACCTTTTGAGAAAAAAAATCAAGGTCCTGAGCCAACACAATAAAAAGATATGGGCAAATTTACATTTTCGCAAAAACTTGTACAAAAATTAATCTTAATTTTCAACTTTATTATATATCGGAATTTTCCCTTTACTTGTGCTATAAGACCTTGCTTTTTGCAAAATTGACAATTCCCAGTCAACCGGAAGTACCCCATAGGTTTTGGGTCGAAAACCTATAATGGTAGTTCCCGTTGACCTAGAATCATGAAATTTGGCAAAAAAAACTATGCCTTATAGCACAAATAAAGGGAAAATTCCAAAAAAATAAAAAAAAACATTGAAAATTAAAGGGTGTCCCCATACATACATAGTTGGACCAATTTTATTCAACTTGACCCTTAAATTGTATGGGCACCCAAACGAATTAGGGATCAAGGTAAATTGGTAACTACTAACTACCATACCACAGCAAGGGCAGAGAAAGAGAGTTGAAACTAATTTACAGAACCCTCGGCGCGCGAGTACAACTAGCACTTGATAGGTTTTTAACCGACTTCAAAAAAGGAGGAGGTTCTCAATTCGTCTGTATGTTTTTTTTTGTGTGTATGTTACGCGATCATTCGAAAACGGCTCAACCGATTGAGATGATTCTTTTTGTAATCGAAAAGTGATACCTCAGGGGTGGTCCCATAAAATTTGGTGAGGATCTGATGAGAATCTTCGGAGTGATGAACAGAATTGCACCTCGAGAGAGCAGCAAATTGCTCAGTTTTCGATTTCCACGAGTAGAAGTGGCCCATAAACTAATAGTTACCGATAAATGGAATATCTGAAACCACCTTCTCATCAGAAAACTCTTCTATCGGTTACGATTACAGGTTACAATTTGAATAAAATATTAGATTTTGCCTCGCCAGACTGGGTTTGAATGAATTTTGATAGAGAACCCTACCCTAAATGAAGATCTGATAAGGATCTTCGGAGTGATGAACAGATCAGCACAGCGAGATACAACAAATTGCTCACTTTTCCATTTCCACTAATAGAAGTGGCCCATACACAAATATGAACCGTTGAATGGAGCATCTGAAAACACTTTCTTATCACCAAACTCTTCAATGGGTTACGATTAGGTACAGGTTGCAATTTGAAGAAACAGTCGCTTTCGCCTCACGGAGTAGAATTTTCAGTGATAGTGGCACTAAAATGGTTAAATAAAAAAATAAATTAAACTTTTAAAAACCGACTTCAAAAAAACCTGAAAACAAAAACTAAAAAAACCTGAAAAAAAAACAAAAAGTAAAAAATAATCCATTTCGGGTCACTAAGACAGCAGATAACTTAAACATAAGTACTTACTTGGAAGTCGGACTGGGTTATAAATAAATCAACTAGAAAATCAAATGGAAGTCGGACTGGGTTAAATTGAATGTTGAGAGATATAAAGAAAACATGGTGTCACCCCGTCCCAAAATTGATTATTTTTCACTTTTTGGTATATTTTTCAGGTTTTTTTTAGTTTTTGTTTTCAGGTTTTTTATTAATTAGGGTTGGTCCAAAAAATGCTAAAGTCTGATTACCCGTAGTGTGATGATTTTAAACACTTTAATTTTTTTGATGTTTTAGATGATTTATTATATTAATTTTAAGTTCTGTTTATGTTATTTAATTAAGTTAGTCAAAACTTTTTTTTTATTATGGTTTGTCCAAATAATAATAATAACAAAGGTTGCCTGGAAGACATTTGAGCGACAAGGCCGCCCTTTGTAACACTTAAACTTAAAACATGTTTCTTTTTAAATATTTAATGCAATTTAAAAATGGTGTTTACAATAAAGAATTTATCTATCTATCTAAAGCCTGATTGCCTGTGATGATTTTAAACACTTAAATAAATTTAAAAAAATTACATTCAAAACTGTTTTCGATCGGACCGGCATGGTAAAGTTTATAGTGGATCAGAACGGAATTAAAAAATAATAATAACCAGCAGGGGATCAGCTCAGGGGATCAGACCGGAATAACTCTGATCTTCTACCTAGTTACCTCCTTCAGACGTTTTGTCTTTATTTTTTTTTTGGTAGTTCAGAAAAAGTGTGTAGGTATTTCATAATAGATAGGTAGGTACTTGACTACTTACTAACTAGGTATAGTTTAGGTATGTACTTACGTTATTTCGCGACAATGAAGCATACTCTGAACTCTAAATTTCTTTAATTTACTCATCTTTCACAATTTAAAAAATAAATAAGTAGGTATAAGTCTGGGCACTTTAGGTACCTACGTAAGTACCAACACAAAAAAACGTCCGTCAAAAAAATTGGCACTATCTTAGCGTCCGTAAAAAACCACAAGTATGGATACCTAGCTATATAACGAATCAAGTACGTACAGCCGGCTGCATAATTGCAGCCTTCGGTAGTTAAAAAATTACTGTTATTGGCATGTTTTCATTATAATATTTTTGTTTGAAAAATTCATGAGTTAGAAGACTTTAAACTTTAACTAAAGCAGGTGTATAGAATCTTGTTTGTGTTGAAAACATTATTATAACAGCCGTTTAGGAGCTCTACAGTGGGTCTGCAATTATGCAGCCGACCGTACCTATCTAAAGACAAGCGTTTATGCGCAGTGTGAAAATATAAGGTATAAGTACCTATAGGTAAGTTTTTGAAAAAAATAGGACTATTCAACACAAACTTGGCAATACTCTAGCGTCCATTAGCCAAACGAATATATACTAGTATTATTTCAGAAAACAAAGTCCAAATAGGGAGCATAGTGAAACGTAAACAAAATCCGTGCGAGAGCGCAGTGCGACGCGGCCTTCCCGTCCGAAAGCCAGCGGCATACTGGCCGCGCCCACCGGGGCGTCACAGGCTACTAAATAGTTACTACCAGCGTTCTAGCCACCGGTCGCCTTCATTGGTGAAAATTGTTAATTGTTACGAATGTGTTTTGTTTTTCTCAAAAGTGCTGAGATATAATTGTAGATGAGATATTTACCGACATTTTAGTATAATTTTGAGCCGAAAATTCCTTATAATTTTGAAGCTACCCTAAAATTAAGAATTAAAACTAGTCTAGCTTTGAAATGACAAGGAATTTTTCGTCTCAAATTACACCAAAATATCGGTAAAGATCTCACCTACAATTCCCTCTCAGCACTTTTAAGAAAAACAAAACACACTCGTTACAATCAACAAAGTTAGTTGTAAGCGACGGGTATTTCTTAGGCGCTTTGCGTTTGGCAGCATTAGCAACCTTAAGAGGATTACATACCAATGATTTTTTTTTCGATGGAATGTTCGTTTCGTAACAAAATTTTATGCTAGGTTGTAATTTTGTATTTTAGGCTTATTGTTTGATTACTTATCAAAAAAATAAATATAGAATAAAAGTTTATAATGAATTAATTACATAAAAAAGAAATATTGAAATCTGACAATATTAAAGCTAAGATCAAAAGCTAGCATTAAAGCTAATATCAAAGCAATTGATGTAAAGAACTGGAGAGGAGGCCAATAGACTCGATTGGAGAAGACTACCTTGATCGACTAAGGCCCATCAGCGGCTGTAACGCCTCAGATGATTATGATTAAGGATAAAATATATTTTACTAGCTGCCCTACGCGGTTTCACCCGCGTAACTCCCGATCCCGTGGGAATATCGGGATGTAAGCTATCCTATCTCTCAAGTTGGATCGAACTGCACATGGTGTGCGAATTTTATTATAATCGGTTAAGTGGTTTAGGAGTCCATTGAGGACAAACATTGTGACACGAAATTTATATATATTAAGATTGGAAGGAAGTTCCTTATCGCGGGTTAGCAAGGGGACACGCGTGTCCCGCGAAACATTCATTTTTTATATGGGCATGTAAGTTGTACGTAGATGGATGAACTGCGTGAGACAAGACATGAGAGAGATGAATGTGAACGATGAGATGACGACTAATAGGAGTGAATGGAAGAAAAAGACTTACTGCGCCGACCCCAAATAAATTGGGATAAGGGCAGGAAGATGATGCTGTACGTAACCCTTTTAAGTTAAAATTAACATTAAATAAATATAGAAATACCAAATAGGAAATTGCAATTTTATTCTTCTCAACAGTTTTAGAAACAAAATTGGCAACAGCTTGTATTACAAGACGTAATCTGCGACATTGATTTCCGATGATAGATCCGACCAACGTCTGTGGTTTATCGATCGAACCATAGATATACGTACTATTTGTTCTATGTCTATGGATCAAACGGTTATTATTAGTTTATCTGCCTACTATTAGAAGAACGGAAACCAAATGGTGAAGTAGGAATTATTTATTTTATTATATAAAAATTTAGGTGCGTCGAAAGTTCCTTTTACACCGAGCGGTTTATCTACTTATAACACCACTCTATGAAATAATCTATAGAACAAATTACCTGAACTATTTTAATCGCCCTGGAACATATTATGGTCATTATGAACACACCTCTTCTGTTACAAATAAGAGGGTTTACTGGGTTAGGAGCTTTACGACTACATTTCTATATGACTAGACAGCAGATATGACTAGATCGCTTTAAGAATAAATCTCGATATGACTATATCGCGTTAGGTTTAAATTGCCTTATTCCATATTTATGTTAACACTAAAATAAAAAGATAAATAAAACTTAACCGCTTAATTGTGAATCAAATTCGTGCATTCAAGATTCCGTAGGTACACATGTGAATAACATTTATTTGTCCTATTTATTTCTCTTTTTTTTGTGCAATGTTTTAGTTAATAAGCTTTTCGTTTTATGTTTCTTATTAATGGTTCTCGTGTGTTGTACAAATAAAGTGCTTCTATCTATCTATTTTGCAGTGATTGCCATTACAGAATCCAGTTTAGTGTAATACGTAATGTAATGACGGCAGTGTAAGTAAATAATAAATAGATAACTTACGGGGTGGAATGTTTCTACTGTAGTTTGTTGGAACTTGATATGAATGCTGGTCCATGTACAGGATCTGGCTGGAAAAAATTTAAACTTAATTAGACACCAGAAAAACTTTAGCTAAATCAATTCATCATCACTACATAGTATAAAACAAAGTCGCTTTCTCTGCCCCTTATATCCCTTTGTATGCTTAAATCTTTAAAACTACACAACGGATTTTGATGCGGTTTTTTTTATTAGCTAGAGTGATTAACGAGGAAGGTTTTTAGATATAATACATGCATAATACAGCCGTGCGAAGCCGGGGCGGGTCGCTAGTAATATTATAAAGGAAACTGCTGGATATAACGAAACAAAATCAAAATCGGTTCATCCGTTTGGGAGCTACGATGCCACAGACAGACACACACACAGACACGTCATACTTATAACACCCCGTCGTTTTTGCGCGGGGACTACTAAAAATGATAATTTGCATGGTAGACATTTTGATATAATTTAGAAACACTAACCCTCTTATTCATAAACATTTAAAAACCTTCAATCTCGGTTCTCTATGCCTTCAATTAAAACACCTTCGCACACCTATCATTCGTAAAAGTGTGAAAGTGACAAAACACATTTGAACTAAATAATTTTTTTAAATCCACAAACATTTAATATTCACATTTTTACATATGCAAATGATAGGTACACGAAAGTGACCGTTTTAAGACCGGTGAACCTAATGCGTAGAGGTACTTAGTAGCATTATGACTAGTCATAGTGCGAAGTAGACATTATACCTTAGTTAAAAAAAAAAAAAAAAAAACAAAAAAAAAAATACACATATATATACATATGCAAATGATAGGTACACGAAAGTGACCGTTTTAAGACCGGTGAACCTAATGCGTAGAGGTACTTAGTAGCATTATGACTAGTCATAGTGCGAAGTAGACATTATACCTTAGTTAAAAAAAAAAAAAAAAAAACAAAAAAAAAACAAAAAAAAAAACAAAAAAATCTGAAATAAATGAATTGAATTGAATTTAGTTAGTTATGTCTTCCTGTTCCATAATATCCGTGGTGGATACTTGGAGTTTTTTTTTAAATAATTGCTAACGGTGGGATATATAGAACGTTCTTGATTCATCTATCTCTATATACTAATCCGCACGGTAGGGATACTTGGATTTTTTTTTCCATATATCGCTACCAGCAGTAGGCATACCTATTACTGCGATATACCTAGGTAAGAAAAGATGAAGGCAAAGAGATTTATAGACATACTGAATTACAGTTTAAAAGCTATCTACCCTTAGGTCTACTAAAAGGACTGTTAGAAGAGAGGACGGCGAAGAGAAAGTTTAAAGAATGAATTATCACTGAATAATAAGTAAAATTAAATCTCATTTTCTGCATTTAAAAGTAGTTTTTCTATTTCACCACAATTTTAAAGTTGAAAACTAAAAATAAAGATTTTCTTAACCTACAGAGCACAACTCTATGACATACTTAAGTTACTTTAGTAGCAATTATTTGTGATATGAACGCTCCTTAATCGGTTGTTAGCTTTTAATCTCGTTTAATTGTTTCATTTTCTTACTTGTACCTATAGGTATTGTTTGTTCTGATATTATGTCGTCGCTCGTTGGGAAAAAAAAATAGTAGACAGGTAGGTACTACCTAGGTCCTCATTTATCGTGTAACTGTCGTCGTCTTTAAGCGATTTCCGGACAAACTAGAAATACTAAGTTAAATTGATAGGTCAATTCAAATGTTTGAATGCTTCGTGTTTATTAGATCCTAAATCTTGCTAAACAAGCAAGACCTAAATCTATACTTGTGTACTTTAATCTTTATCTATACAAATATTTTTACAGAGATTTTTTTTGTGTTTTTTTTGTAACGAATAGGCTCCAAAACTACTGGACCGATTTTAATGAAGCTTGAAATTATGATACATTTATTCATTGGGAATAGCATATGCTACTTTCTATCCTGATATTCCCAGAGGATCCGGAGTTACGCGGGTAAAGCCGCGGAGCGCTGCTAGTTAATAATTATTTTCCCGGGTTTTAATCGCTTTTTTTATTTTTATTTCTCTGACCGCGACGTTTCGAATATGTTACAATAAGTTAAGTCATGGACTCCTCGCCGCATTAAAACCCGGTATAATAATTACTACGGATACAAATTGTGTGACTTTAAAAAGTTTAAGACCTAAATTCATAGTGAGGTTACAAGTACGTCTTATCTGTTAAAGGATTACCGTCGAAGGCTTTCATGTTGACTTGTAATACGTAGTCGATAAAACCCGTAAATAGATGCCGATCAATTGAAGACGGCTTATGTAACCGATGTTTACTCTGTTAAGGATGCATTGTGAAAAGCCATACAAATGGAAACACGTTTAGGTATTCAGCTGCAGTCGGTGTGGATGTAGGTGTATTTCCTGCTTATCACTACATAGTATAAAACAAAGTCGCTTTCTCTGTCCCTATTTTTCTTGAACGCTTAAATCTTTAAAACTACGCAACGGATTTTGATGCGGTTTTTTTTAATAGATAGAGTTATTCAAGAGGAAGGTTTATATGTATAATACATGCATAATATAGCCGTGCGAAGCCGGGGCGGGTCGCTAGTTATTTTTATAAACTTGAGGTGATATGCCTTTAAACTTTGACGTAAAGTGAGATAATCTATAGACCCTTGAGGTTCCCTTGAAATTAGTAGATATGATTGGATAAAAACTTGATAATAATGTGGTTTTGTCTACACTAAATTATAAATAGGAAATTATTTTTTTGTTTCTTTTATGTTTGTAACGAATAAGCTCCGAAACTACTGGACTGATTTTGATGAAACTTGGTATGAGGATACATTGATTCAATGGGAGTGACATAGGCCTCATATTTATTACGAATTGATAGTTAATTTGTTACGAATTGATATAAACTGCTAACAAATTACTAATTGAACAAATTCAGAATTTGAAAGGATTGCGATGCTCCCGCTCCGAAAAAATTACACAGATTTTAATGAAACTTTGTATGAGGATGCATTTATTCATTGGGAGTAACATTTGCTACTTTTTATGTCGATATTCCCACGGGATCGGCACTTACACGGGCGAAACCGCGAGGTGAATGCTAGTAATAAATAAAGAATGAGATACTGAGTGCACGAAAACAACGTTCTTATATCTAATGTCGTCGATACTTGTAAAAGATGCCAAATAATAAATTACTTGTGAGACTTAAATATAAATGGCTTGTAAAATCCATGAATTGGGTAACTACGCATATAAAATGATAATCTTATCGAGAATAAACGAGAATGATCTCACGATTCATAATAGCAAAGGCTAAGTTCCTTCACCTATAATCCAGTGACATTAATAAAGCAACAGTTGATATTTTTCACATGATCTGTCGTGGGACATACGTTAAGGGAGCCACTGGATACGAGCCAAGTCGGGGCATGGTCGGCCAAATGTTCACAACAAGTGCTATCAAAGGAAACTCTCTTGATATTAAACAGACAAATGATTCACGAAAGTCCACTTTCATTGCATAAATTATTACCTAATTAAACGTTTCAACTGTGTAGTAATATTTTGATAAAGTTTATGGCGTTGTTTTGTAAATGTGAGCTCTATGAATGGGCTTTACTTTATTTATAACTAGCGACCCGCTCCGGCTTCGCACGGCTATATTATACATGTATTTTACGTATAAAACTTCCTCTTGAATCATTCTATCTATTAAAAAAACCGCATCAAAATCCGTTGCGTTAAAAGATCTAAGCATACATAGGGACAGACAGCGGGAAGCCACTTTGTTTTATATACTATGTAAAGATATGGGACAAAAAACTAAGTCGAGGCTATCTAAAGAAATAGGTAGGTAGGTACCTAACTAATTATATGTTTTTACTAGAAATTTCAATTAATAATAATCTTTATTTTATTTAGTTTAATAATTACTTTGATTTAACTATATAAAACACGAAAGGAACTTCATTAGAAGTGCATTGATGACCTACAACGATAATACGATCTTTTGCCTGAGTGACACGTTATATTCGAATTAGTTTCAAGACATGCGACAGAAAGCAGTTGTTAATTAGTTCCTTAGGTCAAGTTAAGCTTAGTTTACAGGAAATTATAGTTTAAACCAAGGTTGGAGATGGAGAGTACAGGGTTACATAGGTTTGTATTGACGACCCAGTTGGCACAATGGTTACCATGCCGGACTGCCAAACACACGGTTGCGGGTTCGATTCCCGCCACAGACAAGTATTTATGCTTAGATATTTGTCTGTGGTCTGGTTGTTTCTATGTATTATAAGTAGTTATATATTTACAAAAGAAAAGTATATAAGTAGTATATCCGTTGTCTAGCACCCATAACACAAGTCTAGTTACTTAGCTTGGGGCTAGATGGCGATGTGTGGAATGTCCTGCAATATTTATTTATTTGTCAGCTCATATTTATATACTTACAGGAAATTTAAAAACACGTAGCCACATTTTTTAGTAAATAATCATGACTAAGGGCTAGGCTAGGGTGGCAGCTGAATCTAATCCATGGGTGAAATGACTACATTTTAAATTTGAAGTGGTCATTTCAACTAGTAGGTGAGATTTGGTTGGTAAGCTTCTCCACCACTTACAAAATCTAGGATTTGTATTATACATTTTTTTTGGATTAACAACTTTAGAATCTAAAAATCATTTAATAGAATTGAGATTGTTCAATTTTGCTGCAACTGGTTAAGTAGGTATAACATTTAGCTATACAAAACAAAAAAGTTGACAAGCTCATTTCCCTATTTAACTTTGTTATTAGAATATCGTTCACACTAACAGCTAAGCTGTAAAATTGTATTATTAGTTTTATGATCTGATTATTAACACTTTAACTTATTTAGGCACTTAGTAGCTTTTTAATGTTAGTATTTTGCAAACGAATATAAATAAATAAATAATAAATAAATATTTCAGGACATTCCACACATCGCAATCTAGCCCCTACCTATCTAAGTAACTAGACTTGTGTTATGGGTGCTAGACAACGGATATACTACTTATATACTTTTCTTTTGTAAATATATACTTATAATACATAGAAACAACCAGACCACAGACAAATATCTAAGCATAAATACTTGTCTGAGGCGGGAATCGAACCCGCAACCCTGTGTTTGGCAGTCCGGCATGGTGACCATTGTGCCAACTGGGTCGTCAAAAAATATCCTACTAATATTATAAATGTGAAAGTCTGTGTGTGTGTATGTATGTTTGTTACTATTTTAAGCTAAAACTACTGGACCGACTGCGATAAAACTCGGTATGTAGATAGCTGGAGACCTTATAAAAGGTAAAAACACGGGTTATTCCTGTCTCCAAATGGGGGAGAAACAGGATTCGAAATTCCTGTTTGCCGAGATCATCAAATTGTCAAAAAATCCAAATTTAATCCAAACTTATTAGTTTAAAATAAATTTTTAACTAAAGCTAAGATAATAATGCTGTCAATTATACTAGCACAATCGCTATCTTAACATTCTAACATAAATTAAATTGAAAATTACTTGTTGGAGTTGTTAGACGTTATTTAAGTTCATACATGGTATCAAACAATTAGCCCCCTTACGAGTATAAGTCTGTATCTTGCGAACGAGAAACTACGGAACCTTAAACTGTTCGTGGCCCGACGATACGCACTTGCCTGGTTTTTTAAGTAGGTATCGAATTTGACGCTAAAAGGGGTTCACTAACAAGTCACAATATTAAATGGCCTGATTATTTTTCACTTCACACAATAGATTCAGTAATGAAAAATTTAAGTTAGGATTAACTTTAGGAAATGTCTTTTAAATTGTTGCCCAAAAAAATTCAGTTAATTGTTTTTTAACTACATATTTATATCATATACCTACTAGTTGCTTTAATCAACCTACTTTTGACAAAAAAAAGATATGTTTCAAATTACACCCATGTATAATTTGAGGTAAAAACCTAATATAATTGCAACTTTTTTCGTCACTTCCGGTGATTATGTGTGGCGATCATATGACAATGTATTTCTTGCAAAAAAATATTCGCAAAGCCATAATATTAAGATTAATGATACGCTTTTGTATTTTGGATATTGTGTAACCATCTGAGTGCCATTAAGATTGTAGGTATTAAAGAAGAAACTGCCTATTTTAGTTAGTTAGATGACTATATAAAGAATTACAATAGCATAATAATAGAATGATCTAAACAATAGTCTGACAGACAAGTGTAGTCCTTCCTAGCCTAGAAGTAGGTACAGAAGGTTTTAATCTAAAACATCGATCGATTTGAATCCCGGACGTATGTGTGGGTCAGAAAGGCCTCTGCCACAAATACTCGAAATACCTTCCGTACATCTTAATACACGATTTCGTAGAACCATCTTTCAAAAGAATCTTTTACATTTTAAAAGGGGTTTACGGAGATCAATCGAGCTAACAGCGCTTATTGATATCGGGGCCGAGATTGAAGAGTAAATGCTTGAATATAATGAAGATCATTGTAGGTTCGGTATATAGGTAAATTTGTGCGTCAGACTGGTCAGTAGGGCAGTCTGCCCTATTAGCCAACTCTAAGCCGGGCGGGCGGGCGCGGCGCCTAACACTTCGTCTGCGAATACGCACGACAGACGCAACGATTGCATTGAAAACTATTCAGAGCAGTGTTTATTTCTGTTGTCACAGTTACCGTACCGGCCACTACGGTTATATTTGTGATTTTAGTGACGCAAATAGTGTTAAACACGTTTAATTTTGGCTCGCCACTTCTCTAAAGCTATTGTTGTCTGTTTGTTAGTGTGTCTAAATTATAGGCTTGGTTGTAGCCTTGTGTACATCTGGAATTATTTTATTGTTAGATAGGTAAATATGACTGTTATTATATGATCAATGATCATGTACCGCACGATCGAGCCTCATTAGTAGGTCATACTTAGGTAATTTTGAATATTGTGGAATGTGTGAATCGTTGCCCTAGAATTTGCAAATTTTTGGTATCATAGGATAATCGAGTAGAAGCATTTATTAGAAATTATAATTGAGTTATTAATAACTTCACTTAGGCACTTACTTCATTCTTTTATTGAACCGATAATGGGTTAGTTAAAAAATATGTTTTGTGGTTGCAACGAAGATTATACTATCTAATAATTATCACGATCTTCTAAGTAATTATTAATTGTTTGCGGTCATGGTAATCGACAGACATTAAACTCTTCAATAAAACAATAAGATCAAATTAAGATTGATCATACAACATGATAATGATAACTATCTTTGTGTTTAATTCATAATTATTTGTGTATACAGTTTAACTTTCTATTAGTATTATCTTATTTAACCACCTTTTAGATAACATTCTAAATACTGAAGGTACCTGATTAGGTATATTGCCTACTTTGTATGGAACAAATATCTAGCTAATTACTAAGAGGACATGATTATAAGACGACCTCTGTGGCGCGTCGGGCGAACACCCGACTGCGACGCAGAAGGTTGCGGGTTCGATTCCCGCCGGGAACAAGTATTTATGCTGACCATAAATTCTTGTTTCTGGTTCTGGGTGTTTCCTATATGTATAATATGTATATATTTACAAAAAAAAAGTATATAAGTAGTTTATCCGTTATCTGGCACCCATAACACAAGCATTAAGTTGCTTAGCTTGGACCTGGATGGCGATGTGTAATATGTCCTGAAATATATATTTTATTATTTTTTATTTATAAGAGATTTTTTATTGTGGTCTATTTTATTATTATATTAAAAAGGCTGAATAATATGGATAAGTGATAAGGTTGAAGTTAAATAATAATAGATAAACATGATGGACACTCTATTCCGAAATGAAGACGCAAGTCAACGAGCTACATGGTGCCGCATGAGAAGGAAAGCCGACCCCGTAACGGGATAAGGGAGGTCAAAGACTCCTAAGAGCCACTCCTAAGAGGAGAGTCAGATTGTGGTGATGGTTGGGGAAGGTTGGTAGTCATGTAATTTCTGAAATAAATTATTTATTATTATTAAAGAAAAAGAAGAAGAAGAGGATAGGAACTCTATTCAGAAAGAGCTATTCAGATATGCCCATACAACTTATCTTAGATCGTTTGCTAAAATAATGCTAGTAGCTCTGGGAACACAGTAGATCTAGCCAAATTTTTATAAGATTAAATTGAAGTTACCTACTACCTCTCAAATAGAAAAAAAAATCAACGAAATAGTATCTCATAAGGCGAATATATTAGCCCTTTGCATTTTTGGGGGAAGATTCCCTCCAATCAAAAATCCCCAATGACAAAGAATACTACAAAATCAGAAACCCTGTATACCAAATTTAGTCCAGATCGGTTGTAAAATAAGACTTCTAAAGGTGTACCATCGTCTACCAAAAAACTACTAAAGAAAAGTGTTATTTAAGTTTGAATCCTATCATTATGCGAGTATGTCTTTAATTTCGAAACGAAAGAAGCGATTTAAATGCAGTGTTTTAAAAACAATAATAAGCTGTTAATTAAATCATAATTGCAGTCGGCTGCATAATTGCAGACCCACCGTAGAGCTCCAAAACGGCTGTGTTTTCAACACAAGCAAGATTCTATATGCACCTGCTTTAGTTGAAGTTTATATAAATAAATATTGCAGGACATTTCACACATCGCCATCTAGCCCCAAGCTAAGTAATTAGACTTGTGTTATGGGTGCTAGTCAACGGATATACTACTTATATACTTTTCTTTTGTAAATATATACTTATAATACATAGAAACAACCAGACCACAGACAAATATCTAAGCATAAATACTTGTCTGAGGCGGGAATCGAACCCGCAACCCTGTATTGGCAGTCCGGCATGGTAACCATTGTGCCGACTGGGTCGTCAAAGAAAAGTCTTCTAACTCATCAATTTATCAAACAGAAATTATTAGAATGAAAACATTCCAATAATAGTAATTTAGAACTCTACCGGGGCTGCAATTATGCAGTCGACTGTACATGAGATTACGTTTGCGGTTCCACCCTTTTATTATATACTCCAGAGCTTTCATAATTTGTAACGTCGACGCGTTAGTGAAGGTTAAAGGAAATACTATTACGTAAGTACCTATTTATTCTACATTTCTAAATAACCTCCGATGTTTTTAAAACGGTTTAGTTTAAATGGTTAAAATCGGAATAAAACATCCTAAATTTGAGACGCTGTTTTTAATTGATTATTTCTTAGGCGAATTATAGCAACCTTTTTACGGTCTTTCGAATATTTAAGGTATAGCATTTTGTTTATAATAATATTGATAGTAAATTAATGCTATAGCCAAAAGATCGGATAATAAATAAATAAATATTGCAGGATATTCCACAAACCGCCATCTAGCCCAAGACTTGTGTTATGGGTGCTAGACAACAGGTCCTTTTTTTTGTAAATATTTACTTATACCACATAGAAACAACCAGACCACAGACAAATATGTAAGCATAAATAGTTGTCTTAGGCGGGAATGGAACCCGCAACCCTGTGTTTGGCAGTCCGGCATGGTGACCATTGTGCCAAATGATGGGCGTCTCGAATACATCCACGCGTTGACGCTACGAACGACGAGACACTACACCTTGCCAGATTAACGCACCACTCTATTTATTAATACTAGCAGGTATGTGAACATCCGCAGATAACACTAGACATTACACAAAATGTTTTCTTTTTAACGTGCAATTTCTTAATTTTCCCTGACGTTTCTTGTTTTTAATCTATACTAATATTAAGCTGAAGAGTTTGTTTGTTTGTTTGAACGTGCTAATCTCAGGAACTAATGGTTCGAATTAAAAAAATCTCGTGTTGGATAGTCCATTTGTCGAGGAAGACGATAGGCTATTTTATATTTCGATATTCCCACGGGATTGGGTCATACGCGTGTGAAACCGCGGGGCGCAGCTAGTGATTATACGAGTATAAATTGCGTACGTACCTAGTTAGCAAGCGCCTAGTTACCGCTGCTACTAACTGTTTAATGTTTACCTATCGCTGTTAAAGTTAAATGTTAAGGTATCGCGTTGATATTATGAACGTAAATAGGTATTCATACTATTATGTTTTAACACTGTCAATTAAAAGTATAAAACGGATTAATTATCCAACAATGACGTACCTAACATTGTAACAAAGCTCGGTCGCAATAATTTAGGTATATTGCGTGTCCATTGAAATTTTGTTTGTAGCTCATTCGTGGTTCTTGCAGCAGTTCGAGATTAACAGATATAGGTATTGTTGATGTGATAAGAATGATTAGTAACGAACCTCGCACACTCTAGCAACTCCTTGTTAGGGGTGAATGTGGCCCCGCCGGCGAGCGTGAGGAGCGCCAGAAGCGGGGGCACTAGAGTCCACATGTCTGTCTGTAGGTGCTACGGTTGATGTCGGTCTGGCCGAGGGCGGGGGCGCGGGTCACCTGTCGCGCACACTATCACTGCACACACTCGCCACGAGCACATCGTCTACCGTGAGCACATCACTTCACTGCAGGTCCGAGGATCGTCGAGCTCGGCGCGATACTGCGCGGCTGGCTCGCCGCTGCCGCCCGCGTCCGCGTCGCCGTCGTCACTCGCGGTCACGGGCGCAACCTTCGCTTCCGCGCGATCTCCTCACCCTGCACGCGCCGTGACGACACCAGAGAAACCACCGAGAGACCGGTAGACACGACCACTCATCCGCCACACCGCTGTTTCTCACACCTCGACCCTAACGATTCACTTTTGATACACACACTTATCCGCGACTCGTGCTCGGCTGCACACGGACAAACGTCGCTATGGACTGGTGCCATTTAATAAATAGTAAATTACATATACTATTCCGAGTCAGTAAATATCATAAAAACGACATCAGGGTTGTCTGTTCGGCGTGTCGAGCTCGCGTGCCGTGCTCTGCCGTGCCCAATCGTTAGCCAACATTTGACTTTTGCAAACCTACTGGGTGAATGTAGCAAAAGCGAATAAACTACTAACAATATATTAATTCCCAAGGTTATATTATGCTATAGACCTGCGCGGTAGCTATTGTCTGTATGCCATATTTTTCATATTTTTTTCACAAGAATGAATGAAAGCAAAGATGTAAAATGGGATAATCAACGTTGAGCTCTTACGGTCATTTGTTAAATTCTTTGAACTTAACGTCAGAACATAGAATTAAGTCCGTAAAATTAACAAAAACATTAGGTATGATCGGTTGGAACCAAGATAGGAGAGGCATTTTATAGTTTCTACTATATTTGTTCCGTTTATGAAAGAACATGATGTATTTATCTGGGCGGCTTATCAGAACGTTGCTTGACGTGTAGGTACTTGCGAATTTCGTTCAACTGCAGGGGGCACGCGCACAAAACATTGAGTGATCCGAAGTCGTAACGATAGGTACCTACCCAAGGTAAATTAATTCGAATGTCATTGAATGCGATCAACCTTATTATTTATCGTGAAAATCGAATTATTCCTTTTCCATGTATCTTTACGAAACGTGTAACTAAAACGCAACTTTGTTTTTATTTTTTTGATAAAATTAATTTTCACAAAAGGAATATAATCGTCAGTAAGCCCGGAATATTGAATATTTTATGTGATTGTACGAGTTTTCTTATTCGTAGCCGTATTATTGAAGGAAGTGAATATGCATTGATACCTACCTACCTATATACATTACGTATGTCGGTAGGTATATGTACGGTTGTAAATTGCCTGGTGCAATGTAAATTTGCACTTCATCGGATTCCCTTCGTCCCCGCTGATAGGCAAGTTGGATAAACAGCTGTTAAGTACCTACTCGTATTAGCTCCGACGCTCTCTCCATACAAACGTAGTCGACTGTTTCCTCCCTGAATAATGACACTATAGCAAATATTTTTGTTGCATAAAACTTGACCATATTGACCATGCCCCTAAGTTTTGTTTTTTTTTGTTTTTTAAATCTTAATTTCTATGATAATTAGAAAATGAAAACCAAGACATAGGGGCATAGTCAATAATAGTCATGGCAGTTAGGTATATGGTTTATGCAACAAAAATATTTGTGCTAATGTCATTATCCTGGGAGGAAACAGTCGACTACGTTTGTATGGTAGAGCATCGGTACCCTTTCACCTTAACTACTGATCTAATGCACTCTACTATTTTAACTCACATATCCTATAAGAGTTTCTTTACAAGGTCATTATCATTTCGATTTAATTAAGAAATAAATGTTGATAACGACGTAGTCAGGTTCATTATCCTTGTCAAAAAAAAAACACGCTACATCCCTATATTCCACGGTAATAGTACAGTTCTAAAGTGTTTCGACACGACATTATACCTATATTAGTTTAATGACCTGGTTAATCTAAAAATGACTACTTCACTACATAGTATAAAACAAAGTCGCTTTCTCTGTCCCTATATCCCTATGTATGCTTAAATCTTTAAAACTACGCAACGAATTTTGATGCGATTTGATTTTGATTGAGATTGATGCGTAAATAATATACCAATGAACTGTATACATTTCCCAATCTATGTTAATACCTAATAAGAAGTAAAGTTTTTCTGGATGTTCCTAGATGTTGGTTATTACTGGACAGATTTTGATAATACTTGGTATCCTTAAACAAGAAAGGAAATCTTCCTTCATCATATACGGGATTCAATCGGTCACCATAGAGCTCCAAAACGGCTGTTATAAAAATGTTTTCAACACAAGCAAGATTCTAGACACCTGCTTTAGGTGAAGTTTATAGTCTTCAATTAATCAAACAAAAATTATTGAAATGCAAACTTTCAATAATAGTAATTTTCGAACTCTACCGAGGGCTGCAATTATACAGCCGACTGTACATAATAAAATATACACTGAATCCCGGAAATTAATTTTAGGTGCAATTTTGATCTGGGAACTTATATCCCACGGCATCGGAATTTATAAGCAGGCAAAACTGTAGTATGGAGGTGCAACTTAATATTTTGTAACAGTCATTGGTAGAATCTTGCAACCTTGCCATTATATGATGAAGAAAGATTTTCTTTCTTGTTTAAGAATACACTAAAAAAGCGAGATATCTCATATTTCTTTTTAAGATTATTATTTCATTGCATTTTTGCGAGTGGTCCCTGCCCTCGCTTCAGTTGTGTCACGCAAAATAAAACAATTTTGCATACCACATAATGTGCCCTCGTAAAACTGGTAGAATGGCTTGTTTATGTCTCGCAATAAATAGGTAGTTCATATATTATATCTGATATTGATTTAACAGTAAGAAGTTAAAATGAGAATGAAATAAATTTCGCTAATGGACAATCCTTTACATAGATACATAGATCAGATAAACCATAAAAATCATCTAAATCACTTTTTCCAAGATGGCGGCCGTGGGACAAGAGCTATAATCCCTCAAACTTGGATTTAAGCTTAGACTAACCCCCTCTTGCTATCTAAAAAAAAATTGCGTCCTCTGACAAATGCAACCCCAAATGTAACTTTTCAATGGACTAACATACCTATATGACTTTTGACAAAATATTACCCTCCAGATAATAATTTGAAGTTTAAATTCAAATTCAAATTCTAGATTTATGATCTTGGCTTTCACCAAAAAAAAATCCAGATTATCCGGAAATAGAATAGATTATGGGTCAAAAAACACAGACTCTCTCTTTCCCTCTCGTTGACCAGAACCATGCAATTTGGTGAAAGTAAGTTCAGCACAAGTAAAAGGCAAATTTCGAAAATAAGATAGTTGAAAATGAAATACATAAATACATATAATATGTAGGTACCTACGCGGCGAATTAAGAACATCCTCCTTTTTTGGAATCGGTTAATTACGGTGTGTTTAGGTAAGTACCTACTTACTAAACAAAAGTTAAGAATTTTCTATAATACAATCGTCACATGAATAAAGAATACTCATGTGCAATCGTATTCTGACGTTAGCACTGATCATACGTTTTTTAAAGAACTGTCTCCAAATCTTCCTACCTGCGATCAACGTTGTAGTTAACATTGACTCACCAGCAGAGACGACAAATGTTGGGACATTCCACTCGGTAATTAGAACACCCGGCTTTAGTAAAATATTTCTTTTGGCTCGAATCTGGATCGGTTCGAAGATCGAAATATTGCTTCTAAAAATATTCACGTTGTTTTTTCTTGCGAAAAGTGAATATCATCTTCTCATAGACTAATTGGTGGTCGAACGTCATTATGTCATTTTACATAGTAAGCCTTTTGCTGCATGCAAGTGAGACCTTAAGTAAGCCCAATTGCCAGAGCTATATAACAAGCGCCAGGACAGAGTGTCCTGGCACAATAAAGTGACGAGACCCAACCCTATGTAAAGGGAATTATGGGATGGGAAAAGAAGAAAGAAGAAGATTTTTCTACATGGGTATTGTAAACCATAAATTTTCTACAAATTAACGTACTATGCGTGTAAATATTGTCCTTCACTACATAGTTAAAAAAACAACGTCGCTTCCCGCTGTCTATATATCCCTATGTATGCTATTAGATCGTTAAAACTATACGCAACGAATTTTGATGCAGTTTTTTTAATAGAAAGAGTAATTAAAGAGGAAGGTTTTAGTATATAAAACAAACTACCACGCGTACGAAGTCTAAAAGCTTGTGCGTTTATAAAGCCGGTTTTGTTCTTCCTGCCCATGTCAAATAAATATACATCATTCCTTACAGGATGTTTGAATGTGACTGTTATCAAGGGAAACTCCATTACCAGAGACTGCGTCCGAGTCTGTTTGTTACGTCAGATGAATTGTGTCCGACGTGTCTTACAGTGGGTAGGCTAATTTTTTTCGTTTTTGGCTGTCGGCCAGTTGTTTTGGCGGTCTTTGTCAATGTTGGATTTATTAATAAATCGCATTGTTGCTTGCCGGTTGAGGTGAGCGACATCAGATTGCCCAGTATCGTCTACCCTGTTGTCACAATCATTTTACAGGAAGGAGATTGTGATAACACTGACATATAATTTTAATTCTTTATTTGACCTGGATTTTCAACATTTTGATTTAATTTATACTATTGTATTGTCTCTTGGATCATTTCTGTTTAAGTAAGTCTCGAATTATTTTAATTATTTATCGGTTATTTGACCTTGAGTTTTATTATTTAATTTCTATTGCTTCTTGGATATTTTTATTAAGACAAAGTCTAGCAAAAGCAGTTATTCCATTATGTAATGAATGATGTTTATTGTATTTTGGTAAGTATATCTTGGTACATTATTGGAGAAGGCACTGTTTAAAGATTTTCCATTATCTTCATACAGATACAATAGGTAGATAATATAATATATTAGGCGACTACTGTTTGCTAAGTAGGTACAACAACAGAATCTCTGTTTGCAAGGACGGAGTGTGTCAATTGTACGTGTATTGTGTCGTCTGGTATTTCAAAAATGTAATTATTTTATTTGGGTGTCGGTGGCGAGTGATCAAAATAAATTCGGTGCTCGTTTCGGTGCCAGAACCAGAACCCAGGCTACGCACGCCTTCATAATGTGACATCGCATGCGTATAACACACGCTTAGATGCACATCTAATGGTTAACATTAATCTAGGGACACTTATATCTTAGTAAATTATATTTGAAAATATTAACTGCAATTGCCTTTTAGATTTAAATTCGTCATTCCATAATCGTACCTACAAGGGAATGGAATCGTCAGTTGCCTGCGTCTGTCTTTCCGGACGTTTACAATTTGGGGATCTTCAAGTCGTAAATGAATTATTGAATAGGTATCCCTTACATCTTAGGCCGCATCGTCACCTGCCATCTCGCGGGTGTGATAGTGATATGATATGACCTATCATATGTAAAAAAAAAAGAATGGCAAAGTGTCCCGGCAAAGTAGGTCAACGATGTGCGATCGCTGTTCAAAATAAATCAAATCTTGGACCCAGTGGAACTTCGAATGTCATTCTATCAGATCCAAAAAAATATTTTAAAGTAGGTAGGTATAAATGTGAAAGGGGCTATCCCAGTTAATCTAGACTACCTCAAATATTGTCTTGTTTATATTTATACCAGACTCATTAAAATCTGGACCAAGTAAAAAAAAATGTTGATTTTTGGAAGTAGGCGATCGGGTCAGACAAAATACATAAAACTTAAACATTGTACGTAGGTATTAAAGACCGCGCAAATTATTACGTACCATTAAAACAGTGGCTGAAAGTGCGCAAACGACTGTTTGTGTGCCAAGATTATAAAGACAAAACATGTTACAATTCGGTTTCGAGTTTTTCTGGTGAACTAATTATTTTTATAGACATTGCTATGAAATTGTTTCGGGGAAATTGTTAGGGGTCGAAATCGCGGCAATTAGGGAACAACTACAAACTTATTTACCATGGAACAGGTCCACAGAATGGCGTTGGCATTGTAGTAGACAAAGATCTTCAAAACCGAATAGTAGAAGTTAGCCGAATCAACGATAGACTAATGTCAATAAAATTCGCACTGGATGGGCAACCATGCATGAACATCATCTGTGCGTACGCCCCGCAAGTCGGCTGTTCGAATATTGAAAAGAAAATATTCTGGGACGATGTGCACGAACTGCTACAGTCATTACCATCAAACGAGTCCAAGTACATCGGCGCTGACTTCAATGGCCACGTGGGAAGCACCTCCAGAACATACCATAGAATACATGGCGGCCAGGGTTACGGAAGGTTAAACCCGGAGGGGGAAGCTGTCTTGGATTTCGCGATTACCTTCGACCTCGCAATAGTCAACACTTTCTTTACTAAGCCAGAGAAGCATCTAATAACATATAAAAGCGGTGGTAACAACACTCAAATAGACTTCATCTTAGCAGACCGTGCAAAACTCAGAATGTTCAGAGACTGTAAGGTAATCCCGGGGGAGTCTCTAACGTCTCAGCATAGGATCCTTGTCGCTGAAATGGAGATAATAAAGCCAATAAGAGTAAAGAGAAACAGAACCCCGAAAATTCGCTGGCATAGATTGGAGCGCCAGGAAGGAGAAAGGCTTTGTAGCGAACTGTCAGACTACATCATGACGACTAACCTGGAGGAAAGTGCTGACACCACCTGGAACAAATTTCAAAAATATTGCGATGAAAAAGCCGCAGAACATCTAGGCATATCGAGGGGACCGCTAAGCAACGATAGAGAGACGCATTGGTGGCGAGAGGACGTGGAGTCTAAAGTACAACACAAAAAATCTCTCTTCAAAGTGTGGCAGCGCACAAACGAAGATGCCGATAAAACCGCATATCAAATCGCAAAAAAGGAAGCAAAACGTGCAGTGGCGCAAGCAAAGGCACGCTCCGACAGCGAAACATACGCGAATCTCGAAGCGGCTACAAATGAGCGCGAGCTTTTTAAAATTGCAAAACATAAAAATAACAACAGCAAAGATATAAAGTCCATTAAATACATCAAAAATGGAAACGGTCAGCTACTAACATCAGATGGGGACATACAGGATAGATGGAAAGAATACTACTCCAAACTGCTGAATGAGGAGTATCCCAGTACAGAGGCGGATGAATCGGTACTAACCATTGCAGGCCCAATACCAAACATAACAGCAGAGGAAGTACGAGAGGCTGTCAAATTGATGGCCAGAAATAAGGCGACAGGGCCGGATAACATCCCTGCTGAACTGTGGAAGAAGCTAGGGCTAAGTGGAGTGATGTTTCTGACCCACCTATTTAATAGGATTCTGATCGATGGTATACCAAACGAGTGGAGAAAGAGTTACCTGGTCCCATTTTATAAAAACAAAGGAGATGTGAGAGAGTGTGGCAATTATCGAGCAATAAAACTCATCTCCCATACTTTCAAAATCTGGGAACGTGTCATCAACAGAAAACTCCTTCAACTCACCACTGTCACCGAAAACCAGTGCGGGTTCGTGGCAGGGAAATCGACCACGGACGCTATACACACTGTTAGAATCCTAATAGAGAAGTACAGAGAGAGAAGAGCCGACCTACACATGGTGTTCATCGATTTGGAAAAAGCTTTTGACAGAGTCCCGCGGAAGTTAATATGGCAGGCACTTCAAGCGCACAACGTACCAGAATACTACATTAACATCGTTTCTGATATGTACAAAAATGTAACAACCAAAGTGCGCTGCCCAGCCGGAATAAGCGACGAGTTCGAAGTTAAGGTCGGTGTTCATCAGGGGTCAGCGTTGAGTCCCTTGCTCTTTAATCTCGTCATGAACCATCTTACGGCGAAACTACAACTACCGCCACCATGGAACCTCCTCTACGCCGATGACATAGTCCTGATTAGCGAGGATACGGACGATCTGCAGAACATGCTAGAATGCTGGAGAGTGGCATTGGAAGGGGGCGGTCTGAGAATCAGCAGACAGAAGACCGAGTACCTACATTGTAACTTTAGTGATAGCAATAATGCCAACGTTGTGTACCTCGAGAACACACCCCTTCAACAGGTACAAAACTTTAAATACCTCGGGTCAGTCATAGCCGCTGATGGAACTATAGATGCCGATATCCTTCATAGAATCAACACTGGGTGGATGAAGTGGAGAGAGCTGACGGGAGTGCTCTGTGATCATAGGATGCCTGTACACCTCAAAGGCAAGATCTACAAAGCTGCGGTTCGACCCGCTATGTTGTATGGTTCGGAGTGTTGGCCCCTTAAGAAACAACAACAGGACAAACTGCATGTCTCAGAAATGAGAATGTTACGCTGGGCCGGAGGTGTCACACTACTGGACCATATACAAAATAACTATATTCGTGGCAGCTTCAGAGTTAGACCTATTCCCGATAAACTGGTTGAAAATCGACTACGCTGGTATGGACACGTGATGCGCCGACCACCTGAACATATGACCCGGCAGGTGTTAGATATGTGGACCCCACCTAAAACCAGAGGTAGACCCCGCCAAACGTGGATAGCCACCATTAATAAGGACATAAAAAATTCCGACATATCGACAAGGACGACCCAGGACCGTGTGTCCTGGCGAAGAGTAACTAGGAGAGCCGACCCCAAATAATGGGATAAGGCTAGGAGAAAGAAGATTGCTATGAAATTGTTTAGGTGCAAAGATCTTGTTTACCAAGGTGTTTTTAACGAAGTCGGTTGGAAGGACAAATTCACGAGTTACTTTTCCTAGATATCGTAAAAATATATTTCTCAGTTTTTAAAACTCGCCTGTCTCTTTTAAATCGCATGTTTAAAAACAAAAAAATTACTTTATATTTCTTGTAGTTTATGACTTCATAAGGTATAAAGTTGGTCATGAATATATTTATAGAATAATCAAATGGCTTATTAAAAATTGCAAAGTTAATCTCAACTAGGTAATAAAAATGCAAAAAATTTGTTTGTAATCCCTCTTTACCGTCAAATTTGACTAATTTTGTTGCTAATTTGTATACGAATAGTCCATAGCGTTGAGGAAGATAGGGTACTTTTTACGCGGAATCACGGGCCGAGCGTTGTAAATATTTTATAGTTTTAACCTTTGAATTTTATTAAAATTAACATTTTATAATACCTAATGCTACCCGTATACGTGCTTACAGGTAATAGGTAATTAGTAGTTTAATAGCAGGATATTAATATTAATTATTTAAAAAACATATGTAAATAAAAAGAGCAAAATCTACGGGTAGCAAAATCTGAAAATACCCTGTTATCTACGGGTAGCAAGTAAAATCTAAAAATATACCCAGTTATAGGAACCATCGACCAGCATAACGATTATACGCTGGGACAATAGTTTCCATAGCAATTAAATTCTATTTACATTTTGTGAAGGATTTTTGCTTTGAGAGTTGGCGTGGTTTAAAAATACTGTCACTAATTAGTAGAGTTACCAAGTCAAGTCAAATTTCTTTCGATGCTTATGTTTAAACACATGATCACTTGGAATAGTCTTAAAAACTAAGTTAGGATGTCCCTGAGTGACTATCCAGTTAGGCACCCAAGGACCCGTGAAATAATAATGATTAATGGTTCTAGGTAAATACCTATAGGTACTTAAACTAAAACAAATTAAAAAATGCGAGTAGGTGGTAGGTATATTCCTTAAAAAATTTGATATTATTTTTATTTTTTTCTTTTTATTTAGATTACCATCTATTCTTTATATATATGAATCGTTTATTTTCTCATCACAAAGGCATTCATTAAAAAAAATTAGGTATTGCTGTAAAATATTTTGTTAATAATAATGTTGAGAGAGACTATCTATATTTATAAAATAGAAAAATCACTGAATCACTCAGTCACTGATACGAAATCCCTGAAATTTTAAGTGACCAAGCACTTAAAATTTCAGGGATTTCCTTTTCGTTTTAGAACGTAGGTACTTACTAAGACAGTATTTTGCCAAACTCAACCCCTTGGAGGGTCAAAAGGATTGTTAAAGTGTAGTTTATAGTAAATTTTATATATTCTGTGTTTTAAGGAAATAAATATGACTTTTAAAGAAACATTAACGTGGGCAATAGGTACTAAGATAATCACTACCTAGTATAAAATAAAGTCACTTTGCGCCGTCCCTATGTCCCTTTGTATGCTTAGATCTTTAAAACTACGCAACAGAGTGATTCAAGAGGAAGGTTTATATGTATAATACATGCATAATATAGCCGTGCGAAGCCGGGACGGGTCGCTAGTTTCTTATATAACAAAGTATCAAGTAACTTCAGCAGCCACGCTAGAAAGAATGTGATACAGGTACAAAGTTAAGAAACTGGTTTCATACGAAGACGTCTTTTTCTTCTTTGGTAACTGATTACGAACCTCCGGATTCGTATGCGGCCGAAGGGAAAAAAATACCTAGAGATTGTCGACTTCGAAGTCAGCTACAAACAGTTACAAATGAAGTCATTACGAAGTTATTATAATTTTATTTAGGTACCTAACTATTTTTATTTATCTTTACCTAGAAAATTGTTTATATTTTCCTTTTATCATTTAGTTTAATATTTTTCTTATACATATCCATAATTATTAAAAGTCTACTAAACACGTCAACGACATATTTTCCTTGCAAGTATTGTTGCGGCAAACATGTGACATTCATACTATAATAAAGAAATAAAGGACAGAGATACTGTACATTTAAAAAAAAACAATCACGTCTGTATGTTTTTTTGTCCTTTAGGTCACGCAAATTGTATACGGTTTACTGTTAGATCGTTATATTATCAAGTATACCTAACTAAGGCCTTTCTGTTGTAAAACTCGACGTGGAGGTAAGTTACCAGGAAGCTGTCTGCCATAACAAAGTGACTCCCGAATCGCTTAAAGATAGCACTATAGCACGGCGCACTAATGAATGAAATGACTCGACTTGCAGGACACAAATCTAGAAATCTACCAATTAAAATCTCAGTAATCAACGAAAACCTCGCGCGGTATAAGAATGGGCGCACTTTCAAAAGAATCGACGCAACCTTGATTCGACTTGTAGGACACCAATATAGAAATCTACCAATTAAAATCTCAGTAATCAACGAAAGCATCGCGATATATAAGAATGGCCGCACTTTTAAAAGAATCGACGCAACCGTGACTCGACTTGTAAGACACCAATCTCGAAATCTACCAATTAAAATCTCAGTAATCAACGAAAAACTCCCGCGGTATAAGAATGGGCGTATACTTTCAAAAGAATCGACGCAACCGTGACTCGACTTGCAGGACACCAATCTCGAAATCTACCAATTAAAATCTCAGTAATCAACGAAAACCTCACGCCGTATAAGAATAGGCGCACTTTCAAAAGAATCGACGCAACCGTGACTCAACTTGTAGGACACCAATCTCGAAATCTACCAATTAAAATCTTAGTAATCAACGAAAATCTCACACGGTATAAGAATGGGCGCACTTTCAAAAGAATCAACGCTACCGTGACTCTACTTGTAGGACACCGATCTCGAAATTTAATAATTAACAGTCGTACCATATACATACACGTTAAGCGAACGCTCGGCCGAGCTACATGGTAGGTGGAGTGGGGGATGTTAGGTTTTATTTTCGTTACGGAATTTCTTGATTCGGTCGCCGCGCTCAAAGCCCGCGATAAAAGCTATGCAATAGCTTAAAAACAGTATAAGAAATGAAATGTATAATGAATACGATATTCCCAGATATTATAATGCGGGAGAAACCGCCGGTCGGAACTAGTAAATGTAACCCTTCTCCTGCCCTTGAAAACAAATAGCCTCCACACTGAGCACACGCAAATCACGTAACAAATTAGGAACCTATGTAAATATAGGTTTATTAACTTATTATATTTAACGGAAATAAGGGTTGTTTTACAATAAAAAGGTGACCAATAAATCTTGATTTTAACACTTGATTAAACGAGGCCGAGATGAATAATAGTTTTTGCATAATTGGTTGCTTGAGCGTTGATTTTATTGAGGAAAATTTGTACAAATTACTACAACAGAGATTTACATTCGTAGACTTCTTTGTGGTAGTATATTTCATTCATGATATTGTAGTACCTATCTTATTAGTTTACCTACCTATGTCTACTATCACTACATATTATAAAACATAGTCCTCCGCCGCGTCTGTCTATCTGTTCGCTGTAGACTCAAAAACTACTGCACCGAATGTTATGCTGTTTTCACCAAAGGATAAGTGGTTCTTGAGGAAGATTTTAGTATTTAAAACAAAACTACTCAAAAACTACTGCCGCTAAACATGCTGTTTTCACCAAAGGATATAGTCTTCTTCGATTCTTGAGGAAGGTTTTAGTATTTAAAACAAAACTACAACGTGTACCAGGTCGCGGGCAACGGCTAGTTTCTACATAAATATTAAAATATGATACACATATAGGTTTAAGTTACCTACAGTGCAAACGAAAACCCCTGAACTCTGACGATTCCACGACACGGCCTATCTATTACTTCCCTAAAATCAACAGCCGCATTGATTCAACAAATTGAACTTTAAAATTCTATCGATGCGATACCGACTGACATCTGGCTGACAACTGACTTTTAATATTAAACAGTTGTTACGTCATAGAGGCAAACCTCGCCTTTTACCTGGTATCCGTTGCAGGGACGTTCACCTACGGAAGGAAACTAGATGTTTTTGTAAATATACACCCACCTAAAGCTTCCTCAAACAAAGACGCTCTATCGACCTATACTTAGCATCTACGAAAAACAACTATTTAAATTGTGACGCGTTTGTTACAGCTGGAAAAAAGCGCATCGTGAGTGTGATATGCACTTGCCTCAAGTTCGGTTAACGTGTACTTAGGTCTGGGATAGTAACCAGTCGAGTCACCCCTATTGGAATCTCTCACTGCAACAATATACCAAAATTGAAAAAGTGACCTAGTTTTGGATTGGCACTTTTAATTTAAAATTTTGTGAACTAAATTGAATGATGAAGCTAATGCAGTTTTAAAAATAAATTAATTCTATTTCCGTTTTCATTTCCTAGTAGGTAATTTTAAGTGGGTGAAGTTGCTATTTCGACGAACTTCAACTATACTTTTTTTGTAAAAAATAGCCCAGTTAGAATTTGAAACCTAACGTAATTCTCCAACTACTTACTAAAACTGTATAAAGTTTAGACTTTATCCCAAATTTAAATAAAAGTGTCGTTTGTGAAAACACTGTAATTGTCCAAGAAACCGTGTGCGACCATGGAAAACGTGGCACACCACACCTCAGATAGAAACTGCAGCATAGAAACTCTGTGTCAGCGCTGGTCTTCCGGTGAAACCTAGTGGGTACGTGATGTTAAGTTTCTTCTTTTCATCATCATCATATCAGCCACAGTATCTGCACTGCTGAACATAGTCCTCCTATAAAGACTTTTAGAGCGAACGGAATAACTACTTTCTTTTTTTGCCAAGATTAAATTCAATGACCAAGTCAACAGCAACGTTTGTTTATTATAAATCGCAGGTAGATAGAGTTCCGCAGTGTCGTGCGTGAGAGTCCCGCGAAATCCAAGGACGAGGTAACGAGGGCACAGGGCCTGCGTGACTTCATGGCTTTGTTTCCTCAGCTCGCGTGAGCTGCTATCCCAATTATAAGGGGGTTTACTTATAAATCTGATGTGTCTTTGTACGAAGGGGAGTGTAAAGAAGTTTATATGGTGGAATAGGTACAAATATCTTCTTCTTAATATATATAAATCTCGTGTCACAATGTTTGTCCTCAATGGACTCCTAAACCACTTAACCGATTATAATAAAATTCGCACACCATGTGCAGTTCGATCCAACTTGAGAGATAGGATAGCTTACATCCCGATATTCCCACGGGTTCGGGAGTTACGCGGTTGAAACCGCGGAGGGCAGCTAGTATTTTTATATTGCTTTCCTAAAAACATAGTTCCATTGCAAAACTCTCAAAACTAGAACTAGAGACACTCAAACTAGAAAAACTCAAAATTAGAGACATTTTTTTCCTCACTATTTTAATTCCATAATTAAAATAGTGAGAAAAAAATGTCTGTATTTACATGGAATAAGAGAACATAATGAGAACAGAGTGAACTGGCTGGACTGATTAGATTTAAGTTCTTTTTAAATGGTACATTTTTAGATGCTTAGGTACTTCATGGATGTTTTATTCAGATCAAAAAATTAATGGGTTTTCTGTGGATTATGTTTTATAATTTTTTTATAGAACCGTGTTTTCCTGTTTCAGCATATTATAATGAAATTGGGCAATCGTCGATTTTTTTTTCTTACGAAGGAAATAATAAATGCTCGGTTCAACGTTATTATTGTTAACAGAACGACATCTAGTTTGATAATCCGTAAGCTACACTGAAAATTGGTTCTGAAACTTTTCCTCATAGCTTAGAGAGAAAATGTTGTACCAAGGTTTCTATTTTAAATTTACTCTAGTCTTTTCCGATAGGTGGCGTTACTGGTAATAAAAAGTTAGTTTTGTAAAAAGTTGTAGATTTTTCGTGTTTATGTTTTTCAACAAGGGATTTGTTTATCATTGAAATTATTATACTATTTTGTAAAAAAATAATCAATATTTAAGTAGGTAGTTATATTCTACCTACTTAAATATACCTTTATCAATATTTAAGTAGGTAGTTATATTTCTTTTAAATAAATTTTCATTCAAAATTATTGAATTAAATTGAAGGGCGCTTTGAATAGGCACTTAACAATATGATTGATAGACACTTAACTTTATTTCACTTCCATTCTATTGTAACTTTTCTTTGTGTTCTCCAGTAAAATTTGAAGTGTTTTTAGAAATCGTTAAAGATACGTTTTATGTTATTCTTAACTACTGTTCATTTGGAATAAAGTAAAATAAGTTTTCCTACAGCTTTCGTATTTTTAAAGTTAGTGTTTATTCAGGTATTGCTACGTAACCCTATACGGCTAAATTACATGCCCCCTACATACATAGGTATTCACATTGACGGACCCCAATTAGAGATTAAAAAAATAATAATCTCAATAATAATAATAATAAACAATAATAGATTGTAATCTCTTCATTTTGATGTAATCTCTGGGACCCTCGAAATACAGGACGTGTTCATAGTTTGAAGTCCGTTGTTAGTGCTAATACTATTTGTATCATTTTTGTTAAATAGACTTGACTGGCTTGACAATGGTGTTTTTTTGGAATTTTGACATTTTATTTTATTTGTTTTAATTATGTCTGGTCTATTTTCATTTCATTTTTATTTTGTAATGATGTCTACCTATTTGATATTTGTTTTCTTGTTTGTGTGCTTTCTAATAAATAGTCTATTATTTTTTATAGGTAGTTCAAATTAGGTATTGCTACCTAAAAATCGAAATTTTAAAGTAAATTTGACGAAATCGGTATTTACAAATAAATGTAGTAGGTATAGGTATTTCCATTACCTACCATTGATGTCAACAGCATCTAATTCGACTAAGCAAAGTCTTTGACAAAAAGCCATTTCCACCGCTAATGCTCGCGCCCTATGCTAACCAAACGTTCAATTTACATGGGAGCGAGTGGGCAGCGTAAATTTACATTGGCGAGAATGGCGAACAAATATTTACCGTCCGCCCATCGGCCGCGACTGTTAGCTGGCACATCCGTGTCACTATGACCCGACAGCCGAACGCTTTAGTTTTATAGCATCGGTGTCCATACGTAGATAGATACATGCCTACCAACCCACTTTAAATACTCTATCAGGTAGGATGGACACTGGACAGTGCTTTTAGACCAAGTTCCCGTCTACCGCCAGCCTTTGTGTTTTTATAAAAGCTAACTCAGCGCATGTCTCCAACATAGTTATGAACGATGTGCAATTATGAAGTTCACCAAAAAAGCTGCCACACTGAAGTGGAGTTGACCCAGCCATAAATCTGCCGTATGCCGGAAGAACTTTGGGCCAAATCGACAAATCAACGGAAAAAGATTACCCGGCAGACCCCGTCGAAGGTGGCGAGACGATATGGACCAATTTATAACATATTGGCAATCCTACACTACAGGCTCAAAATACTGGGGCTCCACAGCCCCGTGATAATAGGACATATAACAAACGATAATTATAATAAAGACCGTAGTGGTTTGGAGAGTTATCAGGTAGCACAGCCTGTTAAACCTGTTAATTTTGCAAAAAAAAAGCCTATATTTTCGGACTAATCGATAACGGATAGTATACTTTTCTTTTGTAAATTACCTAATAACACCCAAGCCAGAAACAAATATTTGTACATAAATATTTGTTTATTCGAAGAATCGGACTTTTCTTAGTTTCTATGATAATTAGAATATGAAAAAAAATCAAGATATAGGGGCATAGTCATGGCAGTTAAGTATATGTTTTATGCAACAAAAATATTTGTGCTAGTGTCATTATCCAGGGAGGAAACAGTCGACTACGTGTGTATGGAGAGAGAGCCGGTACCCTTTCCTCTTAACCCCTAACTTGACAAAGTTTGACGACTTTGACTACCTATCTTGAGACACCTTGAGCCCGATTTCTGAAAATCGGGCCCTAATATGATGAAAAATATTACTTGATACTGGTTGCACAAGCCGTGCGAAGCAAAAATGGGAAAAAAATAAAACCAATGATAGAAAATATGTATTTTATGAAGCATTTTAGAGTAAAACTACTTAAAGCGTCAACCGAATGCAGATGTTGGTCTGGAAGTACCTCTAATAAATATATAAGAAAAGTATTTTTGTATGCACATTTTTTTTCTGCTGAATATAATATGTCGGCAGTGGAGTACATTTACGCAAAAAAATAAATAAAAAAGAAACCAAAACTTAATGTGAAAAACTTCCTGCAATTTCTCAATTATTGGGTATCTCAGTATTGATATACACAGTGACACGTAGGTACCTACCTTCATTTAGAGCGCGCTATTAAACTCGCTGGCGCTAGTATTGTGTACATGGACTTCGTCGTTTTGTTAGAAACACTTAGATGGTTATAGCTCTGAGAGTTTTTGAGTTAGCTCCAAAATAAAAAAAACAGTATTTTTTATTTTAATGTGCTTAAAACATACCGAAATTTGTGCACTACAAAAATACTTTTCCTGTATAAGAAAAGACTAAGGTGGTTAGATCTTAATGTGATTGAAATATCGAACGAACGCAATTTGAATATTGAATACAATCCAATGAGATTTACGTATATTATTTTGTGTTTGTCAACGCTCAGCTTCACCGGTTAGATCGTATGTACTTATAATAATAGAGGCGCTTTTTAGTAGTCGCTCTTGATGCAAATTAGATTTTGAGGGCGACCCGAATTTTCAATAAAAGCAGTCCACGCCCTGAACAAAGACATTAGTAACTTCTTAAAATAAAAAACGGCCAAGTGCGAGTCGGACAGGCGCACGAAGAGTTCCATGCCATGTTGTTTGGATGCTCTACTACAAAATATTTTTCCCTGTTTTTAGTATTTGTTGCTATAGCGACAATACGAAATATAAAAATGTTCAACTGTCAAGCTATCACGGTTCATGAGATATAGCCTGGTGCCAGACATACAGACAGACGGACGGACTGTTAAATCTTAATAATATGAGGGTCCAAATACAATCTATAAAAAATTTCAACGGTCTAGCTATCACGGTTCATGAGATACAGCTTGGTGACTGACAGCCAGACGGACGGACAGTGAAGTCTTAAGGCCTATCCGCACAGCTCAGTGACGACACAGTGAGGGCACAGTGACGACAGTTCCGTACCGTACCGTGCCGTGATGTGATATTCGTACATGTCAGTGACAGTAACGCACACAACGACAGTAGGCAGCGCGGTGATTTTTAGTACTCTATCGCTAGAGTTACCATAACTTTCTTGCGCGAGTCCAACTCGCACTAGGGGTCGATCGTCAAAAAAACGTGATAAATAAGGGCAATACACGGACCAAGTCAATTAATTTTTGGTCGGCCATCTTGAAACACTGCGACCGTGTCAGGCAAAATATTTGTCCGCTACAAATTTACGCCGGATCACGGCGAGCGTCGGAGCAGCACTGACAGCACTGAACATCACTGTCACTGAGCAGTACGGATAGCCTAGTACAAAATGTATGCAACAGTATCACTTTTCACTGACACTGATGGAACGTCTCGGTACGGCACTGTGCCGGCACTGTGTCGTCACTGTGCTGTGCGGATAGGCCTTTAGTAATATGGTCCCGTTTTTACCCTTTGGGTACGGAACCCTAAAAATAATGTACCAACCTTCGTTGTTAAGGTTTATATGAAATACTCGCTCGGTCGTCCACCGAAACTTAGCCAATATTGCTGAACGCTACACTCGTGCAATTACTCTTTAATACCAATTTAAAATTCGAGTGAAATAGATGAAATCTGTTCGGTATATAAAAATTTTGGTTTTAAATTTTTATGTTGTTTGTTGTTTGTGATGTCATTTTGTTTTAATTTTGCTAATTTTTAGGGTTTCGTATCCAAAGGGTAAAAACGAGACCCTTTTACTAAGACTCAACTGTCTGTCTGTATGTCACCAGGCTGTATCTCATGTAACTGTGATAGCTAGAGAGTTGAATTTTTTACAGATTATCCTTTAAGCTGGCAGAGGTGGCTCCCCCTAGTAGCGCTAGACTGGCAAAGTCGAAAAAAAATGGCCGCCCGAAGGGGGCAAACCCGTTTATCTTCTATAATATAAAAATGAATCGCAAAATGTGTTGGTAAGCGCATAACTCAACAACGCCTGGACCAATTTGGCCAATTCTTTTTTTATAATATTCCATATGGTACGAGGATGGTTCTTACGGAAAGAAAAATTTAAAAAATTGCCTGAAAATGTCTAAAAAAAACACTTTTCTATACTTCATACCATACAAACGATTCGTAATAATACAAGTCAATAAGAACTTTAATACCTTATCATAAAGTTCAAGTTTTAATAGAGAGGTGCCGGGAAGGCAAAACAATTGAGTGACGTATAAATATTGATGTCAATCGTGCCGCGGTGTTAGTTGCCAAACTACACTTAAACGGCTGAACCGATTTGTATGATTTTTAACCCCCGACGCAAAAACGACGGGGTATTATAAGTTTAACGTGTCTGTGTGTGTGTGTCTGTCTGTGGCATCGTAGCTCCCGAACGGCTGAACCGATTTTGATTTAGTTTTTTTTATATGGCAAAACAACGTTTGCCGGGACAGCTAGTTTCATATAAAAACATATAACCTAATTTTGATTTAACTAATTCATAACATTGATACCTTTCTGCATTCAGAATGAAATTCCCTATCACTATCACTACATAGTATATGAAGTCGGTTAAAAACAAAGTCGCTTTTTCTGTCCCTATTTCCCTTTGTATGCTTAAATCTTTAAAACTACGCAACGGATTTTGATGCGGTTTTTTGTAATAGATAGAGTGATTCAAGAGGAAGGTTTATATGTATAATACATGCATAATATAGCCGTGCGAAGCCGGAGCGGGTCGTTTAGATGATGAGAGTCTAGATGATTTAGTTTAAATATTGAGAAGTTATGTATTTCTGTTGCCGCTATAACACGAATACTAAAAACAGAATATAAGTAAAATGGAACACTTCGTGCGCGACTCCGACTCGGACTTAACCAGGTTATAATATATTTGAGTTACTTAGGAAAATTATATGATTAATATAATATAAATATTTCAGGACATATTACACATCGTCATCCAGCCCCATGCTAAGCAACTTAATGCTTGTGTTATGGGTGCCAGATAACGGATAAACTACTTATATACTTTTTTTTTTTTTTTTTGTAAATATATACATATTATACATATAGGAAACACCCAGAACCAGAAACAAGAATTTATGGTCAGCATAAATACTTGTTCCCGGCGGGAATCGAACCCGCAACCTTCTGCGTCGCAGTCGGGTGTTCGCCCGACGCGCCACAGAGGTCGTCAATTAGTAAAACTATTAGTTTCTTTCAAAGCCAAAACTCATTTATTAGGTTGGGTCTACAGTGTGTGACAGATAGATAAATAAACACTTTATTTGTACAACACACAAAACATCGAAAATAACAAAAATGACGAGAAATTTTATTAACTACGAAATTGTACAAACAGGCGACCTTATCCCTTAAAACGATTTCTTCCAGGCAACTTTAGGATGGAGAAGGTCTGTTTAGCTTAACTGGTATAGGTACCAGTTAAGCTAAACAGACCTTGTGGTGTAAGAAACACATAATATATTAATAAATACCTATGTAAAATAGATATTACTAGCGACCCGTCCCGGCTTCGCACGGCTATATTATGCATGTTTTATACATATAAACCTCACTCTTGAATCACTCTATCTATTTAAAAAAACCGCATCAAAATCCGATTCGTAGTTTAAAAAATTTAAGCATACAAAGGGAAATAGGGACAGAGAAAGCGACTTTGTTTTATACTATGTAGTGATAGTGATAAGACAATTTGTAATTGTTGCCGTGGAATTTATGATCAAACACTAGTCAATCCAACACACATAAATTGTTTCAACAAATGTTTAATTAACAATTTCCTAGCTGGTTGACGTATTGATAAATGATGTGTGCCGAAGTTAATTACAGCCTCGATACTTATTCGATAAGGCAATTATGTATTCTGTGGTAAAGGAAATTTTCACGTACTTTCGTCTTTAAAAGTGCGCTATTCACTCACCTCTTAAGTGCTCGTAGCTCAATGCTGATTGCTTTATGCAATCGCAGCAAATCATGAAAGAAAACTAAAATTGCAAATTGTATTTCTTGTAGGTACAGTCTGCTGCATAATTGCAGCCCCCAGTAGAGTTCGAAAATTACTAATTACGAAATGTTTTCATTCTAATAGAATATTTGATTTTTCTTTGATAAATTCATGAGTTTAAACTTTAACTAAACCAGGTGTCTATAATCTTGCTTGTGTTGAAAACATTCATAGAACAGTCGTTTTGGAGCTCTACGGTAGGTCTGCAATTATGCAACCGACCGTACGTATGCGTCATAAGTTCACTATCAGTTTGCTACAATAATACTATAAGTAAACAAGTATTGGACTTACGACCTTACGCACAAACATAAATACTTGAATTAAAAGTACGAAGTGTGATTACTATTTTCAACATGTTAGCTATGTATTTAGTTGGCCAAGTGATATGCCGCCACCCGTTACACAAACTGACGTGGGTTCGATCCACAGGTAACGTTGTTATAATGTTCAAATAGTGGTGCACAGGATTGTAAACGTTACGGTGGCGGACTTTTAAGCATCGATTGTATAGTTGCGAGTAATAATTTTCCCGTCGCGTATTTTTATTTCTCCTATCTCGAAGTTTCGACTATGTTACAATAGTCATGCTCGCGAGGAGACTGAAGACCCGGAAAATAATCACTATGCTAAGAAAGTCTAATTTATCTGATAACTAGCGACCCGCCCCGACTTCGCACGGCTATATTATGCATGTATTATACATATAAACCTTCCTCTTGAATCACTCTATTAAAAAAAGATCTATTAAAAAAACCGCATCAAAATTCGTTGCGTAGTTTTCAAGATCTAAGCATACAAAAGGAAATAGGGACATAGGGACTGCGAAAAGTGACTTTATTTTATACTATGTAGTGAAGTGATGAAGAATCTTGAGGATTTCTTGGATAGATAAAGTTTCTAATGAAAGAGTTTTACAGTTGGTGAATAAGAAAGTGGAGGTTCTAAGTACTGTAAAGAAACGTAAGCTACAGTATTTTGGCCATATCATGCGCAATGATAAATACGAACTGCTCCAACTACTGATGCAAGGAAAAATCCAAAGAGACCACCCGGAAGGAGGCGCACGTCATGGCTTAAGAACCTCCGGACATGGTTTAAGCAAAGCACTAGATCCCTTTTCCGTGCAGCAGCGTCAAAAGTAAAAATAGCCTTAATGATAGCCGACCTCCGGTAAGAGATGGCACCTCAAGAAGAAGAGTGAAGTGATACACGTTCTCAAACGCCACAAAGTCCTGAATAAGATGAAAACAAACTTTGCTGACGCTGTATTTACATATCATTTAGAATTGATGTAGGTAGAGGCCCAATTTACTATTGTTTTCATGGTTGTGTTTCCTTAAAAAGTTTCACAAAGTTGTAAGTGGGCGGCTTAAATAAATGTTGAAACAATACTGTCGGAATATTATTAGGTAGTAGTTGTTCAGCAACTTTCATGCTTCAATTTATTTTTGTAACGCTTCTCTGAAAGTTTTCCTTTATGTGTCTAACCTTACAAAAAAACTCTAACTTTTTATGTTTTCAAAGCTTTTAGGTTGCATTTTGTACGTCTAAAAGTCTTTAATACCTGTACCTAGATTGAAATTCGGAGAGTGCTTTCCTAGAATACCTACGCTACGTAAAAAAGCGTAGGTACGGTCGGCTGCATAATTGCAGACCCACCTTAGATAGCTCCAAAACGGCTGTTTCAAGAACGTTTACAACACAAGCAAGATTTTAGGGACCTGCTTTAGTTGAAGTTTAAAGGTAAACATAAAACAACAAATATCAAACAAAAATTACAAACAAATTCGGTTTCAGCGATAATTCCGCCCATTTGTGCAACTTATACTTTCTAGCACTAGCTATTACTTTACTTTGTGTTTTTCGTGTTCTGTTTCTTTCTGTGTTGGACAAATAAAGTTATCTATCTGTCTATCTATTATTAGAATGAAAACATTCCAATAATAGGTATTTTAGAACTCTACGTTGGATCTGCAATTATGCTGCCGACCGTTCATAGGTACATCGTCCATCGATTTTCTACCAATGGGTTTTTTCATGAGAGATTGTGCCTACCTACCTATAGGTATTATTATCCTAAGGGCATTTCCATAAGGAAAGCTCGTAAAGGTCATTGGTCGGGCTTTGATAAGGCTAGCGAGAGAGAACAAAGCTTAGCCGGTCGACTGTAAACCTGTGTGATCCTCCCTTTGATACTCCGCTGCGCTTTCTCATATTTTATTTGTTGAGGTGTTATAATTTGTTCTAGTTTAGGTAACTTAGTAGGTAGGTTTAACTAATAATTAACCACTTTCATAATATTTTGTTTATCTTTTATCGATTTTTTTAAATGAAACAATCACAAGGCTCAAACAATTTAGATAGATAACTTCATTTGTATCAAGGAACATAGAACACGATACACAAAGCAAAGTAATAGCTAGAAAGTTTATGTTGCACAAATGCCTTATCGCTGAAAGCGATTTCTTCCAGGCAACCTTTAGATTGAAAATAACTGATTTAATGAAACTAAACAGAAGGGTTTACCTACTTATTAGATTCTACTCATACTATGCATCAAAACATAAAGTTGTTTAACAGCTAAGGAATGTAGGTAAATAGCAAAGTTTTCAATAAAGCCCAGAACCTTTTCATTTAAAATTCAACAAATTATAAAATGCCGAGTTTGTTAAAATTACGCCACAAAATGCCGAGTGGTTATAATCTCTTGAACTCAATAAAATACATTTTAAGAAATATTATTGGTGGTACCTTCCTACAATGGCTTTGTCTAATGTAAAATACATTTAAAAAGGAGAGATTTATTCATCTCTCCTTTTGTAAAAATGTATAAAGATTGATTCTGACGGAAATAAAAAAATACTTACGATGACTTACAACAGATAAAACCGTCTTCAATATTAAGGTTTACAAGGAATCTGTATCGATCTCTTCACTACATAGTATAAAACAAAGTCGCTTTTTCTGTCCCTATTTCGCTTTGTATGCTTAGATCCTTAAAACTACGCAACGGATTTTGATGCGGTTTTTTTTAATAGATAGAGTTATTCAGATAAGGGTCCTGCCGGAAGACCAGCGGCTGTATCAACTCAATGTTTTTGCAGCTATTTTTTGCTGAGGCAGAGCCTTTTTGGAGGCACACGGCTCTTTAGACCCTATTTTTGTTCAAATACTTTTTTGTTTATTTATTTTTTCTTTCTACTGTATTCTCTGAAATTGTCCTTCTATCTTATACTTTTTGTACCTTTTATTCTTTTATTTCCTGTTTTTTTATCTTATTTTATTGTTTCTTATTTATATACATTCTAATGTTTTGTTATGTCAACTACTCTCCAACCTTTCTAATATGTTTTGTCGTGTGCTCGTCCAAATAAATGATTTTCTATTCTATTCTATTCTATTCGAGGAAGGTTTATAAGTAAAATACATGCATAATATAGCCGTGCGAAGCCGGGACGGGTCGCTAGTTTTTTATATAATACGTCCGGCTTATAGATGTGTCTCCGTTCTGAATACTAATTGAAGGTGATTTGTTGTTTGGGTACATTTCAGTTACACTCGTTAATAAGGGTTGTAGAACGTTCGTTTTATCAAAACGGCTTCATTAATGTCCATAAATTTAATTATAACGTAATTAGACGAGAAATATTATTAGGCGCTTTGAAACCCGTCCGAAATTAAGCTCGCCATTCATCGTGGAATTTAACTTTATTCAAAATTTATGTCGCAAGTGTTTTATAAAACATACAAAACACGAATAATGTTAACAAGGGCAAGCCCTGGGAATTATGAAATTGAAAAAGTTGGAAACTTTTCTCGTCAGGGCGACGATTTGTTTCGGTTTCTTATGTTTTGTCGATTAATTAGAACTACATAGGAACTGAAAGCTTATCTGACAGGACAGTATACTTACATGATGCTGTTTTAAGTTAGGTATTATATGATTTAGGAGAAGTTAGGGTTAGGTAACTAAGTAGTTGTTTGAGCGACATTAGCAGGAGCTGCGTGTCACGGAGATGAAGATGTTGCGCTGGATTTGTGAAGTGACGCGAAAGGATCGCATCAGGAACTCTCGCATCCGGGGCAGCCTTCATGTCCGAGACATTGCAGATAAATTGCAAGAATGTCGCTTACGCTGGTACGGCCACGTCTTGCGAAAACCGGCTAGTTACGTGGGGAACAAATGTCTTGCCATGGCGCCTCCGCCGGGTCGTGGCAGACTGGGTAGACCCAAGAAGTGCTGGCTTGACGTCGTAAAGGGTGATATGCGTGCAAATGGCCTTACAACCCAGGATGCCGAAGATCGTGCGAAATGGAGACGTAAAAGTAGGAAAGCGGACCCTGGTGTCCCGAGAGGGATGCAACCGGGAACATCGCTCGGATGATGATGATGAACTAAGTAATTATGATTAATTATGATTACTATGAATGATTAATTAATTTCACAGACAAAAATATCAGGCTTTTTTATTTTCATCTTTGCTTCGGAAAACTCTCCATTTAACATAATAATTTCGTTATAAAAGGTCAAAAATATCTCTCGAGAACCCTTCTGACTTCTGACAAACTTAATTTAGCGTTCCCTTCGTGACGCAAATTTGTCATAAAATTAAATTACTTAACCATTTCATTTTACATTTCAAATTAATTATATACCACGCAACAGTATGTAGGGAAATTGTTATAAACAAGTCACCTTAATTAATTATAAAATATTTATACACACTTCTCTAACTATAGGATTAAAGTACCTACTACTTTAGAGACTACTTTTGTTTTTATGCTATACGCAAGCACACGAAGTAATTGTTGAATCAATTAGTCTTTTCTTTGTCACCTACGTTATCGATTGGTGCAAAGATCCTAAAGTATATACCTATGTGGTGGTAAGAGTTTCGTTTATATTTAGAGTAATTGTTTATATTTTTGTTAGAATAACAAGAAAAGCAAATATGTACTTACCTTACTTGTACTTACAAAAAAGTAGGTATAGGCATTTGTGGTTTGACCACCGTTTCGTATCTTACCTAGTTTAAGATTTGCAGGTCCATTTGAGAAATTCGCACTGCTACAAAGGTGATTGATAAAATCTCCCTTACTACTCTCAAGGGCCCTAACCAACTGCTATATCAATAACAGAATCGTCGAATCAACAGATTTGAAACCGGCATCAACAAACACTGGCAGTCTGGCAAACTAGTTACATGTAGGTGATGTAGGTACTATTGTCCTTTTATATCGCGGTGGAACCAGTGTGTTTACTTTTATATCTCGGTGGAACCAGTGTGTTTACTTTTATATCCCGCTGGAACCAGTGTGTTTACTTTTATATCTCGGTGGAACCAGTGTGTTTACTTTTATTTTTAGGGTTCCTATTACTAAGACTTCAGGGTGACAAATCAACATCGAGCTATGCTGCGCTGTACTGCGCTGTGCTATGTTTGGTCAACTTGCTCGTCTAATATTTTAATGAGGATACAAACAAACCATGCTGTGCTGTGCTGTGTGCTGTCTTCACTTTCATCTTTATCGGATTCAACTGTGTCGTAATGTTTACGTTTTTTGAAAATAAAGTCATTTTTGACGATATAAACGACTACACGAGCTGCTGATTACTTTTATACTGAGCTAAGCAAAGCGCAGCACAGCTTGATGGTGATTGTTAAAAAAACGTAGCTTAAGAAACACAGCACAGCGCAGCATAGCTCGATGTTGATTTGTCACCCTCACTGTCTGTCCGTCTGTCTGTCACCAGGCTGTATCTCATGAACCGTGATAGCTAGAAAGTTGAAATCACAGAATCTGCATTTGTTTTTAATATTTTTTTCATAGATAATGGTGGCTATGAATGTACTTGTACAATCCACGGTCAAAAGTCTCTGCCCACCGTAACGTTTACAATCCTTTGCAGCACTATTTGAACATTATAACAACGTAACCTGTGGATCGAACGCACATCGGTTGGTGTAGCGGGTGGCGGCTTATACCACTCGGCCAACTAAAGACATAGCTAACATGTTGAAAGTAATAATTATCACACTGAGTACTTTTAATTCAAGTATTTTAGTTTGTGTGTAACGTCTATTAGAAGAAGGTCGTAAGTCTAATACTTGTTTATAGTATTATTGTAGCAAACTGATAATTTACTTATGACCCATACTGTACGTACGGACGACGGAGTCAGAATTGCAGACCCACCGTAGAGCTCCAAAACTGCTATTATTAGAATGTTTTCAAAACAAGTAAGGTCTTGCTCGAGTTCAACTTTAAAACACTTTCAAGTCATTAATTTATTAGATAAATATTATTAGAATAAAAACATTCCAATACCTAATAGTCATTTTAGAACTCTACGGTGACTCTGCAATTCTGACTCCAACCGTACGTACCATATACATCATACACTAGACTCGATTACAATTTTTTTGTATCAACTTTCTTACTATATTTTCGCACTTCAAATGGACAAATATTTTGGCTGATATTTTTCATAAGCTGAAATAATACTAGGTATAATACTGATAAGAACCTTCAAATCCTTGTGTTTTGTGAAACAAAATAGCGTTGAGGGATTTTGGGGGTTATAAAAATGATTTACTTTTGCGAAATATGAGTAGAGAACGCTGTTCAACAGAACAGTTAGGAATTTTGATATATTTTCCCTTTGAGATTTTGATAACGAAACTTCGAAGATTTTGTCCTCGAAATGTACAGTTACCTACCAAGGAACTATAAAGGTCGTAGCACACATAAACGTATTAATTCGAGCAGTTCATCAGCAGTCAAGTATTCTTTGTATGAAACTCCCTACTGCAACGAACACTAATCGAAATCGTAACTTATTTGCCTCGTCTCGGGACAAGCTCACGAACCGCGGTACGGTGCGTGGTCGACTTGCCGTTCCCGCGCTTACGACTCACCGTTAGCTATCTTACGACTCTCTGTACCCTAGCTTGCGTTTCTTCGTCTACACTTCACGTTCGGATACTGACTAACCGCGCGGCGAACCTATACCTACCTAACTAAAGTGAAAAAATAAGACATGCTGTGCCCCGAACCCGCATAGTTGACAAGGAATGAAGGTTCGAATCGACCCTATTACAAAAAGTTCTTGGGCGATTCATACCGCGGTTCGAATGAACCCGTTCAAAACGAGCCCTTGGGCGATTCATACCGCGGTCCGAACCGCTCGCGGTGCGAATCGATAAATGACCCGAAGAAAATAAGTCTACAGACATATTTTTTTTCCGTACAAAAAAAAATGGTTTTGTATACCTACTTATGTAAGATATATGCGGAAGATATATTTAGGTATGTGTGAGATTAGAACTTATCTCTTACGGGTTTTCGTTTCACGTTTCGAAACGAGTAACATTTTTTTCTTTTTTTAGTTTTATAGTTCCGAAAATTTCGGTAGTGTTAGCTCCCTATTCATATTTTAAGTAGATAGTAAGGTATCGACGGAAGTAACTTTTTGAAAACAACAACATCACAAAGAGCTCTTTGATTAATGGTGCATAACATACACCATTTATTTTGCATCGATTTTGTACTTATATGTAATAAATCATGTGCCAGTAAATGGTTTCCACACACAGCACTGCGGTAAGCAGATAAAATAGAAATTAACGAGAACCATTTTGTACTTATTTGAATATTGTCGATATGAAAATTGTTAATCGATTATTCGAATAGTTAGGTACCTTACCTGCGGTTTTTATTAATAATTAACTATTGATAACTTTTAAAAGATAAGTTTTCATGTATAGGATAGGTATTTTTAGAGTTCCGTACCTCAAATGGTAAAAAAAGAACCCTTAAAAGATCACCCTCTTGTCCTTCTATCCGTGTGTCAACACCGATATTTTCAGCAACGGGTGAACCAAGCAAGTTATAGTACATTGCGATACAAGTGTGGAAAGTTGATCATTCCATAGAGGCGGTTTATGACGCGCGAGCGGAACGCGAGCGTGGCAAAAGCCGAGATGGAATGATCTATCCACACGTGTATCGTACGACGTTTTTTATCACAGTTGCGAATTAAAAAAAAGACTTGTTTAAATAATAAAAAGTTTTTAAGAATTTTAGGTTATGTTTAATATTTTTTGTTAATTACACTCCCGAAAGGCTAGGCAAAAGACTTTTAACCTATACAACCTCGTCTGACATACAATATTTTTTTAGGGTTTTTTTCATTTGTTTTTGCGTCGGCGGTTAAAAACAGAATATAATGGTAAGGAAAAAATATATTTATGTACCTAAAGAAAAAACAAAATAAAAACAAAACTCAATTTTTAATTATTTTCAAAGACGTCATCACGTAATATTATCGTTCGTTATCAGACTTTAGAGACAACCTTTTGAAAAGAAGAAAAAAGGTACCAACAAAGAGTTTTAAGCCAGCAAGGCTTAAAAACTCTTTGGATGGTACCTTTTTCTATACATCAAAACAGTATAACCCAGATAAAGGAGATCGTTCATGTTTCTAACAAAAAATACCCACAAAAAAAAATGCCGGCCAGTAATAAAAATTGTTTCTATCTTGTAGAGAATAACATTTTAAACAATGTTTACTAAGGCAACAAAGAGCTACGATCAAAAATCGTTGAGTTATTTTACATTGAAAACCCAAAAAATGCATTTTATAGAGATCCGTTTGACCACTTTTAAGATCCCACTAAAACTTCTGAAAGGGTTATTGGATATACCTATTTATATAAATATAATAAAAACAGACAAAGCTTATCCATTTACTACTTATTTTTATATTTTTTCTGTAGTAATATCTTAAAAGTGGTCAAACGGATCTCTACAAAATGCATTTTTTGGGTTTTCAATGTAAAATAACTCAACGATGGTTGATCATAGCTCTTTGTTGCCTTAGTAAACATTGTTTAAAATGTTATTCTCTACAAGATAGAAACATTTTTTTTTCTGGCCGGCACCTTAAGTTTTGGGTACGATTTGAACGATGTCCTTAAGAATGTTTCATCTATATGTCATTAGCAGTAAGATACGTATTTTTTGACACTGTCAACTGTTGGAAGGAAGGCCAAGAATGTTCGGTCACAGAGCTGACTGGACAAAGGAAAAAAAAAAAGATACGTATTTGACATATCGGGATAACGTATTATTTTAGCACTAGTTGGATTTTTTTTTATCGCACGCGTGTATAATACGTTGCATTATGAGCCTAAAAGCGGTTTAATAAGATCCACTTTATGAGCAACTGTGATAAAAAATTTTATACCAGTTAGTCCCTATTAGGTGCATAAAAATCAATGTCCTGAATCAAAACGATAAAAAGATATTAGCTTTAGATTTTCGCGAAAACTTGTAATTAAGTAGGTACCAATTTTTAAGCTATTGCATAGCTTTTATCGCGGGCCTTGGGCGCGGCGACCGAATCACGAAATTCCGTAACGAAAATAAAACCTAACACCCCGACAAATGACGGACGATTATTTACGGACGACTATTGACGGACGATTATTAACGGACGACTATTGACGGACGACTATTGACGGACGACAAATGTCGGACGACAAATATAGGACGAGTCCTTGGAGTCTTCAAGTCTAGAGTGAATAGGTACCTTCTAGGCGAGCATGCTACATCTTCGACCTCATTTTCGCTTCCCATCAGGTGAGATGAGGTCAAATGCAAGCCTATATTGTTTAAAAAAAAAAAAAAAGGACGACTATTGACGGACGATAAATAACGGACGACTATTGACGGACGACAAATGACGGACAACAAATGTCGGACGACAAATGACGGACGACAAATGTCGGATGACAAATGTCGGACGACAAATGTCGGACGACAAAAACGGACGATAAATAACTGACGATTATTGACGGACGACAAATGTCGGACGACAAATGACGGATTTTTTTAAAATTTTTGTTTGTTTTTGGGCTGCCTGCGTCTGTCTTTCCAGACGTATAAAACTTAGGGGTCTTAAAGTCGCGAGTTGCTAGTGAACATGTATCTTCTATGAAAGCGTACTACATCTTAGCACCGGCATCATCACCTACCATTAGACGGGTGTGATCATGGAGGAAAAAAAAAATTCCCCGCCCAGATGGAGTAATAATCATGCCTATTTTGTATCGAAACCTATGCGGCCGCTCAGAGGGGTGGGAGGGTAGGTGGAAGCGGGAGACAGGGTTTGTCTTTTATCTCTATCACATATTTTCATATACGTTACGTTAGATAAAGATAGAGACATTCATGTTATGACATAACCAATTAAAAACAAAATATCAATAAAGTACGACATTTATTTGTCTTTATTGGCATGTAAAAAACAAGGAACTTCATGGTTGCTGAATTTGAAAATAGTGATGTGATGTGGTATGAAGCGTAACGTATATTTATCGATTATTTACTTATATTTTATTGTTCAGGGGTATTTATTTTAGTTCAAGATCAGACATCCAGGTGGTGAGGATGAAATCTATCACCTATCGGAATTAAATATACTTACCTAAATTGCATGGATCATGTCAAATTTTAAGTGGAGATCATGCCTTAGCAAATGTAGCGTAGAAAGTCCTCCAAATACTTGGAGTGAAAACTTTCACAAAGTGACTAGTAGCTGTTGGAGGTGCAGAGGGGGGACCAAGTTCAGTGGCGTGCTATTGGAGAAGCCTACTTGTACTTGTATACGGGCTGTTTTCCGCAATCAGACCTTTCTAGTTAGGTCCCTTTTGCGTGAGGTTCCACTTGTCAGGGGGAGAACCAGCCCAGCTCTTCCATAAATTTTGCCACTAGATGTGGCTTCTCAAACATTTTTGGAAGGCTTTTAACGTCACCTATAGTCCTGAGTCTAATATCTGTCAATACCATGCAGTCCAGCAGCACACGCGCGGTCGTTTCCTCAGCCTCTATGCACGCTCTGCATAGTGGGCTGTCCGTTATATCCAGGTTATGGAAGTGCTTGTTGAAAGCGCTGGGACCGGTCAAGGCGATTGTAACCAAGCGCATTTGAGGGCGGTTTAAGTTTAGAAGGCGTTTCGTGAGTCTGTTGTTTATGTCGGGGAGTGCTAGTTTGGCCTGCCTACAGCTTTCCGTCGTGGTCCAGAGGTCACGGTGTCGCATTTTAGCGTGGTTGCGGATCCAGGCTTTGAGTTGGTTTGAGGGGATTGGGACGGAGGGTTGAGGCCCGTAACTGACCGCTTCCACTCCTCTTTTTGCCAGCTCGTCCGCAGCGTCGTTTCCCCTTGAGCCGCTGTGTCCCTTTACCCATTGTAAGGTCAGACTATTGTGTTCTCCTAGTCTGTTGAGTGTCTCGTAACATTCGTAAATCAGGGCTGAACTTATAGTTTTACTGTTCAGTGCATGTAGCACCGCCACGCTATCGGACAGGACAGGATTCTGATGTCATGGCCCGAGACATCGCGATCCAGCGCAGCCAAGCTTGGAAGATTGAGTTGTGAGGGCCTAGAGTTACGCTTAGATTTATGTTTAGGTCCTCCGAGAAGACCCCGGATCCAGTGGCCAGTTTTTCCGTTTTTGAGCCGTCGGTGTGTATATCCACATTTCACTGGGTTGCGGATAGTCACGTTGTCCTTCAGTCATTTGTATGGTGTAATGTCTTTTGAATTCGTGTCTTTTGGGTATTGGAGAAGCCTATATCCAGCAATGGACGACTAAATGTCGATAGTGTTGATGATGAAATATCCTGCAGTCCACGTGAACGAAGTCGGGGGCACAGCTAGTAGAGAACTAATTATACAAATAAAAATACATCACCAATTTTAAAACAATATTTTTAATTTATATTTTAACTATTTACATTACGTTTAGAATAGCTTTTGACCAGCTGTTTTTTCTCGTAAATCATCATTAATATTGACATAATATTTAGTTGAGTTCGTAATCTGAGGGAAGCACTTTTTGTTCATGAACCTGTAAGTAGGAAAATATATTATTTAGATATAGAGCTAATGCTGAAATTAATAAAACACCAATACTTCCTTCAGTATGGTCTGTCTGACTCTGAAGCACAAAAATCTTACAGTTCTTAGAATCTTTTAGATTCTTTTTAGATTCTTTTAGAAAACTGCGATAAATAAATGAAATAAAATAATAATAATAAGCTGACGATTCGATTCTATATTATTTTTTATCGACTACTTCACATCACTAAAAATCAACAACAATATTTTATACCAAAAATTTGACCACGAAAATTGTAAAAACCAAGCGGTTTATTACTTACCAGAAAAATGTGATACCAGAAAGCTTTGTACTTTTGCTTGCGGCATGGTTTCTGCATAATTTCACTGCCCATTTTGTTAATGTAATATTTTATTTGTAATATTTTATGACAGAGGTGATGTCCATGTCACACGCCATGAACGACTATTTGAAGGAAAAGTGTGAATGTGTGTGTGAGCTACAAAATTGTATCTCAGCCGGCACCCATATTATGTTTTGATTACTACTCCATCAGGGCGCGGAAAACTTTTTCTTGCTTCATGGGTGTGATAGTGATCAAACTTAGCGTTTGACCACTATCAAACCCTATCATTTGTAAAAAAAAGAAGTTGACTTTATGATCTTAAACATTAACTTATCTAAATAATTGATACGTAAGTACTTACAAAATATCTTTGACGTTTTATTGGTTACCCTTATCAAACGTTATCGGTGAAGTGTCTAAATACCTATTAAGTAGGTACCTATCTAAGATAACTGAAGATTCTTGTTTGTGGTTAAAACAATAATTAAGTATTAACTTAATTTTTAGTTTAAACATAGTTCACATACCTACCTATCGTCTTTGCGTGTCGATTCCAAATATTAAAATATTGTATTTTATGTTTGTATTTTGTAATTTTGGATTTTATTTTAATTACTTACTATAATTTATTTACTTATTTAAAGAACTCGCTGTGTCTTGCGAGGAATGAATGACACAAATAAATATTAGGGACCTCGGTCAATAAATCATTATCCTAGCCTACTGAAAGTTTGTATGTATCAATGTATCAAACTCAGGTCTCAATCCATGAACACTTTCCTTCGGGAGTAGTGCAACCTACGAAATCCCGCCCTTTTTTTTGTTTGCCAATTAGGGTCCAGTACCCTTTTTTATTGTCAAAGTCTATTGTTTCATACAACACATTTGGCATAAAAAGCATACAAAAAACGCTTTAAGGAATGTAGACGTTTGAAAAAAAACAATGCGCCTTTCGCATATTGGTCAACAAAAATTAAGAGGCTGGAGAAACAATAGGGCCCTGCACAGGATAATCAACCTTAAGGTGGGACCGCGCAGCTCTGGCTGATGGTACATATGGACCGATTGCGATGAAACTCGATCTATAGATATCTGCATCAACACATAGGCATTTTTATCCCGATATTTCCAACCGAAATATCGGGATAAAAAGTAGTAAAAAAGTGAAACCGAAAAATGAAAATAGTATAAAACAAAGTGGCTTCCAGCTGTCTGTCCCTATGTATGTTTAGATCTATAAAACTACGTAACGGATATTGATGCGGGTTTTTAAGATGATTCTATGTGATCATTATACAAATGTATTAAGAATCCAAATGAATAAAGAAAATGGACTTTGACTTTGGTTGATAATTATTTAATCAGTTAGAACTTTGACAGTTAATCATGTTTAAGGTTTACTTTTATTTAAGCAAGTTGTGCAAGACCTTTGAATCTAACCAAACAAATTGTATACGTGGGTATGCACCACAAATTCACTGTTCGCAAACTATAAACAAGAACAAACTGCAGTATTGAGTCCATCATTTCTAGTTTGCGCTAATTCAACAATGTTCTGTTTGCGTACCGATAATTCTAACGCACGGGATGTACCAAACATGTACCAAGTTCGTACTGTGTGTCGTGAAATGTTCTAGTTGTACTGAAATGTACCGATTATGTACGGAGTTTACTTACTTTGTACCGAGAATTTACTAAGAGTGAACCGACGCGACGTTATCTCTACCCTTCATGCGAGTGTTCGTGTGCCTAAGGCAGCTAGCACATTGCGTATTTTAAACGCGCAAATGACGCGCGTATAGGTGCGCGCTTTAAACGAGATTTGAACGCGGAAAACCAGCGTTAGCTGTAGTCTGGCGTTATGCTTGCTGCAGCATTTCAGCTGAGGTCGGTCCATTTAGGACAGCACACGGCATCCCGGACTTTTCATTATTATGTGTCTATGATTAAATTCCATAGATTGTTTTCTAATTCTGTCTGTTCTATTTTCATTTTTTTTTTTTTTTTTTGTAATTATGTCTAAGTACCTATTTTATATTTGTTTTCTTGTCCGTGTGCTTTTCTAAAAAATGTCTATTCTATTCTATTCAACCTTGTAACCTCAGCACACAGAGCGCGTTTTGGTCGGAATGATCGAATGTCATATTCGTCATTCCAAGAACTTCTCTTGATTCTAAAACCCGAGTTAAGTCGTCAAAATACAGTAATGAGAGCATGTATACAGGGTTATTGGAAATTATACTAGCAAGCTGTTGAGGGCTACTTCTGTGCACGTCAACAAACAATTTACTTTCTACGACTTTTAGAAATTCGAAAAAAATTTCGGAAATTTTGAGGTTATGTTTACCTGAAAATCAGCTGTTTCTTTCACGGAGAGGTCATTTACCTTATAATTTTACTTATTTTTTAAGTTTTATCTTCTGTCTACCTCAAAATTTTCATTTTTTATTTCGAATTTCCAAAAGTCGTAGAGCAAATGTTGTTTGTTACCTAAAAGTAGCCCTCAACGGCTAGCTAATATAATTTCCAATAACCAGGCCGAAAAACGTTTACTCATCACATTGAGGTAAGAAAACAACCACTTTTTATTTATTTAATCATTTATTTCTCTTACAATCTATCGCGTTTTACGCGCGATTGAATCTACAAACGCAAAAATAAGAAACTACGGTGCTGACGACGCGCGCGCCTGAAACGCGCGTCGTCTGCGCGTTTAAAATACGCTATGTGCAAGGGCTCTTAGTAGGTACCTATAAGAAGTGTTTACCTACTCTATACTAGAATAGTTATGCAATGTGTAATAACCAGGGATTTTCTAATTCTTAAACAAATTTTTTACACAATAATAATTATTTATTTTATATAAAAACTGGTCGTGATCGCATTAAAACTACTACATAGTAATTTAAATTATATGTAAGTACCTGACGTTTCGATCTGGTTGCACCGACCATGGCCGCGGGAAACGTTTTACGCCCAACCCGTTTTTATAAAACGAAAAAACGTTCTTAATCTTGGTGAACAACTTTTGTTCTACAACTTTTGAAACTTCTAAAAATTTTCGAAAATTTTGAGGTTATGTTAAAAAGTAAAAAATCTGCTGTTTCTTAAAGTTAGAGGTCGTTGACCTTTGCATTTTATCTGTTGATTGAGTTTCTACTACTATTTTAAACATTAATGGTTTTTATTGTTAACAATACTGATTTTTCAGTACTAGGTACCTATACCTACACAAAACCTCAAAGTTTTCAAAAATTTAGAATTTTCAAAAGTCGTAGAACAAAAGTTTTTCGGTTAGAGGTAATAGAAAAACCCCCTTTCGTACCCTTTGTCAAAACAAATTGTTTACTTACCTACTCATTTCTAGTGAGTTTAGGTAGGTAAATATGCTAGAAAAACACTAGTAGGCTGGTTTAGTTACCTATACCTAATTAATACCTAGGTACCTATAGATAGCCAGTAACATTTAATTACCGACAGTGTTAGAGGCTGCAATCAATCAAGGAGAGAGAAAGACGCTCCGAGTAGAGCTAATGTTTGTTGGATGACTATTCATTATCAAATGGTGCAATTACCTTGAGGTATTTAGTAGGTAACTATTTTTACCTAAGATGTATGATATCTACATTTTAATGACAATATAAACTGCTAGTACTTACTAGCCCTCTAAATATTAGGACAATAATTTATTATCTTACAGGTGCGCCCCGTGATTTCACCAGCGTAAGTCCCGAAGCCGCAGGAATTTCGAGATCAAAAAATCTTAGTTCAATAGCAAGTATTCTGTTGGTTTTTGACATAAAAATCCCATCAAAACATATTAAATATATTATACTGATGGTTCCAAAAACCGTTTTATATGACTATGCGTTTTTATCTTTTAAAAAAATCTACAAGGCATAGCTCCACAGCCAGGAGTCGGATTCCAACCAAACAAAGGTCAGCAGGTAGGAGGAAGGCTCCCCTCACAAATGCGTATTATGAAGACATCAATGTGACACTCGCATCGGGTGTCACATTGATGGCATATGTCTCAATAATATAAGTTACGCGGATGACATGGTGCTGCTGAGTGCCTCACCGTGTGGCATCTCTAAACTGTTACGTGTTTGTGAAAGGTACGCTGGCAGTCATGGCCTGACTTGTAATGTTAAAAAAAGCACGTGCATGGTTTTTCGGGCTGGGGGAGGGAATGTGTCTCCGACTCCTCACATTAAACTGTACGGAACTCCTCTTGAGACTGCGAGTGAGTTTAAGTATTTGGGACATATTCTTTCGCCGGGTCTGGGAGACAATGCCGACATCGAAAGAGAGCGTAGGGCGTTGTCTGTTAGAGCAAACATGGTGGCTAGGAGGTTCGCTCGTTGTTCAAGGGATGTCAAACTTACACTTTTCAGAGCGTTCTGTACATCCTTTTACACGAGCGGTCTCTGGATCAGTTACACAAAGAAACAGTACAATGCCCTACGTGTACAATATAATAACGCTTTCAGGGTGGTCATGGGGCTGCCGCGTTTCTGTAGCGCATCAGGGATGTTTGCTGAGTGGTGCGTAGACTGCTTTTACACCACGATCAGAAAACGTTGTACATCCCTGGTGCGCAGGGTGCGCGCCAGCTCCAACACCATCATGAAATTGCTCGCGGAGAGGACTGATTGTCAGTATGTGAGCCATTGTTGTAGGGTCCATATGCTGGCCAATCAGGACTACTGACGTAATTTAATATTTCTATTTATTTATTTTAATATTTCTGTTGCTTACTAACATTAAGGCTAAGATAATATTTAATTTCTCTCTACTAACAAAATATGATCTTTGATTGATTGAAATAAAATTTAATTATTATTATTAATATTTATAGAAAATTACTTGATATTATAAAAATCGTGTCTAACATATTTTTGTGATAAAACTTACCGTTTGGCTAAAAAACGTTAAAAAAATCCTTTGACGTCTTATAACTTTTTAACAGATGTCGGATCGATGGGGACTTTTCACATTTCATTTATAATGGTGTTCCGAACATGCGTACAAATTTTCAGCCCCCTGCGAATTAGGTAAGTAGGAAACCTTGAATGCTATTTTGACTGGGCTATAATATGACTCGTAGGTTTATTTTATTTGGGGTAACAATAACTGTGTTGCCTAAAGCCACGTGTTACCTTAAATATAACAATAGTAATGGCAGTTGTACGTAATCGTAAACTTGTACATTTTATAGGTTAGTTTTATTAGGTTTATTAATGTGTCTACGCTTTCCAGGTGCCTGTTATTCGATAAAATTATATACATTACTAGCTCTACTAATACTATTCTGAAAGGCCTTTAGACACAACAGGTATTGTACTTAAAATGCTGCGGTGCATTTTTAGACTTAGACATATTGATAGAGGGCATTACGGAGAACAAATAATTATAAAGGACTAGGTATTTTAACCAAATCAGAGCGTAGGTTACGTAAATATAAAGGCAATTATCATCGGAACATATTTTAATCATATAAATTACATACTCATTAGCATAATTTTACCACAACGCCTAATCCACTCACTAAAAGGTATTAAACTAATTAACTCAAATAAATGGTACGACCATGAAAAGGTTCAGGCATCATGAAGCTACTGCGACAGAATGAACCACGTTCCGTCATTTTATTCCTATTTATAGACATAAAACAGTAGTCAAGATGGCGGCGCCCTGACGTATACATCAAATGAAGCACTATAATATATAATATAATAGTATTGTTGACTTCCTTCAGTCGTTTTCGTTTTGTCACTGACATACTGTTTTCACAAAAAACCTCTAAAGCGTCTCGGAAACGAGATATTCAAAGAAACGCATAATGGTGACCGAGTACTTCGAAAGGTGCGCGGTTTTCTTTGAGACCCATACCTATTGATATCGATAAGTATGGGTCTCAAAATGCACCGCGCACTTTTGGATAATCATACGGACCCACGTTTGGTTAAATATCCCGTTTCCGAGACGCTTTATCGATAGATGTCGGCTTCAAAATGCAAATCATTCAGAACCCTTTCTAAATAGAAATAAAAAAGAATCACTGAAATTGTTTCTATAAAGTTATGCCCAAAAATTCATAAAAAATAGGTAGCTACGTACCGCACCCACATGGGTAAATGGATTGAAAACTTTCTTCTTTTTTGAAGTCGGATAAATATGGTAGCAATTTAGTAATTGTTATAACCTTTAGTTATATGGAAATTAGGGAAAACTAATGTAGTTGAAAATATATTTTAGTTGAAAGAAAAACTTCTATGAGGTAAAAGGTTCAAGTTTTTTGATACTTATAGGAATGTGTTATTTTTTAGTGATCGTTAATAATAATTCACTTTTAGAGTTCCGTAACCAAAGAGTAAAAACGAGACTCTATTAAGTACTAACTCTTCACTGTCCGTTTGTCTGTCACAAGGCTGTATCTTATTAACCGTGATCGCTACAGAGTTGAAATTTTTACAGATTAGGTATTTCTGTTGCCGCTACAACAACAAATTCTTAAAACAGCGGGGCTCCTATACAACATGGTACGGAACACTTCTTGCGCGACTCCGACTCGCACTTAGCCGTTTTTTGTAGTGTAAATAAGAGTTAGGTAGATACAATAGATAGGTATGTGAAAACCCATATATTCGTCTGTTGTAAATAAGCCTAGAGAGCTTATCTAAATAACTTTGCATAAATATTGAATGGATGGGAACCAGCTAGCCTAGCATGAACACCAAAACACGATACGATAAAGCGATATAACTACATTAACTCTCAAAATATGAAAAAATTATGATAAAAATTCAACATGGCGGCATGTTGAATTTTTATCATAATTTTTATCGCAATTCGCTAAAATTATAAATTGCGATAAAAATTATGATAAAAATTCAACATGGCGGCTTTATCTATCATATTTTGAGAGTTGATGTAGTTATATTGCGTGATATCGCTTTATCGTATCGTGTTTTGGTCTTCATGCTAGGCAGGCTGGACGTCAAAAATATAACTCATATATACTTTTTTTAAATCGAAACTTGTAATAATAAACTACGTTCATGTTAAAAATATAGTGAGTTTTTTTGCAGCCACAAAAGGAGGACGGACGGAGTAGGAAAAGTTTTTGTTTCACTGCTGTTTTGGTATGGTATCTTTCAGGAAATAGACCGCATCGTCACTTACCATCGTGGGAGATGGTGGTCAAACGCTGATCAATTTATAATAATACTAGCGACCCGTCCCGGCTTCGCACGGCTGTATTATGCATGTGTTACACATATAAACCTTCCTCTTGAATCACTCTATCTATTAAAAAAAACCGCATCAAAATCCGTTGCATAGTTTTAAAGATCTAAGCATACATAGGGACAGACAGGAACCTACTTTGTTTTATACTATGTAGTGATATCTCTACTCATGTGGTGATAGTGATGAAATAATGAAAAAAAAAACAAAATAGGTTTATCCGTTTGGGAGCTACGATGCCACAGACACACACACACACACAGACACACATAGACACGTCAAACTTATAACACCCCTCTTTTTGAGTCGGAGGCTTACAAAATATTACATTATACTAAACAAAATATTATATTTTATCAAAGAGTATATAAGGTTGATTTGCACAATGCAAAACAAAAAATAATTGATCTAAGACCTTAAACATGATTAGATTAACCACTGTCAAAGTTTCAGACGGATTTACTGATTTTAGATTTGAAAAATTCATGACACTGTGATGATGATACTGTGTTTGTTTTATCTATTTGCCATAGTAGGTATGTAGTTAATTCGTCTAAAAGAAATGAATTTTCCTGAAAAATTGTAACATTGTTAGGTACAGTCGGGTTTCCAATTAGCTGAACCCCACGTGACCCAGAGCTCACTCGCACATCTGTAAAAATGTAGTATTTACCAGTTTTGTTATTTTTATTAATATTGTATTGTATATTGTTTAAAAAAAACAGAATCAGGTAACATTACTTTTTACTACGTACAATTTTTCCAGTACAAAAATTAGACATGAAAAAGCTATTTGACCGTGTGTTGAGATCAATACACGTGCATAGGGTAAGTAGTAATGCGATTACCGACCAGGGACCTCGGCCAATTTCCTCTTAAGTGACTTGATTTACACTCTTTTATAGCTGCCTTCGTATAAACGTCAGACGCTTTCGCATGGGCAAATCTGTTTAACAATGACAGTGTTTAAACTAGTAACAAAAAAGCTTCTGTCTATAAATGTAACTAGCGACCCGCCCCGACTTCGCACGGCTGTATTATATCTAAAAACCTTCCTCTTTAATCACTCTATCTATTGTAAAAAACCGCATCAAAATCCGTTGCGTAGTTTTAAAGGCCTAAGCATACAAAGGGACATAGGGACGGCGAAAAGTGACTTTATTTTATACTATGTAGTGATTTAACTATATTAATAGATAATTATTTTTTTAAAAACCCCGACTTTTATCCCCAATAAGTTTCAGACGGCTAAACCGATTTCGATCAAACACAGTTAAAAACACTCCCGACCAATTCACCTTTCAAAGAAAAGAAACAAAATCAAAATCGGTTTATCCGTTCGGGAACTACGATGCTACAGAGAGACATAAAACATCCCGTTGTTTTTGCGTCGGGGGTTAAAAATCCTTTAGTCGCTGAGTACCAAAAACGCAGTCTGCCGATTTCGCGTTTTGTCTAAACCTAAAGAAAGATTAGCATATTTATATTAAGACCTTAGTTTAGTTTTAGTGCGTATTAGCTCAAGAGCGAGGCAAGCGAATTGAGATTTACTTAATAATAATAATAACACCTGCCACTTTTACATGTTTGTTGAACATTGTTACGGCAGGTGCCATAGTACCCATAGTTCCCCAGTATCAGTCCACTACCATCCCATCACAATAGCCCAAGTAGTAGTTTTCTCCTGTAGTTTATCAATAGTTCTATTCAAACCGGAGGTTATCCTTGGCTGCATTTTATAGTGCAGACAGGGATAATCGCCGGTTTGATGTCCACATCATACTTTGCCATTAAACTTGTTATTGTAAAGGGCCTCTACGTGTTGGCTTCGGCCCCACGCATGCCTTCCAAAGGTCCGGGACTCCATAGTCCCGTGATATAGGACATATAACAAACAAATAATAATAATAATAATAAATTTATTCAAAACCTTAAACATATGCCAAGAAGCGAAGAAGGCGAATTTAACAGTAGGTAACCTACTCATAACCAATCGATAAACACGAAAGCGTATACAATATCAGACCGAGCAACTAAAAACACATTCAGAAAGATACGAACTTACTGCGGAGCAATGCCGGTAAACGTAACCTAACACCACGTCAGCCTAAAGCAAAAAAGGGCCCTAGGCTAATGGGAGCTTTGTAGTTAGTACCTGACCCGCAATAAATTTTTGTAATTCTGCTAATAGTACAATATTAATTAGGCAGACAGATAGACAATACATCGTCCAAGAATTTTTATTGCTAAGATCAATCTGAGAGCCTATGGGCCAAATTATTGATTCCGTGCTAATAATGGTGCGAATAATCCGTGATAAAACTATATCTAGGCGATTTAATATAATATATTCTGAGATGTTACACCATTGCAAAGAAAAACAATTATTTAGGTAAGTACAAGTACTAATATAATATATTTTTGCATATTTCACAAAAATATAAACATAAGATATCTGAGCTTACTTAACGACCAATCACCTAAAACAGTTTCGTCACGGATTATCTGCATTAATAAGGAACCAATGTTTCGGCCCATAGTCTCTTAGCTTAGCGTATACTCTAAGCGATCAAATTTATTGCGTGCCAAAACTCCAGCATAAAATATTACGTAGTTTATTTTCAACAGATTGCCTAAAGCAAACCGATAAACTAATGAAGTTCCGTAAAGTTTTCTACTCAGAAATAAAATATCCCGACTATTAGTTTGAATAATGACCTTTATAGACCTGAGAAATTCGTAAAAGCCCTTTGCGGTCCGCTGGGCGGACAATTTATGGGTTAGGCACCTACCAGAGGTGACATCGGTCAACGGGATCAGTCTTTCAGGTAATTACAGAGGGTTATGTTAATCCAATTATACCTATACTTAGTTAAAGATCTGGAATAAATGAATGAGATTTAATTCATAACGACGACACAGTTGGCACAATGGTCACCATGCCGGACTGCCAAACACAGAGTTGCTGGTTATGCTTAGATATTTGTTTGTATTGTGGTTGTTTCTATGTATATATTTACAAAAGAAAAGTATATAAGTAGTATATTCGTTGTCAATATAGTAGCATCCATAAAACAAATAAAAAATAAAAATAAATATTGCAGGACATTGTACACATCGCCATCTAGCCCCAAGCTAAGTAACTAGACTTGTGTTATGGGTGCAAGACAACGGATATACTACTTATATACTTTTCTTTTGTAAATATATACATAGAAACAACCAGACCACAGACAAATATCTAAGCATAAATACTTGTCTGAGGCGGGAATCGAACTCGCAACCCTGTGTTTGACAGTCCAGCATGGTGACCATTGTGCCAACTGGGTCGACAAGTCTAGTTACTTAGCTTGGGGCTAGATAGCGATGTGTGGATGTGGAATGTCCTGTAATATTTATTTATTTTACTATTTATAACGAAACTTTGTTAAAGATAGATAGGTATAGGTACTTATTACCTAAGTTACTTACCGTCAAGTACAAAAAAGTAACTAAGTAAGCACTCTACTACGTAACAAAGTTATTGGATTTTGATAAGGTACGTTTGAAATCGTAAATATAATAGAACGTAATATCCTCATTTTAATTTTCTTTTACGCAAGTTGTTTCTTTTAAGCCCTGAATGAGAAAAGAGGAATATTTTAAATTCGACCTACTCGTAACTTATACTCATACTAGCGACCCGCTCCGGCGTCGCACGGCTAAATTATGCATGTATCATCATCACTACATAGTATAAAACAAAGTCACTTTCTCTGTCACTATATCCCTATGTATGCTGAAATCTTTAAAACTACGCAACGGATTTTGATGAGGTTTTTTTAATAGATAGAGTGATTCAAGAGGAAGGTTTATATGTATAATACATGCATAATATAGCCGTACGAAGTCGGGGCAGGCCGCTAGTTATACAAATAAACCTGCATCTTAAATTACTCTATCTATTAAAAAAAACCGCATCGACATACTCGACCGATTTTGATGATATTTAGTATAAGGATACGTTGATTCATTGAGAATAACATAGGCTACTTTTATCCCGATATTCCCACGGGATCGGGTGAAAGCACGAAGCGCTGCTAGTTATTTATAAAATAAAAGCTTTCACGTCTATATGCAATATTATAAGTAGAAACTTTGAAACACGGAAAATGCAACTTAGTCATAAAACTTTCTAGAGAATGTTTTCACAAATTTGAAATTCCGGAAAAGCAGAATAAATCCTATGCATTGTTTAGAGAATAGAATTTTGAAAGCAAATCCACAATTTCCTTCTCCTATTTTTCAATCCCATCAAAATCACTTCATAGTATAAAACAAAGTCGTTTTCTCTGTCCCTATGTCCCTATAACCCTATGTATGCTTAAATCTTTAAAACTACGCAACGGATTTTGATGCGGTTTTTTTAATAGATAGAGTGATTCGAGAGGAAGGTTTATATGTATAATACATGCATAATATAGCCGTGCGAAGCCGGGGCGGGTCGCTAGTAAACTTATAAATAATTTGATTCCAGTTTAAATTAAACAGCTATGTTGCCATTCAAATTGTTTTCCTCATGTAATTTTAATTTTTGTAAGAGATGTGTATTGATATTTACTCGTACCAATTCAATTTACAAACGCTACAAACGAGGCTCTTCTACCTATTTGTTTACCGATAGAAACAGAGACGTAAAGGAATAAACCTATTTACTTAAGTTATTTACCTATCTACTAAACGGTCTATAAATATGGCAATAACTTGGTTTACATGGACGTTATTTTAAGCGCGCTATTTAAAGTGACAATAAATTTATTATAAAGAATCGTCATTTAATGAACATAAGCCACTCAAGGCTTAAGTTTCATTAAAGTTGCTTCACCCAAACACTTTTTGAGCGATCTGTCGCATACTCTTTGCGTCTAACGACTTTCCGCGACCTATCTAGTTGGAGTTTTGCAAAGTCTATGTTCAACAGAGCACGTTCTGATAATGATGCCTTGAATATTTTGTGAAACCACAAAGAAAATATTTGTAGAAACCGAGACCATTTCCGATACAAATTCATTAACTTTGGTTTCACACACATAATATTCACACATAAGCTACAAAAGTATGTTTTTGTTCTCTATTCTGTTAACTTCGTCCGTAATTATGGTAAGGTGCGTGTAAAAGTACGTGTACCTCTAAAAACAGGTGTAATGTTATTGTGGTCGGTGCCTTCAGTAAATTTAATTATGAAGGGTGGTCGGGTCTTCAGTATTATAGGTGTGATTGTGAGTAGTCGGTCGTTGGTTGATCTTGTAGACGTACCCGAGCGGGTGGCAGGCGGCTAACGAAGCGTGCGCGGTGTGACCGCAGCGAGTTGGGCAGGCGACCTGCGGTTATGTAGCCAGGGTAGGGAAGTAAAATACTGTACCAAATCGAACATAATCTATATAAAAATCAATGCCACTTTTCGTTCTAATTTTATAACTCAAGAACGGGCTCACCTATCCAAACTAAATGTTTAAGCTTTGTTCGGACTATTTAGTAGATGGTTTATGTGAAGTTTGCACAAAATCGGTCGAGCGGTTCTTCATTTATCACATTTTTTGTAACAAATGAATTCAATAAATTTTAATGGCGGATCATTTTGTTACTTTTTTTTTGTTAATGGCAAAACAACGTTTGACGGGACAGCTATTATTTTATATTTTAAAGTTCATATTATGGCTGTGCGTGCACGAATGGATTCATCTGTACCTACGGTAAATAAAACATTAAACACATCCTTGTCCGCGATTTGCCACCAACGTATACTGGCATATTTTGGTCACGTTATACGGAAGGGCTATGAGAACACAGATAGAAAACGCTTTCAAGGCCGATCCCCAACCAGATGGAAGGATCAGATTAAGGACTCATCAGCCGTCAAGTTCCATAAGATTGCGATGAATAGAAGCCGTTGGAGACACATCATCTGATCCAAATGCAGACCACCAAATGATGACCACGATTCTCAGTCATGAGGGGCCGACTACAAAGAGAGAGAGAGAGAGAGAGAGAGAAACACATCCTGTTAAGTTCCAGGAAAACTTTCGTGAGAACATCGTTAATACACGTAAGCACGTATGCCGTGGGGGCCTGGGTAGTAATTAACCCTTCTGAGAAGTGGTCCACGGTCTGTAATAAGACTTACGAGCTACATACATACTTACATTATGTAAATTTACTAAGTATTACTTTTATTTTAAAGAATAAAGGTACACGATAACGTAAAATATTAGAGATAGTGAGGCAATAAAAAACGAAAAAGATACCAATCGCAGAACAAATTGATCCTATCCGTCTTTTCCTTTTGAGAAAGTTTCCTTAAAAACGAACCAATGAACCAAACAGTAATTCTTTTATAGACCAACTAGCTTTTACAGCCGACTTCGTCGACGAAGGGGTTGAATTTTATAAAAATAATTTCTTAGCGGATGCCTAGGTACATCACAATAACTATCTGTGCGTTGGTTGATATCAGTCAGCCAGAACTTTGATTTTAATTTTTTTAGATTTTATAGCAAAAAGACGGAGAGAAGTCGTGAATATAGTGTTGTTTCGATATCTACGTCAGAGTGCTGTTTGTTGCGCGTGCCACCTTTTTTTTTATTTTACTGCAATATTTCATACGGAACGTGGTTCATTTTGTCGCAGTGGCTTCATTATACTTGAACTTTCTTATAGTCTCCGAATTTATTTGTGTTTATTAGAATAATAATATAAAATGTAGGTATATATTACATGTACCATGGTAAAATAATCCAAATCGGTATTAAATTGCTATCATCTCCACTAATTCAATAAAGTGAAAAGATTGTTTGTTTTTTTTGTTAGTCATGAATATGCTCCGCAACTTCCGGACGGATTTTGATGAAACTTCTTTGTGAGTAACATATGCTACTTTTTATCCCGATATTCCCAAGGGATCGGGAGTTATTTATTATATGATGGGCTGATAGTAAGTGCCCTTAGGCGTAATCCTACACTCATTTTTTAATATTCCTTTACAAATATGTATTATAAAATCTTCACTGTGAATGTAGCCTTATTTTAACTGGAACCAACCAACCTGTCATTTACTGCATCCATGATCGAACCAAAATTTCAAATCAAAGTCAAACTACCGTTCATTATTGGAAGGTGAGTTATAGCTCTCTATCAATTTGGTGATCGATCATAGGACCTTGCAATTAATATCTTACGATTGATAGCTTAGTGCGAGAGGTCAAATGGAAAACGAAATATAATGACTAAGTTCATAGATATAAATTATGTAGCTTTTGATATTTGACGGACTCTGTGGCGCGGTAATGAACACCCTGAGACAAGTATTCGTACAATTCAATTCATCGTCCAATTTCGAACAAGTGCGAGTCGGACTCCCTCACAATGGGTTCCGTACCATGTTGTATTTGAGCCCCGCTCTTTTTTTTTGTTTTTAGTTGTTGTTGTCATAGTGACAATAGAAATACATAATCTGTGAAAATTTTAACTCTCTAGCTATCACGATTCATGTGATACAACCGGATGACAGACGGACGGACGGACGGATGGACCGACGGATGGATAGACGGAACGGATAGACGGACGGACTGATGGACTGATAGTAAAGTCTTAGTAATAGGGTCCCGTTTTTCCCGTTTTGTTTGAGAAACGGTACCCTAGATCAGGCCGATCAAATTGTGACGTGTATTTTTAACGGTACAAGTTGAAAACAGTAGAAAATTTGATAAAAATTTGTCGAAAACAAAATACTCTCGTTATGTAGGTACTAGCGCTTTATTACTAAGTAACAAGGTATTAAAAACCTTTGCCGTGATTAGAACTAATATAAGTCGTCGAGACGTCATTAGTCGCATTAAAATTCTATTAATTTTTTAAAATATTTTGTTCTTTTATAATGATGTGGTTTTTCACGTCTTGCTTTAAACAATTGAAGTAAGGCCTATCAATACAGCACCCAACTTCAAGCTCAGATTGGGTCACTAAAATAAATAGCCTCAATAATCCCCAACAATTTTGTGAAATGCTTAAGGTGAAAGGGTACCGGCTCTCTCTCCATACAAACGTAGTCGACTGTTTCCTTCCTGGATAATGACAGTAGCACAAATATTTTTGTTGCATAAAACTTATATTTCATTTTCTAATTATTATTATCAAAGAAAATGAACATAGGGGCATGGTCATGGCAGTTATAAGTTTTATGCAACAAAAATATTTGCTATAGTGTCACTATCCAGGGAGGAAACAGTCAACTACGTTGGTATGGAGAGAGCGTGGGTACCCTTTCCTCTTAAATGTCTGCATTAGGGTTCGGGTTATAACATCTAATCTAAATTAAAACTGGGAAGTAAAATACACCGTTTATTTTAATTGTTTAATTTACTTAATCGTCTTTGAGTAAACTTGTAAACTAAATTTGGTTTACCATTATTGTGTTATTTACCATTTATGGGCCACGTTTTGGATTAATAAGTATTCTAAGCCGACGTCTTGTACTTTCTCGATGAACTTTTGTCATTTTTAGGGTTCCGTACTCAACGGTTTAAAACGGGACCCTATTACTAAGACTTTAGGGCGTGTTCAGATGACACGCGTCGACCATGCGCCCACCACGCGCATCACACGCGTTGACCACGCGTTGAACATGCGTTGTAATTTGTTCTGTATATAATTTGAGTCTTATGACATATCAATAGATCTCAAATTGCATTTATCCAAGTCCACCCGCTCACGCCACGCGCCCGCCACGCGCCCGCCCAGCGCACGACACGCGCCCGTCTTGCGCCCGCTTGCAGAAATGCAATTTGAGATCTATTGATGTGTCATAAGACTCAAATTATATATCCTCTCAGCTGGCAGAGCTGAATGCCCGGCGGTTTCTTCATACATTTTTAATATTCAAAGCGTGTTTCGTGAAATTCAAAGAACTAATTTCAAAGCGTGGTCAACGCGTGTGATGTGCGTGGTCGACGCGTGTCATCTGAACACGCCCTTACTGTCTGTCTGTCTGCCTGTCACCAGGCAGTATCTCATGAACCTTAATAGCTAGACAGTTGACATTTTTACAGATGATGCAGGTATTTCTGTTGCCACAGTAACATCAAATACTAAAACCAAATATAATAGTACCTACGGAACCCTTCATGCGCGAGTCCGAATTGCAATTGCCCGGTTTTTTTTCATCACAAATACATGTGAAGCTGTGCTGAAATCGTCAAATAAATATTAAATGATATACTACACTATACACAGCACCATCTAGCCCTGACTTAAGCAATTAGGCTTGTGTGATGGTGGTCAGAAACGGATAGTATACTTATAAACTTTTCTTTTATAAATATAAGCCGGTAATAGGCACCGGAAAATAAACAAGTCGTTTAGTAACACATGTGTGCTCTATTATAATAAGTTACCTAAATATGTATATATATGACATGTCCAAATTGTCCAATGTCCATTAACAAGTTTAAATATTTTATAAAGCATAAATCGTAGGCATACTATGATACTTCGTCGTACCTTTTTGATAAGAATCTATGTATGTGACTTTAATTGCTCCATGATTTTTTTTTAACTAAATGGTTAACATTCGAGTTATATGTAAGGAAAATTCATACTAATAGATGTCGCTAACGAAACTTAATTCGAAAAGAGGTTAATGCGATTCTTAAATTCGACTATGACGGTACTTGACTAAGTGGCATAATTGGCAGCGAACTTGAACGGTATTCAAGGGATGCGAGTTCGAGTCTCGTCTTAGTCGCAATTTTTAAAGACGCATTTTTCCAAAAAAATATTTTTTTTTAATTGCTTCATTTCAAATTATAGGTACTTTCAAATATTTGTAATATTGACCTTTGTAAGCATGATCATAAAAAGAAAAAAACCAATGAGTTTCTTGTGTTTTCTTCTGATTGGTGGGCGCGTTCCGAAGGCACACATCCTAACTCAATTTTTAAGATGCATGCATTGGATGAAGCCGAAGACTCATATTCGTTGTAGGGGAGTTACGGTTTTGTACCACTGACCTTTGCTCTCGAAGGTGTTCCGAGGGTTCTGGTCGATGGATACGTGTCCGTTAACGATCCTTGTTAATCAAATCCATAGGGCGCTGGTATTCAATTTCCACCTCAGACGATGTGTCGAAGGTAAGGGGACCGAAGGCTAGCCACTTTCAGTGCCGCACAAAATGTCCACATGGAATATACCGAACTTGATCCGCAGTCCAATATTACGAAGAACTAGACAAAGGTCCACACGTGATGCGCGACGCGGACCGGTACTCCAACGGAGCTCGATAGATGTGCTCGCTCGAAGGTAGCGAGACGAATACTGTCGGTCGTGGTACGTTCGTTATTCAAACGTGATAAATGTATGAAATCTACCCACAAGTTGTGTTTTCTTTGAAAGACCTACCCTCAACTATAGATAAAAAATTATCGAACGAATATACTCTGTATACCTCTACGGAATATACGTTTTAATTTAAGTAGACTTTAATAAGTCTACAGATCTAATATTATTATTTTATGTACCTATGAACAAGAAAAAAAACTGCTACGCTACAAGTCTCGTAGCACTGCAAAAAGCTGTGCTACGCGGTGACTACGACACTAGTAAAAACTATGGTAAATTTACGTACGATTAGTATGTGAGTTGTACGCCTAGCGATTTCTATTTTTTTGAACGATTAACTATCTAGTCATTTTGTCACTCTAGACATTGTCACCTAATGGATGTTTTAACATGTGGAGTTTCTACAAACAATGACATTTTCTTTCCTTCGTGGGTTCAGGTTTGCTCGCGTCTGTAGGATTTAGCCCTTAATGTCTTACACTTAGCCCCTGGGTTGTGCTAAAAGAGCAGACATTCATGGGCTCTCATCAAGCGAAATAAGGTCAAAAAATTTAAAAACCTATCCCCAATAACTTTTAGACGACTAAACCGATTTCGATCGAACATAGCTAAGAACACTCCAGACTATTCACATTTCAAATAAAGATACAAAGTTAAATCGGTTCATCTGTTATAGAGCTACAATGCTACAGACACACACACTCACAGACACGTCAAACTTATAACACCCCGTCGTTTTTGCGTCGGGGGTTAAAAATAGACCTTCTGATTCGGAGCACCAAGACATACTTCAAATAAAAGGTACATACACGTAACATCGTACCTGTATAAAATATAAAAAAAGATTTCTTTATGTTCTGTTTAACTCATCGAGAACATTCCTAAAGTATTTTCGTCAGCTTCCTTTCCTTTTCATCTCAAATACTTACGCAGGTACGATGTAAATCGTGGACATAATACAGGATTATTAAGTGTTATCATTGTATCTATAGATACGCACTTACATAACAGTTATGTAAGTACGAATTTCGACGACACGAAGCATCTGAATAGGCCTATTGTGGCTCGTTTTATTCAGTCAGGGCAGTGTGAAATGTAAAGGAAATGTATGAGTTCTTATTTCAATGAGATAAGATTGAAATTTACGTTATGAGTGTTGTAAACGGCGGAGGGGCTACTGAAAAAGTTGTTGATATGTGTTATCGTTTTTGCAGCTGTTTTTTGAATTTTACTAAAGTTGTCCGCAAGGCATAGGGAAGCACTTAAAACTCCAATTTAAAATACTGAAGTTCTAGTTAAGTGTTTTTTGTTTACACAAGAAATACGTTAAACGCAATTTTTATATTATGAATATTCAAAAAATTTAAATAAGTTAGGTGAATTTTTTTGGCGATTTTACTGGTAATATTAATTAATTATGTACAAGATTACCTACAGAAGTTGCTGAATAATAACTTAAAGTAGGTTGTCTAGTGTCATCCTGTGTTCCCATGAGATTCTTGTGCTTTCTTCTCTTTGGTATAGGCGCGTTCCGAAGGCACAAAACTTCTTAAAAATACGGTTCAAAGTGAACCCATGCAAATTGTATGATTTCAATTGAACAAAGAAATTGACTTTGACTTTGTGCCATGCACAGATTTATTCCAACCACCACCTAAGGTACCGTATAAGTACGGTTTTAAACGTAGGTATTGTACAATCCACGGTCAAAAGTCTCTAGTCACCGTAACGTTTACAATCCTGTGCAGCACTATTTGAACATTATAACAACGTAACCTGTGGATCGAACCCACGTCGGTTAGTGTAGCGGGTGGCAGCTTATACCTCTCGGCCAACTAAAGACATAGCTAACATGTTGAAAATAATAATCACACTGAGTCTTTTAATTCAAGTAAGTATTTAAGTTTGTGTGTAACGTCTATTAGAAGAAGGTCGTAACTTCAATATTTGTTGATAGTATTATTGTAGCAAACTGATAATTTACTTATGACCAAAGCTGTACGTCTAAATTAGAAGTAAGGTGGGTACTGACCTACGTTACGAGGTGTAATGTAACATTCGCATCGAGCGTGTTACGCATAGAGCATGTTACGCTGTGTTCTAAAATTGGCGTAACATGCTCGTCAAAACTCTGTGCTCAGTCAAAGGATTCGCCAAAAAACCGACAGCCGGGTGGAGCACTCAAAGCGAGCAACGAGCGGCTCTTTGCTCGCTGGTTTCCCCGTAACACGACGTACTGACTGCACGAATGCTCGCTGTGTAACACGTTACATTACGCCCCGTAACGCCGGTCAGTACCCAGCTTTAGAATCAATGGTGACAGATGAAATCTTTTTAATATTTAAAATTTTCATTTGTTTACCTATTGATGATAGAGGGAGAATATGAACCATTTTATGCCCATATGTCCCCACCCATAGGTTCTGCCACCTTAGGGGGACATATGGGACATAAAATGACCACCTGGTCAGAGAGGCATATTCCCTTCTGTCTCCCAAATAAAATTCATATGTTAGGTTGATTAATACTTAAGTTATTTCAGCCCTAAATTTAGGCAATTTATCAAAGGTTGATTTATTTATACCTGCCAGAGAAAAGGTTTCATTTCGGCAGGACGATAATAAAGATAAGACAAAAGATTTTCATTACGTTTTCACACTTTTTTGGAAGTTATCTTGGCCCTGGTAACATAATCTCGGAGGTAATAAAACTTAATAGTAGGTATAGTATCTTAAGACTGTAAACATTTATCTAAAACCCGAGATAAAAAGGGTTGGTTAGAAGAATAAATTGTCTAGAGAGATTTAAATTACATAGAAAATAAAATAAATATTGCAGGACATTCCACAAGTCGCCATCTAGTCCCAAGCTAAGTAACTAGACTTAAGTTATGGGTGCTAGACAACGGATATACTTTTCTTTTGTAAATATATACTTATAATACGTAGAAATAACCAGACCACAGACAAATATCTAAGCATAAATACTTGACTGAGGCGGGAATCGAACCCGCAACCCTGTTTGGCAGTCCGCCATGGTGACCCTTATGCCGACTGGTTCGTAAAAGTAGATGATTTAAGAACATTCTAATGTATAGATACTAATATTATTAACAGGAAAGATTTGATTAATTGTTTGTTTGATTTGAATGGGCTCTGAAACTACTGGACCGATTTTGATGAAACTCGGTATGAAAATACATTAATTCATTGGGAGTATCAAATAGTACTTTTTATCCCGACGTTACACTAAACTGAGAGATTTTATACTAACTAGCTTTTGCCCGCGACTACGCCCGCGTTCAAATCGAAAATGGACCAAGAAATCACGTCGTCCCATACAAACTTTGCCCCTCTTCATCACCCCCTTAGGGGTAAAATTTCGGAAAATCCTTTCTTATCGGATGTCTCCAGAGAACACACCCTCCAAGTTTCAGTTCTCTACGATCAGCGGTTTAGGCTGTGCGTTGATCCGTTAGTCAGTCAGTCAGGACAAAGAATTTTATATGTATTTATATAACATTTTTGGGACAATTTGTTACTGTTGCCGCTCTTGGTTCAAATATATATATTAATTTATACAACTTTAATAGTACCACCCGTCAAACAAAACACATTGTCTCAGCAGCAGGTGCGAAGCCTGCAGAAGTTTATCTGTTTTATGAATGGAACGAGAATCATAATGATAATTACGGACGATTCTGGTAACTGATAACTTGTTTAATGTTAATACAAACTTTCGTGTGATATTCGCTTTCGAAAATTCCCATCGGGTTAGGAAGGTAAATTGCGCTGAAACTCGACAGGACTCAGTACAATCATGTTGTTTGAACAACGAATTAGGAATATAAATCTTCTATTCGTTACACTGAAAGTATAGGTATAATAATTATGAATTCCTTTACCTACTACTTCTTCTTCTTTTCGTGTCGATTCTGTGAAACCAACTTTTATTTTTATGTTTTTTATTTTTATTATTATCTGTTAACGGGGCCATTGAGCTCCGGACCTTTGGAAGGCGTGCGTGGAGCCGAAGCCAACACGTAGAGGCCCTTTACATTAACAAGTATAATAGCAAACAATGGGATGGATTCTAAACCGGCGATTATCCCTGTCTACACTATAAAGTGTAACCAAGGACAGCCTCCGGTTTAGATAAAACTATCGATAATCTACAGGACAAAACTATACTTGTGCTATTGTGATGGGATGGTAGTGGACCAGATACTGGGGAACTATGGATACTATGGCACCTGCCGTAACAATGTCCAATAAACACGTAAAAATGGCAGGTGGAGACTCGTCAACTCTCAGACTGGGCCACCCTAATTAGCCGAGTAAATTACAGCAAGGGGGCAACAGGAACGTGAGTGGCTTGAAGGATAGAGAGGCCTCACTGGATTTTAAGTCATCGCTGGTAGTCCGAGCGAGCGGGCCAACTCATCACTGACGTTCGGCATCCATCCTTCGAGCATTTCTGCTTTGCGACTCCACTCTGGACGGCCGGTGAAGGCAAGCCAGAGGCGGGGGACCGCTTCCTCGTCAATATTCACTCCGACCAGCCAACTAAGGCAAGCCGGAGATGAGGAACGGTGACTTCCCCCTGGAGAACTCGGGACCGCGGTGCCGTCACAAGGTGACGGGGAGTAAGTAGTCGCCTGATAGAGGTCTTGTGTGAAGCAAGAAACAGGACACGAGGGACACTCCAGCAGATGGGGCATAGTTTGCTCAATTTGACAAGGGTTACAATGGCAGTAGACATTTCCTGGGTCGGTGTAATCCCATCAGCTAAGGTTGGTCTTACAGCGAAATACTACTAAATAAATAGAATAAAATCTATATAAATAAAAATCAATTGCTGTTCGTTAGTCTCGCTAAAACTCAAGAATGGCTGAACCGATTTAGATGATTTTGGTTTTAAAATGTTTGTCCTAGTCCAGGGAAGGTTTAAACGATGAAAAAGATAAGACTTAGGAGGGGTTAAACCGCGGGGCGCAGCTAGTAAAAAATAAATATTGCAGGACAATCCACACATCGCCATCTAGCCCCAAGTTAAGTAACTAGACTTGTGTTATGGGTGCTAGACAACGGGTATACTACTTGTAAATATACTTTTCTTTTGTAAAAAATGAGACAATGTTCCACATTGAATGACGTGAGATGTAATAGTTATGGAGTGGTTATCTCCGAACTTTCGCATTCCTTTGCGTCAAATTTTGACGTGACTTCATGCAATATGCGAAAACGAGGGATTAAGAGGCGATTGCCTTACTTTAGTGTGGTCAAGTTTGTTTCGCAAAGACGTATCTACCTCTGGTTAACAATCACCTAAGAGGAAAGGGTACCGGGCGGTCTCTCCATACAAACGTAGTCGACTGTTTCCTCCCTGGATAGTGATAGTAGAGCAAATATTTTTGTTGCATAAAATTTATCACTGCCATGACCATGGCATGTTTTTTATTTTTTAATCTTAATTTCTATGATAATTAGAAAATGAAAAAAACCAAGACATAGGGGCATAGTCATGGCAGTTATAGGTTTTATGCAACAAAAATATTTGCATTAGTGTCATTATCCAGGGAGGAAACAGTCGACTACGTTTGTATGGAGAGAGCGCCGGTACCCTTTCACCTTAATGAACCACATTTTCACAGTATTTGAAAAGGTTGTTTTTTGGTATTTTTTCATCTAATTAATTCTTAATTGTTCTCTAAAAATTTACACAAGTATTTTCTAAATATAACCTCACAATGCCCGTATACATTTTGTTTAATGTTTAAGGAACGGTTGGGTAATTATTCATCCCCACTGTATAATATTAAAATGAAAGTGGAAGCCTAGAATTAATTGTAAATTAATCCAATTTGTACTTGTACAGAAGACTGTACATTATTTATGTGCTTCTGCACGCAATTGAATTAAGATCTTTAGAAAATTAGTAAATACATAGGTAAATTTACTTACCTAAACAAATAATTAATTACCTAAATAAATAAATTTCATACTCTAGAACATTTCACGCAGCAGCGCTATCTAGCCCCAAGCTAAGCTACTGGGCTTGTGTTATGGTGGTCAGACAACGGATAGGTATCTACACTGTGGATACTACACCAACCTAAATACAATGTAAAAAAATATTAATTAAAATCGAAATTTCTCAACAATTTCCACAGTTTTCTTGACTATTTTTTATATTTTAAGTAAAATGAAGATTATTTTACCTTGGTATACAGTCGTTAAAACCCTGGAGTGTTAAGTGGCTCTTGATTTTATTAAAACATTATTTTTAAGTAGGTTTTTTATATAAAATTGTATAACTTATATTGCGTTAATTTTTTGTTATCCTGACTATAAAAACAGTTAGTTTTACTGTGAGTTAAAATGGCGAAAACCTAAGAAAACACTACTATTGACATAACCCTGTAATTTGTTTCAACTCAAAAGTCAATTGAGGTTTCCGGGATATTTTCCCGAAAGTGTACGACACAGAGCGAATCTATTGACTCTGACAAAAGTCAATAGACGATATATTTAATTTCAATTAAGCGAAAAAACATAAACCAAACCAACATCTAAATTGCTTTATTTTACTTTTAATTTAATTTGATATTGTTGAAAATGGACCGTAAGTTAAGCTGCAGATTATGAGCTCGCTCGTAAAAATCCACTCATGAACCTTTCCATCTTGCTAGAGGAGACGGACGGTGCCTTGATGTATCGCTTGCAGAAAATGTCCTTCGTTAACTAGATTAAAACAATTTAATACAAACTAAATTCTCGCTATATTTCTACCAAATTGTATAGAATATTTTCAATTTCTTCCACATTCACGGCAATTTTAAGAATAGGAATTTAAATAATATTGGGTGGGTTTAGTAAATTGGGATATGCGATGCGTACGACAGCGCCACAAAAGTTCAATCACAGGTAGGGTGGCGGGTATACCTATTCACGCTCAGGTAATTTCATGAAAATATTAAAAAACGTCGCCTCTACGTTTCATCGAATAAATTTAAACTGAAACATTCACGAGACACATTCCAGTGTCTCGCTTTATACATTATATGCTGTGTCTTGCACTTTTTATTTCACGACATTACCTCCTCAGTATTCATAGAATCGTAGTCAAGCATCTGCCGTGTACAAACGAATGAGTTCCATTCGGATTCTACTGTAGATTCCTCACCGACGTTAATGGCGAATTAAATCAAATGCTTCTCGGAATGTTCTAGTAAGCCTTTCGAGGGAGCCGACTAGATTCTACACATCATGATCTTTATTAAATCTATAACCGCGTGCGTGCTGAATATCATAATGAGACGATTATTCAACGTTGGTATAGAATGCGTACCCATTCACTGTTTAATCATAGAGTTAATTATGCGACATGGCGCAACCTCGAGGGCAATTTGTAATTAGTTTATTGTTGCCTCACTACACATTAACTTTGCACAAGACTTGCCGGGTGGACGACGGCGTTCTCTACTATAAATGAAATAAAAATCTTCCCGCTCATAATCATTAGCTTAGTGAAAGCCACTCGGATGAGACACACGGAAGATTTACGACGGCTATAAACTTGACAATGCCACTTGAGTTTCTTCACGCGTACAAAGACACCTGAAAACTGCCGAATTATCTTGATATCTACACATTTGTTTCAATGAGGTCGAGATGAAATGAATCGTTGAGTCGGCAGGAAAGATATTGAAGACTAGATATTGTGAGAAAAGATTTTCCGGTAAAGCCGTGATAAGTAGATGCTTATTGGTGGGCGAATAAGAGGATAGCGATCTGCAGAGTCGGACTACAGGAACGAAATTATTAAAAATCTGTAGGTAGGTTTAGGTATGTGTATAGTATTATTATCCTTTTTTTTTTTTCGCAAAAATGTGAACACATTTTTAATATTGTCATTTCTATTAACGTGTTTTACAATAGAATAGGAATATACTACTTTTCCTAAAACAGTAATTAATAGTCGAAAATAATTGCTGGTTATCTATAGATACATCGGGACCTTCATAATAGAACTCCAACAGAATATCGACCAAAAAATCGGACATCAAAATAATAAGACAAAGTGTCCTATCTGCACATTGACATTTTTATTCTACGTACCTAGGTGCATGTTAGTCCGGAGGCGATCGATTGTGGCCTGCGCAACAAGTGCCTTCGCCTCTCGCCCGCCGCTAGATTTGGCGGGAGATAGGTAGGTACGTACAATACAAACAGCTACGATTATATTGCGGCGAGTGGCGCATCTGTCGATGATTAATTTATATCAATCTTTTTTACCCGACTGCGCAACGCAAAGGAGTGGTAATGTGTTTATGATTTCCTTTTGTCTTATTTCCTTTTTCATGTAAACCTAATAGAAGATTGCTTTATTATGAATCTGTCCTAGATGTGTAAATTGCCTGAATTAGCAGTTACTTATTAACTTTTTTGTTCTACCTACTTAATTATTACCACAAATAATAAGGTAAAAAAATCTCTACTAATATTCGAAATGCGACAGTTTGTTAGTTTGGGAACAAACACGGTTAGACCGGTCAATATTTTTCGACGAAATTTGTATATGTTGTCCATAAAGTAGAAAAGGACAAAGGCTAACGATTGAATGAGTACTTCGATAGTGATAGGGATAAATAGGTAAATAGGCATTATTTAATAAAAAGATTAGCTTGAAGCTTTAACTAGGTACATGGTACCTCTATTGTAATAAAAATTTGAAATAGAATAATAAAAAACACTATAATTTAATTATAGATTTAAGTATAAGATGTTATTCCTCTGAAATTTTATTTTAGTACTTTTAATAAGTACTTATTGCATGCCCGCAATGGGTAAATTGTTGTTACTTAATTTTAAAACTACCTACCATCCATTGTACACAATTTATGCCATAAAAATTCTTATTCTTATTCTGATTAATGGAAAAAGTTTAACCTACTAAATGTCGTTAACATTACACACTACAAGGACTATTCAAGTCAAGTACTTACCTGCGTAACCCCCTTCTAAGAGGTCAAGTTGAGAATAACAATTGGGTCTCCCATCTATCTATCTATATAACTTATAGATACCTTCTAATTTTTCAGCTAGTGGTGAACAAAAGACTCCAATGTTCCTTGTATCGAAATTAATAGCTTTTCGTTTCTTCAAAACAAAACAAAAGAGAAGCGTGTTTAATAAAGAAAGTATTTTGTTAGTTAGGGTGAATGCAGATTAACAAATAAACAGTCGACAGATAGCATGTCGACAGTCACATTTAAAATCAATAAAAACACAAATAAAATATTGTTTAGCTATTTTATACAGATAATATTTGTAGCGCAGTGGGCAAATAACACCCGCTTGCGACGCAAAAGATTGCGGGTTCGTTTCCCACCGTCGCGTCGTACAAGCATTATGTGTACAGATATTTGATTCTGTACACAAATATTGGTTGTGGTCAGAGTGTTTCTGTGTGTATAATATGTATGTATTTACAAAATAAATATAGTATATCATAATTTATTCGTTGTCTGGCCACTATAACACGAGCCTGTTGCTTAGTTATATGGTGCTGTGTGCAATCGACTATCGCCCGACTTAACGTCCGTTGTCTGTATTTACCCTTACTGTTCCTTATTCATTACGTAGTATTTTATTTTAATTTAACCCGTCTATCTTATTCCCGGTATTTTCATTGTAAGAAAAAATAAACAAGTCTATTTGGAAAATATACGAAAATGTCTTGATTTTTAACTAAGTTAGTCTATCTATTCTATAATATTATGAAGAGGAAAGATTTGATTGTTTGTTTGAAACTACTGGGCCGATTTTGATGAAAGTTGGTATGAGGATACATTAATGAATTTGAAGTAATATAAGCTACTTTTTATCCCTATTTTCCCACGGGATCGGGACTTATGCGGGTGAAACTGCGGAGCGCAGTTAGTTTAAAATAAAACTATATTATTTATACCAATGTTTCCTTTATTTAGAAAGACACGATTTATGTAGTCACACTGTAGTCACAATTTGTAATATTTGAAGTTTTAATACAGTAGATAATTATAGTTTTTTTAAGGACAGTATTTTATAATAAACCTTAACTTAAGTAAGTAAGTATACAAGAATGTTTTATTATTCACAATCTACTCATGTCAAATCCTTCAGTGCTCAGTTTCTATCATACAAAATTAGTATCATAAATTATAATTAAGTACCTACTATCATTAGAACATTATGGAAAGAAAATCTAGCTTGAGGTAATTCTATAGTTTGAAATAGAAACATCCGAATTGAGACCCTCCTTTTTTGTAGTTGGTTAATAAAAGTAGAGGATAGATATTAATGATTATATTTACAGTTGGTTACATAATATCTATAACTCAAAAACTCCCTATTTAGATTATTTCTTCCCAAAAAAATCTATAAATAAACCAAATAAGTATTATAAAAAAACTTTTTAAAAATTATACTAAATAAATTTCAATCATAAAATATAAAAATCACAATCAATAAACTCAGATAGGTTTATTTAAAAATTGTTGCAAGATGTTGGAAGTTTTTATAAGTAGAAAGTTTAGCATTACCTACAAAATTGTTTATGATATAACTATACAAAAAAGGCACATCCCTATTTTACTGAAATCAATATGTAAAAATGATTGAAAATTGTCTCAAAATTAATAGGTAAATTACTTTTCATCGGAAAATCTTTAAAGTTTACCACATATTTAAGGCTGAAATGATATAATTAAATTAAATATTTTTATTAACCTTTACTTTAAGTACCTAAAAAAGGAAGCTGTAAACTTCGAACATGCAAGCTAAGTGTCGCTAAGCGTCTTTCAAAACGATCTGAAGGAAGTGAAGATAAAACACTTTCTTTAACGCTAACATTTTGATCGATGAGCTGGTTAACACATGAATAATTTACATGAAAATATCTACGAGATACAGGTGAGCATGAGCAAGTGTTTTGAAATTAATGTGTTGTGCCGCGAAGGCGTTGGAATGGGGTAATTCTCAATTGCCACGTATCGTATCGTGGTAAAAGATTTTACTGAAAATCTTTGAACAAAATAAATAAGATACAAAACCTCGACAATCGTTATCAGGAAAATGGTTTTGTGGCTTTTGCATATGTGTTATTTGACCATAATTACACAACTACACAAAAAGTTGTGTAATCATTTATTTTTTGTAGTTTTTATAACAAAAGTGATTGATTACATCATTACACTAACACAAAAAGAAATCATCAAATAGTCATTCAGAATTGATTCTTATTAGTAGTATGATAGACTTTTCCCACACGTAATATTTGAAACCCTTAAATCCTTCGTCACCTTATATTTCCGTCAAAAGCAACAGAGACGTTTCATTCCTCAAAAGAGTCAGTTCTTGACTTTGATAAATTGTTTGACATGAATTCATGATATCCATTTCGCACCTCAAGTTAAATTCTACAGACAAAAATAAATTGTTAAAGTTTCCAGGATGATCATTTTGCACTTTACTACTGGGTCTCGGGAAGATTTTCAATTACTAGCTTTTGCCCGCGACTTCGCATAAGGTTTGAAACAAGCTCATAACAAACCTTTTTTGTTATTCCGGAGTTAAGAATACGTTGGATGATAGACGTGATAGTAACATATACATGCTTAGAAAACTTACACTACGCACTCTGCCTGTAACTTTGTTCCTAAGAGAGAAAGAAAGAAAAATATTTTTCATTACTCATACTCCGAAAGTAGGTCTAAATATGCCTGAAGAGCGTGTAGAAAATAAAACTTTCAGCCCTAGGGCAAATCGCTTTCACTGACAGCTGTCACGTCAAATTATGGCTTCGCACGGCTTGCGCAATGTGCATGTAGCCAGTATCAGTATCATTACGCATTAGGAACTTCAGAAACCTAACCTCCTTGCTTTAAGTAACACCAAAGAATGACACTACATGTAGATAACCTCTTTGGTCCAAACCTTGTAAGAGGATCAGGTAGTATGGAGTCTCTCATTCACTCTCGTTATTAGGAAGAATTATTTGTATTATTCGTAATGAAAAGCACAGTGTTTACCTCGGGTGAAAGACTCATTAAGTCCCTCGAACTATTAGCGCCCTCGCTGCGCTCGGGCGCCAAACTCCGTCTCGGGACTTGTAATGAGTGACTTTCACACCTAGGATAACAATGTACTATATTTGGTACAGGCACACGACAACTTTTAAATTAACACACTCAAGAAGGATTTAAAAAAAAAACAACTTAAAGTTAAAACACACAAGTTTTGTCATGCTAATTTGACAAATGCATAGTTTAAACCATTACTTACATAATTAAACCTCATTAAACTAATAGAAATGGGTGAAATACGCTTAGTTGCAGTTTTTCAATAAATATCTCCTTTGAAATTATTTCAAACTTTGTTCAACTATACATATAAATTCACGATATAAAAATCTTAATTTGAAATCTACTTAATATAAACTTAGATTAGAGTTATAGTAGAAGAACTAACTTAAGTATTAATCTATAAGTTGTAAGATAAATTAATGTGTTTGTTATTTTAAGGTTTTCACAGTTTATTAAGAACGGGGCTCTTGGGGACTACACTTTCAGACGTGCTTGGAAATCAAACGTTGAATCGTCTTCACTTGTTTATCAGTAGGCACCTACACAAAGGTTGCTTGTACAATAACTAATCCACTCCTTAAAGACGCTAGAGATTTTGTTTTTGGTTAAAGTAAAAAATCTAAAAATGATAAGCAGTATTCTTAATTTAAAAGCAATATTCTTAAATTAAGAATACTGCTTTTTATTTTCAAGAACATTGACTTAAAATAACAAATTATTCTCCAGCGTCTTTATGGAAAGGATTGTTTCTTGCTTCAAGAAACCTTTTTTAAATTCGTGTCGTGTTAATTTCTATAGTTTTTAGTCTGCAAGAGCTCCAATAGAGACCCAAAAATGGAAAAACACAGTAATTTGAATATATAATTGTTAGATTATTTCATTTACACATACTGGTTAATAATATATGAACGACATTATCAAGAAGTTCAAGAAAACAGTAACGTTTATAAGACCTGGTCACATCACACTTCGTTCTAGATCACTTTCCTTACATTACAGTACAGAATCCTTAAATTTAAATACAAACACTTAAATTGGCGTTATTCCCCTATTTAAGTTATGATAAAAACCTTTGGCCAATGAATTTTCGGATGATTTATTTACATTAGGAAACTCACTGAGATTTATGGTTGTTAAAAACAAAATTCATGCGATATTTTCTTTTTACTATACAGGAAAAGTATTTTTGTAGTGTACATTTTTTTTCTGCTGAATATATGTCGGCAGTGGAGTACATTTACGCATAAAAAAAATTTAAAAAAAAAACAAAACTAAATGTGAAAAACTTCCTGCAATTTCTAAATTTTTGGGTATCTCAGTATTGATATACACAGTGACACGTATAGGTACCTACCTTCATTTAGAGCGCGCTATTAAACTCGCTGGCGCTAGTATTGTGTCCATGGACTTCGTCGTTTTGTTAGAAACACTTAAATGGTTATAGCTCTGAGAGTTTTTGAGTTAGCTCCAAAATAAAAAAAAACAATATTTTTTTTTTTAATGTGCTTAAAACATACCGAAATTTGTGCACTACAAAAATACTTTTCCTGTATTTTAATAATAGTCATAGATAAAGAAAATATAACTTTTTTGAACAGTCGGTAAGTTCAGAGTTATAGAAATTCGCTAGGCTTAAAAAATTTTTTAAGTTTCCCCGGATATTTTTGTTCAGAACGTGTTTTTTGATCTTAGCAGTTGGGTAGGTATTTGCAATTTTTGGCGAAAGTTTCAATATATTGCAAAAAAAAGTTTAAATTACTAAAAGTCGTAGAACAAACATTTTAAAATAAATAAAATAATAATAATAAAAAAAAAGTGAAAAAGTGTTAATAATAATAATTTTATAATTTTATTTTATTTATTTAAAAGCCGTAGAACAAACATTGTTAAACCCCACGTGTAAAGTTTACTCTTTAGATTAGTAAATAATAGCCAATAACCCTACGGGTAATAAATCTAATTTGGGACGCAATTAACCTGAAAAATAATTACTAAAAATATAAATCTCATTAATCTCAGGAGTAACAAGCTTTATTGGGCAACATAACCGTAAATTATATACGACACGAGTTGGATTATCGCGATTACATAATAAACGTGTGTTTTATGATATTGTACACTCAAGCTCGAACTACATTGATACAAGTTTGAAACGTCCAAAATGTACGGTCAGAGTCAAAAATGCAGACCCACCATAGAACTCAAAACTGCTATTATTAACTCAATTCTAGGGCCATGCTGGGAGTTCAAGTTTAAAGTCTTTTAACTCAAGATTTTATTAAATAAATATTATTAGAATAAAAACATTCCAATAATAGTAATTTTAGACTCCTATGGAAAATTGGGTCGCATACAGAAAAAGAGGTTTCTTAAACAAGAAATAATCCTTTAGACGCTAGAAAAAAAAATTCTAAAGTAATAAGAAGTATTCTTAATTTAAAATATTGCTTTTACGTTAAAAATACCGCTTATGTAGACGCTATAGAACAATTTGAATACTGTTTAGACGTTATAGAACAATTTCTTGTTTTTAGTTAATGTTCTAAGGAATTTATTCAATGTCAATATTACAAATTACAAGGAAATATCAAACAAAATTTAAACATTAAACACCACAGACACAAACAAATAAAAAAAAAATGTTCTTGAAAGTAATAAGAAGTAGGTATTCTTAATTTAAAATATTGCTTTTACGTTGATAATACCGCTTAGGACGATAGAGAACAATTTAAATACTGTTTAGACGCTAGAGAACAATTTCTTGTTTTTATTAAATGTTTTTAAAATAATAAGCAGTATTCATAATTTAAGAACATTGCTTTTAAATTAAGAATACTGCTTATCTTTTCAAGATTTTTTTACTTAAACCAAGAAATTATTCTCTAGCGTCTATAGGATTACTTCTTGCTTTAAGAAACCTTTTTTTCTATGCAGAATGTCTCACCAAACCGACGCGTATTATACATATGTGACTCAAATAAGGTTTTTAACACCATGTTTTAGCTTGTCTTGGTTGCAGTTCTCTCTCCCCAACTATTAATCACAACTTTACTAAAGTTATCAATGGAAAATAAGATCTATGCCCACATCACCGGGTAGGTGAACACCCACCTGCGACCCAGAAGGATGCAGGTTCGATTCCCACTGTCGAACAAGTATTATATTTTACAGTAAAAAATATTTGTTGTGGTTAGGAGACCAATCCTCGTAAATAACATTGTTCAAATTAAATGTAATTATACAGAGTTATTGGAAATTATACTAGCAAGCCGTTGAGGGCTACTTCTGTGCACCTAAACAAACAACTTTTGTTCTACGACTTTTGGAATGGCTTGCTAGTATAATTTCCAATAACCCGGTATATATAATGAGTTTGTATTAAAAAAAAGTTGGTTGTTTAGTTTGAGGCCCAGATGGCGCTGTGTAATGTCCTGCAATATTTTTGTATGGTCGTCAGTTATGCGTCGTTTCCATACAATCATGTATAAGCACAGTAGTTGCTGGCACGGTGATATGGGCGTCAACCTTCAATAAACATTCTAAGTTAAATTTCACTAAAACTGTTCCTAACATCTAACACTGGAAGGACGTATAAAATTGCATTGTCAATTTATAGGTTTTTTTAATATAAGTTATTATAATTTATAAGTATAATTTAGAAACAGGTATCTCTCGATAATTTATTTTGTATTGAAAATGCAAAATTAATATAAATTCTTTTTTTATATATAACGTTACTAGGTAAATAGATATTTATTAGATAGACAGTTATTTATTTAAAAATAAATTAGACTATTTCAAAATTGTGCTATGTCGTAAAATATTAAAATTTTAGAAAATTTTGACAATATTTCGTATGTTCAACATATTAGTTATTATATCATTAGAATTTATACAGGGTTATTGGCAATCATATTATAGCAAGCGGTTGAGGGTAATTTCTGTGGAGCTAAACAAACAACTTTTGTTCTACGACTTTTGGATATCCGAACGTTTTGAAGTTATGTGAATTCGAAAATCAGCTGATTTTTTAAAATAAAGTTCATTCAGACTTAGAACAGTAAGTAGATAAAACTTAAAAAATAAGTGTAATCTTAAGATTAATTACCTCTCCGCGTGTAAAAAACAGCAGATTTTTAGGTAAGTATAAACATAACTTTAAAATTTTCATAACAACTATAGGATTTCCAAAAGTCGTTGAATAAAAATTGTTTTGTTAAGGTGCACAGAAGTGGCATTCAATCGATTGCTCATATGATTACCCCTAACTCTGATAGCATACGGTGCTCGTTTTGAGGTGACGATCAGGCCCCTTTAGTCAGATTCCTAACCAGAATTTTAGAACTGAAGAAAGCATTCTTAAGTAGCCACTTAAGAATGCTTTCTTCACTCACTATTTCAAAACTACCCAGTTATTACGAAGAAGATTATTCACGTTGGTAATTGGAGTTTTAAATCAGCTACGTAAAAAGACATCTTTGAGTGATAAGTTATGATATCCTTAACACTAACGTCCTTCTCCATAAACATTAATTAATAAGCCTTTAGTTAAAATGTATTTTGTCACTTTCAAACTTTCACAGATGACAGATGTGTGTAAGTGACAAAACACATTTTAACTAATGAAGGCTTGTATTTGTTTATAAATAAGGGCGTATACTCACAAAAATGTAGAATTTGGTCACCCAGGTGATATCACCCACCCACCAACCTCATAAATTAGGTTTATTCCACTTTGATCAAAGTGGAATAAACCTAATTTATGAGGTTTTTAACAAACAGATTTTTTTAATAACCACAGACGCGGTGGTAGAGTTTAAATTTGTTGTACTGTTTTTAATTCTATGGGTATTTATAAAAGATTTCATAAACTTCACTCAAAGCTTACCTACTCCAAATCGGACACCGTATGCAACCTGACAAGAATCTGTATGACTGTGGCAGAAAAATGAATTCATGTGTTGCCAAGATCCATAAGTTGTTGTATTGGAATTAAAATTCCCTTTTTTGGCCACAATCTTTAAGATAATCGTCAACCCTAAAGCTTTTTTAGGAGATAACGCAGGAGTTGCGTTTGTTACTGTGGCGTTCTCGTATCTGTTGTAGGTGTGCGAGCTGCGCAGGAGATGGTACGTGTGGCGCAGGCGGCGTGGGGCTGGAGCCAGGTGGACCTTGAGGTCCTGTCGGCAGCGACTGCCGCCTCCTACGCCGTAGCGCCGGCGACAGGTTGTACTTCACTTTATAACAATCAGAATATTATTAATTTAAATGTACGTACATAAAATATTTCAGTCAAGTCTCCATATTCTATACCGGAGCATTCTAAGGACATTAAGGCATCGACATTTTTCACGTAGTTTTCATACAATTTCTTGGACAGAGTCGATGTGGGTCGGTAAGTATAGGCCATATCGGCGGAGACTCCTACACACGTAGAGATGTTCTTTCGAAATAATTATCTACCGAACAAGTGCATGTCGAAGTAGGGTCTGTCGAATTCATTATTTTCTTGTTTTGTCGAAGTATTTTCTGTTGAACTAATATACCTACAGTAGTTCAGTCGAAAAAATGACTAGTCGGAACTATATTTTTTCGAAGTCTCGTGTCGAAATAAAGAACTAACGAAGTTCAGAGGGACACTTATTCACAGCTATATGAATTCTGATAAAATATCCATGGACTTACCTTTAGCTTGCACCAACAATTCCTTGAATATTTGCGAGACGTTAATATTGTCTTTGGCTGACGCTTCAACAAAACCGTTCTCCCAGTCTACTGTAACCACCGATTCTGTTGTGTGAAATTCCACCTGTAGAACATAAGACAACCATTTTTACAGTTGATAGCCTTGTAACTAATTTAATAATTATTAACAGAGAATCTAATTTATAAAATTCTCGTGTCACAATGTTAGCTACCATACTCCTCCGAAACGGCTTGACCGATTTTTATGAAATTTTATATGCATATTCAGTAGGTCTGAGAATCGGCTACTATCTATTTTTTATTTTGTTTCCTTTAGTTTTTTTTTGTAAATAGCAAAACAACGTTTGCCGGGACAGCCAGTAAAATATAAAAAATTTTGTAATAATTTCTTGCTGACTGTATACTTTTATTCATAACCGTCATTTGTCGAGGATAGTAAAATTATAACGCTTCAAAGAATAATGTCAGTATAAAGTATTCTTTCATTTATTCTTAGTCGTCATTTGTCGAGAAATTAGAATTTGGGAGCCTCGGGAACGGGTCTCTCCGGTTCTAACCCGTTTTATCTAAGTACCTACTTAGTAAGCTTTATTAAATTAGCTTAACAAATCACTTACACATCCATTTACAAACTTTCACATTTACAGGTAATATTAATTCTCCATTCCTACTAAATAAATAAAGAGTTAACTTCAAACTAATTATAAGTACTATAAGAACGTGAGAAAACAGAAACATACTACAAAATTAATATCCTAATGAAGACGATAAATTAAGCTTATTTGCGCTTCAAGTGATATCATTTTCCAAGAAACACTTGACAGTGAAAGTTAAGGCAACATTATTCGGAAATTGTGTGTACTCTGTGAGTTTAATGAGCATGTACGAAATATATCTACATCGTTGTTTTACAACGCAAGTTTAAAATGCCTTCAATCTCTGTATATCAGAGGGCGCCAAAGAAGCGTGGTTAATTGACTTAAGTTGTTTCAAAGTTGAAAAAATGTGTTCGAAACTTTTGGAGAATTTATAAAGGTAAACCTTATCGTAGGTTCAATTTGCTAAAGAATTGACAACAATAAACATACAGTAGTAATATATTAATTATACTAGCAAGCCATTGAGGGCTACTTCTGTGCACCTTAACAAACAACTTTTGTTCTACGACTTTTGGCAAATCGGAATAAAAAATGATAATTTTGACATTATGTAAATTCGAAAAACAGCTGATTTTTTTAAGCAAAGGTCATTCTGACTAAGAACAATAGATAAAACTTTAAAAATAAGAGAAATTTTAAGGTATGAAACAGCTGATTTTCGGGTAAACCTAACCTCGGAATTTTCAAAAATAAATTCAAATCACTTAGGTTGTATAATTACCAATAACCCTGTTTATTTACCTATAGGTATATTGGCCTCTACATCTAATGTTGATGATTTATAGCACATAATTTAAGAAATGAAGCAACACGTTAATTTAGTAATCGTTAATACAAAGGGACATTATTCTGTTTGAGAGAACATATATGAATATTTTTCCACAAATAAGTACGGTCAACGGTCGATTATTCTTACAATTTATCGATATCACTAAATGATTAACTTCTTTGTCCCCACATAAAAAGTTTCGAGTTCAAACGAGATAAGTAACTATACTACATAGGAGTTACCTATTAATAATATTTTCCTAGCGGAACATAGCGGGAAGCTCAGTGGGGTGGATATGCTCGGCTCGCCCTAGTCATTGTAGACTATTGGCTTCCGTCGACAGTTAAGCTAACTTTGTTCTACTAGTTATGAAATAACGCAGTTATGTTTGTTCTATCGCGTTGACGTATCATAGTAAGGTATATTGAGTTAGTATATTGAATTGAGTGAGTGATAGGATCTGTAATATGGAAATGACCTAATACACGAGAATGTATTCCATTAAAATTATTAATTTACTAACTGCGTACAGCGGTTTTACCCGCGTAATTGTCTCTTTCAGAATCAGAATCAGAAAATATTTATTGAAGAACTGGGTACAAAATGGTGTTGGGGTTTTTACATGATATAGTGCCTAGCAGTGTACAATAATAGGTAAAATTATAAATACCTTTATCAAAGGCTAATCTATAAGTTAGGAATGTATGTTCGTTAACTTGAAGTTAAGTAGATAAATATTAAATTCTAAAAGTGATAATAATTTACTACAAACACAGAATATACAAATAGTTACATAAACTACAAACTTTATCAGCCTTTTTTACACCTTTCGAATCGAAAACCTTCGAAACCTTTCGATCGAATTTCCAAAAATCTTTTCTTATTGCTCGCCTACGACCTAAAAGAAACCCCTGTGCAAAGTTTTAGAGTCGTAGCTCTTATAGTTTCAGATTTTTCTCAATATAATTATTTTTAACCGCCTTCAAAAAGTTAGGAGGTTCACAATTCGTCTGTATATTGATTTTTTTCTCTCTTAATATAGATTAGATTGAGTAAGTACCCATGTTAGTACGTTTGTGGTCTGTTAGGACAGATTTACCGACGCAGAAAAGCGGGGTGTTATAAGTTTGACGTGTATCTGTGTGTCTGTCTGTGGCATCATAGCTCCCGAACGGATGAACCGATATTGATTTTGTTTTTTTGTTTTGTTTGAAAGGTGGTTTATTCGGTGAGTGTTTTTAGCTATGTTTTTTTACATTGTTCAAAGCTCTAATTGTACAAACTTCAAAACCACTTTTTCCACAAAATGACTTTGTTGTTGAACTACGGAAATAAAACCCTAACACCTACTTCAACACTATTATTCCAGCGAGAAGTTAATGATTGTGTCATTTTTATGATTTGTGTCTGACATGACGTACGGTACGGAAGACAAATGTGGTGGTCAGAGCCACAGAGCTATCTCGTCTGAAGATAACACCCACACCTTACGCTTGAATAAAAATAGCTAACTTCTTTCTAGAAAAAGCTTTTTTCAACTAGTAAGGCGAAAGAGAAAATTGCATCGTAAATAAGCATTTCCATTATTGGAACAGTGCCGGCCAATGTCGATGCTAGTACCACATGAGTAGAGAAGCTTCCGACATCTGACATTAGTTCTAAAGGTGAGGTGACTGTGCCACTCTGACAGAACGGAAATTCAATTTCGTCTGCACTTCGCGTGTGAGCGCGCCATATCACGTTGCATGATTAAAAAAAAAGAACAATATTTAAATTATATTTCTATTTTTGTTTACGATTGAATCTGCTGGCTACAATTTCTGAATTCTCGGAAAATTATAACATTAAATAAAAATACCGTCAGCAGGAAAGTGTTTTTTTTATTTACCTATTATTATTTTTAGGTTTTTGTTAATAATTATACTAGTTAGGTATTTGGCTTGTTTTTTTTAAACTTTTGAGTATTATGTCATATAATACTCAAAAGTTAAAAAAAAAACAAGTAATAAATGTTATACCTACACATTACAAGTAGGCGAGGAAAATTTTTTTAGTATTGGCCGGCGAATATTATCGATTTTTTTGAGACAAAAAATTAAATTTTGAATAAATAATATTGTTTTTCTGTGGAGGCTATTTATTTATATAATAATATTTTTGGAGGCATGAGATCAAGCCAAAAAAAGTACTAAAATATTATTGTTGTGTTGTTAATGCCCATGCCCACGTGGTCAAATCGCACCGCATCTTATTCTTTTTGAATATCTGAATTCGTATGCATGTATTTCCCGTGCCTATTTATATGAATGAATTTTTCGCTCTGTTTCTTGCTTCTCTATTTGTGCATAACGCCTGAATACAAAGAAAAACCATAAGCAGAAATTGTATTCAGTCGGTCGAACTATTGTCTATTTATGGAGGGTTGGATTTTTTATTTCAGCGCTCTGTTTCTTTCTTGTTTTGTGTTTTGAAATGCATACGTTAATAGTATTCATGTATTAAACATAAGGGAAATGAAACTGATGTTATTTGCCTATATAAAAAATAAATTCGGCCATCTAATCTTAATATATATAAATCTCGTAATATATATAAATCTCGTGTCACAATGTTTGTCCTCAATGGACTCCTAAACCATTTAACCGATTATAATAAAATTCGCACACCATGTGCAGTTCGATCCAACTTGAGAGATAGGATAGCTTACATCCCGATATTCCCACGGGATCGGGAGTTACGCGGGTGAAACCGCGTACGGCAGCTAGTTAAATTATAAATATTTCGTAAAAATAGGGAAACTACGAATAGGACATTAGATAAATATTAGCTTTATCGTCAAGCTGAAAAACTATTCATTTGTTTATTTATTATTTTGTCACTAATATTAACATTAAAAAAAACCTTTATTGGCCCTTATCTACCGGGGGTACCTTATTATATACTCTGGAGAAAATGACACGAATAGTCGCGCAGTTCATGGGTTAATTAGAACCTAGTGTTTTGTTAATCCGCGCATGTACGGAGTTTAATCTCCAGTCCAAAGTCGTAATAATGAGACGACTAAGGCAAGTTGAGAAATCACGGTAAAAGAAGTTTCTGATTAGTTGTCCAGTAATTCCTTTAAAAGTTTCGGTGCGTGACTCATGAGCACGCTCACGCTTTGCCGGCCCAATCAATTCGATGATCAGCTAAAAGAAACGATAAAAGATATGCTTAAATATCGCAAGTAATTAATTGTTCCTTTTTCGAATACGGATATTGTTCGATTCTTGGGAAAAGAACGTCGAAATAATGAAACTGCCAGTTGTTAAGTAGTTTGCTTCCAAACGCAGCAGATGTTTTCCTTCATCGATTTTTATTACAATCGGTTATTAATTGTGTTGAGTGTAGCTGAAATGAATCGAATTCTAAAATATTTATGTTCTTCAGTCAATACGGTTTCTTCACATATTGATACATGTAGGTACCTAATAATCTAAATTACCTGCATCTTATCACAATGATGTGTCAACATCTCACACGGGACTTTGTTAGATGATCTTACCTTTATCTATTTAAACAGATTCCAATTGTGCCCTTTATGATCCTTGAAGTTTCTACACAAGCGCTTTACATTTTAGAAACATAACGTTTACGTTTGTTTCTTGGTTTGTTAAGTTAGGGGTGCCACAGATTCGATTTGTGGTTAGAGACCTCAATATCATTAATGTTATAATACTAAATAATAAAGCGTCAAAATGCAATCTAAAGCGAATGGCAAGAGTGATAGTGCTTCTCACACTTTGTAACCATATGTTTGACAGACATAGTGCCGACTTTAAACTTACTTGTTACATGCATTATGGACAAAGTTAATCTTATGTATCCCAACTTTCGAATCGCAAAGCATTAAAATAGATTAACATGAAATTAAAGCCTCTGTTAACCCTAAATAAAACTTTATACATAAACCAATTTACACAGAACTTAACTAAAACAGATAAACCACAAACCTGTCTGTCACCTGTCTCAGCCAAATCGACTTTATTGCCAACAACGACGATCGGGACAGCTGTACTTGCTTTTGCTTCATGAATTTGATCTCTGAGGACTCTCACTTCTGTGAAACTATTCGCATCTGTTATGTCGTAGACGAGGATGAAGGCATCGGCCGATTGGATAGACAACGCTCTCATTGCGGGAAACTCGTATGCTCCAGATGTATCCAGTATATCTAGTGTTAATCTAACTCCAGACACGTTGAAGTCCCCATGATGCATCTCTTCGATCGTCCTTTTATATTTTGGTGAGAAAGTGTTGTATAGAAACTGTGTTATAAGCGACGATTTGCCAACTTTAGCGGCGCCTAGGACTACGATTTTGTGTCGTACGATACTGCTGGTTAAGTTGCCGCTACTGGATACTGTGTCTTCTGTTCTTTCAGTCCTGAAACAAGAATATAATTTAAAATCACTGGTATAGAGTTTAAACGTTTGTCAATAGTCTCTGAATTGGTTACACGTTAATTGCTTGTCATTGTGTGAATATTAATTAATCTAAATCCGATATTGAAATTCGGCAATGAAATCTCCACATATTCGAACCGGCTGTATTTGTAAACGTATCAATTACCATAGAGTGTGGGTGTGATTGCATTTGTACCTATATGCCGGTTAAATTTATAGCTAAACAGCTATTTATATTCATGAAAAATAAACTAAATGTGGGCGATATTTGCAAAAAATACGCGATTAGGACTTACAAAGTGGGCTATCAGACAGGCCTCATGAAGGTCACAAGGGGTGACATCGACATTGTAGTCAGTAGATAATAGACAAGGGCGCATTATCGCCGGATACATTACAAAAAAATGCTCGAATAATTTTCATAGAAAAATATACAGCTACAAAGGTATAAAAAACCTTAAAACAAAATTATTAAGTTAAAAGGTAGATGCCTCACAAATAATGACTTATTGTAAAACTCATCTACTTTACCATCTACCTAACTACGTCATGGTATTTTATAGTTTATAGGTATGAATCTACAATGACTTTTACATTATGAGAAACTAAGTTGGAAGGAATTACGACAACAAAATAAAATCTTAATTATGTAAATATTTTTTGTTTGACTTGTGATAATACCCTTCTAAAGTAAAATTAACTATAGGTGTGCTATTATAGGATGCCACACTTTTGACTCACTGACTGATGATAACTCTAAGCCTAAACAACTTGATCTATTTAAACCTGTAAATTTTGACAGATTTTTATTATAAGTCGTAGAGATTAAAAAAATTGGAAGAAATTCATCAAGATCGGGATCGGAATCTACTTGGGTTAGCCTGTGAAAGTGTTCCGCTTATTATAAAAAAAAATCGTTCTACCTACGCTTCTATTTTAAACCTACACAACATTTTAATACAGATAGTAGATACAAAACTGAACCTAAAATAACATAACATGAAATTTACCTATTATTTCCAAAAAAACATTGCAATACCACTGAACCAATTCGATTTCATGAGTTTCCAATGTGCTTAAATCGGTGAATTACATTCACACGCACGTCCCTAATTTTAGAGTTTGATTTTATCTGGTTAATTACAGTAATTGAATTGGTTTATTAGTGGGAGGCGGTAACAAGCTTTCATTTGTTGGTCAGGTTATTAACGGTGGAATTGTTTCCATTAATGCTCGTTGATTGCGGTCATTGTATTCCGAACGTTGCTAAATGTTTCTGCTATTCATGAGAGAGCTGTTATAGATGGTAAATGGATTTACGCGGCTATCGAGTGCCTTTGATGGTCGGCTGTTCGGGATTTCAGTACCTCTTTCACAGCCTCTTTCGGATGCTTTGCGTGGTGGTCATAAAGTAGTTTGTAGGTTTTAGTGAAGTCGGTGAGACATCTGCTATTGTTGAAGAGGGATCGTTCAAGCTCAGGGAATATCGTTGTTTGATTGTAACTATGTCAGCGTAAGATCCAGTATCATCACTACATAGTATAAAACAAAGTCGCTTTTTCTGTCCCTATTTCCCTTTGACTGCTTAAGCCTGTAATCCTTGACCGTGGGAACTTCTGATAGAACACACACATTGATATTTTCTAGCCACACAGGTGCAACGCAGTATTAAAATTACGCACCCTGGAAACAAATAAATCTACTTTCGATGCATCGTACATTTTGTACAAGTTACATATTCATCAAGCGTTCGTCTTTGTAGGATGTTTATGAATATCATAGAAAACACGCAATGTATGTAGTATTTAACTTGTCACATCGCAAAACTGCAGTCCGGTAGTAAGTAGCTGGCGGGAAAGGGTGGGGTCAGAGTGTACGTTTTTTGGGTATTTTGTTTGATAACGAAATTGTCAATAAGTAAATGTTCTGTACTATAATAATTTTTATATTTATATATTTTTATAATAATAATTATGCGAAATAATTATTACATCCGTCTCTATATATTGAAAATTCACACATAAACGTTCGTATGTACCTATGTGCCCTACTAAGAAACAGGTTAAAACGTGTCGGTATCGGCATCATATATTATTATATAAATATTCAGGAAAAACACCTACCAATCTTTATAATATTCGATATAGTTAGGTAAAAAGATGAGTACATTATAGTTACTGGTTTGTCTTAAATCTTCCTTTATTTTTTTGGGATTTATAGTAATTTCCTTTTACTTTTCCCATTATTATTAAACTTGAATAAAAATAAGTTACGATATATAGGATTAAAATATAAAAATAAGCTACAATTTCAATACATCCTACCTACCTAAATCATACCTTTTCCATATTTTTATTTAATTTTTGACAGCTCAATAAATTCCTATTTTAATTTCTTTAGAGAAAACAAAAAAAAAAAGTCCTGCTAAAGGCAGGAACGTCAAATACTAGTTGAGTTTTTCTTTCCCGCAAATTGTTTGTAAAACATATCCAATTAGGGATCGAAATGTAAAGATCTTTGGACACAACCGGCATAGTAATTTAAAATGCCGCTGTGCAGTTTGACACCCATACCTATTGATAAAAGGCATTACAATAAAAAAATAATGTCTTTACACCAAACCTCTAAAACAGCTCAGAAACGGGATATTCAAATAAAAGCATTGTGACCAAGTATTTCTACAAGACGTATCACCGCGTCCTTTTCCGTGACACTTTTGAGGTTTGTTGTGTAGGCATAATTTTTTCGCTGTAATGCCCTCTATCGAAGGGTATGGGTCTCAAAGTGCACCGCGAACTTTTATAAAATCGTAGGATAAACGTTTCTTCAAATATCCCATTTCCGAGACGCTTTAGAGGTTTGGTGTGAAGGCATTATTTGTTTGTTGTAATGCCCTATATCGAAAGGTAAAAAACCACAGTCCATGAAGTATTTAATTTTTTGTCTATGTTTGCCTGTCTTAATTATGTCAAAAATTAAAATGAAATATAGAAACAGTTATTTCTTAGGTTAAAATAAATAATCAATATCACATTATAACCCGCGCGCAATGAGAATGGGATGGAACCTTGTCAAAGTAAATCGAAAATGACAGAAAAGTAGCGTTAGAAAAAAAGTTCTGAATAATAATTAGGTATAAATTAGTTATTTGTCGCGGATTTGAAACAGACCCATTGATTTAAAGAAAAATTATTATTGTCTGTGGTAGATTGTCTATGGAGCAATGGCGATTTCATTTAAAAAAATGTTTTCTCCAAAATTATAAATAAAACGAGCACATAAGGACTGTGCTTATTAAAGTGATTAAATAAACAAATAATAAATTCCGACCGTGGTTTGTGTTGTTATAAATTGTGGTTTGTTTTATTATAAATGCTAGATTTATGTAATTAATTATTGTGTGATTATTTTAGTGATTTAGTGATAATGAGTGGAAAATGGGGTAAAACTTTGAATAGTCAACCACCTCAAATAGTTCTGGCAGTCGATAGATATTTCGATCAGGAACGAAGTCGGTTTTTCTAACGCATTGAAAATGATGACATAGTTGGCTGTGGATCACGAATCTAGTAATTCGGGAATTACATTGTCAAGAGATCTTTTTGACGAACCTATGGGTTTGTTCAAAAATCCAAAAAAAAAAAACAGCGCACTCCGGGAGTGCAGGCAGAAGTGAAAACTGTATATCTGTGTAAAATCTCATCTGTCGAAATCTCATCTGTCGCGAGAACGGCTGAAAATGCTCACTCGTGTATCAGTGATGGCGGTAGCGTGCGATGCGAACTGCGTACGGCAGCTCGCTGCAAACCTGCACCATCCACCGAGAGATGTCGCTGTTATCACTGTTGTACAGAAGTGAGTATCGTAGTTCGGCCGTTTGCACAGAGATGGCGCTGTTTTCAATATTGCATAGTAGTAGAAGCACAATAACTGTTAAAATCTCATCTGTCAAAATCTCATCTGTCGCGAGAACGGCTGAAAATGCTCACCCACAAAAGTGCCCAACGCGCCATAAGAAGTTTTCACTTCAATAACCGAACGAGCAACAAGCATATCTAAAACACGGTGTCACGCATCCGAGGTGAGGGAACTTTGGCTGCATCAACTTAATTTTTTTCAGAAAGCGATACTTCTGAAGAAAGTCAAAGCTCTGATGATGATTCCCATGAAGCACATATGAGTGGCATTGGGGAATAATAATTGGAATAACTAAAAAAAATATTCCTAAACATTATTATTGAAAGTATTACAACCATGAAACATTTTTGTGTATTTTTAACAGACTTCAAAAAGGCGGTTCTCAGTTTGATCCGTATATGTGTCAGTATGTATGTTTGTCCGTGTAGTCTTCACATACAGTAGAAATGCCTAATACTATATATGTAGCTACACTAAATATGAATAAATAAAAAATAACTAATTACAACAAAACGAATTACCCATTATTCAGAACTTTTATGCTAACGCTACTTGAAGACGACCCAGTTGGCACAATGGTCACCATGCCGGACTGCCACACAGGTACGATTCCCGCCTCAGACAAGTATTTATGCTTAAATATTTGTCTGTGGTCTGGTTATTTCTATGTATTATAAGTATATATTTACAAATTTTTATAAGTAGGTAGGTATTTGCTGATTTTATAAAACAAAGGTCATTCAGACCAGAAACAGTACATGAAACTTAAAAAATAAGTCAAATTTTAAGGTTACTGACCTCTCCGTGTAAGGAACAGCTGATTTTCAGGTAAACCTAACCTCAAAATTTTCGAAAAAAAGTTCGAATTTCTAAAAGTCGTAGAACAAAAGTTGTTGGTTTGGGTGCACAGAAGTAGCCCTCAACGGCTTGCTAGTATAATTTCCAATAACCCAGTATATGTAGTATATCAGTTGGCTAGCACGCATAACACAAGTCTAGTTACTTAGCTTGGGGCTAGATGGCGATGTGTGGAATGTCCTGCAATATTTATTTATATATGTATTTATAAACTGTCATTTTCGATTTACTTTGACAAGGTTCCATCCTATTCTCATTGTGCGCGGATTATACCTAGTTTCGACTCCTTGCTCGAAGAATAGGTACAATTACAAATTAGTTGTCGTGTGCAACACTCGCACCCCACCCTTATGCCAGGTCAAACAATAAATGTCGGGAAACAAATGGACGTGCTCTCACCTTGAATGCTGAGATGACACTGTCACTTTTGCGCGCTGCAACATCTAATATAAAGCGAAATGTCACGAGCTACGGCTTCATACTAAAATGTATGGGCAGCGAGGAATGATTTTAACCAAAAAAAATATCTATGTTTCGGCATTGATTATTATTATTTGGTTTCAATAAGTAAAAAACTGCAATAATGAATGCATTCTCTATACTTTTGTCTCACAATTTAACCAAAAATATTTTCAAATATAACAACGAAGTAGCACAGATACTTAAAATAGAAAAGGTCGATTTCGATGTTTTTCATCAAAGTTAATAATTGTTTTTTCAAAAACTATGGATTATTTTCAAAATATCTGGTAGTGAAACTGTAGACTCATCTAATAAGCTATCGAGAATTCTTTTTAGTGTCTTACAATGCAGGGAGTTCTTCAATATTTTTAAAATAGTAAATGACGTTTTTAGGGACTCGCCTCTTAAATCTTTAAAACTACGCAACGGATTTTGATGAGGTTTTTTTAATAGATAGAGGGATTCAAGAGGAAGGTTTATATCCTATCCTACTAATATTATAAATGTGAAAGTTTGTGTGTGTGTGTGTGTATGTGTGTGTGTGTGTATGTTTGTTACTCCTTCACTCAAAAACTACTGGACCGATTGCGTTGAAACTCGGTATTTAGATAGCTGAGTACCTGGATTAACACATAGGCTACTTTTTATCCCGATATTCCAACGGGATCGGGACTTACGGGATTACTCCTTCACACAAAAAACTTCTGGACCGATTGCGTTGATACTCGGTATGTAGATAGCCAGAGACCTGGATTAACACAAAGGCTACCTTTTTTCCCGATATTCCCACGGGATCTGGACTTACGGGATCAGGACTCAAAATATATTTTAAAAGGTTGTAGTTGGGCGGAGGCGGAGAGAGTGATGAAGGGGAGAAGGGTAAGAAAAATAAAATAGAGAGCACAGGAAAGGGGGAGCACAGGAAAGGGGGAGGACAGGAAAGGGGAGGATAGGAAAGGGGGAGGACAGGAAAGGGGAGGATAGGAAAGAGGAAGGGGATGTAAGAGGGAAATGACGAAATGGGGAGAAGAGGAAAGGGGGAGGATAGGAAAGGGGAGGACAGGAAAGAGAAAGGGTATGAAAGAGGGAGGGGATGAAATGGGGAAAAGAGGAAAGAAGGAGGAGAGGAAAGGCGGAGGGGAGGAATGGGGAGGAGAGGAAAGAAGAAGAGGAGGAAAAGGGGAGGGGACCTAACCTAACCTTCTCCATCCGTGACGGTAATTTGTCAAAAAACATTCCGGGCTTATCTGGACTCCTAGAAATGTAAGCGCTCGCTTCGCTCGCACGTGTTTGCTACTCATTCCGCGACGGTTCTGTGTCAGAAAAGCATTCTGGGTCTGTCTGGACTCCTTAAAATATAACCGCTCGCTTCGCTCGCACGTGTTTTGTCACAATAACTAACGTTACCTACTCCATCCGCGACGGTTCCGTGTCAGAAAAGCATTCTGGGTCTGTCTGGACTCCTAAAAATCTAACCGCTCGCTTCGCTCGCACGTGTTTGCTACTCATTCCGCGACGGTTCTGTGTCAGAAAAGCATTCTGGGTCTGTCTGGACTCCTTAAATATATAACCGCTCGCTTCGCTCGCAAGTGTTTGGTCACAATAACTAACGTTACCTACTCCATCCGCGACGGTTTCGTGTCAGAAAAGCATTCTGGGTCTGTCTGGACTCCTTAAAATATAACCGCTCGCTTCGCTCGCACGTGTTTGGTCACAATAACTAACGTTACCTACTCCATCCGCGACGGTTCCGTGTCAGAAAAGCATTCTGGGTCTGTCTGGACTCCTAAAAATCTAACCGCACGCTTCGCTTGCACGTGTTTGCTACTCATTCCGCGACGGTTCCGTGTCAGAAAAGCATTCTGGGTCTGTCTGGACTCCTAAAAATCTAACCGCTCACTTCGCTCGCACGTGTTTGCTACTCATTCCGCGACAAAAACTACTATACGAATTGTGATGAAAGTCGGTAGCAGGTAGCTAGAGACCCTAACAAATAAGCTACTTCTTATTCCGATATTCCTACGAGATTCGGACTTGCGCGGGTGAAACCGCGGGGCGCAGCTAGTGTATAATACATGCATAATATAGCCGTGCGAAGCCGGGGCGGGTTGCTAGTTTCGTAATGAAACGCAATTAGCATTCACTAACATTTTGAAAAGTAATAGATTTTCAGGAAATGTTTTATAATATAACTAGCTGCGCTCCGCTGTTTCACCCGCGTAACTACCGATCACGTCGGAATATCAGGATGAATTAAGATGTAAGCTATCCTATCTTTCAAGTTGGATCAAACTGCTCAAACTTAAAATCGGTTAAGTAGTTTAGGAGTCCATCGCGTACAAACAACGTGACACGTAATTTATATATATTAGAAAGATTAAAGTTACATTATGTTATTAAGGTAACCGACGTCACAGGTTTTGAGCTTCGTATGGATTTTACTCTACGAATTAGGTTCGTTGCGTTGAGTGTTTGTTTGGCAATTGAATTAAATTAAGTTTGCTATACATTTTGCGTATATGAGTTGAGTAAATGGATTAAAAACTCTAAAGGTATCCCTATTTACATATATAAAATTCTCGTGTCGCGGTGTTAGTTGGAAAATTCCACCTAAAGGGCTGAACCGGTTTGTATGATTTTTTTGTGGATATTCGTTATGTCGGATAATGGAACAAAATCTATTTTTTTTTCCTTTTTTTTGTAAAGGTGTGGCAATAAACGTTTGTCGGGACAGCTAGTATCTGTATATATTTAGACGTTTCAAAACAAGGTACAAAAACATTTTATTTTGAATAAAATGTATGGATTAAATATTACTAAGATTATTAACATTAAGTCCAGTCTCTCTCGTGCAGCTTCGTGAATAACTCTTCAACAGTAAAATAAATACAGATCATAAAGATAAAAGAAAGAGCACTTAATTAAAGTAACTTAAGTTAAATGCATTTTATATTCTTTTGCAGAAAAACGAAGTTTTATATTTTCTTTTTATAAAAGTTTGTCTAAGATGAAATAGATAACCTGATATAAAAAGGTATACAAATAAGCTTAAGTATATAATAATTTTAAACTAAATTAAAAATCCTTTTTTATAGATTGATTAATAGAGCATGGATCTTTTCCCATTACGTAGAAACCCATTTCAGAGAATTTTTAATTTGACGAGTAGTTACTCTTGGGCCAAGATAACTGCCCGGTGGTAATGGATTAGAGAGGAATACATAAACCAGTGGAATTAATTCCATCGCTATATTACAGTGGGACAAAAAACATATGATGGGTTTGGTGACTGGATTAGAGTAAAACAGAGCAGTCAATGTTATTAACTTTCTTATTTTACATTATGATAGATAGGTCATCGTTTGACCACTATCTCACCTGCCTGATGGTAGGTGACGATGCCGCCTAAGATGTAGCAAACTTTCCTAGAAGATACCTATACACTCGCGACTTGAAGACTCCCGAGTTGTACTACATGTCCGAAAAGGCAGACGCAGGCAGTTAATTCAACTTCCTTGCTGTACGAATAAGAAATGACGAAGCTAAGCGCTTAGTGCGGACGTCTGGTATTTCCACCAAGAATTGTTGTCACATATCAGGGTTGTACGATGTAAGAATGGAATATGAAATTAAATACTTAATACTAATGTTTTAATTCAGTGTCTCAACTAGAACTTTGCCTTATGTTTATCCAAAGTGGACCTTATGGAAAATGGACATTTATGATACTGTGAACGTTTTCACACAGTGGACATTTTAATATAGTGGACGTTATGAAGAATGGACAAAATGATACGATGGACCTTTCGATACCGATTATTTGACTGTTTTGATACGGTGGACCGTTTTGATACAGTGGACTTCGTGAGACCAAAGGCCTCATTCAGAAATTCATATCTATACTAATATTTTGAAGCTGAAGAGTTTGTTTGTTTGTGCGCGCAGGAACGAATGGTTCGATTTATAAAAATATTTTTGTGTTCGATTGTCCATTTATCGAAGAAGTCTATAGGCTAAGAAGTCTTTTCATTTTGATATTCCCACGGGATCGGGACTTACGCGGGTAGAACCGCGGAGCTCAGCTAGTAAATTATAAATTAGTTACTCACTTCAGTACATATTCGAATGTAAACAAAACCTATAAGTAGGTACCTACGTAAATACAATTCAAAGTTCCCTAAGTACTTTATTATTATTTACTGTTTCTTCTATTATATTAAGGAAGTTAGCCAGGCATTTTTATTGCAACGTTATTTTGGATTGTTATGCCAACAAGGGATTTTCCTCCATGTTTTCCTTTATTGCAGAACCTACAAGGTATAACTTTTACGGCTATATGCAACACAGATTGAATGTTTGTTTGTATTTGTGTATCAAGATGCTGTTTTATGTTTTTCGAACGAGATGATATAGGTAGGATAGTTCATCGAGGGAAAGAACTGAAACTTTATGAAAGGCGGATTCTAATTTAGTTGACTAATATGGTCGCGTCAAGATACCCTAATGCACCCTTTATATGTTTAATTGTATGATTAAATAATAGAGTTTTACCTATCTATACTAATATTATAAAGTTGAAGAGTTTGTTTGTTTGTTTGAATCTCAGGAACTACTGGTTCGAATAGAAAAATGCTTTTTGTGTCGGATAGTCCATTTATCGAGGAAGGCTATAGGCTACTTTTTATTTTGATATTCCCACGGGATCGGGACTTATGTGGGCAAAACCGGGGTGCAGCTAGTATACATATATGTAGATAAAATATTAGGTTTTTTGTAGTTACCACACATAGTACCTACTACATAAGTAGGTACCATCTAACAATACAAAATAAGGAAAGCGCGTACCTATCTACAAACCTATTCGTTTCTGACAACGGCACTTTAGAACGACAGCTAAAACATAATTCACTTGAGGCAAAAACTATGTCGAACAAGTACCAAACAGAACCAACCACATTACGTTCTCTATAAATCTCTACGCACAATATATTTAGACAAAATACCTACGACCGTCTCAATGCGGTTCTGTTGACATTTCTTGATATATCGCGGTTCGTATATATACTTGTTTACAATTGTGACTTTCTTACTTTTGGAATGGGAGTATAAATTACCTACTATTTTCCTATTTCCTACTAATATTATAAATGTGATAGTATGTGTGTGCGTGTGTGTGTGTATGTGTATGTATGTTTGTTACTCGTTCGCGCAAAAACTACTGGACCGATTGCGATGAAACTCGGTCTCTAGATTGGTGGAGACCTAGATTAACACATAAGCTACTTTTTATCTTGATATTCCCACGGGATCGGGACTTACGCGGGTGAAATCGCAGGGTGCAGCTATTAAACAAATAAAAGAAAGTAGTTAAGAAACCTATGGTATCATTTATGAGATTATTTATAACCAAAACAAAATAACAATATTAAAAATCTAAATAAGTTTTCCCTAGGTAGGGTGCCCAAAAGGCTTGCTGCATTGCCTCTTTGGATAGCAATGCCTATCCGTTGGCCGAAGTAGCAACCAACCCTTTTGTCACCTGAAGCTTAAACTAATATTTTTGAAATATTTTTATAAAAATCTAAAACTTCTGGTCCCCACGGGCCCAGGGTCTCCGTGGCATAGAGCAGAAATATGAATCCATCAATAAAAGAACAACATTTCAAACACAAGTGATGATCTTTACATTGATAGTCGAGGGTTCATTTCATTATCTGGGCCGAAGAAAAAAGTAATTTACATAAAAGTTTTCAATTTGACTATACTTACTTGAAATAAGTAGGTATAGGTATTACCACGAAACTGTGCAGGACAGAAAAGTTATTAATTTAAAATTCGCGCCTTAAACAAAAAGAAATATAGTGTTTGACAGAAATCTGACAATCAATAGTGACAGTGACAGATTATTGATTAATAGTATAGTTGTCTCTACCCGCCACCAGGTGGCAGTATTGACTTTGACAACAACGAAAGTTCGACGTCCAGAATATTCCTAGTCCATAGAAGATTGTTTATGTATTTTCGCGGATTTTCCCGAACTTTGGAGAAAACTTTTAACTAAGTATAAAAGGGCAGCGTCGAGCTTTCGCCAGGCAGTTCTGTTTTAGTGTTCATAGAGAAATAGCCGTAAAGAAATAGATCAGTGACAAGTGCGGTTCTTATAGTGAAATAATAGTGCGACGAACAGTAATAGATAGTTCATAGTTTTGTTAATAGAAACAGTGCTTGTGATCGTATAGAATACCGTCAAATAGTATTACAGTCCACAGTTTTAATAGTGATAGAGTTAGTAAATAAATACTTTTTGAAAAGACCACAATCTTTGATCACACCAGCCCCATACACCGTCGAGTATAAAACAATTACATAATATTATTTATTATTCTTGAGTTTGAACTCCAAAGCTTTTAAGATTATTATCTTTGAATTTCAAATGTCACTTTTGTTTATTGTAGGTACACAGAAACTCTCCAGTTTATTCAAATTGTAGGTAGACGAAATAACTATTACAAACATTTTAACACAGATAACAATATTTTCAGCACCAAATGTAGCTGACAAAGCATCAAAACAAGTTTGATTTTATAAGTTTCATATCTAGTTACTTGTTTTTAACACAGATTACAATATTTTCAGCACCAAATGTAGCTGACAAAGCATCAAAACAAGTTTGATTTTAGAGGTTTCATATCTAGTTACTTGTTTTTAACACAGATTACAATATTTTCAGCACCAAATGTAGCTGACAAAGCATCAAAACAAGTTTGATTTTAGAGGTTTCATATCTAGTTACTTGTTTTTAACACAGATTACAATATTTTCAGCACCAAATGTAGCTGACAAAGCATCAAAACAAGTTTGATTTTATAAGTTTCATATCTAGTTACTTGTTTTTAACACAGATTACAATATTTTCAGCACCAAATGTAGCTGACAAAGCATCAAAACAAGTTTGATTTTATAAGTTTCATTATCTAGTTACTTGTTTTCCTAACTTGGATTGGAAAATGAAAAAAGAAAATTGGTTAGGACAGTGTTAACAGTTAATTAAGTTTGCGAAAAACAAAAACTTCGAGTTCAAACTTTGAAACGAAATGAAAAAAATAACTAGGGTATAAGAGGTGAAATCAACAATGTCCCATCAGCCAGAGCTGCGCGGTACCACCTTAAGGTTGATTATCCTGTGCACGGCTCTATTGTTTCTCCAGCCTCTTAATTTTTGTAGACCAATATGGGAAAGGCGCATTGTTTTTTTTTCAAACGTCTACATTCGTTACATTCGTTTTTTGTATGCTTTTTATGCCAAATTATGTGTTGTTTGTTGTTGAAACGAAATGTTTCAAAACAATAGACTTTGACAATAAAAAAGGGTACTAGCCCTAATTCGCAAACAAAAAAGAGGGCGGGATTTCGTAGGTTGCACTACTCCCGAAGGAAAGTGTTCATGGATTGGGACCGCACAGTACCTTAATAACAACCTACCTGACTAGTACTGACTGTAAGATTCTATGTAAACTAATAACAAACCATACCAATTCATTCTTATAGGCAGTTCATTATTTTGTATGGACCCAATTTCTTAAGCAGTGATATTGCAAGCACTCACTACTTCTACTATAAAAGGGAGATAATAAAAATTATCATATTTCATTGTGTTTATTACATCACAAGTCATAAAAACTGCATCTAAGTGTCAATAAAATAAACTTATCCTTTTCCTCAATAACATCTTATTGTTAGACTAGCGACCCGCCCCGGCTTCGCACGGCTATATTATGCATGTATTATACATAAAAACCTTCCTCTTGAATCACTCTATCTATTAAAAAAACCGCATCAAAATCCGTTGCGTAGTTTTAAAGATCTGAGCATACAAAGGGAAATAGGGACAGAAAAAGCGACTTTGTTTTATACTATGTAGTGATATGATGTGAGTTGTGATGGCACGGTTCTGCTTCGCATGAAATATCAACTGTCCCATGTTGCATAAGTATAGGTTTTAGAATTTCAGTCTAAACTTAAAGAGATAGCGAAAAATGCTGAAAGAAGAAGCGTGCCCGATTTTAACAAAAACTTAAACGGCATAAATGTATTTTTGGAAAAGTCATTAAGCTAGCAAGGAATCGAACCTGGTAAATATTTTTTTTATAATTATATAATAAAAATAATCATCTATATTTTTGAACTAATCTATAGTGTTGCTATTAGAGATAAATTCCTGAGAACAATCATAATGTGGCAAATTAAAGCATTCCATAATAATTCTGAAATTCAAATAAAGGGGTAAAACATATTTTTCTTATAAGTTGGCTAGAATCGTACGTCTAGATTCGATAAGCGTCTGCCTATTTGCGACACCTGTTCATTTTAAGACTCGAAAGAAATCTAATAATCACTGCATTACAAGCCGAAAGTCTACTTTATTTATAGCGATTTAGTAGATCGGGTCATCATCTAGGCGTGACTCTAATGGTTGGCACTACGAAACAATACAACATCACTTATTGACGCTTTACGATACTTACCAGCAGGGGGCTTCATATCATTTTATTGGCCTATTGTAAGCATCAAGAAATGTAACGTCTCGCTGTCTTTATAGGCAATGTTTCAAATTTTATTATCGACAATGACCTTCTTGAATGAGACGATGTAATAATTACCCAAGAATCTTTTGTTTGTCCGTAAAATACTGGGATGAGGTATTGTTTCAAGAAATTAATAAACATGGTAACAAATAAAATGTTTTCCGAAAGCTCTCAGGCTTTGTTTTGGTCTCGATCTATAAGAAGTTGTAGATAGATTTATAGCCGATGAATTTGACTTGTAGATAGTTAGGATTACGTAGGCGTAGGAGCTTTTTATACATGTCAACTGTGTAAGTTTGCCTTATTTGTAACCTGGTTTTTATTGATAAAAAAATTATTTATTTAATTCAAAAAGTAGCTCTGTAAATTACTGCAATAGTAGATATTAGCGACCCGCTCCGGCTTCGCACGGCTATATTATGCATATATTATACATAAAAACCTTCCTCTTGAATCACTCTATCTATTAAAAAAAACCGCACCAAAATCCGTTGCGTAGTTTTAAAGATTTAAGTATACAAAGGGAAATAGGGACAGAAAAAGCGCCTTTGTTTTATACTATGTACTGATATGAAGATTCAAAACGGACGCCAGGGATGAAGGACGGTTTAGCTACCATTTTCAAATTAAAGTGGAACCTATTGATCCTGAAAATGGCTCGATCTACTCAATTAAATAGTTTCATTCCAAGACGACAAACGTTTCCAAAAGAGCATGATGTAACAATACGTAGTACGAAGTTTTGCGTACAGACAACCCACAATCTGACTGATATTTATGAAGTAAGTTTTGTGATATAGACTCCTTTCTATATTACGTAACAAAGTTTAGATTCTGATATTACTGGATAACTATAAACGATCCTGTTATACCTTCCGGTCACTTTACTAAGCCGCAGCGTAACCTTTGTAACAGTAAAATAATAGAATTTTATATGTACCGATAAAATGTCTTATGCCGATAAGGCGAATCATGGCTGTACATATATTTTCTACAAATGGGGATGGAGCGATTCTGCTCTCTGTGAGTGCAGCGAAGAAGTCCAGACTATGGATCACATTATAGGTCGCTGTCCGATCCATTCATATCCTGGCCCCCCAGAGGACGTTTTCGGGCTTACCCAGGAGTTCATGGGCTGGCTAGAGGGCCTGGACTTGGTCTTGTAATTCTGTGCTGTTTCAATTATGTGTTTATGTTTATGTTTTTTAGGTTAATATTAATATAATGCCTGTGTAGAAATGTCATACGATTAAATAAATAAATATATTTTCTACCACTGTGAACCATCATTGTTAACCCATGTTTTATGGAATAAATTAATAAGTATGAATATTTACTAACCTATTGCGCCTTAACTAAATTCGAAACGCTACACTTTTGCGTAGCATTTAGGTGAAAAATATATAGTGATTAAGAAAAACCATAATTACAAAGGCCCTAAATTAGACTAAGTCACGCGAGATAAAGTGTATAAATGAGTAGACAAACGGAACCCTTTTGCTAACCTTTTTGACGCCGGCCCGGATGTGACCCCATATAATAATAGCCTTAACTAAATTATCAATTAATTTTAACAAAAATAACTACCTATCAAATTAAAGTTGTAAATTACAATAGAGAAACCTATTTTTTGCTAACATTTATATTTGATATTAGATTTCATAAATTTGAAAAAAGGTAGCATAGAATTGTAGGTTTTGCTCGCAAATATGGCCTGGGAATTGGGACATATTTGTTAACATTAAACGAAATGTAAGCTGAAACAATATTACCACCACGTTTATAAAGGACCAGGTATTTTAACCAAATCTGAGTGTAGGTTACGATAATATAAAGGCATTTATCATCAGAACATATTTTAATCATATAAATTACATACCCATCGGCATTATTTTACCACAACGCTTAATCCACTCACTAAACGGTATTAAACTAATTAACTCAAATAAATGGTACGACCATAAAAAGGTTCGGACATCATGAAGCTACTGCGACAGAATGAACCACGTTCCGTCATTTTATTCCTATTTATAGACACAAAACAGAAGTCAAGATGGCGGCGCCCTGACGTATACATCAAATGAAGCACTGTATTGTTGACTTCCTTCAGTCGTTTTCGTTTTGTTACTGACACGTTACATATTTTAGACATCTACGTAGCACCTTTTCTACGAAATCTGTTTAGGGCAAACTTCTTTAAAAAAAGTAGATTGTATTGTTACAATATGACTTACCTACACGTAGTTGAATAAGGGGCAGTTACTGTTTGCTTAATTACTCTACAATTCTTGGTTCTAATTTCTCCCGAGACTAAAAGGGTAAGAGAATTTAAATAAAACATTTTATTACATTGCTACCCACACGTTTTAATAAAAGTAAGCAAAGTTGAATAACTTCCCCTTAAAATTGTAGTGAATGCTATTTGAACATTTGCCAGGCATAATAGCCAAGTTTTAAGGTCAGTAACCCCATTAGGTTTAGTGTTACAGAAACAACGCTTTTAGGTCTTAAAGTTTTTAATGTTTTTTGGAACTAGCTTCCAACAACGGTTTATATGCCAACTTTGGAGATTATGAAATCTTTCAGCTGATACTGTCGATTTAAACCGTTAGTGGGCCTCTAAGCTATCCTACTTAGAATGGTACAGTCGGCTGCATAATTGCAGTGCCCGGTAGAGTTCGAAAATTACTATTGGAATGTTTTCATTCTAATAATTTTTGTTTGATAAATCGTTTGATAAATTGATGAGTTAAAAGACAAACTTTAACAAAAGCAGGTGCCTAGAATCTTGCTTCTGTTGAAAACATTATTATAACAGCCGTTTTGGAGCTCTACGGTGGGGGTCTGCAATTATGCAGCTGACCGTACTTATACTCAATCTGTGAGTTTCAATTATCTACTCATAATAGGTTCAAACCTCATTAATTTTGAGGCAACAATTGCTCTTTTTACTCTCTGATTACTCAGCTAACAATGAGAATTAAATTAAATGTAACCAAATCAATTGGATACTATAAACGTATCTACTAGCATAGCTATTAGAATGGCTACGTGTTCAACTCAGTATTAAGCGATTTAACTCCCAAACTCATCTAATATTCACTGAAACTGTTTGTAAGTTTGTGAATTGCAGATATCTTTAGAAGCTTACGTTGTTTAAACCTTGAAATATATTTAGGACTTTTAAATGTGACATGTGGAATTGATAAAAATATATGTAAGGTATTTTGTCTCTGGACTTTATAATAACTAATTACTTAAGTAACGATCGTACAGGAATTACGTAATCAAAACTCTGTGTCCTTCTCTATTCCTCCAAACAGCCACTGTGCCGATTTTCAATCCAAAATCGGTCCAGTCGTTTAACCGCGAAGAGAGAACAAAGAAATTAAACTTCCAGAATTTATAAAAACATTTTTGGTAACTAGATGGCGCCACAGGTGAAATTGAATTGCGCAAACACATCGTTTTTTAAAATACAAGAGCTCTTTGGATTGACTAGTTGGTTTTAATAGTTCAAGAAACCGTTACAGGTTCTCTTACGGTTTTTCTTTTCACGTTTTCGTTACGCGTAACTAATAAAGATATAGGTCTGTCTAAAGTTTATTTAACATTTCATAAATCCAAAATGGTAATGAGTACAAATCTGGTTTATCCTAAAATAGCAATGGGAATTCAGGAACTGATTCGGCCGTTTCCGCACGGCTACTAAATAATAGTAACATGGGCGACTCAAATTGGAAATCATTGCTTTTCCATTTCCGAGTTGCGGCTGCTTCGTATTCTAGAGGTTGATACGGAAACATGGCGATTTGAATTGATTTACTATATCCGCAGTAATTGCGTTGATCTTTATTTAAAAGATCATCTTTACTTGTATCTATACTAATAATATAATAAAGAGGAAAGTGTTGAAGCCGTATATGCAAACAGAAAGATTGTTTTGTTTGTAACGAATAGGTTCCGAAACTACTGGACCGATTTTGATGAAACTTAGTATGAGGATACATTGATTCATTGGGAATAACACGAGAATTGTTTGCTTTATTTGTTTGATTTTGTGCGACAAAATTGGTAAAAGAATGAGATGAAATGAAAATAGAATTCCTAACCCTCCGTAACGTCTGTTACCTAATCCGCCAACTAATTAACATTGGTTGAAATGCTCATAAAGATTACAGTTTCTAAACGTCCGACTTTAGTTAATTGGTTACGCGTAAGTAGATTACATAAGGCAACTCAGTTGTTCTAACCTAATCGGTTCTCACAGGCGGATATTTGGAGATTTACCGGAATCTGCCGGTAATCTTGGACCGGGGATTTGAAAGGCTCTAAAAAGATTTCCAACGCAGTTCGCCTTATTGTTCATTTGAGAAAATAAATAGGTGTATTTTTACGTTTTCTGTGTCGAGATTATGGTCATTACACCTGCGTTTGCTATTTTTTTCACCGTTAGACTCATTTAAGTAAATATCTATAGGTAATGTGTTTTGTTTTGACTTTACCGGAGCTGTTTTATTACATTTATAAAACGCCCTTTTGCAAAAAATTACATTCAACGTGAGATTCTGAAAGACTTAAAAAGCAAGATCAGATACCTAGATTCGCGAAAAATTAAATAAAGTAAGTACTTAGAATATAAATATTGTACCAAATTCCATATTTTGTATTCGGGTACCTACATCAAGTGGATTTGTAGGACTTTATCAGTGATATCATGTGTGATAAGTCCACTGATAAATGGCACGTGTCCTCCGCGACCCTTCTTTCACTACATATATTGAAGGACATTGTAATGCGTTAAATCAATATTTGAACAATGGTTCAGCCGCAACTCGAAGCTCTCCTTATTCTAGCTTTGATGTTTTCAAGTAGGATACTTACTCAGTAGAGTTCTAGAATTACGCGCGTAATATCTAAGAATTTATCTCATGAACATTGCGATTGAAGTCAAGGAAAAAATGTGTAGAAACTACGAGAAAATGAACCTATTGCTTTTGAACAAAATATTCACTGTCAGTGCGTTTGTTTGTGCAATTTAAAAACAAAGCTGAGCTGTGTCGATACTATTGGGACTTGCAACCTGCAGCGCAGGCAAAGCTTTGCCAAGAACGTTGCTAGCTTTTTCATGAAAATTCTCACAATACCGAATATTGAAGTTATACATTTTCAAAACGATAGTAAATGCAAAGTACCTATTCTAGGAATTTTGCAATGTATGCATATTAATTTATTAAAAAAAGTGTATAAAGTATAATAAGTAGGTATAAGTATTATCCGTTGTCCGACCTCTAGAACAAAAAACCCATTTTCTTAACATATTTATATTTATTTTATTAACTTGTACTAGAATAGAAACTAGATTATTAAATTCCAAGCATACACGTACGGTCGGCAGCATAATTGCAGGCCCCGGTAGGGTTCTAAACTTACTATTATTGGAATGTTTTCAATCTAATAATTTTTGTTTGATTAAATTCATGAGTTAGAAGACTTTAAACTTCAACTAAAGCAGGTGCAAAGAATCTAGCTTGTGTTGAAAAACATTCTTTTAACAGCCGTTTTGGAGCTCTACGGTGGGTCTGCAATTATGCAGCCGACCGTACAAGTATAAGTATCGTTTGAATATTTGCAACATCCACCGGATAACACGGCATTTTGTCTAAAAACCGGAAAACATAACGTCGCCGTGGGGTGAAATTTTATTGCAGGGGAAAACTCGAATCGCGCCCAATACAGCACATTTAGCCTTTTGGTCCTAGTTTATACCTCTTGTAGCAGTCGTTAGACCAGCTTAGAGGCCTTAGGACGACCTGAAAACTAATAATAGCTAAGCCTCACCACTATGCGAGAAAACCGAGACGAAGCTGAAGAAGAAAAGCCACGCCCATATAGCCACGTACCATATCCCCTTTATTTTATTCATGCATGATTTTCCTACTATAAATATCTACTATTTCTTATGTCCATAAGTTTTCTGCCCTCATGTCGCAGTTCACTACAGTTAATTCTCACGTGACCACTAAAATGTAGTTACTTGTAGGAGTATACGAAAGTTTCGAGACTACTCGTAGTTTAGAGGTTGAAAGAAGTTTTGGTCACTGGTAGGTGTAAGAGGTTTTCTTTAGTAGAAAACTATACCACATACCACTGCTTTATTAAAGGTGAAAGGGTACCTGCGCTCTCTCCATACACACGTAGTCGACTGTTTCCTCCCTGGATAATGACACTAGCACAAATATTCTTGTGCCATAAAACCTATAACTGCCATGACTATGCCCCTAATTTTTGTTTCTATTTTATTTCTAATTATCATAGAAATAAATATAAAAAAAAAATCAAAAAATAGGGTCATGGTAGTTATAAGTTTTATGCACCCAAAATATTTGCTCTAGTGTCATTATCCAGGGAGAAAACAGTCGACTACGTTTGTAATAGTTTGTATGGAGACAGCCCCGGTTCCCTTTCCTCTTAAGGAATTAGCAATTAATTTTGTGTCTCTCTGAACTAGAACCTCACATAAGTTTGTAGGTTTCTCATGTTCATCAAAAGATACCTTCTTGCCCTATACGTCACCAACTCGATATTATATTGAATTTCAACGTTTCACAATTCGACACTTTGTTCCTAAAGGAATTGTTTCATTACTTGCCTCCGTTTTAACAAGATGACGATCAAAAACATATCCCCTCTAAGTTATCCCAATTTATCTCGGCTGATACACAATCCCTTACTAATAGTTTGACGTAAAGTATTTTACTTGCGTATTTTTTAGACTATGTACTTTTTTTGTACCACAAAACGAGTTAAAATCAAATAAAATCTGTACTTAATATAAGCTTCGAGAACTATGAAGAATTCTACCTTTAGTGATACGCTTCTGCCAATAACATCTCTGTAGCATTTAAATTCTTTCTTAATCGTATATGAAGGAACTGATTTGAATACCTGTCTACTAGACTATCTGCTTATAGGGTAAGCTTAGACTGTAGGCTCAGTTGGGGTCGGTTGAAATCGGGTTACAGTTTATAGTTAGGAAATATTAAACTGCTAAACAGTTCAATTGTCTTGTTCTTGTTCGCCTTCAAACGTTAAGGTTGGAGGGCGGAGCTATCACTTCTACATTCACGGCTATCATAGAACTGTTTAGTACGTAGTCTGCACACACCCTTTATCTGTCAGATATTCTATCCCGGCTAATCTGCTGTCGTATTGTACACGAGTATAAAACAATTCGGTAAAAAAATAATAAATTCTCTGACATTTTATCAAACAATTTGTTTCAGCAATTTCGTCAAAGTATTCTTTTACAGATTAATTGAACGAATAGACTTTTTAATTGCTCGTTGTCTTAACTTTTAACCCTAGCACAGTTAGTTTGAAAGAATAAGTTTAAAAGTTTTATAAAACTAATTTGTCTGGCACAACTTCTAAAGACAAAGTTTGTGACAAAGCATCGTAAATAAAAGTCAGCTTTACATATTACACTCTAAGGTCCGTATTAATAAATCGCTCTCAATATCGATCTTGAGTGCGTATCAATCGAGTGAGTCTTGAGATGTGGTCACTATCTTAAGTTAGGCGTTAATTAATAGATAAAACTCAGGCTGATATCGCTCTTGAGATTTGAGACTGATCTTGAGAGCGACCTTGAATGACAGTAACGCTTTGTTCTTACCTTGAATGATATGTTCTTACCCTATGGTAGCTAGTGTCGTCATATTTTGCTGTCAACTTGTTTTAATGTGAAAATATTTTACAAAATGTAACATTTGTATGACCCGCAATCAGACTTGAGTTCACGAAACTACATCTTGAGACATATCTAGACATATCTTGAGAGCTGAGTTTGATTTATTAATACAGTATGACTCAAGTGATACGTCGCTCTTTAATCGCGTCGCAACAACTCAAGAGCAAACTCAAGATTGAAATCGATATTGAGTTCGGTTTATTAATACGGACCTAACTAAATGATACCTAGCCACGGCTTTACACTGACCAAACGAGTAACAAACCAAACGAGTTGAAGTGAGTTAAAATTTAAATTATATATATCTTTAAATTAAATATAAACTTACCCTACATTCTACCCCACCATTGTTATGGTAGAATGTAAGGGACTTAACTGTTATTTAAACACCATGTAAAACTACAGTCCGGGAATAAATTAATTTTGAATTCGAATTTTTGAACAAAACGACGCGGTAACCGACAATCAACAAATCTAAACTTACTACTTGAAAATAAGAAGAGATAATCTCTTCGACACGACAGAAGAAGATTAAAGGTTAGGATATAGATTAGGATTTTTTTTTGTTAGTAATGAATGGGCTCTGAAACGGCTAGATTGATTTATTTTGACTTATTTCCATATTCTCAACGGATCGGGACTTATACGCGGATAAAAATTGAGGACGCTACCTACTCATGTTACCCGTACTTACCATCTTCTTCTTCTCGTATAGTGGTCCCATGTGGCTCACCTATTGTTAGAATTTTCAGATCGCCCTAAGGCCTCTAACTTGACCCAACGACTACTACTAGAAGTAGAAACCGGGACCAACGCCTTAACGTGCCTTCCGAAGCACGGAGGGGCTCACGAAAACACATTTTGCCACACTACTAATTGGCCACCCATCGAAGTAATGACCGTGCCAGGCGTCGCTTAACCCGCACGAACGTAAACGATCAGCGAGCGTCGCTTAGCTGTGAGCCTCCTCTTACCATACAAATATAAATGGGACAGTTTGTGTGTTTGTTTCTTCTCCACTCAGAAACTAATAAACATTGCGGTAAAACTTAATTTAACTTTAAAGCTAGTTTTTATTCCGATATTCTCACGAGATCGGGAAGCGATTTCGTAGCGGGATGTCTACTATCGCACGTAGCCGAGTTTTTTTTATCTTACATAGAATTCACAAAGACTTATGCGGGTGAAACTGCGGGACGCAGCTAGTGATTAGGTCATTGTAGAGTCGCTAGTCGCTTTAGTTGCGTGAATAATTATGCAATTTCGTACATGGCTTTCTCATCGTAGTAACATTATTGTAGGTACAAATATTACCGTCAACATTGTGTATAAAAATAAAATATTTTGTTGTTTCATAAAAATGCGAGATTGCGTCATAAATTGTATTGTAACATTATTCATTTCAACTCAAAGCTTTGTCATTGTAAAAAATATACTTTGTACAACATAATAAAGATAAAAACTGGTTGCCTGTAAAGTCGGTATACGGGCGAAAGTTTTACGTGACAACAACTGTGCTCGAGTGGAAGGGACGCGTGCCTTTCACTTTTTATGTCTGTCTCTCTCGCTCTTAGGCGGGCTAACCATGCCCGAGTGGAAGGGACGCGTGCCTCTCACTCGCTCTCATTGTGAGCGCATAACGTCAGCGGAGCGTAACGCAGTTTCTTGAAGTGTCACCCGGCAAACCAATTTATAAAACGTTGTCACGTCAAAAATCCTTTTACAATAACATACAGATATTTAAATGGTACGTATAGTTAGGTAAAGGTACTACCTACATTGAAAAGCGATGTGTTGTGTCGCTGTAACCCTTTTCCAAAAGCGCTAAGTCATACGTCAAATGGACCCAAAACCGGAAAGAGATTTATTAGCCACATTCACGATACATATATCTAATGGTACAAAGTTGAATTCTAAAACGGGTGATTTACAACTAAAAAGTTAGGAAAACGTCACATATTTCTATATATATTTAACTAAAAGAGAAATAAATTGTTGTTACCCTTACTATACAGGGTTATTGATAATTATACTAGCAAGCCGTTGAGGGCTACTTCTGTGCACCTAAACAAACAACTTTTGTTCTACGACTTTTGGAAATTCGAACATATTTTTGAAAGTTTTGAGGTTAGGTTTAGATAGATAGATAAATAGATAGATAAACACTTTATTTGTACAACACACAAAACATTAAAAATAACAAATATGACGAGAAAGCTTATTAACTACGAAACCTTTACCTGAAAATCAGCTGTTTCATACACGGAGAGGTCATTAACTTAAAAATTTTACTTATTTTTTAAAGTTTTATCTACTGTTCTTAGTCTGAATGGCCATTGTTTTAAAAAGATGTTTTTCGAATTTACTTAACCTCAAAATTTTCAATTTTTTTTCTAATTTCCAAATGTCGCCGTCGTAGAACAAAAGTTGTTTGTTAAGGTGCACAGAAGCAGCCCTCAACGGTTTGCTAGTATACCTACCAATAACACTGTATTCCACCTCTTTTATCAGTAAAGTGACTCACCTGCCTTTTTCAAAACTATTCTTCTTCTTAACTAAAAGAGAAATCAATTTGTGTTACCCTAACTATACAGGGTTATTGGTAATTATACTAACAAGCCGTTGAGGCCAACTTGCACTTAAACAAACAACTTTTGTTCTACATCTTTTGGAAATTTGAACATATTTTGAAAAAGGTTAGGTTTACCTGAAAATCAGCTGATCCATACACGGAGAGGTCATTAACCTTAAAATATTACTTATTTTTTAAGTTTGATCTAATGTTCTTATTCTGAATGACCTTGTTTTAAAAAATCTGATGTTTTTCGAATTTACTTAACCTCAAAATTTTCATGTTTTTTTCTAATTTCCAAACGTCGCCGTCGTAGAACAAAAGTTGTAGAAGAGCCCTCAACAGTTTGCTAGTATAATCACCAATAACACTGTATTCCACCTCTTTTATCAGTAAAGTGACTCACCTGCCTTTTTACAAAACTATTCTTCTATAAAAAATATAATGTCGCCGGGCAGGCTTTCAGTGCGTGATTATTACTGTCCATTCATGCGATATTAATGCCTTTTTTTAAGGACCCACTGTCGATGTGCTACGACCCGTGTTACCCGACGGAGAAATTAAAGGTTCCATGCCTTCTGTGAGGTTTCGATATAATCTAAACGGAATATAACACGAGAAAATTAAGGCTCGATACGAACGAACTGACCAAATTTGAAAATTACCTTTAACTACAGTTCGATGACTAATAAGGAAGTAATGACGAAGAAGTGACGATCTCACACAATGGATGCCGGAATAGCGATGTTGACCTAATAGATACCTCGACTATCATTCCAAAAGTCGTGGGTTCGACGGCCGGCCGTGCGTGCACCAATCAATTTTTCTTCCGAGAAATGTATGTGATTATTTGACATTGCTCTTACGGTGAAGGAAAATATGATGAAACCCGCGGCATGATTATCTCCGGACGTATTGACCAGTTCTTTCTGGACTCGGTCGACTAAGTTGAGAGAGTAGTATAGGGACGGGGCAAGCCTACTCATTCGTCACGCAAAAAGGACCCAACCAAAAAGAGGTCTATTTGCAGAAAACAGCCCGTATACAAGTACAAGTAGTACGTCAGAAAAGGACTGAGGGTAACAGGTGCATAATTTAAAGTGTTAATTTTTTTATATAACGGTTTAGTAATTGTTAATTATTCTGCTTGATATCACTAAAGCTTTCGAAGTGTTAGTTATTACATGCAGAATAACCAAAAATTATTGAACCGTCATAAAAAAATTAAGACTTTAAAATATGCACCTGTTACCCTCAGTCCTTTTCTGACTGTACAAGACAGTATGGATGCCGGAACTGACTTCAAAATCGAGGCAGACCCCGGAGAAGATAGCGTGACAATTAGACTTAGGACTGTCTCCATCGAAACTGGCCAGGTTTGACCCAGGACGGAGATGCTTGGAAGGGTGTAAGGGAGACTTTGCCTAGCAGTGGAATGAAATAGGTAAACAAAAAAATCAAAAGTATAGTAAAATAACACTGAGTTATTTTTAACTGAGTGAAAATGGGAGGGCGTTTTCATTTTGTTGCGTTTATGTACCTATATATATTTTTGTTAGTAGGTAATCGAACTATCTTGATTATGTGAAGTGACGCACATAGCTTCTTTTAAATCATGCTGGTTTGTTTAGGGCCTTACGATTGGTGATAAAATTATAAATAAAAAAATATTTTGTAGAATGTTATTCTAAAATAAGGTAGGCTTTCGTTATTAATTTTGTACTATTTAAAGAATAGGCTGGCCGATTATTATCGTATAAAACACTTTTTTTTTAATAATTAGTAGCTTGTTTGGCTTCATCCCCACTCTACCCGATCCCATCTCTACCTGATTTAAAATGACTTAGAAAAAAACCCGATAGTATTTTGTTGTTTATTTTTGACGTGATAACGTCTTATAAATCGATGAACACCTGCACTCACAAAAAAGTGTGACGTCAAGTTACCGTTATTGACAAGGTAACCATAGCAACGTATTTAAGTATGTAAAATGGTAATGTCAACGATACAAAACAGTTCTTAAGACGTTGATAACCCAGTTGGCACAATGGTCACCGTGCTGGACTGTCAAACACAGGGTTGCGGGTTCGATTCCCGCCTCAGATAAGTATTTATTCTTATATATATTTGTCTGGGGTCTGGTTTTTTCTATGTATTATAAGTATCTAATTACAAAAAAAGTATAAAAGTAGTATTATCCGTTGTCTAGCACTCATAACACAAGTCTAGTTACTTAGCTTGGGGCTAGATGGCAAGGTGTGGAATGTCCTGTAATTTTTATTTTTTATATTAAAATGATCGTCCGTAAACCGACTATACAGACAGCCATTTTTTTTACCATGACCTTACAATTGTAAAATACGGTGGTTCATGTTGCTTAACTATTACAGTACAGCCATGAAATCGGGTGCCCTTACAAAAGCTGTGCTCAGTGAAGTTGCAAATTGCCTTCCTGTATCCATATTTAGTAACAACCTCATATTTTCATCGCATAAAATTCGATTTTCGTGTCACGTTTACACTTGACAAACAAAATTTTGGTACTTATAGAAGCAGCTATGTATAATGGCAGTAGAATATCCATTTATATATAAGAAATTAACTGCTTATGTACCGCGTTTTCACCGCGTAAGTGCCGATTTTGTCGGAATATTGGCATAAAAAGTATCCTATGTGTCTGGTCTCCAGCAATCAAACTGCAGAGGCTTATACCACCATCGATCTGGTAGCTTTTTTGCGTGAAAAAGAAACATAATTAGGTGAGTGTGACACACACATATTAACACAAACTTTAGCATTTGTAATATTAGTAGGTAGTATAGTATTAAAATTTTAACTGGGTTTCAGTTATTATAGGTACTGGACCATACTAGAGGCACGTAACCGGATTAGCATATGAATTTGTATGAAACTGCCATCTGCCAACGTAAAACTTAAAAAATCATCCAAAAATACGGCGAAAAGGCCTTTGTCAGTTACCTAAGTACTTACATAAATTTATTGAAAAAAAAAATGAAAAAACTAATAAAATCAACTTTAAGAGGAAAGGGTACCGGGGGTATCTCCATACAAACTATTACAAAAATAGTCGACTGTTTTCTCCCTGATGGATAATGACACTAGAGCAAATATTTTTGGTGCATAAAACTTATAACTGCCATGACCAATGACCATGCCCCTGTTTTTTGTTTTTGTTTTATTTTTTTAATCTTTTCTATGATAATTAGAAAATGAAAAAATAAAACAAACAACATAGTCAGGGCAGTTTTAGGTTTTATGGTCCAAAAATATTTGCTCTAGTGTCATTATCCAGGGAGGAAACAGTCGATTACGTTTGTATGGAGAGAGCGCCGGCCTAATCCTAAGGCATTTCACCTTAATCTTGCGTTTGAAAGTCATCCCAGCCTAAGTTTTGATGATACGCAAATCTATTATTCTATTGCAGTGATTTTTCCAAAAGTTTCATAAATTGCTAAGTAGGTTCATTGATGTCAAATGGAATAGAAAACCTAGAGCTTCGATATATCGAATTGCAAACGTTATATTATGCGTGCCTAAATCTTTAAAACCCTACAGTCTACAGCTTAACCGCTGACGTCTACGTTTTACGTTCCCAATAAACTCGATTTATTGACAATAATTTAAGGGCTGTAATAGGTACTTCACTTTTTTGCTTTTGTTCGAGATTGTATTTCGGAAAAAATGTGAATAAATTCAGAAGTCAGCTCAGAATATAATAAATGAATCAGAATTGAATGTAATATTGGTATTTTATATATATATTTTTTATCACAGTTTCTCATAACGTGGATCTTATTAAACCGCTTTTAGGCTCATGAGGCTATATAGGTTAAAAGTCTTTTGCCTGGCCTTTCGAGAGTATAATTAGTAACAAAAAAATATTGCCATAAAAATTGTAAACATACTTAGACTTATCACAAATATGTTGTTATTTATTATTTTCTTTTCTTTTCAAGTATTTTCTTTTATTCGCAACTGTGATAAAAAACGCCGTACGATACGCGTGTGGAATTGATCTTTGTATCTCGACTTTGTAAACGCACTCGCGTACCGCTCGCGCGTGTTAAACCGCCTCTATGCAAAGATCAATTTTCCACACTTGTATCGCAATGTACTATTTTTTAATTTTGTACTTACTTGTAATTTAAAATTTGTAATTGAATCTTATAAATTGATTAGTTACCAAAACAAGAAATATAATACATGCTTATTTATAATTATATATTTTTTTTTAGATGTAAAGGAAAATACGCTGACGCTGACATCTGATTTATATAGCGTCAGCAACTTTATCCCATGCTATTCAGGGTGATAGCGTGACTGGGACATGTATAAGATGAAATAGGCTAGCCCCTCAGCTTAGTTAAAAATAAATAAATAAATAAATATTTCAGGACATATTACACATCGCCATCCAGCCCCAAGCTAAGCAACTTAATGCTTGTGTTATGGGTGCCAGATAACGGATAAACTACTTATATACTTTTTTTTTTTGACCGTGTCCAGAAGAAACAACTCGTCTGGAGCCAACTAAGCCCAAGTTTGTTTCTCTTAATTACAGGAGATTACAAAAACGAGACAGAAAAAAACAGAAGAAATCACTTGTCAATTCGTCTGGAGCAAACTAAGCCTAAATTTGTTTTTCACATGTTTTCCATAGTTACAGAAGATTATAAAAACGAGATATTTCCATTAATTTGCCATAAGTACTATGTTTGTTTTCAGGAATTGATCCCAATCAGCAACACTATCGATTGAAAAAAAAATACGGAATGAATATTATACTGAAAAATTAAACAGGTTCCATTCCTAGCTATAATATAGTGATTTTTTTAAACGTCTAATGATGAAGTTTTAGTTTTTGTCAAAATCGGGCACGCAACTCTTTTCATCATTTTTCGTTACTTATCTACTTGTACTTGTACTTATATACGGGCTGTTTTCCGCGATTAGACCCATTTTAATTGGGTCCTTTTTGCGTAAGGATCTAGTAGGCTTGCCCAGCACCTACTACCCTCTCAGGTTAGTCGACCATGTCCAGAGGAGAGAACTTGTCAATACTTCTGGAGACAACTAAGCCGCGGGTTTCATCACGATGTTTTCCTTCACCGTAAAAGCAATGTTAATTAGCGCACATAAATTTTTCTTAAAAAAAAATACATCGGTGCACGGCCGGCCAGGATTCGAACCCACGACCTTCAGAATGAAAGTCGAGGTATCTACCACTAAGCCAACACCGCTCTCTGACTTACTTATAAATAATAAAATAAATAAATATTTCAGGACATATTACACATCGCCATCCAGCCCCAAGCTAAGCAACTTAATGCTTGTGTTATGGGTGCCAGATAACGGATAAACTACTTATATACTTTTTTTTTTGTAAATATATACATATTATACATATAGGAAACACCCAGAACCAGAAACAAGAATTTATGGTCAGCATAAATACTTGTTCCCGGCGGGAATCGACCCCGCAACCTTCTGCGTCGCAGTCGGGTGTTCGCCCGACGCGCCACAGAGGTCGTACTTATCTATTATAGTTTAAGATATAGTCCTGAAGGCCCATTGAAAAATTAAGCCAGTGTACATTCTGTACCTACATAAACAACATATAACTAGGGTTAAATAGATTATGTTATACGTTTATGAAATAGGTAGGTACATCTTTCTTGAGACGATTTTAATTGAAATCATAAATCTTGCCGCATCAGGTTTACTTTTACCCTCTCTCTTGTTATTTTATTCTTTAGCTTTAGTTTTTATAGGGTTTTCGTCTTGATTGCCGTCTTGATCTACTAATCTGAGCTGATTGAAACAATTTATATAAAGTTATGTGTTTTAACGAAGGGGTTTTAATACGAAAGGGGGTTGTTCTAGACGTGTAGGCGAACAACTTTTGTTCTACTAATTTGAAAATAGAATTTTTTTTTCTTCAATAAACTGAGGTAATTTTTACTTGAAAATCAGCTGTTTCATACGAAAACTTCAAACGAAAAGTTCGAATTTCCAAAAGTCGTAGAACAACAGTTGTTCATAAACTTTTTAAACTCACACTATTTGTATTCATAGTAATTATTAACCCGGGTCTTAATCGCCTACTTTTTATTTTTATTTCTGCATTTTTTTTGTTCGGTTAGACGTGTAGAACAATGTCCTTTCGTATTAAACCCCTTCGCTGAAACACATTGTATGATCCAAAGTCCTTATGACTGACTGGGGGTAATTTCAACGCACAGCTTTAACGGTGGTTATAGGAATATGAAATTTAGAGGGTGTGGCCTTTGTGAAGTGATGGTAAGAAAGGATTTTTTTTTTCAATTTCTATTCTAAGCGAGTGTAATAGTGGGCAGAAACTGGTAATATATAAAGTTATAATTTATGTATTACAAAATTTTATTGTTAGATTCTTGCGAAAAATGGTTGACCTTTCACCCATTTTTCGCTATCCCTTAAGGTGAAAGGGTACCTCTGCGCGCTCTCCATACAAACGTAGTCGACTGTTTCCTCCCTGGATAATGACACTAGCACAAATATTTTTGTACCATAAAACCTATAACTGCCATGACTATGCCCCTATTTTTAACCGACTTCAAAAAAGAAGGAGGTTCTCAATTCGTCGCGTATATACTTTTTTTTTTATGTATGTTCGCCGATTATTTTTTTCATTTTCTAATTATTTTAGAAATTAAGTTTTATGCACCATAAATATTTGCTCTAGTGTCATTATCAAGAGAAATCAGTCGACTACGTTTGTAATAGTTTGTATGGAAAGAGAGCCCCCGGTACCATTTCCTCTTAAGGCTGCTTATGCTGCCAATTGCAATACGCCGAAATACCCGTCGCTTACAACTAATATTGTTGATTGTAACGAATGTGTTTTGTTTTTCTCAAAAGTGCTGAGATGGAATTTTAGGTGAAATTTTTACCGATATTTTGGGGTGATTTTGAACCAAATTCGTAACAATCAACAATTTTCACCAACAAAGGCGACTGGTGCCAGTAGTAACTATTTAGTAGGCTATGTACCAAGGTCGTTGGCGTATGGACCCCCCTTAATTTAGGTTTTTGCCCTGGAACCCCTTTCCATAAATTCAGACTGTAGTAAAATAACAAAGCGATAAATCTAAATATACTTAAATAACTAGTTGTTTATCACTGTGATAATCTAAAAACTTACAATAAATCATAAAAAACGTAACATTTTTTTGTGAAAGGCCTCGAGAAGTTGCGATCATTACTCATTTAAATTGAAAGACTTTTTGCCTTCAGCTAAAGCTGCGAAAGCAGAACTTCAAGAAATGTCAAGTGAATAATGAATAACTTTGCGATCAGGATTAAAAAAGTCTCACGTGGAAAGCTTGTTATTTGTTACAGTTTTTAACCGACTTAAAATTAAGGTGGAGGTTATTACAAAAAGATGCTTAGAGATATTTTTTGGGTTCAAAAGGAGCCAACTGTTGCCGTACCGTTTTATACATTAGGAGCTTAAGGGTCAAAGTAGATTTAAAATTAAAGTAGTCTTTGCTGTTTAATAATAAATAATAATAATAATAAATAATAAATATCTTTATTTTCTCCCAAAAAATACAAAAGAATATAAATATAAGTATAGCAATCATTAGGGTAAGTATATAAATCAACTTAAGTAAATATAGCCATATTTTATATCTATTAATTAAATAAATAAGTCAAAATTTAAATGGGAGACAGGAGCCCAAACTAGGTAAACCTGTGCTATGGGTCTCCTGGTTTCATATTATTGGCTGATTTGAAGATTATACTTTTAACTCGCCCTAAATGTAACTATATTTACAATATACCTATAGTCTTGTAGTAAGTATTAAGATATATTTTTAACAATAAACTTAATAACTATATCACCGAAACCTATACAAATATTAGTACTTGAAGTACAATAAAAAATCACTCTAAATTGTAGGCAATTATTATAGAAAGTATTTTTTTTTGTTTATTTCATAAAATGTTTATTGGTTAATGCCACTTCACTATCACTACATATCACTACATAGTATAAAATAAAGTCACTTTTCGCCGTCCCTATATCCCTTTGTATGCTTAGATCTTTAAAACTACGCAACGGATTTTGATGCGGTTTTTTTTAAATAGATAGAGTGATTCAAGAGGAAGGTTTATATGTATAATACATGCATAATATAACCGTGCGAAGTAAGTCGCTAGTAAACCAATAAAGAACACGAATATTAATACATCAAATTAAATGGTTAACTATTTGTTTATGCGTGGCGAGGCGTGTACCTAAACAAATCGTCTACGAATCGCTACGGGCTACGTGACGAGACTCGTAGACGCTACGATAACCCAATCCCGGTTTATTAAGTATGATTAATCACCTGTGAGGTCTCCTCTCTTCCTCGTGGTCCTCTTTCATAAAAGAGGGTTGCAGACTGAACCTGCGACGGAACTGGTGTCGTCCCTTCATGATGGCACTTAGCACATAGTACGGGGGTGGGAGAGTCGCGAGGCAACAGGCTGGTGCGTTGAGCGTCGACACGTGCGCGCCGCTCGACCACCGAGTACAGAGTGATGTCGCGGGGCCTAGCGCCTGCCGCTTGGCCCGCGCCCTCTGAGCGCATCCTTTAATCAAAACATATATAAGTACAATCCACGGTCAAAAGTATCTGCCCACCGTAACGTTTACAATCCTGTGCAGCACTATCTGAACATTATGACAACGTAACCTGTGCATTTAACACACTTCGGTGGATGTAGCGGGTAGCGGCTTATACCACTCGGCCAACTAAAGACATAGCTAACATGTTGAAAATAATAATCACATTTAAGTATTTAAGTTTGTGTGTAACGTCTATTAGAAGAAGGTCGTAACTCTAATACGTTGATAGTATTATTGTAGCAAACTGAAGGCCAATTCTCGTAAATAATTTTGATTAAATTACATTTCAATATCATCTCGATTGCATTTCGATTGCAAAAGATACCTTCAAAGTCAGTTTTTTTGTACAAAAAGCTAACTTTGAGGGTATTTTGAGCTACTTTGAGGTTATTATTTGAGATCGAAATGCAATCGAAATGATATTGAAATGTAATTTGAACAATGTTATTTACGAGAATTGGCCTTCTGATCATTTACTTATGACCCATACAGTACCTACATACCTATATCTATCTATCTACACCTAGTTGAGCCATTTCTCTGACATCCTTTATTGGAATAGTTGATACTAAACTTATCAATTGATTTATATCCAGTTTGTGGATGAGAAGAGATACGCTATTCCAAGTAATAGACTTACGTATCTAACTTCTCAGCAGAAATTATCATTTATAGGTATTTTGTGGTTGAAAATTGGATTAAGAGGAAAGGGTACGGGGGGCTTTCTCCATACAAACTATTACAAACGTAGTCGACTGTTTTCTCCCTGGATAATTACACTAGAGCAAATATTTTTGATGCATAAAACTTATAACAGCCATGACCATGCCCCTATTTTTTATTTTTATTAATTTTTTTGTGAAAATGAAAAAAACCAAAACATAGGGGCATAGTCATAGCAGTTATAGGAATTATGGCACAAAAATATTTGTGCTAGTGTCATTATCCAGTATGCCTAGCATGAAGACCAAAACACGATACGATAAAGCGATATAACTACATCAACTCTCAAAATATAATAGATAAAGCCGCCATGTTGAATTTTTATCATAATTTTTATCGCAATTTATAATAAAAATTCAACACGGCGGCTTTATCTATCATATTTTGAGAGTTGATGTAGTTATATCGCGTGATATCGCTTTATCGTATCGTGTTTTGGTCTTCATGCTAGGCAGGCAGGGAGGAAACAGTCGACTACGTTTGTATGGAGAGCGCGCAGGTACTCTTTCACCTTAAGTAGTAAAAATTGCGCAATAAAAATTAATGAATTCTCTAATACCCAGATAAATTATCACCTATTTAATTTATCTATAAAAATCTGTAATAAAAGCGTAGTCATTAACGAGCTCTAAATGTATAATGGGCTCAGTATTTATCTTTAATTAAATCGTATAACTTTACATAAATTTACATCGTGAATACAAAATCTGCTCTGAATCAAGTTGCTAAACAGAATACGCATAATAAAATTATTGTTTCAAAGGTCGTCGTCGATATCACCGTTTTGGTAGCAGATAGTAGATACTCTTTACATTGCTACTAACATTAATTTTGTAAACCTCATTGGAGATGCGAGAAAAGAAAACAACAGAGTACGATAAAAAATACCCATGCGGTATGATTCTATCACTTATTATTACTAGCGGCGTCTCGTAAATTCACATTCTTGTACCGATCATTTAATTTTCTATTCTGCTTATTAGATCAGTAGCCCATGTGAAAGTAAATTTTTTTCGCTAAAAATTTACGTATTTTGAATATTTTATATGATTAAATCAGTGTTCTTTTATTAAATACTATAGATTTTATCGCGGGCCTTGGGGGGGCGAATCAAGAAATTCCGTAACGAAAAAACCTAACACCCCCGACAAATGACGGACGATTATTAACGGACGACTATTGACAGAAATGGAGGACGACAAATGTCGGACGACAAATGTCGGACGACAAATGGCGGACGACAAATGTCGGACGACTATATATATATTTTTTATTATTATTATTTTATAAGAACATTTACTAAGACAAGAAATTATTCTCGAGCGTTTAAAGGAACTATAGGAAGAGAGATTACTTCTTGCTTTAAGAAACCTTTTTATGCAATAGCTTTACCGCGGCAGGCCTCGAGTGCCACACGTTTTTTTTTTCTAAATCTCAGTGTCAATCAGCTAGCAATATTTCTTACAACCTCATACATAGTTTTGGTCCTTCAATCCAAGAGTTATTGCAAGAGTTCAGCTATTTAGGTAAATAGGTGAACTCATGTTTCGGTTTCAACCGATTTCCATGAAACGAACCTATTTGTTAGTAAAATCGTAAATCGGTAAAACGTATTTATTATAATAGCTGAACTCTTAGAATAACTCAAGCTCTTGACTCGAAGGACCAAAACTATGTATGGTGATCCAAATCCCACATGCAGATATTGCCATCAAAAAGTATTAATACTTCTTGCCTGATTCAACAACACGACAGTACAAACTTCTTCCTCTATCATATCACTACATAGTATAAATCAAAGTCGCTTCCCGCTGTTTGTCTGTTCGTATACTTAAAACTTTAAAAAATTTATGCGGTTTTTTTAATAGATAGAGTGATTCAAGAGGAATATTTTAGTATATAAAACAATTACCACGCGAACAAAGTCGCGGGCAACAGCTTAGTTATTATTATAAGAATATACTTTATTGCGATGTCGGAAAGAATCCTTAAAATGTAAGAGTTTTTGAGTTCATTAACGTTATTTGCAGATTTACTGAAGTGTATTATTGAAGCAATAACTGTTCAAGTGAAAGGAAAGCATTCACTTGTTAGAAGGTATTTCTACTTTAATGAGATATATTCTTTCAATGGTCTGTTTATTTTGTTTCTTATTTGGTACAAGTTCGACCTTGGTTGGTTGGTTTGTTTTTTGTTAGGTTACAGTATGGGTCATAAGTAAATGATCAGTTTGCTGCAATAATACTATCAACAAGTATTGGAGTTACGACCTTCTTCTAATAGACGTTACACACAAACTTAAATACTTGAATTAAAAGTACTCAGGGTGATTTTTATTTTCAACATGTTAGCTATGTATTTAGTTGGCCGAGTGGTATAAGCCGGCACCCGCTACACCAACCGACGTGGGTTCGATAAATAGGTTACGTTGTTATAATGTTCAAATAGTGCTGCACAGGATTGTAAACGTTACGGTGGGCAGAGTTTTTTGACCGTGGATTGTACCTATAATATCAAAGTTTACTAGAGAGGTGCCGATTACATACTAGGCCACAGGGTACTGTACTTATACCTACTTGTATACGGGCTGTTTTCTGCAATTAGACCTCTTTGGTTAGGTCCCTTTTGCGTGAGGTTCCACTTGTTGGGGGGAGAACCTGCCCAGCTCTTCCATAAATTATGCCACTAGATGTGGTTTCTCAAAAATTTTTGGAAGGCTGTTGACGTCATAGGTCCATAGGTAGACCACCAATGAGATGGAAAGACGATATCAACGGTCTAGACCAAGACGGCCTAGGTGGGACAAAGAATGCTGATATGGAAGGATGGATCTACAATATTCGTTCAATTTTTTAGGATCAGACGTTGAATTATTAAGTACTTATTGGTATCTTATCTTATATATCGGGGGCTGACAAATAGCCAGCAACACTTCGACCCAATGAGATCTATTGTGTTTACCCCTACCTTAATGTTTCTTACTCTTTGAAGAAGTGGTCGATTAACGCGGTGATCCCACTAAGAGGACGAATTCTATGTTCCTCCTGTTTGGGATACGCATTTCCAAGGAGGCAGGGAGAAAAAAATCGTCATTTTATTTTGCATATTATCCATCAAAATTAAAAAAAAAGTCGAAGTTTGCTTAGGTGCCATCAACCGCTTGATAAACCAATAACTGCAATTAAAATAAAAACATAATGTAGGCACTTAACTACTTTAATCCCTAAGGACATTGTTTTTTACTTCATGTTTCATACTTAAAAGTCGGCGTTTCACCTAATTCACAAATCAGCTTTTAAACATTTCTCATTGCCTTGGTCGCGGAAATTGTCATGCCGCCGGTTTGCCGACTTTAAATAACTTTTAAATCGCTTTTTTGATGGTCAATCTCAGTGTATTAGTATTCTTGAGGGTAAAATTTTAGAACTGGGTTGTTGAAAATTTTCGAGTTAGTGTTTTAAAAGTTCTAAATGTTTATGTCTACCTTTTACAATAACCTTTTTTTATAAAAGCGTTGATTGCCTGAACAAGGAAAAATCTTTACTAATATAAGGGTTATTGGAAATTAATTGACACGGCGTTAAGGGCTTCTTCTGTGCACCTTAACGATCAACTTTTATTCTACGACTTTTGGAAATTCATTATAAAAATATTCCATACAAAATAAAAAATTAAATCCAACAGTTCAAATAATACTCAACTCTAACTCTACGTCTACGTCACAGAATCAATCATAGTAGGTATGGTGCAGTGCGCCATACCTACTATGATTGAGTCGCGCGCGCGCACTTGCCGCATAGACATAGAAAATTACCAGACAGTACGAGAAACACTTAAATATTTTTTTTGGGATATGTATTAAGTTTCGACAAAAGTCGTAGAACAAAAGTTGTTTGTTAAGGTGCACAGAAGAAGCCCTTAACGCCGTGTCAATTAATTTCCAATAACCCTGTATAATACCTAGTTTTTCCCGCGACTTCGTACGAGTTGAAGTCAAAAGAATGTTAAACAAAATTTAAAGTAAATTGGATCATTGTCCCATATAGACTTTGCCCCCTTTTTACCCCTTAAGGAATAGAATTTCAGAAAATTCTTTCTTAACAGATGCCAACGTCATACAAAGAACACACCCTCCAAGTTTCAGGTCTCTACGATCAGCGGTTTACGCTGTGCGTTGATCCATCAGTCAGTCAGTAAGTCATTCAGTCCAAAGCATTTCATATGTGGTGGGTAAAAGTTTTAATTTTTGAAAGGAAGTTGTGGAGAGACATTGGAGATACATGCTGCTGAAGAAAGAGAAGAAGAAGACTGAAAATAACCGAATTGAGTAATTTACTTATTTCGAAAGGTTGTAACTACAATATCTGTCATATTTTATTATCAAAAAACCAATTTAGCATTCAATTAATCTTTGTAAAACTAACAACAGTAACAACAGTAAATCGATCAACGAGCAGTCAAAAGCTAAAATCAAATTAAACGTCTATTGTTCCATTTATTGTTTGGAAAAATTTGATAAAAATATTTTCACGATGTCAAGGGTCTACGGCGCCATTTATATTGTACAAATCTTTTATTAAACAAATTCCTTTACCACTTTTTCCCAAAATGACTGATTTTTAAAACACTTTGTTTTTGAACGTCGGAAAACGCCGATAGTGCATTGCAATAGATCGTCGTTTCACCCGCGTAATTTTTATCTGCGCAACTTTCTTAAATTTGTCTTCCTTAAACCTTCTCATGACAATAACAAACACAACAAAAAAAGAATTAGCGAAATCTATCCAGCCGTTCACGCGTGATGCCGCGACCAAGGAAAGTAGGGATTTTATCTATAAGATACGAGTATTAAGACACTTGATAAATTGATAAAGTCGTAGAACAAAAGTTGTTCGCCTAGACGTCTAGAAGAACCCCCTTTCGTATCAACCCCTTTGCTGAAACAAATTGTATAGAGAACGATTTTTAGCTGCAATTTGCACATCATCACTTCATTCGTTTATTCCAATTGTTTTATAAAAATGTCGTAAAAGTTTACTTTCCCCCGCAAATATGATTAATAATACTTTACTACGTAAGCACTCACTTTATAACCGAAATACGAATGTCTAAAAAGCAATTTCCTCTTCGCCAGCACGTTCATCGTAAAAAAACATAATTTAAAAATACTTCGAAATTATGTTTCGAGCAACTTCAATAAGGAAAATAACGTTCGTCTTAATCCTTTGAATATACAGGTAAATTTACATATTATGGAAAAAATGTTTTAAATATTTTAAGGAATAATTAATTAATGATAATTCAGCCACAGGACTTCCATTGTTAAAGATAGGCCTCCCTAAAGACTTCCAGAGCGATTAATTCAACTTCAATTCGACCTTAATATAATTTCACATTAATAATCATCACATAGTATAAAAAAAACAAAGTCGCTTCCCGCTGTCTTTCCCTATGTATGCTTAGATCTTTAACACTACGCAACGGATTTTGATGTGGGGTTTTTAATAGATATAGCGATTCAACAGAAAGGTTCGGTACATAAAACAAAACTACCAAGCGCACGAAGTCGCTGGCAACAGCCAGTATTAGTGTAAAGTGTGATGGAGTAGGCTAAATCGTTTTTAAAGAAGAATTATTTAAATATACTTTTCCTTTGATTTCTAGTGTGTGTCGATGCCTGTTGCTCCATCGACACAACCACCGCCTTTTTGCCCATACTATATGGATATATTTAGCCTATTCGGCTTCGCAAACTTTATCGAGGACTGTTTGCACTCGCCGTGTGTTCTGGGTAAACGTTATTGTGAAAAAAGGTGATAACGAAAACATTCACGACTATAGACACCTACTTGGTAAGGGTTTGTGTCTACTTTACCGTAATAATCCATGTAAGTAGAGGTATTCAAAGTATACTTAGGGACATACATTATAAATAGGTAGACAGATTGATAAATGCTTTATTTGGACGCCAACTTCTAGGAAAGGAATCTTAAGCTGTATCGTCACCTGCCATCAGGCGGGTGTGATAGTGGTCAAACGCTGACCGCTGAAATGTAAAAAAAAAACAATAAAGAGATTTACAAATATATGGATATTGCTTTTTTTCAACTTATGACTGAGTGAGTATAGGCTTCCGTTCGCTTCCGCGAACAAATATGGGGGTGGGTCCGTAGAAGCGTCCGCATTTGCTAAATGTTGCAGAATGCTAGCTTTTACTCTGAACTTCATCTGTGTAGGGTTTGAATTTTCCTTTCTTAGCAGATGCCTTTTTTATAACAAACTATATTGGGTGATTCTACAAAATGGCATTCTACTGTTGATTCCCTTGGCACTTTTTATTTTATGGAATATTATAAATATAATAATGAAACATGAAATTTAACCTAATTTAAAAACAGATTAATCGATTAGGCATCAGTTTTGGTCCATCCGTTTCGAAGATATAGAATATTTAAAATTTTGGTAAGCAGGGGAATCAAAATTTATTTTATACTGATGTTTGCTTAATACATTTATATGTTACTATAATTCAGTAAATGAGCTCATTTACTGAATTATAGTAATTGTTTAAACCATATTCATAGGATCTTAAAAAAATGCAATTTAATAATCAACATTATCACTACATAGTATAAAACACAGTCGCTTTCCGCTGTCTGTCCCTATGTATGCTTAGATCTTTAAAACTACGCAACGGATTTCGATGCGGTTTTTTTTAATTGAAAGAGTTTTAGATATTTTGTAGATAGTTTGCAGAAAAACATAATCAATGAAATATTTTTTTTAGAATCATACAAAGATAATGTTAACATTAGTTTTTGAAATAATAATACCATATTGGTTTTATTTGAAGTTTTATAAATCTAAGACTCTGATTGGTGTAGGGGTACAAAAGGTCCACTATTGAACTTATTTAAAAAAGTTGAACTATTGAACCGTGTATTAAAATCCAAGGTTAATTGAAGCTGACTATTATTTTTAAGCTATTGCATAGCTTTTATCGCGGACTTTGAGCGCGGCGACTGAATCAAGAAATTCTGTAACGAAAATAAAACCTAACACCCCCCACTCCGCCTACCATGTAGCTCGGCCGAGCGTTCGCTTAACGTGTATGTATATGGTACGACTGTACGAAGCTAGCACGATGCAATAGCTTTCCCGCGGCAGTCCCCGAGTGCCCATTTTGTTTTTTTTTATTTAAGTATGGAAAACCTCTTTAACTAATAACAAACAAACGGACGGATCTTATAAGTGTTCTATTTATAATATTCAGCTACGAAACCCAAAAAAATTTAGTTTAATGAACACCAGATTGTTCAAACAAACAATATTCATAATTATAACGCAGCACGAGAGTGAAAATAGCACGTCAAATCATGAAAACATTGATTACCTAGGCAAAATACCAGGGCAATCATAGCCAGTGTAATCAAAACGAGTATGTTTTCTGTGATTATCTCGGAAAGTGTATGGCTATCATAAACACTATGAAAACGCTAAATAAAGATCGTAAAACAAGATCTTTTTACTAAATTTAATAAACTCTATAATAAGATTTAGTATTTTTTAATGCGGCCAGAGTAATTAAAGACATACTGAACCAAAACCAGGGTTATCAAACGTTTGCCTTCGCCAAATCCGTGGTGGAGCAACGAGCCGAGTGGCACCCTCCTCGATGTCTAAAGCACGACTAGTTCTCGCGTTATAACTAATTCACACACTTTTACCACGTTCGGCTAGTGACTTACGCTTCGTTTTTTGTCGTGCCAGTGGAATCAGTGGTTGACCGCGGACAAACACTCGGCTCTCATTTAAAACAAAACTATGGTAGTTACAAGATTGAAATATTTTATGGTGAATCATCAATTATCCCTCTAACAACCAGATTACTTTGATATCTTAGATTACCTTTACATCTAGGTGTTTAGCTGCTAGGTTTGCAAAAAAAAGTGTCCAGGACGCGCCAGAGTTATCAAATTTTAAGGCTTTGGTGATTTTTTTAGACTATTTCTAATAAGATTAGACACTAATATTATTTTGCGCCAATTAGATTATACATTAAACTAACATAAAAAAAATATCAAACAGTAAAATTTTAATATTTCGGGTAGTTTTTAGCTCCGGACAGCGTTTTTTTCGGGTCTGTAGAATCACCCTATTATGCTTTTCACCCCGATCTGCCTATTGGTTTGAGATGTGCGTTGATAAATCAGTCAGTCAGTCACTTTTAATTTTATGAGATGTATTTTATGTTAGTCCGTAAGGTATATAATCTGAGCTTATAAATACTCGTATTTGTTAAGTACTTTGTAGCTAGAAAATCTATGCTATTCCATTCTAATAAATTATTCGATTTTATTTCCTTCATACACGTGAGATTAAGGGAAATGGAAAAATAATGATAAAATAAAAAACGTGAAACCTCCCGATCAAAGTTAAATAAGTATTTATTGGTTGTAGGTTATTTATTTCAAATAAATTGAAGCTTGTTTTATATTGCTTTTTGATATCAAATCGATTGAAAAATAATGAGTTTGCGTTGAATTGCAGTTCTTTCATATTCCGTCTAGTCATTGCTTATGAAAACATAAAATTTGTAACAAAAGGATATTGCGAGTTATAACGACCACCTGCCATCTTAATTACAAACTAAATATTTTGTTAAAAATAGGGAGAACTACTTATAACCGGGTCATTAGATAACTATTTGCTTTAATGTTAATCTGAAAAACAATTCATTTGTTTCTGGTTATTTCGTCACTTTTAGCAATTATTTTCCTTTTGATTGTACGAAATCTCTGTCCAACTCAGAATTATAGTCTAGTCAAATAAGGATCTGCTGTACTTGTACTTAAATTGTACTGCTTACTGGCACTATTCTGGCAATTTAAGTACACGACCCAAAAAAAAAGAAACGGTTTTTCTTAGATTTAGACCTAAAATCTTAATTGACTTTCTTCGTTTCTTACATCTACCGCCTAAATCGTAAATTATGGCCTGGTTTCTAAGATCCATGGCGTGTACATATTACAGTAGTAGCACAGTCAGTAGTAGTAATACCTACGCTATCAAAATGTAATCGGAATTTTTCGTCGTACTTTGTCATATTCTTTAGTCGTATATCACCTTCATCTGTATACGACTAAAGAATAGGGTTTTTTGATACAAATGTACACAATGGTCTTCGCCCACTATACCGTATCATGTTAGGAGTGTAATGGACCAGCACAGTTGTTTCAAAACACCACGAGTCAATGACAAAAGTAAATCGACAAAGTACGAGAGGTAAATGCAAGTTCGGTTATGTTCCGAGTGGTTGAAGATCTTAAAATGTATTCGGTTGGTACCAAAACTGTCAACGGAAAGTATAACTTATCACAGCTATCGGATAATATTAAAGAACCTCTTCCTTAATAAGTAGTAATCTGTAATCTGAGAACTGCAAAGACATATTCCTTCAAATCCGTTCAAATCGTTTCTCATCCTACGCGTGTTGAATACGCAAGCGAGCTACGGATACGTACCTATCGATGTGGAAAAAACACTGGCCAGAAAGAAAACTCAGTGAAAATAAGCCTCGCAGTTGGAAATTCAGTTGCGTCGTCGACGAAGGGAATTGCAAATTAGGATGTACAAGAACGCACACAACGGACTTTTATCGGCTGATAGCTCGAAGATGAATAAATATAATTTGAAATAAATACAATAAATATCCGTTTATTTCATTTACAATTTCATAAACTAGTTTGCTTGAGGTAGGTCAACAGTAATTAGCTAGGTTCAGTTATTTTAACCAAAAACTGATGTCTGAATTAAGTATTTAACCTTGATTACAAAACACCAGGTTGCCACCTCTGCAAAACGGCAAACGTTTAATTTTAGTCATTTGAATACGCAAAGCAAAATAAAGTAAATATCAGACAACAGTGTCAATTTTGTGATTAAAACAAAATCGATACCAATACTAAATAGGTAAGTATTAGATATAGGTACTTATTAGTATTAGGTATAGGTACTTATTAGGCTCTGCACTGCAGACGATCTCAACAGGGCAACAGATAATGCAGTTGATGTGGCTAAGTTTAGGGCGAGGGTCTGGCACCAAAACATTTTGACGCCCGCTGTTGACACGAAGAAGAATAATGGTCTTGATGATAAAGGTACTTCTTTAGATCAATATTAAATTACCTATTATTGGCTTTACTACGTAACTACGGTTAAAGGCATATTTTTCTATCCTTTTTTCATTAAAGTTTGCGGACTGCTCTCGCCTTTGTGTTGGGGGCAGGTGAGGGGGAGGAAAATGGCGTTCAACAAGTGAGACCAGCAATTTTGAAGCCGCAGAGTTGTCGTCGTACTTTTATATTGAAACAGGAAGTTTGTTGAACAAGATGTAAAGGTACAGACTTGGTTCGTTTTAGTCGTAGACTTTTATATATCAGTTTGTTATCTTGTAGTAAAAAATATGACAGATATCAAAACTTAAGAATACTCTGCGAAACCATAAAAGCTTGTAATATTAATATGAAAATTCAAAACATACCTACTTAAATTTAATATAAGTAAACTAAAAATAATTATCTAGTATTTTCAAAACTATAAAAATCATTTATGGTTTCTTCTATATTTCTTTAGATTTCAAAACAATCCACATGCCATCTAGCTCCAAGCTAAGCAACTAGGCTTGTGTTATGGGTGCTAGACAACGGAATAATTCAATACTTTTTTTTTGTAAATACATTCTTATAATACATACAAAAACACCCAGACCAGAAATATATATTTTACATAAATACTTGTTGGAGGCGGGTATTGAACCCACAACCTTCAGCGACTCCGACTCGCCACAGAAGTCGTCCGGTATTTTCGTTTCTATTTTAATTAGTTATACGTAGTAGATTTCAATGTTATAATTAATTTTAATGTTTGGTTCTCTATAAATAATTGTCCTTCATGTATTTTCATAAACCTTTCATGTTACTTTCATAAAATCCGCTCCATCCTAAGGTGTCTTGAAAGAAACCACTTTTAGCGGTGAGGCCCTTTATATGTTAGATTTAAGGTTTAATTTTTACTTTGTAGTGATATTATTTTGTTTGTGTGCGTCCTGTGCGTGTACAAAAAAGTGTTCTATCTATCTATCTATGTTTTTCTCTTACATTACTTTACAATCCGACAGTTTTAAAATAAAAGTCAGTTCGTAAATTATTTGTCTTTTTTACCAACAACCGACAAAAAGAACAAAAGAAATCGTCAAATAATAAAACTCCGAAATAACCACATAGCTACTTTATTTATATAAATCCGAAAAAGACATCCATATCCACATGAAACATAACCCGAAACAGACTCCCAAACGAGAGACAAAAAACGAAAAGATATGAAAGAAACGACGAAAGACTAGAGAGATTTAGGTTGTATTGAAGTAGAGATAATATCTAAAACTTTTCTATACAAAATTACCCGAACAGCAAAAAATTATTAATAAAATTATTAAAAATTACCAAAACAGCTCTTGGAGCTCCAACTCCAAGAGCTGTTTTTCGAGTAAATATCTAATTTCAAAATGTTCTCATAAGTCGTAAAGCAAAATGAATTCGCCGAGACGTGTTGAACAACTCCATATCAAGGGAATGTCAAGATAAAAAAATCTCTGTTCATACCAAGTTTCATCAAAATTAGCACAGTTGTTTCAGAGTCTATCCGTAACAAACAAAAAAATATTTCCTTTTATAATATTAGTGATTGAGCCTTGATTGACACCAGATGTGGAATAAAACAGACGACCCAGTTGCGGGTTATAGATTCCCGCCTCAGACATGTATTCATGCTTAGATATTTGTCTGTGATCTGGTTGTTTCTATGTATTATAAGTATATATTGACAAAAGAAAAGTAAATAGGAACTATATCCGTAGTCTAGCACCCATAACACAAGTTTACTATTTAGCTTGGGGCTAGATGACGATGTGTGTAAAAAAAAGCTTACCCAAAGTAAAAGTTTTGATGTATTCTCTTTTTTAATCTAAGTATTTTATCTCTTTGAGAAAGACAAAGAAAAACGATTTGGACGTGAGACGCAAAAACTGAAACACTGAGAACGAGGGTCCTAAATAAATTAGGTAACTTAGGTCTTTAGGAAGATGGATGCCATTAATCAAGACTAGATTGCGTAAGAAAAATTAATATGCCTATTATTTTGTCATGTAGTTTTTTTTTAGGTATGTATACAGTCTGGATATAATAAGGGCAGAATTAGGATAAGTATCTAATATTTAAAAATAATTTTGCATTGTGCAAGTATGCAAATATAGAGCTGAAGCGAGAGGTAGCCCAAATACAGGCACAGTCGGATACCAATTAGCTGAACCCCACGTGACCCAGAGCGCACTCGCACATCTGTAAAAATGTAGTATTTATCTAATATTATGTTATTTTTTTATATTGTCTATCTGTAGAAATAACAAAGAGGATACTGTAGGCATGAGAATCTGTAGACATAAAAATCTGTAAACATGGGAATCTGTAGAAACAACAATCTGTAGGCATGAGAATCTGTAGACATAGAAATCTGTAAACATTGGAATCTGTAGAAATAACAAGCTGTAGACATCGGAATCTGTAGAAATGGGAATCTGTACAAAGAGGATACTGTAGGCATGAGAATCTGTAGACATGGAAATCTGTTAATACGGGAATCTGTAGTATTGGAAATCTGAAAAATTGGGAATCATATATATTTCTACGTTATAACAACTATCTGTCAGACAATTTTTAGCCCAAACCGTCAATTGGTTTGGATTGTGCGTTAAACAATCAGTCAGTCAGTCAATCAGGTTCTTGAAATTTAAATTTTAAAATAAAAACAATCAAGATTTTTTAGCAACGATGAAATGGTAAGTCTAAAATAATAAAGACAACCAAAAATTACTTCGAGCGAAAACTCCGGAATTCCTACCGTGACTTTTCTCGAGTTATCTACAAAAGTTACTCCTTCTTAAAATGTTCTGAAACTTCCCGTGATTATCGCGAAGTATAAAGAATTTTATTATATAAAAAGGTGGACTTAGTAGGCGTGTCTAGTACGTGCCAAAAAGGTTGTAGGATACATGATAAAAGAAGATTGAATAAGTACGGGTATAGAAATGCCTTAGTTTTAGACTTCACTTCAGAGGAGATTCTCAATTCGATGCGTAGGTTTTGCGTTTTAGCGATGTTCACATCGTACTCCGATATAATAATATAATAAATAATAAATAATATAAATATTGCAGGACATTCCACACATCGCCATCTAACCCCAAGCTAAGTAACTAGACTTGTATTATGGGTGCTAGACAACGGATATACTACTTATATACTTTTCTTTTGTAAATATATACTTATAATACATAGAAACAACCAGACCACAGACAAATATCTAAGCATAAATACTTGTCTGAGGCGGGAATCGAACCTGCAACCGCTTCGCAGGCGGGTATTCGCCCACTGCGCCACAGAAGTCGTCAAAGGCACTACGAAAAAATACCTCCAATATTTTTTATAGTCGGGCGACAATTTTGTTGTACTGAGTTGAAATTAAAACGCCATTTTATTGATAAAATACGTAATAAAAAGGATAGATAGTAAGCACAAATAATCTATGAAAGATCCAAATTCATAAGCGCCCCGGGACCATGTAATAAATCTAACAGGATGGTAAAAATGCGAGATACCTACCTGCCTGGCGGCTGGCCCTTGAATTTCTTATTGTATGAGTAAAATTGGTTTATCGGGATGGCGGGAAAAATAATATTATTTTTATGAGGAGGTAGGAGAACTGTTATGGAAATGTTATATCGTTTTTTGGAATTGATTTTGCGTTTGTTCGATACCCGTAGTTCTTAAGGGCTTTACTCACAATTTGTTTACTGATCTAAAAATATTTTCCTTGATAATAATAAATAATAAATGACGACCTCTGTGGCGCGTCGGGCGAACACCCGACTGCGACGCAGAAGGTTGCGGGTTCGATTCCCGCCGGGAACAAGTATTTATGTTGACCATAAATTCTTGTTTCTGGTTCTGGGTGTTTCCTATATGTATAATATGTATATATTTACAAAAAAAAAAGTATATAAGTAGTTTATCCGTTATCTGGCACCCATAACACAAGCATTAAGTTGCTTAGCTTGGGGCTGGATGGCGATGTGCAATATGTCCTGAAATATTTATTTATTTATTTATTTATAAATATTTGTTTCTGTTTTCAAATATTTGTTGTTGATAAGTATTACCTATATTTACAATAAAAGCATTAAGTACTTTATCCGTTCTCTGGTTACCACAGCATAAGCCTAATTCAGCTAAATCAGTTCTTTTCCATCCAAAGGTTGCCTGGAAGAAATCGCTTTCAGCGATAAGGCCGCCCATTTGTGCAACTTGTTCTTTCTAGCTTTTTACTTTACTTTGTGTTTATCGTGTTCTGTTTCTTTCTGTGTTGTACAAATAAAGTTATCTATCTATCTATCTATCTATCTAATTGCTTGGCTTGCGTCTAGATGGCGTTGTGTGAAATATCCTGCAAAATTCATATTTCGTAGAGACTCCTGGTGTCGTAGCACTACAAAACTAAACAGTGCTACGTCGTAGCGTAGACGCATCGTAGAAGCACCTTTTGAATAAATCGAAAACTAATTTTTACATTAATTTTTATTTTATTTCATTTCCAAAAAATCTCCCTAACTGGATTCGAACCTGCGAACCCAATGAAGGTAAAAATATTGCCTGTTTCAAAGGTATTACGGTTGATTGATTCATTTAATTACCTTCTTTCACAATATTCCCATTCATTTTTTAATATTAAATCCGTTTGAAATTGTTCGTTTCCTGTGCCGAGTTTATGTTTGTTCGTTATTTACATATTCAATAACTTTTTTCCTTTCGTTATTTTAACGTTCGATCTCTTTTTTCTTTTTCATAGAAATTCTGTAATTATTTTGATGAAAATTTACTTTCAAAACAGCTCAATTAAGTTTTTCCGGGCTGAGTCGTAGCTACGTACCTACTACGTTCTAAACTAAGTTAGCAGGAAGTTCAATCAGAGTCGGAAACTTAATGCAAACTTGATCCGGAAATCAATTAAGTTAATTGCCATCGGACAAGAACAGAAATGATCTTAACGTCCCAATTTGGTCGGGTCCGACATACAATTTGGTCGGGTGGGTACAACCAAATTGGGACGTGGGTATCGTGGTCGGGCAGACTTAATTATTATTAATTGATCAAATTGGATACGCCCACCCAATTTGGTTGTATCCGACCAAATCGGGTCCGATGCGTACACACGTCCCGTGTGTACGCATCGGACCCAACTTCGTGTTCGAAACAAACAAGTGTGAGTCGGACTATGTTCCGTATTATGTTGTATTTGAGCTCCACTTCATTTTTTTTCTTTTTTTAGTTGTTGTTGGTAAAGCGACACTAATGAAATACATAATCTGTGAAAATTTTAACTCTCTATCCATCACGATTCATGAGATACAACCGGATGACAGACGGACAGAAAGGCAGACAGACAGACGGACGGACGGATTTACGGACGGATGGAACTGATAGACGAACGGACTGATGAACTGACAGTGAAGTCTTAGTAATAGGGTCCCGTTTTTCCCCCTGAGGAATGGAACCCCAGAAACTACTTAATGACCACGATGTGTATCAATGTACTCTCTGAATAGTATCCGACCAAATCGTAGCGTGTGTATCGACACCCAATTTGGTTGTGTCAATTTGGTCGGGACGACCAAATTGTAACGTGTGTAAAAGCCTTAATGTGAAATATTATGGCCCCTCTACATGATGGCCCATCATACTGACCCACAAACCTTTGGTTCGTGGGATGGCGACTAGATGGCCACGGTGTCGGTTTTTCGGTCGCACATCAAAGTAGGTAGGCAACGTGGTCATCGTGTAGTTGCGTTTCAACCATCGCATGGCCATCTCGCTGGTCCAGTGCTGGGCCATCATGTAGAGGGGCCATTAATTGTAGTCCCATCGCTGGGTCCACGGTAAAAAAACACCGTAGACCCACTGTACAAGAGTGGGACGGTTAAAGGGTTACCTGTGTAAAGTGGTAGATACCTCGACTTTCATTCTGAAGGTCGTGGGTTCGAATCCAGGCCGGCCGTGCACCAATGTATTTTTCTTAAGAAAAATGTATGTGCGCTAATTGACATTGCTCTTACGGTGAAGGAAAACATCGTGATGAAACCCGCGGCTTAGTTAGCTCCAGAGGTATTGACAAGTTCTCTCCTCTGGACATGGTCGACTGAGCTGAGAGGGTAGTAGGTGCTGGGTAAGCCTACTCCATCTTCACGCAAAAGGGACCCAATTAAAAAGGGTCTAATCGCGGAAAAACAGCCCGTATACAAGTATACAAGTACAAGGGTTATCTAAAATTAAATTCCATTGAAATAAGTTTGATATTATTTAATCAGTTTGACACTTTGACAGTTAGTTAATCGTGTTAAGGTCTTAAACCAATTTATTTCTTGTTGTGCAAGTAAAACTTAGTTTCTATAGAAATTAAATAACTTTAGTAAGTAATTTTACGCTGCTCTGGTTATCTACACTAATTTATTAAAGAATAAAGTTTTATTTGTTATTTTTTTGTAACGAATAGACTCCGAAACTACTAAGCCGATTTTGTTGAAACTTGGTAGCGAAACCGGAGCGGGTCGCTAGTATATAATAAAGGCACTTTTCGCCATCCCTATGTCCCTATGTCCTTTTGTATGCTTAGATCTTTAAAACTACGCAACGGATTTTGATGCGGTTTTTTTAATAGATAGAGTGATTAACGAGGAAGGTTTTTAGATATAATACATGCATAATACAGCCGTGCGAAGCCGGGGCGGGTCGTTAGTATACGAATACTTTACAATTTAATTTAACAGTCAAACAGTTTGAGTTAGAAACTAATAATTCATGCTAATAAATCTTGTCTGTCTGTAAGTCAGTAGGGTAAAGACAAGCCTCTTATTAGTTGAAGCTCGAGGCGCTTACCCTCTTATTTCAAAGATATAGGTAATATGTTCAATATACATACGTTTTTGATTGATACCTACCGCTACCAATGTGTTTCAGCGCGGGGTTTTAATACGAAAGGAGATTGTTCTAGACATGTATGCAAACAACTTTTGTTCTACGACTTTTGGAAATTCGAACTTTTTTGGAAATTCGAACTTTTGACGTGACAACGTTTTATAAATTGGTTTGCCGGGTGACACTTCAAGAAACTGCGTTACGCTCCGCTGACGTTATGCGCTCACAATGAGAGCGAGTGAGAGGCACGCGGGCATGGTTAGCCCGCCTAAGAGCGAGAGAGACAGACATAAAAAGTGAAAGGCACGCGTCCCTTCCACTCGAGCACAGTTGTTGTCACGTAAAACTTTCGCCCGTATACCGACTTTACAGGCAACCAGTTTTTTTAGAAGTTTTTTGTATGAAACAGCTGTTCTTGAGTTTCAGCGAAGGGGTTTTAATACGAAAGTAGGTTGTTTTAGACACAACTTTTGTTCTACGACTTTTGGAAATTCGAACATTTCGTTTGAAGTTTTTGTATGAAACAGCTGATTTTCAAGTAAAAATTCCCTCAGAATGATCGAAAAAAAAGTTCGAATTTCCTAAAGTCGTAGAACAAAAGTTGTTCGCTTAAACGTCTAGAAGAACCCCCTTTCGTATTAAAACCTCCTTCGCTGAAACACATTGTATAGAAAATTATTGACTGGAATATTACAGAAAGCATAACTTAATTAAGTTCCCGTTCAGCCCTGTTCAGAGGATAAATGTTGCCAGCTTTTTGGTAACGATGCCTCGGGGAGACGCGCTTGAGTATGTTTATTATTTGTGATTGTGTTGTAATTTATTTTTTATTTTTCGGGTGTGTTTTTATGATTTTAAATATGTTGTAAAGTATTATGTAGATTTTAAATCAGTTCCCGTAAAGAGTTCAGCTATATTAGAAGTAAGTAACCAAGAAGTAGGTATGTTTATTATATTTTAAGTACCCAGTATAAATAAATATGGCAGGCTTGTGTTATGGTGATTGGATAACGAAAATAATACCTCCCTACTTGTATACTTACACCCAGACCAAAAAATAAAATTAACTGTACTTACACAATTTTTTATTAATTACGGGAATCGAACCTACAACCTTTTGCAGACTTTAGAAATTAAAAAAATAACCCCTATTAGTGGTCTCCTACGTCTAAAAAGAACCCCTGACGAGAAGTTTTAGGTTCAATAGCTATCGTAGTTTTAGAGCTTTCGTGATGATTATTTTTCTGTTTAATACATACGTATCTCATCATCATATTCCTGCCCCTTATCCCAATTTATTTGGGGTCGGCGCAGTACGTCTTCTTCGATTCACTCCTATTAGTCGTCATCTCATCTTTCACATTTCCATCTTTTCTTCAGTCGTCCTCTTCTTCTCCATCCCTCTACATTCATACTCATCAATCTTCTAGTCACATGCGTCTCGTCTCTTCTGATCACATGTACATACCAACTTAAACGGTTCCCTTTTGCTTTTTCAGTAACCGGTGATACTTTCAGGCTTCCTCTAATATACTCATTCCTTATTTTATCCATCCTCGTTACTCCACACCAGGGTAGGGAGAAAGGGTATCTCAATAAGCGGTTTTAATCGGTATTTTTAAGTGATACTCGAACGCTTACTTTGCATTTAAGTACCACAAATAATGATATCTATAAATTGCGGTACCACTAGTTTAGGGTACCCAAAATCGTAAGCGGATACCCGAATATTAAACCCTAAAAGTGTCTTCTTGCGCGTTGCCAATTCTACGCGAAAGTCCTTTCTCTCTTTTACATATGTCATTAGAAAGGGTTAAACGTAATCTCTGCCGCCAATCACTTGTATTTATCCAATTTAACTCAAGATACAACTAAAACACGCGGCGCCATTGCCTCACTTACGACCGAATACTGAAAAGCTACTTATGTGGCGATTAAATTGATATTTAAGTGTATGCTTCAATAGGATAAGAGCGTCTTAAATATTTAGTGAACCCCTAAACATTTGAGAGCCGTTTGAGTATAAATAAATAAATAAATATTGCAGGACATTCCACACATCACCATCTAGCCCCAAGCTAAGTAACTACACTTGTGTTATGGGTGCTAGACAACTAGACCAGGGTCGATCATTTTTAAAACAAAAAAAAATTATAGTAGGATGAAACCCATTAGAAAAGGAGGGGAATATTATAAAAATTAAAGGAAAAATAATTTACGGGCGATCTGAGGTCGGGAAGGGTAGGGGGGTGAGCTTTTAAGGGTAAAAAACGGTTTATCTCGATTTCCGGCAAAACTAAAAGTCAAATATAGATATGTTATGTTAATATGTTATGATATGACAAATAAGATATGTTGACGGGTGAATTTTCGATTGAAAATTATGGTGTTTTTTTTCGATATTAATTCAAAATAAGGTGAAAAATAAATATTTCTAATCAAATAAATTACAGCGTATTTGGGACATAAAAAGGTAAGTTTTCACCAAATTTCGTGGAAAAAAAAACATTTTTGTAAAAGATAAGCATAAAAAACCAAAAACTTGGTTTTTTGAATTTTTCACACAAATTTTGAGGTTATGTGAAAAAAAAGTGCATACAAAAGTTTTAGATCTTTTTATTACCTACAACTTTGCCATTTGACTTTTTTCCATAGGACTTTTCGTTTTGCCGGAAATCGAGATACACCGTTTTTTACCCTTAAAAGCTCACCCCCATACCCTTCCCGACCTCAGATCGCCCGTAAATTATTTTTCCTTTAATTTTTATAATACTCCCCTCCGTTTCTAATGGGTTTCATCCTACTATTATTTTGTTTCACTTTTTATTATTTTTAAAGGCTTCTACCCTGGTCTAACTTCGATGCGCTCGGCTGTTGCATTCGCACGCGCATTAGAGTTGTATCCCTACTATAAGTTTAGATTTAGATACGCGTTTAGTGATGGGAACGTGTCGATATTTTCGATAGTTTCGATATCGATACTACCCGGGAAGATGGACCGTTTTCTTATAAGATCCGAATCGTCTAGTTCGCTCTCGAAAAGAGCAGGTGACGATGATCTGGTTAACCCCAACGATTGGAAGATGCCAAAACATTTCGCTCCAAGGAAAGAAACTACTCGACCATCTGGTATTGAATCTCGAAATTCCTTCAGCGGGCTGTTAACCGACAAACCACCTTCGACAACCCATGCAAATAAACTGCAGAGTGCAACCGCCACTCGCAAAAGTAAGATCCCGCCAATATTCATGATGCTCAAACCAGAATGGTCTCATGAGTACATCAGAACCCTGGTTTCACGTTACACAAATGCATATCACCTCCAATATAAAGGTAAAAAGACACTAGGAATCTTCTGCTACAATGCTGATAGCCATCAAAAACTTCAAGATGGTCTCCGAGCTGAGAAAATGAACTTTCACACATTTTCGAGAAAAGACGAAAGGAAATTCAAGGCTATCATTTTTGGGTTACCAGCTTATGTAGAAAAATCACTTAGTCAGGAGCTGAGTGCCCTGGGTTTTAAAGAAACAACTACGGAAGATCAAGATCGTAGGAGACAAAGAAGTTCCCTGTCCTCCATTTATGATCCAGTTGCCGCCTGGTTCTGATATGGCTGCATTTAAGAGGATTAAATACATAAGCAACTGTGTAGTAAACATACAAAAATACAAAGCGAAGACATTCCTTGGCACACAGTGTTATCGATGTCAGTTATTTGGACACTCTTCTAAAAACTGCAATCTTACACCGAGATCCGTAAAGTGCACGGAATCCCATCTGACACAAGATTGCCCTAAGAAAGATTGCAGTGAGCCAGCAAAGTGCTGCAACTGTGGAGAAAGTCATCCTGCCAACTTCCGTGACTGCAGTGAGCGTCAGAAATACTTGAAGAAATTAGAGGATCGCAAAGAAGAGTTAAAATCTATTAAAACAAATAAACTACCTGTATTCTTTCTTCGGCTTCCTAGTGAGGACTAAATTCAATCCAACGATGTAAATTGCTAGATTCAGTCGAACGAAAAAGCGACGTTGCCATTTTTACAAACATCTCAAAAATACTGTTCAGATAAGGTTCATAAACCATTTATTTTAGATACCAAAATTTTGCGATATCATTATTTTTGGGTACCGTAATTCTATTTTAAATTAAGATATCTTTGCATATGGGTATCTGAATTTCAAGTATCCTAAAATATCGGTTTTTCGGTCCCTGCTCCACACATCCATCTCAACATTCTCATCTCCGCTGCATGCAATCTTCTCTCATCCTTCTTCTTCACGGCCCAGCATTCCGATACATACATGACGACAGGTCTTATCACGGTTTTATAGATTTTACCCTTCAGTTTAAGGGGCATCCGTATACATACGTATCTATAGATTCCCAAATGTAAACCATTTGGGAATCTATAGATACGTACATTTGACCTAAAAACAAACTATAATCTATCTATCACAACATTCAGCAAGATGAAAAGACACAGAGATCAGTTCCCTTTGTATCTTAATGCAGACGTTTTGACAAATTACTGCCATAACTCATTCGGTGTTATCTACGATGACTGCACCCGGGTACGCTTGCTTTTATTTACTTAAGCCACAGCCACACACGGTAAGTTCTCGCTGTAAATGCCTATTCGTCAAGTTAATATAAAACTAACTGCGCTCCGCGGTTTCACTCGTGTAAATCCCGATCCCGTGGGAATATCAAAATGAAAAGGAGCTTAAAGCCTTCCTCGATAAATGGACTATCCAACATAAAAATATTTTTTTAATTCAAACCAGTACCAGTAGTTCCAAACCAGTAGTTCCTGAGATTAGCGCGTTCAAACAAACAAACAAACTCTTCAGCTTTATAATATTAGTTTATATCATCACTATCACTACATAGTATAAAACAAAGTCGCTTTCTCTGTCCCTATTCCCTATGTATGCTTAAATCTTTAAAACTGCGCAACGGATTTTGATGCGGTTTTTTTTAATAGATAGAGTGATTCAAGAGGAAGGTTTATATGATATTACATGCATAATATATCCGTGCGAAGCCGGGGCGGGTCGCTAGTTGATAAATAAATATTGTATGAAACTTTAACACAGCGCCAAGCTAAGCAACTAGGCTTGTCTTGTGGAGGCCAGAATTAGGATAGAGTACATTATCTTCTTAGGGTTCCGTACCTCAAAAAGAAAAAAAGGAACCCTTATAAAATCACTTTCTTGCCCGTCTGTTTGTCTGCCTGTCTGTTTAAATTGGTATATCCTGCTAATATTATAAATGTTTGAAATGAAAGTTTGTGTGTTTGTGTGCGGGTTTGTTACTCCTTCAAGGAAAAACTACAGTACCGATTGCGAACTATGATACTACGGTTATGTAGATAGCTGGAGACCTGGATTAACATATAGGCTACTTTTTATCTCGATATTCACACGGGACTCACACAGGTGAAACAAACCTTTCAGCCTTATTCCAAAACGAGGTTTAAGGATAGTCCGAGATGTGGATTAAAACCTTAGATTTGGATACAGATTTACTCGTAAACTACAGTCTAAACACTATTCCTATATAATCTATGGAGATAGTGCTTAGACTATAGTTCCTATTAGATTTTATAGGGATAGTGTTTAGACTATAGTGCACGAGTAAATCTGTATCCAAATCTAAGGTTTAAATCCACATCTCGGACTATCCTTAAACCTCGTTTTGGAATAAGGCTGTTACAGTTTCTCTTACGGTTTTTCGTTTCAAATTTCATAACGAGTAGGTAACATTTTTTCTCGGCTCGCCAACCCGTAATAAGGTAAGTAAGTACTTCGTTCCAAAATATATAAATATTCAAAATTCTACTTACTGTTTGGTTCGCAGCGAGTGCGCTCGCGGTAAAAACTCGCTGTGTGTGTCTGTAGCTTTAGCCATAAAGCATGATAAATAAGAAAGGGGGGCGAAATGTTTGGCAATTTCATTGGAAACGTTTCCTTATCGCGAAAAATGCAAGTCTTTGCAGACATTGTTTGTTTTTATTGTTTGTATTGGTAGTAAATTCTTGATAACAGTGATAATTTGTAGAGTGGGGATGGTTTAGTTAGCCTTTAATGCAGGCGTTTTTTTAACTTAACGCCTTACATTACAGTGAGTAGTGGATCACTTAAAAATAAAATGTAACGGATGTAATGTTTAACGAATGTAATGTCACAAGATGTGTCACGTATTTTGATAGAGTCTACTTATTCTTTTTTTTTGTTTGCTGCTCGAAATAAGTGAACTTCGCGTTAAGTTAGGTAGGTGAATAAAGTGGTTAGGTAGGTGAATAAAGTTATTCACCTGGCAGGGAAGTCCTCGGACTGTCGGTGTGGCGTTGCCTCTCCCTGTCCTCTGCGACCGGAGTGGCTGGCGTTGGGGCTACTTACCTGACCCATCACAGAGGACCATGGGCGTCCAGACATGGGTCTGGTTGGCGTCTATCCTCTTGCTCCCCGTGAAGGAGGTTGCGACACTTGCGACGTGCCACGTGCTCTGGTGCATCGCAACAAGGGGGGAGGGGCTGCTGTTGGATGCGAAAGCTATCCCCGTAACCCCGACAATAGGCATCGAGACGGGGCATCCTGGCGTTTTAGTCGGTTGGAGCCGCTCTCCGGAGACCCGATACCGTGGGAATATCAAAATGAAAAGTAGCCTTTTTTGATAAATGGACTATCCAACACAAAAATATTTTTTCAATTTGAACCAGTAGTTCCTGAGATAATCGCGTTCAAACAAACAAACAAACTCTTCAGCTTTATAATATTATGGTATAGATACCTTACAGGCATACGAAATTATATTACAATAATTACTACTAATAATATTATCATTTAAAAAAAACATTTACAGAAACCTACCTATTTTATCCATGTAATAACTATAAACGTCCTTTATCCAAAGGTTGTTTCCGTCAGTCAACCTTTTTCACACTAGAAGTGCGAGGAATAAATGGTAAGTGTAGGAGTTAACCGTAATTATAGACAGACGACACGGAGAACCCCTTTCTATTTAGGTAGATTTACCTATAGGAAGCACATGTTTATGTAGTGCTAGTTGTGCGCGCGGTTTTACTAGCAAAAGTCAAGATTCCATGGCAATATCAGGATAAAAAGAAGCAGGTCTTGTATTTATCTACTTAATACATTTCAACGCAATCGGTTCTGTAGTTTTTGCGTTAAGGAGTTTCAAAAATATATCAAAACTTTCAAATTTAAATTTTATATTAGACAAGCCGCGCCCGCGGTTTCACCCACGTAAGTCCCGATCTGTAAGTTTCGGGATCATAAGTATGTGTCATTCTCCATCCCTTAAGCTACCACTATGCTGATTTTCGTCCATATGGGTCAAATCATTTGACGTCAGAGAGAACAAACAAATAGAATGGAATCGGTTTCCTGCGTCTGTCTTTCCTGATGTGCACAATTTGGGGGTCTTCAGGTCGCTATCGAATGGGTATCTTCTAGGAAGGCGTGTTACATCTTGGGCCGCATCCTCACCTACCATCAGGCAGGTGTGATAGTGGTCAAACGCTGACCTATCAGATGTAAAAAAAAATGATAAACGAACTTTCAGATTTATAATATTAGTTAGTATTAGGATTACGGTAGGATAATCTATTCTAAAGGAACTTAAAAAAATATGAGAACGCAGTAAAAAGAAACGAATAAAAAACAATAGCTTAAATGGCTATGTACAAAACAAACGTAAAGCACCAAATTGGAAAAACACTGTTGTTTTAATTTAAAAGAAACAAAGGTTTCATTATCCACCTGCGCAATACGGTTCATTATTTTAAGTGAAATGAGACTTGTTTTAGTAGTTACGTAATACGTATCTCTCCTTCAATAAAATATTGATCTTTACCAATGACCAATTTAATTTGATAAAAAATACTTTTCATCCATTAAACAGCTCGATGAAGGTCGTTCTTCACAGGATCTTAGATTAAATGTGTTGATTTTTTCACACTGTTTTTCTTTATGTTTTTTTTATGCGTTTGGAACTCTTATTGGCTCTCTGTTTCTATTTTTTAAGCTATTGCATAGCCTTTATCGCAGGCTTTGAGCGCGGCGACCTAATCAAGAAAATCCGTAACGAAAATAAAACCTAACACCCGCCACTCCGCCTACCATGTAAGCTCGACCGAGCATTCGCTTAACATGTATGTATATGGTACGACTGTACGAAGCTCGCACGATGCAATAGCTTTACCGCGGTAGTCCCCGTTGCAAGTGCAACACGTTTTTGAAGTGAAAACTTCTTAAGGCGCGTTGAGCACTTTTGTGGGTGAGCATTTTCCGCCGTTCTCGCGACAGATTTTGTCGCGACAGATGAGATTTTATTTGTCTTTTTGTTTAACTTATACTGCCATCTATTACACAAATTGAGAAACTTAGTTTCTAGAAAGACCGCTATTCGAATGTAGATGGCGCTGATTTTAATTTTTTACTGCCATCTAGCGAATAAAAAATAAACTATATTTGTTTAAGTGAGTGCTAATAGATGGCAGTAGCAGATCGTTTCAAGAAATATTCTATGAGAAATAACAAGTTTATTGTTTTCACTTCTGCCTGCATTCCCGGAGTGCGCTGTTTTTTTTTTTTTAGTTAAAGCTGTTGGTTCTTCTTAAAATAAATCAATAAATAATTTTGATGATTTACTCAGTGACAGCAACTTAAATCCATGTGATTTAGAGCGCTGTAGTGCCTGGGACGTCAATTAAATGGAGTAAGCTTCCCCTGGACCTAATCCACTCTCTCAACTTAATCGACCGTGTCCAGAGGAAAAAGATTGTTTACGAATAATTTATGATCGCTATTAACATTGCTCTTACGGTGAAGGAAAACATCGGGATCAAACCCGCGGCTTAGTTGGTTCTAGTATTGTCAAGTTCTTTCCTCTGGATTCGGTCTACTAAGTTGAGAGGGTAGTAGAAGTGCTTGGCAGGCTACTCCATCGTCACGCAAAAAAGACCCAATTAAAGAGGTATGAAATACAAGTACTTACTTATTTAATTTTTTCGGAAAAGATCTATCTCTTAGTACTTGTATACGGGCTGTTTTCCGGAATTAGACCCTTTTTTAATTGGAGCTTGCCCAACACCTACTACCCTCTTAGCTTAGTCGACCATGTCCAGAGAAGAGAACTTGTCAAATACTTCTGGAGCCAACTGAGCCGCGGGTTTCATCACGATATTTTCCTTCACCGTAAGAGCAATGGCGATAATTAGCACACATACATTAAGAAAAAAACACAAATTTATTGGTGCACGGCAGGCCGGGATTTGAAAAAGAAAAAAATAAGATCTTTATGTACAGTATGCGTCATAAGTCCACTATCAGTTTGCTACCATAATACTATCAACAAGAATTTGACTTACGACCTTCTTCTACTAGATGTTACACACAAACATAAATACTTGAATTAAAACAAAAAACTAAATCAAAATCGGTTCATCAGTTCGGGAGCTACGATGCCACAGACAGACACACAGACACGTCAAACTTATCGTCGTCCCGTCGTTTTTGCGTCGAGGGTTAAAAAGTATACCTCGCACAGCGAATGGTGACCTCTGCGGTAAGTGGAAGGGGTATGCGCAGAACTCGATTTTTATATGAAAATTGAGTTCTGCGCATACCCCTTCTACTTTCCATCAGAGGCCAACATTCGCTGCGCTACAGTGTCATTATTATCATGTTAGCTATGTATGTATACATATAATTACCCGAGTTGTATAAGCCGCCACCCGCCACACCAACCGAACGTGGGTTTGATCCACAGGTTATGTTGTTATAATGTTCAAATAGTGCTGCATTGGATTGTAAACGTTACGGTGCCGGTGGACTTTTGAACGTTGATTGTACCTAATTCTTTCCTTCCGTGTAGTTAAATCTAAAATGATAGTAGTGTTATTTTAACCTATTTTATCCTCGTCGAAGCATATTGAAACATCGTCTCACGGTCCATTTCGTAGGAGACAACTCAATTACAATTCTTGTCTCTTGTCTAGCCGCTCGCTTCACACTGGCTATATAGTGATAAAGTCTGTCAGATGTGTTCTATGTGCTGACATTTACGCTAGGATGCTGGGCTTAGCTTAGATGATGGAATAGTAATTATGGCTTAACGATAGAGTCATCTTTGTTCGTTAAGTTTAAGTAAAATGTACAATCAGGCAGCAAAAGTTAAGGCTTATCATAGAGTTTTTAAAACAAGTTAGTTTGTGAAATAAGTTTGTTGAATACGATTTTAGAATAAGTTTGTAGAATTGTTTGAAAAAAAGTTTACAGAAAATTGCACCTCGAGAGTGCAGCAAATTGCTCATTTTTCGATTTCCACCAGTAGAATTGGCCCATAAAAGAATATAATATGTTTGTAGAAAAAGTTTGTAGAATAAGTTTACTCTATGAGGTTGAAAAGTGAAAGATGTTAGCCTAGTTATAGTTATTATAGTCGATTTTAATTCCAAATCCCGACCGGTAGTGCTTTGCACCAATGGATTTTCCTTATTACTCCAAGTGCACTGTTAACTTTGCTGCTTTTAATACGGTAAAGAAAAACAAATCATGATCAAATCCGCTTGTGGCTTATTTGACACCAGACGGATTGATCAGTTATTTCCTCAGAACATGACCGACAAAGCTGAGAGGGTGGGCAAGCCTACTCCATCTATGACATGTCCATTGTGTCTCTAATAATGAATACCATGATTTAAGTTATCGGTAATATATACAGATATATTATCTAGATGAGAAGAAAAAGAAGATATTTTTAGAAGATTAAAGGCCTTCAAGTTTCTCAAAGATTAAAATAGCAATTACGGAACTCTACGGTTAGCCTCCAATTTTGTGGCCCACTGTACGTAAAGGACATACACCCTCTGTATGTAGACTAGATGCTTTAATAATTTTGCATATTTTTTTACCGCATTTCATATCAATCTCAGACTGGAGTTTAACAATACGATTGAAATAGGTAAACAATTCATTGCGTATAAAATGTTTCGAGAAAAATGGCTGTGTTGTGTAAGGACCGAATATATCTTTACGAATGAGGCTAAAGAAGGTGTTTTGTTTGTCAATACTATGGTAGGTATATAAATGTTTAGTTCACTTACACAAAAACAATATAAGTACAATCACATTACAAATAAGCTGAACCCCACGTGACCTAGAGCGCACTCGCAAATCTGTAAGGTTGTAAAGTAAGAATAGAATAGAATAATTTAATGAATCAAAACTTTTACAAAATATTAATAAGTAGCGACCCGCTCCGGCTTCGCACGGCTATTATGCATGTATTATACATAAAAACCTTCCTCTTGAATTACTATCTATTAAAAAAAACCGCATCAAAATCCGTTGCGTAGTTTTAAAGATTTAAGCATACAAAGGGATATAGGGACATAGGGACAGAGAAAGCGACTTTGTTTTATACCATGTAGTGATAGTGACTAATAATCTTAAACCGTGATTTAAGTACCTACATTATTTAAGTATCTACTACATCCATGGTATCTCCATTATTTAGGTACCTAAGTCACGGCTTAAATATATACGGCTATAAAAATAGAAAATCGAAGTAGGTTAGTACATACATAACCTACTTCTATTTTCTATTTTTATTCTGCTGATATAACAGGAAATAATTTTGCAGGAAAAAAGTCAAAGCTAAGTGTTTTTCAGTGGAAAAGCAAAAAACGGGAAATACCTACTACATCACATCAACGTTTCCGGCGGAAGTGACCGTTCAGACGACAGATAATAAATGTTTTGTAGGATTTCGCGGTGACGACCCCACGCCTCCGTTCGCGGAGATCGGGCGGCTCACTGGATTTGGACGTGAAATAAGATCAAATGGAAGTACTTTACAATTTTAGTGTTCTTCTTCTTTGTCCTCGCCTTATCCCGTTACACGGGGTCGGCTTTCCTTATCATGCGGCGCCATGTAGCTCGCTGACTTGCATCCTCATCTCTGAGCCCGAGGCTTTTCATGTCCCTGACTGATGTCCTTTATTTAGGTTAGGTTTTAAAGCTTAGATATAATTATTTTATAAGTTTTTATAGTGATGTATATATTTTGTAATCAGTTTGTTTTTATAAAAAATTAAATATAAATTAAAATAAATATAAAATAATTGAAATGGAGATATTAATAAAAAAATAAAATTAAAATCAAATACAAAAACAAAAAATTTAAAAAACTAAATACAAAAATCTAAAAAAAAAACAAAATTAGGTTCGACAAGAAAAGAAGAAGAAGTAGGTATAAAATCGAACATGGACTTTTCTCGTCATCATGGTCGTTGCCTCTAAAATCGTCTACAAAATTAGGGTTAAGAAGTCAGTGCTTTACTTTAGTTCTTGACTTGACGAACTGGCGAAATGCACAAACCGTGCTAACCCTAAATTAATTTAAAAAAAGGTACCACTTAATTTTAATTCCATCGTTCATTTAGGTGGAATTGGTAATATAGTTCTGTTGGAAAAGCAACACAAGTTAATAATAATTTAAGGGTTAACAAATAAAGAATTGAAACATACAAAATAGGTGATTTTTCCGCTGTCCCATTAATGGGACCACGAGGGAGAACTATTTCTCGTGGTCCCATTGTTGTGTACCTACATCCTGTATTTAAAAGTATGAGGTTACAGTACAATCATGACCACAATCAATAATGTTAATTTCAATTATTTATTTATTACTTCCTGGGTTTAAAATAAAACAAAAAACGATCTAAACAGAAACAAAAGACGATCTAAACGGAAACAAAAGACGATCTAAACGGAAACAAAAGACGATCTAAACGGAAACAATAAACGATCTAAACGGAAACAAAAGATGATCGATCTATTAGGATGCGAAAACTAATAAGTGCAGATTACCGATAGTCTAGATACTTTTTATTTATTAGTAGTATAAATAACTTAACATTTGTTTTTTAAACGGTCGCTATTCGGTTAACTGACGAAATCAATTCTCTCTTTTAATGCTATTTGAAGGCAGCATTTACAGTACTAATTACTAAAAATGCTCACGTCTATATGTTTTTCGGTTCGGACTACAGCCCAAGTGATAATCATACCAGCGATTGACTGGAGCAAGTATTGTTCGCGTCGTGGATTTATAGTATGTAGGTAATCTAAAATAATGGGTTTTTTCGAAACAAGGTTCCTGAATGTCTTCAAATGCTGTGTATCAAAATTAAGACAAACGGTAATCGAAGTTCCTGGGCTCTCCCAGAATTCAGCAATTCACCAATTTCACTGAGGCTTTTCTATGATATTTAGCTCTAAGATTTCAATCAATTTGTTGATAAAACCTCAGAGGGATCGGATCAAAAGATTTATTGGTGGCGCAGATTCGATTACAGGGGCACTTGGTCTGCACTGAAACTTGGATTGTGAACTTGCATCTATTGCAAGTGCATTATTAACGACTTAACGTTTTTTAACGACGACCCAGTTGGCACAATGGTTACCATGCCGGACTGCCAAACACAGGGTTGCGGGTTCGATTCCCGCCACAGACAAGTATTTATGCTTAGATATTTGTCTGTGGTCTGGTTGTTTCTATGTATTATAAGTATATATTTACAAAAGAAAAGTATATAAGTAGTATATCCGTTGTCTAGCACCCATAACACAAGTCTAGTTACTTAACTTGGGGCTAGATGGCGATGTGTGGAATGTCCTGCAATATTTATTTATTTATTGATGTTTTCTTTTTACTCTACTACTATACTTTTTCTCTAATGGAGTATCACATTATTACTTTTAGCCATTATTAAGTTTGTATTTGCCAACAATATTGCTGAGAGCTTTTCTTTCTGTTTTTATCTACTTTATATGCTTATCTACCGCAAAACAGATTATCAGATTATTATCTGGATTAGACGCAAATGTGCACTTCGCAATTAACAAGCTAAGTAAATGTTATTATAATTGTTCGCGCCACGAACGCAAAGACCGGCGTGAACTTGCCACCCGTCCAGGCTGGACCACGTGACCTGCTCACGGCTCGCCCGAACGTCGCGTCGCTCCGGTTCGGCCTCCGTTCTCTCTCTTTCCTAAGCCGCCCTCGCACGAGATGGTAGTGCCACTCATATATTGTTAATACTTACTTATAAAATCTAAACTAGACTCTGTAAATAGCGTATTAAATAATTGTACAAAATCTACGTGTTTGTCTTTGCTTAGACAATAATGTAAAGGAAACTTTAAAGGATAAGCTTTATTATTAGGTAAAGTGAATTTTACCTTCTATTTTGACTTAAATATTTTATTACCTCTTCAACTGACATGACCTATAATATTATCTTCTCTTTATTACATACATCCGAATTGAGAACATCCTCCTTTTTTTGAAGTCGGTTAAAAATGAATCGCTGAATGTGTTGCTAAACGCAAATCTCGAGAGCAGCTAAACCGATTTCGATAATTATTTTTTTGTTGTAGTTGTTATTGTCAGGAGAAGGTTCTTATGAATGAAAAATTAAGAAAATTGCGTAGAAGAATCTATAATCTATCTATATAAAACAGGCAGAAGTGAAAACAATAAACTTGTTATTTCTCATAGAATATTTCTTGAAACGATCTGCTACTGCCATCTATTAGCACTCACTTAAACAAATATAGTTTATTTTTTATTCGCTAGATGGCAGTAAAAAATTTAAATCAGCGCCATCTACATTCGAATAGCGGTCTTTCTAGAAACTAAGTTTCTCAATTTGTGTAATAGATGGCAGTATAAGTAAAACAAAAAGACTAACACAAATAAAATCTCATCTGTCGCGTCAAAATCTGTCGCGAGAACGGCTGAAAATGCTCACCCACAAAAGTGCCCAACGCGCCATAAGAAGTTTTCACTTCAAAAAAATAATAATAATATGCAGGACATTCCAAACATCGCCATCTAGCCCCAAGCTAAGTAACTAGACATGTGTTATGGGTGCTAGATAACGGATATACTGTATAAATACTTTTTTTTTTGTAGGTATCTACAATCTATCTATTTTATTATAATACTAGCTGTACCCTGTCACGCTTCGCTGTGGTTTTTGAAGCGTACACAAACCAACATAACATTTTTATATATATACCTACTAGCTGTCCCGGCAAACGTTGTTTTGCTATTAAAAAAAAAAAAAGAAAAAAAAAATAGATGTTGGCCGATTCTCAGACCTACTGAATATGCTCACAAAATTTCATGTTTTTCGGTCTTTGGCTTGACCGTGAAATTTGACATTTCACGGTCAAGCCGTTTCGGAGGAGTTCAACTTCGAACCCCGTGACACGAGAATTTTATATATATAGAGAGAGATAGAGATAAGATTATAATAATTAACTATGTATCTATCACACTTTTTTTTGTTTGTTTGTAACGAATATGCTCTGAAACTACTAGACCGTCTTTGATGAAACTTGGTATGAGGATACATTGATTCATTGAGAATGATATAATTAGATTACTTTTTATCCCGATGTTCCCACAGGATCGGGAGTTACGCAGGTAAAACTAAGTAGCGCTGCTAGTTGCGAATATGAATTATGAAGGTTCGGTTCTATAAATGAATAACAAATAAAAATTTGATTTACTTACATACACGACCTCGTGATATAAGCACCTATTTTTATATTATTAAACTGGAAGATTTTTATTGGAAAAATTTAATCGAATGAAACCTTTTATAATCGAAATATCTCCATTAATTTGTCAAATCATTCGTAAGTTCTAAGTAGGAACCTACTTACTTACCTAAACATTTTATATTAAGTTAAATTACGTTCATACTGAATTCTTAGAAATAATTCGATGTCGAAATGTTTCTGATAAACATTCTAAATTATGAATAGCCAATAAGTCGAGGGTCAATCGTATATAAATAAAGATGTAGTTATTTACCAATTTATTTTATCGTATATTTTTCACATGGATATTATGTACCTTTTGCGTAGTTAAAAATCGTATGGGAGCTACTGTCCTAATAATTGACAACCCAGTTGGCCCAATAGTCACCTTGCGGGTTCGACTCCCACCTCAGACAACTATTTTTGCTTAGATATTTTTCTGTGGTCTGGTTGTTCTAAGTATATATTTATAACCCCGGGAACAAGTATTTATGCTGACCATAAATTCTTGTTTCTGGTTCTGGGTGTTTCCTATATGTATAATATGTATATATTTACAAAAAAAAAAAGTATATAAGTAGTTTATCCGTTATCTGGCACCCATAACACAAGCATTAAGTTGCTTAGCTTGGGGCTGGATGGCGATGTGTAATATGTCCTGAAATATTTATTTATTTATTTATTTATAAAAAAGTGCATATAAGTAGTATATCCGTTGTCTAGCACCCATAACACAAGTCTAGTTACTTAGCTTGGGACTAAATGGCGATGTGTTGAATGTCCTGCATATTTAATTTATGTACATTATAAAATGTATTTTCCTACTTTTAATCGTTGCAAAATTATTAAATGTTTCACGCTATTGAAAACTCGCTACCTAGTGTAGGTAGGTATATTTTTTAACTATTTCTCTTTGCTTATAAATCTCTATGGAGTCTCCATACATATGTGAAAACCGAAACGAACTGAAATGGTTTCAGAATTTGCATTTGTATGAAAAAATCACCCGATACCGGCAATTGGGTTCTTTCAGGTTTCCGAGTGAGTATTTTTTCGGGTCTTCAGAATATCTGTATTGCAATAGTTGCAATAGGCGGTACGCAAGTTGCAAGGCTTAAAAACTCTTTGTTGGTACCTTTTTTCTATACATCAAAACAGTATAGCCCAGATAAATTAAGAATGTTTCATCTTTGGGGATTGAGTCCCCCGTTTTGTAGAGCATAATAATAAAACACTCGTATATAAGTAATTATATAATAAAAGACGTAAATAGAAACAGTTATTTATAGACAAACACAAGACAAACAGTCCGACGACATTTTCGGGTCGTGCGCAAGAGAGAGAGTGAGAGAGCACGAGACGCTCTAGTGATGTCCCACTTCTCTGTTAGCAAACGCTACGCTAGTGATGTGACAGATGAATGAATGAAGTTGTGCGACGATGTCGCCACACATCTACCTAACATGTAATTAGCAGTAAGATACGTATTTAACTTATTGGGATAACATATTATTTTAGTACTAGTTGGATATTTTTTATCGCACGCGTGTATATTATAATACGTTGCATTATGAGTCTAAAAGCGGTTTAATAAGATCCCCTTTATGAGCAACTGTGATAAAAAATATAGTTATTGTAGGTACTAACATCTTACGCGCTAGTTATGAGATATGAACGCTAAATGCATTTAATAGCATAACGTTTGAATCATGTTGTTCGAGTAATCTATACCTAAATTTTTAATCTATTCTATAAACAATACAATACAATAACTAATATTATAAAGAGGAAAGATTTTTTTTGTTTGTAACGAATATACTCTGAAACTACTGGACCGATTTTGATGAAACTTGGTATGAGGATACATTGATTCATTGGAAGTAACCTAGGCTACTTTTTATCCCGATACTGCCACGGAATCAGGAGTTATATTTCATATTTTATCATCTGAAAACTAACGGATTTTAAAAAAGATTGACAAAATAAATCTCCGTCCGTTCTTATTTCTCTACAGTACAAGGAAACATATTATTATTATTTTATTTGCTTTATTATTACTTATTGAATTTCAATAAAAAATCAATAAGTAATAAAATGCACAGAGAGAAGTAAACCCACTTACCTAAACCTATTTTCTTCGTAATATAGAAGAAAGGGTTCGATGTTTCACCACGGGAGTTGAGTGCATGCAGTTTCTGTAATTACGAAGGCTGTTAATTGGATTAGGTGTTGTAATGTTGCAGTTGGCTTTAGTTTACTTGTGATCACAAGTGTTTCCGCGAAGAGGTTGTTATGTGAAAGGGGATTGCTCTAGGTCTGGCGAACAACTTTTGATTTACGACATTTGGAAATTCGAATTTTTTTTTTCGATAATTCATAATAACTCCAAAGGAATTTTACTCGATAATCAGATGTTTCATACAAAAGCTTAGCCTGTAATCCTTGACCGTGGGAACTTCTGATAGAACACACACATTGATATTTTCTAGCCACACAGGTGCAACGCAGTATTAAAATTACGCACCCTGGAAACAAATAAATCTACTTTCGATGCATCGTACATTTTGTACAAGTTACATATTCATCAAGCGTTCGTCTTTGTAGGATGTTTATGAATATCATAGAAAACACGCAATGTATGTAGTATTTAACTTGTCACATCGCAAAACTGCAGTCCGGTAGTAAGTAGCTGGCGGGAAAGGGTGGGGTCAGAGTGTACGTTTTTTGGGTATTTTGTTTGATAACGAAATTGTCAATAAGTAAATGTTCTGTACTATAATAATTTTTATATTTATATATTTTTATAATAATAATTATGCGAAATAATTATTACATCCGTCTCTATATATTGAAAATTCACACATAAACGTTCGTATGTACCTATGTGCCCTACTAAGAAACAGGTTAAAACGTGTCGGTATCGGCATCATATATTATTATATAAATATTCAGGCAAAACACCTACCAATCTTTATAATATTCAATATAGTTGGGTAAAAAGATGAGTACATTATAGTTACTGGTTTGTCTTAAATCTTCCTTTATTTTTTTGGGATTTATAGTAATTTCCTTTTACTTTTCCCATTATTATTAAACTTGAATAAAAATAAGTTACGATATATAGGATTAAAATATAAAAATAAGCTACAATTTTAATACATCCTACCTACCTAAATCATACCTTTTCCATATTTTTATTTAATTTTTGACAGCTCAATAAATTCCTATTTTAATTTCTTTAGAGAAAACAAAAAAAAAAAATATGTCCTGCAAAAGGCAGGAACGTCAAATACTAGTTGAGTTTTTCTTTCCCGCAAATTGTTTGTAAAACATATCCAATTAGAGATCGAAATGTAAAGATCTTTGGACACAACCGGCATAGTAATTTAAAATGCCGCTGTGCAGTTTGACACCCATACCTATTGATAAAAGGCATTACAATAAAAAAATAATGTCTTTACACCAAACCTCTAAAACAGCTCAGAAACGGGATATTCAAATAAAAGCATTGTGACCAAGTATTTCTACAAGTCGTATCACCGCGTCCTTTTCCGTGACACTTTTGAGGTTTGTTGTGTAGGCATAATTTTTTCGCTGTAATGCCCTCTATCGAAGGGTATGGGTCTCAAAGTGCACCGCGAACTTTTATAAAATCGTAGGATAAACGTTTCTTCAAATATCCCATTTCCGAGACGCTTTAGAGGTTTGGTGTGAAGGCATTATTTGTTTGTTGTAATGCCCTATATCGAAAGGTAAAAAACCACAGTCCATGAAGTATTTAATTTTTTGTCTATGTTTGCCTGTCATAATTATGTCAAAAATTAAAATGAAATATAGAAACAGTTATTTCTTAGGTTAAAATAAATAATCAATATCACATTATAACCCGCGCGCAATGAGAATGGGATGGAACCTTGTCAAAGTAAATCGAAAATGACAGAAAAGTAGCGTTAGAAAAAAAGTTCTGAATAATAATTAGGTATAAATTAGTTATTTGCACGGTCATAGTGTCGCGGATTTGAAACAAACCCATTGATTTAAAGAAAAATTATTATTGTCTGTGGTAGATTGTCTATGGAGCAATGGCGATTTCATTTAAAAAAATGTTTTCTCCAAAATTATAAATAAAACGAGCACATAAGGACTGTGCTTATTAAAGTGATTAAATAAACAAATAATAAATTCCGACCGTGGTTTGTGTTGTTATAAATTGTGGTTTGTTTTATTATAAATGCTAGATTTATGTAATTAATTATTGTGTGATTATTTTAGTGATTTAGTGATAATTAGTGGAAAATGGGGTAAAACTTTGAATAGTCAACCACCTCAAATAGTTCTGGCAGTCGATAGATATTTCGATCAGGAACGAAGTCGGTTGTTCTAACGCATTGAAAATGATGACATAGTTGGCTGTGGATCACGAATCTAATAATTCGGGAATTACATTGTCAAGAGATCTTTTTGACGAACCTATGGGTTTGTTCCTGTCTTGGAGAGCTGCCGTGGCGCTACTTAAATCGTCTGCTTATAGACGGAATAGGCCAATGATGATGATGATGATGATGGGTTTGTTCAAAAATACAAAAAAAAAAAACAGCGCACTCCGGGAGTGCAGGCAGAAGTGAAAACTGTATATCTGTGTAAAATCTCATCTGTCGAAATCTCATCTGTCGCGAGAACGGCTGAAAATGCTCACCCACAAAAGTGCCCAACGCGCCATAAGAAGTTTTCACTTCAATAACCGAACGAGCAACAAGCATATCTAAAACACGGTGTCACGCATCCGAGGTGAGGGAACTTTGGCTGCATCAACTTCATTTTTTTCAGAAAGCGATACTTCTGAAGAAAGTCAAAGCTCTGATGATGATTCCCATGAAGCACATATGAGTGGCATTGGGGAATAATAATTGGAATAACTAAAAAAAATATTCCTAAACATTATTATTGAAAGGATTACAACCATGAAACATTTTTGTGTATTTTTAACAGATTTCAAAAAAAGGCGGTTCTCAGTTTGACCCGTATATGTGTCAGTATGTATGTTTGTCCGTGAAGTCTTCACATACAGTAGAAATGCCTAATACTATATATGTAGCTACACTAAATATGAATAAATAAAAAATAACTAATTACAACAAAACGAATTACCCATTATTCAGAATTTTTATGCTAACGCTACTTGAAGACGACCCAGTTGGCACAATGGTCACCATGCCGGACTGCCACACAGGTACGATTCCCGCCTCAGACAAGTATTTATGCTTAAATATTTGTCTGTGGTCTGGTTATTTCTATGTATTATAAGTATATATTTACAAATTTTTATAAGTAGGTAGGTATTTGCTGATTTTATAAAACAAAGGTCAAAAACAGTACATGAAACTTAAAAAATAAGTCAAATTTTAAGGTAACTGACCTCTCCGTGTAAGGAACAGCTGATTTTCAGGTAAACCTAACCTCAAAATTTTCGAAAAAAAGTTCGAATTTCTAAAAGTCGTAGAACAAAAGTTGTTGGTTTGGGTGCACAGAAGTAGCCCTCAACGGCTTGCTAGTATAATTTCCAATAACCCAGTATATGTAGTATATTCGTTGGCTAGCACGCATAACACAAGTCTAGTTACTTAGCTTGGGGCTAGATGGCGATGTGTTGAATGTCCTGCAATATTTATTTATATATGTATTTATAAACTGTCATTTTCGATTTACTTTGACAAGGTTCCATCCTATTCTCATTGTGCGCGGATTATACCTAGTTTCGACTCCTTGCTCGAAGAATAGGTACAATTACAAATTAGTTGTCGTGTGCAACACTCGCACCCCACCCTTATGCCAGGTCAAACAATAAATGTCGGGAAACAAATGGACGTGCTCTCACCTTGAATACTGAGATGACACTGTCACTTTTGCGCGCCGCGACATCTAATATAAAGCGAAATGTCACGAGCTACTGCTTCATACTAAAATGTATGGGCAGCGAGGAATGACTTTAACCAAAAAAAATATCTATGTTTCGGCATTGATTATTATTATTTGGTTTCAATAAGTAAAAAACTGCAATGATGAATGCATTCTCTATACTTTTGTCTCACAATTTAACCAAAAATATTTTCAAATATAACAACGAAGTAGCACAGATACTTAAAATAGAAAAGGTCGATTTCGATGTTTTTCATCAAAGTTAATAATTGTTTTTTCAAAAACTATGGATTATTTTCAAAATATCTGACAGTGAAACTGTAGACTCATCTAATAAGCTATCGAGAATTCTTTTTAGTGTCTTACAATGCAGGGAGTTCTTCAATATTTTTAAAATAGTAAATGACGTTTTTAGGGACTCGCCTCGTGTCTTACAATGCAGGGAGTTCTTCAATATTTTTAAAATAGTAAATGACGTTTTTAGGGACTCGCCTCGGTAAAAACAGAACGCTAGAAGTACTTAAAAGTTACACAAATGCGCGGCCTTGCCGCTGAATCTTTTGGATGGAGAATAGCTCATTTAGCTGTTGTTATGTATATTTTTTATTAATTAAACATATTTTTTGAAGTTTGGCCTCATACCGCCTAAAGAGAGATTCTAAACAACTAATAGTTCCTTTATGCCTTCAGCATCAGCATCATCTAACGAGGGTTAAAATTGCTATTACAAAAATTTCAGTCACGTGACCGCTATTTTATACGGAATGCGCCCTGTTTATCCAGATTTTACCACAGAATCCCAATCCTGTGTGTTCAACTCATTGAACAATAATTTTACTTTAAACTATACAATATATACACTAGGATAAATTTAAAGATTAATAATAATTTGTAATATGTAAAAATAATAATTTCTTAACTAAATACTTATATTAAAATAATAAATGTAAACAAGCCAAGTCGCATGACAAACTGTATGTTTTAAATTAAATCTAGGTCACAAAGTAAACACAATTTTTGATGATTAATATTATTTTGGCAATAGGTAGGTAACACACGGCTGCACATCGACAGCACACTATTATAATAATTATTGATAAGTCATCAAAACTAAAATGTATATAATGTAAGAAATTTGTGAATAAATTAATTGGAATCAAGAACTGAGTCGAGTATCACTCCTCCTCCCAAGAAGATCAAGCTGTGCCTAGCAACCGCTAGAAGAGCTATTGCAGCTGGAAGAAACGAGCAGTACCTAGCAACCGCTAGAAGAGCTATTGCAGCTGCAAGATACGAGCAGTCCCTAGCAACCGCTAGAAGAGCTATTGCAGCTACTCCATGCTCTTTAGCATCCTCTCACTGCGGCCAGGAAACCCTTAGCCGTCAGTCGATTGGTCTTGTGAGTCCGCTTGACCAGCAGTGAGAAAATCCATCCCGTGTACATTGCACGACGTACACACACCACCCTTCCTACCCACCGTCCGTCCGTCACCCCAGGTCGCCTGGTGACAGACAATCCCGTACTTATCTATATATTTATATATTGTTCGAACCCTATGGTTAGGGCTAGGGCAGTAGGGACACGTCAGGTAGGGTAGGGCCAGTAGGTACACATAAAGCTAGGTACACACACATACACACACGCACTAACTAGGATACACGCACAAGGGGTCCAGATACAGATACATACGATTAGGAAACTAGGGATAGGTTATTGTAGGGGTAGGTGTTAGGGGTAGGTTTTATCCCCTTTCGGTGAATGTATCTGGTGACTGCACGCCCGCGTACACGCCTCGCGTAGGGTAAGGTGCCGGTTACCAGGTGCGTTTACATTTGGTCCTTCGAGTTTTTTTTTGGTTTCGCGACGGGACACCAATCGCGCCCCGTTGGGAAATCGAACCAGTAAAAATCGCGCTCCTCTTGTCCCCGTAGGTTGACTGACATACAAAGACGTATTACCACCAACTACCGCGCTGCGATTTTCTCAACCAAGCAGCTACGGAACGTTCAACAGATTGAATATACCTACAGCAAAAGGAAGCAACGAAACAAAACACTATGGAAAATATGGACATTGAAGAAATCAATCGTATTATCAGAAGCCAAGAGGCGGACTACAACGAAATCAAACGAATACTTACAAATCTTAAAAAAGACCCATACACAAGAAAAAGTGACAAGTACATTAACGAACGGAGGGCTCAACTCACAGAAATACTCAACAGAACTACTACCAATCACGAGTTACTTAGAAATCAACAAGTACTAGTTGATCATAAGTACATTACTACAAGTTACTACGAATCCATCAAGTCACTCGTCAATCAAACTATGGAGTACTTAGCAAAATGCGAGAAGCGACTACAGTTGCTAGGCAAACTATACGAACCACAAGACATCGAAGAAAATGAATGTGAAGATGCAAACTCACCTAAAATCTTCATTCAACTCTATCGTATCACACAAATGCAGAAGAAACTACAAACAGCTACACAAGCGTTAACAGAAGATAAACCCGTATGGTACTGGGAATCACTGGCGAAAAATATAGAGAAGCAATGGCAAGACATAGAGGAAACTCATCTACTCATTCTAATGGAAGACAGCACCTTAGACCATAGCTACTTTCGAGATAACTTGTTTGAAAAAACGCAAACAGACTACGATGTAATCATTGAGCGTATTACGGCTAAAGCAAGTAACACAAAAAGAGTGGGGAACAGTGAGCACAAAAGTAACCTGCCAAGAATAATTATACCGGTTTTCGACGGCAACTATGAGTCATGGGATTCATTCTACGACTTATTTCTAAAAATTATACATGAAGATACGTCATTATCAGCGACAGAAAAAATGCAGTACCTTAAGACACACGTACGAGGCGAGGCTTTAATGCTCATTAAGCACTTGACAGTTTGTGACGCGAACTACGATGCAGCCTGGACGCTACTTAACAGAAGATATAGAAACGAAAGAATTATAATAGCGAAGCACGTAGATAACATTCTCAATATAGCAAAGATAAATCACGCCACTGCAGCCAACTTAAAAAGTCTACATGATACGATAAACCAAAACATAGAAGCACTTCGACGTCAAAACATAGACACAACTACATGGGACCCCATCCTGGGGAGAATTCTCAGTAGAGTGTGGGACTCTGAAACAAACGAAAAGTATGTACAACAATTAACCGAACCTAACAAGCCACAAAAGTTTGATGAGATGATGGAATTCCTAGAGAAACGATTCCAATGCTTACAGACAACAACTACGATAAGCAAACAAACAAAAACAAATTACAAGACAAGATACGACACACCAGGCCCATACAAGAGGTCAGACAACAATCATTGTTGGTATTGTAACAAAAAACCATACCATACCATATACCAATGCATACAATTTAAACAACTATCAGTAGAAGAACGATACAAGGCAGTTAAAGAGAAAGGAATATGCAGGAACTGCTTGGCGCACAGCCAATCAGAAGAATGTATGAGTACAAAGACTTGCCAACACTGTGGAAGGTTAGGACACCATTCCTACCTACACCAAGAAAACCACAAGCCAACTAGATATACGAAGAGCGAAAAAGCCAGTACATCTAAGAATACAACTACAACTAGAACAAACAATATGCATACAAATACGACAACGACACTACCAAAAACTACGCTACTAGCTACAGCGCTAGTAAATGTCAAGTCAATCGATGGTACAACCCAATTACTAAGAGTACTGTGTGATCAAGGCTCAGAAGCGTCTTTTTGCACGGAAACAGTAGCTCAACTACTAGCTTACCAATCCAATCTTACTTCCTCTTACCATCTCTATGCAGACGATCTTCAAATCTACTCACAAACTCCGTGGCTACAGTTAAATGAAGGCATTGCAACTACAAACAATGACTTGGCTAAAATTTGTAGCTGGAGCGATTCGTTTGGGATTGCGGTGAATCCGTCCAAGTCCCAAGTCATCGTTTTGGGAAGTTCTAGGTTATTGGCAAAAATTAGCTGGGAGGAGGTTGACCCTGTGATGTTTGACGGAAACCATATCCCTTTTTCCAAAACTGTAAAAAATCTTGGTGTCATCATGGATGCGGAACTGGGCTGGCAGCCGCAAATAACTGAAACCAGTCGGAGGATATTTGCTGCTGCGGGCTCGCTCCGTAGACTGCGGAACTTTCTCCCGACTGCCACTAAAGTTAGCCTTGCTCAGTCTCTCATGCTCCCTATCCTCGACTATGCCGACATCTGCTACCTTGATCTGACCGAAGAGCAACTCGACAAACTTGAGCGACTTCAAAATGTCTGTATACGGTTCATATTTGGACTTCGCAAATATGACCATGTCTCTGAATTTCGCCATAAGCTCAAGTGGTTGCCAATCCGCCTTCGCCGGAATGTTCATATCCTTTGCTTCCTCTATAAAGTCCTATTCGCTCCCTCCTCTCCTCACTACCTCAGAGAACGTTTCAAGTTCCTGAGTGACGCCCACTCACGACAACTCCGTTCGACAGAATCCCTTCTCCTTCAAGCTCCTCTCCTCAACTCTACTTTCTACAATAAATCGTTTTCTTTTCACTCTGTCATCCTCTGGAATTCCCTGCCTCAACCCATCCGATCTGCTAAGTCCCTTCCCATTTTCAAAGCTATGGTAACTGATCACTACCTCAGTACTGTCTAATTTCCGTATATATTCCTGTATTATTTATGTATGTATACATGTATCTATGTACTTATTTGTATGTATCTATGCATATAATTATTTGGAATGTATTAGTATATGTAATTTAATATTTAAAAACCATAATTATGTAAATATTTTATATCATCATATTATAAGTTAAGTTATTCACAACCTACCATTAAAGCTGAATCAGTTCTTTTCCATCCAAAGGTTGCCTGGAAGAAATCGCTTTCAGCGATAAGGCCGCCCATTTGTGCAACTTATACTTTCTAGCTATTACTTTACTTTGTGTTTATCGTGTTCTGTTTCTTTCTGTGTTGTACAAATAAAGTTATCTATCTATCTATCTATCTTACCCGAGGAACAGAACACACGTTGAAGTAACGGGGATAGCTGACGAAAAACCCAAAATAGCGAATTACTCCATTGAAGTGAAATTACAACCAAGATTTCCGAGTGAATTCAAGCTAATAACTACACTAATAATACTTCCAAAACTAACTGGTGCCATACCGAGTACCAATATACCACAATTAGAGGAAAGGCAGTTAGAAAACAAAATGATAGCCGATCCAACTTACAATAAAAGAGGCCCAATCGACGTAATATTGGGAGCTCAAGACTATAGCAAACTACTACTACAAGGGCTATACAAGATAAATGACGACATAATAGCCCAAGACACACATTTCGGATGGGTTCTATCCGGATTCGTCAGTAGTCACACTACAGATAGAATGAAAGTTACTACTATGACATCAAGAACGAACGAAATAGAACAATTAACCAAATTCTGGGAATTAGAAGAAATTCCAGCCAATCACGAACTATCTAGCGATGACCAACAATGTGAAGACTTTTACAAGACAACAACTACCAGAAATATAGATGGGTCCTACACTGTGAGACTTCCATTCAAAAATCCAGACGTAGATTATGGAGACTCACGAAAGAAAGCGGCGGCTAGACTACTACAATTAGAAAGAAGGTTTGCCAAAGACAAAACACTACAAGAAAGATACCAAGAGTTTCTAAACGAATACTTAGAAATGGGTCACATGAGGAAAGTACCTAAAGTAGACTATTACCAAGGAAAGTACTACATTCCTCATAAACCAGTGATTAAAGAAGAGTCATTAACTACAAAACTAAGAGTGGTATTTGATGCTTCGAGTAAATCAAGCACAAATATTAGCTTAAATGAGAATATGTTGACAGGACCAAGACTACAATCAGACTTAACTACAATACTATTACGATGGAGAAGACATAAAATTGTTTTTATGGCAGACATTGAGAAAATGTATCGTTTTATAAACGTAAATGAAGAAGACCTGCCATATCAACGAATCCTATGGAGAGAGTCTCCAAAACATCAAATCGATGAATATGAACTAACCACCGTTACATACGGAACTGCATCGGCACCATACTTAGCAGTCAAAACTTTGCAACAACTGGCTATAGATGAACGACAGAAGTATCCTAATGCAAGCGAAATAACGTTACAAGATTTCTACGTCGACGATGTTCTCTCGGGGGCCAGGTCTGTAGAAGCAACAAAGAAGTTACAAAACGAATTGATACAGTTGTTAAGAAGAGGTGGATTTAATCTAAGGAAATGGTCATCAAACAGTGAAGAATTATTAAATAACACACCAAAAGAAAAACAAGAGGATAAGATGTTAAAAATTCCACTGGACGAAACAAGAAAGTCGTTAGGAGTTCTATGGTCACCAAAAGAAGACAGTTTCCAATTCCAAATTACGATAAACAAAAAAGAGAATCCAACAAAAAGATTCATCCTGTCAGAAATCGCAAAGCTTTTTGATCCACTGGGCTGGCTTGCACCAGTTATAATAACCATGAAACTGATAATGCAAGAACTATGGACTAAAGGCCTAGACTGGGATCAGATTGTAGATAACGTAACCAAAGACAGATGGATTGGATTACAAGACCAGATGAAAATGTTAGAAGCAATTTCAATACCAAGATGGTGTCATACCACAGATGAAACTAAAGTTGAGTTACACGGCTTTTGTGATGCATCGGAAAAAGCATACGGGGCCGTGGTATACTGTCGAGTGCAAATCAATGAAAACTCGTACGAAGTTACACTATTACAAGCAAAATCAAAAGTGGCACCGCTGAAACAAAAGACAACACTACCAAAACTAGAACTATGTGCTGCACTGTTACTCGCCCAACTTATGGAGAAGGTCATAACAACAATGAAATTTACAAACACAGAAGTTTATTGTTGGACGGACTCAATGATTACATTAGGCTGGGTCAAAGGTGAAGCTACAAGATGGAAAACGTTTGTAGCCAACAGGGTAGCTGAGATACAAAAATTATTACCACAAGCAAAATGGAATCACGTCATAACGTCAAATAACCCGGCGGACGTAATTTCGAGAGGAATAGAACCAAATAAATTTCACAACTTTACACTATGGTGGAATGGCCCAACATGGTTAAAAACCAAAAATCTGCCAATAACTAAAACTATCCCTGAAATATGTGAAGAGATAAAAAAAACCGTTCACATTAACTTAGCAACAACTACCGAACCACAGAATGAAATATGGGAGAGATTTTCAAGTTTCCAAAGAATGGTACGAATACTGTCATACTGCTTCAGATTTAAGAATATGGAAAAAAGCACAGAACCCTTACGTTGTGATGAATTAGCTATTACAACAAACAAAATAATAGCACTAGTACAACAACAAGTTTTTCAAAAAGAGTACAAAACATTAACAAAAGGGATATCACTAGAAAAAAATAATAGACTAACAAGCTTAGATCCATTTATAAATCAAGAAGACAAGATAATGAGAGTCGGAGGAAGACTTCATAATTCAAACCTTCCATATAACCAAAAACATCCTATACTACTACCAAGCGATCACCACGTCACATGGATAATAATTCACGATGCTCACATGAAAACCTTACATGGAGGAAACATGTTAACTTTAGCCTACATACGACAAAGATATTGGATATTAGGAGGAAAGAAAAGAATAAAGAGTTACATATCCAAATGTGTAAAATGCATACGATACAAAGCAACAACCCTACATCAAAAAATGGGCACATTACCAAAAGCCAGAGTAACCGAATCATACCCATTTAGTCACACAGGTGTTGATTATGCTGGTCCTGTACAAGTAAGAGCGATGAAAGGAAGAGGACACAAGTCGTACAAAGGATACATTGCAGTATTTGTTTGCCTAGCAACGAAAGCAATACACTTGGAACTAGTAGGTGATTTATCAACCGAGTCCTACATAGCCGCAATGCAAAGGTTCACATCAAGAAGGGGTCCAGTTTCACACATGTACAGCGATAATGCAACTAATTTTGTGGGAGCTGCCAACCACCTTTACAAAGAAATACTGGAAATAACTCAGTCAAATGAATTCCAACAGACAATAACTACGATAGGAACACAATGGCATTTCATACCACCTTCGTCTCCTCACTTTGGCGGAATTTGGGAAGCGGGAGTAAAATCCATGAAGCACCACTTACGCAGAGTGATAGGAGAACAAACATTAACCTACGAAGAATTGATAACATTCCTGTACCAGATCGAAGCATGCCTTAACTCGAGGCCGTTATGCGCACAAAGCGAAGATATAAATGACAACGTAGTGATCACACCAAGTCATTTCCTAATAGGACGAGAGGCAGTAGGAATACCAGATCCCCTGGCAAATATTAGCACTGATCTACTACTCAGGTGGAAACAGATTCAAAAGATGAAGAGAGATTTTTGGAAAAGCTGGACACACGATTATTTACATCAATTACAACAGAGATACAAGTGGAAAACAAACAACGAAAACTTAACGATCGGAACATTAGTACTAGTGAAAGATGAAAACATAAGTCCCAGCAAATGGCCACTGGCAAAAGTAAAAGAAATACATCCGGGCAATGATGACCTCACAAGAGTTGTAACCCTACAGAAGTCCTCTGGTTCAACTCAAAAACGTGCAATACATAAACTTGTTCCTCTACCAATCAATGAAAACGACAGCGGCACTAAACCAAGTAATACGAGTACAACAGTACAATCAAATGTTATCGTAAAACAGAATAAACGACAAACCAGGAGTCATACATATAAAAAGGGATGGCAATGGTTCACGTTCCTGATTATATGCCTACAACTATTTGCCAACGTAACATCAACCTATACAATGATTAAAATAAAACCAGGATTTTATGTAGAACAGATCGGGACTGCATGCATTGACAGAGGAGTCTTTAGAATAGAGACAAACTTCGAAAAAGAACAGATTGAACAAAACCTTAGACAAATAAAGAAAGCAGTGACACAGTTCGACGACCTTTGTGAAATAGCAAAAAATACAACCAAAAATGCGACACATTGTGAACAATTCCACCACTACTTAAAAGAATCCGAGTCAAAGTACGAAAGAACAAAAGAATACCTAATGGAAGCAAACCAAACCAAAAGAAAGAAGAGAGGTATATTAGGACAGATATTAACATCAGTTTTTGGCGTAAACGACGAGGTCTACAGGGACATAGATAGCCTGAACAAAAACCAACAACAACTAATCGAAGCTGCAAATCAACAAACGAAGTTTATGATATCAACGGTATCACAAGTTAATGAGACAGAAAATAGAATCACGAAAAAACTACAAAAATTTCAAACAAAACTAAACCAGGTCATACAATTTATTCATGAAACAGATTATTGGTACCAAGCAGTCATCAGAAACAGTGTAAATATACATATAATAGAAACGTATCAGTTAGCAAATGATTACATAACTGAAATAACAGAACATTACGCTGGATTATTAGATGTATACCTATCGAAATCAAGTGTATACAGCATTTTGACTCCAAAGAACGTCAGTAACCTAATTTATACGGCAAATAACAAACTTCCTAGTAACTTAAAGATAGTACAACGACAACTGCTAGAAACAAAAATGGCGGAAAACGAAACACACATCCAAGTGTACGCCTACTTTCCGATACAGGACACAACAAAATACACAATGATCTATGTCACAGCGGTTCCTGAAAAAACACGGGACCAGCTATTCCAAACCGTCGAAATACAAAAATCATACATTGGCGTAGACTATAACAACGAACAGTATTTTGACTTAGATCATGAAGAATTTACAAGTTGCCTACAAAGTATGAGTACATACGTCTGCTTTCCTAGTGCCGTGAAGAACATGCAATCAAATGATAATTGCATTGTTAACCAGCTCTTCAAAAACCAAACACAAACGAGGTGTCAATCAAAAACGTTCCACATAACTAACAAACTGTTATGGAAACAACTGCATATGCAAAATACATGGTTATTCATAGCTAAAGACCGTAGTTTGACATCGATCATATGTGACGGACAAAGAGAGGAAATTGAACTGCGGGATGTTGGAGTAATACGGATTGCCGACAACTGTATTATAAAGACAACTAATAACATATTAGCTGCAAAAAGAACAATCTCAGTTCAAACCGTAGCGTCATTTTCAAAACCAATCGACTTCTCTATATCCACCTATAATAGCACTGGCACCATATTTAATGTAACCAAAGACGAAGTTATAGAGAGTTCACAAGATATTCTCGACAATGTAGTCAAATCCGAAAATAACTTACAAACTAAACTAGACAATACAATCTGGACCCAAGTTACTTCTCACACTTACATAACTACTACAGTAGGAGGTATAGTAGTAGTTACTATAATTTTATTAATATTATTTTGTGTTCCTCAGATCACGAGGGGCATAAGGTCACTGGTACAGCTACAGCACCACGACAACAGACCTGCAGCTGACGAGCCAGCCAGCCAACATCACGACCCAGTCTACAGCCAGGTAGCACCCAAAAAACCAGCCAGAAGACAACAAGATCCCTCGAACACTGACGGAATAGAACTGTACCAACTGGAGTCCTGCCCTGGAGAGACGCCAGAATGTTCAACTCATTGAACAATAATTTTACTTTAAACTATACAATATATACACTAGGATAAATTTAAAGATTAATAATAATTTGTAATATGTAAAAATAATAATTTCTTAACTAAATACTTATATTAAAATAATAAATGTAAACAAGCCAAGTCGCATGACAAACTGTATGTTTTAAATTAAATCTAGGTCACAAAGTAAACACAATTTTTGATGATTAATATTATTTTGGCAATAGGTAGGTAACACACGGCTGCACATCGACAGCACACTATTATAATAATTATTGATAAGTCATCAAAACTAAAATGTATATAATGTAAGAAATTTGTGAATAAATTAATTGGAATCAAGAACTGAGTCGAGTATCACTCCTCCTCCCAAGAAGATCAAGCTGTGCCTAGCAACCGCTAGAAGAGCTATTGCAGCTGGAAGAAACGAGCAGTACCTAGCAACCGCTAGAAGAGCTATTGCAGAATTTCTGAACTTCTGAATTTGTATAAATCACACAATTTATCTAACGTGTTTCTGGAGCCTACTAGAACCACTGACACTACTGCGACATGTATTGATAATATTTATATTACCGATAATATATCCACGATTAGCAAATCTATCATTAATAAATTAGAATCAGACCATAGTGGTCAGTTTGTCAAATTTGCTATTGTCATAAAATCGATACCAAAAAGGAAAATAAAGTACGTACCGGTGACTGCTGCTCGTCTGGAGGAACTTAGATTGAATTTAGCTAACGTTTTACCGTTTCTGCCTTGTGATACGGATCCAAATGTATTATATAATAACCTTTTTTCGGTTCTTAATAACCAATTTCAGTCTATCTTTACATCCAGATCTATGGTAGTCTCCGACAAACGCGAGTTTAGTGACTGGGCAACGGTTGGTATTCACCGCAGTAGACATAAACTATATGAGTTATACGCGGAAAGACAGAGTAATACATCAGGGGAGTTTGGAGCCTACGTTAGAAACTATTCAAGGATATTTAAAAGAGTGTGTATTTTGGCAAAATCTCTCTTCATTAAATCTGTGATTAAAACTAGTGATGATAAAATAAAAGCTACATGGAAAGTAATTAACGCTGAAACAGGGAGAGTCGCAGCCAAAAACACCGAGTTTAAATTGAGTATTAATGGAAATATAACTAATAATGATCAAGATATCGCAAACGAATTTGAGATTTTTTTCGGTAATGTAGCTATTACTTTGACGAAGGCTTTAAATTCTTCTACCCCCATTGCAGAAGCTTTGCTAAAAACGAATGTACCAAATTGTAATAAAACATTTAAATTCCAATATGTTAAAAATCATGACATTATTGTAGTGCTTAAGCAAATAAATCTCAAGAAAACTAAAGATCTATGGGGGATGTCTGTCCCGATTGTTAAATCAATTATTGAACTGATTATACCAGAACTAGTCATTATATTTAATCGATGTATAGATTGTGGTGTGTTTCCTGATTTAATGAAATTGAGTAAAGTAGTTCCACTGTTTAAATCTGGTAGTACCTCAGACCCCTCCAATTTTAGACCAATATCAGTACTACCCACGTTAAGTAAAATTTTTGAAAAACTTATTTTAAAGCAACTACTGAAACATTTCCATGATAATAATATCTTACATAATAAACAGTTCGGGTTTAGTAAGGGGCGCTCGACTACTGATGCGGGTATAGCGTTAATTAAAAACATATTTGATGCTTGGGAGGAGTCACATGATGCGTATGGCATATTCTGTGACTTATCCAAGGCATTTGATTGCGTTCAACATAATACATTGATCATGAAACTACACCACTACGGTATTAGGGACGGCGCCCTGGATCTTATCTCTTCTTATTTGAGCGGTAGGATCCAGAGTGTTGATGTTAACGGGAAACGATCCCCCGGATCTGCGATAGCAATGGGGGTTCCTCAAGGATCCATATTAGGACCTTTCCTGTTTTTAGTTTATATAAATGACTTACCTTACCTTGTAAGGGACAACCATGGGATAGTGTTGTTCGCAGATGACACCTCCTTGGTGTTCAAGGTTAAAAGGCGTCAGTCCAACGTTGACGATGTGAACAATGCTCTCTCTAGAATAGTTGATTGGTTCAATTCCAATAATTTATTACTGAATGGATCCAAAACTAAATTAATTCGGTTCACACTTCCAAATGTAAAACAAGTAAAAACTGTTGTAAAAATTAATGATGAGGAAGTCGAATTAGTCAGTAAGGCTGTCTTTCTAGGTATAACTTTAGATCCTAAGCTTCAGTGGGGCCCACATGTGGAAGCATTGTCCAATAGACTTAGTTCTGCCGCTTACGCCGTTAAGAAAATTCGCGAATACACGGACATTGAGACTGCTCGCCTAGTCTATTTCGGCTACTTCCACAGTGTCATGTCGTACGGCATCCTACTGTGGGGGTGTGCTGCAGATATTGATGCTATTTTCATATTGCAAAAGAGAGCTGTCCGAGCTATCTACAAAATGGGCCCCAGGGAATCACTTAGAGAAAAATTTAAAGAGATAAATATATTAACGCTCTATTCACAATATATCTACGAAAACTTGCTCTACGTTCACAAAAATCCTGATATTTTCCGTAAAAACAGCGATATTCATAATTTCAATTTAAGAAATAAGGGTGAACTTACCGTGCCCGGTAGCAGGCTCCGGAAAATAAACAGGTCGTTTAATAGTACATGTGTGCTCTATTATAATAAATTACCTAAAGATGTATATGACATGTCCATTAACAGGTTCAAAACTTTTATAAAGCATAGATTGTGCAGTAAGGCATACTATGATACTTCGTCTTATCTTAATGATAAGAACCCATGGACATGACTTTAGTTGCTCCATTTCAAATAATACTTTCAAATACTGTAATATTGACCATTGTGAGCGTGACCACATGAAAAAAAAAAACCCCATGAGTTTCTTGTGCCTTCTTCTCATTGGTGGGCGCGTTCCGAAGGCACACATCCTAACTTAGTTTTTTAAGACGTTTTTATGTGGTCCTGTATACTTTTAAGTATTAAGTATCCAAAGAAAATAAAGATATTTGATTTGATTTGATTTGATTTGCAGCTGCAAGATACGAGCAGTCCCTAGCAACCGCTAGAAGAGCTATTGCAGCTACTCCATGCTCTTTAGCATCCTCTCACTGCGGCCAGGAAACCCTTAGCCGTCAGTCGATTGGTCTTATGAGTCCGCTTGACCAGCAGTGAGAAAATCCATCCCGTGTACATTGCACGACGTACACACACCACCCTTCCTACCCACCGTCCGTCCGTCACCCCAGGTCGCCTGGTGACAGACAATCCCGTACTTATCTATATATTTATATATTGTTCGAACCCTATGGTTAGGGCTAGGGCAGTAGGGACACGTCAGGTAGGGTAGGGCCAGTAGGTACACATAAAGCTAGGTACACACACATACACACACGCACTAACTAGGATACACGCACAAGGGGTCCAGATACAGATACATACGATTAGGAAACTAGGGATAGGTTATTGTAGGGGTAGGTGTTAGGGGTAGGTTTTATCCCCTTTCGGTGAATGTATCTGGTGACTGCACGCCCGCGTACACGCCTCGCGTAGGGTAAGGTGCCGGTTACCAGGTGCGTTTACACTGTGAAAAATTCTATGTGATGGACGTGTTTGGTTATAAAATAAAACTCTTTTCAGAATAACAATAGTATTCTAAAAATGGAAACCAATATAAAACTCTGAATAAATAAACAAAGCTTTGGTTTGCAAATGAATGGTTTATCAATAAATCTCTAGATTTATCCAAACTCTGAAGTTCAGTAAGAACTAACTTAATGTAAGCAACGGCTGAATGATTTAGAACGCAAATTGTTATCAGTTTAGGTACTAAAGTTACTTAAACTAGGTCTTAAATAAGGCTTAAATGATGTGTGTTCTGTTTAAGTTTTGTCGAAGGAAAGCCCTGAAAATATAGCTTTGAGTCATGTTGATAAAACTAGTTTCGAAAAACTTTTTAACTTAGGACGTATAGTGGCGTCGTAAATACTTGATAAAATCTAGGCACGAGGTAAATAATTCTAAAATATTGTAGCAGTACGCCAGATATAAAATTACTTCAGACTACGCTGCTGTCCTGAAAAATACATACAACATAAAGCCGACCGTCCACCGCCAACAAAACTAAGTTAGGTTAACTTAGTTTGCAGTTTTTCAGTTTTACGTAACTTACCTTACATAGTTTGCAGTGGACGCTTAATATGTATGAATAAAATTTTAAAAAACCGACTTCAAAAAACCTGAAAACAAAAACTAAAAAAACTTGAAAAAAAATCCTGGTAACAAAAACTAAAAAAAACCTGAAAAAGAAACCTGAAAACAAAAACTAGAAAAAGACTGAAAAAAAAAACTAAAAAGTGAAAAATAATCCATTTCGGGTCACTTAAACAGCAGATAACATAAACATACTTGGAAGTCGGACTGGGTTAGATTGAATGTTGAGAGGTATTATAGGAAACATGGTGTCACCAACATGGAGTTTTTGTTTTCAGGTTTTTTGAAGTCGGTTTTTTAAATTTTAATTTATTTTTTTATTTAACCATTTTTAGTGCCGCTGACACTGAAAATTCTACTCCATGAGGCGAAAGCGACTATTTCTTAAAATTGCAACCTGTACCTAATCGTAACTCATTGAAGGGTTTGGTGATGAGAAGGTTCAGATGCTCCATTCGTCGATAGGTAAATATTAGTGTATGGGCCAATTCTACTAGTGGTAATGGAAAATTGAGCAATTTGCTGAACCTCGCTGTGCAGATCTGTTCATCACTCCAAAGATCCTCATCATATCTTCATTTAGGATAGGGTTCTCTATCAACATTCATACAAGCCCAGTCCGGCGACTAAATTCGACTAAATTCTTCAAATTGTAACCTGTGATCGTAACCGATTCAAGAGTTGTCTGATGAGAAGGTGGTTTCAGATATTCCATTTATCGGTAACTATTAGTTTATGGGCCAATTCTACTGGTGGAAATCGAAAATAGAGCAATTTGCTGCACTCTCGAGGTGCAATGCTGTTCATCCATCCGAAGACCCTCATCAGATCTTCATTGAAGATAGGGTTTTCTGTCAACATTCATACAAACCCAGTCCGGCGACTAAATTCGACTAAATTCTTCAAATTGTAACCTGTAATCGTAACCGATTGAAGAGTTTTCTGATGAGAAGGTGGTTTCAGATATTCCATTTATCGGTAACTATTAGTTTATGGCCCAATTCTACTGGTGGAAAACGAAAACTGAGCAATTTGCTGCACTCTCGAGGTGCAATTCTGTTCATCACTCCGAAGATCCTCATCAGATCTTCATTCAATTTTTATGGGACCACCTCTGAGTTATTCCCTTTCATACAAAAAAAGATTTTTCCAAATCGGTCCAGGCGTTTTCGAGTAATCGGCGAACATACATAAAAAAAAAAAAAAAAAAAAAAAATATATACGCGACGAATTGAGAACCTCCTCCTTTTTTGAAGTCGGTTAAAAATTGGTTCAACTATGCGAGCTAAGCTAAGCTAACTTAGTTTAGTTGGCGGTGGATAAGCGGCTTAATAATACATATTAAGAATAGTAAGAACTAGGTAAGTAGGTACTTCAATGAAAAATCAAAAACCTTCCTATTCTGTTTCCCAAAACTAACAACCGAACTACAGTTACTGCTAATAAAGGGTAGTAAGGCCTAGATAAAAGTTCGGTGACTTAACTAAACCGAAATAATGACAGTAAAAAGTTACTGTAATTCGGTAACCAGACTAACCATAACAGTTATACGTGTTAGTGGGGGAGCCCAGATACTGCAGTCAGTCAGCCATGTTTGCAGAGGCAGGAGTCGATGGCTTTGACGCAATTATCAGAAAGCGCTGCGCTTCACTGCTTAGGCGAGTGAGGGGCTCCGTTAATGTCATTCTGAGTGCACTGCGTGACAGGTGGGACTCCACGATACTGGGGCACTGGCTGCATCTCCATGCCACTCCTAAAAGGAGAGTCAGATTGTTGTGATGGTTGGGGAAGGTTGGTAGTCATGTAATTTCTTTATAATTTAATTTTAATTTTATAATTTAATATATTATACCTATGGAATGTAATTTCTGAAATAAATGATTTATTATTATTATTTGTTTGTTATATGTCCTATATCACGGGACTATGGAGTCCCGGACCTTTGGAAGGCATGCGTGGGGCCGAAGCCAACACGTAGAGGCCCTTTACAATAACAAGTTTAATGGCAAAGTATGATGTGGACATCAAACCGGCGATTATCCCTGTCTGCACTATAAAATGCAGCCAAGGACAACCTCCGGTTTGAATAGAACTATTGATAAACTACAGGAGAAAACTACTACTTGGGCTATTGTGATGGGATGATAGTGGACTGATACTGGGGAACTATGGGTACTATGGCACCTGCCGTAACAATGTTCAACAAACATGTAAAAGTGGCAGGCGGAGACTCGCCAACTCTCAAACTGGGCCACCCTAATCAGCTGAGTAAATTACAGCAAGGGGGCAACAGGGACGAGAGTGGCTTAAGGATAGTGACGCCGCACTGGGTTTTAAACTCAGGTCACGGGCTCCCTGAGGGTCCAGCCTAACTGGCCCACTCACCACTTACGTATGGCATATATCCTTCGAATATACTCTTGCGACTCCACTCTGGACGGCCGGTGAAGGCCAGAGGCGGGGGACCGCTTCCTCGTCATTGTTCACTCCGATCAGCCAACTAAGGCCAGCCGGAGATGAGGAACGGTTGCTTCCCCCAGGAGCACTCGGGACCGCGGGGTCGCTACTCCCCGTCACCTCGCCTCAAGGTGCCCTGCGGGCACAATTCAATTATTATTATTATTATAACAACCGAATTTCTGCCACAAGACCAAAAAATTAAGTGAATGCATTAAATTGGTTCTTAGTCGTTTCGCACTGCGAGCGGGACCTCGGTATGAATCGCCGAAGAACTTTTTGTTCGAACCTGGCAAGCTATTCGCCAACTAAAAAGTCCACAGTTTACGTTCGCCTTTACCTAAATTACCTATCTTCTTGATGTCTGTCTGTTTCTTCAGCTGTAAACATTAGGCAAATGTATAACCAACTTAGATCCACTTCGAGTATTAGATTCGAGCTTCCAAGACTTATTCGTCTTGCCGTTATCACTTTGCTTTAATATCTTTAAGTTATTTAAGAGGAAAGGGTACCGGTTCTCTCTACATACAAACGAAGTCGACTGTTTCCTCCCTGGATTATGACACTAACACAAATTTATTTTGTTGCATAAAACCTATAACTGCCATCACCATGCCGCTATGTCTTATTTTTTACTCTTATTTTCTATGATAGTTAGAATATGAAAAAACCAAGACATTGGGCTATAGTCATGACAGTTATAGGGATTATGCAACAAAAATATTTGTGCTAGTGTCATTATCCAGGGAGGAAACAGTCGACTACGTTTGTATGGAGAGAAAGCCGGTAGCATTTCCTCTTAAGGTTGTATGGAAAAGCTACTTATTATATTAAAATTTAATCGAACCGTATTTGAGCCGCAAATATTTTGGTACAGAACAATTCAATTGCGAATTTGTTCGTCTTAGTCGAAGAAGGTTCTGTTTGAACGAGATATTAAAATAATAATGTCGCCTTTCTATTTCGGAATTGGCTATATTTCAATTATAAAGGTACCTTACGATAAAATAAGCTATTTATTGGAAAGATTATTTAGGTAAAATGGTTTCTGTTAGTAGATTGTCCAGGAAACATGTAATTATTTTGTTATTTTCATATTAAAGTATGTGTGAGTATAGTTTTCTAGATAAGTTTTCTAGGAAAAATAAATAAGTATTCAAAAATTGCACCACGACGAGAATTTGTAAATTGCGGTGCAATTTTTCTATAGCAATCAAATGCCGAGTGATTGATCGACAGATACAACAGTTTATTCAAACTAAAACACGCATTTCATTAAAAAAAAGCTAATACAATATATAAACAAATCAAGCGTGTGCTGAGTGCTGCGCGAGTGCAGGCTAAACAACTTAAAAAAGAAAAAAGTTTATCAAAGTAGAGTTTGTCAAATACTGTATCTATTTTCAATCTTATTAAAAGACTTACTTTGAATCTACTAACATTCAAAATAGAAGCATAATATGGGTTGTGCTATTAAACGTTAATTAATTTAAATAAGGTAACTGCGGGTAATAAAGGTCACCTTAATTAAAAACTTAATATTTCGTAAAAATAGGGAAAACTACTTAAAAACACGTCAATAGACAAGTATGTGCTTAATTTTCAATCTGAAAAACAATTCATTTGTTTATTTCCTTGTTATTTTGTCACGGATATCATACTTTTGAAAAATCTTTCAGAATCAGAATAATTTATTTGCATTAAATAATATGGTACATAGTGGTGTTACATAATATTATGATATTGTTTCTTCATATTTAGCCATACAACGGCGTACAAATAGTAGGTAATAATAATCAATCAATGCATAGTCAACATCCGAAATATTAAAATAAAAAGTTAGTAAAGAATCATGTCATAAATTAAAATAATGTTAAAATTAAATAAAAATTTCATTATGTTAAAATTAAATAAAATAAAATTGAATTATGTTAAAATTAAATAACTAGTTTCATTTGTATGTCTTGCTTAAATATTCATTAATAGTATAAAAGTTCATAATATGTATTAAACATTCCTTTAGGCGTTTGAAGAAAATAGGGCCATTTTCATTAGGCAAACTTCTTGGCAAATTATTATAAAATGCTGGTGCCATATAGAAACAATTTGTTTTAAAAATAGCTAATTTAGATCTAGGTAATGCAAAAGAAGGGTGATCTCTTACCGGAATGATCAACTTTCACAAATAAATGAGCGTGTTTCCTCACAAATTTTACCATCTCGAAAATGTACATAGATGGTAACGTTAAAATTTTGTTGTCTTTGAATATTAGACTGCAGGACTGTCTTCGTCTGATATTCCATATTGCTCTAATACATTTTTTCTGGGCTATAAAAGCACGCTTAAGATGACACGAATTTCCCCATATAGGTAATCCGTATCTTAAAGCTGAACCAATATAGCTGTGGTACACTAATAGTGCAATAGTGGTCCTTGTTACCCGCAGATACCCTATTACTAATTACTCCTACAATTGCTACACTACCAACACTCCCAACAAGTCTCTAAAGACCCACGCAAACATATGGTGTTCCGACAATTTCAAACAGGGTTATTGGTAATTATATCAGAAAGTATTTGAGGGCTACTTCTGTGCACCCTAACAATCAAATTTTGTTCTACGACTTTTGGAAATTCTAACATTTAAACTTTTTTAAATTAACACAGTTTTTTTTTTCGATTTGGTTTATTGAGATCCGGAAAAATAATTAACTAATTTTTTTTTTTCAAATATTTTGTGTTTATGTTAACCCGAACATCAGCTGTTACTGACATGGAGAGGTCATCAACCTTATGATTATACTCATTTTTTAAGTTTGACTAACTGTTCTAAGTTGAATGACCTTTATTTAAAAAAAAACAGACGAACAAGAGTTTGTCTTATAAGGGTTCTTTTTTTACGTTTTGAGGTACTTAACCCTAAAAATCAGCTGATTTACGAATTGAATAACCACAAAAATGGTATCCAAAATCGTAGAACAAATGTTAATTGTTATATGGTGCAGAGAAGTAGCCCTCAACAACTTTTTTATACAGAATGGTCGAAGAAGTGACGTCCAAGAGTAAAAATTAGGTAGTACCTCATACCGAGTTACCTATATCTGGTTTACACCCAAAAATTTCGCGGTTATTTTTCGTTTATGTGGTATACATTTTTTTTGTGGATTTTTTTATATTTTTTATTTTAGGTATGAGGTACCTATTTTTTAATTTTGGACGTCTTTTTTTTGACCACCCTGTCTAATTACCAATAACCCTGTACATTAATCTTTCATGTTAAAATGCTCGACATTCGTGGGATGAATAATCGTAGTATCTTTCATGTAACATCACATTCAACACTACAAAAATGAAACTTACTACCTACGAAATAGAGTCAAATACTGTATGTTTAGTGTTACTCTGTACAGCTGGTGTCGACGTATTTTGCTCTGATAGTAATTGATGGTGTATTTGCAATTTTAGTACCTATTCAAATGGAGATGTAAAGACTTTGTTGTCTGAATTAGAGCTGAAAACACAATTCACTGGGAACAACGAAATTCTGTGAAATTTAATGATCAAAGTGTTGTCTAAAGATAAGCAGGCAAGTAAGTAGAGGTAGGTGCTCTAGGTACGGTCTGCTGCATAATTGCAGACCCACCGTAGAGCTCTAAAACGGAAGTTATAAGAATGTTTTCAACACAAGCAAGATTCTAGGCACCTGCTTTAGTTAAAGTTTAAAGTCTTCTAACTCATGAATTTACCTATCAAATAAAAATATTAGAATGAAAACATGCCATTAATAGTAATTTTGGAATTCTATCGGGGGCTGCAATTATGCAGCAGACCGTACCCTTAACAAGCAGATAATGGTAGACCGTACTATATATTATACGTACTATACTCGTTGTAGGTTTATAGAGTTCCTAGCTGCGCCTTGCGGTTTCACCCGCGTAAGTCCCGATCCCTTGCAAATATCAAAATAAAAAGTAGCCTATAGCCTTCCTCGATAAATGGACTATCCAATGAAAAAATATTTTTTTTTAATTCGAACCAGTAGTTTCTGAGATTAGCACGTTCAAACAAACAAACCCTTCAGCTTTATAATATTAGTATGGACCTAAGTGTGTTTTTTGTTACAAGATAGATGTACAATCAACCGTCAAAAGTGTGTGCCCACCGTAAGGTTTACAATCCTGTGCAGCACTATATGAACATTATAACAACGTAACCTGTGGATCGAATCCACGTCGGTTGGTGTAGCGGGTGGCGGCTTATACCACTCGGCCAATTAAAGTCAAAGCTAACATGTTGGAAATAATAATCACACTGAGTACTTTTAATTCAAGTAGGTAGGTGTTTGTGTGTAACGTCTATTAGAATAAGGTCGTAAGTACAATACTTGTTTATAGTATTATTGTAGCAAACTGACTATGGACTTATGATGCATACTGTACCTACGTACCTATTTTTTCTGTCGTTTACGGTACCGTAGTCAACAAGATACCCTTAATAGATTTCTCATGTCTGTCTGTTTGTCCGCAGGTAAGTTCAAAAACCCTTGGGACTAGAAACTTACTAGAAATCTGGTAATTTAGTACGGGTGAGTGTACAATGTACCTGCATACCTACATCACGCCGACAAGGAATGGTGAAATTAAATCATTTAAAAATATTAAGGGTGTTAATTTTTTCATTTAAGCTAAATGCCACCTGAATGATTTTTGGCATAAGTTAACATGTTATAGTCGACCATAATTAACATGTTATAGTCGACCATAAGTTAACATGTTATTGTCGACCAAAATTAAAAAGCAATTATACTTTTAAAATACCTATATGAAGTTGTACTTATGTCCGTATTATGACTGCGCGTGGTCTGACTTTCGCACTTGGCCGGATTTTCATAAATTTTAAACGAAAGTTTCACCACACGAGTATCTCGTAGAAATTTTAATAAAAAAACTGTAATATGAAATATTTATAAAACAAAACGTGAAAATTTTAATAAATAAAAAGCACGCAGCAATAAAAGAGCGAAATTATCTCCACAAAAATTAAACGTGACTGTTATAACAATCTCTGTATAAAATAGGTAGGTATCATTAAATTTTAAAGCTACACAGCGCAGTGCTCTGTGGTTTTGCCTGCATAAAGCTGGGGACACATTGCTCAGACGCGTCCGCGGATGCGTCCGACAGCAGCGACTTATAGGCATCTGTGTAATGTTTGTAACTGTGCACACTATCGGACGTAACCTTGAGCGTTCGGACGTCCGCGGACGTCCTAGAGCGATCTGGGTCGTTGGATGCCAAACGACCGTGCACACTTATCAGTTGCGGCTGTCGGACGCGTCCGTAAGCCGCGTCCGATAATATGTCCCCAGCTTTAGTCTCAACTTTTGTAGGTATATTACTAAAGCCTTTGCACACTTTGGCATTATTTATTTATTTATTTTATTTTTAGCCTATTCCGTCCCACTGCAGGGCAAAGGCCTCCCTCCCCTCCTTTCACTGTTCCCTGTCTAGTGCCAGCTGGGTCCAGTCCCTACGATGCGAGTCCAACTCGTCCCGCCATCTCCTTCTGGGCCTGCCGCGGGGGCGCCTGCTGTTCGGGAACCAGTCCGTGGTGGTTTTTGCCGACATGTGATCGGGCATGCGGTAGATATGTCCAGCCCAGTTCCACTTAAGTTCGGCAGCAGTGTGGCCAACGTCCTTAATTTTGGTTTGGGAGCGCAGTTAAGTGTAACAGTACAGTACAATACAGTGTGTGTTCAGTGTTGTGTGTTGTGTGTAGTGTACTTTGGCATAGTAATATAAAATACTGCGGTGCATTTTGAGACCCTATAGATAGAGGGTATTATGGCGAATAAATAATGCCTTCACACCAAACCGCTCAAACGTCTCCGTCTTGAAAAGTAACCGCGTATAAAATAACATTATGCCATACTGAATGTCCGGACCCCTTTAGCTTTTGCCCGCGATTCTTTAATCCTTTCTTAGCGTATAGGCCTACGTTAGTCTCTTGGTTTAAGCTGTGCATTGATTTATCAGTCAGTCAGTCACTTAATCCGTACTATGAATTTTACATTTACAGAAATTGGCATATTATTTTTAGTATGCACAGAGATAACTATAGAGAGATATTTATTTATATAGAGATATTTATCCGCTTGACTACATGAATTGTAAAAAAGCCCTCGAGAAAGCACTTCAACATTATGTCCTACACAGATTTAGGTAGGATTTATTTACGTAGGAATTACTAATAGTTTTAAAGTAAGCCAATAGGTGTAAGTAAGACTTGTAATTTATATAATACTAGCTGCGCCCCGCGGTTTCACTCGCGTTAGTCCGATCTTTCTCACCGTTTAAACCTTCCCTGGACTACGACAAACATTTCAAAACCGAAATCATCTAAATCGGTTCGTGCGTTCTGGAGTTATAGCGTCAGGAAGGAAAACCCGACTTATTTTTATATAGTAGATAAACATTTTTGTACTTAGATTCGATAAATATATTTCTGAATAAAAAAATTCTTATCTTATCTTTAACTTTCGCAAATAAATAAAATGGTTGCCTGTAAAGTCGGTTTACGAACGATAAACTTTACGTGATAACATTTTAAGAAAACGATGAACAATTTAGTTTTTTTTTGTTATTCCTTTTATTTAATCTTTTTTTCCTCTATATATTTTGTCCTTTATACAGGGTTATTGGAAATTAATTGACACGGCGTTAAGGGCTTCTTCTGTGCACCTTAACAATCAACTTTTGTTTTACGACTTTTGTCGAAACTTAATACATATCCCAAAAAAAATATTTAAGTGTTTCTCGTACTGTCTGGTAATTTTCTATGTCCATGCGGCAAGTGCGCGCGCGCGATCGGTACGGGGCGCACTGCGTGCGACCCGATCGGGTTGTACCATACCTACTATGATTGATTCTGTGACGTAGACGTAGAGTTGAGTATTATTTGAACTGTTGGATTTAATTTTTTATTTTTGTATGGAATATTTTTATAATGAATTTCCAAAAGTCGTAGAACAAAAGTTGATCGTTAAGGTGCACAGAAGAAGCCCTTAACGCCGTGTCAATTAATTTCCAATAACCCTGTATAAGTCTTCTATTCGTCACCAGATGAGCGATATTATTATTAAATACTCCGTTCCTAAGTTACCATGACGCGTCTGGTCATATTACCATGACGCATGACATCACACAATATCACCGTGACCCTTTTGTGTGAATGCAGGTGTTTCATCAATTTACTAGACGTTATTAGAAAGATCCCATTATTGTTGCCACAAGGCAAAGAGTTATAATATTATTATATTAAGTTGACCTAGTTATTATGAGGTTTCCAGGTTATGAAGCGATGTAACAAGGGAAGAGCTGGCATAATGAACGCGTCACTCAGAAATATGAGTCGCTTGTTGTGTGCAACGAATATTATATACGGACTCGCAATGTAACTTTGGTTTAGGTATAGGTTTTTTATTTTTGAATGTCTTTTGTTTCATGCACCTTTTTATAAGATAAATTATTTAATAATGAATTAAAGTGGAACAAAAAGTAGAAATAAATCCGTTGATAGAGTGGATAAAAAACATAGCAAATCATACCCCATTTAATAAAAACATAAAAACGATTCCACATATTTCAAAAGAAATATCTAAACTATACTTATTTAAACTATACCTACTTACCTACTAATATTATAAAAGGAAATATTTTTTTGTTTTTTGTAACGAATAGGCTCCGAAACTACGGGACCGATTTTGATGAAACTTGGTTTATGGATACATTGATTTATTGAGAGTAACATAGGCATTACATACTTTATGGACCGGAAGAACTTTTTATTTCAATTCCCAGGCGCGTTACGCGGGTAGAACCGCAGAGCGCTCATCATCATCATCATCCGAGCGATGTTCCCGGTTGCATCCCTCTCGGGAGCCCGGGGTCCGCTTTCCTACTTTTACGCCTCCACTTCGCACGATCTTCGGCATCCTGGGTTGTAAGGCCTTTGCATGCATATTACCCTTTACGACGTCAAGCCAGCACTTCTTGGGTCTACCCAGTTGCCACGACCCGGCGGAGGCGCCATGGCAAGACATTTGTTCCCCACGTAACTAGCCGGTTTTCGCAAGACGTGGCCGTACCAGCGTAAGCGACATTCTTGCAATTTATCTGCAATGTCTCGGACATGAAGGCTGCCCCGGATGCGGGAGTTCCTGACGCGATCCTTTCGCGTCACTCCACACATCCAGCGCAACATCTTCATCTCCGTGACACGCAGCTCCTGCTTATGTCGCTCAAGCACCGGCCACGCCTCACTACCATACAAAAGGACAGGTCTGATGATGGTTTTATAGACCTGTCCCTTTAGTTTAACCGGCATTTTGGGGTCGCAAATGCGTGACTTGACGTCGCAATCGATGTCGCCGGACGCGTGAAGCACAGATCCCAAGTACTTAAACTGGTCTGTTTGCTGCTAGTTATTAATAATTATTAATAACATTCTGTCTATAGGTAGGGTCTTTACTTTTGCATTTTTGCCAAGCATACTTATTTTTAAAAGGGGTGCCTACATCAGCATGTCCTAAATATCATGGATTAAAATTAATCATCTAGATTAGACTCCAAAATCATTCGTATAAGTGCCTGAACATACTGGTTATATAAAAACACGACGCAAAGCAATGACGCATACCTATGTTTATAACTACGACTTATACTAAGGGTAAGTTACCTACTCGAGCTACCGGCACGTATCCTAGACAACAAGCCATTATCGTTAGCTGCTGTATTCATTCCGTGACTCGCTAAGGTTGCTTCTTACATCATAATAATAGGTAATAAGTAGCTAAGCAATCTTACCTAGATACATACAAGTTCCGATGGTAGTATCCACCCTAGTATAAAAGAACGTAGTCATTCTTTTATACTATGCATGTCAACGATATATCTAACTTTTTTTTTCGAATATTCGAGGTTATGATTATTTCAAAATCAGCTGTTTCTTGAAGATAGAGGTCATTGAGTCAACTGTCAATGTATCAAATCGTAAAATAATATTAATTTTGTCATTATTGAAATATAATTTATTTTGAATTACCCATTATAGGTAGGTACCTACATATCGAATTTAGCTAAATTTGTTTAAGCACAATCTAATGTAAGCCACCCTTAAAGGTTGACTAGGTACATAGCTACCTTAACTATAGGTATTAAATAGAAAAGGAAATAATCTAGGAAATATCTTATCAAGTTTCATGAATAAAAAATGGTTGTCTGTGAGGTCGGTTTACGGACGATAGTTTTACGTAATAACGAAAAAATGGAAAAATATTTTTTTTTTCATTTATAGTTTATTTTTTCCTTTTTACGTCTTCTATTCGTCACTCGTCACCATAACACATGCCAGATGAGCGATATTATCATTGCTGTGACGTCATTGTTAAATTGACAAGACGTCACACAATATTACCATTACACTTTTTGTGATTTTTTGTGAATTTATTAGACGTTATCACGTCAAAATAGGGAACATCTTGAAAAGCTTTATCTAATAGATTTAGTGTTAAATATTAGCCATACTTATTTATTACGTAACCTATTTAATCTATTTTCGTTTCCTACAGCTTTTTTATGCAATTGGAATATTAAGAACCTTTTAGATATTAAGGCTGTCTAGAGGTTATAGAGGATAAATTATTTTATAAAACTTATCATAAAACTTGTAAACTTATACAAAGCTCTTAGATACACACTACAGAAAAACACGAAAAAAGGACGAAAAAGTACCTACAAGTAAAATTGTTCAGGGAAACAAAAGCATTTTAATTTAAGCTTTCGCGAGCTTTTCATAACAAGCTTACACGTTCCTAAGTGCTTTAACCGTTTAGGTTATGCTTTACCGCGAAATGTAAATAGCTTACCCGAATGTAACAGGTTAATTTGAATAAAGAGGTGTATTTTAACACCGTAGCTTGACCAACATTACGTAGGTATGATTTGTACAAACGTGAAATGTATTCATAATTTATAAAACGAGTAATAGGAATATTTAAATCTATAGAAGTGGTAGGCTAGGTAGGAACTTTTCATTTCTCATAGGTACTCGTAGTGTTTGTTTAATCCGAGTAGCGGGTCGAAGACGCTGCTTGACGAATTTTTTGGTGTATACCCTTGGTCGGGAAAGACTCAATAATTGCTTCAATCTCTAGGGCGCGAATGAATTTTAAAAATAGAATTAAATTAGGTTTATACATTATTTACACATTATTTATACCTTTTAATCACTGTTTTTGTTTTTGAATATTCGACCTCCGTCTCAATGGTTTTACAACCTCCTTGCATGCGCCAATCCAATCCGTTGTGTAGTTTTAAAGATTTAAGCATACATAGGGATATAGGGACAGAGAAATCGACTTTGTTTTATACTATGTAGTGATTAAAAATTGGATGTGGCTAATTTTGGTATTGAAATATCTTTAAGAGTCCAGGGAAAGTTTAAAGGTTATATAAATAAATATCATCAAGATAAGGGTAAAGGAAATAAAAAATATGTCAATGTTAAAAGTTCCGATCTTAATTTAAAAAAAAAATTAAGATCGGAATTTACACCAGTGACACCGTGGGGAACAACTAGTCTGAAATAAATATCACGACAAAAACTTCCCAGCAACAATCACAAATCCTTGAACTGTAATATATTAGGTTACATCGACCAACATCAAAGGAACGTCTGTGATTGGGGCAATCATTCAACACGTAGGTATATTGTTTACAAGTAACAAAGAACACAGGTTTTTTCCCCTTAATCTATATTTTTTTTTACTGATAGAAGTAGGTATACAGTCGGCTGCATAATTGCAGCCCCCGGTAGAGTTCTAAAATTACTATTATTGGAATGTTTTCAATCTAATAATTTTTGTTTGATAAATTCATTAGTTAGAAGACTTTAAACTTCAACTAAAGCAGGTGTCTGGAATCTTGCTTGTGTTAAAAACATTCATAAAACAGCCTTAATCGCAGATAAAGATTTAATCGTTAGACATTATGGAAAAAATTAGAAGGAAAATAGTAAAAATGACAACAATTTTATTTTCCTAACAAATTGTTCTTATTATATTTAGACCTGAAGGCCAATTCTCGTAAATAATATGGTTTCAATTACTTACATTTCAATATCATTTCGATTGCAAAAGATACCCTTAAAGTCAGTTTATTTTTTACAAAAAGCTAACTTTGAGTGTATTTTGAGCTACTTTGTGGGTATTATTTGTGATCGAAATGCAATCGAAATGATATTGAAATGTAATTTGAATAATGTTAATTGGCCTTCTGTTAAACATTTGATCACCGGACAGAAAAAAGGTTTCTCTAAGCAAGAAAAATTCTGCTTCCTACGCAAGAACAATTCATTGGTTATTGTAAAAAATCTTAAAATGGCAAACAGTAATACCTATTCTTAATTTATAGGCAACTGCGAAGCCGGGGCGACCCGCCCCGGCTGCGCACGGCTGTATTATGCATGTATTATATCTAAAAACCTTCCTCGTTAATCACTCTATCTATTAAAAAACCCGCATCAAAATCCGTTGCGTAGTTTTAAAGATCTAAGCATACAAAGGGACATAGGGACGGCGAAAAGTGACTTTATTTTATACTATGTATAGTGATAGTGATATTTTTAAGTTTTGATATACCTACTGCTGATATACCTATTTCAAGAACATTTACTAAAAACAAGAAATTATTCTCTAGCGTCATTAGAGGGACATTGCTTCATTAAACCTTTTTTCTGTGCGTAGTTCACAAAATGTTTGAGCTTTGTTTATTTCTATACCTATATCAAGCAAGTATTTAGGCTTAAGTAGATATATCGATACCAAGAGATAACATACCTAGTTAGGTAACCTAATATATTTTACTAAGTACGTCAGACTGTTAGGGTAACTTAGGTAGGTACTTGAAACCTAAATATTACACGAGAAGGGAGGTCGGTTCGCAAGGAATAATAATGAGGTGCCTACCTACGTCAACTAGACAATAGATAATCAAACTGAATATGTCTTACACTAACAGCGCTCCGCGGTTTCACTCCCGATCCCGTGGGAATATCGGGATAAAAAGTAGACCAAATCACTCCTAATGAATCAATGTATCCTCCTTCCAAGTTACATCAAAATCAGTCCAGTAGTTTCGGAGCCTATTATATGCAAATAATCAAATCATCATCCGAGCGATGTTCCCGGTTGCATCCCTCTCGGGATGCCCGGACTCCGTTTTCCTGCTTTTAAGCCTTCCCTTATAAATAAATAAATATAATAAATAAATAAGTAATACTGCAGGACATTCCACACATCGCCCAAGCTAAGTAACTAGACTTGTGTTATGGGTGCTAGACGACGGATATACTACTTATATACTTTTTCTTTTGTAAAAATATACTTATAATACATAGAAACAACCAGACCACAGACATATCTAAGCATAAATACATGTCTGAGGCGGGAATCGAACCCGCAACCCTGTGTTTGGCAGCACAATGGTCACCATGCCGGACTGGGCATGGTGACTATTGTGCCAACTGGGTCGTCGACGAACGAACGCATGCACGAACCAACAACCAAATTCTTTCCTCTTTATAAGTGTAGTTAAAGGGTATGATATCGCTTTTACTTTAGGTTACTGTCGCCTAACTTTCGTCCTACTTACTTACCCATTTCTACATCATAAAAATGCCTTGTCGAGACAGATATCGTCAACAAATAAGAGACGGACGGACATCCCTTATTATTGGGTAGGTACTACCTACTTACTTATCGGTAAGTTATCTGACACAAATATAGGTACCAAACTTTTATTAAAGGGACTGGGTTATCTTATTACGTTTGTGCGTGACAGGTTTAGTTTCTACATTTTGGTTTATTTTTTACAGATATTTCAACATTTAAATGTTTAATTTTAGGTTTTTATTTGGTTGTAGTTTTCGTTTTTTTTTATTTTTTCTTTTTATGTACGATCAGCAACATAATTGCAAACTCGGGTTAGAGTTCTAAAATAACTATTAGAATCATACTAATCTAAATAATTAGATTATTAAATTAACTCATTAATTTGTCAGACAAACATTAGTTTGTCTAACAAATTAATGAGTTAATTTAAACTTCAACTCAAGCAGAACCTTTTATTCTTCTTGAGTTAAAACATTCTAATAAGTTTTTAACCCCTACATTGTAGGTACAGTCGGCTGCATAATTGCAGCCCTCGGTAGAGTTAAAAAATTACTATTATTTTAATGTTTGCATTCTAATATTTTTGTTTGATTAATTGATGAGTTAGAAGACTTTAAACTTCACCTAAAGCTGGTGTCTAGAATCTTGCTCGTGTTGAAAAGATTCTTATAACAGCCGTTTTGGAGCTCTACGGTGGGTCTGCAATTATGCAGCCGACCGTACATAGAATTTAGGTCAGTGAATGTCTACGAATATAGAGGAACTAAGTTATCTACACTTTCCTTACATTGTAAGGAGGATGGGCTTTCATGTCACATTTTCAGTCCGAGTTCTAAGCTTGTAAGGGACGTCATTCGTCTAAGTCTTGTCTAAGGTTAGTTCCTCATTTTATAACACGTTTATTGAAATCTAACTATCCCAATATATGTAGGCTTGTTTGGTTTTAATAAGCAGATGGTAAGGTAAGGTAACAGAGTAGGTATGCATTGTGAACTTCAAGGCCTTTCTTTCTCACTGGGCACACTGGGCCCGGGCCCCGTGATCGATAGGGGCGCCTAGTTCCTGCCAGATCACTCTTTTCTCAATTTTGTTACAAAAACTAAAATGAATAAACTAACTACTAAAATGAATACCTGCAGTAGAGAACGCTTCCTCTCCAAATTAAAAAGGATAAAAAATGAATTAAGAACTACAATACTCCAAGATGATGTTCTTAAAAACATCAACTTTGACAAGGAGTTATTAATCATTTTGCCCATCTTAAATGTAAATAGATAGTAGTGAATGCTAAAAGAGTAACTTTTGTTCTGTCAAATATCCTAATATACATTACAGGACCTCCAATAGGTTAAAGACTACCTGTAAAACTTGGTTAGTTGTATCGGTTAATCGATATGTCGCCGCATAAGTATATTTGTTTTGGCTCTATAGCTGGAGCTAATGGGGTTAATTACAACTGTTGCGATTTGTGGCTTCAATAGCTAAATTATAAAGTTATTCCATCCTTTAATTATGCTGCTGTTGGGCAGCCGTGGTAACTCAATTTTGCTAACAGTACTACGTTTATTTGCACTACTTTTGGGTACTTAAACTAGAGCTTAATTATGAAATGGGAGAAAATAGCAACGAATACTTACGTTTAGTTAATATTGTATTTTATCACATTTGATACTTTCACAAACTTTACTAATTAAACAACCTTAAGAGGAAAGGGTACCGGGGGCTTTCTCCATACAAACTATTACAAACGTAGTCGACTGTTTTCTCCCTGGATAATGACACTAGAGCAAATATTTTTGGTGCATAAAACTTATAACTGCCATGACCATGCCCCTATTTTTTGTTTTTTTAAATTTTTTAAATTTTAATTTCTATGATAATTAAAAAATGAAAAAAACTAAAACATAGGGGCAAAGTCATGGCAGTTATAGGTTTTATGGCACAAAAATATTTGTGCTAGTGTCATTATCCAGGGAGGAAACAGTCGACTACGTTTGTATGGAGAGCGCGCAGGTACCCTTTCACCTTAAAGACTACCTGTAAAACTTGGTTGGTTGTATCGGTTAATCGATATGTCGCCGCATAAGTATATTTGTTTTGGTGTTTGACAGTAACAAGGATTGCGGTAGGTTACAATTAGCTCTATAGCTGGAGCTAATGGGGTTAATTACAACTGTTGCGATTTGTGGCTTCAATAGCTAAATTATAAAGTTATTCCATCCTTTAATTATGCTGCTGTTGGGCAGCCGTGGTAACTCAATTTTGCTAACAGTACTACGTTTATTTGCACTACTTCTGGGTACTTAAACTAGAGCTTAATTATGAAATGGGAGAAAATAGAAACGAATACTTACGTTTAGTTAATATTGTATTTTATCACACTTGACACTTTCACAAACTTTACTAATTAAACAACCTTAAGAGGAAAGGGTACCGGGGGCTTTCTCCATACAAACTATTACAAACGTAGTCGACTGTTTTCTCCCTGGATAATGACACTAGAGCAAATATTTTTAGTGCATAAAACTTATAACTGCCATGAACATGCCCCTATTTTTTGTTATTTTTAATTTATAAATTTTTTAAATTTTAATTTCTATGATAATTAGAAAATGAAAAAAACCAAAACATAGGGGCATAGTCATGGCAGTTATAGGTATTATGGCACAAAAATATTTGCTCTAGTGTCATTATCCAGGGAGGAAACAGTCGACTACGTTTGTATGGAAAGCGCGCAGGTACCCTTTCACCTTAATGCTTGAGGGTTAACACACAACTGCTTTTAAAAATAACTGCCCAATCAAAACCGTCGATAATGGCGTTGGCTCTCATTGGTCGGAGCAAATACGTAGTATAGTCAAAACACTGCTTTTACAAGGAAGCGGTGTTTTTGATTTACCTTAAAACTATTAGAATTTATGTATAAGTACCTATCTATTTATTATTATAACTAGAATATTCTCAATAATTATTAATAATTTACTACACTTGTGTGTAGGCAATTGCTGATCATTTAGCTTAACATCCTGGACAGCAGCTCCACACTCATACTCCAGTGATTCTCTCCACTCGCTACATAAGAGGCATTAGGTACTATTTGGTTTGTTTGTTTGATTTGTGACTTTATTGTGAACGATTGTCAGATGCCATATGAATCTCTACATATAATAAATTCGAAGTTTTGGAAGTAAGCGTTCTACGTCCATAATGATCTTAGCACTATAGAATTCGCTAACCTTATATAGCTCCGGTAGAAAAAAATCTTGCATGCGCGATTCAGGTTTTCTTAAATTTAGAAAATCACAAATTAGTTGATTATTCTTTTTGTTCTGCTTAAAAATTTTGTACACTTATGTATTTTAAGAATACATAGCAATATACACATTTTTTAACTAGAAAATAAAGTAATTAATTTAATAAGATATTTTTTTTAATTTTAAGTAACTAGCGCCATCTCTTCGTTTTTGCGAAACTACCATTCATCTCAGAAAATGTTGATTTTATTTGTCTACCTTTGTTTGTGCAGTCTAATTTCGGGAACTAGGAAACAGATTTTAACATAATCTTCACGAATGTGTTCAGAAAATATCAGAAGAGGTTTAGGTATTTCAAGTAGATTTATGTTACTAATTAAAATTTGATATTTCTTGGCGTAAAAAATAACCCATAATATTTTTGCATGAAAACGTACAGAACGTAGGGATGATGTCAAAATTGTCAGTTTGACATACGGAAAGAAGCATCCAGCGCCATCTCTTTTTTATTTATAATTTTATTATGGCTTTGCATTATTACTATCGTGCATATAGCCAGTGTCGCGGTCAAAGAAAATTAAATCCAATGCAGGAGCGTTTTTTGAATTTGGAACATTACAACGCTCCAGCAATTTTGTATGAACATGTGTATGAAGCGGCGTGCTGGGGTTATTAAAAACTTAAATACTCTTTGATTGGATCTCTTTTATCAAAGTACTAGCGACCCGCCCCGGCTTTGCACGGCTATATAATGCATGTATTATCTTCTTATCTATATCTATACATATAAAATCCTTTGTCCTGACTGACTGACGGATCATCGCACAGCCTAAACCGCTGATCGTAGAGACTTGAAACTTGGAGGGTGTGTTCTTTGTATGACGTAGGCATCCGATAAGAAAGAATTTTCCGAAATTCTACCCCTAAAGGGGTGAAAAAGGGGGGCAAAGTTTGTATTGGACAACGTGATTCCTTAGTCCAATCTATTTCAAATTTTGCATAAACATTCTTTAACAGAATTAATGGAACACGTGTTTCGTATTTTATTGAAATTCATCCCCTAACGGGGTTAAAAACGGGAAGAAAGTTATTTTGGGAGTGATTTGCTTCGAAGTTGATATCAATACTCTTTAGTGCTTTTGATTAGATTGGTAACATACTCATTAATCTATGATTGGTAAGACGTCACTTCAAGCTGACAGCGTTAACGTAAAACCTAAGAGGTTGAAAACTTCGAACATTGAACTGAAAAAAGGTGTCTTGCCATTTAGTACCTACTGGGAACTTGACATAGTATTTTTTTTTTGCGCGATACGTTTGCTAATACCTGTCGATAGAGGACATTACGGCAAATGAAATATGCCTTTACACCAAATCTCATAGGTGTCTCGGAAATGGGGTATTTGACCAAACGTTATGACTAAGATTTTATCAAAAGTGCGCTGTGCACAAATAATGCTTTCTAACCAAACTTCTAAACCATCTCGGAGACGGGATATTTGTTAAAACATAGAACTGTTATAGGATAGCCACTGAATCACTTAAAACTCTATATTTTTATTAGGATACGCCAAAATTACTCTCTGCGCAACTGTTCAGCCCTACCTAATAATAAAATTTTGAACAATTTGCCAAAAGTCACAGTTCCCAAAGTTAGTAGATACTAATTATTAAGTAATTTAAAAGAAATATCTTTTGTTATGAATACGAAAATACCTAAACAAATGAATAGGACTTTTACACCTTTTTCATTTTTAAAATGGACAGGAAAGTGATCTTATAAGGGTTCCTTTTTTACCTTTTAAGGTACGGAACCCTAAAAACACAAAAGATGACTATGATAGATAGGTAATTACTAATTAGCACGATATGATTAAAGATTTACTCATGTGGTAATCGTAGAGTTTTGTGCATTATTGGCTCTGTGTTAGAAAGACAGAAATAAAAGAATTCATTTTTTTGGTTGAGAACTTTAGGTACTTAGACGTATAGCCCATTTTGGATCCCATCCCAAGAGAATTGGGTGCACCCGAGGTTTTCGTGTTCCAAGTTAAAATACATCTCATTCAAAATCTATCTTCTCTATACATATAAAATTCTTTGTCCTGACTGACTGACGGATCAACGCACAGCCTAAATCGTAGAAACCTGAAACTTGTAGGGTGTGTTCTTCGTATGACGTAGGCATCCGATAAGAAAGGATTTTACGAAATTAATTACCTACCGGGTTTAAAAAAGAGTAGAAAGTTATTTTAGGCGATTTGCTTCGACTCGAACTCCTTAGTGCTTTTGATTAAATTAAGTACTTAAGTACATTTTATTTTGACACACATGTTTCAAACTCAATCTAATTTGAAATCAACAAAAAATAATCCTATGTTAACTATTTCCGACTCCTGCGCGGACGAAGTCGCGGGCAAAAGCTAGTGAATAAATAAATGCCTATAACCTCTCTTGACAGGAGGATCAACCTACTTAAAATACCTATGGGTACTTAAATACATTTGAATTTTCCAGGATTATAATATAATTTAAAAATAAAAGACTAAGTTTACATAGACTGATTTATTAAACGAGGGACTTAACGAGGGTTTTTGGGACTCTTGTCACTAATGAGTTTCGTTGAATAGAATAATATAGGTACAATCAACGTTCAAAAGTCCACCGGCACCGTAACGTTTACAATCCTGTGCAGCACTATTTAAACATTATAACAACGTAACCTGTACATCTCACCCATGTCGCGTCGTCGTCGGTTGGTGTAGCGGGTGGCGGCTTATACCACTCGGCCAACTAAAGACATAGCTAACATGTTGAAAATAATAATCACACACAGGTACTTTTAATTCAAGTATATAAGTTTGTGTGTAACATCTATTAGAAGAAGGTCGTAAGTCCAATACTTACTTGTTGATAGTAATATGGTAGCAAACTGTTAGTGGAGTTATGATGCATACTGTACCTTTTTACCTACTTATATAGAACTCATTCATTTTCTCCCTCTATTCGTTTGCTCCATTGATTACTTAAGTAGGTAAGTGCCTGAAAAATACCGCATCGCACTTATCGCTCACGACTTGAAGATGAAAGAACTCATGTGGTACACAGAAAAAAAAGGTTTTTTAAGTCTTAAAGTAAGAAATAATTATCTCACGTTATATACGCTACCTAGAGAAAAAAACATTTATTTACACACACATCTTATTTTTTAACAAAATTTTTAAATTAGTTATTTAATTAAATCCTCACTAGCGACCCGCCCCGGCTTCGCACGGCTATATTATGCATGTATTATACATGTAAACCTTCCTCTTGAATCACACTATCTATTAAAAAAACCGCATCAAAATCCGTTGCGTAGTTTTAAAGATTTAAGCATACAAAGGGATATAGGGACAGAGAAAGAGACTTTGTTTTATACTATGTAGTGATGTAGTGATAGTGATAGGTATAACGAAAACCAATAAATTGGAGTCACAATTACAGACCCACTGCAAAGTTATAAAATCTGATAAATCTACCTCTATCTAATAAATTCATGAATTGAAAGACTTTAAACTTAAAATCGAGCAAGACCTTAGAATATTGCTTGAGTTGAAAATATTCTAATAATAGCAGTTTTGGAACTCTACGGTGGATCTGTAATTCTGTCTCCGACCGTATACAGGGTTATTAGAAATTATACTAGCAAGACTTCTGTGCACCTTAACAAACAACTTTTGTTCTACGACTTTTAAAAATTCGAAAAAAAAATGAAAATTTTGAGGTTATGTAAATTCGAAAACCAGCTGATTTTTTAAAACAAAGGTCATTCAGACTAGGGACAGTAGATAAAACTTAAAAAATAAGTAAAATTTTAATGTTAATGACCTCTCCGTGTAAGGAACAGCTGATTTTCAGATAAACATAACCTCAAAATTTTCGAAAAAATGTTCGAATTTCCAAAAGTCGTAGACCAAAAGTTGTTTGTTAAGGTGCACAGAAGTAGCCCTCAACGGCTTGCTAGTATAATTTCCAATAACCATGTATAATGATAGCTAACCATATGATTAAAGAAGGACCTCTCTCCTCCGTCGTTCCCTCAATGCTGAGGATCGTGACTCCGCTGGTGCAGTCGATTTACCGTCTTCCTCCAATGGACTCTGTCCGACGCCCGGTGTACAGCTGCGCTAAGTGGTATATCCAGCTGTTCGGATACTTGGTAGGTCTACCGTTTGGGGATTCGCCCTCGTGGCTTTTTGCCCTCAACCTTCCCCGTCACCATTAGGCGCTCGAGATTGTCAAAGCCCCTGCGCGCGATATGGCCAAAGTATTGTAGCACAGAAGGACATAACTGTCAAAAAGAAAAGCGCTCGCTCTTGAATCGAATCGTAAAGCTATCTGGAAATAATATGGTTTCTATCCAAGTAACACAATATACACGCGCTGTCGTTGCTACTTAATAAACGGCTTCATTTTGTATTGTGCAGACCTGTAAAAGTTCTTTGATATAAACTGAACAAAACAACACCTCAAACAAGCAGAAGTTTGTTCGTTGTTTTATGTCTTTGGCATCTCTTTGTGTAGGTACGTACCTAGTAGATATATTAAAGATAAATAAAATACCTACTGAAATAGTTCTACCTCATGGTAGTCAATTGTTACATTTTAGATAGGTATAATGTGTATTAAAATAATAACAATTTTAAACATAACTAGCATCACCTCGCGGTTTCACCCGCGTAAGTCCCAATCCCGTGGGAATATCGGAATAAAAAGTAACCTATGTTATTCTGAATTAATCAATGTTTTCTTATACCAAGTCTTATCAAAATTGGTTTAGTAATTTTGGAGCATATTCAATGCAACGAAACAATCAAATAATAAAATATTTCCCCTTTATAATTTTAAACGTTTCATGTTCACTTTATTTGTATCTATGGATTTATGCGGGTCAAAATTTGAGGCGCTAATTAGTAGAGAATAAATAACACGAACACTGATACATATATTGAGAAAAAGGCACATAATTAAACATTACTACTAAACCTTATCCAATAGAGTAAGATCTCTTAGCTATATAACGTCTTTTTCTACAAAACTTCCGTCTGTATTTTCTTCTGGTGGTTAACGCTCTAACTTTGTCATTACCGGACACTTTCTCCACAATACTCAACCATTTCTGATCTAAATCTTCAGGTGGCTTGTCATTTATTAGAATTATTGGTAGAATAAATCCATGGGAGTGTGATCGTGCATTATTTTCTCCTTTGGCTTCGCTTGGACTGTTGAAGTTGGAATTCTCTTTGCTAGATATAGATTCTAAATTGTTGGACAGCTCGGAAATGTGGAATTCGTGTTCGGCTTCTTGTTGAGCTTGTAATGCTGCTTCTGCATCCAGCAACTGGAATTAAAGAAGATAGTATAGGTTAATTAAAGGAGTAAGAACACAATAAGAAACAAGTGCGAGTCGGTCTCGCGCAAGAAGGGTTCCGTATCATGTTGTATAGGAGGGAAGCCCCACTTAATATGTTTTTTTTTCTGATTTTAGTATTAAAAAAAATAACCTGTGAAATTTTCAACCCTCTAGCTATCACGGTTCATGAGATACAGCCTGGTAACAGGCAGACGGAGACGGCCAGACGGACAAACAGACGGTAAAGTCTTAGTAATAGGGTTCCGTTTTTCCCCTTTCGGTACGGAACCCTAAAAAGTTGGTACCTAGTACTGGTATCTACGAGGTCTTTGGTTCATATTGATGGCATGTGTTTTTACGTTAACGAAAAAGTATTTCGAATACTATTACCAATAATTATGGTAGGTACTAGTTTTACCAACGTAGTAGGTACGGTGAGCAGCATAATTACAGACCCACCGTAGAGTTCTAAATTTACTATTATTGTAATATTTTCATTCTAATCATTTTTGTTTGACAAATTCATGAGTTAAAACACATTAAACATCAACTAAAGCAGGTGCCTAGAATCTTGCTTGTGTCAAAAATATTCTTAAAAAAACCGTTTTGGAGCTCTACGGTGGGTCTGCAATTATGAAGCCGACCATATACCTAATAGTACCTATCCCACGTTGATAAAATCAGTAGAGTAATCTATACATATAAAATGCTTTGTCCGGACTGACTGACGGATCAACGCATAGTCTAAACCCCTGATCGTAGAGACCTGAAACTTGGCGGGTGTGTTCTTTGTATGACGTAGGCTTCCGATAAGAAAGGATTATGGAGTAGGCATTCGTTAAGAAAGGAAAAAGAGGGGCAAAATATGTATGGAACAACGGGATTCAAAGGTCCAATCTACTTCAAATGCATTAACATTCTTTCGACTTCTACGGGTACGAAGTCGCGGACAAAATCTAGTGTATAATATCGCAGGAAAATGTCGGGTCAGGGTGGCCCATATGACCATGATTACTTCCTGATCATATATGAAAACCAAAGAATATAAATAAACCTGACCTTTTTAAAACACATTCATAGATTTTATACATTTCCATCAGTTCCGAATCTGTTTATTTACAAACAGAAATACTATCAATCAAAATATACCACCCACAGCTATTTAGTAGTAGGTAGTAAAAATATTGTGTTTATTTGTGCCACTTTAACATTCTACAACTGCCGATCGACGATAATAATATGTTGTTATAGTACTAATAGTATTATAAACTGGCTGTGCACCCCGGATTCACCCGGGGCGTTCCTTTTTTTTTTTTTTAATTGTATGCACCTACATTCTTTAAACCACAGAGCCTCAAGACGAAAGTTTTCAACCAATGTGTGTTACCAGTGATGACATACGGATCCGAGACGTGGTCGCTGACTATAGGCCTCGTTCATAAGCTCAGAGTCGCTCAGCGGGATATGGAGAGAGCTATGCTCGGAGTTTCTCTACGTGATAGAATCCGAAATACGGAAATCCGTAGAAGAACCAAAGTCACCGACATAGCTCTCAGGATTGGTAAGCTGAAGTGGCAATGGGCAGGTCACATAGCTCGCAGAACTGACAACCGCTGGGGAGTAAAGGTTCTCGAGTGGCGGCCGCGATGCAACGCGAAACGGAGTGTTGGGAGACCAGCTGCCCGGTGGACCAACGACATTGTGGCGGTCGCGGGTAGTCGGTGGATGGAAGCGGCTCAGGACCGCTGTTTGTGGCGTCGTATGGGAGAGGCCTATGTCCAGCAATGGACGTGTATGGGCTGAGATGATGATGATGATGTCATTCTTTAAAACCTTATTGTCCTGACAATAACGAACAATTTATTTTGTTCAATATTAATTTTTATTTATATAGGTAACCTTTTGCCCGCGATTTCGTCTGCGTAAAAATTGAAAATGGACTGAACGGACAAAAAAGGAATCACGTTGTCCCATACAAACTTTGCAAAGTAAGTCCCAATCCCACGGGAATATCGGGATAAAAAGTATGTTACGCTCAATGAATCAATGTATCCGCATACCAAGTTTCATCAAAATTGGTCCAGTAGTTTCGGAGCATATTAAATGCAAAAAAACAAACAAATAATCTGAAACAAATTATAAAAATAGAAAATAGACCGAACGGACAACAAAGGAATCACATTGTCCCATACAAACTTTGCCCCTCCCCCTCCTTATCACCTCCTAAGGGAGAGAATATCGGATAATCCTTTCTTATCGGATGCCTATGTCATACAAAGAACACACCCTCCAAGTTTCAGGTCTCTACGATCAGCGGTTTAGGCTGTGCGTAGAAATGCGCAGATATGAAAGTTTTATGCCTCTACCTAGCTACATTATTGCTAAACCTAGGTACCTATCTATTGTGTAAAAACTAAATTTCTTTTCTGGTTAAAAAAAACTGATTGCGATATTTGGTTTAACACTGGAATTAACTCTTCTGTCACAATTATGTAGATACCTACTTCATTTAAGTAGAGTTAATATAATATGCTACTAAATTATGAACTTAATCTCCGAACCAGAAATAAGCGCCTACCCAGTTCGGCACACACAAAACGTATACCTCTACGAGTATAGACAAAGCAAACAACGGCAGGCATCACAAGCACGTAGAGTTAATTAGCATCGAACTATATTTAGAGGAAATGAACAACGCGTACCTGTTTGTAATTACCGATTCTGGAATAAACAGACTAAATTCTTTGTTTACTTTGATAATATCTAGTCTCAACCTGTTAAGGAATTGATGAGTCTCGTCTGTTAAAAGCTGTTTTTCTTGATATTTCAGGAAGTTTATTTAGCATACATTCAAGTGCGTCAGGTGGTGACTAGGTGGAGCGACGACATACACAAAGCCGTGGGTAGTGAATGGAGAAGAAGAGCCGAAGATCGGGCTCAGTGGCGTATCTTGGGAGAGGCTTACGTCCAGCAGTGGACTGACACCGGCTGATGATGATAAATTGCGTCAGTGGGTCCCGGATTGTCGCTTCTTTTTGTTAAAAGTTAGAAATGTGTCAGAGAGAGTTTGCACCTTTTGTGTAGGTATAAGAGCCTTGTTAGAAATTGGCATTATCTAATCTTGTTTTTTTTTAATCTCTTCTTGGGTAATGGAACCTAGACTCAGTACACTTCAGGACTGTTAACAAAAATAATTTATATTGAAGGATATTGAACGCAGCGCCATCTAGCCCCAAGCTACGCAACTAGGTTTATGTTCTGGTGACAAGACAGTTCACGAGATTGAACATGGCGTTTAAAACAATACCAAATTATGGGGTTCTTCAACATAAATATATGTATAACCTAACCATGATCTGTATCTATACTAAATATTTTTGATAGGGAAAGATTTGATGTTTGTCTATTGTTTGAATGGAACTGGCTCCGAAACTACTGGACCGATGTTGATGAACTTAGGTATGCATATACATTGATTTATTGAAAAAAACATAGTCTACGTTTTATTCCGATATTCGCACGGGATCGGGACTTACGCGCGTGAAACCGCGGCGCGCTGCTACATGAAATAATTCTGTTAAACTAAATCAAACACAATCCCCGAGGGTAAATAAAAAAACAAGATTCAAACATACATACCGATACAATAAAAAAAAGCCTTCAATAAAAACGAGCCTGTTTCAGACGTATCACAGGAAGTGTATCGAACCGCAAAACAATCGTAAACCTAAAGAAACATCATGATTGATTGAAGAGAACTAATCCCGGAGGCTGTGGGCAGTGTTGCCAACTCTAAGTCTTTTTACGTAGATCTACGTACTTTAGGCCTCTCCTGCAAACCTACGACTTCAGTCCTAGAATCTACATATTTTCTATCAATTTGTAAAGTAGGTACCTAACGAAACTCTTAGCTGAATGTGCATAATGCCCTTTTCATTCGCGAAAAAAGTTATTAAATGTTCCGTTTTATACTAGAGCACATTCGCTTCGCCAACACAATACCAGTTTCGTCATTATTTTTTAACACAGGTGAAACAAAGTTCTCAATCCATAGAGCTGTAACTGTGTAAAACGAAACGTCTCGTCTCACCAGCTCGCCTTGTAGAAATAAGGAACTAGGTATCGTTCCAAAACTCAACCTAAAAATATTTCGATTCAACGGATTTACTGTTGTTTTGTTCTTTTGATAGCCATCAAATTTCGATTTAATTGAACACAACTGAGGAAATAAATGTAAGAAACAACTCGGTACGGTCCGCGCGCGGGTTAAATGCATAGTTAAAACACTCATTTTATTCCTTTTCATTTCACTCAGAAAAAAGTACGTAGATCTACAACCTTTTAAATGGGGTCTACGCATTTTTCAAAATCCGAGTTGGCAACACTGGCTGTGGGTTTCACGACACACCGTACTAACAATAGTAAACCAACCTAACCTTATTTCACTTAACAATTTGTTAGAAATTCGATTTAGTAAGTAAAGGTTCTTTGTGGTACTAATGAAAAAAGGTATTATCTTATTGGTCCTACTTATATATTGGAGATAGGTAATTGTAGAAAATCTTAGCTTATTTGAGTAATTAGAAAGAAACCTGACTACAAAGTGCGGGACTGAAAAAGTTCAGTACATATGCTATGCAACTTATATTAAAAGCCACATGCCATAATAATTATGAATGACTACCAGCGCTCCGCGGTTTCACCCGCGTAAAACCGGATAAAAAGCCTATGTTACCCAATGTATCCTTATAGCCAGTTTCATCAAAATCGTTTCAGTTTTTTTGGAGCTTATTCAATTCAAACAAAGAAACAAATTAGAAATATGAACATAATATAATAATGTTCTTAGATATATTTTATAAAAATAATATAGATAGGTATTTAAAACTTATAAGATTTATTTATTTTGAATCGGGGCTTTTAAATTTCGCTCAGTCCCAAAAAGTCTCTTTGCAGAATATCCTTCATGCAAAATCATCCTTTCGGAAAGTATCCCTTTTTGGATTTCGATTTTTTTTGACTTTATAATAATTTCTAATTGCGCTCTCAAGTCAGCATTTTTAACTTCTATTATCATTATATCATCATCACTAAAATTAAGACATAAAAGCGTTTATTCTGTTTCTTGTGTGATCAACAGCTACAAACAAATCGTTAAAAACATGTAATTTTTACGTTCGTCCATCAACAGCTTAATTTTTAATTTATTACCTCTCAATTTAACATAACAACGGAATCGTACACTTGACTTTGTTGTGTTAACCTTGTCTTCGACTATAAAATCAGTATTTTAAACATCTGTTACGGTAACGGTCCTAATAATAAGTCTTAAGTATCTGTCAAAAGGGCGCTATCAAAGATTCGCATGGTCTGACGTGGCAACGAAAAAATAGTGCTGTCTCGCAACTCATTAAATATTGATTTAAAAAATAATTTCAAAAAGTTTCTTTTGAGCAAGTCTTACTATAGCGTTGATGAATATTTAAAGGATAAATTTGTATAAGTAATGCAACTTTGACATGTATATTTTATAACTCTTATTATTAAACTTTATTAAGTAATTATTAAGTAAACCTAGAATGATCTCTAAAAGGAAATCAAATTGCCTAACTTTCCATTGTTCGTTTCCAGCTTTGATTACTTTACAGTTTCCGCAACGAAAGTTTTCAATTTCGATTACGTTTATCATGTATTTTCGTGAATTAATCTGTTGAATACGTAAAGTAAACCGGATAGGTTTCGTTTAAAAATAGAGTTATAAATTATGATACAGGAAAGCGTAGGAGATTAGAAAATGCGGTATTGACTGTACCTAGAGAAGCAGCTTTACCCATACCTACACAGGGTGAATTTTTTATTTGGGCCTTCAGGGCTCTATCCTTAACTATGAGAGATAGCGAAATATGCTGAAAGGAGTTGCGTGCCCAATTTTGACAAAAACTAAAACTGCATCATTAGATTTTTGAAAAAGTCACTACCCTAGCCGGGAATCGAACCTGTTGATTTTGCAAAAAAATAATAATCATCCTATATTTTTATACCAATCGATAGTGTTGCTGATAGAGATCGATTCCTAGAAACAAATATAGTATAGCAAAATAAATGTATAGTGCAGGGTGTGCGTTGCACACGGGCGCAGCGGTTTTAAGGGGCGCCGAGCGTCACACGCAGCGCACCATACAAAATGACCGATCAGCTGATCGAGTTAGTATAAAAAGTAATTTTCTTTTACAATTTTTATGGGTGATAGCCTGATCGCTTTGAGCGATAAGGCCGCCCTTTGTAGCACTTAGACTTAAGCTTTGTTTTTATTTAATGTTATTTGAAAATGGTGTTTACAATAAAGAATTTATCTATCTATCTATAAGTAGGTACGTTTAGGTAAACACAAAAAAAAAATTAAACACAGACAATAGCACATCTTGGCATCCAAAACTGTCAACTTCAATTGATTTTCAATTCAATCTCCAAACAAAGAGTTGGGGAAATTTGATAGTTTGTGGTAATGTACAGTTATTTGTACTTGTACAATTTTGACCGCATGCTTACTAGAGGGTGCTAGGGTAATTATTGCAAACGGGCGCTACATCATCGGCTAGAGACGCCTCTTGTCCTTTATATCTACTGAAGGTACCTAAGGCAAACCGCAGGTCGTCGAGCGGTGACATAACCCACCACATGACGTGTATTCACTTACCTACTACAAATTAGGTATGGATATTATCACTATCACTACATGGTATAAAATAAAGTCACTTTTCGCCGTCGCTATGTCCCTATATCCCTTTGTATGCTTAGATCTTTAAAACTACGGATTTTGATGCGGTTTTTTTTAATAGATAGAGTGATTCAAAAGGAAGGTTTATATGTATAATACATGCATAATATAGCCGTGCGAAACCGGAGCGGGTCGCTATTATACCTATATATTCTGTGGTGCGGTATAATAAGCATTTTCAACGTATTATGGTTCAATATAAAGTCCTTTACAGAGCAAAATTACAACTATCCGAGCAATCCGCACCTGCCCGTGAAAAGCTTTGTGTGCCTTTCGAGTTTCGAAGCACGATGAACATTTTTAAAACACGATTGATCGAATTAAATAAATGCCTGCTAGGCGTTGCTTAACTCACACGATCGTTACAAATCGGCAAAAACAGTTAGATAAATGTAGGAATGGCTACGAATGGTTTAGGCCCAAAGACAACTGCCTTTTTCTAAGAAACGTTAAAACAATTTCGTACGAAGAAATTCGCGGAAAGCAATAAATCACAGCTTGTTTTATTGACATTCGAGACACAGAACGCCCTGAACAATCGAAATGAATCCACTTTAAGGTTTGAAATCAAAAGAAAAGTACCAAGAAAGATAGGCAAGTATTACACTTACGAGTATTTGAAGGAGTTTCTGATTACAACAGGAGGTCTTACCACGTGTTTCTTACGCACTCCATCAAACGTACCGAATTGAGTATTTCCTACGAAACTTTAAAACTAAAATCGACTAATACGCTAGCCGTGGTAGGTTACCTAAAACGGTATCTCTGTATTATTTATTTAAATATTATTTTGTGTAGATAGCTGAAATAGAAAGCGCGATAGAGACAGTGGGTTTGGAAGTGCTACTACCCCATGGTAGTAGCCTACCTACCTATTCTAAGCTACCTATTAACACATTCAATCATTATTATAAAATATGTAGGTATGTTAGTCTATAAAGTATGTATCTATGGGCCTTTGTAGCCTGAAATAAATGATTTTTTATAATTATTTTATCTCGTGGCTCGCGTATTGGCCGATTCTAGCCTTGAAATTTCATAGCAAATATGGTACGGTCGGCTGCATAATTACAGACCCACCGTAGAGTTCTAAAATTACTGTTATTGGAATGTTTTCATACTAATCATTTTTGTTAGATAAATTCATGAGTTAAAAGACTTTAAACTTCAAATAAAACAGGTGCCTAGAATCTTGTTTGTGTTGAAAACATTCTTATAACAGCCGCTTTTGAGTTCTACGATAGGTCTGCAATTATGCAGCCGACCGTACGTATGATTTAACTCATGGTGTTCCTGAGGAGATATGGAGCTTTAACTCCGTATGAAGATGGGGTCTTTTTGGACCAGCGCTGTTGGGGCCGTAAAAGAATGTTCACGCCTCCCTGCGTCCCCGACATCAAAGCGCGAGAGGAACCGGTGGAGTTTTAGTGGGTAAACTGGCTGCCCAACATATGAACCCCACACATCCCCGCTACCCCTCCCCCAGGAGTAACGGGACGGTGCATAAGGCTCCATTTCTACACCTAAAAATAAAAAAAGGGGGGGGTACTATTGCTACGAACTCTGGGGTTAAGTGGCGAGAAGTCAATATCAAGTAACTTAACAATTGATAAGTATTGATTACTACTTAACTTATCTACCTAATATCAAGCTACTTTCAATTGAAATTAAGTAGGAATAGGAAGGTACGATTGAGTCAAAGTGCTCCGAATTGAGAAATAATCCTTTCCAAGAAGCTCAAGAGAATAAATTCTTGTTAGTAAATTCTTGTTATATAGTAGTCAATGTTCTTGAAAATAATAAGCAATATTCTCAATTTATGAATTTTGCTTTAAACTAAGAATCTAAAATTATTGACTAAAACCAATAAAATATTCTCTCGCGTCTTTAGGGAGAAAATAATTTCTCTCTTCAAGAAATCTTTTTGTCAATGCGGGAGAGGTATTATAAATCAATAAGTCTACAGAGACAAATATATTGGCAAAGAAGAGTAGATCTATACGTCTGCAGCAAACGTAGGATATACAATAATAGCATAGTCTATGAAGACATTACATTGAATTGCAAATAGGTATTAGGTAGATACAAATGTCAAATCTGTGCTGCTATTTCGGCTCACATTAGTGGCCGAATTCACACTGATATAGATCCGAGACAATTGATTTATTGTTTGCGTAACAAAGAACGTCACTGCGTTAGGTATATGTAATATAAATTGCACATGGTAGAGAAGTACTGGAGCACCGATGATTTTGTTTGTACCTAAGTAGGATCTACCTGGCTGCCATCGTTTTGATAGGGTGAGCCTTAATGCAGTTCTCCCGGGGCAGTGGAGATGCACCAAGGCATTTACCATCGATACAAAAATGGTAAAATCCAAGCTGAGGCCGCCCTTTGTAACACTTAGACTTAAACTTTGATTTTTTTTAAATGGAGTTTACAATAAAGAAATCATCCATCTATCTACCTATCTATGTAATTTTTGTATATTTTTCCGCCGGGTTGAATAAAACAGCGCATCGCAGTTGCTTACCAAAAATGTAAATTGTTGAAAAAGCCCACGTAATCACGTCTAGTTTAATTAAAATTGTAACGAACCAAATTACAAGAGCTTATTAAGTAATGGTATTCCCGAAAGTCCTTAGTTCTGCTCGTAATGTAATTTCGTGGTTAGCTGCCCGGTCTATTGGGGGAACACTGATCGTTGAAAAGATTCGTCTAAAAATTTGAAAATATCTAACCAATCTCTAAGGAATACCACAGAATATACCTACCTACCTACAAATTGGATCAGAGAAATGAGCTGTAAAACTTACTTTAAATAAATTATGTAAAAAAATGGTTGTCTGTGAAGTTGGTTTACGGACGATAATTTTAAGTGATAACGTTATAAGAAACCGATAAAAAAAATAAAAATAAAAAACATTTTTTTCATTTTATTTTCATTTTTCTTTTTTGCTTAGCTTTTATCGCGGGCTTAGAGCGCGGTGACCGAATCAAGAAATTCCGTAACGAAAATAAAACCTAACACCCCCCACTCCGCCTACCATGTAGGTCGGCCGAGCGTGTGCTTAACGTATATGTATATGGTACGACTGTACGAAGCTCGCACGATGCAATAGCTTTACCGCGGCAGTCCCCGAGTGCCATACTTTTTTTTAATATAGATTATTTTTCCTTTATAATAAGTCTTCTATTCGTTACTCGTCACAAGCCCAGATGAGCGATATTATCATTAAATACTCTCATATTACCATGACGTATGACGTCACACATCGGGAACGGCACGCGCCATGTTACCAGAATATGACACTTTTGTGAGAATGCAGGTGTTCCATCAATTTATTAGACGTTATCACGTCAAAAAACAAATTGATAAGAATTACATCGACACGTGTAAACAAATAACATCATTGCATTACAGTACTACAGCACCAGTACATTGCGATACTAGTGTGGAAAATTGATCTTTGCAGAGAGGCGGTTTAACACGCGCGAGCGGTACGCGAGTCGTTTACAAAGCCGAGATACAAAGATCAATTCCACACGCGTATCGTACGACGTTTTTTATCACAGTTGCGAATAAAAGAAAATACTTGAAAAGAAAAGAAAATAATAAATAACAACATATTTGTGATAAGTCTATGTTTACAATTTTTTTATGGCAATATTTTTTTGTTAATTATACTCTCGAAAGGCCAGGCAAAAGACTTTTAACCTATACAGCCTCGTCTGACATACAATATTTTTCCATTTGTTTTTGCGTCGGGGGTTAAAAGCAGAATATAATGGTAAGGAAAAAAAAATATTTTATGTAAAGAAAAAACAAAACTCAATTTTTGATTGTTTTCTGACGTTATCACGTAAAATTTTCGTTCATAAACCGACTTTAGATACAACTATTTTTACTAGGTTAAAAACTCTTTGTTGGTACCTTTTTTCTATACATCAAAACAGTATAACCCCGATAAATTAAGAATGTTTCATCTACCTAACATGTAATTAGCAGTAGGATACGTATTTAACTTATCGGGATAACATTTATTTTAGCACTAGTTGGATATTTTATTAGTTGGATATATCGCAACGTATTATACACGCGTGTATAATACGTTGCATTATGAGCCTAAAAGCAGTTTAATAAGATCCACTTTATCAGTGATAAAAAAAAAATAGTTAGATTGTTCAAAGGTTGTGGAACAATATGTATTGGCATAAAATAATCCCTACCAATTTGATTAATTTCCATCATGTATAATAATAGAGGGTGGAATTAATTCATATGGATTATGTAGGTAGGAAAGTAGGCACTTACCTAACTACGGGTTTAAGGACGTTAGTTACGAACGGGGATAGGTAACGTTGTTGTTCGATCAAGAGGAAGGTTTTGGTTCAAAAACAAAACTACCACGCGTACGCAGTCGCGGGGAACAGCTCGCGTTATATTATAAGTAAAAACATAGGTATAGCTTTAACAATGGCTTTGATATTCTGCACCGCTCGTTTTATATTCAAACAACCTTCTGGATTATTCTAGCTTGGCTTTAGAACGGATGTTGTTATGTTACGCAGTTCAACGGTTGAATTATTATAATATCGTTGCCTACTCGAACATATCCATATTATCATGGAACTTCTCTAACAAAAATAATAGGAGTACTTATCTAGGTTCATGATGACCATGAGTGGTTTTATAATTTAGACAACCAATTTTTTTGGGGTTTAGTAGTGAAAATCGATGTCATCACAAGTATAAATTATTTTTATAAATATTATTTTATAAATACAAGCTAAGTAACTAAGACTTGTGTTATGGGTGCTAGACAACGGATTTACTACTTATATACTTTTCTTTTGATGAGTTATTTAATTGTACCTAGTTTTTTGAAGTGAAAACTTCTTATGGCGCGTTGGGCACTTTTGTGGGTGAGCATTTTCAGCCGTTCTCGCGACAGATTTTGACGCGACAGATGAGATTTTATTTGTGTTAGTCTTTTTGTTTAACTTATACTGCCATCTATTACACAAATTGAGAAACTTAGTTTCTAGAAAGACCGCTATTTGAATGTAGATGGCGCTGATTTAAATTTTTTACTGCCATCTAGCGAATAAAAAATAAACTATATTTGTTTAAGTGAGTGCTAATTATTATTTTAGGATTTTTTGATTTATTTATTTTTGTATTTATTTAAGTATTTGTTTATTGTTTTTAATGATTGTGATTTTCTTTTAGTTTTATTTGCTTTTAATTTTATTTGTACTTAATTGTGAATATAATATGTTGTCTTTTCTTTTGTAAATATATATACTTATAATACATAATAAACAACCAGACCACAGACAAATATCTAAGCATAAATACTTGTCTGAGGCGGGAATCGAACCCGCAAACCTGTGTTTGGCACTCCGGCATGGTGACCATTGTGCCAACTGGGTCGTTAAATGTAGAGTATAACTTGATGGGTAGTAAAATCGAGTATTAACAAAAAGCTTTATGTCGTTTAATTTAACTACCTGACAATATAGGGTTAGGCTTTATGGTTATAGACAAACTAGCAGCGCTCCGCGATTTTACCCGCGTAACTCCCGATCCCGTGGGAATATCGAAATATAAAATAGCATATAGCCTTTCTCGACAAATGGACTATCCAACACAAACCTTTTTTTTCAATTTGAACCAGTAGTTCCTGAGATTAGCGCGTTCAAACAAACAAACTCTTCAGCTTTACAATATTAAGTACTTATAGATATAGGGTTACACATTAGACTTCATCAAAAATCTAATGATGCACTTTTAGTTTTTGCCAAAATTGGTCAATCAAGTCAGAATGTTTCGCTATCTCTGATAGTTTAAAGTATAGCCCTGAGAAGGCCCATGTAAAAACCCTGTCCCCCTTATTCCAAAACGAGGTTTAAGGATAGTCCGAGATGTGGATTTAAACCTTAGATTTAGACACAGATTTACTCGTGAACTATACTCTAAACACTATCCCTATATAATCTATTGGGATAGTGTTTAGACTATAGTTCCGTATATAATCCATAGGGATAGTGTTTGGACTATAGTTCACGAGTAAATCTGTGTCTAAATCTAAGGTTTAAATCAACATCTCGGACTATCCTTAAACCTCGTTTTGGAATAAGGGGGTGTATGTTTAACTTCGGCTACAACTAGGTTTTTAGCTCAGTTGAACCTTTGTTTAAGCTTTTCTTTGTAAATTGAATGTAATTAGTTTAACTACAACAAAATTGTTACCTAATATACCTACAACATTATGTAGGTAGACTAAACCTTTAATCATTAATGTAAATGACCTAGTTTTGAAAATGAGTCAAAATACCTGGCTTTGACGATTGTTTTCTCTGAAATCAACGCCCTTGAAGCCACCAAAACGTGTTTTATTAATTAGGTTCGTTGTTTTGTAAACATACTGCCATACGAGCATCAATCGCGGCAGAAGCTCTACTGACTCACGCGCATGTCTATATACAAAACTGGTTGAGGGAATGGTAGTGTTTGTCTGTCATGTTTTGTGAATGTTATTACTGCGAGGTTTTCTAGGCAATTTCTTCGTAGAAAACCTCGAAGTAATTTCCCTTTACCTTATGCTACTTTTGCTTATCTTTCTGCAGTACCTACCTTTTCCTATTACCTTTTCTTATTTCATCTAATACATGTCTCGGGCACTAAGCGCTGTATAAATTATTTAGTTTAGATAAAAAGGCTAATATTATTATTAATTTCAATTATTACTCACTTAGGTATATTTTGGACACTTTTCAGACAGTTTAATCTTCGAGAGCTTAGTTTGTACGTAAACTACTAGTAGCGCTTCGCGGTTTCACCCGCGTAATTCCCGACCCCGTGGAAATATCGGGATAAAAAGTAGCCTATGTTACTCCTAATGAATCACTAAATCCTCAAACCAAGTTGCATCAAAATCGGCCCAGTAGTTTCGGAGCCTATTAGTTACAAACATAAAAACAAAACGAAAAATCTTTCCACTTTATAATATTATTTTTTGTATATTAGTCTATATAAGGGTTCCTTGATAGGACTACGGAACCCTGAAAAGAGAGAGAGAAATATTCCTAAATAGAATGTAAAGTATTTCTTTATGTTTTGATGAATAATCGAAAGTAACCATAGGTGCGTAAGCAAGTGTTATTTCTATTTATATTCAAGAATACCCTATAGTAGATAACTAGATATCTACATACAATACATCTTTGATGTTTTTTGTGATTTTAGCAATTTGATTGCGTGACGTCATTGTTGATTCAGAACAGGAGATTATTGTTAATTCTGTTTACGTTTGCCGGAGTATTTGTGGAGTTATTGAATTTTCAGACAATGATTTTGCTCGTTGTAAGTTTTATTTTAATTTTTTATTTTTGTGTGAGATTTGTATCGTTTTTCTATATTTTTGTTATCTCTTCTCTTCTCTTTTTATATACTTATATAAAATTCTACTGTACGTGTGTATGTCACTCACTGAACTCCTCCTAAACGGCTCGACCGATTTGAATGATTTTTTTGTATGCGTTTGGGTGGCGCCTTGGATGGTTTAGATTCACAAATCGACGCGGTTTTTTTTAAATGGCTAAACAACGTCTTCTGGGACAGCCTTTTTATATAATTTTATAATTGTTAGGAGTACAATAATTTTACAATTAAACCATGTTGCTAATTACATCGTAATATTTATCAAAGTAGGTTTGAGAGACTCGAAAACAGACGGCCTCTCCCGCACTGCGCCAAATTAATAGATCATAACTAACTTATTTAATTACGTACTTAATCTCTTCATTTTTATTTGACAAGAAGAGTTTTTAGCTTTAATTTTCTTTTCTCTAAGACAACTTTAAAACTCAGTTTTGAATAATTTATTACAGGCTTCATAAGTCATTTTAATTTCTCCTCGCGGTACCAGAACAACTTTGAAAATTATATTTCAAAACCTATTGTGAAAACTTTCAGTTTCAAACGAAGCTGTAGCCGGCAAGCGAAGAAATGGCGTGTTCCTTGACTTTCTTGTGTTTTGTTTACGATCTAACGAGAATCTGAATAATCTAATGGAAAAAGCATCTTCTTCCGCTTCTTTCGGTCAACCCAAGGGAGCAGCTAATCCGAAATAAAGAGTAACTTTTAGGGCTTTTATTACACGACATGTTATGTTTTATTGCATGATGTTGAGCTTAAACAAATATAGCTAAATCTTATATAACTAAACTAGCGACCCGCCCCGGCTTCGCACGCTTATAAGGTTTATATACATATTATGCATGTATTATACATATAAACCTTCCTCTTGAATCACTCTATCTATTAAAAAAACCCCATCAAAATCCGTTGCGTAGTTTTAAAGATTTAAGCAGTCAAAGGGAAATAGGGACAGAAAAAGCGACTTTGTTTTATACTGTGTAGTAATGCTTTTCTTAATAAAATAAATTAAATTCCATTCTAATAACCACAAGGTTGATATTATTTATTTAGTTTGACATTTTGACAGTTGGTTGATCATAATAATATGTCATGAACCGATTTATTTTTGTAATGCAAGTCAACGTTTAGGACTTTAACGATGCTAGTTTACCTAAGGGCTTATCAATTACCTAAATAACGATTTTATTTCTCATATTTATGTAGGTAAGTTGTTTACACACAAAACTACGAGCAAAATACTTGTTAAAGGATAAAATAGGAGAGAAATCGAATAAATAACCCCAATTTATTACCATCTTAATATAATAAGACGGACTATTGACTTATGGAGTCAACAATTCTTTTAATATTACAATATTGGACACGATAAGAAGTACCTACTCGTATTTCTCATATGAATAGTTTTATTGAGATTTCTATGTAGGTTCGTATTCAAGCAAATACCTTTGAAAATGAACCCAAAGAAATGAAACTAAGAAATGTAATAAAATACCTACTTTGTACTAATAAGATGCCTAATTCTGAATATGCATATAAAATTTCATAAAAATCGGTCAAGCCGTTTCGGAGGAGTATGGTAACTAACATTGTGACACGAGAATTTTATATACCTTTAGAAGAAGAAGATATAGAATTGCTTGACAGTGCTCTTTCACCAATGTGCGCTCTATGATTAAGTTGATTGCCACACGACGTATACCTTCTACAAGTTACGACCTTTTTTTATTAAGAAACTTAAGCACAGACCTGGTAACGTTTTGTCGAACAGAAGCCTCACCACGAGATGTTTACGCACTCTATCAAACCAACCGTATACTTCTTCTGCTTTTCGATTCGATTGAGTATTACGCATAAAATTTAGAGACTGAAATCCAACACAGGAACCGAGACATAAGTCATAACTTAAGCCTCTCAAGGCTTGCGCAAAATCGGGTAAATAGTATATGCCTGCCTAGCATGAAGACCAAAACACGATACGATAAAGCGATTTATACATCAACAATCAAAATATGATAGATAAAGCCGCCATATTGAATTTTTATTATAAATTGCGATGAAAATTATGATAAAAATTCAACACGGCGGCTTTATCAGCTACCTAGCTCAGAGAATTTCCGCGAAGGGTTACTAATACGAAAAGGGGATTGGTTTAGACGTCTAGGTGAACAACTGTGTGTTGACAAAAGAATATTTGGTCACACTAATGACACTCACTTGTCTATGACTGATTCTAGTTTTGAAGTTTTGAATTAGTACGGTGCGTTTAGATATAAATATAAATATTGCAGGACATTCCACATCGCCATCTAGCCCCAAGCTAAGTAACTAGACTTGTGTTATGGGTGCTAGACAACGGATATACTACTTATATACTTTCCTTTTGTAAATACATACTTAGAATACAAAGAAACAACCAGACCACAGACAAATATCTAAGCATAAATACTTGTCTGAGGCGGGAATCGAACCCGCAACCCTGTGTTTGGCAGTCCGGCATGGTGACCATTGTGCCAACTGGGTCGTCAGTCAGATCGCGTGCGTAAACAACTCATGGTAATTAAGACTTCAGAAGTAGACCCACTGATTTCAGTATTTCTACTCATCTAAAAGTTTCGACTAATCGCATTATCCTTTATGGCCATTTGAATTTGTTTAGGATTCATTAATGTTTATCATTGCAAACATTGTTTGACAATCGTTAGCAACCCTTGTAAAGTTACGTAGGTACGCTGTTACCTACATTAATTTTCACAAAAAAATGGCTACAATGTTTCAAACTCGGATGTACCTACGTGTTTATGACGTCATCAGACTACGAAATGTTTATAGGCAGCTGTTACACCCCAAATCATTTATTTTAATGACGTAGGTACTATAGGTATAAATGTACACTGCACAATATCTATACTAATAATTTAAAGCTTTGTTTGTTTGTTTGAACGCGCTAATCTCAGGAATTACTGGTTCAAATTGAAAAATTCTTTTTGTGCTGGATAGTCCATTTATCGAGGAAGGTTTTAGGCTCTATAAACATCACGCTGCGACAAATAGGAGCGAAGAATCAGTAGGGAATGTGGAAAAAACAGGTAAAATTAATCATCTTTGGGGCTGCCGTTGTTTGTTTGAACGCGCTAATCTCAGGAACTACTGGTTCAAATCAAAAAAATATTTTTGTGTTGGATAGTCCATTTATTGAAGAAGGATATAGGCTACTTTTTATTATGATATTCCCACGGGATCGGGACTTACGCGGGTAAAACCGTGGGGCGCAGCTAGTTTTGCTCTAAAATGATTTTTCGTTACGAATGGTCGCGATCTAACTACAAGCATATTTTATAAAATTACCTACTATTTATGCAGATATTTGTGCAAGGAGTCCGGAATTACGTAGAGGAAACCGGGTGGCATTTATAGACTTTAAATAAATAAAAAATAAGTCGAAAACTTATGTAATATTTCCGAAATGCTATCGTAATAAAGTTACTACTGTTTAGAGTTAGTAAGTGTTTTACGAACTTTTTATAAAAGCGATAAAATAGAATTAAATACAACAGTTTTATTTGGTAAACTACCTTGACGTGGGTTTTGATTCTGACTAAGTTCTGTGAGTCACGTTAATTTTTTTATATTCCCATCGCGTAGAATTTTAGATGTAAGAGAATCCAGAGACATGCATGACTGACCAATGTAGAGTTAGCACCATATTTGCAGACCCACCGTAGAGATCTAAAATTACAATTATTGGAATATATTAATTCTAATAATGTTCGTCTCATAAATTCGTGAGTGAAAAGTTCAACCCGAGTAAGACCTAGAATCTAACTTGAGTTATAAAATATAAAAAATAATGTTACACTTCGATTACTAACAGTAATTTTACAAAAAAAAATTAAGCTATTGCATAGCTTTTATCGTGGGCTTTGAGTGCGGCGACCGAATCATGAAATTTCGTAACGAAAATAAAACCTAACACCCTCCACTCCACCTCCCATGTACCATAAGTTGATAAAAAATGCTATGCAATAGCTTTACCGCAGCAGTCCCCGAGTGCCACACTTTTTTTTTTCGAATTTGGCATTCAACGTTGAAATGCACTTAAAGGAGGATGTCCAAAAGCATGCCATTTTTGGCGGTGTCGTGAGTCGCGTCCCAACATTATAATTTGACACTTACCCTATGTTTATCCCTCGATGCAGTGTACAGTACCCAAGCCACGTAGATGAACATGATTAGAGCTGGTACCACGAGGCTGGCCACGATTGGGATCCGGCGGACCCATGCGTGGTAGAGCGCTAAAATGAAGAGCATAATACCAACAAGTATTGCGATATACCGCCCTGTTCGTCGCCGTTCTTCCTGTAAGACAAGTTATTTATTTTATTTTTATTTATTCAAGAAAACATACTTATATTACTTATAAATATTATACACAAAATATTACACTAGCCAAAACAGTTTTCAACGATAATAATTACATAGCAAAGATTGAGAGCTAATAAAGACAAGTGACAATTAATAATAAATAAATAAACATAATATAACCATAAATAATACGTAATGAAAAACCTTTATAAACTAAAAAATGTAAAAAATAAAAAAAATCATTATGGTTTATGAATGTATAAATGCTAAGTATTTTATTTTATTTTTATTTTATTTTATTTTTATTAGGCATAGTAACAATATACAAATTCAATATTACACATACACATATAAGTTACAAAGAATCGTTTTCAATTTGTACATCTATTATAACTACGCACAGCGTTTGAATACACTTTTTAAAATTATACAATTTTAATTTAGGTTTGACAATTAGCTAGTAAAGCTTTTGTTTTTCTTTTGTATTTATACAAGCTGTAATAGAAAATATCCAACTCCTCACATATCTCATTGTATAATGTGCACATTCTTGGCAATGGACTGTTATGGGTAACTTTGTTCGTGGTACCAGAAATTGAAAATAAATGCCTCCGACGGCTTGACTTGTTCGAAATTTTGAATGAAATATGGCTCAGGATGTTCGTGTCTAACTGTGAATTAACAATTTTAAACAAAGTAATTAGATCGGTTATTTTACGCCTATTTTCTAAAGTCTCTAAATTAAGTCTATCCTCATACGTGTTTAATATCTTTCTTAATCCAAATTTTCCACATAACCTTCTCATGAACGTCTTTTGTACAGACTCCATTCTAGTTATGTGCACGGCATAATAAGGGGACCAAATGACGCTACAGTACTCAACTATGCTTCTCACTAGGGAAACGTAGAGAGTAAGCAAGCTAGATGTTTGTTTAAATGGCCGAGTTATTCTTAAAACAAATCCTAACATCTTCTTAGCTTTTAGCAGAACCGAATCATAATGCGGTTTAAAAGTTAGTTTTGCATCTAGTATGACTCCTAAATCCCTTATTGCTTCAACACGATCTAGCTTTATGTTATCTATCCTATAGGTGTACACAACAGGTTTTGTTTTCTTAGTGAAAGTAATCGATTGACATTTTTTAATATTTAGGGACATATTGTTATTCTTGCACCATTTATTTAGCCTATCTATGTCCGACTGCAGGATAAAGCAATCTTGTTCCGAGTGTATCTCACGATAAATTTTCAAATCATCAGCGTAAGCCAAACACTTACTATTAAATGAATCAAGTAGGTCATTTATGAAAATAATAAACAACAACGGTCCCAAGTTAGAACCTTGAGGGATTCCTGACTCCGCCTCGAAGGATTTGTTTAAATATGTACCTATTTTATACATAAAATGATTAAGATGATTATAAAGTAGGATATTTACATTATTACGGTATTATATTTTTATATTAGTTTAGTATTTTCTTGGGTTTTTGCCGCTTACACTCATATTAAAACGATTTTAAAGGATTGAATCGCGTTTACCCTGATTTTTTTGTGTTTCGTTACGTTTTGAAAGTTTTACAGCTTCCTTAGTCCCTGTGACTAAGGAAGCTGTAAAACTTTGGAAACTAAGGAAGCTGTAAAACACAGGGACTGAGGTGACATGGATCTTAATTTATTTAGGTAGGTATTATTTACATGATCCGAGTTGGTACCACGACAACGGCCAAAGTTGTTAATCTTCTTTTATTTTTGACTTTTTCATACAAAATGCTGGGTCGGTGCGCAAACTATGATTATTAGCAAACTATATATACCTAGATACTGTAGGTATCTCAGAAAGCAATAATTACAGAGATCACCCACCTACTCCATCATTTTATTATACTTAAAGTCAGTCAGTATGATGTTAAACGAACAGTAATTATCATAAAATGCTAAAGACGGCTTGTTTTGTTTAATTTTCACGACTCGAATGCTTTACAGCTCTACATAAAATTTTGCATACGATGCTGAACGAATGGCGAACAAAGCTACGGATGTGCAAAGATAAAATATTTAATATTCATACATTAGATTTATATTAAAGTGAATGAAAATATTTATTTAATAATTGCATACAAGCGATCCGCCCCGGGTTACCTATATAAGTCTACATTTTTTTCTTTCACATTTCAGCGAATTTACACAAAATCTTAATGAATTAGGTATACACTGAAACCTTTCTCATGAATCACTCCGTTCATTGGTGAAAACTGTATGAAAAGTTCAGTTGTTTCTGTGTTTATCACGTTCAGACAGACAGACGTGGGCATTTTGTAGTATTTTCAAAGCTGAAATGTATTAATTCTACTAGCTAATTTGCCTACGTATTTACCTACGTAAGTAGGTAAATTTAAGATGTTCATTGGTTACACACCTATTATCAATTACCTATACCTATGCGGATGAAACTGCAAACCGCGGTTTCTGAATAAAAAAGTTAAAGATATATGTAGGTATACCAATTTGTTCTATCTTTTTCTTTTACCATTTTACTAAATAACAATCTAAATTCACTATTGAATTTTTCTTTTATTTTCTTTCTTCTATTGGCGTCTTCCGTCACTTAAACCTATCACTTAAGTTAAGTTTTTACTTCACTACATATTTATTGGGTTTCATAATACATATAAAATATCACTAAATTTATCCAGTAAGTATACCTACATACCTAACTCAGGGACACCCTTCACCCTAATTAAAAACTAAACACAAGAACGAACGAACTGATGTGGATTCTATCTACTTATCTACTAGTAGAACTATATCAGTTTAAAATAATAAAATTACCTTAACTAATGATTCAGCCGATTTTATATTTGCCGTAGAGCTTTTTATGTCATTGTTGATTTTGAGATTCATTGTGGTAGATCTGAAAGTATAAAGTGAAACATTTATTTAATTACTAGCTTTTCTTACCGGTGACTTCATCCTCGTCAGGAGTTTTTCAAAATCCTTTCTTATGATGAAGGCATCCCTTCGATATACAGAGAACACACTCTCCTAGTTTAAGGTCTCTACGATCAGCGGTTTAGGCTGTGCGTTGATCCGTCAGTCAGTAGGGACAAATAATTTTAGTCGCATTGTGAGTTGATATTCGTTGCATTTTCAAATAAAGAAATGAAAATTTCACACTTTAGTAAGTATTTAATGTGAAATATTGACGAAAATATAAATTCAAGAAGCTATAAGACAAAGACACACTATCCTTCCCAAATTAAACTTTTAGATTTAAATAAGTACCTACTAAATACGCCTAATACAGACAACCTTTTTATTATTTTTTTGTTTTTATTTATTTATGGATTGCTTTAGATTTTAATATTACTTATTCCTGTGATGTTCAAAAATTTGTAACTTTCTGACGTGACTATGTGTTCTGTATGTATGTACCTACAGTCTAAATAAATTACTACCTATGAATAAATCCGAATAAACTCACCTGTCAGTCATAAAAACACTGCAAAAAATCCTAAAGAAGATAAAAGTCACAAGTCCACAATCCGAGAGAAGATCCGTTGCGTGTGCGCGCTACGGGGCCAGACGTCACCACCCTCTCCGCGAGACTAACTCGACTCGCATAATCAGCACACGGCTATTCCAACTGCCCGTTAAAAAACGTATAAAATACCCCTAGCTGTCAGTCAGGACGTCTGCTAAACAATCGACTCCACAACAATGATGCTATCAATCAATACCCCTTTAAATACAGCTTGATAAATCCCAGATACCAGACAAATTTTATGGTTTTGCTAAACACGTTAATGTTGAAATTTGCTAAAAATCCGCGCGATGTATTTTCGGAGTATATTATAATGTGAGTGGTGTTCGTGTTAGAACGTTTGGTGGCTATTAACTCAAGTGTAAAATTACAACTTTATATTGAAACAAGGTCGGTGTTTTCACACAACTTTTGTGTTTATATCTACATAAACCCTCTGCGTTGTTTGTTATTAATTTACTTACACCATATATTTAATACTTAACGTCTCCATCCATTAACAAAGGTAGTATAAAGCTTAGTAGTAGTATAAAGTTATTGTCCGTTCATACACTTATCTATCTATAGGTAGGTGCCTACTTTATTAACAACTTCCTATTTTAAATTTTTAAAAGCTTTTAAGTACTTATTTGATTTTGCTAATTTTTAGCAGATAATGTTTATGTTAGAATTAAGTTATATTATGGTACAATAAATAATTTATCTATCTATCTATCTTGCCCAAATATTCACTAAATATTCAGACTAGTATGAGACACGAAAAGGTTATTTTTAACTTCGTACTTATCTTCCAATCGGAATTATAGTTTACTAGCTGCGCTCTGCGGTTTCACCCGCGTAACTCCCGATCCCATGGGAATATCGGTATAATTTAAGATGTAAGCTATCCTATCTCTCAAATTGGATCAAACTGCACATGGTGTGCAAATTTGATTAAAATCGGTTAAGTAGTTTAGTAGTCCATCGCGCACAAATAACGTGACACGTAATTTATGTATAAGTATTAGAATCTACTTACAAATATTTTATTAAATCACTCACAAATGAAAAAAATAGATTCGATAAAATATATGCAGCTTGTATCGAAGACGTAGGTAAGCTTGCTTGCGTCTACTGACATCTCTATTTATTTATATTAATATTATTATGACATGTTATTACATCGCACGTTCCTCAATTCACCATCAGGCAGGTGTTCCCGATTATATCACTTATCAAATCGATATAAACAACGTAATAATGGCCATTTGGTAAAGTACCTAATATTACTACTGGAAAACTTTAGGTACTGAGATGTACAGGCGGAATACCAATTAGCTGAACCCACGCTGAACCTCACGTGACCCAGATCTCACTCGCACATCTACAAGGTTATAAAGTAATGTTACCTGATTCTGTTTTCTTAAACAATATCGGTACTTATTATACAATACAATATATAAAAAAAAGCAAAATAGGTAAATACTACTTTTTTACAGATGTGCGAGTGAGCTCTGGGTCACGTGGGGTTCAGCTAATTGGTATTCCGATTGTACCATAGAATATACAAGGTGTCCGGTAATGAATGGATAAGCGGGCACCTACGGATAGAGGACACTGTGCCGGTTCAGAAAAATGAAAGTTATGTTCTATGAAAATATCTCGGTTTCCGAGGTTTAAAAAAATTTGAAATTTCAATTACATTATTCAATTTCAATTATTGTTTGCATTCGATAGGACACTAATCCTGGAATACTATCCAAAAAACAGATTAGAATAATTCCTTCATTTGCAGTTTTGGCATCAAAAAACAGAGAAAGCAGTGAATTTTTTTTTTTAATGGCGGATATCTCAAACCGTGAGACTTTCATAGAACATAACTTTCATTTTTCTGAACCGGCACAGTGTCCTCTATCCGTAGGTGCCTGCTTATCCATTCATCACCGGACACCCTGTACAATGTACATGTACAAACTGTACCTACTTAGACACCAACTTACGGGAAGCTGTAAAGCTTTAGTGAAATATTATGTAGGTAGTTCTGTTAGGTATGTCTACTACTTGCCAATCTGAAATGCTCTATGAATATGAAATAAGATATTAGTTTTAAAGCTTCAAGCCTTGCCTACCAACACGTGAACCATTTTCCAATTAAACGATTTTGATATCTACGAAAATAAGGTAGGTAGGTATGTTAGTTAGTATAGAGGTACGAGAAAATTAATTTTCCAAGAACTGAAGATCATTACACATTTTTCCGGTGTCTTTTGGTTTTTCATTACAAGAAAAAGTAAGAATCCGCTATAACTCCACAGGTAATTTGTTTTTTAAATGTTAGGAAGCATCTATAAACCGGTCAAGTGTGAGTAGCACACGAAGGGTTTCGTACCATTATGTTCTGTTTTTAGTAGGTACCTATTTGTTGTTACAGCGGCAACCGAAATACTTACATCATCTGTGAAAATGTCAACTGTCTTTAAACAAGCTGTCACGAGATGATCACGAGATATAGCCTGGTGACAGACACTAGACAGACAGACAGTGGAGTCTTAAGAGTAAAAGTTGTCCGTTTTTAGATAATCATTGGGTACGGAACCCTAAAAAGCTATAATTGAAGTCGGTAGGTACTTACCTACCTTACAATAGATGACAGTAAGTTATTAACCGTCATTTTATTCAAGAAAGTTCAAACGCAAAGATAGACAGGTTTTAATGATATTCCCTAGCCATTAAACTCAATGACGCGTAACAGAAACACCATTACTCGAGCTGTTCTAGTGTGGTACCTACCTATTTCTTTGATAACTATCTTACTGAACAAAAGTCAAAGGCTATCGGAACGCTTTTTTTCTAAGAACCTATTAATACGTAGATTTGTGCTTAATTCTACTTGAGTTTAATTTCATGTCAGTGCTTTTTAGTGTTCCGTTTTTTGCCATTTGGCTACGGAACCCTAAAAACGGGATCATATTACTAAGACTTCACTGTTCGTCTGTCTGTCTGTCAACAGACTGTAGCTCATGGACCATGATAGCTAGAGGTGAAATTTTCACAGATGATGTATTTCTGTTGCCGCTATAACAACAGATACTAAAAACAGAAAAAAAGTAAATATTTTTAAGGATGCTTTTTATGAATTTTAGGTAAGTAGGTACTTACTTATGTAATTTTTATGTTTACTATTTTTTAGGCCATACTTATTTTTTTCTTTCTTTTAGACCATATTGAGATGGGTAGGTATTAGGTACCTTTAACTTAGTAGAGTAGAAATTTGCATAATATGGTCTAAAATGTAATGCGCAAATTGCGTAATGTAAATAGATAAGCAACAATGGATGTTGATTATTTTTTAAACGTCTAATCTTTAGTTTATAAAAGCAGTTCGTATCTTCGACCGATTAATCAGCTACTGAGGAACAAAGCGGTAAATCAATACAACAAAGGATGCTCTGTAAATCAACGTGGAAGTTTTAATTAATTTCCTTGGGATAGAGTTAGATTTGGTATGTTCTAGGTTAGGTTAGATGGGTGTATTTGCAATGCCGATGAACTGCAGTGAACTGTGGCAGATTGCCGAGACTAACTCGTCTGCAGAATCGGATTTAAGAGAAGAGATTTCTGTCTTGGAAAATTTCTAAGAATCCCTATTCTCGATAACGCTTCACAAACACCGGAAAGGAGCTGGTTGATCACAGACTACATAAAGCTTACAGTCGTTTTCAAAAGTATTAAAATTTATTATCACGTAGGTAAGTAAGTAAATATCTATTAGGTACCTATGAAAAACTTTGGCAGGCTTATAACAGCCCTGTTCTTTCTATACCTAATCACTAAATGTGGAAATACACTTGTTTTAAATGCGAATAGTTGCAATAACACTTTTATTCATGGTGGAAATATAGACGTTCGCACTAAGCGTTTTGCTTAATTTCTTATAAGGAAAGTTTTATAGATTGAAAGAAAGATTGATAGAACCACAGCATATACAATTTGATACTATTATAACAATGGTTGATGGAACTGCTTGAATTGCCCGTAGTTCGATTAATGGAACTCCGGCGATCGGACCACGACCAATAAACGGTAGATATATAGTAGGTATCCTCAATACGAGCCTGGTTGCAAAGACCCTGCCAACACTGTGACACCATAACTCTTGGGTACTGCTGCCAAAGTTTGCCTCTATTGTCGGGTATGCGTGCGGCAAGTACGCGTCTGCCAAACTACATACCTACAGCTATATGATCTGGCTATAACGGGAGCAGACAAAAAGGGTGGATTCACTGACCTACTCCCCGCTAGACATTCGGAAGCTTTTAATAAAAATAAGTTGGAAACTCTTGGACGATGTTACTGGTTTAATTTTATAAATATCTTGGCAAGGAGAATGTAGTTAAAGTTAGACCAAATTCTAAATATAGACTAGGATATTTACGTAGGTTCTTTATAATAAGACTAGCGACCCGTACCGGCTTCGCACGGCTATATTATGCATGAATTATACATAAAAACCTTCCTCTCTAATCACTCTATCTATTAAAAAAAACCGCATCACAATCCGTTGCGTGGTGTTAAAGATTTAAGCAGATATAGGGATATAGGGACAGAGAAAGCGACTTTGTTTTATACTATGTAGTGATGATAGTGAAGTATAGATTTCATAAGACGACAAAAGGCTTCGAGAAAAGGCACCTTTTGCTCGTCTTGGCGGGAGCACTCCAGTGTCCTCAGATTATCTGTCAGTTTATTCATTTCGGTTAGTGATCGGGCTATATTGGACTTTCACATCTAATCTAGATTATAAAAACAAGCTATTTGGGGCGTTTTGTGCTTCTAGAAAAAAGAACTTGTCAATACATCTTGGCTGGAGCCGACTAAGCCGCGAGTTTCATTTTCGTTCAACGCACAAAAAACCTTTTTTTTTTTCAGAAATGGGTCTACAGGAACGGGTTAGTGCCCGAACTACCATATCCCTGAGCGACCGCAAAAACGTATTATTTTAGTACAAAACTTACCTATTTAGATAAGGTGGTAGTTAAAGGTACACAGAAATTACTAACCCCATTGAAATCGTAATTTGTACGGTGAGGTAGGCACGGTGTTTTAGATTAACGACTCATAAAGTTACATAATAATATTATTATGGTTTCGAGAACTGTAGCAACTGTAGGTACTAAAACGTTTACCGTTTTACGGAAACATATTCAAATAGGTAAGTAGGAACCTATATAGGAACTCTAGGTAAGTAGGTAGGTGCCTAATTACCTATCTATCTAGGTACCTACCTATTAATAAGTAGGTGCCTATTAATCTATAGGTACCTACTTATAATAAAGAAAGAAAAAACTATTAAAGAAAATGGAAGAAAAATTAAAAAAAAACATCCGAGTTTTCGATAGAGCAATACAACACGAATGTAAATTTTAAATTACTGTTTGTCTTTTCGGTCGCTATACAATTAAAAAGTAGGACCAGTATGACTACCTACTGAAATTAGGTTTTCACTACTGAATAGTTTTTCAGAGGTCTTCTTACAACAAAAAAAACCAAGTGTTCCTCCCTACCATTGCTGATCAGAGGGATAGATGGAGCAGAACATTACATATATCTTACCGATCTGCTATCTTATCGAAAAAAAAACTAAAAGTACTAGGTACTCAGTATCTAGTGATTTAAGGAACAGGGGAATCTTACAAGTAGAACTTGACAATCAATAAATAGCAACTGCACTTACACGCGCCGCAAGCCGATAGTAAAAAAAAACTTGAGAGGTGCCAAGGGACACCCGGATGGAACGAAGTTCCTTTCGATTAATTAGTGAAAGAATTGTAATTTTTTTTGTAGATATCGTCGCGACACCACACTCTTCAATGCGAAATAGAAAGACGAAACGAAAATAACTGGCTTGCTTTTTATGAGAGCAAAAAGTGTCGTTACAACTTTTGGTCTTAATTTTTTCCGTCTAGCCCCCTTTCGCAACGCGCGATAAGGAACTTCGTTCCAAAATACAACATACCTACGTAAGTACAATAATTAATTAAATACAAAATTTTACTTCTGCCATAGCTGTAAGTCAAGACTTGTACCTAATTCAAATAATTAATGTATTTTCAAATTAAAATAGAAATTTCACTTTAAGACCTAAAGGCTTGAAGACAATGCTCCCAAATAGCTACACCCGCAAGGCTACCACGTCCCACGTTCTTTACTATTGATCTAACGAACTTCAAACATCTTGGTTAATTCTATAACAAGATTAATTAGACAATGAATTAAAAGAAACAACGATTCCGTTTGCCGCGGACGCTTGCGAGGAATGGAAGGCTTTAAACCCGAGTGTCGACCTTCCAGGGGTCTTACATTCGCAGCGACTATGGGATGACGTGGGGGCTAAGAGAACGTATGATGAGCTCATGAGCGCTGCGTCGGTTGTGGATGTGGCGAGGTTGAGGGCGGTGGCGAGACCGGAGTCTGGGGCGTGGTTACACGCGTTACCCTCTCCGCATCTGGGTACCCTTCTGGACAATGACTCTTTGCGGGTGGCCGTGGCGCTCCGGTTGGGCTGTGACATTTGTGAACCTCATGTTTGCATATGTGGGTCCACGGTGGGGGCGGATGGTCACCATGCATTGGCTTGTTGCCGTTGTTCTGGAAGGTTCCCGCGCCACCATGCCCTTAATGACATTCTCCGCAGGGCTCTCATATCAGCTAACATACCGTGTGTTCTGGAGCCTCCGGGCTTAAGCCGCACGGATGGTAAGAGACCGGATGGCCTCACGTTGGTGCCCTGGGAGAAAGGTCGATGTCTTTTGTGGGATGCCACGTGCGTAAGTACTTTTGCGGTCAGCCACTTGGGTCGCACATTTAGGGAGACGGCAGCGGCGGCAGAGACTGCTGCCCGTAGAAAGCGTGATAAGTACGCCCCGTTGTTGCCTAATTATTTATTCGTGCCGTTTGCGGTGGAGACAGCAGGAAGTTGGGCGTCGGAAGCCGTGACTTTTGTGAGGGAAATAGGCCGCCGTCTGAGGGACCGAGGTTTTGACTACCGCTCCGGATCGTTCTTGGTGCAAAGGTTAGCCGTCGCCATACAAAGAGGTAACGCGGCCAGTATTCTCGGCTCCTTTGCACCGGGTGCGGTCAGGGGCGGTTTATTTGAATGACGCTTAATTTTTATTTAAAATTATGTAAAAAGTATTGTATTATGTAGATATTATTAGTTTTTATCCAGTATATTTAATTACCAAAATGAATACCACAAATTAAAAGAAATGAGATTTTTAATCTACATAAACTAAAGTTAAAAACTTGAAGATTTTGTTTGTTTGACCGCGCTAATCTCAGGAACTGCTGGTTCGAATTTAAAAAAATAATTGTGTGTTGGATAGTCCATCTTTCGAGGAAGGCTATATTATAGGCTACTTTTTATTTTGATATTCAGAAGGGATCGAGACTTACGCGGGTGAAACCGCGGGGCGCAACTAGTCTATACTAATATTAAAAAGCTGAAGAGTTTGTTTGATTGAACGCGCTAGTCTCAGGTACTGGTGGTGGTACAGGTGTCTAGGATGAATTTTGTAGTCGATCACTCGGTGCACTATGTGCCCTTCCAAGTTTTCTTGTCCTCGGCGGTCTTAAAAGCTTTGGCAATTGGTAGGCTAGTGAGCTTTTTGACTAGATCTGACCAACGGGTGGGTGAGCCGGGTGAGCGACCGCGCGGTCTTTTCCCGTCGACCTACCATGAGCTTCGCGAGGCTATTAGGGTTTCTACGAGCTCTCCCTTTGAGTACGAAATCATAAAACAATAAGTAAACTTATATTAGGTACCTACCTACACATTTTACCTATCTTCTTTTTTTCTAATATATAGGGTTATTGGAAATTATACTAGCAAGCCGTGAGGGCTACTTCTGTGCACCTTTACAAACAACTTTTGTTCTACGACTTTTGGAAATTCGAAAAAAAAATCTAATTTTAAGGTTAGGTAAGTAGGTACCTACATAATATGTAAATTATTCGAAAAACAGCTGTTTTTAAAATAAAGGTCAATTAGACTAAGAACAGTAGATAAAACTTAAAAATAAGGTATTTAAATGACCTCTCCGTGTAAGGAACAGCTGATTTTCAGGTAAACCTAACCTCAAAATTTTCGAAAAAATGTTCGAATTTCCAAAAGTCATAGTACAAAAGTTGTTTGTTAAGGTGCACAAAAGTAGCCCTCAACGGCTTGCTACTATAATTTCCCATCGAAGGACTCCTAAACTACTTAATAACCGATTTTAATCTTTGCACACCGTGTACAGTTTGATCCAACTTGAAAAGATAGGATAACTTACATCTTAATTTATCCCGATATTCCCACGGGATCGCGAGTTACGCGGGTGAAACCGCGGAGCGCAGCTAGTAGGTATATGTATTTTAATTGGTAAATGGTAATTTGGAGTAGGTACCTAGGCAGTAACAACAAATACTAAAAACAGAATATAAATAAAAAAAAGGGTGCGTGTACTTATGTACGCGCGTGAGAAGTTATACTTCTTTGGCATTTAAAAAAAAAAAAAAAAAAAAAAAAAAAAAAAAAAAAAAAAAAAAAAAAACTCGTCCGACAAAAAACTCGTCCGGCAAAAAACTCGTCCGACAAAAAACTCGTCCGACAAAAAACTCGTCCGACAAAAAACTCGTCCGACAAAAAACTCGTCCGACAAAAAACTCGTCCGACAAAAACTCGTCCGACAAAAAACTCGTCCGACAAAATACTCGTCCGACAAAAAACTCATCCGGCAAAAAACTCGTCCGACAAAAAACTCGTCCGACGAAAAACTCGTCCGACAAAATACTCGTCCGACAAAAAACTCTGGACTGGAAAAGGATTGTCAACACAATCAATAAAGTTCAATTTAGATTTAAACAACTTCTCCCGTGAGAATTTTGTGTGACGTGAGAATTTTGTGTGACGCTTTTGTAAAATTTCACTCTCATCATTTTTTCATAACGCGCCTAAAGAAGTATAACTTCAATAACTTCAAAAAAAAATATTTCAGGACATATAACACATCGCCATCCAGCCCCAAGCTAAGCAACTTAATGCTTGTGTTATGGGTGCCAGATAACGGATAAACTACTTAGGTATATACTTTTTTTTGTAAATATATACATATTATACATATAGGAAACACCCAGAACCAGAAACAAGAATTTATGGTCAGCATAAATACTTGTTCCCGGCGGAAATCGAACCCGCAACCTTCTGCGTCGCAGTCGGGTGTTCGCCCGACGCGCCACAGAGGTCGTCAAAAAAAACAAACATAAACACACACACACACACATAAATATTCTTACATATTCTTCGTATATAGAATATAATGGTACGGAAGTCAGACAGAACCCTTATCGAGCGCGAATCCGACTCGGACTTGGCCGGTTTATTTTTCTTCTAAAGTAGGTACTTACGAACAAAAATGTTTACGTTTGAAACCCTTTATTAACGATCCTGATGACCTTTACCTAAATATTTCACAGGATACAAAGTACGATGTAACGTCTTAGACTGGTTCTGCTTTATGGAGGTTCAGGTCGTAAAATCATAGGTCATAAATCAAACTTTTGTAACGGATTCGACCGGATTGGTGGCAATTCCCGCGGGATTGGAATATATCCGGAAAATTCCGCGGGAAAATATTTTTATGAATATTATAGTAAAATCGATATGTAAAACTAAAAGACAAAAAGACAGAGCTCATTCGCATATCTGTAAAAAATATAGTATTTATTTTTATGGTATTTTTTTTATTATATTGTAATAAAAAAAATACGTAATAAAAACGTGTTAAAAAATAGAATCAGGTAACATTACTTTACAACCTTACAGTTTTGGGAGTGAGCTCTAGGTCACGTGGGGTTCAGCTAATCGGTAATGTGACTGTACATACCTAGCGTAAGTGCTTATTATGCGATTCCTATTTTGCAAAGTTCACCTCTTGCGAAGTGCTCATTGGGCGAGGTTTACCTTTTACGACCGGTGCTTAATTATTTTGCGAAATTCACATTTTGAAGTTTTAAATTTTTATTGCACGCTAGATACCTATTCAAGTCATGAGCGTATCTTCCATGTAATCGTGCTAGACATCTTGGACCGCATTAGTCTAATGCTACTATTATAATTAATTAAAATTTAATAATTATTATAATTTAGACATTGAATTGGACATTGTTACGACAGCCGCCATAGTACCTATTCAGTTTCCCAGTAGCCAGTTAACTAGCATCCCATCACAGTAGCCATGTTCAACAATTGAGAGGTTTATAAGTAGTTGCTTTTTGGCTAAAAATGTACTAACTAAAACTTAATTTATTTTGTATTTTTGTTAGCACATCATTAAATACATTGTATGTTTCATATAAAAAGTGATATCAAATAAGCACAACTTAAATGAGGTGGCCATGGCAGCAAATTTTAGATTCAAAACTTTAAACGCGTTTTTCTCAAAACGTCAAAAAAGCCGTACCTATTGCATTTTTAATTTGCGCGGCAGAGTAGCCCAAGTACTTAGTTTTCTCCTGTAGTTTATCAACAGTTCTGTCCAAACCGGAGGTTGTGCTTGGCTGTATTTTATAGTGCAGACAGGGATAATCACCGGTTTGGTATCCACATCATACTTTGCCATTAAACTTGTTATTGTAAAGGGCATCAACATGTTGACTTCGGCTCAACGCACGCCTTCCAAAGGTCTGGACTCCATAGCCCCGTGATATGGACCTCATTTAACAGATTATGATTCAAAAAGGCATGTTGTTTTGTAGTAAACTTAATGATTCTATGCCTAAGATAGTCACGAGATTCTTTAAATAAATAAATATTTCAGGACATATTACACATCGCCATCCAGCCCCAAGCTAAGCAACTTAATGCTTGTGTTATGGGTGCCAGATAACGGATAAACTACTTACATATATACTTTTTTTTTTTTTTTTGTAAATATATACATATTATACATATAGGAAACACCCAGAACCAGAAACAAGAATTTATGGTCAGCATAAATACTTGTTCCCGGCGGGAATCGAACCCGCAACCTTCTGCGTCGCAGTCGGGTGTTCGCCCGACGCGCCACAGAGGTCGTCTTTGTACTTTAAACCACAAAATTAAATATCAAAGCTTTGTAAATTATACAATGGTACAAGTTTGATTGTAGGTTATATCGAGTTACAGGAAGTTAGCCACTCTGCCCGAATTAAGGTGAAGCGAAAGTAAACAGGCTGGGATAATAAAGTTTTACTTCAGGCAACGGGACGGATTAATCTCGTCTTAATGGTTTTGTTAAAACTTAACTTATTCGTGATATTGAACAGACGATAAATCTAAAATCTTTGTTTTAAGGAGATTTAAAGGGAGGTTGTGCGGCTGGAATTTAAAAACCGGCCAAGTGCGAGGCGGACTATCGCACAAAGGGTTCCGTATACCACGTTGTGTGGGATCCTCACTATTTTTTTTCTGTTTTTAGTATTTGTTGCTATAGCGGCAACAGAAATAGGTACCTACATTATCTGTAAAAAAAAATCCACTGTCTAGCTATGAGATACAGCCTGGTGAAAGACAGACGGACAGACAGACTTTTTAATCCCACACGAATTGTAAACGCCATTTCAATATTTACTTGTTTGTAACTGATTACATGAAAGGAGAAAAAATTTCATTTTTCGTAACTGGTTAGAAAACATAGTTACATAGGCGGCCGAAAGGGAAATAAATTAAATTTTCTGCATTTGTATACCATATATTTTATTGTGCTAAGCATTGTGCTAAGCATTTATCATTATCATTGTTTAAAAGTTGCGCATCAATCAGTCTTAGAATTACTTAAGAAATATAATTAGAGGTTAATAAATATTAATAAAAATCCGACCAAATTAACTTAACATTTAGCTAGTACGCAATTGCCTTAGCAAAATATTGCAGGACATTTCACACATCGCCATCTAGCCCCAAGCTCAGTAACTAGACTTGTATTATGGGTGCTAGACAACGTATATACTTACTACTTATATACTTTTGATTTGTAAATATATATACTTTTAGTAATACATAGAAACAACCAGACCACAGACAAATATGTAAGCATAAATACTTGACTGAGGCGGGAATGGAACCCGCAACCCTGTGTTTGGCAGTCCGGCATGGTGACCATTGTGCCAACTAGGTCGTCAAAGGTAGCAATATGCATAATCAATTCGATCGGGTTATCTCAATCTAATATAAAAAATATGAAAGTTTGTTTGTCTATTGTTCAAGCCACCAATTTTAATAAACATTTGTGCGAAAGGTTTTACAGCGAGTGAAACCGAGGGGCGCAAACGCTACATATTTGTACTTCATTTCATAATTGACACTAATTTGTTATAGAAAAGCACTTTAAATTCTGTAATTTACTTATAAATACGTATAACAAACAGTTTACAGAGCAATAAGCTAGTAAAATATAACTACATTATAGTAGATTATACAACAAGTGAAAAAAATGGTAATTTAATTCGAGGGACTAAGTTGGATCCCGAGAGCAGCGAAGGATTCTATAGTTGAATCCCGAGCGTAGCGAGGGATTCTAGATTAGAATAGAGCGAGGGATACAAGGACCGAGATAAATTATTTTTTTCACGAGTTGTGTACTCTACTTTTTACCATTGACTGCGAGAAAATAAATTTAGAAATGGTTCAAGAGATTGCGTCTCATTTTCGTTACTGGAAGAACTCATATTAATATAATTTATGTTATTAGATGTTTCAATAACTTAAAACTACCACGATAACAGATAGAAAAGAAAAATTTTAATTGTATAAGTATATTTGTAAGTTTTATTCCATTTAATTGAATTTTATTCCATTCCATGTCATACTCCGATTGTCATGCTCCCGAGATTTTGGCGGCAACAAATTATCTACTATAATTGCTGCTTTATTTCGAAATTATTCCGGAGTCAGTGTCTCATTTTCGTCACTTGAACAACTCATTTTATTATATTATTTATGTTATTCGATTTTTCCTTTATCAAATAGAAAAAAATCTAAATTGGCGGTATACTTTTTTTTAAATTTAATATTCCATCCAGCCAGTACGTTCTTTCAGCACTTTCAGTACGTTTTTTTTTTATAAGTCCATATTATTTCGTATATTCGTGCATGTTCCAAATTCAAAATGCTTTTATTCACTCAGTGAGTAAAAGAGCGTTTTATTCACTGTTATCGATGAATAAAATGCCCTTTTTCGAGTGGCAATGGTAAAAAATTGTTTTTATCACAGTTGCTCATAAAGTGGATATTATTATACGACTTTTAGGCTCATAATCCAACGTATTATGCACGTGTGCGTTATAAATTACCAACTAGTGCTATAAAGTCATCCCGATAAGTTAAATATGTATCTTACTGCTAATTACATGTTAGGTATATGAAATATTCTTAATTTATCTGGGTTATACTGTTTTGATGTATAAAAAAGGTAGGTAAGTACCAACAAAGACTTTTTAAGCTAGCAATAATGGTTGTCTCTAAAGTCGGTCTCTTATGAACGAAAATTTTACGTGATAACGTCCTATAAAACGATTAAAAATTGAGTTTTTTTTTCTTTTTATAAATATTTTTTTTTCGTGCCATTATATTGTTTTTAACCCCCGACGCAAAAACAAACGGAAAAAACCCTAAAAAATATCGTATCTATGTCAGACAAAGCTGTATAGGTTAAAAGTATTTTGCCTGGCCTTTCGGGAGTATAATTAACAAGAAAATAATGCCTAAAAAATAGCAAACATAGACTTATCACAAATATTATTAACTATTGTTTTCTTTCTTTTCAAGTATTTTCTTTTATTCGCAACTGTGATAAAAAACGTCGTACGATACACGTGGATATTGATCATACCATCTCGGCTTTAGACGTAAACCGTCTCTATGTAATGATCAATTTACCACACTCATATAAAAAACTAGCTGTCCCGGCAAACGTGGTTTGCCATTTACAAAAAAAAAACTGAAAGAAACAAAATAAAAAATAGATGTTGGCCGATTCTCAGACCTACTGAATATGCTCACAAAATTTCATGAGAATCGGTCAAGCCGTTTCGGAGGAGTTCAAGTTCGAACCCCGTGACACGAGAATTTTATATATATAGGGATAAAACAAATAAATCATTTATTGAACAGAAACAGTTTACAAAACGTAACGTAACGTAGTTTATCGTAATGTACTACGAAGCACGTAGCGCCATCTAGCGCCCAAACTTAGCAACTTTTCTTGTAACATAGGTGCCAGAGAATACTTTTAGAGGTACGGTCGGCTGCATAATTGCAGACCCACCGTAGAGTTCTAAAATAACTATTATTGGAATGTCTTCATTCTAATAATTTTTGTTTGATAAATTCATGAGTTATAAGACTTTAAACTTCAACTTAAGCAGGTGCCTAGAATTTTGTGTTGAAATAGTACATTGCGATACAAGTGTGGAAAGTTGATCATTCCATAGAGGCTGTTTATGACGCGCGAGCGGAACGTGAGCGTGGCAAAAGCCGAGATGGAATGATCAATCCACACCTGTATCGTACGACGTTTTTTATCACAGTTGCGAATAATAAAAAAAAAAAGGTTAAAATAATAAAAAGTTTTTAAGAATTTTAGGTTATGTTTACTATTTCACTCCCGAAAGGCTAGGCAAAATACTTTTAAGCTATACAGCCGCGTCTGACATAAAATATTTTTTTAGGGTTTTTTTCATTTGTTTTTGCGTCGGCGGTTAAAAACAATATACTTAATGATAAGGAAAAAATATATTTATGTACCTAAAGAAAAAACAAAATAAAAACAAAACTCAATTTTTAATTGTTTTCAAAGACGTTATCACGTAAAATTATCGTTCGTTATCAGACTTTAGAGACAACCTTCTGAAAAGAAGAAAAAAGGTACCTACCAAAGAGTTTCAAGCCAGCAAGGCTTAAAAACTCTTTGATGGTACCTTTTTTCTATACGTCAAAACAGTATAACCCAGATAAATTAAGAATGTTTCATCTACATACCTAACATGTAATTAGCAGTAAGATACGTATTTAACATATCGGGATAACGTATTATTTTACCACTAGTTGGATTTTTTTTATCGCACGCGTGTATAATACGTTGCATTATGAGCCTAAAAGCGGTTTAATAAGATCCACTTTATGAGCAACTGTGATAAAAACATTCTTATAACAGCCGTTTTGGAGTTCTATGGTGGGTCTGTAATTATGCAGTCGACCGTACATTTTTTACATCTATGAAGCACGTAGCGCCATCTAGCCCAAACTAAGCAACTTTTTTTGTAATATAGGTGCCAGACAACGGACAGACTACTCATATAGGTACCTATCTACTTTTGTAAATACATATCTATTTATAATACATAACAATATACAGGACGTTCCGTAATGAATGGACAAACGGGTACCGATGGGTATAGGACATTGTGCCGGTTCAGAAAAATAAAAGTTATGCTCAGTGAAAGTCTATCGGTTTCTGACATAACAGGCATTTAAAAAAAAAATCAACTCCTTTCTCCATGCTTTTTGAGCCAGAGCATGATTTTTATGAAGTACTAGCTGCGCGCCGCGGTTTCACCCGCATAAGTTCCGATAAATATGGCCTATCCAACAAAAAAAAATTCAATTCAAACCATAGTAGTTCCTGATATTAGCATGTTCAAACAAACAAAAAATCTTGGAAGACGGGGTTTTTTGTTTTTAAATTTTGAATGTTTTGGTTTATTATTGTCATTATTTATTTATTATTTTATTTTGTTTGTGATTATATTGTTTAATAAATACTTAGTTATTGAAAACAAACAAAGAAACTCTTCAGCTTTGTAATATTAGTATAGATTTTATACACTTACCTAAATAATAATAAATATATCAATTTCTTTAAATTAATATCAGGGTTTATAAATAGTCATATCTTTAGTCATATGTGCAGATGGATATGCCATGATGTAACATATTATTATACTACTACTAGCTGCGCCCCGCGGTTTCACCCGCGTATGTCCCGATCCCGTGGCAATATCGGGATAAAAAGTAGCCTATGTGTTAATCCAGGTGTCCAGCTATCTAGGTACCGAGTTTCATCGCAATCGGTCCAGTAGTTTTTGCGTGAAGGAGTAACAAACATACATACACACCCACACACACACACTCACACACACACAAACTTTCACATTTATAATATTAGTAGGAAAAGTAGTATAGTAAAATTGACTTTATTATACCTACTTAAAATAATTTAAGAAATACTTGTTTGGTTTCACGAATTCACTGATGAAATACCGTTTGTCCATTCATTACGGACCAACCTGTAGGTTTAGCAAAAAGCGCTAAATATCAAATGTTTACTAGCGCTTTCCCATATAAATCTATTTCCCTATTTTCAGCACATCAGCCACAGGTAATCCACTGCTGAAAGAAGACCTCCCGCAAGAATTCCAGTTGAAAAAATGGGTTGCCTAGGGCATTTGTTAATAGTTTTCCACTCTTGTCGGATTCCCTAGTCGTGGGGGAACTCAGAAATTCAGAAAACAACACAAATCTCCAGATTTTCCAGTGTATTCCAATACACTGGGTCATTGAAAAGAAATTTCGCGAAAAATAACTTTCTGATTATTTACTAATTATAAATAATTTCACATAAAATAAAATACTGGTTTTCCTATTTAGCTCTTCCTTTAATATTTTTTTCAACACTGGTATTGTAACGAAACACCCTTTATCCGTTAGGTTATAAAATTAAAATTCCCATTCGATATCTATAAATACTTCTTACTAGTTTAGAGAGGAAACTCTTTATCTATTAATTGTTTGTGTCATAGAGGATTACTTTCTTCTGTTACAAGCAAGTCATTAGTGTCACTATATTACTTTTAGATATTGATTTTTCTTAGTCAAACACAAAAAGACCCATTGGGTCGAAGAGTTGCTGGCAATCAGTCAGCCCAATATATAAGATAGTGGAATACTTCTATGGAATGTGCTGGGATAGTGCACCATTCGAATTATGTATGATTTGAGGTAGGTGGTACTTTAGTACTTTCCTACTGAGCATTTTACATTTCACAGATTAATAAATTATATATAAGTCGGTTTCTGTTATAAAATCGTGTTCCTGTTCAGTTAATTGATCTGTATGTACATTATGAGGTGTCTGGGTTTTTAATGCCTTGATCACTATTTGAATAGGCTCTACGCCAAGAAGGGCCAACACTACTCTACTTGTGGAGGGGCGCTATGTAAGGTCGATCTGATGACCCGGGGAATGAAATATGATGAGGTCGATATGCTGACCTGAAGTAGTTGCTATTATAGTGGAATGCTAATGTAGTGGCTTGCTTTATAGATTAGAACTGTATTATGTATAAGGTTACTACCTTCCTAAGATCATTAGTGTGCTTTAGTTACTTATCCTACATTACATTAGGCGATATAACTTTACAGGAGACATGTCTATTATCGTCTGGATCTAATGTTATAATTTACAATATGGAATATGTTTTAGTTCCATAACTAGTTTATCTATTTGTCCTGTGTTAGGGATGTTATGATGAAATGCTCACATTGTTTTTCTTTACAGACCAAATGACAATGATGATCTACCTGTAAGTGCGAAGCAGACCTAATTATATATACATGTACAAGTGAACCAAGCTTGTGAACCAACACCTATGAACCAGGCTTGTAAATTGTAAAACTTGGGAACGTCAGGTATAAGTAGATCCTAAATATATACACATGTGCAAGTGAACCAGACTAGTGAACCAACACTTATGAACCAGTCTTGTATATTGTAAAACTTGGGAAACGTCAGGTTTCCAACGCCGCGATGAGAGAGAGAAGTTAACCAGTGTCTACCAATCTTAATATTATTATATTATAAAATTATTATGTGGCTTATATTAAATTGTCTATATCTTAACTTATCACTATCATTTTCATTACATAGTATAAAACAAAGTTGCTTTCTCTGTTCCAATGTCCCTATGTATGCTTAAATCTTTAAAACTTCGCAACGGATTTCGATGCGGTTCTCTTAATAGTTAGAGTGATTCAAGAGGAAGGTTTATATGTATAATACATACATCATATTAACCTTCCGTCCGTCCGCCCATACCCGTCTTCATTTACGAATTTTCAATTTCTAATTAATTTCTTAAAATCTTAGGATATCCACATACACTATATTTACCCGTCTTTGCTTAAGAACTTTTTGGTTTTAGATTATTTAAAAATATTTTGCTAAGAATCTCGAGTCACTAGGACCTGGTTACTACACTTCATATCTAGGGTTTATTTCCACTAGACGTCACGTGCCATATTAAACTACAACTCTCCATATTTAAATAATAAATCCATAAAATAATAAATATTAACTAAATTTGTTTATTAAAATAGTAATAAAATCGAAATAAGTTAGGTAGTTTATTTACGTTAAACTAGGCAGGGGGGGGTTTTTTACAATTGGTGCCGTGACCAGGATTGGATTTTTACGTTTAGGTCTTTTTATTTTTTATTGGTCACTTACCTTTTGGTAAAAAAAAAAAAAATATAAACAATTTTTATTTTTTTTTATCTTTGACAATATTAGGGATTTATTTTAAACGGTTCACTTTGCATTAGGTCTACTTCGCATTTGGACTAAACAAAAATAACTTTTTTTTATTTGGTCTTTTACAAAATAAGGGATTTCTTTTAATTGGTTCACTTCGCATTAGGTCTACTTCGCATTTGAACAAAAAAAAAATTTTTTTTGGTCTTGCACAATATTAGGGATTTATTTTAAACGGTTCACTGCACATTGGGTCTACTTCGCATTTGGTTCACTTCGCATTAGGTCTACTTCGCATTTGGACTAACTTCGCATTTGGTCCAAATTACACAAGGTTTCTTGCGGACATGGTTTACTTTACATTTGGTTCACTTTACAAATGGTCCACATCTCAAATCTCAATTCGACATTTTGCAAATTCGACTTAATAGTGTTAAGGGCTTGGTCTTTTAGGCGATTTAGACTCACCTTACTAAATAACTACTTACAACTATAAAAGCTAAATTTTCTAATAAGATTTTTAAATTTTTTGAATACTTTAAAATAATTAATAGATAATGACTTTTGAAAATGTTTAACCACTTCAGAAAAAATTTAAATACGTTAATGAAATTTAATTACATTGAAAATATTTAATTATCTTTTAAATAAAAATATAACTGGTAGGTATCTATATTCTATGGACTTTTAAAATATTCTTCAAAAATTATTTACTTAAGTTATATTGGGGAGTTGTAGTTCAGCGCTTCAAATCAAATGATTTGAAGCCAATTGCTACCGTGCTACGGATGAGTGATCGAGATTCTCCAAAATTTTATTTTGCTTGTATCCGGAACATTTAATTTTCGAAATTTAAATAATAATTCAAAACTTATTGTGGTAATTTGGAGGAATGGTAAAAATGTTATTTTCAATTTTTTTTGTTTATTCGAAGGGCCGCAGCTAGATCGGTGATTGGTAATGTCAGGCTTTTTGCAGAAATTATTAAACCAAAGGTATTATATTTGATAATGGAACTCCATTTGTTAATAGGTTATGGGAAGATACAATAAGGCAGATAAATATTAAACCGATTTACACTACTGATAGAAATCCTAGGTCAAATACAGTATAGAGAGTAATTAGGGAATTAAGTCGTTAGTTTAGAACTTATTGTAATGGTTCTCATTGAGGTTTAAATTAGAAGTATTATATAATAAAACGTCACATCAAACATAAAACATATCGTATAGGTTGCACACCTTGTGATTGTGAAGTAATGTATGGAGAATCAATTAAATGATCACCGCGCCGGCCGAGACCTATCATGAATCGGTACAGCCCCGACTGATTCTAGTCTGGGAGTTCGTACTGCGATGCCAAACACTCCGGTGTACATCTCCCGCCTGCATTACACCGTCGGGGAGAAGGACATCGTCGAGTACGTACGCCGGAAGCTGGGCTATACGCTGAGGGTGCATATGCTGGAGCCGCATCGGAACGTCAACTTCAAGGCGTTTGTAGTGCGAGTCCCTAACTGTTATCTGCCTCGCGTTATGGATGAAAGCTTCTGACCGAAGGACGTGGTGTTCCGTCGCTTCCGCGGACAAATTCCACAAGAAAAAACTAAGACGAAAGTGTAGTGTTATGGAAGTGCTACTAACATAGTTCTAAGCTACCTATTAACACATTCAATTATCATTAAAATATGTATGTTATTTTATAAGGTATTTATCTATGGGCCTTGTAGCCTGAAATAAATGATTTATTTATTTTACTACTGTAAAGCCAAAAATGATTGGTATACGATTTAACAAATACCTATTCTCTCAATAGCAGAGATTTTATTGTTTATTACCAGTAATGATTGGCATTGGATTTATTATTTTTATACTTTCCTAGTATTTGAAGAATTTTAATAATTTTAAACTATAATTATTAGTATATTGTGATATCTGTTGAGATGATGAAATCTGAGGGACATGTTTGTGAAGGGTTTATAGTACTCTTTTATATTTTTATATCTCCGGTAGTGAGATTTGTGTTGGATTCTAGATTCTATGATCTGGGTCTGTAATACCCTCTGCTCTATCCAAGTGACAACGGAGAAAGCATCGACAGAGATCATGGCACGATAGTTGTCGAATCTGACATTCAATACGATAAACTTTATACTTATTTTACTTTGATTATTAATGATCTTTCATGGATTGACCTTGGAGATCTGAATCTTGATAGACTTCATGATTTTGATAAAGTAGTTTATAATAATATTAAAAAATAATAATAATAATAAAAAAAGGTGATTTGGATTTAAAAAGATTCGTGAAATACAAGCTGGATTGTTTGGGAGAGTGTACAGCCATAAAAGTGGACGGTTAAGGGTGACTGTTAGCAGAATGTTTAGTTTTGATTATTTTTAGTAAAAATCGTTTAAGTTTAATTTTTGGTTTAGGTTCATGTACCTTTCGTATAAAAGGGCCTTGACAATTCAGCTAGTTGGAATCAGCCTGAGAAAGATGAACTCAGATTATTCACTACTCTGAACAAAGAAAGGTTCATGAGAGGCAAGGTGTTAGGTTAAATGTGCAACAGCAGAGCTGACCTCATGAGTTTTCTTGACTCTACACGCAGGAAAGAAATGTTCCCCACACTGCACATACGCCTAATTGAATATTTTGCTAGGGGATAAAAGCGACTAATTTTCGATCTTCGTCATAAACAGCTATTCGGATAGTTCTAGTTCGGAAAGGGTTTTGTAGAAGCCACAGGCGTTCGTGAGAGAGAATTACCCTGTTGATGGTTACATTAGTTCATAGGAACGATTCGGATTAGGGCCCCGAGTTCCCTAGAAGGCTAGATAAATCTTGCGATGGATAGTCTTGCTTTTGACCTTAGATAAGTAGATTTTTGGGCTGGATTTTCTTAGGATTGTATTTAATTGGGTTTAAAAATACTATACATAGGTATTCACGCATAAACACTAGGGTGGAGCAAAAAAAGAAAAAAAAAACAGCGCACTCCGGGAGTGCAGGCAGAAGTGAAAACTGTATATCCGTGTAAAATCTCATCTGTCGCGCTGTATATCTGTGTAAAATCTCATCTGTCGCAAGAACTGGTGAAAATGCTCACCCACAAAAGTGCCCAACGCGCCATAAGAAGTTTTCACATCAAAAATTTTTATTTCCACAAACAGACAACGAAGCCTGTGATACAAGCTTGATGCATCTCTGTACTGCCTGAGTGGTGTTAGGATACTTTCAATGTCAAGTAAATTACTTTCTAGAGAAATGATTGTCATAATTTCGGTGTTCCTATATTTCATTACATCGGAGATTTTATTAACTTCTATTTCACCTAACCTACTGCAAACATCTTTAAGTAGTGCTAAAGACATGAATCGGAACATATTTATAAGTAAATATTGACTTGTTATCAAACAAAGTTGGTTCGTAAACTTTCATGGTGAAAGTAGCTAGGTTTCTTCAAGTTATCTGTGAGTTCAACTGTTTCATTAAGCAAATCAAATGCAGAATCCTATTTGCACTAATCAATCATCAAGAATAGATGATGAAATTGTTTTGGCCTGTTTCGCTCCACTCTAATGAACACACATTCATAATTTCGGTATTTGAGTTCATTCGTATCAGGTCGAATCAGTATAATCCAAATTATGATGGTTCCAATAATAATTAAAGTTAATTATAATAAAATTATATTCAATAAATTAATTTAATTGCCAATACTTGTGTTGTTTATTATTATTTAAGAAACCTTATATTGGGATAATTATTTTCTGAAGGTTTTAATAATTTGTTCTTAATCTGTTTTCATGAATTATTTGAGATATTTCCGACAGTGTGAAAAATATCCGTCTCTGCAAGTTATGGTTCTGAGCGTTGGTAGGGAAATAAATAGTTTTGATAGTTGTTGCGAGATTGATTTATGTTTGGAATTTTCTATGAATATATTCTTTCATAGAATGTGTTTCAGGATTTTATAATTTTGTATGGAGGGTTGGAAATTTTTCAAATATATGTGTTAATAGATGGTTTGTTGATGGTTGGAAAAGTCCATAACATTACTCTAAACAGAATTCTTTTGTGATGGGGTTTGGAGTTAGTTAGGTCAGCAGACAATTCATCAGGAAACTGATTTCACAAAAGAATTCACGATCATGCAGGAAATCAAATTTACGCACACTTAGCGATCTCCGATCTGAGTTGAGAGGGATTTCGTTTACTTATTTTATGGAATTGCAGAACTGTTGTTGGTTAACAACGAAATGACATAATAGTGCTCTTGTCGATTTTGAGCGGCGTTGAATGGTCTTAGTAATCAACAGAGAGATAGAGTGCTAAGAAAGTTAACGTCGTGCCATAGGGCTGACTTGGCCTAGGAAACCAAGTTCTTTGGGTTGACATTGGTACTTGGTTGTGAAAGTGTTTAACCAAATGGCTATGCTCATTTCTAAAATTATTTCGGCGTAATCGATCTTTATCAAAACGGTTTAAAAATACTCTACTCTAGGTATTCATAAACATTTCATTCTTGCACATTAGTGTGAATTTTCTAACTATTGACAAATTTGATTCCAAATTATTAATAAAAGGTATTTTGAATTATTTTACGTTGTTTAAAGAATGTTGACTGTCGTAAGTTCCGGGGGGCGAGTGATACAAATCGTTGAAGTCATTCTCAGGTTTCTTTATAATGAATTATAATAGTAGGTCACTATAGTAGTAATAATAGAGATATACTGAATTTAAATTTTAGAACTTTTCAATGAAGTAAATTTTGGGAAAAATTACTTTGGCTTAGAATCTTAATCGCCGTCATAATTTTTGGGGGGCGATTGTAACGGAACATCCTTTATCCATTAGGTTATAAAATTAAAATTCTCAGGGCGCAGCTAGTTATTAATAAAAAGTAGTTTGAATTATTTAACGTTGTTTAAAGATTCACTACTGTCGTAAGTTCCGGGAGGCGAGTGATACAAATCGCTGAAGCCATTCTCAGGTTTCTTTATAATGAATTATAATAGTAGGTCACTATAGTAGTAATAATAGAGATATACTGAATTTAAATTTTAGAACTTTTCAATGAAGTTAATTTTGGGAAAAATTACTTTGGCTTAGAGTCTGAATCGCCGTCATAATTTTTGGGGGGCGATTGTAACGAAACACCCTTTATCCGTTAGGTTATAAAATTAAAATTCCCATTCGATATCTATAAATACTTCTTACTAGTTTAGAGAGGAAACTCTTTATCTATTAATTGTTTGTGTCATAGAGGATTACTTTCTTCTGTTACAAGCAAGTCATTAGTGTCACTATATTACTTTTAGATATTGATTTTTCTTAGTCAAACACAAAAAGACCCATTGGGTCGAAGAGTTGCTGGCAATCAGTCAGCCCAATATATAAGATAGTGGAATACTTCTATGGAATGTGCTGGGATAGTGCACCATTCGAATTATGTATGATTTGAGGTAGGTGGTACTTTAGTACTTTCCTACTGAGCATTTTACATTTCACAGATTAATAAATTATATATAAGTCGGTTTCTGTTATAAAATCGTGTTCCTGTTCAGTTAATTGATCTGTATGTACATTATGAGGTGTCTGGGTTTTTAATGCCTTGATCACTATTTGAATAGGCTCTACGCCAAGAAGGGCCAACACTACTCTACTTGTGGAGGGGCGCTATGTAAGGTCGATCTGATGACCCGGGGAATGAAATATGATGAGGTCGATATGCTGACCTGAAGTAGTTGCTATTATAGTGGAATGCTAATGTAGTGGCTTGCTTTATAGATTAGAACTGTATTATGTATAAGGTTACTACCTTCCTAAGATCATTAGTGTGCTTTAGTTACTTATCCTACATTACATTAGGCGATATAACTTTACAGGAGACATGTCTATTATCGTCTGGATCTAATGTTATAATTTACAATATGGAATATGTTTTAGTTCCATAACTAGTTTATCTATTTGTCCTGTGTTAGGGATGTTATGATGAAATGCTCACATTGTTTTTCTTTACAGACCAAATGACAATGATGATCTACCTGTAAGTGCGAAGCAGACCTAATTATATATACATGTACAAGTGAACCAAGCTTGTGAACCAACACCTATGAACCAGGCTTGTAAATTGTAAAACTTGGGAACGTCAGGTATAAGTAGATCCTAAATATATACACATGTGCAAGTGAACCAGACTAGTGAACCAACACTTATGAACCAGTCTTGTATATTGTAAAACTTGGGAAACGTCAGGTTTCCAACGCCGCGATGAGAGAGAGAAGTTAACCAGTGTCTACCAATCTTAATATTATTATATTATAAAATTATTATGTGGCTTATATTAAATTGTCTATATCTTAACTTATCACTATCATTTTCATTACATAGTATAAAACAAAGTTGCTTTCTCTGTTCCAATGTCCCTATGTATGCTTAAATCTTTAAAACTTCGCAACGGATTTCGATGCGGTTCTCTTAATAGTTAGAGTGATTCAAGAGGAAGGTTTATATGTATAATACATACATCATATTAACCTTCCGTCCGTCCGCCCATACCCGTCTTCATTTACGAATTTTCAATTTCTAATTAATTTCTTAAAATCTTAGGATATCCACATACACTATATTTACCCGTCTTTGCTTAAGAACTTTTTGGTTTTAGATTATTTAAAAATATTTTGCTAAGAATCTCGAGTCACTAGGACCTGGTTACTACACTTCATATCTAGGGTTTATTTCCACTAGACGTCACGTGCCATATTAAACTACAACTCTCCATATTAAAATAAAAAATCCCATATTTAATAAATATTAAATTTCCATTAAAATACTAAATGCTAAAATTATATATTTATAATAAGTAATAAACCGCAATAATTTAGTTTATTTACATTTAAATTAGGCAGGGGGGGGTTCTTTACAGTATGATGACGATTTATTCTTATTCGATATTTCTCTCTTTCTTTCTCATGTTACTGTTGATTTGTTTTTTTCTAATTTGATTCTTAAGTCTTGGACCATCTATACCTGGAAGAGATTGCCTTTAGGCGATAAGGCTGTCATTTCTACATTTTACGGTATAAACTTCCATTTTTGAAGTCTCTCTAATTCTCTTTCCATTTTGCTTTCACTCCGATTAGCTTTTTTTAAACTACTTTAGAATCGCTTGACAGGTGGCGTTTTGTTCGAATTCCAAGCCTTTATAGGGAAGGCAAAGGGTTATTAGCCCATACAGTCTCGTCTTCTACACTTCGGATTTTTTTACTGGTCATCTTTCTGTTTTTTAAACTGTAGTAAAGTGGTGTTGCTATTAATCGAGGCGTAATTGAACTTATGTTTTAGTAAGGCTTTTTTTTGTTTTTTCTAAGGTACAATAAATCATCTTTTTCAAAGATTTCTTAATCTTTAACTGTGTATATTTCGTTTATCATATTTTAGTCAGTTTCATTTTTTTCTAAACTGCACATATCTTTAAAATCACAGTTCAATATTGAATCTTTAAAATGTTCCGTGAAATTTGTGTACGGGCAGAGTTCTGAGTCACACATTGGCATTTTGATAATACGTTCCTGATGTAGACTCAAAATGTGCGGGCCATCTTTACAACTGCAAAAACAATAATTTTATTTTTAACTATTATTTTTTACACACGCGTAAGTCCTAAACGAGGGAATATCGAGAATTAAAGAATCAAGAAAGAATCGATTCTATTTTTTTGAGCTGGAAAATCTTTAAAGTGTAAATATTTATCACTGCATAGTATAAAACAAAGTCGCTTCTCGCTGTCCCTATGTAAGCTTAGATCTTTAAAACTAGTCAACGGATTTTGATGCGGTTTTTAATAGATAGAGTGATTCAACCGGAAGGTTTATACATGCATAATATAGCCGTGCGAAGCCGGGGCGGGTCGCTATCTGTCTGTCCCTATGTAAGCTTATATCTTTAAAACTAGGCAACGGATTTTGATGCGTTTTTTTTTAATAGATCTAATGATTCAAGAGGAAGGTTTTAGTATATAAAACAAGGCTACCACGCGTCCAAAGTAGCGGTAAACAACTAGTTTTAAACTAAAAAAAAAACGCATAAGTTAAGTGAATATTTTAGTTCTTCAATTCTTTATTACAACGCCATCTATGTCACTAATTTTTTTAAGTTTGTAGTTTTCACTATATTTATTGTAACAGCCGTACAAAATACACATACGCTATTTTAAATAGGCACTAGCTTTTGCCCGCGACTAGGTCCGCGTTGAAGTCGAAAATTTTAAGTAGATTGGACCAAGAAATGACGTTATTCCAAACAAACTTTGCCCCCCTTTTTCTCCCCCTAAGGGGTGGAATTTCGGAAAATCCTTTCTTATATAGGATGCCTACGTCATACAAAGTACACCCTCCAAATTACAGGTCTCTACTATCAGAGGTTTAGGCTGTGCGTTGATCCGTCAGTCAGTCATTCAGGACAAAGCATTTTATATGTATAGATTGGGCAGTATTGCAATAGCGTACATGGGCATTATATGGCCATACATTGGTTTATATTATACTAGCGACCCGCCCCGGTCGGTCCCTTCGCACGGCTGTATTATGCATGTATTATATCTAAAAACCTTCCTCTTTAATCACTCTATTAAAAAAAATCGCATCAAAATCCGTTGCGTAGTTTTAAAGATCTAAGCATACATAGGGACATAGGGACGTCGAAAAGTGACTTTATTTTATACTACGTAGTGATTATTTTTCTATAGCAACACTTACTCCATCAATACGAAAGCCAAGTTCGAGGCGAAACAATCAATATCTGAAGCCTTCCATTCTCTTTTCGCGTCCATATTGTCAGCTCTCAAGTGCGTGTCGGGTTTGTAAAGTCCTAAATGAGATATAATCTTTAACATTGTACCGGAGTGGGAGAACAGGAACGAAGCTTTGGGGCCGGTTGTTTTACTGGAAAAGAAGTTATATGTACAGTAAGGGTCATAAGTAAATGATCAGTTTGCTACAATAATACTATCAACAAGTATTGGAGTTACGACCTTTTTCTAATAGACGTTACACACAAATCTAAATACTTGAATTAAAAGTACTCATTGTGATTATCATTTTTAACATGTTAGCTAAGTCTTTAGTCGGCCGAGTGGTACCCACCGTAACGTTTACAATCCTGTGCAGCACTATTTGAACATTATAACAACGTAACCTGTGGATCGAACCCACGTCGGTTGGTGTAGCGTTGAAAATAATAATCACACTGAGTACTTTTAATTCAAGTATTTGTGTGTGACTTCTATTAGAAGAAGGTCGTAACTCCAATTCTAGTTGATAGTATTATTGTAGCAAACTGATAATATACATATGATTCATAGTGTATAGTCAGAATACCGATTAACTGAACCACACGTGACCCAGAACTCACTCGCACTTCTGTAAAAATGTAGTTTTTTTACCTATTTTGTTATTTTTTTATATTGTATTGTATAGTATATTGTTCAAAAAAGACAACCAGGTAACATTATTTTACAACCTTATAGATGTGCAATTGAGCTTTGGGTCACGTGGGGTTCAGCTAATTGGTATTCCGACTGTACTTATAGAGGGCACTTTCTGTGACAAAAGAAGTAAAGAGTTGGTATCATGAATTTGTCTTGTATTTTGGCTATATAGTTTTAAGTCGCTTATATTGCATAATTTTGGTGACTCATTTAAATTTATATTTTTTTTCTTTTAACAGGGCATTGCACAGCGCACATGGTTGCTTAGCTTGGGGCTAGATGGTTCCAGCGAAATTATTTTTTTAGGGTTCCGTGCCCAAACGGGACCCTATTTCTAAGACTCCACTGTTTGTCTGTAACAAGGCTGTATCTCATGAACTGTGATAGCTAAACACATGAAATTTTCACAGATGATGTATTTCTGTTGCTGCTATAACAACAAATACACAAAACAGAATATAATAAAATGGAACCCTTCGTATGCGAGTCCGAATCGCACTTGACCAGTAGTTAAATAAATATAAATATTGCAGGACATTCCACACATCGCCATCTAGCCCCAAGCTAAGTAACTAGACTTGTTTTATGGGCGCTAGACAACGGATATACAACTTATATGATTTTCTTTTGTAAATAAAATACTTATAATACATAGAAACGACCAGACCACAGACAAATATGTAAGCATAAATACCTATTAGTCTGAGGCGGGAATCGAACCCGCAACCCTGTGTTTGGCAGTCCGGTAGTTAATACCTGTACTTACTTAAAGCTTTCAAACATATGTTTAAGTAACATACAGGCTTGGCGATAAGTTAAGTCATGTCCATATCCATCCAACCAGTATGTTTTCAAATCAAAATAATACTCTAAAACCTGAAATGAAAAGTTGTATGAATAAAATAGAGTACACATACATTCGCCCATCATGATTTAAATATTTCTAATTTCATCTAAATAAGACCAGGAGCCCTATTTCTGAATCGTTCGTCCCGCGTCGAGCGCTCGATTTCTTCTGATATTCGTTCAACATCGGAAATTCGCTATTTATCAACCGCTCGATCGTAACGAGCGGCCTCCACCACTCGTCGCCGACACATTAGAATAAACGTCAAACAATCATAGTCAAACATTCGGAAACGATCTTTGAAAAATATTTAATATCTTTTGGGATTATTTTGGATGTTTGTCGGTTATAACCGGGTTTCAATTTTCTGCGTAAAACGAATAAAAATTGTCATATAAAATTTCGACGACGAACGATTCAAAAATACAGAAAATTGGTGTCATGCGACTTGGAAGTCGAACATTACTTGTAGGCGTATACGACGATGCTATGTCATACGAGCGTCGAGCGATTAAAAAATAGAGCCCCAGTAGTTTCAGAGTATATTCATTAGAAAATAATGAAAAAAATAACAAATACGTATAGCTATGTAAGTATTTTTATTTTTAGCCTCCGTCCCACTGCAAGGCAAAGGCCTCCCTCCCCTCTTTCCACTGTTCCCTGGCTAGTGCCAGCTAGGTCCAGTCCCTACGATGTCCTTCTCGCCATCTCCTTCTGGGCCTGCCGCGGTGTCGCCTACTGGGACCCCGTCTGTGGTGGTTTATGCCCACATCGGTAATAAAAAGTACGTTTAATACTGACGTATAGTTTGTTGGCGAGATTTTTATATTAGCCAGTGGTACAGTCACATTACCAATAAGCTGAACTCCACGTGAGCTATAGTTCACTCGCAAATCTGTAACGTTGTAAAGTAATGTTACCTGATTCTGTTTCATTTTACAATATGCTATACAATCACTACATATTATAAAACAAAGTCGCATCCTCTGTCCCTATGTCCCTATATCCCTTTGTATGCTTAAAACTTTAAAACTACGCAACGGATTTTGATGCGGGTTTTTTTAATAGATAGAGTGATTCAAGAGGAAGGTTTATATGTATAATACATGCATAATATAGCCGTGCGAAGCCGGGGCGGGTCGCTAGTACAATAATACAATATAAAAAAATATCAAAATAGGTAAATACTATATTTTTACAGATATACGAATGAGCTCTGGGTCACGTGGGGTTCAGTTAATTGGTAATGTGACTGTACGTATAGACATTAGACATACCTCGGCACTTTCCTTGTCAAAAGCACCACACCACGGCGAAGGAAAATGTTTATTCCACGATGTTTCATATCCGCATATCTTGTACATAAGCTCTACTTTCTCTGTAATATAAATTATAATTACTTTAATAAGGTAACTTAATATTTAAACAAGTGTATTGGTGCTATTTGAGTCAGTGCATTTTGCTGTGTTAAGCAGAACAGAAAGTGAAATGAAGGAGCTTATTTTTTCAGGAGTAACTACGAATTTTAATAAAAAAAACATCAATAAATACACAAGAAAGAATAAAGTTACAAATAAAAAACATCCTCAAGCGCGTCTCCCCGAGGCATCGTTCCGAGAAGGCTGGCAACATTTCCCCTCTGGATAGCCACACTGACTGACCCTATGAGCGAAAAACCCACCAGCCCTCCGATCACCAGGCACCTCGACAAGACGCGCGCCGAGGTCATAATAAAAGTTCTAAAATAGGTATCATGGAAATACGCAAGTATAAAAACTATCACGGTTTTTCAATTTTATATACAGCCTCTTTTAAAGGCAGCCTCGATTCCAGCGGCTACGTGCCTCGACAATTGGAGACCATGCCGCGAGTCGAAACTTGCCGCCACTTGAACCAAACGTAGCGTATAAGTATTGATTTATGCTCAAAGGCGCCTTAGTGTGAGCCGCGTGCTCAGTGCAGAATTCGGCCATGGATACAGAGAAATGTGTGAGCAAATGGATCGGGCAGAGGCTAGCTGCCTCGATACTATATTTTGTTGCTAAAGTGGAGACATATTACCTAATCAGATCGTCTCGAGGCTGCGCAATTAAATAAACCAGCTTACCAAACAGTAAACTAGGTGGATAAATTGATAAACACAATTTGTAAAAATAAATGGACACAGAAAGCTCAAAAAAGCTGCAAGAATGGGCGGGAGAGTAATATCTAACAGATATAATGTTTTTGTAAAATATATGAGTATATTAGTGAGCGAATGGATAGGCCAGAAGCGAGCTGCCTCGTATACTATATTCTGTGGCTTAAGTGAAGACAGATTAATCAGATCGTCTCGAGGCTGCGCAATTGAATAAACAGTAATTTAGATGGATCAATTGATAAACACTAATTGTACAGCAAAAATAAATTGGACACAGAAAGCTCAACAAAGCTGCAAGAATGGGCGGGAAAGTAATTGCTAACAGATTTAATGCATTTGTAAAATATATCAGTATCCTAACAACATGAAAATAAAGCATAGATTATATTATGTACATTCTACAGCCAACAAAAGTACAGTCAACGACGAAATACAAGCTAGAACAAAAGTTGTAGCAAATAGCAAAGCAAGCTATTACGGTGCACTGTACAATATTACGAACCCAAAGTCAAGACAGAAGAGAAACCTAATCGTTTAGAAACAGACTCCAATGTTCTGTTCATTATTTTGCTAGCACCGTACAAATGCTTTTGCTTGTATGTATCCGGGTTCCTTTTAACTTGCTCTTGCCACTTGTCACAGTGTTTGTAAAACTGAAACATGCCAATCTGATAGACCTATTGCTAATTACAGTGCAAAACTTTTATGTAAGCGTGTTTGTTTGTAGCAGCTTATTAAACTAGTATTTAACAGATTTAGATGAAATTTTCTAAAGAGACATTAACTTTTTACTGTGATATCCCATTGAAGGATTAAACCGTGAAACAATACTGTGCATGATTTACCAGATATGAATTCATTAATTTTACTGTCTCTAGTACTTACTTCCATATAATATATAAATTACGTGTCACGTTGTTTGTGCGCGATGGACTCCTAAACTACTTAACCGATTTTAATCAAATTTGCAGTTTGATCCAACTTGAAAGATAGGATATTAGCTTACATCTTAATTTATCCCGATATTACCACGGGATCGCGGTTAAAACCGCGGAGCGCAGCTAGTGTTATTATAAATAAAATTAATAGCTGCGCATAACTGTTTTACCAGTATGAGTTCTTATTAAATTTTTTTAAGTATGCCTTACGACTGTATTTGTTATATAAATTGGTCAAGCCTTTTGACTATGGAGAGGAAATAAACAAACTTTCGCGTTATAATTTTATTATATAATTGGAATTACCCGTAATGTGGTTTCGACTGCAGTGGTTGGTGCAAATATGACATCCGTAGCTTGTTTTTGTTCAAACAATCCATTAGCAAAGTACCTTGCACTTTGTTGTGTTCTCTCTGTGGGTGTGTATCGAAACTAAAACAAATATTGAACTATAAATTATAATTAACTAGCGACCCGCCCCGGCATCGCACGGCTATATTATGCATGTATTATACCTACATATAAACCTTCCTCTTGAATCACTCTATCTATTAAAAAAAAACCGCAACAAAATCCGTTGCGTAGCTTTAAAGATTTAAGCATACAAAGGGACAGACAGCGGAAAGTGACTTTGTTTTATACCATGTAATAATAATAATTGTCGGCCAAATATACTTACCAAAAAACTTTCATTACTATATTTTTTCATTATAGCATTAGGGAACCGTTTCTGCATCCGTTCAGCAAGGAGTATCATTTCATCCCGACCTTCAAGGGTGAGGTACTTCTCTTTCTCTACCTCAATGTTGGGGTTCCAATCTTCCAGTCTTTCTATCTCCTCTTCCGTTAAGGCAACTGGAACTAGCAGAAAAAACAATATCAATATTTGTATCATTTAAAGAATACAATCTCAGATGCACAGAGATATTTTTTAATTTGTTTACCAAAATAGATTACAGGTTAATTAAATGCAAGTATGCATGCCATAAAAATGGCATGCATACTTGAAAGATTGTAAAATATGAAACTTATGTATTTCTATTCTAATTTTAAAAAGAGGTAGGATTTTTTGTCTGTAACAAAATTATAGGCTCTGAAACTACTGGACTGATTTTCATGAAACTTGGTATGGGGATACATTGATTTATAGGGAGTGTTATAAGCTACTAACGCGGGTGAAACTGCGGTTCGTTGCTAGTAATCTATAAAACAAGCCAGAAGTAACAGCAGGTTTATTAATTACTAGTTGCACCTTGCGGTTTACCCGCATAAGTCCCGATTCCGTGGGAATATCAAAATAAAAAGTAGCCTATAGCCTTTCTCGATAATTGGACTATCCAATACAAAAATAATTTTTCAATTCGAACCAGAAGTTCCTGAGATTAGCGCGTTCAAACAAACAAACTCTTCAGCTGTATAATATTAGTATAGATGCTAATACAAAGTGCAGAAATTAACATCTTAATAAAAACAGAGATAAAAGTACTTGAGTAAATATGAAACTTACTTTGTCCATACTTATGGTGCATAAGGATATCATATTTTAAAGCTCGTAGGGTAGTGTTCATACCAATAATGTCTTTGGAACTTGGCAGTCTCGTCCCATGTCTTACAACCATCCATATCTTTTTATCTTTACACCCTGAAACATCAAAGTAGAATTTTCTAGTCAAATAGAATTTTTAAACCCAAAAAACGATGGCACGATGACCTGAATGCATTTGACGCAGAGTGGCCAAAATTTGCTGGAGATAAAGGGACACATGGAGGGAAATGAAGGAAGCCGTTTGCCCAACAGTGGGGACACAACAGGCTAAGTAAAATATAAAAAAATCATGACTAGGTATATCATGACATGAAAAAAATTGAAAAACACAAAGCCTAAAGCTTTGAAATAAATTGATTTTATTTATTTCAAGAATCTCTCTGGGGCATGGGGCGAACTTGCGACGCAGAAGGTTGCGGGTTCGATTCCCGCCTTCAACAAGTATTTATGTAAAGTATTTAACACAAGTCTAGTTACTTAGCTTGGGGCTAGATATGGCGATGTGTGGAATGTCCTGCAATATTTATTTATTTATTTGTTTATGGTGTGGGTGTTTCTGTATGTTAGTGTGTATACTTTTATGTTATGTAAATAAAAAATGATCAGGCCATAGCTTCAAGGAACACATGCATGCATTGATGCCTTGACATCTATTTCAAATCATCGAATGTCAGCTTTTTAACTTATTATAAGCCAGTGAATAGTAGACAAAACATGCTGGCCTAGCCCTATCTAGCCTGTTTGTTTAGTCAATACCAGCTGGAGTAGATGAAGTCACCCATACCATGCTTACTATTGAAAGTCAATACAATAATTAAAGAATAGGAACTTAGGTACAATAGTTACTATAGAAGTGTAAACATTTACCAAAAAAATGGACTAAAACAGTAAAACAGCAACATTTTTAGGTATAATGAACATTGGTTTTAATAAATCAGAGATGATACAAACCTGGGTATTTGATTTTTGTGTCGTTTTTGTTGTATTTGAACCGGTACGGTGTCCGAGTACCTAAATTATTCAGAACATCATTAGACTGGGTGGAGGCACCTTCGTTATGATTTAGGTAGGCCAAAATAATACATAGCACGCACAGTTTCATAGCAAGAAGTAGAATTTTATAAATGAACACAAGATTTTGATAAAAATGAAAAAGGAAACACAAAAAAGGTCGACTTTGTTTGTTGTTTTTATTAAAAGTTTGCAGCATTTTGGCGACGTTGACGGAAATGAAGGAATGATGGCTGATAGTGATAGCTTGACATCATTGCCGCCAACTTGTTAAACAAAATTGTGCGGCAGTTTTTTATTTATTCACTTACGTAGTATTTAAATTCTCTTTGTTTATTCATAGGACTTCGTATGGCTTGTGCATATAGCCAATAATGTCAGTCATTCAAAAGGTATACCGTGGCTTAGTTAATTCAACCAACTCAATATACGCTGTATTTACGCTATTTCACTCACAGCCAGGGAACAAATTCAATAAGAGATTGGATTCTATTTAGAGTTCCACTCTAATCGATTACCGTGGCTTGGGTATATACTTATTAATAAAATTATGGTCAAATTTTCTGAAATCAGGCCATACCTATTTTCATAAAATTACAAAGTAACTCGTTTTATCAGACAAAATATTAAATAAGTGGTTATGTAATTAAACAATTGATTCCGTCACTAACTGGGTCAGATGGAAAAACTCAGTTCCTTGTGAAAATTGGAGACTTGATAAATAAGTACAACAGATTAATACTTATAATTTTTATTATTCTAGCAGTTACAAAAACTTATTCTACTTGCAGTAAAATATTTGATTGTTGTAGAGTAGCTTTCAAAGTAAATGGTTTTGCCAAGTTTTCAATATTAAAGGTCTCAGAGGCAAACGACTCCGCTTCCGGATTCTCATGGAGAGAGAAGCTAATGTCCTTCACATCCCCTGCATCAATAGTTTGTACATTCTGTGTGTAAGGTGGTGTACCTTCCTTAAATATTTGAACTGTTTGGTCTAAATATTTTAAGTAAACATCCTTTCCTAAGAATTCTACCTCTGCATTTGCTTCTTTTAATGCCAATTCCGGCATGTCTGCCAACATGCCAGCTTGTTTTGCGCATCCAACAGCAATAACTTCATCAGGATTTATTCCTGAGAAAACCTCAGCTTCGGGAAGTAAATTAGCAATAGCAGACTGGAGTTTAGGTATCTTCATACTACCACCACATAGTACAATCTTACTTATAGTTCCATCAAAATTCTCTATTAAGTTTTGTGCCGGTGCAATGTATTCTGATATTTTGGACGATACTATGTTCTCGAATCGAGCTCTGGACACATTTTGACTCCAATCAACACCATCTAACAAGGACTCAATAAACACATGAGCAGAGTTCAGTGTTGATAGAACATGTTTGCAGTTGTCTGCATGGTGTAGTAACTTGGCCATAGCTCTCTTGCTTTCCTGAGGGTCTAGTTTCCATTTCTGTCTGAATTCTTGGGCAATGTAATCAGCCAAATGCTTAGTAAGGCACTGTCCGCCCAAATCGGTTCGAAAAACATTTTTCTGTATAGAAATGAATCCACCAGAGACTTTCGCAATAGAGATATCACACGATGAACCACCGAGTCTGTAGACTAATACATTAACATCTTCAACAGATTCTTCAATGTTGTATGCTAATATTGCTGCTGCGGGTTCGCTGATTACTTGTAGAACATCAAAACCAGCAAGCTCAGCACTTTTCATTAGTCTGTCTCTGCTTTCATTAGTCCAATTTAATGGGGCCGCTAATACGAGTTTCAAATCGCTTTCATTTCTCATAGCATGGCTTGCTATCGTAAATAATTTATCATACATTTTAGTAGCAATCTGATCAGGATTGGAGTACAAAGTTGTCTCACTGGTTTCAAAGATGTATTCAAGTTTTTCTTCGTTTTGGATGCGGCAGGAAGAGGAAGACTCCACGTAAGATAAGTCTTCTTCATTCCAATCGCAGTTTATTAGTCTCTTGTTGTGTTTTATGATGGATTTTGATGCGGGTTGGCCTGATTTCGCTGGTAGGCCTATCTCCCATTCTGTACCGTTGAGAGCTAGTACAGCTGGAGTTACACGGTCACCTGCATCATTGGCTATCACTGCCGGAGCACCATTGCTGTAGAACGCTAGACACGCCGAGCTGTTACCTAAATGAATTCCGTACGCGGCAGCCATTTTAGTAGTTGTGAAAGTGGATATTATAACTGTAAAGATTGGTTTTTGTCAACTTTTCACGATTTGTTTCAACGCCTTACCACAAAAACATAACCTATTTTTTTCACACAGCAGCAAGTTTTTTTGACCGCAGAATCGTGACGGTGTTACTATCCCACAAAACTGATTTCCTGATTCCTGCTATTAAGAAACTTAGAAGAAGAGCCCATTTCTCCTTCTTATTTCTTTATTTTTTCAACTTAAGGCTTTTACACACGTCCCAATTTGGTCGGGTCCGACATACAATTTGGTCGGGTGTACAACCAAATTGGGACGTGTGTATCATGGTCGGGCAGACTTAATTATTATTAATTGATCAAATTGGATACGCCCACCCAATTTGGTTGTATCCGACCAAATCGGGACGCGTGTACGCATCGGACCCAACTTCGTGTTCGAAACAAACAAGTGTGAGTCGGACTCCCGCATGAAGGGTTCCGTATCATGTTGTATTTGAGCTCCACTTAATTTTTTTTCTTTTTTTAGTTGTTGTTGGTAAAGCGACACTAATGAAATACATAATCTGTGAAAATTTTAACTCTCTATCCATCACGATTCATGAGATACAACCGGATGACAGACGGACAGAAAGGCAGACAGACAGACGGACGGACGGATTTACGGACGGATGGAACTGATAGACGGACGGACTGATGAACTTACAGTAAAGTCTTAGTAATAGGGTCCCGTTTTTCCCCCTGAGGAATGGAACCCCAGAAACTACTTAATGACCACGATGTGTATCAATGTACTCACTGAATAGTATCCGACCAAATCGTAGCGTGTGTATCGATACCCAATTTGGTTGTGTCAATTTGGTCGGGACGACCAAATCGTAACGTGTGTAAAAGCCTTTAGGCCATACCTAATTTATACGATTATCCAATTTTTAAAGAACCAATTTTTATACGCTATGTCATTTATTTTCGAAAGTGCATTTTGACGAGGGAAAAAAATATGAAGCCAACAATAAATGTGCACAGAAAATATAGCAAATGTGCCTATGTCAGAATTTTACCATAAATTTGGCAAGAAACTTGAAGAATGGTAACTCTGGCGGCAGTACACTTCCATCATTGTCATTTGGTAAAAACGTCATAGTCATTTTTTTTTAAATGTTGCCATTTATAACATAAGGTGTGTTTAGACGATTCCAGTAGATCTGTGTTGTGCCAAAAAGTAAAGCGAGTGCATTTAATTTGCTTTGGCCGCTAAAATGGCAGCAAAAAGTAAATAAAGGCGGGAAATTCGTTTAAAAAAAGTAGGAGGATGCTCCTCGGCTGCACGTTTTTGATTTTGCGATTTTACTAGTTTACAAAAATGAATGAAGGAGAGCCTAAACAAAATGATGAAGTTAATAATCGAAATAAAAGATTAGAAAACATTTTGCTATCTTTGAGAAACTGTAAAAATGTAAGTTTTTAACTTTAAACCCAATACATAATGTAATATTCTTATATTACTTAGGTATAAAATATTTTTCCAACTTTCATTACATACTCGTAGTTACCTATGTATTTATTGTTAAAGAATAATAATTACCTATTGTATAGTATATTATAATTTGATAATATATTTTTATTATACTGTCCCTACATGGACTCTACAAATATAAACCTCTGTAGGATTTCATTACCGAACGAGAGGAATGCAAAAAAAATCGTGAAATTAACACTAAACTAGAATTAGAGCTAAAAGAAGCTCGTGAATTAGAAAAATCTCATCGCTACCATTTACTGTCTTCCCGTGAAATGATTGGAAACTTACAAGAGACGGTATCACAGCTGGTTTATTTGAAAAGGAATGAGAAAAAAATTAAAGATGAATTGATATCGCGGGACTGTACTATTTCTACTATGGAAAAAGTAAGTTATTTGATATGATAAGGAGGTATAGGGGAAACGGAAATATTATTATCTTTTTACTTAAGGTGAAAGGGTACCTGCTCTCTCTTCATACAAAAACGTAGTCGACTGTTTCCTCCCTGGATAATGACACTAGCACAAATATTTTTGTGCCACAAAACCTATAACTGCCATGACTATGCCCCTATGTTTTGGTTTTTTTTATTTTCTAATTATCATAGAAATAAAAATTTAAAAAAATTTAAAATAGGGGCATTGTCATTGGTCATGGCAGTTATAAGTTTAATGCACCAAAAATATTTGCTCTAGTAACATTATCCAGGGAGAAAACACTCGACTACGTTTGTAATAGTTTGTATGGAAAGAGCCCCAGGTACCTACCCTTTCCTCTTAAGGTCTTCATATCTGCCATGGCAGTGCCTCACGGTTTCACTCGCGTCGCGATAAAAAATAGGTAGCTTAAATACACTTCATAAGATTTAATTATCCTCTTACAAAGTTTTACCAAAATCTGTCTAGTCATTAAGATCTTTTAAAAATAGATGCAAATGTAAATAAATTGTAGTATTTGAGTAGTTCCTTACATTATTTTTTTGTTACATTAAACAATGTGTTTCAGCGAAGGGGTATTAATACGGAATGGGTTTGTTCTAAACGTCTAGGCTAACAACTTTTGTTCTACGACTTTTGGAAATTCGAATATTTCGTTCGAAGTTTTTTTATGAAACAGCTAATTTTCAAGTAAAATTTCCCTCAGAATTATCGAAAAAAAATATTAGAATTTCCAAAAGTCGTAGAACAAAAGCTGTTCGTCTAGACGCCTAGAACAACCCCCTTTCGTATTAATTAATACCCCTTTGCTGAAACATATTGTATATCACTTTGTACTTGCTACCGCGGTTTTACCCGCGTAACTCCCGATCCCGTAATAATTTCGTGAAGAAGAAGTAGCTTATGATACTCCCAATGAAACAATGTAACCACATACCAAGTTTCATCTAAATCGGTCGAGTAGTTATGGAGCCAATTCGTTACAAACAAAAAAAAATTAAATATTGTACTTGTACTTGTAGACAGGCTGTTTTCCGCGATTAGACCCTTTTTAATTGGGTCCTTTTTGCGTGAAGATGCAGTAGGCTTGCCCAGCACCTACTACCCTCTCAGCTTAGTCGACCATGTCCAGAGGAGAGAAGTTGTCAATATTTCTGGAGCTAACTAAGCCGCGTGTTTCATCACGATGTTTTCCTTCACCGTAAGAGCAATGTCAATTAGCGCACATAAATTAGTATAGATTAATATACTTAGATGCGTAGGTATGTGAGTCTGGGAGTGATATAGATAGAAGTCCTTTTTATACTCAAACAGAGTATAAAAAGGACTTCAATTTATAACACCAATCTCCAACAAAACTATAAGCAAACACGTGGTAGATAATTGCCTACTTTCACATAATTTAAACTGCAATAATAATTTAATTAAGTAGGTACCTACTAACTTAATTGCGTAATAAGTAGGTATCTACCTATCAAATACCTACTTAAACACCCACCTACACTACAGAGCAACGTGCTTTCCAAAATGTAATTACTTGCCTTCGCTTTTTAATTTTTCGCCACATTTATAGGACAAAGAAAATCTAACAAATAAACAGAACGCAACAATACTTGAATTACGCAATGCTAATGAGAAACATATTGAGGAACTAATGGCTATCAACGAAAGGAAGAGTTCGTATTTGTTCCGTATTTGGGATGATTTATATTAGACCGGGCCGAGTCCGTGGCGGAACCCTTCCGTGCTGGATTACACCGGGTTAGCAGCCGCCGAGGGGACGCCAGACGGTGCGGATCCGTGTCCCGTCGTCCGAGCCCGGACATAACACGGATCATGGACGTTGTAATATAAATTTTATTGCTTCATACAAAATGTTTGTAACATTTCAAATCCGTGCCGTACACGCCTCAGGCCCGGACACGGCCCGGTCTAATGTAAATCATCCCATAAACTATCTGTGCAATAAATAGTCTTATTTTGTCTTTCTTGTATGTGATATGCCCTAGCTAGCGCGGCCACCGGAGATTAAAATTTCAGGTGTTGCATAAAATATCAAGGTTTTTTTACAAATGATATGTCAGCGTTTCACCACTATCGCCTGATGACGATGCGATCTAATATGTAGAACGTTTCCTAGAAGCTTTCACTCGAGACTTAAAGACCCCCTAGTTAAACACGTCAGGAAAGACAGACGTAAATAGATTATTTGAATTCATGTTGGCGCACCAACATAGGTGGCCGCATTGACCAGTATTACCTCAGCACATAGACAGACATAACATTCAACCCTCTTATCTTATTTCGAGAACTGACAGAGCCAGCAACACTTCGACCCATGGGTTGGGTTTTTTTGTGTTTACCCCTATCTTAATGTCTCTTACTCTTTGAAGAAGTGGACGATTAACGCGGTGATCAAACTAAGAGGAAAAAACCTATATTCCTCCGGTTTGGGATACGCATTCCCAAGGAGGCTCATACGCTTCGCTGCTAAAACGTCGGATTGACACAGGATGTGCTCCATAGTTTCCCTGACATCACCGCAGGCTCTGCAGTCATTATTAGAAGTTATTTTCATTTTTCAAAGCATTCAATCCTTAGATCCTACTATCTGTCTGTAGATACTTAAAATAATAAAATTGTAGGTTATTTGTGGATCTTTTAATAGCGTTTACCTTTCTATTTATCTTCTATTTTTACCTACTTGATTTTATTGCCATTTTATTAAAATTTCAGTACAACAAGTTCAAAACGAATGTGATACTCGAGTCGCGCAGTTTTCATGCGTTATTGAAGAGTTGAGATCCAAAATTAAAGAGATTGAAACTGAACATAGAGATAAGGTATAGGTTTATTGTACCCACTGTACTTCTCCTTGTCTTCAATTCCCCTTGCCTTTACTTCTCCGTGCCTTTACTTCTCCTTGGATTTACTTCTCCTTGCCTTTACTTCTCCTTGCCTTTATTTCTTCTTGTCTTTACTTCTACTAGTATTTACTTCTCCTTGCCTTTACTTCTCCTTGTATTTACTTCTCCTTGCCTTCCCCTTGCTTTTACTTCTCCTTGCTTTTACTTCTCCTTGCCTTTTCTTCCCCTTGCGTTCACTTCTCCTTGTATTTACTTCTTCTTGTCTTTACTTCTCCTTACTATTATATCTCCTTGCCTTTACTTCTCCTTATTATTATATCTCTTTGCTTTTACTTCTCTTTGTCTTTACTTCTTCTTGTCTTACTTCTACTTCTAGTTACTTCTCCTTACTATTATATCTCCTTGCCTTTACTTCTCTTTGTCTTTACTTCTCCTTGCTTTTACTTCCCCTTACCTTTACTTCTCCTTGCCTTTATTTCCCCTTGCGTTCACTTCTTCTTGTCTTTACTTCTCCTTACTATTATATCTCCTTGCTTTTACTTCTCTTTGTCTTTACTTCTCCTTGTATTTACTTCACCTTACCATTATATCTCCTTGCTTTTACTTCTCTTTGTCGTTACTTCTCTTTGCCTTTACTTCTCCTTGCCTTTTCTTCTCTTGCATTTACTTCTCCTTGCCTTTACTTCTCCTTGCCTTTACTTCTTTTTTCCTTTACTTCTCCTTGCTTTTACTTCTCCTTACCAATATAATATTATCTCCTTGCCTTTATTTATTCTTGCTTACTGAAATATGACGTTTAATTTCTTTATGTTTAAGTGATAATTCAATAAATAACGTTTTTATAGCTGAACGTCGTAGTATTAGATTACGAAGAAAAGATTCAAAGAGAAACTGCTCAAAAATCTCAACTTCAAGATCAGTTAACAATGCAGGCTGCTAATATAGATGCTTACAAAAGGGTAAGTTAAACTCATTTATTACAGGCACATTCGTAAATAGGTCGAAGATTTTGAATTAGAAAAATGCTTAAGTAAAAAATCTAAAACTAAAACAACGAGAAAAAAAGAACTACGCAACGGATTTAGATGCGCTTTTCAAAATAGATAGATTGATTCAATAGGAAGGCGTACGAAATCGAGGGCAACAGCGAATACAAGATATAGATGGGTCTAACATACAATTTTTTAACGTAAAACAATACTTACAGAAATTACAAGAATTAGAAGAGAAACTAAAACAAACTCAGTTCAAACGATATCTAGCACAAGGGTCCTATCGTTCCCAATACGATAATCAAAACGAAAGACCATATTCTGTTACTGATGATTACCAACCTGCAGACTTAGGTCCTGAACTTGAAAGACCTGTCCCTAAAACCCCGCATGTTAATGAAACTAGGTTTCAAATTGCCAAAACTCCTAGCACCTATCACAATAAGGAACTGAATTTTAACGATAAGGGTCCCAATTATAGTGCTTATAATAGTCCTAATCCTAATTTAAATATCCATAAGAGTGGCAATCTTAATGATAATAATCAACACGGCTTTAACGACAATAAGCAACTCAACTTTAATGATAACATGGGTCAGATCTATAATTATAATAAGGTACCCAACTTTAATAGCAATAAGGGACCAAACTTAAATTATAATAAGGAATCCAACTTTAATGATAATAAGGGACCAAACTTAAATTATAAAAAGGAATCCAACTTTAATAATAATAAGGGTCTCAAACAAAACGCCCTTCAAGTAATGTATTATGATAAACCCAATAATGCACCAAAAACTAAAAAAGGAGCATTTAATATCACTAAGAAGAGAAAGCTTTTTAATGAAAAAGATTTCCAAGATTTTTAATAATAAATATGAACTTATCCTTGAAATATTTAATACCTAGTTTTAAAATGTTATTATATCTACCTACTTACCTACTAGCAAATTTTAGGTTTTTGATTTTTAATTTCATTGTTATTTTTATTTTGTCAATAAATTGAAATAATAATTAGGTACGCTCTTATTATTATTATGCCCAACGACTTTAGGAATATTTTTTAATTTGTTGTTCTTATCTACTAAACCACTATCTACTAAACCCTATCTTTAAGAACTAGAAACTTTTTAACCCAAAATATCTTCTAAGTATTTTAAGTGGGAATCTGGAGGGGAGTATGTATAATAATATGCATATACAGCAAACCTAGCTTAAAAAATGTAAAATATTGCTGGCATTACTCCGAAAGATAATAGGGGGAATATATTAGAGAAAGCAATATACGTGCACTCTCATAAATAGAGCTGTAAAAGAATGAGTGATTTATTCAAAATAAAAAACAATAGGCTATAAAATAGTAACAACACTTTCAGCTGTGTGTTATTAATTAAAATTACTACATTATACTAAAATTAATTAACAAATCTCTAAAGCGGCTTATCTTTTCATTCGATCTAAAATCACTTGATACACTATTAAAATTGTTGCCATTATAAAAATTATTACATGACTACATAATTGCAGTTACATTATGACCTACAAACAATAATGTGCGCATACGATTCCCTTGGAGCGTGAATTGCTTTATTAACAACGAATAAAATGTTTGCTTCGTTAACACGCACGAATTTTCAAGTACCTATCTAACGAGGTATGATTATGATTCTTGATAGACCGGTGATTTACACTGTTTTAGAAAGAGCCCTATTTAGAATGGCTGTAATAGTTTGTTTCATAATGTCATAACGAACGTTATCCAAGTTAAAAGGAAAGGGTACCGGGGGCTCTTTCGATACAAACTATTACAAACGTAGTCGACTGTTTTCTCCCTGGATAATGACACTAGAGCAAATATTTTTGGTGCATAAAATTTATAACTGCCATGACCATGCCCCAATTGTTTTGTTGCCCCATAGTCATGGTAGTTATAGGTTTTATGGCACAAAAATATTTGTGCTAGTGTCATTATCCAGGGAGGAAACAGTCGACTACATTTTTATGGAGAGCGCGCAGGTACCCTTTCACCTTAAGTCGCTGCATACATAGGTACGTAACGTGATTTTTCTCATGCCGGACGAGACGTGACGATTTCTTGACATCGTTTCATATAAAAATATAGTAACAAAATATACGTAACGAGAAATCGGACGAGACGGGACGGGGTGTGAAAAAACATCGTTGAGGAACTCTTTACCCCGTCCCGCACGGGAAGTTACTATATTTTTAACCGACTTCATTATAAAAAACGATGTCAAGAAATCGTCACGTCCCGTCCGGCACGAGAAAAATCACGTATCATTATCATTTCACATAGTAGTAGTGATTAATAAAAAAAAACAGCGCACTCCGGGAGTGCAGGCAGAAGTGAAAACTGTAAAGCGAACTGCGTACGGCAGCTCGCTGCGAACCTGCACCATCCACCGAGAGATGTCGCTGTTAACACTGTTGTACAGAAGTGAGTATCGTAGTTCGGCCGTTTGCATAGAGATGACTCTGTTTTCAATATTGCATAGTAGTAGAAGCACAATAACTGTTAAAATCTCATCTGTCAAAATCTCATCTGTCGCGAGAACGGCTGAAAATGCTCACCCACAAAAGTGCCCAACGCGCCATAAGAAGTTTTCACTTCAAAAAGGTTTATATGTATAATACATGCATAATATAGCCGTGCGAAGCCGGAGCGGGTCGCTAATATTTTTATAAGAAACGATGTTAAGAAATCGTCACGTCCCGTCCGGCACGAGAAAAATCACGTATAAAACTTGTGCAGCGACCTTTGTTTTGTTTTCGAGTCTTTACCTAGATTGATCACTTAGGTAGGTACTTACCTAACAAACTGCTAATATTTTAGAGAATGATCTGACCCTTCATATTTTACACGATAATTTCTTTATTAATAATGTACCAAGTAACTACTTACCTAGGTACTAATAATGTTACTTTAGCAAACTTTACGTATGTAAATGAAATAAAGATTTATTTAGATATCGTGAGAGATAATCTAATTAAGAAACGAGTCTTTTGCTAAAACATTAAAATTTTCTATTCAACAAAGCATTTTCTATTCGCGCTAAGTTTTCCCCGATAATATTATATACCTAGTCATTGCAATCTGTTGAAATCTAACCGCACTATCAAAACCCTGGTGATTAATAGAATTGCATAGATAATCACTTGATAGGTATCTAGTTGTAGAAATCATATTAATCTACCGTGAAAGTTCTAGATTGCTTCTTTGAAAGTGTCGCTTACCTACATCAATAAAACTATTATCTTCAAAGCTTAAATATGAATCAACGAACTGCAATTCACTGCATTAATAAAGACTTTCCTAACTATAAACCTGCTTTCACTTTATAGTAAAAATTTTAGGGTTCCATAACAAAAGGAAAAACGGAACCTAATTATTAAGACTTCACTGTGCGTGTATCTCATCGTCGTGTATCTCATCGTATCTCGTGTAACCGTTATAGATAAAGAGTTGAAATTTTCACCGATTATGAATTTATTTTTCGTAGGTTCAGGACAAATTGTCGTAGGACAAAGCCATGGGTAAGTGACCATCGTCAGGGCCGTACTTGTACTTGTATGCGGGCTGTTTCCGCAATTAGACCCTTTTTAATTGGGTCCTTTTTGCGTTATGATGGAGTAGGCTTGCCCAGCACCACGTCCAGAGGAGAGAACTTGTCAATACTTTTGGAGCCAACTAAGCCGCAGGTTTCATCACGATGTTTTCCTTCACCGTAAGAGCAATGTTAATTAGCGCACATAAATTCTTCTTAAGAAAAAATTATCTGTGCACCGTCCAGTCGGGATTTGAACCCACGACCTCCAGAATGAAAATCGAGGTATCTATAAAGCCAACACCACTCCATCATCAGAGCCATTGACGTGTCTCACGTATAGCACGGTCAAAAATGACACAAACTATCAATAAACTTAGTCGGTTCGTGGCTTTTCTATCCTTATAAATCTATTTTATGTGGTTTCCATCCATATTTTCGTAAATAAACGCTATTTTTGAAGTAGTATTTCGCGATCGACATCATAAATAGTCTTACGGAGGCAGCGGGCAGGGCCCAGCATGATTTATAAATAATAATAATAAAGCCTTTTTTATTCCATTTTTCTAAGTTACATTTCAAATGTTGTTAGTAATTTGTTTCCTTATTCTCGGTTGTTAGTAAGGTCTAAATCTAAATCTTTTTTTTTTTTTCTAAAAAAATAGACCCCATTCTGGGTAAAGGCCTCCTCCAGCTCTTTCCACGTCTCTCTATCTTTTCCTCGCTCCATCCATCCTTTCCCTGCTATCTCTATTAAATCATCAGCGTCAGCCCATCGTTTTATTGGTCTTCCTACCTTTCTCTTTCCTTCTGGTGGCCCTTTCCATTGTGTAGTTTTAATGGTCCACCTTCTGTCGGTGTATCGTGAGACATGACTTGCCCGCCCAGCCCCATTTCAGTTTCAATGCATGTGTGAGTGCATCGGTTATTTTGTCATGGTATATAGGATGGATCAATCAAGATAGTTATAGTTTGTTTTGAAAAGTTATTTCCTACAATTAAACCTCTAATAGTCTTATAGTCTGGTTGTGACATTTTTGCGTTATAGTTCCTTATTTATGCCAATCAACATATTCATATCAGTCTAAACATCCCGACTGAAAATGCAGAGGTTATAGAGCTGCTAATAACTATTTTACTGCATTTCTAGTTTTTGCAATATTCAGCAATATTACGAAAACTGACCTTACTTTGATCGTTGTATTAATAATCGTGCAACAAACAATCTTAAAAAAATAATGTGTTTTGGGAAATAATGGAGAAATAACGATCACTCTCAAATCAACATTCATTTATTCTTTGGCTAAAGGTACATTGAATTACAAAATAGGTAAAAGTAACAATAAAAACTATCAATACTTTAATACCATATTAAAAAATAGTTTAATAAAAATAATTACTTAGAGGTAAGTACTTACTTCGATGTGCTTTGAGACATAAATAATTGAGCGAATTTAAAATATTAAAGATACTAAAAACTAAAATAAAAATAGCGCGCTCCGGGAGTGCAGGCAGAAGTGAAAACAATAAACTTGTTATTTCTCATAGAATATTTCTTGAAACGATCTGCTACTGCCATCTATTAGCACTCACTTAAACAAACATAGTTTATTTTTTATTCGCTAGATGGCAGTAAAAAATTTAAATCAGCGCCATCTACATTCGAATAGCGGTCTTTCTAGAAACTAAGTTTCTCGATTTGTGTAATAGATGGCAGTATAAGTTAAACAAAAAGACTAACACAAATAAAATCTCATCTGTCGCGTCAAAATCTGTAGCGTCAAAATCTGTCGCGAGAACGGCGGAAAATGCTCACCCACAAAAGTGCCCAACGCGCCATTAGAAGTTTTCACTTCAAAAATAACTAGATAGTTATACCTACTTAATCAATTATTGGAGCTCAAACAATTTGGTTTCAAGTGCAAGGACTGGACACACCAGTAAGATTAGTCTTATGATATTAGTACAAAATAAATCAATAACCATGCCACTGTTTGGACAGAGTTAATATTATATACCTAATTGCATCAAACATTTGGATAGGTAGGGACATTAGTTTCGATTACTCCTTTTCATACCAAAAACTCCGTACATTATCCGACCCACCTGTACGCTTCAAGAACTACGAATCAACCTATCTAGGGAATGCCAGCTGAACGAGTAATCAATTTGGAGGTGACCGTATCTTGAAAGGTGGAAGTTGTCAGGAACTGTTTTTGGAAATGGTCGTGCCCAATCTTCGTATTCCGGACTCTCGTATACAAAATGTTGTTCGTATGCATCTGATAATCTGTTGAAGGAAATTATAACCAATTAAATTCAGTTTGTTTCATGGACGTAGGTACATGATAAGTAGCGCAAAACATTTACATCTAAACGGGGTGGATAAATATGGCCACTTATGGCCATGCACGTAGTTACTGAATTGTGTAGTGCTGGCGGAAATTAGTCTTAGGTACGACTGACTGGTGAAGTCAAAGGCCTTCCAGAAATTTATATAAAACCATATTTTATGGCATTTATAGAAGAGCTGTGCTGCACGTTAACAAATAGATAGGTACCCACCCACTGAGTACTGCGTCATGGGTCTACAAAAGAGATTTAGTTGGGAAACATTAGATTGCAAAAAAGTACCTACTATAATACAAGAGAGTCATCTAAACTAATATTTTAAAGAGGACAGATTTGTTTGGTTGCATTAAAATTTACTTTGGATGCAACTTGGTGTAAGGATAGGTACATTGATTAATTGCATTACTTTTTATCCCGATATTCCCACGGAATCGGGAGCTACCTACGCTGGTGAAACTGCGCGGGCGGAGCGCGGCCAGTTCATGATTAATGTGTATATTTTCAACAAAACTTAAGAATGTTTATGTTATGTTATTGAATAAAGAAACAATGCAGCTACTAAACAGTGACCAGTCAACCGCAATAACAGATTATCGATTAGATAACATCGAGCAATATTGAGAGCGTCGCGACAGCCACGCTGCGCGACGAATTAAGCTAAGTAGTGTTATGACAATTATGAAGAATACACAACATGAGTGACTTTCTAGTATCCGCTAAACTCAACAAAACTGCGCTCACGTAATGCGTGACTAGAAAGTGGTGTATTACTAGAATAATTGCTCATGAGCCATTTGTACAAAGTGAATAAATCGAGTTTCCGGTGCATTCCTTCACATTATTTCTCTTGTTAAAGAACTGTATTAATTGTTCTTCCGTAATTAACATATTCATAAACTAACATAACATTACCTACAAATAGTTTTGTAGCAATATTAAGAGGTTTAGAACTAGTTAACTGTAGTGCTCAATGTTTTGTCTGAGGAAGTAATTTATTTTTATTTTAGTTCATCTCACTATAAATTAGTTTTCGCTGAAATAAATCCAAGTATAGGTACTATTCTCAAGGCAGAACTCCCAATTTAAAGAATGTGGGTGAAATTTTAGGCCACAAAAAGTACGTCTTTTTGTGGTTTTTGTGTTGATATTTTTAAGTTTTAGAGTAAGATGTTCGGTCTCTCCGCATAATAAAGTGTTAATTTTATGAAAATAGATACAATAGATTATTTAAAAGAGCATTGACTGAAACGGTCACTAAGGTCAATGCTGAGCCAGTTTCTCCAGCAACAAAGGTTCTCACAAATGCAACTTTCATTTGTAGTAAACAAAAAACTAGTGCGCGTTCACACGATGGATTATGTGAGGGGGCGTCGTAATTATTAAACAAAATGGCTTTGCAGTTAAACTGTTGATGCCGACAAGGTAATTTTTTGCTACAAATGCTTTCGTTTGAAGTTAACTAAACTGAGTACTGCGTCATGGGAACTAAACTCTATTTAGACTTCATACGGAGTACCTAAGTGTTCGTAACTTGTTGCATGTTTCGCTCAAGATTTCTCAAGTCAGAAACTTAATTCTTGCTTATAATGTTCTGAAATCAGGATCGATCTGCGATGTCTATACTTAACTAATTCATTTACTAAACTGTTGGTTAGTTTCACCTTATTGAAATTCTAATCATTTTGACGTGATAACGTCTTTTAAATCAATGAACACGAGCGTCATCGCTCACGTTCCGTTATTGACATGATACCTAACCATAGCAACGTATTATCGTTGCTATGGTTACCATCAATGTTTTCTTATGACGTTATCACGTAAAATAATCGTCCGTAAACAAACTTTACAGAGAACCAGTATTTTTTGCCATCATAATCACTTCACTACATAGTATAAAACAAGTCGCTTTCTCTGTCCCTATGTTCCTATATCCCTTTGTATGCTTAAATCTTTAAAACTACGCAACGGATTTTGATGCGGTTTTTTTTAATAGATAGAGTGATTCAAGAGGAAGGTTTATATGTATAATACATGCATAATATATCCGTGCGAAGCCGGGGCGGGTCGCTAGTTAGTTATAATAGCAGTTAGATCGATCCTCTAAGCATGCTATTACATATATGCCTAGAAATCTTAACATCGCCATTATCTCCCGCGCATGTTATGTTATTCATCTCATTAATGTGAAAACAGCGTGTGTTGTCGCGGTTAGTGCAACTTGGAGAATCAAACGGTGATCACAATGCGTAACGAACGCATTTATCTACTTGTAATCACATAATGCTATGAATTATTGGACGTCTACTTACTTAGCATTGACAGCTCAATGTCCTATATTCTATGTAGTATGTGTTAGCCATCACCCATTAAAAATGATAGGAATATCTCTATATATATAAAATTCTCGTGTCACGGGGTTCGAACTTGAACTCCTCCGAAACGGCTCGACCGATTCTCATGAAATTTTGTGAGCATATTCAGTAGGTCTGAGAATCGGCCAACATCTTTTTTTTTTGTTTTTTTTTTTGTAAATAGCAAAACAACGTTTGCCGGGACAGCTAGTAATATTATAATATGAGGGGAACGAAATAACAAGACTTGAAATACTACCTACGCAACGCACGATTGAGTAGGTATTTTCTGTAAGCTAGTTCAAAGATTGTTGTGTTGTGAAAATCAAACATAAATAATGCATATGGATCAACGTCATGATAATAATATACCGGAGCTAGAGAAAGTTTATTTGACACTTTATTTGATACAAACAAGAATAACACAGGAACTGTGGTATATTTTTGGCAGCAATGAAAAATACCTATACTTAGATAGCTCAAAACAAGTTTAATAAGATTTTTGAAATGGGGTACCTAACTACCTACATCCAAGCAATTTAAAATGCTACTAAAGCAGTGTCAAGCTAAGAGTGCCTCTAAAGAATTTGACCATATTTCTTACTCATTTAGATATTTGTGACATGATTTACAATTTATATGAGAAAGTCTTTTTCCTTGCCTTGAATGTTTCCTAGGCTTTCCATAGGCTCCGTAGCCATTAGCAGCCATCATGTAGTCCGGGTGCTGTTGATGCGATAAAGACATTCGAGTCCTTGGTCGTGGCGGCATGTATGCCGGCGGAGGAGGCACCAGCCCTCCATAGATCGGTTCATAGATCATCGGCATCGGATGCGGAATGTACATTGGTTCTTCTATGTACATTGATCGACGGCGTTCCCCTGTTAACGAATTAGAGGTTAAGAAACTGTGACGCGTATTAAATTAGCTAAGGAAAAAAAACTTTTGTCGAATTCTTTTTTTTACTTAGGAACTGACTGACTTTGAAATTTATTGTTAAACTGACTGGATGAAAAGTAGGTGGGTACCTACCCCTTGCCCTTGATGAGATATTACAATGATAAAGAAAGAATGAAAATTGATCTAAAATTATTGTAGGGTAATTTTTATAAGATGTAGAGCTCCAGAAATTTTAATGAAATGATTTGTTGAATTTGTTCTGTAATTCTTTCGTTATAGTTACTAAAATAGGGAGGTACTTAGGTAAATTTCACTCACAATATTGACTGCACTTATAACCATATTCGTACATAGTAAGGAAATAAAATAATTATTTTGTGTTGTTGATATAACCAATTGAAGATCAATAACAGACTGATGGGTCTAAGCAAATTTTATATTAAATTAACTTTTAATGGCTCACTTTACTTTGGAATTTAGTATTAACTAATTGATAAATGATAGTTTTATAATTGGGTAATTTAGTATGTGCCTACTTAATTATCGGATTTGCAGGTGTAAATTCATAACTACATGCTATGCAATTTTAATTGTTTCGATGATTTACATAACTAGCTACTTACCTACCTAACAACTCGTTGGTAGGTAGATTTTTTTTTATTTGCATATTCTTGGATAATATATATAATTATATAATTTACTTAGGGTCTAAACATTCAAACAATTTAGATTGTTTGAATGTTTAGACCCTAAGTAAATTCTGGTTAGTACGTAGGTACGCTTGTGGGTACTTACTTGAAGGTCTGTCGCCATAAATAATATGTTCAGGTATATCTGGTATAACGGTCCTAGATGGCTTTCTGCAGTAAACAGCAAGATTATCAGGATGTTCCTCGTGCGGTGTTATCTTCCTTCTCGGAGGCGGCAGCGGTGGTTCCTCAGCAGAGTCGTAGTTTTTCGTCGGCACATAATAAAAACTAGCGCTGACAGGCTCGCCGGCGAACGAGTTAAAGTTATCATCTTGACTTGACTCCGGTCTATCTGCAACATGGGCTTCATTATCCCACGGGTCGAGGTACACTCTGTGATTGGGGGGTGGCGTAGGTACGTCCTCCCCTTCGCTATCAAAGTCCACAACCGCCCAGTAAGGGCTGCCTTCATGTCCAGGCATTTTTTTAAACACTCGAACACTTAACACGACGTATTTTTGCGTACTGAACCATTAGTCACAGTAGTTATAACACATAACCTGTGCCGCACGTTCGCGCTTCTACCCTATATGGGATAACGTGTTATTTATTTGGCTCGCTTGGTAATACTGATTGTTATGCTTGACGCGATGCGTGTGGACATTCGACTGCGGACTATGCAACCGGTGCCGCCGCCCGACGCGGCGGCGCAGGAGAACAAGTGAACGTATGCAAGTAGATACAGAGGCATCACCTGTTGGTGGAGCTTTGAGAATAGTTTCAGAATTCCTTTTATTATCACCGTTGTGGAAGTCGGGGTTGTCGAAGATAATGAATAAGCAGCAGACAGACGTGATAATGTTAATTTGTGATTTCTCTCAGATAAGTAGGTACTTACCTAGCACGGCGGTATACATTTACCTAGGTAGGTGGTACCTATATATTTACCTTCTATAATGATGAACTCAAAAACAGGAAAAAGCTCAAGACACTGAACCTATTAACCAACAACCTAGGCACTTATAGTTGCGCAATGGTTTTGCCGAAGTTTCTAGTGGATTGATATCCCATAGTACAAGTCTTAGTACATTACAATGAATATGAGTGGTTTAGTGAATAAAACCTTTTCTAGTTGAAACCTTTTTTGTTTATAGAAAGTTATTCGTCAAAAATTACCTCTGTTCGTTCAGTGTTTGTCCTGGCGGCGGCGCGGCGCACTAACGATTATTAGATCAATAAAATCGGACATAAGTAAAAATGCGCAACTTAGTCAAAAGTGTCATGTAAGCTATTGTTCCTATAGCCAGGTAACCGACCTTTTAGACGGCGGCCATTAAAAATCCCCCCGCCCCACTAACGATTATTAGATCAATAAAATCGGACATAAGTAAAAATGCGCAACTTAGTCAAAAGTGTCATGTAAGCTATTGTTCCTATAGCCAGGTAACCGACCTTTTAGACGGCGGCCATTAAAAATCCCCCCGCCCTAGACCTGTTTTAACAAATCAGTCGAAACTCAGCCGTTCGTGGAGTCGCATGTCTTTGTTTTCGGCACTTTTGTTCGCACTATAACTTCGCTTCACAGTTGTGTGTTTGTGTGGTTCAATTTAGAAAAAACTTTTATTGGATATGGCAGAAGAAGGTATGTACTACATTTTAAAATATTACATGATTACTTTGTCGTATAAAATTTATATTTTTATGTGATATGAAAACAGTTACAATTTAGGTACATTTTTTTGCTTTACTTTTTCAAACAATCGTGTTTTTATGTATATGTCGTGTCTTGTCGGGCTACAACTTTTATAACAATATAATAATTGATTTGTTGGCTATTGTAAATCATAATAAAACCATCCGCCTACGTCCGCCATTTTGTTTTATATGACTTTTAAATTGTACGTAAAAATTACACAATTATTTTAAGTTAATATATTTATTTATTTGTCGTACAGATAATTCGAGAACTATCAAGATATTTACTAGAAGAGCATTGTGGGAGATCTTGAATGAATTCAAGGGCCACAAAATAGAAGAAAAGTTTTCATTGTTTGAAGATAGACTTGTCCAATTGACAAATTGTCCGGAACATGAGAAACATAAAATGGTAAATGGTTTGAAGCACTTTAAAAGTGAATTCAAAAAGAAGTGGAGAGGAGCTTCATACAAAGAAGAACGGTTTTTTAAAAGTAATGAAGTGTGGCTTACATCTTCGATGGAATTACCTAACTGGCCTGAAATGCCCTAACCAAAACCTGGACGTCCAAAAAAATCATTTGAAGATGTGTGTGACCGTAGCAAACGGAGAAAAACAAAAGATCTGCGTGAACAAGTATCTGTCGAGGAGTTGACTTATGCTGCTGGCGTGAGTCAGGGCACTTCAGGAAATAAAGATGCATCAAAAATAATTAAAGAATTAATGGCTTCACCCACCAGAGCTACTAAACTTAGAAAAGTTATTTCTAGTACCAAGAAGCAAACAACTGTAAAAAAATATACGCCAGCAGAAGCACTGGCTATCTTTGTTGAAGGTGATTTCACTAGAAGACAATGGGAAATAATCCACAGATCTGGTAAAGCTATTTACCCATGCTATTCTGTCATACAAATGGCTAAGATTGAATGTTATCCCGAGGAAGAATCAATACATGTCACTGAGACAAGCGCAGAAGTTAAACTTCAAGCATTACTAAATCACACTGCATTGCGCTTGTACAAATATATAGCGGAGGTTGTCAATACGTCATGCACTGAAGAAGAAAAACAAAATATGGTGTTAATTTCGAAATGGGGATGTGACGGATCTCAGCAGACACAATACAAGCAAAAATTCGAAAATCACGGAGATAGTGATGCAAATATTTTTCAAAGCTCACTAGTGCCTCTAAGACTATCTGTTATCATTGAAGAAGAGGAGAAAAAAATCATTTGGCAAAATCCGGTTCCGTCTTCAGTCAGATTCTGCAGACCCATACGTATAAGATTTATAAATGAAACAAAAGATATCACAAAACAAGAAATACAATACATTGAAAACCAAGCCGAACAGCTTCAGGAGACAGAAATTGATGGCAGCAAAATAAAACATAAACTGTTACTTACCATGATTGATGGCAAGGTATGTAATGCTGCTACAGACACCTCATCTACAATGAGATGCTACATTTGCGGACAGACTTCGAAGGATTTTAATAAATTAATTAAAAAAGAAAGTAAAGTAGAAACGTTGAAGTTTGGATTATCAATTCTTCACGCAAGAATTCGATTTTTCGAATCTATTTTACATTTAGCCTATAAATTGCCTTTACAAAAATGGCAAGCACGGTCTACAGAAGAAAAAAGAATTGTAAAAGAGACTAAAGAAAAACTACAAAAAGCCTTTAAAGAGGAAATGGGATTACTCGTAGATGTTCCCAAAGCAGGGTTTGGGAACACTAATGACGGGAACACGTCAAGGAGATTTTTTGCAGATCCGGAACGCTCCTCAAGAATAACTGGCATCAATGTCGATTTAATAAAAAGGTTTAAAGTCATATTAGAAGTAATATCAAGTGGCAATAACATTGATGTAGAAAAATTTGAAGCATACGCAAATGAAACTGCAAAAATATATGTCGATCTGTATGGTTGGCATCCCATGTCACCAACCATACACAAAATTTTGATACATGGAGGTGAAGTAATAGCTCATGCACTCCTACCTATTGGCCAGTTATCGGAAGAGGCAGCTGAAGCCCGAAACAAACATTTTAGGCAATACAGATTACATTTTTCCCGCAAATTTTCGCGCAGAGACTGCAACATAGATATAATAAACAGACTTCTTTTAGTTCAGATCCATTTATCAGCTGCAGCAGAAAGACGCAAAATAAAAAAAGACAGCCTTTCTCAAAGGAGGCAATAGAAATGATGTCTGCCAGCACGGTATTTAAAAATAGACAAAGCGAAGACGAAAGTTCCGACGAAGAAGAAGTTGAAGAATCCTAAAAATGTAAAAAGATGTAAAATTTTAAATATATAATTATTATATTGGTCAAACTTTGTGTTTTATTTAATTTAATTGCACATAAAATTATATAAATAAATTAAATATTTTTGTCCGATTTTTTCACTCAAATACTCGTTAGTGCGGCGGTTGAAAACGTCCTCTTTCTCAAAATGAACTTGCATCGTGTGAATGAGGCGTCATTTTATTTTTTAATACTGGCAACAAATAATATGTCATAGTTCGCGCCAGAATGCTGCTAACGTCAAACAAACTTGTCAAACCGAAAATGTTGGATTGTTGTGAACGACTATAGCGTGAATTTATGGATAAAATGAGTGTTATTGCGAAAACTGGTACGTATTCAATGCATTTTAGTACGTAAAACGATACATTCTACATGAATCAAGCAAATTATACCCAGTTTTTAAGCTATATTTTAAGTCGTCATAACTGATCTTAACCCTCAATTTTTTTGATTAGCTCGACAGATCTAAAATTTATTTAGCTGTGTTCAATATTTCATTATAACTGCGAAGTTAGTGTTACAATTTAGGTCATTAGACGTTGTGTTTTGTTTACGAGTGCTCATCATAAATAATTTGAAGTTCCAGCGATGCCGGAAGACGGGCAAACTGGTTCAGAATTCGCCGATTTACTGAATGAAGTGGATGATCCTGAATTCGATAAGAAGTTAACGAGATCTACATCTAATAGGCTGAAATCTCTATTGAACCTACTTCAGAATGAGAAGGTTCCTACAAAAAAAGAAGCAGAACTGCTTCTTTCACTTTGCACTGAAGATGATCGGAATTGTCTTACTTATGAAGTGGCCGTCATATCTACGCTTCTCAAAAATAAAGAGGTAGGTATATTCTATTTCATAAGACAAGAAAATATTTTTTTAAACTATGTTTTGAGGAACTGTAAAATAAAATATTATTATGACAAGACATCCTCTGTGGTGCGGCGGGCGAACACCGCCTACGACGCAGAAACAATTAAAAAAACCCCTATCTAAACCTATATTTCATAAAGAACACACCCTCCAAATTCCATGTCTCTAAGACCAGCGGATTAAGCTATGCATTGATATATAAGTCAATCAGGTCTTTGCATTGTTTATAGATGCATATATTTTTTTTTTGGCAGGCATCACTACATAATATAAAACAAAGTCGTTTGCCACTGTCTGTCCCTATGTATGTATGTATCTTTAAAACTATGCAACTGATTTTGATGCAGTTTTTTTAATAGATAGATTAATTTCAGAGGATGGTTTTGGTACATACAACAAAACTAGCAGGCGTACAAAGTCGCGGGCAACAGCTAGTTCAATACAAAATTCCTTTAAAATAAATTTTATTATTTTCCAGTTAATCAACACATTAGATGCAGACATATTAGTCTCATCAGCTGTCTTCCTGCTAGAATTATTAAGAAGTACTTTTCTTACTACAATGAAATTGAGGTCCGTGACCATACAGACGATTTTGTTATACCCTGAAACAGTTCTTATAAAAGTAGTCACGTCACATAGCAGTGAACTCATCGATATTTTTGATATTAACTTTAAATCATCTATGACTGATGAGTACAAAATGGAGGTAAGAATTATATATTTTATTTTGTGTTTTTAATTTACTTTAATTAAAGTAATTTTATCTAGGGCCCTGCAGTTTCACCCTCACAAGTTGAGGTCCCATTGGAATATCATTTTAAAATAGGCCTATTGAATTAATTTATCCTTATACAAAGTTTTATCAAAATCGGTCTATTAGTTTCGGACCGTATTCATTAAAAAACAATTATATCATTTAACTCATTCATTCATTGAACAACCCAGTTGGCACAATGGTCATCATGCCGGAATGCCAAACACAGGGTTGCGGGTTCGATTCCCGCCTCAGATAAGTATTTATGCTTAGATATTTGTCTGTGGTCTGGTTGTTTCTATGTATTATAAGTATATATTTACAAAAGAAAAGTATATAAGTAGTATATCCGTTGTCTAGCACCTATAACACAAGTCTAGTTACTTAGCTTGGATGGATGTGTGGATTGTCCTACAATATTTATTTATTATTTATTTATAACTTTATAATATTAGTGTAGATTTATAATATTATATTAATTCACTCGGCACTTGAAGACTTGCAAATGAATTAATTATAATTATTTTAAATTAACTATCAAGGAGTAAACTCCACATTTAACACTTTGTATTTTAAATTATTGTCATGACATGTTTTTGATAACTTTGAAAATTTGTTTTGACAGATCAGTAGAAATGTACTCATTATTAGGGCTGCTGCTTGTAAGTTCTGATCATGTAGAAATATCGGGATATAAAGTCGTCTATGGGCTATTCTAAAAATTCAGCTATTTACACACCAAGCTTTGGCGCATTAATTTCATCTTGTTCGTATCAATAGCACAAAAGCCATTTGGTTTGGTCCTAAGAAGGACTTTTTGCGATGTTGTGGTGAAATAATTTGCCTCCCCATTTCAATAGCCACCTCTTTGAGAAGATCTTGGAGTGAAGTGTCCAGGGTGCTCTGAATGTTCATCAATACTGTTGGTTATCATGTTCACCATCTTCGCTCCTTCCTTCCACTCCAATTTGGCTTTGGAATCTTGGGGTCCTGAAGCCTCTGCATTTTTTAGGGACCTCCGCGCGCGTCTTGTCGAGGTGTCTGGTTATCGGAGGGCTGGTGGCTTCTTCGCTCATAGGGTCAGTCTGGCTATCCAGAGTGGAAATGTTGCCAGCCTTCTCGGAATGATGCCTCGGGGAGACGCGCTTGAGGAAGTTTTTAATTGTATTTTATTTTAGTTTTCCTTCTTAAGTTTTAATTTACTATTATAGTTCTCTTATATTATGTAATTTTAAATTGATTTCTATTTGTATTTCATTACTAAGTTATTTCCACATTTTATGTTTCAGGTGTTTCATTTATTAAAAATATTAACCATATTACCACCATTTCAAGCGAAGGCATTTGTAAGACAAGGTCATACAACATGGATCCAAGGATTCATACCGATGACAATCGGTTACATGGCTTATAATAATAATCAAGATCCAGCTAATAAATTGGTTTATGTACAATATTTGGAACTGCTGACAGATATTCTTATCACCACCGATTATTTTGGAAATATACATTTTATTAATCTTTTAGAATCTATTTGCAATGTTAAAAAGTGAGTAACTTATAAGGATTTCATCCATAAGATTCAACGTTTGAAATATAAATCTCTTTGACATTATTATGACATTATTTATGTTGTAGGTTTCCAGCAATTATAAAGAAACTTCTAGAGAATAATAGTGATATCTGGCATAGACTCTGGATTGTAATAATAAAACTATTAAGTAACTTCATTACCAAAAACATTAATGGTTTTGGTACTCCAATAAATTCAATGCTTCCTGTCGTCGAATCGGCTTTCAAAATGCAAGCGGCACAGAGAGTCAGAGCATTTGAATGTTGGAATAAATTGATCGATAACTTCTCCAAAGAGACAAATGAAAACTGTATCGCTAAAAGGATAAAATTGTTAATGATACCATTGAAACTGAATAATGCAAAGACTGAAGATATAGCGCTAGCTAAATTTGATACTTGGTGGCATTTAATGAGAAGTTTTGATTACAAATCGGACAGATTCTTTAATGATGTTTTTATGGCGTTCCTACATTTTGTTTTTGGGAAATCTGGTATCCCAAAACAGACAGTACCAGCTACTCAGTTATCAAATAGATTGAAACGGAAATCGTTGGAAGCGTTGGTTGAGATTATTGGACATACGGACTGCGAGTGTTCAGTTGACATTCCGAAATTGAAGCGTAAAATATTAAATATTCAATTATTGGTTGATAACTGGAACCATTGGATGCATTGTCTGAGTAACGCGTTTAGAAATGCCGGTAATCCAGCCGTTTATGAAGTATCGACGAAGAATTATTTGAAATGTACCTGGAAGACAATGGTTCAGTTAATAGCGGATCTGCCAGATAATGGTGTAAGACGTGATATATTCACTGAAATGCTGAGTTCTACGTTAAATATGATGCAGGTATGCAACTTGGATAACTCTCATTTTATTGTGTATTTACTTTTTTCATGTCTATGGAATTTAATTGCGATTCTGAAGTTAGCTGCGAGCTGTTATCTGGGTTTACACAAAAGTCTTTAAAATAAAAAGACAAATTAAAAATGAATTATCTATTATTTATTAAATATGTGTGTTTAAATATGAAATGTGTTGAATGATCTTAAACCTATCACTAACAATGAACTAATTCTTTACAAAGATGTATCTGACTCAGACTGAGACTCAGATTTATAGTGCTGTTGATTAAGTATTATGTTGGTAGAACACCAGGGTATAACAGAGCGCCAGAAGAGTACCGGCGCTCTTTCCATACAAAGCGTAGTCGACTGCTTCCTCCCTGGATAATGACACTAGAGCAAATATTTTTGTTGCATAAAACGCATAAAACATAAAACATCTGCCATGACCTTGACCATGTCCCTATGTCTTATTTATTATATAAAGTTTGATTTTTTTTAAGTCTTACTTTCTACGATAATTACAAAATGAAAAAAAAAAAAGACATAGAGGCATAGTCATGGCAGCTATAGGTTTTATGTAACAAAAATATTTGTGCTAGTGTCATTATCCAGGGAGGAAACAGTCGACTACGTTTGTATGGAGAGAGCGCCGGAACCCTTTCCTCTTGAAAAAACCCCATTATTGGAGCAAGCCGGGAACGTTTGGACCAAGGGATTTTTATTTAATAGATTTTTTATGTATTTTCTAGGAACCACAGTCAAGTGACCAACTTCATGATGTTATAGTAACTGCTATAATGTCTTCCTTGTTCGACGGAAGTGCCAAAATGCAAGAATTGCTTCAAACAAAGACTGACAAATACAAGCCATTGTTTTTGATTACTTCTGCCTTTACTAATGTTTCTATGAGCAATTATTACATGAGGTAAGAATTTTAAATAAAAATATGATTGTGTCTAACTGATGATCAAAATGTCTTAGATCCAAAATAGGTGCAGTAACAGTTTAAAAAAAGGAATTTTAATATTATTTAGGCATGGTAAACAGTCAAGCTATTTTTTCATTCTAGTTGGGATACCATAGCTAGCTTAGAATGGCTATCACAAAGTTTACAGGACAATAATACAAACTACATATGTCATGTATAACATAATCGCGTAAAGATTCAGGTTTTCATGTGATGTCGTATAAAAAAACTATTATATAATTTAATAACTGACTACGGGTTTTTGTTATAATATGGCATTAGTTGTTTGCGTTAATGTTCTCTATACATTACCATAGATAAAAAGGTGGCCGCGCGAAAAGAAATATGAGTGAGGCGACTACTATGACAGTCTCTATACTATTATAGTTGATTGAATCCGGCATTACTTTTCGGAACTCCATATTATCTGTAATGAAAGTATTAATATTTAGTTTTTAGTTCCGAGCCTAGTGCCTAAACACAAAATGCAATTCTATTAGATCCTTTCCCTATCAAATGGTTAATTGAGCACTATGATGTTTTTTTAGGGTTCCGTACCTAATACGTCAAAACGGGACCCTATTACTAAGACTTCACTGTCCGTACGATAGCCAGTCAATTGATTTTTTCTATTTCGATTCTCCAAGATATTTGTGAACTAAAAGCTCCAAACATATTTTATTTTTAGAATTAAGAGGAAAGGGTACTGGCGCTCTCTCCATACAAATGTAGTCGACTGTTTCCTCCCTGGATAATGACACTATCACAAATATTTTTGTGTCATAAAACTTATAACTGCCATGACCATGCCCCTATGTTTTGTTTTTTATTTTTTGAACCTTAATTTTTATGATAATTAGAAAATGAAAAAAACCCAGACATAGGGGCATAGTCATGGCAGTTATAGGTTGTATGTAGCAACAAAAATATTTGCGATAGTGTCATTATCCAGGGGGGAAACAGTCGACTATGTTTGTATGGAGAGAGCCCCGGTACCCTTTCACCTTAAATCTGATGAATGTTTATTTATTTTCAGATTCACAGAAGAACAGTTAATAAACTTGTTCAAGCCAATAACAAAACTAGTTCTAGAGGAGGCAGTGCAAAATGATAAACTTTTCTTCAGCAGCTTCATTCCAAATGATATTTCATTGAAATTCTGGATTGCAACTGTGAATAATTTATGTCAATTGAATAATGAAATCAGTTCGGAAATGCTGAGACACTTGATGGAGTGGCCTCTTAAATCGTTGGAAGTCTTCAAAGAGGTATAACTAAAAAAAATTCTAAAATCAGAAAGTAATTAAAAAATACTCTGCTGGCTCAGGGTGGATCTTGGCCTTCGAAACGATAGTCTTCCATCGCTACCTGTCCTGCTCTATTTCTTGCCAATTATTGACTTGAAGTTTGCGTAGGTGCCATCCGGCGCGAACTTCAATCCAACCCACTGTGTCCTTCCAACGATAAGGGTCGTCCCACCGGCCTTCGACTGCATGCGACACTTGTATGCTTTTTTAGCGCTTAAAAAGCATACTTACGTGTAATTAAAAATGAAAATAAAAATTTTTACCTATGATGTTTTTTGTAGGTAAAAATTCTTGGAATGAAATGGTACAGCGTCTACAACGATAATCACAAAAAATTAAAATGCACTGAATTCGACAAAGAAGTTTCAAGATACATCTTACCTAATATAGAGTCTGTGAATTACTTCAGTGTTTGCGTAACGATTGCAGTTCTAAAACAGAGGCTTTTGAATAAAGAAAGTAAGTATTATTTTGTAAGGGTTGACTGACGTTAGGCCAGTAAATAGCTACGATGTTAAACCTCGGGTTACTTTTACAACACCCACTAACTGCATCAAATGGGATCTTGACTGATTTCCACTAAGTATTTCAAAAGTCGCAGATGTTAGTTAGAAACACCTTATAAAAAAAAATAAAAAAAAAAACATTTTTCTTTAATAATTTAAATTGTCCTAACTACGAAAACAGTCGGCCGCCATACATTTTAATATGTGACGTCACCTTTCCTTGTGCCTTGTGTGCGTTTTTGTTTCTTTAGGAAAATGGAAAATCTTGACATCACACGAAGGTCAGTCATGGCCTTTCGTTTCTTTTAATCAGCAGACAAAATATTGCAAATGTATTTTGCGAAAATAAAATATTTACAATACATTTGAAGCTTCCATTTTCAATATTTTTTATCGTTATCACAGTCATGTAGCCAACTCTGCAGTGTTATTGGACTAATTTTCAATTAACGTCATAGCTTTGAATACTGGCTTCTTGTCACCCATATTTTAAATGCAAATTTTAGTCATATTTACAGCAACAAATGATTAGAAAAGGCGTGCATAAGTCATTCTGTCATCGTGGACGAAGCTTCAGACTCTACCCAAGACCCACTCATTGTAATCTTGATGATAATAGTATTAATCTATTTATCATTGTAAAAACAATGAGACAGAAAAGATTATCTAAAAGTGAAAATCTTGCATTCTATGTTCCTTTGTCACTTTTATTATAGTTATTAAAGTTTAAGTCAATGTCAATATAAAATTTCAGAAAAATAAATGCAAAATTTTTGCTTTGATCTACAATATTTTTCGTTTTGATTGATTGTTAAGCTTAAATTGATTCATTATTGAATATTGTACAATAAAACTTTTAATGAGGCAACTTGGGTTAAGCTTGTTCCCTTGACAGATATCTGATGAATTCTTTAGTAATATGATGTTGCTCAAAAACGAAACTAATAAAAATGTTCTCCTTGAAATTGAATATTGATAACGTTATGAACTTTTTAGGTCCCGGTTATATGCTGAAACTGTTAGATAATTTCACGTCATCTATTAAAGATTATGAAGAATTTAAAGAAATTATTCCGCTATCTGTGGATACAATAGTCGTTATGGTGAATAATGTTGTGGAGAAAAAAGATATTGAACTTGTTAAAACAGCTACAACATGTGCTAAAAATTTACTAAGAGTTATTATAGCTGCGATTGAAAAAAATGGAAGTGTAAGTATTAATTAAATGAGACATCCTTCAATTAGTCTCAACTGTTGATGGTTTTTTTTATAATCTATATTTTATTTCAGGATAATAAAACTATAGACCATCTCTTAGTTCTGCTGACTAGTCTTCAAAAAGCTATCAATCCATTACTTAAAGAAAATACCTATACTGACAGTATTATAGAATTAGTTGATGAACTATCTTCTCATCTTACAAAAATTAAGAAAGAATCTCCTCTGTTTAATTGTTTAGTTAGCCATATGAAGACGTACATGTCTCTTACAAATAATAAAGATTTAAAAGAGAAATTAAACAAAGCCATAGAATCCAAACAAAAAACAAATATCAATAATCAAACTAACATTGTAATCGAACCAGTAAAAGTATTTACAACTCCAAACGTCAAAAATGTAAAAAAGATAAAGAAATCTGAAGTTAACATTGTAAACAAAGTAGTAGAAAATGGTGAAGAATATGTTGTCGTCAAATCTAACTGGAAATTCAACCCGAAAAAATTGACAGAAAATCAGAAGGAAAAATTTCAAAGAAAGAGGGAAGATATACCAGCATTGTACCAAGACTTGTCTCAATCTCAAGACGAAATTAAACTCTCGACTTGGAAGACTGATTCACATGATAGTAGTACTTCTACTAGCACTAGTACCACCATAAGCAAATCAAACCAATGTGCTCCCGATAGTAAAGCTACATTTACTGTGCTAAAGAATTTACCTAATACAGATGTGGTTCCCAAAATAATGGAAAATATTCTACAAGAAAGTGCTAAAAAAATTGACATTCCACATGTAAACGACCCAGGAACTACTAAAGAAAAAATCAAGAAAAATGGATCTCTAACATCAACTGTTAAGATTGCAAAATCACCACGCATGGCGTTAAAAGATAGAGTATTTCGTAATATGAAGAATTTACTTGAAAAATCTACACCTCCTAAAGACAAAACTGATGTCGATTCTGATCATACAGAGAATATCCCGAAAACACCTACAAGTAGGCCTAAAACTGACGTGAACGTTGTAAATTCTGCTCCACCTATGTTGGCAGCTGACAGACCATCACGCATGAAGAGAAGGCCTAAAAAGTTTGACGACACCGAATTATTTGCCTTAAAAAAAAGACGTCATTCTCAAAATGGATTGGTTGAATCAGATAGTCAAAATGATTCCCAGAATGATTTGCCACACATCCAAATTAATAATTCAGAAACCGTTGAAAGTGTCGAAGATGTTATAATGGATGAAACTGAAAAGAAGTCTGTTGAAAATGACTTAAATAAAAACAATGAACAGGAAGTAGTCAAAGACATCGCAGAATCTTCTGCGACTGTAAGCATAGAAACGAATAACATAAAAAAAGATGCTCTAAGTGAAATATTAGAAATAGCTGATGCACCAGTTGTTAATGAGGTTGTAATTGAGTCTAGTAACGTTAACGATGTTGAACCGCCTGTTGTATCGGAGAAGGAACCAATCAAAGATCCTGGCATTGAAACGATTATTATTTCTGAGTCTGAAGGTTTTACAGAACCTAAAGACGTCCCAGATGGTGTACTAAATAACGATACAGTGTCTGAAACCAAATCAGAAGTGGTTCAGCCCAAAACTTCCACAGAAACTGTCGAAAACTTACCGGCTACTCCGACATATAAAATTAGAGTCACAAGTGGACCAAAGTCATCCTCCAAAAAGAGCGCTAAAAAGTCACGTATTGAAAAAGAGTTAGCTATCGACATGGTTGAAGGCCACCCATACCTTAAACTGCAAAGTGAACAGAGAGTTACTAGAAAAAAACTTAACGAAACAGAGCTTACTAACAAGAGAAAGAGTGTTGCTGAAAAATTAAATAAATCTAAATTAGAGGCTACACCAAAATCTACTAAAAAGACTAGAGAGAAAAAGACATCGCCATCTACCCAGACTTCTATCACAGTTCATGAAACGCAAGAGGCAAGCCAATCACCTGAAAACGTTTTACTTGACGAACCAGCATGTTCAGAAGATATTATCGAAAGTTCACAAGATTCTACAATTACAACAATAAGTGTCAAGTCTACCAAGAAAACACCCAAGCGACAACCAATTATAGCAATTGAAAGAATTGACATTAACACTGTTAATGAAACGCAAAACCTTTTACAAGAATCCGATGTAGATTTAGAACCAAATAAAATGATTGCTGAAGAAAAAGACGACACTGTACTACCACAAAATAAGACTGTAGAGGCTGATAAAACTCAATCTCAACTTACCGAGAACATGGACACCGAACCGATTAATGAAAAAGATATATCCGATGACGTCATTATTATTAATGATAATCAAGAAACTCCTATTACTATTAATTCCGAACCTATTTTAGGACCTGAAACTCAAGAAATAGCAGAAGCTGAGACACAACCTAACAACTCAGTAGATTTTATGGAATTAGGAAATACAAATGAGGATGTAATACCCATTGAAACAGACCTAGATAAAATACAAGACGTCACAAAAGACAAAGATCAAATTATACCTGAAATAACAACACATGAAAACATACCTTTACAAGCTGATTCGGTAACAGAAGCTGAAAAAGAGACTGGCCTTTCCTCACCATTTAAAGATAACGATCAGAGAAAGAAAGATTTTCTCAGCAATACTTTAGAAATTTCTCCTATTAAAATCCAGAACCCTGATAGAGAAAAGAAATCTCCATCGCCTGAAACAAGCAGCGATTACGTAGTTATCAAACTTTCTTCACCTGTTCATAGTAATGGTGAACCGTTTGAAAAACACGGATCCCCTGAATTTTTCACAGATGAAAAAATATCCCCTGACAAAAGAGATATTTCCCCTCCACGAGTTGAAATTGGCATTGTTAATAACACTAGCCCAAGTTCCTCCTTGTCTTTGAAAAAGAATAAACCGCAAGTACGTCCTGGTGGTAGGGCGGCTCACATGCTAGGATTGTGCGTTCCGGAGAAAATGAACACTATGAAAATGGCAGACCGATCTGAGCCCGAAGAAGTTAAGAAAGCTAGTACGCCCGCTAGAAGAAATCTGCGGATTCTATATAATTCTGTTTCCGATAATAATGAGTCGACTGAGAATGAAGAAAGCGAAAACTTTTTGAAATTAAAGAGGTTGCTACCATCAGTTGATAGTAGTCCGGCTGTACCAATTTTGAAAAGAAAACTTTGTGATATTACTGATGAGACATCTGCATCGCCTGCAAGCAAGGTAAGCCTTTGTCAAAATTCATTGCTTATATCTCTCAAAATATTTTCCTTAACCTAACCTTGTTTCCTGTTTCAGAGAAAAAGAGTAAGCTTCCACGATCCACCAGTATCAACTACAGTATCTGTACAAAAGTACATAGAACCTATAGGTTTGAGATCACCTCAAAACTCAGCACAAAAGCGGTTAGAGAGACAAACACGCCAATCCCCATATTCTAAATCACCAAGACGACTAGACAATGTCTTTAAGCTTGAGACTGTGCTTTCTAAAACTATTGAGAGCTTTACAGAGAGCGATCAGCCCACTTCTTTGACGGATGCAACTCCTGAAGAAACCCAAACTTCTCTAGAAGTGACTCCAGCCATCGAAATAGTTAAAACAAGCGATCTTAACGACACTGATCCTATTTTCCTCAAATTGGTGAACTGCAATGACCCAATAATTGAAATAGCCGCTGAGTTATCATCACCATCATTGAAACATTTATTTGTAAAACAAATTGAAGACAAAGTTAAGACTGTAGGAGATTTAGCAAAGATGACAGAAGTTGATGTGTGTAGGTTATGCATAAAGGCTCCTAAAGTTAAAGTTGCTAAGAAAGTACTTAGCGATTACGCTGCGAAAATAGAACAGGCTATACCAACCGTAGAATTAATAAAAGAAACTGAAATAATAGAAACAAATCCAGTAACAGAGACAGAAGCTATAGTATCAAATACTTCGAGTATTGAAATACAAACGGACGAAGTATCACATACTGATATTGAAGTTCAGACTATGGTTGAACCTGTGGCTACAGGATCGACGCAGACAGACGCACTCAGCGTAGCACATATTGATGTTCAGACTGATGAATCTGGTAGTAAAACTACTACTGATATAATTGCTACGTGTCTTAATGAGGTAAGTGAAATAATTACCATAAACTAAAACTACTACTGATATAATTGCTACGTGTCTTAATGAGGTAAGTGAAATAATTACCATAAACTTAGCGATCTTAAAATGTTGCCACATATGACCCGACGTACAGGTATTCCTAATTATAAATGTGTTGCCTACTATCAATTTTTAAACTAATTCATTTGAACTAGAAAAAAACAACACCTCAAAAGATTTAAAAAAAAAAAGTTTGCTTTGCGAGTCTTACTTGACTACAGTTAAGGGACAAGAAAAAAATATGAGTACATTAATATTTATACCTAAAATAATTTAATTAAACATTCAATTTTACAGCGAGAAGACTTCATTGAAAAACTCAGTGAAATGTTAGACGAATCAAGTATTAGAAAAGTCGCTGAGAAATTACCAACGAACACTGTCTTTGAAGTTTTAATGGACAAACAAAATACTACAGATATTTTATCTTCAATATTAGCAAAAGAAAGCCTGGAAGCTTCCGGAGACAGAAAAAGCGTGCAGAAATGTATGTCCTTTATGGCGGATTTTATATCTCAAAGTTTCAAAAGTAAGGATGTAATACTTTTCTGTAGTCAGCTTTTGCAAAAAGTACATGACAGAACTTCTTAGACCGTATACTTTGACCGTATCTTAGAATAGAGGCTGCTTTAGACCGATCGCACTTTGGACGAGTTTTCGTACGAATTTGACTTGTACGAACATGCACAAATAATCCTGATTTGTGTAAGGATTCCGTATGACTATTAGATGATGGCGATCACGAAAAACTTTTTTTTTTACAAATTATAGGTTAGCGTTTGATTACTATCACACTCGCCTGATGGTACGATGCGGCCTAAGATGTAGCACGCTTTAGTAATACGAATTCAGTAATAGCGTTTATTTTAGAAAATACACAAATCAGATATAAATATACAAAAGCCACTAACGGATTATATTTATCGATAGTTTCTGTCAATTTTTTAGTAATTTAAGAAATATTCATAAAAATATGTTACCGTCTCACACATAAGATTTACAGACTGACCCAAAGTGGTCAAATTTGTTATAAAATGCGTCCAAAGTGCGAACGTTTTTAAATGTTTGTAGTGATATGTCTTACAGTAAGAGCCAAGCTAAGTAACCTTAGATTAGTGAGCCTAAATTATACTGTACAAATTGCAGTACGCTTACTCCGTAGATAAGTGTAAGCAGCGCTAAAGACAGGGTTGCCAGACGTGGTTACGTATCATAATAACTAAGTTCAATATAACTATGTTCGAAATAACTACGGTCGATTCACATAAGTTCATAATACCTAACGGTCGATTGGGCTACACATTATAATAACTAATTTCAATATAACTATGTTCGAAATAACTAACGGTCATAATACCTACAGTTTAAAATACCTAATGGTCGAAATACCTAATGGACGAAACACCTACGGTTAATTTAACTACAATTAATTCAACTACGGTTTTTCACCTGCGGTTTAAAAAAATCAATTTTATAAAATCCCTAACCAAGTAAAATGGGTAGAATTCGCTTCTAGCACTCGCCGGCCGCTACCGCGGCACCGCTCGCTTCGCTCGCTCGGCTCGTGCGTTGTGGTCGCAGTTCTAACATAAACCTAACCTATCCATGTCGGTTCTGGGTAGGGAGTTTTCCGGGTGGGTCTTTATATGCTGCCTTTATCACGCAACTAGAGACGAATTTTACCTATTTGACTTGATTAGGGAAGCATATAAAGACCCATCCGGAACACCCCCTACCCAGAACCGACATGGATAGGTTAGGTTTATGTTAGAACTGCGACCACAACGCACGAGCCGAGCGAGCGAAGCGAGCGGTGCCGCGGCAGCGGCCGGCGAGTGCTAGAAGCGAATTCTACCCATTTTACTTGGTTAGGGATTTTATAAAATTGATTTTTTTAAACCGCAGGTGAAAAACCGTAGTTGAATTAATTGTAGTTAAATTAACCGTAGGTGTATTTTATAAAATTGATTTTTTTTAACCGCAGGTGAAAACCCGTAGTTGAATTAATTGTGGTTAAATTAACCGTAGGTGTTTCGTCCATTAGGTATTTCGAAAATATGCCAAACAACCATTAGGTATTTTAAACAGTAGGTATTATGACCGTAGTTATTTCGAACATAGTTATAATGAACGTAGGTAAATTAACCGTAGGTATTTCGTCCATTAGGTATTTCGTTCATTAGTTATTTCAAAAATATGTGAAACAACCATTAGGTATTTTGAACAGTAGGCATTATGACCGTAGTTATTTCGAACATAGTTATATTGAACTTAGTTATTTTGATATGTAACCCCAGACGTACGAGAAATCTTAGCAAATCAAGAAAAATAAATCATTTAACGATATTTTTATAATATTGACAGCCAGTCATTTTTTTGTAGAATCAATTTGATTAGCAAACGTAATGTAATGTAAAGAGTAAATTATTAATTGTACTGAAAGTACGAGATTTTATACTGAAAGTACGAGATTTTATACTGAAAGTACGAGATTTTGTATTGAAATAACGAGATTTTGTACTGAAAGTACGAGATTTTATACTGAAAGTACGAGAGTTTTTACTGAAAGTACGAGATTTTGTACTGAGAGTACGAGATTTTGTACTGAAAGTACGAGATTTTGTATTGAAAGTACCAGATTTTGTACTGAAAGTACGAGATTTTGTATTGAAAGTACGAGATTTTGTACTGAAAGTCCGAGATTTTGGCAACCTTGGTACGAGTAGAAATAACGGCGGCTGGCAACACTGGCTTAAGGTCGTACGTTTTCCCTACTAAATGTTTTAGGGATTCCTACGTTTTATACTGAGATATTTAACTTATTATGACTTAAAGTAGGCCTAATTTAAGCTATTGTAGGGGCAGACCAAAAATATCACTGTTTAACATCCAGGAAGTACTCTGTTTCAGCGTGAAAAAAGAGACCAATTTTACGTATGTGGTGGTGCACGGCTATATTGACGTATTGTCATAGTGTGAGGTGACGTATAGATGTGTGGAAACACGCGACGTTGTCGCGTTGTGTGTGGAAGCAGGAACACGCAATTACGCTAGAGCAGAGCCGCAATACAGTTTGCTGGATAAGGGCGACGTTGCCTCTCCGTCTAATCTGTCTAATAAAAAATCAAAATATTTTCAATTGCATGATATTCAACTCAGTGCTGCCAGACCTACACCTGCAAGATTTTATGTAACTTTTGGCACTGTCGCGTCACTTTTGATACTTGAATTATACATTATTTTGATAGACTTATCAAATTATCACTTTACGTATATAATAAATAAATAAACATTTGTACTTGTTTGCATTTAATTAATAGTATAAAAATATAATAAAATATAAATGAAGTATAGTAATTCGCGAGAAACAAACCAAGCAGTCTTGTTGTTTTTTTGATACTGTTTGTTGTACACACTGGCAACATACACCCAGTCGATACTTTGCCTCGCACTGGATGCGCGCTTGTTACCTAGGCAACGGAGAGTCAACAGAGATGTCAAGTAGTCAGTAAATAGAAAAACCAAAAATAAAATATTATAATCATTTAATATATTCCTACTATTGTGTTTAAAGTATCATCCATCTGAGCACCTACTGAAAATAAACCTTGAGGGAATTTTAGTGTCTTGTAAGTGATTGAATTATTTCACAAGTATACCCCTCAAGGTGGGTAACCTATCCACACAAGTTGGGCCGTAGGAACAAACTACGACTACTCTGGGTCCCAGGCCATGAAGGAATAGCAGGAAATGAGAAGACTGATGAGCTGCAAGAACAGGATCGGCAAGTGCTATGCTTGGACCAGAACCATGTACGGGCCTGCCAGCATGCACAATCACAAAGGCCGTAAAGGATTACGTTGATAAGAAACACACGCAAGAGTGGGAAATCAGTGAAGGGCTACTACATTCGAAGAAATTCATAGGTAGCAGGCCCAGAGGGGCTTCTAAATTTATATTGAACAACGGAAAAAGCAAAGCACGAGCTGTGATTGGTGCCTTGACATGGCTTTACAAAACCAATGACATGCTTTTAAAAATGAATATAACTTCTAATATTGACTGCAGAACCTGCGGTGATGTCAGAGAAACTATGGAGCACATCCTGTGTGAATGCGCCGTCTTAGTGACGAAGCGAAGGAGACCCATGGGCCTCCTTGGGAATGCATATCCCAAACCGGAGAAACATAGGATTTTTCCTCTTAGTGGGATCACTGCGTTAATCGATCCCAAGGGGTCGAAGTGTTGCTGGCTATGTCAGTCCCCGATATAAGATGATAAGATAGAACTAATTTTAAATAAATAAACCTTTTTGTACATTACTTTGTCTTTATTTTTCTCTTTCCATTCAGACCTAGTACAATTTGCATCGTTCAGAATTCGTCCTAGTTTAAAAAAAAAAGATTACTAACAGTACCTACCATAAAATTGATCCTGTTTTAGAAAATTTATTCAAAAATATATTTTCAAAAAAAAATTCTATTTGTATCGAGATTTGAACTGGGGCTCTTCAGAACACTACCCCGCCGCTCTAAATGACTACACCAATCGGTATCTGTAGGACTACGTCAAATATAGTCTATAGTTGCTACAGTTTATTGTTTTGTATGTGTGCGTGTCATTTATATCGTGACAAGAGTTAAAAATTGTACTTTGGAAATACATTAAAATGTGACTTCCAAAAAATTAAATTATGTTTGAAATATGTTCAGAGCAAACTAGAAAACAGGCAACATATATACAAATACTTTAATTCCACGTCAATCATAGCAAAATAAAATAAAAATATACTTTCGGGGAAAACAAGCGCCATCTAGCGGAATACTTTGCTTAGCGATACGAAACATTCAACCTTAAAGACAACATTATCAACGCAACGACTTTAAGTAGCCTTTTCCTAGACTTGTTTATGTATACAGATTACAGAAATTGTATTATATTGTGTTCCACGAAGCCAGTGGCTTCAAAAATCAAGTCTGATAAATCATTTTAGATATTTAAATACTTTAAAATTATTGCATAGGTATATTTACGAAGTTATTTCTACATATATTATCTGCTGGTAATAAGGGCTATCTGCCACCATAATTTAAAACTAAATATTTCGTAAAATAGGGAGAACTACTTAAGGTGAAAGGGTACCTGCGCTCTCTCCATACAAACGTAGTCGACTGTTTCCTCCCTGGATAATGACACTAGCACAAATATTTTTGTGCCATAAAATCTATAACTGCCATGACTATGCCCCTATTTTTTTTTTATTTTCTTATTATCATAGAAATTAAGATTAAAAAATTAAATAAAACATAAGCATGGTCATGGCAGTTATAAGTTTTATGCACCAAAAATATTTGCTCTAGTGTCATTATCCAGGGAGAAAACAGTCGACTACGTTTGTAATAGTTTGTATGGAGAGAGCCCCCGGTACCCTTTCCTCTTAAAACATGTAATTAAATAAATATTTGTGTTATTGTCAATCTGAAAGACCATTAATTTATTTTCTTTTTTTTTTATCACTATCAATGTTTATATAAAACCTTTTTTTGGCCTTTATTACCCACAGGTAACGTTGGTGGAAAATAACTTATTACGTTTTAAAGAACATATAGCTTTTTAAAGTTACACTGTTTACTTTTAATTCGATTACAAACTGTGTTGATGTTACGATTCTTTTTGACGAATCGATTGAGTGAATTGTGTTCTTTGTTTAATAGCTGTTCGTGGTTGGTCATATCAAACTTTCTATATGCGTTTTGTTATCCAACTCAAGGCATTTCTGAAAAAAATCAAGGAAAAATGTATCTCTCCATTTAACCCCAGCACAGTAAACGGGAGTTCTCGAGTTTAATTCTCATCGCGGTCCTAAATAATGATGGCAAGGAAAATTAAAAAAAAAAAAAGAAATACTTCCAAATAGAAGAATATGATAAAATACCGGCATGGCACAATGGTCACCATGCCGGACTGCCAAACACAAAATTGCGGGTTCGATTCTCGCCTCAGACTAGTATTTGTGCTTAGATATTTGTCTGTGGTCTGGTTATTTCTATGTATGATAAGTATATATTTACAAAAGAAAAGTATGTAAGTTGTATATCCGTTGTCTAGCACCCATAACACAAGTCTAGTTACTTAGCTTGGGGTTTGATGGCGATGTGTAGAATGTCCTGCAATATTTATTTATTTATAGTATAAAGTTTTGCCATAAGCCTTTCGGAGATGCATTATTCCTTGAAAAGATTTCCAATCAAATTCTTTCACTAAATTAAGCTTTATAAATAGTTTGTCTAATTATTTCTTAGTTCAGGTATTTCTGTGTTAAGCCCTTTTTTAGGCCCTCTAATTGTATTTAGTTTTAATATACGTTACATTAGTAATTATTTTAGTTATTATTTATGTTTATTATGTTACCTTTTATAACATTGCAACGGCTTTGTTATCTTGCTTTTTAATGTCACTTCATTTAGAAAAAAAAGTATTGATCTCAGTTTTAGTGCTATACAGGCATTGGTAACAACTTTTATAAAACCTAATAGCTTTTTAAAACTTATATAACACCTGCTTTTCGGTCTTAAATAACTACATTATACAATAAACTCCGCTACGTCTGCCTGTTTCAGACAGACATAAACGCGATAAACTCAAAAACTACTAAACGGATTTTCATGCTTTTTACTTCAATGAACTAAATAATTCACGAGGATAGCTTAGGTGTATATTTCATTATGGTTTTGTGTAAATTGCCTGAGCTATGACAGGAAAAAACTTAAATCTCTGCTGCCTATGCAAAACCTGGGTTGCCAGTGTTTTTATAATCTTATATTATGAGTGACTTAGTTCAATAAAGGTATGTCCTTGCCGAAGAGGCATTGCACATTCGCACAAGTAGATGCGGCGTAAGCGAGACGGGGCGCAGTGACGATTTTTGACCAATCACAAGCCAGAGCACATCAATGAACTTCGATTGATCGCAGTGATGCATCTTTCGACATGTGCGTGCGCCTCTATTTCGATACATTTGTTTCACATCGAGGTGACATCGACCTGCTATGTATAATGTGCAATGCTTCTTCGGCATAGCCGTACCCTAAGCGTATTTTAAGACTATTTGGAAATTAAACGAAACAAATATGGTTTTATACATTTATTTATTTAATACAAATATTTACAATATTCAGTCAGGATTTTGACCGTTCGGTCTATTATCTGGCTGTTATTGATCGGCACAGCAATATAACTGTTGCCATGCCTTTATATAGCTATGTAGCTCCCGCGTAGCTTTAGGTGGTATAAGAGCTCTATTTCGGCCCTTCTGGAGCTGCATAGCTAATACGGATACACTAGAGCTACCAAATAAGCTACGTTTCGGCTAAAATATCACTGAACTATAGTATATTTTTATGTCACTGTTAAATCCCGAAGCACGGTTAAACCTAATAACAGCTGCAGTTGCAAATTCTCCTATTTAAAAAGTTCAATCTATCAAGTAGGTATATTGTACGAATGTAGAATTGAAGAAATAATAAAAAGGGACATAGAATAAATTCAATAATTAAAAAATTGGGTCTTGATAAACTTGTTTAAAAAAATGTAACTACATATAAATTAATAAAAAAGTTTGAAAACTAAAACCCGTCTACGAAAAAACCTACGACTTCCTATCCATACAACGAAACCGATCGATTTAAACGGACCAACGATTTTTCTTTCCAACGATACAACTTTAATCGTTGGTCCGATAGGAATACGTGCACTAAAGAGCATGAAACACGAAAATATTCACTGGATAGCCGTGATCATATGCTTGCTTAAATAGTGGGTAGGTAGTAGCTATCCTTTATGCATAGTGACATACGGACCACGGCTATTTACTCAATATTTTCTTGTTTCATACTTTTAGTGCGAGATTTTTCCGAAGTTTGAAGGCAAATTGTCGTCAATAACATTGTTCAAAGTACATAGCAATATCATTCCGATTGCAAAAAATACTCTCAAAGTAGGTCAAAATACCCTCAAAGTAAGGGCTGACTTCTGCTAACCTCTTTCTCATGACTTCTTCTGTTGGCTTTTGAGCTGAAAGAATTGACATTCTGGTTTTAATTTTCAAACATTTTTTTTTCACTGTTACATCTAGGTGTTACCGTACTTCGGACTATCACTGTAACATATACATATAAATATTCAAAACAAGTTGGTTATGTATTCATGGCATCAAGATAGTCACTAATATTTACAATTTAACTAGCATAGGTAACGTTAAAGCTTTATTCCTAAATGGAAAAGGTTTTTTTTCGTAGATTTATTTTAATTTATATGAAAAAAATGTATATTTCATGTTTTGCTTACAAAAAGTAGGTACATACAATGTGTTTTGTCGAGGGTATGGTAATACGAAAGGGTGTTCTAGGCGTCTGGGCGAATAAATTTTGTTCTACTACCTACTTATGTATGTTTTCAGGAAAATCAGCTGATTTTGACTCTATAAAAAGTTTATACCCCACGGTCAATGACTTCTAACTCCATGAGACAGCTGATTTCCGAGAAAACATAAACTCAACAATTTCGAAAACAATATTCGAATTTTCAAAAGTCTTAGTTACTACTTATTTAATTTATTTTAGCCTATTCCGTCCCACTACAGGGCAAAGGCCTCCCTCCCCTCCTTCCACTGTTCCCTGTCTAGTGCCAGATGGAGATGGCGAGACTTACAACTTAAAAATACAAAATAGTTTATTCAGAAAAACACTGATAAAAAAACTGGTTGCCTGTAAAGTCGGTATACGGGCGAAAGTTTTACGTGACAACAACTGTGCTCGAGTGGAAGGGACGCGTGCCTTTCACTTTTTATGTCTGTCTCTCTCGCTCTTAGGCGGGCTAACCATGCCCGCGTGCCTCTCACTCGCTCTCATTGTGAGCGCATAACGTCAGCGGAGCGTAACGCAGTTTCTTGAAGTGTCACCCAGCAAACCAATTTATAAAACGTTGTCACGTCAAAAATAACACAAGGTGTAAGAGAACTTTATATAACGTGAGGAGTCCGCCAAGTATTTATTTATTTTTTCATTAGGTAAGTAACCTACTTATTGATTTTTGTATTCATAATTCCATTCTGTAGTTTTTTTTAATAAACCAATTCTTGTTACTTACTAACTTTACCTACTGACTTTGAATTTATAAGATAGGTAGGTTTAATTTGTAACTGGGCAATTATTCGCCTAGATGCCTAGAACTACCCCCATAAGTATTACCATACCCTCGATGACACACAACACATTGAATAAATCTGATTTAAAAGATATTAATTAAATAATACGAAACCATTTCGCCGTGCCTTTATTGTAATACAATTAAATAATAGACAAAAACTTGCCGTATTTAAATAAAATATCAAGCAAGCATAACATTGACTGATTTAATTTACCATTTTTTTAGGAACTAAATAATGTAATAAATAAATTTAACAAATTGGTTATTGTTTTCTTAACTTTATCTTCGAAGAATAACTGTATCGTGGTTTATTGTTGTAAAATATTATTTTAAAAACTAGATTACTATTTACAATGATAACTAGGTAGATACACACATTATTATAAAATTCTTAGGTTCAGATTAAATTTACACGTTCAAACTAACGGAAAAATAAGGCTTAGTCGCTAATAGTTTTTGTCACTATCTTTATAATGTAAAAATGTATATAAAAAGTTAGTAACAAACACTTACAAGTAGGTATACATAACTATTTTATAAAAATAACCTCTCTAATGCAGCCTTGTACTAAAAATCTTTTCTAAAATTACTCGTAAACATGACCAGTGACCCAACCAAAATTCTTACAGCGAAATTAAATACTTAGGTATAAGAAATAATTACAAAGAAATTCATTCATAACCTTACTTCCTATAATAAGAAATTTTAGTAGAAGGCTAAAGACTCCGAAGACTATTCAGTTACCTTCATTGAAATTAGATCACTAATTTCTTTCTATCATATGAAGGTACGATTATACTTTGGTCCACAAATTGAGCACTGTATTTAACATTTACTTATAAATAGAGAGGTTGAAGGGTTACCGTCAGGGAAACCGCATTTCCGCCACGTAATCTAAATGTTCGAGATTGTGATGCGAGTTGGAGCGACGAGGGGCCCTCGGCCTGGTTATGTTGTGTTGAGAATGTGCGCGCATCACTCGGTAAGGCCCATCTCTAGAAGGGCCCGAGTCGCTTGTTTTGCGCGTCGATACTGCCCACTCGTCATCCCTAGTTCTCGTTATTACTGGAGCTTTCCTATAATTGTCGAATACTCGTCGGTTGTCTTCGTATCGTTGCCTCTGCCAATTCCTATCTAATTCGTGGCCATAAAGATCTAATTCTCCAGAAGGTTGAAATTGGCTCCCTTGGCAATAACTGGACCGTTTCCACCCTTCGTCATACTTTTTTCTTCCATTTTCATCATCGGCGATTTGTCTACGTTGAGACTGGTTCGAGCTGCTTTCACTTGTATCTTCTCCGGATGTACCGATGCCTAAATCTTTGTCATCCCCATAAATTTTGTAAACGCCATTCGGATTCTTTCCGTTATATTTCGGTTCGGTCAACATTAGTTGCGGGTGGGGTATGCAGTAAGGATTCGGATAAGTTTTTTCTAATTGGGGCATCTTTATATCATCCTTGTGTCTAGTACAAGAGCCAGGACCAAACAGCGATAGAAGTACGGGCAATAAGAAAAGTCCATGCATGGCTCCGAAGAAAATAACCATGAACACCATCTTGAAAAACACTGAGAATATGTAACTATCGGCTAATAACAGCGCAACAACTCCAAGGATTGTGCTAAAAGAACCTTGTACAATCGGTAGCCCTAGAGAGTACAGACATTCACTAACACGTTCTTCTGGTCTTTTAGCCTTAGATGCCATGTAGGCGTAGCAGATGTGAGCCGTAAAGTCCACTGAGAATCCGATACACATTATGAGGTTGATCATTGATATGGAATCGAGATTGATGTCCCAAAGTGCCATGTATCCCACAACTCCTATTTCTATTGAGATTATACTGAAGGCTACCCAGAGTGAGCACAAGATGTTTGGAATGAAAATGAAGGATGTTATCATCATCATTAGCGCTCCGTAGCATAAATTCTGAAGTGATGTTGGACGGACAAGCTCAAACTGAAAAGTAAAAATAACTCGATTAGCATAAAACTTATGTAAAAAAAAGTTTATACGAGTAGGTATGTAAAAAAAGGGAATACCTGATCAAAGAAGACGAAGTACGGATGAAATACAGAAGCATTAAGCGGTGACTCTGCAACTATATTCCTTAAGACTTTCACCATTTCTTTCTCATGATTAGTTCCGCTTATATTTATAGCTTGAATTAAGAATCTAGATGCGACAATCTGGTCGCCAGCTTGATTGAATTTGACATCCAAAGAGAAAGGATTAGCTGGAAACAGCCACAACTGAAATGAGAGCAGTAACGATTAACCAAAAATAAAACATTACTCAATAAAATAGCTAGTTCACATAACCTTGCTTACCTCTTTTAGATTATGAATGAAATCGACTTCGTTATCGATCGAGACATTTAAGTAATCGTTGTTTCTGGACACGTAGTCCACAAATGTTCGAAGCCACGATTCAGTGTACAGTGAGTTCGATATGTAAGACGTGTTTTCTAATCTTCTTGTCAACTTGTCTACTTCCTCCTGCACGTCAGGGTCCGAGTAATTATACACGCCACTAATAACCACCTATAATTATAAAGAAACAACGTTATTAGATATGTGTATGAAAGTGAAACGGTGTTTGCAGTGTATGATTGGAAAGGAATGCTCTTAAATCTTAACAGTCATTCAATTATCTTTGGCATAGGTACCTAATAGTTTGGTTCCAAGATAATATTATGACTTGAAGCAGGAAGCAATAAAAACTCAGAATTATTTTCCCGGGTCTCAATCGCGTATTTTTCGAATGTAAAAGAAATAAAAATAAGAAAGAAAGAAAGAAAAACATTTATTTCGTACAGGCACATGACAACTTTTAAATTAACACACACAAAGAAATAGGTAACTTATACAACGAAGAAATAAGGAAAAAACGTACATTAAACTTATAGACCAGGGTCGATAATTTTTGAAACAAAAAAAATAATAGTAAGATGAAACCCGTTAGAAAAGGAGGGGAATATTATAAAAATTAAAGGAAAAATAATTTACGGGCGATCTGAGGTCGGGAAGGGTATGGGGGTGAGCTTTTAAGGGTAAAAAACGGTTTATCTCGATTTCCGGCAAAACTAAAAGTCCTATGGAAAAAACTCTAATGGCAAAGTTGTAGGTAATAAAAAGATCTAAAACTTTTGTATTCACACTTTTTTCACATAACCTCAAAATTTATGTGAAAAATTCAAAAAACTAAGTTTTTGGTTTTTTATGTTTATCTTTTACAAAAATGATTTTTTTTTCACTAAATTTTGTGAAAACTTACCTTTTTATGTCCCAAATACGCTGTAATTTATTTGATTAGAAATATTTATTTTTTCACCTTATTTTGAATTAATATTGAAAAAACACCCTAATTTTCAATCGAAAATTCACCCGTCAAAATATCAGCTTTTTTCAAAAAGTCTGTAGGCTATCTGTTCGCTGAAATCTCTACTTTCCGATGGTGAATAAAAATATATATATGTTACTCTAGTAAATCTTCTCAGAAAATGCAAAAAACCGATCGAGAAAATCGATTTTTTTTTTAATTATTATACAGTATGAGCTATATATATGATTTGAGCTATTATTAAAATTTACACTTTAATTACTCGAAAAACGTAAGATTACATGTAACATTGATAAAAAAATTGCAAATCAAAATATACTACTGTAATTACGTACCAGTATACTATACAACATCGTACAAAAATATTCGATTTTCTCGATCGGTTTTTTGCATTTTCTGAGAAGATTTACTAAAGTAACATATATATTTTTTTTCCACCATCGGAAAGTAGAGATTTCAGCAAACAGATAGCCTACAAACTTTTTGAAAAAAGCTGATATTTTGACGGGTGAATTTTCGATTAAAAATTAGGGTGTTTTTTCGATATTAATTCAAAATAAGGTGAAAAAATAAATATTTCTACTCAAATAAATTACAGCGTATTAGGGACATAAAAAGGTAAGTTTTCACCAAATTTTGTGAAAAAAAAATCATTTTTGTAAAAGATAAACATAAATAACAAAAAACTTGGTTTTTTGAATTTTTCACATTAATTTTGAGGTTATGTGAAAAAGTGTGAATACAAAAGTTTTAGATCTTTTTATTACCTACAACTTTGCCATTAGAGTTTTTTCCATAGGACTTTTAGTTTTGCCGGAAATCGAGATAAACCGTTTTTTACCCTTAAAAGCTCACCCCATACTCTTCCCGATCTCAGATCGCCCGTAAATTATTTTTCCTTTAATTTTTATAATACTCCCCTCCATTTCTTATGGGTTTCATCCTACTATTATTTATTTCCAATTTTTATTATTTTTAAAGGCTTCTACCCTGGTCTATTAAGAATATTTAAGAAGCCAAAGTGAGTGCTGCCCAAATGGGTCGACCTCAGCTGTAAGCCACAGTCAAGCATAACTTGGCTGCAGCACTGGTCTTCCGGCCAAACCCGCGATTAAGACCCGGGGAAATAATTACTACCTACTTATTAAAGTGTTTGGAAGGATGAAACTCCTTACCTGGATTCTATATGGAAATTCTCTGTAGTAAAGATCTTCGCGGTCGAAGAACTCTACAGAGTACGAATCCACTTTCGACAGCTTCCGTCTCTCTAAGCCTTCTTTGAGGTTTGTAACTCCATACCCTGCTCCCGCAAGGTACAAGATGAACACCAAAATTACTATAGCTTTAACTATGCTGTTGTTTAGGAAGTCTGCTACGGTGGTCTTGAAGAAAGCCATGATGCAATGTTCTTGATTGTCGATGGGATTGTCTGGATCGGCTGGATCGATTCCACCACTGCAGAAAACTCTATAAAGCCAAGACTTTTCTTCTGGAAAAGGAAATGATAAATTGATTTTAACCACTATAATATCAGATACTTACCCAGATTTTTGAAACCTATATAAAATAAGAAAGCTATAATGCTCTTACCTTTGCGTGCCCTAGATTCAGGCAAGACTTTCATCCAAGTGATGGTATGACGGTTCTGTTTCTCTCGATATCCAGAGATGGCAACGCAACCAGAAAAGAAAGTCAGATGCCACACAAATGTGAAACATACGGCCAGACCTGAAAATTTGTTTCATAGTAAAAATCTACGACATTACCTTAAAATGTCTAAATATAGGTACTTACCTACCTAGGTTATTAACACATTTGTGAAATATCAATTTTATGTAGGTGTAACGAGAATGACTCAAACAAAAATTGCTTAACAGTGAAAGGAAATGCATAATCATATCCTAGAAGCTAACATTTGGTAAAACCAGCGTTGTAAATGCTAATTTATTTAATCACTTTCGCCATAATCTCACTTATATTTCTTCGAGACTTCTATTGAATTGAATTTATATTGAATAGAGTCGTAACGAGTTCATTAATTACCTAGGTACCTAGTAAAATCATCTCTTATTCAAAAAGCGAAAGTTTAATTCACTGTTCCGCATAATATATAATATGCAGGTAGCTATAGTTTGGCGAAAAACATAGGGTAATTTATAATCCGATATCGGGAGTATGGGACTTAAAGGTGCATATATTTAATGAAGATATTTAAGTTATTTTGCTTACCGGAATACATGCAAAAGATCTGTACTGAAGGGAATGGCGAAAAGATTCCGATGAAGAAGGAAAGCATATCCGTCACCGATGTGATGGTGATAGAGACAGCTGCTTCGGACAACATGATGGCCATTCGTTCTGGTACTGGTAACTTCGGAGACGCTCTCCTCCAAGCTGCTAGCATTACGAATGTGTCATCGATTCCTATACCTAAATAGAATAGAATAGACATTAGAAAAGCACACGGACACATCACGGACAAGAAAAAAGGTACTTAGCCATAATTACAAAGCAAAAAAGTAAATAAAAATGAGAATAGATCAGACATAATTAGAAAATAATATATTGAATAAAACCAAACCTCTAATCTATTATCAAACCTTTAATCTATTGATCTATTGAAAATAGATGAACAAAAAATTATGGAGCTTTTATATTTTATCATAAAGTTCGGTTACAGGACTTGCTAAAGCTTTTTAGTGTCAGTAGTTCGTTTGAGTTTAACTGTTGATACTATTTACTTATTTCACAAAAACTTCGAAAAATCGACCAATTTTGATACAACTTTTTGTGTCAGTAGTTCGAGTGGATGGATTCACGATTGGACCATAATGAATGGCGTTGCAATCGTGTTCTGGACAATATCTTCAGTCTTAGTTTTGTAATAAGAAGTCGGATAAAAATAAGAACAATACCTATTAAATGACAAAGACTAGACTTTTCAATTTACTCAGTCAAATAAAACAACGATAGCGCTATTAAACTTAGTGGCGAAATCTGATTTAGTCTACTTACCAATCATTAAAAACGGGGCAGCCAAATTGATTCCAATAAACGAAATTCCCAAATAAATAGCGCAACCGAAAGCAGCAGCCGTAGCCATCACTGCTGACATATTTCCTAGAAGACCGAGCCAGGGTTTTGATCTCACCCAATCTCCCATCATACAAGTTACGATGGAAAATATTCCCATGAGAATGAAAGTGGAACTGAAGAATGGTATGACCGTCCTCGTGTTCTTTTCAAGTTCATGATCTAAGGTTCTTGAAGCGAAACGTGCGACCGATATGTGTTTGAAACGTCCTGTATCTTCAGCGATACCAACTGCGTCCAGAAATGCGTCCTCCCAAGCTGCACCTCTGAAAATTAAAACGTAAAATGTCTATGATTATTTTTTCGCATTGTTTCATTTGAAGATTTGGAACATGCAGTAAGTAGATGTAAGATCAACTCGTTAAGAAACAAAAAAGAAGAGAAAATAAACATCATAAATTACAAAATATTGGCCTGCAACTGTTTAAAGAATGGCCTTTCTATTCGTATTCTTGTTGAATATTACGCAGTGCTTAGTATTCGAAACGATTTCTTTAACCGTGTCAAGATCGATGTCTATTATCTAAGTAATAGACCGTATGTTTGCATTCGTTGCACCGCTATGGGTAGAGGTGTTTAAAACAGAACATAAAAGTTAAGTGAAGTGGAATGAATCACACGAGAAACCTTAGAAACGTTGTTTCCTTCGAGCGTAATCGCGGCTTGAATCGTCTCTTCCTCGTATTGCATGCGAGTATGATCTAACAGATAATAATTTTTGAGGATATCCTTCATTATCTATCTGTGTACCTTTAAGATAATGGGCATATGGGTGATTGCAGTCAGAGATTGTTACACTTATCTTTACATAGTATAAAACAAAGTCGCTTTTTCTGTCTGTCCATTTATGTATGCTTAGATCTTCAACGGATTTTGATGCAGTTTCTTTTAATAGATAGATTCAAAAGGAAGGTTTATAAGTAGGTATGATGCATGCATAATACTCCAATGCACATCACACGACAGAGAAATCTAATAAAACTGTTTTACACAACTTTAATTTTTAAATAAAATTTTGTATACGAATAGTTAGGTAGGTAGGTACTTAGTTGAAATTATATCATTGACTAAACTAAATATTTCACATATTATCAAAGAACGAAACGAAGTTACGTATGTAGATACGTAAAAGTTAATGCACTTGAACGTTAAAAAAAAACTGGACCATACAAGTAAAAATACAGTTCTAGGTCAAATAAAAAAATATAAAATTAAGCACTACTTACCTACTTTATAATAAAACTGACTACTTGTACATTTTGTTCAAAGTAAAAGGTAATTTATTGCCTGAGAATATGAAGGAGCTATTTTTATTTCGTAAGCCTAGACGAAACGAGTATCATAGTAGTATATATTTCGAAAATGCTATTTAATATGCTTATTTTATTACCTTTGTTCTTGAACTTTGGTATCTGTCCGCACAAACCATACCAACTGGACAGCTGGTACTGATACTATGATGTCGTCGACCACTTTTGAACCACCAAAGAACACGGGAAACGCGTGAGCCTCCCATGTCACAGGATTGAACATTATCGGAAATGTTAGATTCAGCTCTCCTCGTTCAACCTATTAGACAAAGGAAGTGAATTACTAATTACCTTATTGTTTGTAAAAACTAAGTAACTGTAGACAATCCAATAGGTATGACAAATCAACAAATTGTTATTAAGCACTTAGATAAACATTAGAACAATGCGAAAACCGTTAATAGAATTCTCTGCTTGAGAAATATTTCTAAATAAATTAATGATTTAACATGGTTTTTAAGCTATTGCATAGATTTTATAGCGGGCCTTGGGGGGCGAATCAAGAAATTCCGTAACGAAAAAACCTAACACCCCCGACAAATTACTGACGACAAATGGCGGACGACAAAAATGTCGGACGACTATTTTTTTTTACGACAAATGGCGGACGACAAATGTCGGACGACTAGAACATTTACTAAGACAATAAATTATTCTCGAGCGTTTAAAGGAACTATAGGAAGAGGGATTACTTCTTGCTTCAAGAAACCTTTTTATGCATTAGCTTTACCGCGGCAGTCCTCGAGTGCCACACGTTTTTTGTTTTTTTAGCTTAGCCTTTTGCTTGTTATTATGCTTTTTGCAAACTTACGCATTTACTTTAATTAAATTACGTAACTGCATGTTTTAATCATTAACGCGATCGTAATTGCTAAAGGTTCTATGTTGGAACCCATATTGTTTGTTTGAGATATCAATGAGGCATCTCCTTATATAACAGTGCGATCCCATCAGAAAATAAATAAGCATGAACGCTTGGAATACAAAACAGATTGACACACGTGACTCAAGGAACAATTATAAATTGTCTTGTATTTAATAATACATAAAAACAATATTATTATATTCCTTAGAGTTTCATTGTAGAATCTAATTGTCTATTGAAATAAGTACTGCGTTTTTTTATATAATATTTTTTCAATTTGTGACGTCAAGGGGTTATGAACCAACCTAAAGTTATGCTTATTCTATGGCCGGAGTATCTATTGTATTTGTTCAGTTATCGATTTTATTGCAGTGATTCATTAGAAAATCTGACTCATAAAACTCGGGTGTCCTCATAAGAATGGCAGGGTATTGTCAAAACTGAACTGTAATAATTTCCTGTTGCGCAAGGTTTTTTATAATGAAGGCAGGTTCAAGTAATAAAATTAATTGGTACTCATAACTTTTTGAGCACGTGCTCGAGCACAAATTTTCCGTAGGTACTGTTTACTAATAAATATTTGTTTCGTTATCGTAATTCCGAGGGGTCAAGCTAGAAGCAATCCTTGCCTGAGTCGTGGTCAGGAATCTTAGTGTGTTATGTTATATACTAGTTCGTTCAAGTCAAAAATGTTCATTGTCCTAAAATGTATATGACATCTATGACATCTGTAAACCTAGCATCCTAAAAACACAGTCAATCAATAAATGATTTCTGATTCTGATTCTCAAAAAAGGTCCATCAGCATCTAAAGGTCCACATTCCAAAATGTCTAACATATGATAATATCTAGTCCCACATTGCCCAGTATATTGTAATACATCGTCTAGTCTCTTCTGTCCAATCTAATCCATGTGCATGTTTCATAAAATTGACTATTAGATAATTTTTGAATAGCGCCAATTGTAGGTAGGTACGGCTTTTTTGTCTCAGTAGTTTGATTGGGAGAGAAAATCGAACTATCAAGACTATTTTCTCCCAGTAGTTAGTTGACCTACCATCCTTATAGTTCTATAAATAGTTTGAGAATAGACTTTGAGACTATTTTCAAAAAGGTTATGATAGGTTAGGTACTCAGTAGAAAGCGCAAGTAGGTAGGTCCTAACTGCATTCCTCAAGATTGGCATCTGTTACTTTGTTACGGAGTATCTATTTAAAATACTTAATGGGCGTTTCTGTTACGTAAAATTACGTGTCAGATATGCAATAACGTCTGGATACATTTATTATGAAACCTCGTATGTAATAGAGTCAAGTTGAAAGTAGGTAAGCAAATGTAATAATAATTATGTGCATTTAATCGTAGTACCATACCTACTACATGAGCAGTGTTCGTATGGGGAAATAGGGACTGACACGAGTATTATACCTGGCGTAAAACAGTAGTTGACCAATAAATTAAATTAAGCGTTGAATTCCGTCAGCGTATTGTCTTCGGAAATGTCAAAGCTTAGAAAAGGTCACTTTTTGTCTCTCAAAATGCAATTACAATTTTTAAACCAAATATGGGCAAAGACTTTCAAAAGACCAGAAGTACCTAGTTCGAACATTAATAAGAAAATTCAAAATCGCACAATCTAGTGGCACGTTTGTGTTCTGTAGAGCTAAGTAGGTAAGTACTACATGTGCAGTGTTCTTATGGGGAATTAGGGACTGTCACGAGTAATATACCTACCTGCCGTGAAACAGTAGTTAGGTACCTTCGTCACTGGCCATTAAAGTAAATTAAGCGTTGAATTCCGTCAACGCATTGTTCGGAAATGTCAAAGCTTAGAAAAGGTCACTCTTTTGTCTCTCAAAATGCAATTAAGTACAACTTTTAAACCAAATACCTACCTATACTTTCAATGTAAAATCAACGTTCAAACGTCCACTGGCACCGTAACGTTTACAATCCTGTGCAGCACTATTTGAACATTATAACAACGTATCCTGTGGATCGAATCCACTGCGGTTGGTGTAGCGGGTGGCGGCTTATACCACTCGGCCAACTAAATACATGGCTAACATGTTGAAAATAATAATCACACTGACTACTTTTAATTCAAGTATTTATGTTTGTGTGTAACGTCTAATAAAAGAAGGTCGTAAGTCCAATACTTGTTGATAGTAAGTATTATTGTAGCGAACTGATAGTGGACTTATGACGCATACATGTACCTTCTTTTTTATAAGTAGTAGGTACATAATCGCACAGTCTAAAGCAACGTTTGTTTTCTACGCAGAGACATCACTCTCATAAAAATGACAAAATTTGTATGAAAAAATGTCCCAATGTCATCTCTATTAATTGTTCAAACTCTCTGAATTAAGGTAAATATACGTTCGTCTGCCTATTTTAAGACTGTCACTAAATTGTCAGAAATAATTAGTTATAACCACGACTACGTCCACCTGTCTTGTAACTTTAAACTTGCCTTTTCATCAAAAGGCTGCGGTTGAAAGACTATTCATCGTGGATTTACTATATCAACCTAAGTAAATTACCCAACGGAAGTTTTGAACGACAAAAAAAAGAAACAAAGGAGATTACTTCCTCCGCTGACATTGCGTTTTGTGATAAACTTGAAATGTGATTTACCACTAGGTACATGTTTAGACTAGCTAAAGAACATAGCATGGTTCATGATTGTCTTCTAAGGTACGGTCGGCTGCATAATTGCAGACCCACCGTAGAGCTCCAAAACGGCTGCTATAAGAATGTTTTCAACATAAGCAAGATTCTATGCTAGGTGCATAGAATCTTGCTTGTGTTGAAGTTTTAAAGTCTTCTAAAACTTATGAATTTATCAAACAAAAATTATTAGATTGAAAACTTTCAATAATAGTAATTTTAGAGCTCTACCGAGGGCTGCAATTATGCAGCCGACCGTACCTGCTGGTAATAAGGGCCGCCTGTCACCATAATTAAAACTAAATGTTTCGTAAAAATAGGGAAAACTAGTTTAAAACAGGTCATTTATTGTCAATTTAAAAAATAATTCATTTGTTTATTTTCTTGTTAGTTTATAACTATTTTCAAGGTTTAAAAAAACCCACTAAAGGCCATTATTACCCCGAGGTAGGTACCCTAGTTATTTTCTCTAATCTCTAGATCTCTCTCTTCTCTAGTCCTTTGGACCAGTTCGGTAAGTATAGCTGAACTGGTCCAAATAGTATTTTGTTTAAGTGTGCTTTAGGTAAAATATATCTACACACTGAAACTAAGTAGGTACTGGACCGATTTTGAAGAAATTTCGTATTGATTGACCACTATCACACCTGCCTGATGGTAGGTGACGATATTGGGAGTATCTAACATATTATGCCATTTTAAATCGGTATCACACACTAAATCGGGTCCTAAGGGCGCATAGTTAGTCTATACTTTAATAAAAATTATAAAGAGGAAAGGTTTTTTGTTTTTATGTTTGTAACGAATAGGCTTCGAAACTACTGTACCAATATCACCAACATTGAATATCAAGGTTTTCAAAAAACTTTTTCTTACCTCATCAATGATCTTGTCCAAGTTGAGAATATCGTTAGTGAAACATTGTCCCTCCCACCTCGCGCACTCCTCCTTGTACGTGAAGGTCTCTCCAGCGGGTAGCGTCACTGTGACGTTCTGCACCAAGTCGTCGAGCTGTCGTAGCTCTTTCCACACTTCACTCCGAAGCATGTTTGTGTTGTTGTCCTTTGACACTATGATCACTCGGCCGAATCTTCCTGTAAGAAGATAGATAAATAGATAAAAACTTTATTGCACCAGTAAATTCAAAATTAGAAAATGATAAAAAACCTAAATTTACTTAAATTATAAATTATTATAAGAAAATGGCATGGCATTTTTATGGTAGTCGGAGTGGGGGGTGTTAGGTTTTATTTAGTTACAGAATTTCTTGATTCGGTCGAACTAATCATAATTTTGTTGTATTTTATTGGCGTCAAATCTGTGGCGTTTTTATAATGTCTTTTTTTTTCGAAATATACTGACTGAGTTTATTTTTATCTTTGACTAGAATAAAAGTAGGTAACCATAATATAAACACGCATCGTCGCCTGCGCATCTGGACTGCACATCAGGAATTCAGTGCAGTTATGTCTGCAACTGTACCTATCTTGTTATGGTGTTTCTTAACTACCTATGGTTTTAACACCATAAAAACAAAGACAAAATCAGCAGTAGGGCTTATATTTTTTGTATATCGTCTACCTATACATACTTAGAATTAAGTATTTAATTTTAATGCATAAAAATTCCTTATCATATATTTAAATAGATATTGTTTGTTTTTACTTATTGTTTTTGTTGCAGGAGTTTAATGTTAGAATTAAGGTTTAATGTGGTAGGTACAAAAAAGAGTTTATCTATCTATCTATATATATCCGCTATTGAAGCAAATTGATAATCTATGCAGGTAAACTATGCATTTTCCCAAATTATTTAAAAACTTTTTCTTATTTTACTTAGTCATAACAAAAAATACGGTTAAAGTTTATACATGAAGCACAATTAGAAAAAGCCGAACACTAGATATCTACCTAGATATCACTAGATACCTACGTATTTATACCTTACTAAGTAGGTACCTACCTACCTTTTTTTTTAATTTAGATTTGTACGAAAACAAGTAAGCCATTGGTTTATACATATTACGAAAAGGACAAAACTAGTATTAAATTGTGTAGTAAATTATAGTACTTAGGTACCTACTTAATTCAAGTGTAATTGATAGATAACACTTATACAAACATTTTACGAGATACACCTTACTTAGTTAGGCAAGATAATTAAGTTTGCCTAATTAAATTTAACTGTAACCTTTGGAATGATTGTACAGTTGGAACTACTGTATGATTTATGGATAAGTAGGTATTTATAGGTAGGTAGGTATATTGATCTAAAATTTTCAATAGAATTAGAAACAATGTGGTTTAGACATCTTGGTTTTGCAGAGGGCTTGCGTATATTATTATATCTATGCGCCCGCTAAGAAAGGATAAAAGAGAAAAAGACGCATCAAGAAATGTTGGAAACTAGGTATGAGTCTGTAATTTCGCAAAAGGGTTCTTCTAGGTCATAGGCGTTCGCTTAGAAATAATAAAAGAGAAAAAGACTCGTCAAGAAATCTCAGAAACTAATGAGTCTGTAACTTCGCATGGGTGTTTTGGGATATAGGTACCTACGCGCCCGCTAATTCCATCGCTAAAGGGGTGAAATGGGCTGACTAACTTAAACGAGAATGCGCTATGCAGCTACGAATAATTCCAATTTTCCCATCGAGACTAACTGCGGCGCCCAGCTAGTCTTTCTATATTTGCCTTTCCCAAAATAGGGAAAAATGGAAATCTTTGGAGGAGGCCTTCACCCGAGGAGGGGTTCTTGGAAACGAACCAGAACTGTAAATTTATGTAAGCTGAATATTAGTTAAAAATATTTATGTAGGTTAAGCTTAGCAACAAAAACAATAAGTACTAATGTTATTTAAGACTATTTTCTAAGAAATATAAGGCTTTTTATTTTTATTTATTATATAGGTGAGTAAGTAACCATACCTGCCCTGGTTATCCTTCCGACATTGAACCTGTGTGAGTAGTTGACCTTGAAGTGTTCTTCAACGATACTTCTCTCCAATTTTCCCTGCCCACTGACAGGCGAGAACAGATACTCCGGGTCCATTTCATAATGTATCCGCTGATATCCAGTTATCATAAGCGCTGATAACAGCACGGGTATGATGATGAAATATCCAGGGTTTCTCCCGACAATGAGTCCGAGTTTGTAGAAGGATTTGTTCAGCACATCGTCCACTATCGTTATTCTACAGCCCATCTGTAAAGAAACGGTTATTATTTTAATTATTGATAGTTTACGGTCCATTGTTTAGCTAAAGTGGGTTGAAAAGACGACAAACTGTTATTTCCGAGTATTAGAGCGACACGTGATTTTTGTTTTTTTTTTAGCGTTTTTTTTGTCGCGTGCTATTTTTTTTCTTACTAGACTATCGTGACAGGTTGAAGTTCAACTAATTGAGCCTCCAACTTTACCGGAACTTCATACGTTTAATCATCTTTCTATAGGTAGTCGGCAACATAATTGCAGACCCACCGAAGAGTTCTAAAATTACTATTATTGGAATGTTTACATTCTAATAATTTTTGTTTGATAAATTCATTATTAAAGCAGGTGCCTAGAATCTTGCTTATGTTGAAAACATTCTTATAACGTCCGTTTTGGAGCTCTACGGTTGGTCGCAAATATGCAGCCGACCGTACATAATATAAAATGCTTTGACCTGAAAGACTGACGAATCAACGCACAGCCTAAACCGCTGATCGTAGCGACCTAAAGCTTGAAGTAACAGTAACAGTAAGTTCTTTGTAACACGTAGGGAAATGATTTTCCGAAATTCTACCCCTTAAGGGATGAAAAGGGGGCCAAAGTTTGTATGGTTCGTATAAAACTAATTTAAAATCCTATTAGAACCATTTTTGACTTCTACTCGGACGAAGTCGCGGGCAAAAGCTAGTTTATCACATAAAGCTACGGCTCCGGCTGCCTGTAGTTATTGATTTTAGAATATGCTAGATGCTACCAAACCAAACTACTAACTGCTAGGCTTAGAGTGACCTACTTGTAGCGAATTGCACAGCCTTATAATTAAGGTAGGTAGGTAGGTACATGCTGTTGGTTCTTAAATACTATGCAAATAGGCCCAATTAACATTTAAATTTGGTAAAAATATTGTTAAGAAATGAGCTGATCCACTTAGATGGTAAATTTTATTTCTTTACTCATGAAATTCATCAATATTCGTACCACATCATAGCCGATAGAAATACAGAGGATTATAAAATCAGGAGACTTCGCCATGTAGCTCTAAAAGCTTTTATTTTCAACTAGCGACCCGCCCCGGCTTCGCACGGCTATATTATGCATGTATTATACATTATAAACCTTCCTCTTGAATCACTCTATCCATTAAAAAAACCGCATCAAAATCCGTTGCGTAGTTTTAAAGATCTAAGCATACAAAGGGAAATAGGGACATAGGGACGGCGAAAAGTGACTTTATTTTATACTATGTGATTATATTTTTTTCTGTAATTTGCTGTCAGTGAAATTCTACGGTCGCTTGCTAAGCTTACATTTACTCCAATAAGTCGGTTATGTTTTTGATTAATGTATTTAAAATTGTAATTAAAACTCGTAGGACCCCTACAATTAATTTCCGACTACAGCTCTGACTATAATCTCACTTCACATCACTACATAATAGAAAACAAAGTCCTCCGCCGCGTCTGTTTATCTGTCTGTTCGCTATGAACTAAAAAACAAATGCACCGATTTTCTTACTGTTTTCACCAATGAATAGAGTAGTTCTTCCTTCGGCCGCATACGAAACCGGAGGTTCGTACCCAGTTATCAAAGAGAACTAAAAATAACCAAAAATAACCTCTTCGTACGAAACCAGTTTCTTAACAAGAGGTTTTTTTTCCTAACACGAAACCGACACCCGCTCGGTTGCATTTAAAGCCGAAGGTTCGTAACCAGTAACTAAAGAAGAAAAAGCCTCTTCGTTCGAAACCAGTTTAAATTAAATAATAGACCGACTGCTAAAGACGATCGAAACGTAAACAAAAGACAATCGAAACTGAAACAAAGGACGATCAAAAAGACGATCGAAAAATAAACAAAAGACATAATGGCAGGTGGAAGGTGGAAGGAAAGTAGATGTCAGAGTGACAGCTGTGACAGCTGTCACTCTGACATCTATCATTTTGACAGTTACCTGCCATTATGTCGCTGTTGTCGATCGTCTTTTGTATCTGTCATATTGGTTCAGATCTCATGCAAAAATAGGTTATGAATTTGCTTACGAATGAAGAAAAAATAGTGCTGTCTCGCAACTCATTCATTATTGATTTCCTATTTCGAAACCGGGTTTCGTGTTAGGAAAAAAACCTCTTGTTAAGAGACTGGTTTCGTACAAAGAGGATGTTTTCTTCTTTCGTCACTGGTTACGGACCTCCGGTTTCGTATGCGGCCGAAGGGGTAGTTCTCAAGGATGGTATTATAAAACTATAATCGTACGCAGTCGAGTGTAATAGCTAACATACATAATATTAAAATAGAACATTTATGTCACAACAGCTGTCACAATGAAACGGTCTACACCACAATTAGGGCAATTAGGTATAACTTGATTTATACTAAGTACACGTAAATACTAAAAGATGTACCTAATGATGATTACTTGTGGTCTGAGCCTCTATGCTGGCGGTTAGATTACGACGTATTACTATGATTTACTTCATAGAATACATAGGTTTAGACCTACCTAAGTATATGCCTACTACCTTATACTATTCGAGAATATTTTGACTATAACTAAGTAAGAAATATTTTGGCTACATTATAGAAAGATAAAAATAATTATTGCACACACAAAAATAAATAAAAAACATATTAAAAAAGTCAAACTTAAACATAGAGTCGCACAATAGGCGGCATTACTACTGAAAGAGGTTTCTTCCAGGCAAAGATTAAAGGGTGGGGTACGTAATTGATTGGAATTGGTGAAGCCTTTTGCCCAGCTGAGGGATATTAATATTATTATCCAAAAATTAATAAAGGCTGTTTTTTATATAATAGGTCAGCGTTTGATCATCTATCACACCTGCCTGATGAAAAGTGACGATGCGGCCTAAGATGTAGCACGCTTTCCTAGAACATACTTATTAAATTCACTCGCGACTTGAAGACTCCCAAATTGTACACGTCAGGAAAGACAGACGCAGGCAGCCGATTCCATTCCCTTGCAGTACGAATTAGGAATGACGAAGCAAAAAGCTTTGTGCGGACGCTTAAATATATAGATAAACTGATAAACACTTTAAAGCACCATAAAAACAAAACACAAAATGATTACATAAAAAAATAGCTTAGTTCTAGTGTGGTTTTTAGTTTATTTTTCGATTTTCATAATTTTTTCGTTTTAAAACTTTCTTTAGCGGTAAAACGTAAATGATTTTCTACCGTCTCTTCTCATTGAAAGCGAATTTCAAAGGCTCATTGTTTAATTTAATTTCCTCAATGAAGTGATAAATTTTCACAGTTTATCACATCTACCTACAGTAAGCATCAAAGGTTTAAAGTTTTCCTTGTGTATCTACCTATATATAAGTGAAAGGTTGAACTACGCTGGTCAAGGAGTTCAAGCATTACTTAGTTAGATCCATGTTCTACTTGTAAATTGTACTAGCAGCGCTCTGTGATTTCACCCGCGTAACTCCCGATTCCGTGGGAATATCGGGATAAAAAGTGGCCTATGTTACTGCGAATGAATCAAGAAGAATGTATCCTCATATCAAGTTTCCTTAAAATTGTTTTAATAGTTACGGAGCCTATTCGTTCCAAACAAAAAATAAACAAAAAAAAATCTTCCATCTTTATATTATCAGTATAGATTTCACTACATAGAATAAAACAAAGTCGCTTTCTCTGTCCCTATGTCCCTATGTATGATTAAATCTTTAAAACTATACGCAACGGATTTTTTTAATAGATAGAGTGATTCAAGAGGAAGGTTTATATGTATAATACATGCATAATATAGCCGTGCGAAGCCGGGACGGGTCGCTAGTAAATAATAAATAGTAAAATGAAATAAATATTAATAAAATTGTTTTATTACAGACCCATATGACCCATATCACACATCCAAGAAATACTAGTGACAAATAAAAGAAACATAAAAACAGTAATAAAACATAGAGATAGATGAGGTTCGAGGTAAGTCAATAGATTGAGTTGATTGACATATTATTAGTATAGGTAGGTGGTCAATCAAAGAGATATAATTGTAACTTTGAGTGACGTAATGTAACGTAACTTTAAGCTTACAAACAAACATACAAAGAAATAAGAAAAGCGCCTTTCCTTGCTCTTGCAGTCAGGTAAATAGAGAAGACTCATCACGAATTCATGGGGGTTCCTTAGAACTCCCCATGCCCGCTAGAATAAAAACTATTCAAGTAATTGTTGTAATTTAAGGAATAAAACAGGTGTGCCCGGAACAAAAAATCCATCAAAAAATATCATTGATATGTGATTTCTACATGTAATAAAGTATTACTTTCTGTTCTGTCTTTTTCCAAGGTCAATAAATCATTAATCAGACTCTACCTACAGTGTCTTGATTTCTCACAGATATAAAGCTCATTATAATAAAACGAAAGTCCATTGGAAGATCATATTAAGTAGGTAAAGTTATCAGATCACCTGTAGCAGGGCGAGTTTCATTTTGACTTTCACCACTCTCTTCTTTAAGGAGTTCTTAATAGATAGGTACTAATTAACTTAGATAATATTATCCCCTTTCGTAAATGGGTCCTGACATTTATTATGGGAGCTTGGCATTGTGTTTTTTTGTGCGGTGCATTTTGAGACCGATTACTATCGATAATATTTGTAACTCATCAAGTTTCTTTGAATAGCTCGTTTCTGAAACGCTTTAAAGGTTCGGATTATTAAGCTATTGCATAGCTTTTATCGCGGGCTTTGAGCGCGGTGACCGAATCAAGAAATTCCGTAACGAAAATAAAACCTAACACCCCCCACTCCGCCTACCATGTAGCTCGGCCGCGCGTTCGCTTAACGTGTTTATAATTTCATAAGTTGATAAAAAATGCTATGCAATAGCTTTACAGCGGCAGTCCCCGAGTGCCACTCGTTTTTTTGTTCACCATATTGCCCTCTATCGATAAGTATAAGTGCACCGCTGCATTTCATGTTACAACGCCTGTTGTACCTATCTAAAAGTCTTTGATTATGATAGGTACATTACAATAAATCATAATTTTTCAGAAGTAAAGCCAGTTAACATTTGGTTTTCAATGAGACCACTTTTTACAGTGAAATAATTGCGCTTGATACCTTAACGTTTTATTTCCGTTAATTACCTAGTTATTTCTATAAACTGAAGTTGCTTTGTTAATTAGCAATTACGATTTATACCTACGCTATAATGCAGATGTAGGGATTAGCTAAAGTAGTTAGCTGGTTATTTTGACGACCCAGTTGGCACAATGGTCACCATGCCGGACTGCCAAACACAGGGTTGCGGGTTCGATTCCCGCCTCAGACAAGTATTTATGCTTAGATATTTGTCTGTGGTCTGGTTGTTTCTATGTATTATAAGTATATATTTACAAAATAAAAGTATATAAGTAGTATATCCGTTGTCTAGCACCCATAACACAAGTCTAGTTACTTAGCTTGGGGCTAGATAGCGATGTGTAGAATGCCCTGCAATATTTATTTTATTTATTATTTAATACGTTAGGAAGTACTCCATATAATACATATCCTAGGCTCTACAGAGAGCGCCCTAAATAGCACGGATAAAGTTAATGGCGCTGTATAAATAACCAGCTGCGCTTCGCGGTTTCCCCCGCGTAAGTCCCGATCCCGTGCGAATATCACAATGAAAAGTACCTCGTAAAAGTAAAAGTAATTCGAACCAGTAGTTCCTGAGATTAGCGCGTTGAAACAAACAAACTCTTCAGCTTTATAATATTAAGTATAGATTTCAAAGGTCAATATTATAAGGTAGGTAGGTACTAGATTCAGTTGCATTAAACGTTGAAGGATACGATACTTTTTACAGACTTTTGTGTATCAACATCAACGACCTTAGAAACTTCATACGGAAAGGACCGGTTATTTCTACAGAAACTGAGAGCAAACTTTCAAAAATGTGGGTCAATAAAATTGCGGATTTTGATAGTGTTGCACATTTATTTATTTAATAAAAACAGTTGCTCTTAGGCTTACAGCCTACGCCAAAACGCCTTAGGAGTCATACTAGTTAGGAAAAAGGCTTAAAGATGTTTAAAAATATTGGAGATTTATTGTGTCTCTCATATCTTTATGACAGCCATTTACTGCAGAATTTGGGTCAATAAAATGGCAAAGTGGTTGTGACAGAATTTGTTACAATTAGAGAATAGATCTCGTTTTCAGGATAGTGTTTTCTCTCTAAAACATTTTTAAATATTAAATTCTTATTAGTAGAATTCTTTTCAAATACTTCATTCTTAGAATCTCACTATTATTTGAACATCATAACAAATAGGATCGCTCAAAATAGGATTTTGTCGGCAATCCAAAACGTACACCTCCATATAATAAAAAATAATATCTACAGTGTTAAACAAAAAGTACCTAGGTAGATACTTACTTTTCCAAGTATTTTATAGTTTAAAAACAAAAGATATTTTTAAAGAATTTTTACCACAAATGTGGTTGACATTGTTTGGTTGAATCATTCTGAATCACAACTTTCACGTTTCAAGGATCAATGTCCTTGATTGGAAAGCTCTTACGCCGCGCGACAGGGTCAAAAGCTTAAGAGCTTACCTATAGATAGTCGTAGGGGTTGATTTTTTTCTTTCCAGCTGCATCACTATCACTATCACTACATAGTATAAAACAAAGTCGCTTTCTCTGTCCCTATATCCCTATGTATGCTTAAATCTTTAAAACTACGCAACGGATTTTGATGCGGTTTTTTTTAATAGATAGAGTGATTCAAGAGGAAGGTTTATATGTATAATACATGCATAATATAGCCGTGTGAAGCCGGAGCGGGTCGCTAGTACGTTATAAAAGCTAGGTATACCAAATTGTGGCCCGATTAGCACTCGATTTAAAAGTTGTGCGTTGATACATCAGTCAGTTACCTTTTCCTTTTAATTAAGTATTTTTGACGTCATAACCTCTTATAAATAGATGAACACCGGCACCGTTTTATCGTAATATCGTTGCTATGGTTACCATCAATGTTTTCTTTTGACGTTATCATGTAAAATTATATTGTCCGTAAACTTAATTAATAGACAAACATTTTTTTAGTTCATTATTTAATTTGTGTGTATATTTCTTGTCTAGATTTTTACTTAATTAAACTCGTATTTATTTAAGTAAAAATCTCTCTTAGATTGTGTTTTAAATTGTAAAAAAATATGTAAGTTATATTTAGTTATTGTTTGTTTATATGTAGTAGGTATCTATGATTTTATATACATTGTTTAATTTTACTAAGTGTTTAGATAAACTAAATCTTAAAGCACTTAAAAACACTTAACACACTTAACACACTTGGCTTAGCACTTTAAAAAATAATATATCATAAACTAAATCTGTCGTTAAAGTAGCTAAGAAATTGGATAGTTTTTATATGCCGTAGTGAAGAAAAATCGGGGTCAATGACGCGCCTTGAAATACGGATGTTTCATTGATTGTTTTCACTTTTGTTGGGTTGTTTAGGGTTGAATATGCCACCGGACGATTGAATGTATCGTTTTATTCGTATTTTGTCCAAACTTTATATGCAAATTAAATAAATTTATGTCTTCCCCAAACGGTTGGCAGGTTGGTAGCGACTTTTCTGAAGCACTCAGAAACATTCCTAAGCGAAACTTTATGTTTTCAATGCTTTGTTTCACTCCTTGAATGACATTCAAAGGGCACTATTGATTAACTAAAGTTTGACTAAAAAAAACACATCTAAGCGGGCCTTAGGAACGTTATTTCTGCTAACTATAAGCACATAAGTACCTATTTCGTCCAAAACGTAGTTTTAACCACATGAGTAAGTAATAGAACTAATCATATGGTTTTAACCACACGTTTTAACTTTATTATTCAAATTTCGAATCTAAACCGCGCTGTCATTCATTCGTTCTAATCTAAACCGTAAAACGTCCTGCTATTGGTCCGTTCAAGTGAATGCATTGACAGCTAGTCGCCACTAGTTTTTTTAGTTGGCGCGAGGTGTACATTGTTTAATTTTACTAAGTGTTTAGATAAACTAAATCTTAAAGCACTTAAAAACACTTAACACACTTAACACACTTGGCTTAGCACTTTAAAAAATAATATATCATAAACTAAATCTGTCGTTAAAGTAGCTAAGAAATTGGATAGTTTTTATATGCCGTAGTGAAGAAAAATCGGGGTCAATGACGCGCCTTGAAATACGGATGTTTCATTGATTGTTTTCACTTTTGTTGGGTTGTTTAGGGTTGAATATGCCACCGGACGATTGAATGTATCGTTTTATTCGTATTTTGTCCAAACTTTATATGCAAATTAAATAAATTTATGTCTTCCCCAAACGGTTGGCAGGTTGGTAGCGACTTTTCTGAAGCACTCAGAAACATTCCTAAGCGAAACTTTATGTTTTCAATGCTTTGTTTCACTCCTTGAATGACATTCAAAGGGCACTATTGATTAACTAAAGTTTGACTAAAAAAAACACATCTAAGCGGGCCTTAGGAACGTTATTTCTGCTAACTATAAGCACATAAGTACCTATTTCGTCCAAAACGTAGTTTTAACCACATGAGTAAGTAATAGAACTAATCATATGGTTTTAACCACACGTTTTAACTTTATTATTCAAATTTCGAATCTAAACCGCGCTGTCATTCATTCGTTCTAATCTAAACCGTAAAACGTCCTGCTATTGGTCCGTTCAAGTGAATGCATTGACAGCTAGTCGCCACTAGTTTTTTTAGTTGGCGCGAGGTGTACAAACCTAACTGCGATCGTGGATTCCCGTGGGATATAACTCCGGGAATATCTGGCAGAAAACCAAGGACTCTTCATTATCGTGTAATTATTGTGCCACCGCGTTCATCTCCAGCTGAATCATTGGCTGTCGAGTACAATTGTCTAAGTGTCGTATAAACCCGCGCGCGGGGTAGTTTGTGGATCACACCCTGAACAAGGAAGCCGGACATCGGGAGTAAAGTACGTAGCTTTGATGAGTTCCCTCGTATATCTAGCTTGTTTCTTAGCAACTCGAAGCCACATAGGCCAGATATGATACAATGCCTACTAGAAACAATGCATTTTTCATAAAGAAGAGATAAATAATAAATTAATTTGGCAAATAAGTCTCGATTGCTTTTTTAAGTGGTTCCTTGTCTTAAATCCTAAAGGAACTTGCATAAATAATATTTTCCCCCAGTAGACAGTATTTCTAGTACTAAGACCTGAATTCGGGATAAAAATTAATCTGTTGCTTTGTTTCAAGCTGTCCCGGCCAACGTTGTTTAGCCATTAAAAAAACCGGGCTGATTTGTGAATCTACACCATCCAGGGCGCCACCCAAACGTATACAAAAAAAATCATTCAAATCGGCCCAGCCGTTAGAATTATATACAGGGTGTCCAGTAATTAATGGCCAAGCGGGCACCTACGGATAGAGGACACTGTGCCGGATCAGAAAAACGAAAGTTATGTTCTATGAAAGTCTCTCGTTTTCTGAGATATCGGCCATTTTATCTTAGTTAAATCTTAGTTTAAAAAAAACTTTCAACGTGTCATAAAAAATATTATTTGCATTCGATAGCACATTTTTCCTGGGATACTATCCAAAAAACAGATTGGGATAAATCCTTCATTTGCAGTTTTGCCATCACAAAACATAGAGAACGGCGTGAATTTTTTTATTTTTTTTAAATGGCCGATATCTCAGAAACCGAGAGACTTTCATAGAACATAACTTTCGTTTTTCTGATCCGGCACAGTGTCCTCTATCCATAGGTGCCCGCTTGGCCATTCATTACTGGACACCCTGTATATCTATACTAGAATTTGTTTGTTTGTTTGTTTGAACGCGCTAACCTCAGAAAGTACTGGTTCGCATTAAAAAAATATTTTTGTGTTGGATAGTCCATTTATCGAGGAAGGCTATAGGCTACTTTTCATTTTGAAATTCCCACGGGATCGGGACTTACACGGGTGAAACCGCGGAGCGCAGCTAGTCTTAATATATATAAATCTCGTGTCACAATGTTTGTCCTCAATGGACTCCTAAACCACTTAACCGATTATAATAAAATTCGCACACCATGTGCAGTTCGATCCAACTTGAGAGATAGGATAGCTTACATCCCGATATTCCCACGGGATCGGGAGTTACGCGGGTGAAACCGCGTAGGGCAGCTAGTATTATATAAAGATGTAATTTAAAAATGGTATTTGCAGAAAAGAATTTATCTAACTAAGAATCTATCTATCTGTATGGACAACACACAAACTTATTAAGTGGGTATCGGTTCATTTGATTGCCAGTATTGGACCTTCCTGATTATAGCCAGAGGTCAGGTTTGCCACCACACTTGACTGCTCTGCTTCTGTGAAAGTTAGTTGCCAGCAGGCGGTCAACGGCATTTTACGTCACTCTGTAATTGAGTGGCGACGGACAGTAATTAAACATTCCAAGAGGATAGTTTAAACTTAATTAATTCGGCTATTTGTCCAGATTTGACCCTACTCTGTACGACAAAGTAATTAAGTACCTGTATTTATTTAGGACTCCCTTTACGTACTCCGAGACAGAGTTTTAGTATAAAATATATTTTCTAGTCGATTCTGTGACTTCTCTTAAAAACGCTAAGTATTTTTTTTGCATCTTTCGGCGCAATCGCCTCTTCCAGCTCTTTCAACTTCTCCTTATTTCTTACTATATCTGAACCACAAAATGGACTCGCGGCGTTTTTTATGTCATCGACCCGAATGCGTTACGCAAAAAGGATAAGTAACTTATTAAAGTAAATTATTATTTCAATAAGTTATTCTTATTTTGTCCAGCTTCTTGGAGTTTAAAAACAATCACTAGATAATTGCTCATCAATTTAATTGTGTGTGGTATTGTCAAAGGACAATACCACACCACGTACCTACCTAATCCGTAACTATTACGCAAAGACCTTTTATGTCGTCATCAAAGTCGTTTTATGACTTAATTTAGGCTCTATGTTTAATGACCCGCGCGTGCTTAAGACGAATTTGTCTTGTAACATTGTGTAAGAGAGAGTTCTACTAAGAGTTAATTAGGCACAAACAAGCTGATAATGCGTGTCGGATTTGCAGATAAAGGGGTAGAACAGGTTCCGTTACTATACCATGAGGCAGTTAGGTAGCTTCTAGAAGTAGTTAACTGAAGCATGGCAAAAGTAGGTAAGTTAGTAGTTATTAATAATTATATATCTTAGTGAGTAACCCATATTATTATGGTACTTAAGTATGTCTTTCTAGACCTTTTATTATTGCGTTGACGTATCAAAAATAAAAACTTAATAATTTTATTTTTAAGTGCATAAGCCCGCACTTGGTTTTTCGGACATGCATTTTCCCGAAAAATATTTCCAGAGAGTACGACTTTTCGACCAACAATCAATACGAAACCAACTTATTGTTACATAGAGCAATTTTAGGTTAGGTCAAAAGCACAAAAAACTGTATTGTGTCCCTAATTGTCCATCTAACCTGTCCAAAGCCTTTAATGATCATAAAATCTAACAAAACAGTGTTAAATTTAGTTGCTTATTGTGAAATTAAAGTTAAGAAAAACGACATCTCAGTTCAACGATTGGTGACCGGTGTCAAGGATTTGACTTGGCAATGACTTAACTAGGTACTAGATACTTAGGTTCTATGGATTACAATACCTAACTTATTTTAAAAAAGGCTAATGTATACAAAAGATTTAAAGTTAGAGAATTATTTTGATCGTTTTCTGTCACGACAGGTCAAGGGTATCGCAATATTTACGCTTCAAAGTATTTTTTAAATTGTGGCTTATTAGGGTGAAACTTATGTATATATTTTTATCTTTCGTAATCGTAAATAAGTGGATTTGAATCATTGTAATAATCAGATGGGTCAAGGGATAAAACAAATACAAAAACACAAAGGAAACGACTTATTTTCTTGAAGGAAGTACCTATATAATCTGCTAGTTGTTGCCCTATACTTTACCTACATATTTATTTAGGTCATGTTAACATACTAGGACAAAATGCGAATTGATTTGTGATTCATTCGACCTTTTCTTTCCCTATTTAGTAACGTGTAGAGTTAGAGGAAAATTGTAGAAAATTCTAGAAAATTCCGATCCCCATTTGTCTTTTTAACACGTTTTTATTAGCTTCACCTGTTAGTTATTTCACCAGATTACATTATTGACAGAATACTTTTTAACACGTTTTCGGATCTTTTTAACATGGTAACCGACTCTTTTGCGCCCGATTTTGCCTTACTTTGAATGATCAGATTTATTCTGTTTTTTTATTTCACTAGATTACATTATTGACAAAATACTTTAGAATAGAATAGGAACGAAAGAATCGTTTAAACTTTTTTTACTTATTTACAAAAAAAATGTGAAAAACAGTCTTACAGCACAAGTACCTACCTACCTAAGTACAGTCACTTTACCAATTAGCTGAACCCCACGTGACCTAGAGCTCACTCGCAAATCTGTGAGGTTGTAAAGTAATGTTACCTGATTCTGTTTTTTCTAAACAATATACTATTCAATACAATATACAACATAAAAAAATAGCAAAATAGGTAAACACTATATTTTTCCAGATATGCGAATGAGCTCTGGGTCATGTGGGGTTCAGCTAATTGGTAATGTGACTGTACGTAAACCATTATTTGTAAATCATTTTAGTTTTATTTTATCTGGCTAGCATTCTTTTGACCGAAGAATATGGTGTTTATAGAGCGCACTTCTATCGAGCAATTCGGAAATAATTGAGAAGAAAATGTATAAAAATAAAAGTGAATTTAGTTATCCGTAGTTAGCGGCTAATTAGGTACGTAAATATCACCAAACACTGCAAAAAATATTTATTTGTCGTTCTTTAGCGACCCAAGTTTGCCCTTACAAAAATAACATTAACAATTACATACCTATTATTAAACACATCTAGGTACTTATGTATGGTTGTTAATATTTATAAACTACAATGTCCCCGATTCTAGTTATGAAATAGCAGTAGGTACGTACATAAGTAACGTTTTTACGCAAAGGCCGCGAAGTCATCAGATACACAAAATGGTGTTTTTTAATGTTCTTGTTAAGTGCGTTTAATTACCGGCACGCGATTAGTAAATTCGAACGCAGAATGCATAATTCTTAAATGTTTAAAGATTTCATCCTTTAAAGCAGGTATGTTACCTATCTACATTGCTCTCAGGATAATCTTGAGGATAAGAAATTCACGCACCGGATCGGTAGTAGGTACTACTAAATCATTTGACTAATGTTAAATATTCAAATAGGTAATTCTAGTGTTTTTTTTACACAATGAAGATCAATATATTGTTAATTTAATGATGTGCATTAAAGCAATCTCAAGTTAATTCGTTACTTCTAATTCTCAATACAAATACAAAAAAGAATTTTCCAAATCGGTCTAGGCGTCTCCGAGTAATCGGGGAACATACATTTAAAAAATAAAAAATAAAAAATCCCGACGAATTGAGAACCTCCTCTTTTATTTTGAAGTCGGAAAGAAAAAGGAATGATACGTCATAATATGAGACAGTATGGGCTAAAAGCTATTTGCCTTCTGTTCCGTAGAGGAACACAGTATATTCGTTCGATTATTTTTTATCTATGGTTGAGGGTAGGTCTTTGAAATAAAACACAACTTGGAAGGCCAAAAATGTTCGGTCACAGAGCTGACCGGACAAAGGAAAAAAACCACAAATTGTGGGTAGTTTTCATACATTTATCCCGTTTGAATTACGAACGTACCACGAGGGACAGTCTTCGTCTCGCTACCTTCGAGCGAGCACACCCACCGGACTCCTTTGGAGTACCGGTCCGCGCCGCGCATCACGTGTGGACCTTTGTCTCGTTCTTCGTAATATTGGACTGCGTATCAAGTTCGATATATTCCATGTGGACATTTTGTGCGGATCTGAAAGTGGCTAGCTTTCGGTCCCCTTACCATCGACACATCGTCTGAGGTGGAAATTGAATACCAGCGCCCTATGGATTTGATGAACAAGGATCGTTAACGGACACGTCTCCATCGACCAGAACCCTCGGAACTCTTCGAGAGCAAAGGTCAGTGGTCCAAAACCGTAACTTCCCTACATATTCCTCAAAAAAGGCTTAACGAAATAGCGACTTTCTGTTAAGGTGAAGTAGGACCTGACAATGAAAACCCCTATATTTACCACGCACGCGCCGCGCGAAGACTCTATCCCTTTCCCCCTCGCGCCGCGAAATGGCAGTTTTAACTGTTTTATGTAATTAAAAGATTAATATCTATTTTAGTGAAAAATCATCTGTACTACCTTATGGGATTTGATGTAAAGTTTATGAAAATATAAATTATGTACTAGTTTTTTCTTTACAATCGCCGTAAAATTGAGAAAATTTCAAAAATATGACGATTTTTTCGATTTTTTTCTATAGAGACAAATCACTCTAATCGTGTTTCGAAGTGTATCACAATACAAAGCATATCTTCACCTTTACGACAGTAGGAATATCGTTCTATGGATTTTAGAGGTTGATACCCAAAAGCTGTTTCAAAGACACGTCTATCGGGCTTCTGGTCTTACCACTTCGGCTTAAGTGTACCATCTTCTATCAAAGGTAAAACGTATAAGATTCCGGAGATAAAGAGGATGTAGGTAACTTTAAACAGAAGGTGACATTCAACAAGAATATAGGTATATTTAGGTCAGTCGATCTTTCCTCGTTATTCTACTTGTCTATTCACATAAACTACCAACGATTTACTATTTTATTTCACTATTTCTTGTACTTTACTGCGGTTGTAAATAAACAATTACCAATAAACATAAAGCACCCACAACCTCTCGTAAGTACTCACATTGTCTATACTAATATTATAAATACGAAAGATTTGATTGTTTGTTTGTTTCGAATAGACTCCGAAACTACTGGACAGATTTTAATGACACTTTGTGTGGAAGATACATTGATTCATTGGGAGTGTTATACTTACTTATTTTATATATAACTAGCTGCGCCCCGCGGTTTCACTCGCGTAAGTCCGATCTTTCTCACCGTTTAAACCTTCCCTGGACTACGACAAACATTTCAAAACCGAAATCATCTAAATCGGTTCGTGCGTTCTGGAGTTATAGCGTCAGGAAGGAAAACCCGACTTATTTTTATATAGTAGACTACCTTTCTTTATTATTTATTTTTCGTTTTGTTTATTTTGCGAGAAATACCTACCTAAAGGTCTTTAAACTTTTCGAAATGTTTTTATCAATCTGAACTTATATAATGAATTTTCTTCTTTTTATTTTTATGATAAGTAGGTACTACTTGTAATTTCTATTCACAACCATTCACCTATCTAATCAATTCTTGCTTTAATGAGGTAATTTAAAAGAAACAGCATACAAAATGTAGATTCAATTTGGTCTAAGTTCTGTGTACAATAGGTTAGATAGAATATAAGGTATAATAATGACTGTAGAATCTTTGTTAATAAATAAATTAAATAACAGCAACATTATGCTAAACTACGATAAACAAAAAAAATAAAAAAATCTATATTACATTGTTTCCAAGTACTTATAAGCAACTTTTGTGAATTTCGGCAGGATATCATAGAAAATATCAATCTCCCTTGCCACAACAGTGATTGTTAGAATAAACCGAACCGGGGCGGGGACATTTTGTGAAAGGGACCTTTTTTGAAAGGGACATTCTGGGGAAATGACATTTTGGAACCGGGGAACATTTTAGGAAAGGGACATTATGAACTGAATGAACCATAGGAGTGCGTTTCAGCAACTTGGGACGTGTAACAGCTGCGGTGGTCGCAGGAGCAGCAGAGTGCTCTCGGTCGGCACGCGCTGTAGCGCTTTAAATAGGTAGTACCTACTCAATTCTTATCAAACGTTGTATGGGTAAAATAAGTTTTGCGTTCAAAATGTAGCACTCCTCTGACCTGTTATAGCAATAATTTATATGCAAACAGTCTACAATATGCGCCTTACAACGGTCTCTAACCAATTATCCAATAAATCCCACAAATCAAAGACCGAGCTTGTTTTTCTAGTCCTATATTGCTCGAAGATTCTAAAGAGGTACAATCCACGGTCAATAGTCTCTGCCCACCGTAACGTTTACAATTCTGTGCAGCACTATTTGAACATTCATCATCATCATATCAGCCACATGACGTCCACTGCTGAACATAGGCCTCCCCCAAAGACTTCCAGAGCGATCGGTCGCATGCTCTCTGCATCCAACGACTTCCCGCGACCTTAATTAAGTCGTCCGTCCATCTAGTCGGAGGCCGTCCCGCGCTGCGCTTTCCGGTACGTGGTCTCCAATCTAAGACTTTTCGGCCCCAACGGCCATCAGTTCTACGAGCCACATGCCCCGCCCATTGCCACTTCAGCTTACTAATTCTTTGGGCTATGTCGGTAACTTTAGTTCGCCTACGAATCTCCTCATTTCTGATTCGATCTCGTAGTGAAACGCCCAGCATAGCCCTCTCCATAGCACGCTGTGCGACCCTGAGCTTTCTTATGAGGCCCATAGTGAAAGACCACGTTTCTGAGCCATAAGTCATCACTGGTAACACACACTGGTTGTAAACTTTCGTCTTGAGGCACTGAGGTATTTTGGACGAGAAGATATCGCGCAGTTTCCCGAACGCTGCCCAGCCGAGCTGGATTCGTCGATTGACCTCCCTCTCGAAGTTGGACCTACCTAATCGGACAGCTTGTCCTAGGTATATGTACTCTTCTACAACTTCAAGAATAGAGCTCCCAACTAGCACAGGGGCAGGCGCGACATGGATATTTGACATAATTTTCGTCTTATCCATGTTCATTTTTAGACCTACTTGTTGGGAGACTCTGCTGAGGCCATCGAGCATTGCACCGAGATCTTCCAACGATTTTGCCATGATCACAATATCGTCGGCAAATCGAAGGTAAGTGATGTACTCGCCATTGATATTAATGCCGAGTCCTTGCCACTCCAAGAGCTTAAAGGCATCCTCCAAAGCAGCGGTGAATAGCTTAGGAGATATTACATCTCCTTGCCTGACACCTCTCTGCAATGGAATCGCCCCCGTGCACTGCTCCTGAACTCGGACCGACATTGTGGCGTTTTTGTACAAGCACTTCAACACTTCGATATACCGATGATCAATTCGGCATCGCTGGAGAGATCGCAGCACCGCCCAGGATTCGACCGAATCAAAGGCCTTCTCATAGTCCACAAACGCTAAGCATAATGGCAGATTATACTCCTCAGTCTTCTGTATAACCTGCCGCAGCGTATGTATGTGGTCTATGGTACTATAGCCTCTTCGGAAACCGGCTTGTTCGGGTGGTTGGAAGTCATCGAGCCTGCGTTCACGACGATTCGTGATGACCCTTGAGAATAACTTATAAACGTGGCTCAGCAGCGAGATGGGCCTATAATTCTTTAAGAGGGCTTTATCACCCTTCTTGAAGAAAAGTACCACCACGCTCCTGTTCCACGCTTCTGGTGTCACACCTTCGAGCAAGACGGAATTAAACAGCCTCTGAAGGACTTTAAGTATTGGTGTTCCACCCGCTTTCAGAAGCTCTGTAGTAATTCCGTCTTCGCCCGGTGCCTTGTTATTCTTGAGCTGCTTAGTTGGCCAAGTGGTATAAGCCGCCACCCACTACACCAACCGAACATTATAACAACGTAACCTGTGGATCGAACCCACGTCGGTTGGTGTAGTGGGTGGCGGCTTATACCACTCGGCCAATTAAATACATAGCTAACATGTTGAAAATAATACTCACACTGAGTACTTTTAATTCAAGTATTTAAGTTTGTGTGTAACGTCTATTAGAAGAAGGTCGTAACTCCAATACTTGTTGATAGTATTATTGTAGCAAACTGATCATTTACTTATGACCCATACTGTACAATGTATAACGAATTCAAGTAGGTACCTACTATTAACTAATCTTTGTCCTGTTTGTCCGAAGATAAGGTCGCTTGCACTCGGCTGGGACCAATAAATCAGTGACAAGTAGACGTTTGCTCATCATTTTGTCACCTAAGTACAGTATGGGTCATAGGTAAATGATCAGTTTGCTACAGTAATACTATCAACAAGTATTGGAGTTACGACCTTCTTCTAATAGACGTTACACACAAACTTAAATACTTGAATTAAAAGTTCTCAATGTGATTATTATTTCCACATGTTAGCTGTGTTTAGTTGTGTGAGTGGTATTAGCCGCCACCCGCTACACCAACCGACGTAGGTTCGATCCACAGGTTACGTTGTTATAATGTTCAATTGGTGCTGCACAGGATTGTAAACGTTACTTTGGGCAGAGACTTTTGACCATGGATTGTACATAAAACACATGTAGTTAACATAGCTCTATGTATTGTCAGCTTTAATATATCATTGTTCATGAATTTATATATCCAATTTATATCGTACGCTTTTATAAGTAAGAAAATATAGGATTTCATTTTTTATGTTAAGTTTCATTTTTAAAAGGAAAATTCTGTACATATACGACTCAGTTGGCACAATGGTCACCATGCCGGACTGTCAAACTCAGGGTTGCGGGTTCGATTTCCACTTCAGGCAAGTATTTATGCTTAGATATTTGTCTGTGGTCTGGTTGTTGCCATGTATTATAGGATAGGTATATATTTACAAAAGAAAAGTATATAAGTAGTATATCCGTTGTCTAGGCACCCATTAACACAAGTCTAGTTACTTAGCTTGGGGCTAGCGACGCGACGGTGATGTCTTGCAATATTTATTCGAGACCGACAAACTAACAAAATCAATTATCATAAAAAATAATTTCTCACAGAAATTAACCCTGTCAAATTGATATTACTACATAAAAATATACTACGAGGTTAATCAGCGTGTTGCAATAAAGTTAATAACTAAAAAACTACTTTACTATCACTTCTGATAGTACGCAGAGAAGGTCGTTGCCAATCTAAAGGTATTAATCTAATGTAGAATTGAATCGTTAATGGGTTTGATTCACGCACAAGTTATTTTGTAGGTAAATAACTGCCAAGTTTAAAAAAAAAACATTTTTATTAAGGTCCCAAAAATTTTCTTGAAATAATAAACCAAGAAACTTATATAACCAAACCAAACTCTTACTTCATTCATTTCTGATTGATTCTGATTTGTAAAATTAAATTCAAACACTAGGATCCTTAACACTTTTATAACAGCCCCCTAATACAATAGCTAAAATTGTTCAGTGGAGTACCCATGTTTATATTCTCTATGGTTTTTCCAACAAAGTCCAAAAGTCCAAAGACTTGTGCGACTTTCTTCTAGTCTAAAAACTAGTCCTTTTTCGACCAAAGTACAAAATAATTTTACGTGATAACGTCGTAAGAACTCTTTTGTATCGTTGACATAACCATTTTGTATACTTCAATAGGTTGCTATGATTACTTGTCAATAACGTTTTTATGGTTACTTGTCCATAACGCATGAAGTCACATCTTTTTGAGAGTGCAGGTGTTCATCAATTTATAAGACACTAGCGACCCGACCGGCTTCGCACGGCTATATTATGCATAAATTATACACATAAACCTTCCTCTTGAATCACTCTATCTATTTAAAAAAAACCGCATCAAAATCCGTTGCGTAGTTTTAAAGATTTAAGCATACATAGGGATTTAGGGACATAGGGACAGAGAAAGCGACTTTGTTTTATACTATGTAGTGATTATCGCGTCAAAAATCGTAATTATATACTCCTTCATATTAAAATACTCTATGGCAATTTGCAGTAATAAACACTGGTTCAGTTGTGCATTACCATCATAATATTAAAAAACCATGTTTTTGCCAAAGAGGTCACCGTGAAGGTCGGATTATGATCCCGAGGCAACGCCAAGGCTTCTGGCGCAATGGGCTTTCCTTATACGACACTTCCGTAACTCTAATTTTCATTGTCTCATTGTAATGCCGTCCTAGTACCGAGACGACCTCTTCAAACGATACGTGGACCATTTTATTTCAAACAACAAATTGAATTTGTTTGTTTGAATCTAATTTTAAATGATGCAATGTTCATCTTTTTGAGATTTTGATAAAAACAAACGCATGATGACATGACTTTATTTTATATATTTTTTATTTGAAAACAGTCAAAATCTGTATGGTGGAATACTTATAATTCCTTGTGCTTGCTCTGTACTGTATATTCTTTACCTAAATTAATAAATAAAGTTCTCGCTAAAAAGCTGCAACTAAAAAAGGAGGTCACGAAATTCATCTAATAATAAATGAACTATATGAACATAAATAAAGGATTCGCTAAAAAATGCGATTCTAAAATTCCCTGCAACCGAATAATGCGTTTAGGCAATTCACCTAACAAATCATTATTTTAGATATAAATTCTGAATGTTGACATATACGTATTGATTTTATCTATTAAATATATTTATGTATTTTGTATTTTACTTGTTATTACTGACCTCACTTATTTGATTTTATTCTGAATTGGATTATATTTTAATTTTGTATTTTTTTGTCATTCTTATCTTTGCTTGTGGGTCTAAACTAGCTGCTTGAATTCATGATTGTTTTTTTTTAAATTTATTAATATTCTGTGGCTCTGTACAGATCGAAATTACTAGTAAAGTAGGTTTATTTATTTACTACAGAAAAAACAAACATAAAATATACACAATATAAAATCATACAAGTACTTACCTACTAATCTAAACCTAACCCTGTGAAGAGTTTTCTGCCGACAGACCATAGGAAATAATATAGCGGAAGGTAATTAAAAGAACTACAGAATAGATAATAGTCACCATGATCCCTTAAAGGCGACCTGCGTGAGGTGTTTATTAACCTTGAACCGCGCGACTATTCGTGCCAGTTTTGCCAAAGCCTAATGTTAAAGTTCATTATTATAAATGGCCTAAAAACTACTAGTAAAGGTCGTTGCATATGTCACGGGATAAAACCTCGGACGGGATGGGGACATGACATGCATTGTTCCTAAAGTGTGCCGTGCCGGACGGAACGTGACAATTTCTTGACAGAGCGTTTCATATAAGAATATCACGTTCCGTCCGGCACGAGAAAAAGCTCGTCACGTATGCAGATACCTTACGTATTTGAAAGACAGTATCTCAATAATCTGTGTCAGTTCAACACTTTACCTTCATTGCAAGTATAACCAGGAATGGAAACCAGTTACAGGTGCCTTACTCGACCGCTTTTTATAAATTAAATACACTTTCACTGGTCTATTTTTAGGTGCTCGTCAGTATAATACTGTTAGTAGCATATTTTTTGTTTTCGTTTTTGTATTTTTTATTTCTCTATAATGCTATCGATTCTAGAGAGAAATAAAAAGTTTGATATTGTCAAAATTTTAAGATATTCAATTTTCTTGGACATCAATTAAATAAACCCCGATCGCATCCCACGCCTTAGCCACGTAATGCTGGAAATCTATACAAAATCAACAACGTATATTTACTTGCTCCGGTCAGTAGGCGATATCAATTCTGTCTCTAAGACTGCGGTCAAAAATAGACTTACAGTGTGCTCCATGCGCTGCAAAGCAGCGGCACCGTGAGCATTTTTGATACGCTTACAAATTCGAAATGGAAGATTTGATCATTAGCACTAAAAGCCAAAAGCGTTGCTCATCCAATTCGGACTCCGTCCTTCCTTCCAGACGTAAAAATGACAGAAAGTCTGTCTGCGACCGACTGTGTGCCAGTAATCTGTAGGTAATTGTTTGAATTTCCTACTATGATATGTGTATACAATAATTGTATAGATTCAAACGTTCCAAGAAGTGAAAGTGAAGCAAATGTCTTGACCTATGACCAAAACAGGTAAATGTTGGTTTCATCTTTGCAATATCTTTTTAATACGTTTATTAAATTACGGTTTCTTGGACTTGTAAATAGATGGGTAACCGTTTAACTAAATAGAGCGATTATCTAAGTAAAGTAACTTGCAGGACAGGCTATTTATAAGTAAGTAGGGTAAGTAGGCAGAATTTTCGAAATTATTGCTATTCACCATACATTTTAGTATCGCTTTTTATAGTAACACCTTTTTGTAGCGTAGCGTAGTAGCAGTAAGTATAATCTTAATTCAGTGAGTAGAACATAGAAGATTGGCTGATCAATTATCAAAATTGATCAGCCATTCCCAAACTAGCAGGTGGGTCGCGAGGAAATTTTTAGGCGGGCCCTGAAACTAATAGGACCATTCATAAACGTCGATATTGCCCCATATCGTTGGATCGGAAGAATTTGCGACAATCGACAAGTTGCTGAAGAACACTTGATCACAACACAATTATCAAAATTATGAATTTCAGTACCATATGATCATAGCCTCATTAAAGGGGTAAATTACTTTCAAAAATCCTTTTCCCTTTTATACTACTGAACTGAATGGGTCGTGAACTCGTAGTTCAAACTACCAGCAACCACTAGACGAATTACCTAATTTTTTTCTAGTCTTGAAAAAGATAGCCCATAGACCGACTTAAATTAGATGGCTCCAACGCTATTACTACCAAACACCCATCAGTGGTTTGTGCCACCAAATACCATAAAAAAAAGGATTTTCAAAAAAATTGGTAATATTTTATGCATCAACGGTTACAAATCAAATTTATGGATCCAATCGGTAAATTAATAATATCCGTAGGTTATTTCGTAATGCAGTGAAGAAAGATTCCGTTCAAGGTTTCAGCAGTCATTAAAATAAAGTTTACAGATTCATAATTCGTTGCACAAATGGATGCATTCTTAATTTCCAGAAAGATTAAGGTCATGCAAACTGACAGTTAAACTGTTAAATATTTAAATGTCTAAAAAAGCTAACAAGTTGTAGATTGACTACTAACCATGGCGACCTCCGTGGGTCGGTAGATAGATGTTGCTGATACTTTGTGACATGATAGAAATAACATGTATTCTGATACTGATACTGACGCTGATACTGATAGAAATAACATGTATTCTTTGTACCAGAGGCCTTATCACGAGTTGCTTGCGCACTCGACCATATTACGTACCGTATTGAGTTCATTCCATAAAACTAAAATACTGAAATCGGCGATTACGCGAGCCGAGATAGATACCTAGCTTAAAATAATATTATTATGGCTATCTCTATCGTGCCGTCTATTGCCTTATCTTACTGATCAAATCCTATATTTTGTGAATCACAATAAATAAGTATAAATCTAAATTAGACGATCAAAATAAAATAAAAATTGAAATAAAATTGTGATTTAATTTGTGAATACTATTTTGTGAAATGGACGGTGCGACAGAAAATGATTCATCATCATCATCCGAGCGATGTTCCCGGTTGCATCCCTCTCGGAAGCCCGGGGTCCGCTTTCCTACTTTTACGCCTCCACTTCGCACGATCTTCGGCAACCTTGTTAGTAAGGCCATTTGCACGCATATCACCCTTTAAGACGTCAAGCCAGCACTTTTTGGGTCTACCCAGTCTGCCACGACCCGGCGGAGGCGCCATGGCAAGACATTTGTTCCCCACATAACTAGCCGGTTTTCGCAAGACGTGGCCGTACCAGCGTAAGCGACATTCTTGCAATTTATCTGCAATGTCTCGGACATGAAGGCTGCCCCGGATGCGGGAGTTCCTGACGCGATCCTTTCGCGTCACTCCACACATCCAGCGCAACATCTTCATCTCCGTGACACGCAGCTTATTCTCTATCTCGGCATGCCTTATAGCTGATTCCAGTAATATCTTAAAGTTTCTTATGAGATACTCATTAAGGTAAGTTTGACAGAGTGCGTAAACGACTCGTGGTAAAACCTCAGCCTTCAATCCAACGAATGTTTCCGGTCGATGTTGCAATTTTTTCCGTCCCTTATTTTGTAAATACTGAGTACCTTTATTATTGTTTTCCATTTTGAAGGTTTTTTTTTACTTCATTTCGGTTTGAAACGAACGCATAATAAGTCACATTTGGCTTTGAGATGATATCAATAAAATGTTTTACGGAAACAATTTGGTCTGTTTAAAGTGCCACTTAAAATTATACAAAACTTTTCATTTTATAAATAAATGAGTTCATTAAACTTTAACTTTTGAGTTAACGACCTTTTTCTTTGTCTTAAGCTTAATTTTCTTAACACGACGTTGTTCCCATTAAGTTTTCGTACTGTTATATTTATTAACTCAACATAATGAATAGGTACATACATACGTAGCTTGGTGACTGTTTGAGATTGGTCATACAAAGATGCTAAAGATACCTTTGCCAAAACTTTGTGCAGAAGCTTTTGAAATGTTTAACACATTTACGTTAGGTTAGGTCTGTTCCGTCATCTTCATCTGGTAGTTTTCTCATGTAACTGTTTTTAACCTCTATACATTATTAAGTATAAGTTCTGAATTGGTCATCAATAACTTAGGCACCTACCACCTACCTACTAAACAATAACGTATTAACTTATTCATCGACACTGAGTTAGTAATACCTACCTATAGGCATAGACATATATATTTAAATCTATCTATTTATCTATCTTCTATAACCCTAAGTACATATAAAATGCTTTGTCCTGAACGACTGGCTAGTTGAGGGATCAACGCATAGCCTAAACCGCTGATCGTAGAGACCTGAAACTTGGAGGGTGTGTCTTTGTATGACGTAGGGATCCGATAAGAAAGGATTTCCTTCAATCCTACCATAGGTAGTAGAAAGGGGCAAAGTTTTTATGGGACAACGTGATTTCTTAGTCTATCTCCTTCAAATTTTGCATTAAAATTCTATAACAGAATGGAAAACGTGCATCGTATTTTATTGAAATTCATCCCCTGACTAGATAGTTATATTGGGGGTGAAGTTGATATCAATACTCTTTAGTGTTTTTAATTGAAATAATACATTTTATTCTGACACATTGTCATGATTAAATTTAATTACTACTATTTTCCATCGTGTCAGCAGAAAGCCATAAAGAAGAAATTGACATTTGACATAGAACAATTTTCGACTTTTACGCAGAGGAAGTTGCGGACAAGAGCTAATACCTATACATATATATTTAAATGTAGGTAGGTATATATTGAAGTCAACCTCGAGGTTGAACGTGATCGGACCGACACTCGAGGTACATGAACCTCGAACGTAGTTTTCCAGGAAGGCACACGTCCGAGGAGGTTTAATAGCGGTTGTCGCAAACTTCATGGTACGCCGCTCGTGGTGCAACATTGGTGATGTAACGCGAACGCTGAACGCGTCCACTTGCCTACTTAATCGCTGCCTTTTGCTCGTATCAGGGTGCTTGTATAGAGGTGTTGCCAGATGTTGTTGTTGCTTTACAAATCATATAATAACGCTAATTTCCGGCACGAAAGAGGAAAAATATTGCGAGTGACATGACATGGGCAAACTACGTAAACCTCATTTTAGAATGTATGTAAACCACACAAGTGCACATGCTATATTTCGAACTTAATTGTCATATAGGTATTTCAGACTGAATTATACCTATTTGTAGGTAGATAAAGCCTTAAAAATCTAAGTTAGATTTAATAGGTAGGTACAGTAAGGGTCATAAGTAAATGATCAGTTTGCTACAATAATACTATCAACAAGTATTGGAGTAACGACCTTCTTCTAATAGACGTTACACACAAACCTAAATACTTGAATTAAAAGAACCCAGTGTGATTATTACTTTCAACATGTTAGCTATGTCTTTAGTTGGGCTAGTGGTATAAGCCACAGGTTACGTTGTTATAATGTTCAAATAGTGCTGCACGGGATTGTAAACGTAACGGTGGGCAGAGACTTTTGACCGTGGATTGTACAAGTACATACTCAACACAAGTTAGTCGCAAAAACAACCCTCATCCCCAGACAAGTATAACTCTTCTTTTTGCCTTCGTCGTATTCTGGTAAAAGTGGATTATTAGCTCACGGTGTAGCTCAATATTTTAATTGTGTATAAAAACTCTCTATAGAAGCGCACATACTAATCGGTATGATGTTTTGTAAACACAGACAATGAGCTTATATTACCTACTTATTGCTAAGTGTGTTACGTTATATTATACCAATTATTTACCTATCTTCTTAGTTAACTTCTTAGCAACTCGTCAATATCATTTCTAGAAACTTCTGACATTCTTGTAAAGTGCGCGAAATAATAGAATGTTTCTCAAAAACTCAAGTTTTAAAGTCCTGCTTGATTTGAAGGACTTAATAAACCAAACAAACTAAAAATAATAGCAATTTAAAAACTTTACGGTAAGTAAGTATCTACTTTAGCTTTGTTTAGCTTGTTTGTATCATGAACCGAAGAGATTAAAGAGGGGAATCTACATTATATCCGATTTTTTTTTAAATATCAACCTCTAAAATGTATTTTTATTAAGTTTCACTAAGAATCAACATACTTTCATTGAAATATTGAAAGTTACCTACTTACTAATTCTATACTTCTTATTACTATATTTCTAAGTGTATATCTACAATAATAATAGTGATCTAGAATTGTATCGATTGTGCAATTGTTGTTTTTTATTTTCATGTATATAGGTAGCTTAGCTACTTACCAAATAAATAATTACACAGAACGGAAGCAAAGTTTAAATCACCATTCACCTACGGCAACCTTAAAAACTCTACATTCATTTCATAATTATTAACTTGAGCAGTCAAATCATACCAACACAACTTATTTTTTTGGCATCGGAGTGCATAGTTCAATATAGAAAAAACCAGCGTTTGACCACTATCACACCTGCCTGATGCTGGTAGGTGACGATGGTTCCAGGATGTAGCACGCTCTCCTAATAGATACCTTTTTACTCGCGACTTGAAGACCCCCAAATTGTAAACGTCAGGAAAGACAGACGCAGGCAATTGCATTGAACTGAACAGATTTTGACTTTGTCTATCAATTAAAGGACATATCTAATAGTGACTATACTTACCTGGATCTTAATCGCTTGTTTTTATTCTTCATACCTCGCCGTTTAAAGGCAAAATCGAAATACGTGATTAAAACCCGGGAAAATAGTTACTATGAATACAAATCGTGTCAACTTTAAAAGTCTATGCGATCGAAATCGATCATCTTTTTCGTTTAATCAAATATTTATGAATGACCTTAACTACTGTCAAACTGGATATACCTATCCTTAAAGCTACAACATAAATCACACCGCATATTTCATGCATAATTTTTTTTAAATCGTGTCATAAACTCGTAACGTTTTTATGTCCGTATTTCCGTATTACGAGGAACTTATTAAAATGTATTGGTAAGTATGCCTACGTGTACTAGTATATTTTAAAACATAGTTTTCATGTAGACATTGTCTCGTCACGCAATAGATAATATAAATACATTATAATTATATTGTGTTCAGAAACTGCTTCACTATTTAATTTGAAATTGTTATGGAAAATAGGGCACGAGAATGAGGCGCCTAAATATGCCCGCCCGCCCAATATTGCATAACTTTTCCTAGTTTAGAGCGCCGTATTAATAGAGTAAAATATTGTGGTAGAAATAACCTGTTCTTATTTATTGTAGTATTATTATAATACTAGTAGCAACCCACTGTTTCACCCGCGTCACCTCGGGAATATAGAAACAAATAAAAAACACTCCTTATTTCTAATAAATCAACGTAACCTCATACCAAGTTTCATCCAAATCGATCTAGTAGTTTTGAAACCTATATTTGTAACATACAAGCAAACAAAAATAAACAAAAAATATTTCTTCTATAACCCACCACTACCTACCACCTACTAGCGACCCGCTCCGGCTTCGCACGGCTATATTATGCATGTGTTATACATATAAACCTTACTCTTGAATCACTATATCTATAAATCCAAAATCCGTTGCATAGTTTTAAAGATCTAAGCATACAAAGGGAAATAGGGACATAGGGACATGGGGACGGCGAAAAGTGACTTTATTTTATACTATGTAGTGATGTTACTTAGTGTAGTCTAGCAGCGGTCTGCAGTTTTCACGCGCGTAAGTCCCGATCCCGTGATAATATCAAAACTAAAAAAAAGTCTATGTTACTCTCAATGAATCAATGTATCTTGGTACCGAGTTTAATCAAATTCGGTCCAGTAGTTCTCAAGCTTAATCGTTACAAGCAAACAAAAATTTTTTTGCTTTTGAACTTTAATGTAGATGTGGATTATGAAATCAGTGATTTTAAATTAGTTCGTCCTTAAAAGTTTCCTACTTAATATTTTTGTAGATCTAAACTGGTTTTTTTTATTGCATAGCATATGTTAATTTTGTATTTAATTATTAGGAAATCAATTTTTTCGTAATATTGAATACCGATAAGTATACATCTAGATATGTATACGAGAAAAGATTTATTTAGAACTAGCGACCCGCCCCGGCTTCGCACGGCTATATTATACATTATAAACCTTCGTCTTGAATCACTCTATCTATTAAAAAAAACCGCATCAAAATCCGTTGCGTAGTTTTAAAGATTTAAGCATACATAGGGATATAGGGACAGAGAAAGCGACTTTGTTTTATACTATGTAGCGAAGCGCTGAAAGTACAAGTACAAGTCTGAAACTTTGCTTTGCTTTCTTTTTCTATTTTTCTAAATTCGACCTCTGAGGGGGCAAATAGGCCTGTTTTTGTACTTTTTGTAGAGTCAGCAAAAGACTGAGGGTAACTGGTGCATTTTTGAAGAGAATTTCTTCTAGCGCGGTACGCATATTTTTAGAGATAAAATCTCTGAACTCGCGACACCGTTACGAGACGCAGCTACAGTGTGTGAATATATGCATGGACATATATTTTGTAGCTGTTTAGTAAATAAGTTTAAATTTTTTTTAATAAGTTTTCACTTTTGTCGGCACTCCCGTAATCCAACCGTTTTTTTTAAGTTATAGTTTTTAGTTATTCTAAAAACTTCGTAAGCTTTAGTGAAGTCAAGCAGAATAAATTAACAACTGAACCGTTAAAAATCAATGTTAAAACAGTCACTTTCGGCGTAAAAAGGGGAGGCTATATAAGTTTTACTAGTTTGTGTTAGTATGACTCAAAAACATTTCCAATGTTAATAAGTAGGTTATTCCAAAATTGACTACTGACGATAGAAAATTAAACTTTCCAAACACGGTCTACTTTTCAAAAAATACCCTAAAATGGTATTTTATTTATTTCGCATTCATTGTTTGGTGGTATGTGTTTTATCTAAATTAGATCTGCGTTGGTAATGTAGGTATCATGGCATCGTGCGATGCTGTATCAGATGCGATCTCTCCAAGTGACCGTGTAATTACACTGTTTCATGTTATTGAAATAATGTATTGTGTATATTCATATTTATTATACAAACAACTATTTAAAATATACAATTACTAGCGACCCGCTCCGGCTTCGCACGGCTATATTATGAATGTATTATACATGAAGCAAGAAAAAGTTTTCGGGCGGGGATTTTTTTTTTCCTCCATGGTATTATACATATAAACCTTCGTCTTGAATCACTCTATCTATTAAAAAAACCGCATCAAAAACAAAGGGAAATAGGGACGGCAAAAAGTGACTTTATTTTATACTATGTAGTGATAGTGAAGTGATAGTGATGATACTTGCGTAAAGACGTACATTTTTAACATTATAAATACAAATAAATGAAGTCACCAGTTAATCAAATAACCCGGCTCATATCGTTTCTGGCGTAAAGGTTCCCATAATGCTAGAAGCATTGCCACGCAAATGGCGATGGCTAACCTCTGCGCTAGAAACGAGCCGGATCGGGAGTCACCCCCATTCCCACTAATCCTATCGCCCAACTCTTTTAACTCATATTTTGGCGTCGTCTCCCCAGCACTCCAACTATTTAAATATATATTTCTTTACGAAATTTGTTATTTTGTCTCGTTTCTCTTTTCATTAACTGGTAGTTTTCAACGACCTAGTAGTAAAGTATATATTATTCATAGTCTTAAATTGGGTAACTTCGTAAAATTGTATAACTTATGGTTACAACAGAACGTTATTCAAAGGTCAAATAGCTACACACATCTAACTAAATAATATAATTATTAATCTATGTTACTTACCTACCTTACTTTTATAGTTTGTGCACCTAACTTTGATAGTTTGTGCACTGTTAAAGTTAGATAAAAATTTGTGACTCAATTACAATGAAACTCGCTATTTAGATAGTTGGAGACCTGGGGCCTAAGTCTGCTAACACAATTGTATTTCAATAGTGTGTCGATATAATCGTAATAGAAATTTAATGTCAAAAATATGACATTACATGTCAAATTCGTATTCTCCTAACGTTGACTATTCTATCGAGACACCACTGAGACACCACTGACACACCACTGACTCACTTTTGTGTTCTGCTCTACAATCGTGGCTTAATGGAATCTCGATAGTTGTCAAAACGGTATATTGCTTAGCAACATATACCATGTTGCTAGGCAACACCTGCAAGGTAAATATTACCATACCATTGAGACTCCATAGTGATTATATTGCGATGTTATTAAAACTTTAGCAGAATACCAAATAAAGTCACAATCTCGATATAATATCAATAGAGTCTCGATATAATGACAATGGATTAATACATAGGCTACTTTTTGAAACGTAATTCTCACGATATCGGAACGCAAGTGAAACCGCGTGAAGCAGCTACTAAATTGAATACAAATGGAAATCCCAGAAACTCTAAGCGATTTGCTTCTTCATACCTTATTTGCACAACAAGGGAATGGTCCAATTGGTACAATTTCAAGTCAATTTCAAGTTCAAGTCGTGAGTGAAGCGTGCTAAATTTTATACAGCATCGTCACCTAATTGCAAGAAATTAACCAAAATATTGCCTTTTCCATTGAGTGTCAATCACTACATAGTATAAAATACAGTCGCTTTTTCTGTCCCTATTTCCCTTTGAATGCTTAAATCTTTAAAACTACGCAACGGATTTTGATGCGGTTTTTTTTAATAGATAGAGTGATTCAAAAGGAAGGTTTATATGTATAATACATGCATAATATAGCCGTGCGAAGCAGAAGCGGGTCGCTAGTAGATAAATATTATAGGATGTTCCAAAATATAAGAAAGATTTGAATCATAGTAAAAACAGTATTTCATAACAAAAATGGTACTTACCTACAATAATAAATCACAATGATTTTACAACATACGTAAATAACTAAATATTAATTAAGCATGAAATCTCTGATATCTGAAAGTGGTTGGCCTCCAACCCAAACTCACTTTAACAGTTAAATTAAAATGATCTACCAAGAAACGTAATAATTACTTCCTATTATTCTTCCGCACTTTTAATATCACAAGTGGGATGCCACCACCATATTGCATCCAAGAAACTGTGTATTCTATAATTTATTCTACTAGTTTGCCTTCGTTTTGTTGTAGTTGTATCAATATTATACTCGTAACTTCAAGGAGAATGTTTGTCAATTGATTTGTTTTAAGTATTAAAATCAAACTTAAAACACCCCGTCGTTTTTGCGTCGGGGGTTAATAATTGATTGCTAAAAGTATTTAGGTGATGTCGAAGTAAAGGCTCGCCAAATTCAATTTTATCTCTCAGTTTTTCCTAAAAACTAAGTAAGAAATCGAAATCTGTAAACTGCGCATCTAGCATAGGTATAACCCTACTAAATAACTTTCCTACTAAATAATAAAATAACTAAATTGTTTATTAGGTTTTGCTACAAATTCAAACACTGTAATGTAACACACGAACTTTTCGACAATATTCTGGTAATATACGCTGTTGCTTAAATTTATTTAAAAGTTAATAAAAAAACTGTAGTTTAAAATATACGGTGTAAATGCGTGATATCCAACATAATGTTACAATTCGAATTTTAACTCCTTAATTTTGACGAAAAAATTCGAAAAAATTTCGAATTTGGCGGGCATTTAGTTCGAAATACTGTAAAATGACATGGGCTATCTAAAACGTTGTTTAAGCTCTCAATGAGCACATAGCACATAGTAATGAGCACATAGTAAAAATTTCATTATTTCTTGTTTGAGTAGGTATTTAAAAATAATTTAAATTGTTTGTCAATGTATGTACCTAGTCAGCAATTAACTTTGCATAATTTAATTAAAATGGACATTTAAATTTTTATTGCTGCTATTTTTTATTTTTCCTATTTATAGTTTTAGTTAAATTTTTGCTAGTTGTTTGTGCTTTTACTTGCTTCAGTTCCATAGAAATATCGGGATGAAAAATATTCTATATTTACCATTCATTATTTATCTATGGACTACACCTCTGCACATATTCATTCAAATCGGACTAGCCTTTTATCGTAAAGGAGGAAGAGGAGAGGAGAAGAAGGTTTATTTGTCCCCATTATATGGGGGCAAATAAATGCCTCCATACAATGGGGACAGCGGGCATACACCATTTTTATCCAAGATTTGGTATGCGTAGGGATTGAATTTTCCAAAATTATTTCTTAGCGGATAATTTTAGCTCGGTTTGCATTGACATGCATTGAGCTAAAATTATATCAGCAGGACATTGAGTTTTATTTATAGTACATTAAAAAATTAAAAACCTCCTCCTTTTTTTGAAGTCGGTTAAAATATCCGTTAAATATCAAATGCAGATTTATTACAATATAACTTTATAACACAATATTTTATTTTAGCTTGATAATGGAACCATAAATATGCCATTCATTTTAGCTGATGCCCATTAAACATTTTTATGAGACCATTCTGCTGAATGACGAAGAGTAGGTACTTACCTATCTTCATCATGTTGTGTGGTCGAGAAATATATTGGAATAAGACCACCTGCACGTATCATAAAAACATGAATTAACAATAGCATACATGGAGGGATACCTACTTAGATAATACTATTATGGGGATTAAAAAACCTTCGAAGTTCATTACCATTGTTAGGCATCATGCTTTGATCCTAGCAAGACTAAGTGTGTTTGTTTCACTGAAGTTAGCTTTCTAACTGGTTCTTGGGCCACTACATTGGTAAACTTGGATTTAAGACAGATATCGGGATTCAAAAACCTTCGAAGTTGATTACAATTGTTAGGTATTATGTCTTTAGATCCCAGCATGTGTGTTTGTTTCACTGCAGATTTCTTTCTAACTAGTTCTTGGTCCACTACATTGGCAAACTTGGATTTAAGACAGTTATTGGAATTCAAAAACCTGCAAAGTTGATTACCATTGTATGGTATCATGCCTTTGATTCCAGCAAGTACGTTTGTTTACTGCAGCTGTCTTTCTTACTAGTTCTTGGTCCACTACATCGACAAGATAGATAGATAGATAACTTTATTTGTACAACACAGGTCAAGTGGTCAGGTCAGGGACAAGGTTAGATAAGACTGTTATGGGGATTCAAAAACCTTTAAAGTTGATTACCATTAGGTATCTTGTCTTTTTTCCTAGCATGTGCGTTTAACATAATCTAGTTTCTCGTCCACTACATACATCATCTGAGATCGGAGCATGATTCGGTAATAGAAACGAAAACTTCTCCAGATCTTTAGATCTTCTACTGTGACTGATGCTAAAACGGTCATAGTGTTTATATTTAGTTAGTGTTTATATCGGTTATACCTATTTATAGATATAAATAAATGACTAGGCAAATGGGCCAATGAAACTCAAACCTAACAATCCCTACCATATTTGAGGTTGCATTAAATCTTTGTTGGTACATACAAGAAACGATAGTAAGCTTAACAGTATTTTACAGAACTTTGATAGGTGGTCTAGACATGTGGTCTAGATATATTTTATGGGCATTTCATTGGCCTAGTGTCCTAACTCCTACTAGCGTATAACCTCTTAAAATTTGCGAGTTTTTTGTCAATTAATAATTGCGAAATTTGATAGTTGACGTTTTTGATATAAGGGAAAATCAGTTCTTGATTTCTAAAATAATCGCGGGGGTTTGATAGAATCAGGACGATGGTATCGCATCGATACAAAGTATCTACTTCTAATAAATCAATACAATCAGTAAGCAAATCACGTAGTTTTGCACGTATCGTGACGTGAGCGAGAATTAAAACGCATTACACCTGTACGGATTTATTTCGAAAACTTAACTTCACGGGGCAAGGTCGACGGAGAGTGCTACTACCTTGTTGATCTCAATGCTTAACTTTATAAGGGCTAATGCGTGAACAACTTGATACATGCGTAGTTAATCAGTCTACGATTTGAAGGTACTGACGTCCGTCTTCGTTACTTCTTCGTCTATGCTTCTTTCCGAACAAAACGTTTGTATTTTGCGTATACCTTTAGTTTTTACCTTCAAAAATTACAGGTGGTTTAATATTAATAAACATAAAAACCGTAACTAATATTACTTATGACGTCATTTGGCCCTATTTGTTGATCATTAAACCGTTTCCGTGTTTTATCAACTGTTCTGTATTTTATTTATAAATGAGTTAGGTTTGGTGGATTTCTATGGGCGTTCTAAAAATAGTGATTTTTATTTATTTTAGGGACGTAAGTATATACCTATTATCTGGCCATATATATAATATTAAAATACAGAAGAACTAACCTAAACACATAATATGTAGTCTATACTAAATTGATTATTAAATGAAAAATTGTTGTTAAAATTTCAGATAAATTCTTTTCTTACATTTTGATACTTATACCTAATTTAAAGACGAAAACCTTTGTCGTCGGTAAATTTACTAAGGTTTAAAATGCATAGATAGGCGATTTTTTACTTAAATTCGGATAAAATGCTTAAAACGATAAGGGATTTTCGTTTTTAATTTATACTAAAATGTAGCGTGAACTTACCTACAAACGGAACACACAACAACACTTAAAACAATTTTTCATCCAATAATTATTATTAGCATAGCAACTTAGTTTTCATCGACAGATGTTTTGAGTTTGACCCCTATATGTGCCTTCCCTATAAGGTGCATATAGGGGCCAAACAGGTAGTGTACGTTAGGGTAAATAGCATAGTTATTCTACCTGTGTTGATTGTCAGCAAAAAGTTGCATCAGCAGGTATATATATAAAAACCACGTGCGCTAGGATCGATTTTTTTGGGATCTTCTATTGTGATGCTCATCTGTCCTTTTAGGAAACTTTGGACCACGGCTTAGTTTCGGTTTTTGAGAGTTTGCAATATTAAGCAGAAGTCACAGCTGCAAGATGATTTTTGACTTATTTTTAAAAAGTACCTACCTCCCAAAAAATGAGTTTTAAAAATATTTCTTTAGGTACTTATAATATCGTAAGAGAGGGAAGCAAATTAAAACAAATTGGTGCAGGGGACTTAGAAAAAGTAGTAGAACAAAAATATATTATGTATACGTACAATTGAGAAAAAGGGAAACCTTTTTTTAAGTCGGCTAATGATAACACTCTCTATAGTGTAAGGAAAAGTTTACAAACTTTGAACACAAATCAATTCGCGGATAATTACAGTTGAATTTACCTACTTACTGTAGGTATTTTAAGTTCTCTTAATCGTTCGAAAACCTCGAAAGCGGACTAAAGTGTTTAAATGACAGATATGACCCTTAAAATTACAGGTGTTTAACGTACAGTCACATTACCAATTAGCTGAACCCCATGTGACTCAGAGCTCATTCGCATATCTGTAAAAAATATAGTTTTTATCTATTTTGTTATTGTTTTATAGGTATTGTATATTATAGTAATTATTTTCCCGGGTCTTAATCGCGTATTTTTTGTTTTTTATTTCTCTTACCTCGACCATGACTATTGTAACATAGTCGAAACGTCGAGGTAAGAGAAATAAAAAACAAAAAAATACGCGATTAAGACCCGGGAAAATAATTACTATGAATACAAATCGTGTGAGTTTAAAAAGTTTATTGGTATTGTATATTATATAGTAAGTATATTGTTTAAAGAAAACAGAATCAGGTAACATTACTTTACAACTTTACAGATTTTGCGAGTGAGCTCTAGGGCCTCTAGGTCACGTGGGGTTCAGTTAATTGGTAATGTGACTGTACCTTTTTATTGTAAATATATTTGAACCCTGCAATGTATCATCCTTTGTAAATCGCACAATAGCTTGTCTTTTGAGTAAGAAAACGGTCTATACCTGCTAAAAATAGGTTTTTGTTCAATTTCTTCGTATTTCACGGATGATTTCGTAAATGTATCCACTTTCAATACTTACCTATGTAGTAACTGGCTGAAATATGCAACGTTTCGTCCGTTACGAAAAAGTCGAAGGTCTCCGTCCACTTTACCGTGTCATACTGGGAACGTTACCGGAAAACCCCGTACTATGTCGATCCTTTTTGTCGATGACTCGTGACGTTTTGTTTTGGATTGACAATCTATGGCCTTTACTCAGATCTCAGACTCAATTTAGCTTTTTTTTCTAAAATAATTCCTAATCGCTTTTAATGGGTGAGACGTTGGAATGTAATCCCAGGGTTTTCAACCATTTTTGATATTTATTATTGCCTTTTGCAGGAAAGGCAATGGGTTAATGGCCTATGAAGCCTCATTGCAAACTTCGTCGATTTTTACTGGTCATACACATTTTGCACTTTTTTTTAAATCTTGTAACAAACTTTAGCCTATCGAGGCACCTGTAACTTTTTTAGCAAGCCTATTATAGAGTCGAGCCGAAGACGAGGAATATTAAAAAGAAAACCAAAACACTTTTTTGTGTGATATCACTTTATCACAAAAATAAGCAAAAACTTGTTTATTTGTGTATTTAAAAATCTTACGAGCGAGCTACTGTTGATAAAAATCTAGATTGCCTGTAACTCATACGGATGAGCTTATTGTGTACGAGCGACTGAAACACTGGTATCAAAGTGTTTTAGTAAATATTTTTCTTAATACTAAAAAAAGTAAAAAAAAGTTCCTAGATAGGTCGTTTCTAAATAGCAATTAGTCACCAACGGGGGCTTTGTTTTATATCAACTATTATGTAGTGAAATGATTTGTACTTAAGTAATTAGGAATCTATTTTATGATTAATTTCAATAATTACTCTACGATAAATTAATCTAAATTAGGTGATACATCTATCTATAATATAAAAATCAATTGCTGTTCGTTAGTCTGGCTCAAACTCGAGAACGGCTGAACGGATTTATCTTATCTTGGTCTTGAATTATTCGTGGAGGTCTAGGGAAGGTTTAAACGGTGAGAATTTAAAGATCGGACTTACGCGGGTGAAACCGTGGGGCGCAGCTAGTTTAACAATAGATTTGTACTAATTAAATAAGTAAATACATCTTTGTACGTACATAAAGGCAACCCAAATTACTATCTATCTAATTGACTATTTATTAATAAGTCAGTGAACTATAAGGATATAAGAAACTACATTTAAATTGTTTAATTTTATGCTACCTACAAAAGTAATCTGGTGGGAAAATAGTCTAGCAGTATATTAAAAAATTTACCCAGATTCTGATTTTGGAAATCGTAAGCAACTATGATGATACCACTTTTTCTGTAGGAACCTAAATTAATGATTTATTAATTTTAATTGCAATGTGTCTGTAATTGACACAATGATTATAATTATTATGTGTTAATTGTTTTTTATTATGATTTTGATAAAATTTGGTATGGAAAGAATACCTTGAATCTTGTCTGGGGACTATCTAGTAGCTATATATATTGGGCACAGACGCATTTATAAGATCTAGAAGTCACACACATTACATCGATGTTAGCTACTTAATGGCAACGTAATATAAAGTGGAGCGAATTATTAGTATTGATTGTTCATATCTTTCCCACAGTAAGACCTACTTTCACGATGAACCGATGATCTAACTATGGATGAATTGGTATATCTCGATGCACAGTGGATGCGTGTGCGCATACGGGCCATGTGCAATGTTTGTTGCTTTCGCTTATTGCAATAAACATTCCTATCGTTGTAATTGCGTTCATGTAATAATGGTTTTTACTTACAATTTTAAATTAAATCTTTAAGTACAAACATGTAGGTAGATGGATAAAAGTATGTTTTAAATATTGAAGTAATAAAGTATGTATGTAGGAAACAAAATAATCTAGATATTAAAACAATTTCACTATCTAATTGACTGTATCGTTACTTTTTTTTTGGTAGAGCAGTGCTTTCAATTGTTAAAAATGAAATTATCTACAAAAGACTAGTATAATAGCAAGTCATTATAATATTTATTTAGGTATACTTAGTATGTTATTGCCTATGTTAACTTAACTTTGGTATTACATAGTAAGTCGGTATGTGCAACCCACAGAGATAATAAATATTAGTAGTGCAACCTCCTTGAATTTGGAATAAATGCAGGTCGCAATCGCGTCATAACTTCTACCTTTTGGTTGGGTTAACTTCATAATTCTATTAAAGAATCTACTTAGGTGAAATTCGCGACATTTTTTCAATACAAAATTACTCAATAAACCGTAATTATTGCCGATGTAACACAAGATTAATGTCTGCAAAAACAGTTGCGAGAAAGTCTGTCCGCGGCCGGACATTCAGACGCGTTATTATGTTGTAAATAGGTGGCGGTTAAAATATTGCAGCAACTTGTTGCGGCACACTTGTCACCTTTTTACACCTGTAGGTACCTTTAAAAGAAAATTACCTACCTTGAAATTCCCAAGGGATGTTCCAGCCAAAAACAAATCCTGTTAAAACACTGGGCACACAGTTTTCGGTACACTGGAAAAACACACTAAAAATAAATTGTTTCTTTTTTAATTTGATAATTCACGTCACTGTGTTGGAATACATTTTAAAAACGTAACCCGAATTTTTCAGTTTTGTTCGTATTAGATGCGCGTGCGACTCGCGGTTGTCGGCGATCGCTGTCGGCTGCGGAGTGCTGCGCCGGCGCACACCCCACTACGCCCGTCTCTGTCGAAACGGTCTCCGATAAGGACCACTTGCCGCTTCCCGCTGCGACCACCCTAATCCTTCAAGTCTATGAACTTTGTCACAGTTTTTGTATTGCCGTTGGAATTCTACTTATTTTTTATCATCTCGAGAGGTCCATTACCTGAGCTTTAAGTTGTAGCTTTAAAATAATGCTTGGAGAAACTCAGATAAAGAGATGTTCTTTTCAAATTCAAATTAATAGACATTTTAATGCAACAGTAGAGTTTTCCATGTTGAAATTCTATTTAAACAGGGTGTGTTTTGGTATTTTTGTTCTTAAAATGTGTTCTCCAATATCATATTTTTAAAGAAGAAGTGTATGATTTTTATTTCACATGGCCTTTCCTATATCAGCAAAAATAGAAAAACTCAAAAATAATCTGAAACAATTTTTTATGACGGATTTTTCCTTTAAAATATTTTAAGAATTATCTAACTTACATAAAATAAGAGTGTTTACTTACCTATTTACTTCGAGCAACCATTGTAACTTTATCAAGGAGCGATGGTGCAGTAAATCTATACCATCTTTTGTCTACCATTTCCCTTAGTGGTGTCACGTGCGCACTGAAATATTGAACTATTGTGTTTAGTTCCGGAACTTGTTCTAAACAAAAGGAGGTCTCTAAAGATGTGTGATATAAAATGCTTTGTTAGGTCTATTTTAGTTTTCGACGAAATACCACGTCACTCTTGTTTGTTTGCAAAATTTTTATTGGGAAAATGAAAGCATTTAAAACCTAGTTTAAACTAAGAAAAATTTGGTACTTACAATTTTTCGCGAAGATCTAAATTTACATATATCTTTTAATCATGTTGACTCAGGACATTGATTTTTATACACCTAATAGGGACTAATAGACCTCAGTATCTGGTATTAGTTTCAACTTGCTAGGTCCATCCGTTCCTCGGTGGTGACACACGGACAGATAGACAGGACAAGAGAGTGATCTTATAAGGGTTTCCTTTGTTACCTTTTGAGGTACGGAACCCTAAAAATTCTTAGGCACCTACAAAAGGCACATACTAAAACTTTGGGTCAATAGTATTGTGCCTAAGATACCATCCGACCGGACACTTTCTGTCGTACATTCTGAACTTCTTTCAATTTTTTCTTACAAACAATGATTTTTTTAAGAATTTTGGAACGGTACTATGGGCGTTAACCTTAAATAAAACTTTATCTTAGTCAACAAAGTTCTTAGAAACAACAAAAAAAGTTCAAATGCCTTCTAATTTATGACTATTTGAATAAACAGCCGTAAAACTTGAAGCCTTTTTTGCCACTTCATCAGAAATAAACGCAGGCTCACCTCGTTAACGTTAGATACTGTTAAGATTAAAACTGAAGTGATGGCGGCACAAAGAAAATAAACTGCGAATCGACTGCGAAACATAAGTAAATAAACTACTTATATTTTTATTTGACAAAAACGGTTTTTTACACATAGCGCTTCGGCCATTTTCGAAACCAAAGAATAGTACCATTTCTAAAAATGGTACTATTCTTTTACTAGTAGGTACCTCTTTATCTTTAAGTAGATATGTACATAGTATTTTTATCATAACAAGTTTTAGTTTTGCCTAAATTTTTAAGATACTCAGATCCGTCCAAAGCCGAAACGTAAAAAAGCTAGCCTGTTTAACAGAATAACTTTTAGTCTAATATAAGTTTTTAAGTTCAGCAATTGTATAACGCCATCAAAAGCAACATCAATCAATATGTAACTAATAAAAACTCTATAACAATGTCACCGCTTTTTTACATACAGCTTTTTGTTGGTTAATCTAAATTCATTGCATAATTTTGATTGCGTGTCTTGTTTACTTAACATCTGACCCACAACGTTCTCAATATTCAACTAACCACGATCTATATAAACGTAACTAAGTTACTAACAAGGTGAACTGGTGCAATTACAACCTTTGAGTACATATGTATTTATTTATATGTTAAAACTTTTTTGTACTGGCAGCGCTCCGCATTTTCAACCGCGTAGCTCCCGATCCTCTGGGAACATCTGGATAAAAAGTACCCTATGTTACTGTCCATGAATCAATGTAATCCTCATACTAAGTTTCTTAAAAATTGGTCTAGTAGTTTTGTTACAAACAAAAAATGAAAAATATATAGGTAAATATTTTAGATGGCATTTTTTTTGTGTATAGATGGATGATATTTTTCTCATATTTTTGGTAGTAAAAGTTGAGGGTCACCTACTTGTAGACTTAATAAAAAAATAAATCCAAATATACAGGGTGAATTTTTTATGTGGGCCTTCAGGGCTATATCCTAAACTATGAGAGATAGCGAAAAATGCTCAAAGGAGTTGCGTGCCCGATTTTGACAAAAACTAAAACTGCATCATTAGATTTTTGAAAAAGTCATTACCCTAGCCGGGAATCGAACCTGTTGATTTTGCAAAAAAATAATCATCCTTTATTTTTATACCAATCGATAGTGTTGCTGATAGAGATCAATTCCTGGAAACAAACATAGTATGGCAAAACAAAGGAAATGGCTGAATTTTGTAGTTTTCTGTAATTTTCACCTTTCTGTCTCTGGCTATAGTGTAAAATTTTATAAAATAATTTCTAAATGAAGTTCTTTCCCTAAAATTTGTAAAAACAGTTCATATTTTAAGTGCAGCAGTTTGTTACGCCATTGGCCATACCTCCTCACTGCATTTTTTTCAGGGATGGTTGTATGAAAATTACAGAAGATTACTACAATGAGCTATTTCCTTTAATTTGCCAGACTATGTTTGTTTCCAGGAATTGATCTCTATCAGCAACACTATCGATTGGTACAAAAATATAGATGATTATTTTTTTGAAAAATGAACAGGTTGATTCCCGGCTAGGATAATGACTTTTTCAAAAATCTAATGATGCAGTTTTAGTTTTTGTCAAAATCGGGCACGCAACTCCTTTCAGAATTTTTCACTATCTCTTATGGTTTAGGATATAGCCCTGAAGGCCCACATAAAAAAATCACCCTGTATAATTCAAAGTCCTGAATGACTACAAAACGGTACAGATAACTGTTATAAAGTAGAAAGTATTTAGGAGAATTCAAACCTTAAGTACTAACTCAGACGAAGTCGGGCAAAAGCTAGTATTTTTATATACGTAGGTATAAATTAAAGATTCTAGGACATACTTGTATCATCAACAATTATCCAATATGCATGCTTTTGCATCATAGATTACATCCTAAAAGATTCTGCGTGTAAAACATCAGATGCGTGCAACACACTAGTTTACTTGTAAATCGTATTAAACTTGACATGACACTGTTGTGATTGCTGGCGTTACTTTATTTTGCTGTAAACGACGCTTCTTCTTACAGGCCTTATCCCAATTTATTTAGTGTTGGCGTATGTCTTCATCTCCATTCACTCCTATTAGTCCTCATCCCTTCGTTCACATTTATCTCTCTCATATCTTGTCTCACGCAGTCCATCCATCTTTTCTCAGGTCATCCTCTTCCTCTCCATCCCTACATTCATACTTATCACTCTTCTAGTCACACGAGCCTTTCTCTTCTCATCACACGTCCATAAAAAACTCAAACGGTTCCCTTTTACTTTTTCAGTTACTGATGCTACTTTCAGACTTCCTCTGATATACTCATTCCTTATTTCATGCACCCTCGTTACTCCTCACATTCATCTCAACATTCTCATCTCCGCTGCATGCAATCTTCTCTCATCCTACATCTTCAAGGCCCATCATGACGACAAAGCTGCTATGAGTTATTATATGCTAGCAAGACCCTTAGACACGGACGAGTTCAATACGATTTTGAAATCTTAGCATGTATTGCGCGGATCTGTTGTTTTTTGTGCAAAATCTATTCTATCGTCATCTATCTTTTGTACCGTTAATTAAAATCTTCTGATTTTCTTTCAAAACGAATGAATCTTTCTCCTTTTACCGTCATTTTTTATCGTCTATTACTATGTTGATCAAAGAACATGGATTGTGTCTGTTTGTTTGACATGGTGCAGCTGCATAAATCACCGATAAATCGTCTTTACTTGTCACCGGCCAATCTACTTTGCTAATTTCACTGGACATTGGCTGAAACACAATGTGGGAAAAATCGCCATCAATCAATAATTGAATTGAATCGAACTTAGATTAATTGAATAAGAATAAAAATAAAATATTACAGAATAGAAATTGACATCATATATTATATTTATAAATTATAAGTAAGTTTTCATATTATTTTCAATATTTTCAAACTTAGGATACCTCGTGTATTAGGTGTGTTAGGTATTTTTAACTTCCTATTACATAATATTAGGGTTGGGAATTCAAATAAGCACTATCTATTTAATTTTAGTATCACAGGTTTATCTTATAAGGTAGACCCTATTTCCTAAAAATCTTATTAAAAATCCATTTACATCGTTCCGTTTTAATTCTATTGCAGTGCAGATATCAGTCTCTCACAAAAGATATTTTTTTCTTTGCTGTCTCTACCATCGCATGGTAATTTGATTAATTTGATTTGATTAAAACCAGCGTGTATTAAAGGATGTATTTGAGTACGTACCCACTGCACGAATCTTGCCTCGAGACGTTTGATTATTCGTGTATTACTTTTATTTTGTTAAGAACAAAGAATCCTTTGGCGGCTTACATTCCAACAAAGAGTGTAGCCGTCAGGCAATGTACGTAATTATTTTCTACCATTTAAATATCAAGACTTTTATAAATCGTGTAACATTTTCGTTTATTTCTAACTGCATTACGAAGAAGCAAGTTTATGGTATGGAAACACAGATATACTATTCTGCCCTGCTTATTGAGAGTGCAGTAACTCGTATTTTTGGCAAAATTGAGTTATATACAGAATCGGAATCAGCAGAAAAAATCCTTCTTTGTAAACTGACTCATGTGTCGAAATTCCATAAGAAACCTGAAATATCATTAAGTAAGAACGCAGTAACTTAACTAATTTAAAGAAAATCCCTACAATAAGAGTAGTAACTTAAGTTACTATATATTTAATTAGCTCATATAATATTATTTTTAGTCATAACTGCAGTAACTCCTACATACTGCACTTAGTATAATGTAAACAACATAATCAAAATACTTTTTCCTTAACATAAATGCAGCAACTAGTTAAGACCTATCGTTTGAGGTACCGCATGAAGGTGTGCAACGTTTATAAAGTAGTTATGACAGTGGGAGTTTCATTACTTAGTACGAATATTGCATTGAAGACGAAATATTTCAGTTCCGCCGGGTAGAATTTTTTATGATGTAGTACAAAAATGTTATGCTAATTAAGACCTTTCATCCGAAGTACCGCATAAACGTGTGCAGCGTTTTATAAAGTAGTTATGACTATTTGAGGTTCATTATTTCTTACTATGAAACTAAGTATGATTGACACCAAAATATCTCCGCTCCTCTGAGTGGGATCTTTTTGTTCTATAGAATTAAATGAAGTACTCATAACGACCTTTCAAATGAGGTACACCACACCAAAAAAAGCCAAAGCCAAAGCTTTTGACTCAGTTTCTATCCCTATTCGGTTGCGAAAGCTTGAATGTATAGGTATAAGAGGTACTCAGTTGAAACTATTTACAAGTTATCTAGAAGAACGTACCCAATGCGTTAGGATACCTAGACAATATTGTCAGTGCTGATAAAAATAACACTTCGTTTGGAGTTCCCCAAGGAAGTATTTTATGACCTACCCTATAATTGATCTACTTACATAAACGACCTATGTAATCTAGTGCTAGATCATGGCACTATAATATCGTATGCTGACGACACTGCTCTTCTCTTTTCGGCTAATTCAAAAAGCGAAGTCTATCAATATGCTCAACAGGGGTTCAATGTTGTTAAAGATTGGCTTCAGCACAACTTACTAACACTTAATGCAGACAAGACAAATTATATTGAGTTTTCAATGCGCAAACTATCGTCAACGCAAAATAATCCAACATTATATGCTCATTATTTGTAGTCCTCACAGCGATAACCAATGTGCGTGTTCTGCTATCAAAATTGGTAGCAATATAAAATACCTGGGTATTATAATAGACGAAACTCTTTCGTTTAAATCTCATATTGAAGCTCCATGTAAAAGAACTCGTAAGCTAATATATGTCTTTAAAAATTACGGCATATTGCAGACACAAAAGTAATCAGGCAAGTTTATTTTGCTCTATGTCAATCAATACTAACCTACTGTATTAGCTCATGGGGTGGTGCGGGCAAAACATTGCTACTAACAATTGAGAGAGCTCAGAGAGCAATTCTCAAGGTGTCTACCTTCCGTCCATTTCTTTTCCCTACTGACCTCCTGTACAAATCATGTAAAGTACTAACAGTTCGACAGTTATTTGTAGCGAGCATTGTACTAAAGCAGCATGCAGCCCTTCCCTACACCACTGATTTTGCTAATATAAGAAGGAGTGATATAGTTTGCCGTCTACAAATAAGAACTAACTTAGCTTTCACACATAAATTCAAAATGTTCCTAGGGCCGTTACTATATAATAACCTAAATGCTATAACAAATATTTTCCCACTTAACTACATAAATTTGTAAAAAAGCCTTCGAGAAAGCACTTCAAAATATGTCCTATGAAGATACAGAGGAATTACTAATACTTTTGAAGTAAGTAAATAGGTGTAAGTAAAACTTGTGATTTATTTACTATAGACATATTTGTACTTCGATTCTTACTTCTTAGATTCGATGACTTAGATTCGATGATTAATATTATTAACTCTGTTTACCTATACATAAACATGCATTTCAATACATTCAAGTTTTAATTCATTTCATTTCATTTTTCATTGTACTGTATTTCTGAATAAAAATTATCTTATCTTATAGTAAAAAGCAGTCGGGACGTTCTGGGTTAAGTTTTTTTCTTTTCTATTTTATACAAATTGGTTTTAAAAAAGTTTAAGTCAAATAGATATGCTCAATATATTGTACCTCAAAGTAACTGAAAGACTTTTAGGACTACCTACTTACTTTTATTCGTTAGTTTTTTATTAGATATCCAATAATTCTTAGATTGATTTTACAAACATAAAGACGTGCATGCAAAGACTACAACGTAAAAATAAGTACATAAAGATTTGGTGAAATATTTCCACAAATAATTGTTACACCGAGTTTGATAACATGTACCTTTAATTAGTAAATACTAGTAAAAAGTTCCCTTACATTTTATTTAACTTACCTTAATGCTTCTAAAAAACTAACCAAAAGTGCAGCAACTATGGTACTTGCTGCACTTATTCTTAGGATGACCATTTTACACTGATAATAATTACTAAGCATATGTAAATTTTTCGACTTTATTTTAAAGTATATTAATATATATTATTAATTTTAATGTTAACACTATCTCTACATTTTTCTCTTTCTTTTGGTGTATATCATGTTTCAATAGCATTAATATTTTAGGAGCAATATCAAAAAATATTCTAAAAAAACTTTAACCGCGTTTTTCTCGAAAACATGTTTGACTGAGTTACTGCACTCTCAATAAGCAGGGCAGTATTATGGAAACGTAAAAATTGCGACGGAAGTAATATTTGCTTGTCTCTCAGGCACAGATAACTACCTAAAACCTATATTAGTAAGTCGGCATGACTTACTAATATAGGTTTTAAAACGCCTCGTCTTACTTCAAGTCGACATAATTCTAACGAGTGTAGCTAATCCAAATTCTTTGTTAGATTAGCTACATTCTCTTTCCTTACATCCGTTACAAGCGATTATCTACTCTACTTATAGATAAAGTCTTTTCATTAAAAAAATGAGGTTCAATATCTTATCTACAAATTGAACTTTTCAACATTTGCGAAAAATTTGAATATTACACATTCCAGTCATATCTTAAACCAGTACACGAGTACTAAAAACCAGGCACCGGAATCAGCCAACAATCTATTAATGAAACAAGATAATAAAATTTGACCTCAGTAAAATTGCCTGGAGACAAGAATCAGGTAGCCTTGTCCAGATGAAGTTATGTCCTAATGTAGGCTAGGAGTAGCAAGACCACATACCTAGATGTAATCACATAATTATATACAACATTTGGTGCGCAGAGGCTACTCCTACATACTCTATTCTGTTTAAAACCCAGTGCTCATCATCATCTTCCTGCCCTTTTCCCAATTTATTTGGGGTCGGCGCAGCATGTCTTTTTCTTCCATTCACTCCTATTAGTCGTCATCTCATCGTTCACATTCATCTCTCTCATGTCCTGTCTCACGCAGTCCATCCATCTTTTCTTCGTCCTCTTCCTCTCCATCCCTCCACATTTATACTCATCACTCTTCTAGTCACATGCGTCTCCTCTCTTCTCATCACATGTCCATACCAACTTAAACGGTTCCCTTTTACTTTTTCAGTAATCGGTGCTACTTTCAGGCTTCCTCTAATATACTCATTCCTTATTTTATCCATCCTCGTTACTCCACACATCCATCTCAACATTCTCATCTCCGCTGCATGCAATCTTCTCTCATGCTTCTTCTTCACGGCCCAGCATTCCGATCCATACATAACGACAGGTCTTATCACGGTTTTATAGATTTTACAGTGCTCAATGTTATAAAAATGAAGAACGTCTTCCGAATTATTTTCCTCAGATCGTAGGTCAAACCTTTTTGGTTAGAACCTCCTTGTTTTTAGTTGGTACAAAATATAACCACAATTTTAATTCAGTGCTTCCTCTACCACTGATTGTTTCTGAGATATCCACTAATATCAGTAGAGTGCTCATCAAGGGAAGATTGGAACGGGCACGACATGCATTAGTCACTTAGAGGAAGTTCCTCCGTCGAATAAAATGACGAACACTGCAGATTTTGTCAGTGATTGCAAGTAAAATTGGCAAAAGTTTGAAGTAAGACATTACTATTATACGTCCTGTATCACGAGGCTATGGAGCCCCGGACCTTTGGAAGGCGTGCGTGGAGCCGAAGCCAACATGTAGAGGCCCTTTACAATAACAAGTATAATAGCAAACAATGGCGTGGATTCTAAACCGGTGATTATGCATGTTTACACTATAAAGTGCAACCAAGGACAACCTCCGGTTTGGATAAAACTATTGATAATCTACAGGAAAAAACTACTTGAGCTATTGTGATGGGATGGTAGTGGACTAGATACTGGAAAACTATGGATACTATGGCGCCTGCCGTAGCAATGTCCAATAAACACGTCAAAATGAGAGGCGGAGACTCGCCAACTCTCAGACTGGGCCACCCTAATTAGCCGAGTAAATTACAGCAAGGGGGCAACAGGAACGTGAGTGGCTTGAAGGATGGTGAGACCTCACTGGATTTTAAGTCACCGCTGGTAGTCCGAGCGAGCGGGCCAACTCATCACTGACGTTCGGCATCCATCCTTCGAGTATTTCTACTCTTGTGACTCCACTCTGGACGGCCGGTGAAGGCAAGCCAGAGGCGGAGGACCGCTTCCTCGTCAGATTTCACTCCGACCAGCCAACTAAGGCACGCCGGAGATGAGGAACGGTGACTTCCCCTTGGAGAACTCGGGACCGCGGGGTCGTTACTCCCCGTCACGTCGCCTCAAGGTGCCCTGCGGGCACACATTACTATTATTATTAAGAGCCTATACACTGTCCCACTGCAGGGCAAAGGCCTCTCCACCTTTCTTCCATTGATCACGATCTGTCGTTTATTGCACACCAATAATTCCTATAGCAGTCAAAATCATCTTGCCATCGCCACCTTGGTCTGCCGCGTGGTCGTATCCCTATGGGTGACCATTCTGTTGTTATTTTTGTCCATCGTTGACCAAGACATGCGTGATTAAATTACTTCAGTAAGCGAAGTATTCCAAGATGTTATTTGTAAACTAGTGTAATGAATGAAGACACAGCTTTACACTTGCAATTATCTTGACTCTGACTAGAGATTGTGGCCATAAACTTGTGCAGTTTCATCCATAGAGATAAGAATTCCAACAAATGACAATGAGATGTTTTATCTCCAGATCAATTTGTTGATAAAATTGTTCTATTAGTGTGAGAAATTAACAACAATGTTGTCACTCGCAACTTTTAAACGAGCTTTTATTAACCTTTCTTTAAAAGTACATGACTTATTGCAGATCTGTATCGATGAATATTGCAAAGGTGGAAAAATGAGATGTAAAAATATAGACAGTTTTTAAAGTTAACTGATTAAAGTGGTCTGATGCTGTATAATAGTAAAATTGTATACTTATCTATATCTAGGTGAAAATATGCCTATAATGTTGATGTTTTTTTTTTGTAATTATTGAGATAATTAATATAGATCCGATGACCTATAAGATTTCTCTGACGTTTCTTTCACAATCACTTATGATTATATTACGAGACTTTTCAATATTCTGTAAGTAGTAGTTTTTTTTGTCTAATCTCCACAATCCCTATAATTTCTCCTTTCTATTGTAATCTTTCTTGGACCCTCGAGATACAGGACGCGTTCCTATTTCGAGGTCCATTGTTAGTGCTAATTACTATTTGTATCATTTTTATTAAATAAATGAATATAATATATATTTTTTAATTTCTGTGCTAAGAGTAAGAACTGTTCTCAGTGTCTTCTACTGTCGCTTAGTTCTGTGATGTGATGATGAATCTTGGTAGCATCATCGACGCCTCGCTTATTTAGTTGTCCTGTTTATAACCAACTTCCGTGCGGACACCAACGCCCACCATGCATATACATACCGCTGTTGTGCCACTGCTCATGGTGTAGAAGTTAAAAAATAATGGCATGGTATCGATGTTTTTTAATTTTTATGTTTCTTTAATTTCTAATTTTTATGTTTCTTTTTTATTTTACTTTATTTTATTTTAATTACTAACATAGGAATAAGTATTTTACTAATAATATGAGTCTCTGTAACTTGAGTAAATAAATAAATATATATATATATACATAGCACCAAGAATATACCTACTTTTCTAGTTTCTTTGGCACTTTCATATTATGTAGATAGTCGGTACTCGGTAGTGTTAACATTCGATTGCAATGAATGATAAATCAAACGTTTTTGCCGGTGCCAATGCCTTTTTTACGTCAGGGAAATGTACGTTTATTTTGTAATGTAAGTCCTTTTGCCCCAAACACTGGAATTCCTAGTTTAGGCATATGTGTTATTTTCTCTTTTTGAATTAAGTGTTATAGTCATAAAGACAGTGTGGTAAAATGTGTTTGTTGTATTTTTGCAATTCCGCCGTTCCAAGCGGAACGATGGGGTATGTGTCGCTCCTTCTGGTCTGAAAGTGGAAGACCGCCAGAGGCTCCTAAAATAAAATGATTAAAAATATCTACATGTTATGGGCCACTGTAAAAGCTGTAGCCACATAATAATATGTAACAGTAAATCCGTGAAAAAGTTATCTTTCACAGCCATACGCCCATAGGCAACTCGTTTAGCCTTGTTGCATTTTTGTCGAATTGAGTATCTTCGTACTCGTATAGTAAATTAATTAGGTATTTGAGTAACGAACGATATCAGTTCAAAAGTCAGGGCCATTGGAACGTTGGTAAATATGATTTAATTTTCACTAAGACACACATATATCTATGTTTGATTTATTCTAGAGTACCTAAAGTAAATATAGGTACCTAGGTACGGTCGGCTGCATAATTCCAGACCCACCGTAGAGCTCTAAAACTAGTGTTATAAGAATGTTTTAAACACAAGCAAACTAGATACCAGCTTTAGTTAAAGTTTAAAGTCTTCTAACTCAGCAATTTATCAAACAAAAATTATTGGAATGAAAACATTCCAATAATAGTACTTTTCGAACTCTGCAATTATGCAGCCGACTGTACCTTCTTCTAATTTAATTCAAAATATAGATTTCTTTGTTTATGAAAAGTTATTAAACTTTTACATTTCGAGTATTTTCCATGATTAAAAGTTTTCTAAAGCTTTACAACGCTGAATTGAAAACTGGAAATTGTATAATTGCGAATACAAATTAGGTCACGGTTAAAAGAGTCGTTTCTATGTAAATCTAGGATTGTTGTGCATTGGATTTCATGTTATGCATGGCTTTCTTCCAACAAAGTCGTCTTGTCTGTAGTTAGGTACTTACTAGAAACACCTTCTAAATATGTAACTAAATTGAAAGTTTTAAATGTAATTTAATGTTTGTAATAAATTGTATGATTTTTTCTATTGAATACCTACCTACTTACGTAACTTTAAATAATGTGGTTTAAATAGATATATAAATTGCCATTCGTAAGTTTGATACGAAATAATAAGAAATTTTGTTAAGAAATGAATACGGTCACACGCATCACTGCGCAGAATTTATATAGACGTAAGATTTTATGAAAAAAAAAATTGAAACGTGTTATTTATATAGACATTCGAGTAGGTATGTATTTTGGTTAGTGTTATTGTTAGGGTCTAAGCCAACTAGAAAGAATCAGTGGCGGCTTTGGCAATATTTTGAAGCTATTGCATAGATTTTATCGCGGGCCTTGGGCGCGGCGACCGAATCAAGAAATTCCGTAACGAAAATAAAACCTAACACCCCCGACAAATGACGAACGATTATTTACGGACGACAAGTGACGGACGACAAATGACGGACGAAAAATGTCGGACGACAAATGTCGGACGACAAAAACGGACGATAAATAACGGACGATAAATAACGGACGACTATTGACGGACGACAAATGACAGACGACAAATGTCGGACGACAAATGTCGGACGACAAATGTCGGACGACAAATGTCGGACGACAAATGTCGGACGACAAATGTCGGACGACAAATGTCGGACGATAAATGTTGGACGACAAAAAACGGACGACAAATGACGGACGACAAATGTCGGACGACAAAAACGGACGATAAATAATTTATATTATTATAGTTTTTGTATAAGTTCATGATGAAAAAAAATATTGCATTGCAGAAGAGAATGGGACCGAGACTGAGAAAATAGAAAATGGTGAATGAGATTTTTCGAAAGTGTAAAATAGAAAAGCGTTTTGCTAAATCACCTTATTATTCACATTGTTTTAGTAAGTTATTGACTAGGTAAGTAGGTAAATTCTTCGACAAGAAGAATATTATTATGGATGCGATTTTTCGATATTCACACAAAATTTTTAAGCCAATAAAACTTTATTACCACTTATTATGACATTTCTTGACATCTATAGAGTCTTTAATCCATGTTGAAGGGACCTAGATTTGAAAAATTGAAAACAAAGACATCTCGCTGTTAGTTAGACTTTTGGTTCCAACTCACCTTGTATCCACTATTTGGTAAACTAAACTTCTCATCTTCTTCTATACATATAAAATCCTTTGTCCTGACTGACTGACTGACGGATCAACGCACAGCCTAAACCGCTGATCGTAGAGACCTGAAACTTGGAGGGTGTGTTTTTTGTATGACGTAGGCATCCGATAAGAAAGGATTTCCCGAAATTCTACTGTTTAGGGGGTGAAAAACGGGGGCAAAGTTTGTATGAAACAACGTGATTCCTTGGTCCAATCCTATTAGAACCATTTTCGACTTCTACGCGGACGAAGTTGCGGGCAAAAGCTAGTGTACCTATAAAGATAGTAGATATATCGGCCAAAATAAATCCGGCATCACCATCTGAATCTGCCGCAATTTGCCAATCACCGGCCTACAAAAATCTTTAAAAATAATTTTATTAAGTTCATCTAACTGGTTCTCGTTTAGTGTGTCTGTCAGTTTGTCGGTCATCATGCGCAGGCGCAGTGGCCCGGTTTCGCTCGCTGCGTACACCGCACGTTGCGTCATCGAACATCATTTTCGTAAAACCGACACCAATTATTGTAAATTTCTTTGGTTTTCAGTTACTTAAGAAGGTAATATTAGTACCTACCTTCTAACCTTAACACAACAATTTCTATGCACTTATCTATCTAAATTAGGTATGAATGTAATTCAGTAGTTTCGGAGTCTATTCAAGTCAAAAAACAAACAAACATATGGATATAGATAGATGTATTTGTTTGTTTAAAGCATTCTATATATTATTATCTATCTATACAAAGGACCTATAATTGACCACTATATTATTGAAGGCAAACAAGAACCAAGCATTCGTATATACCACATAGCTTATAAATCAAATTATACACCAGTATTCACAAAAAAGTACGACGTCATGTGTCATAGTTAAAGTGTGACATCATGCATCATGTTCCGTCACCATGACGGGCGGCGTCATGGTAAACGTCACGCGACTCGTGTTTGTTTTATAAGTATATTGTTTAATAATAATGTCGCTCCTCTGGCCTTCTGTTATGGTGACGAGTGACGAATAGATTACTATTACTAGATACTTATTTTCAAAAAAATATAATAACGAAAAAAAATATATATTTATGGGAAAAACTAAAAAATCTCAATTTTTCATCGTTTTCTTATGACGTTATCACGTAAAATTATCGTCCGTAGGTAAACCGACTTTACAGACAACCATTTTTTTTCTATAGTGTTGGAGATGTTTTAGATTCTGTAGGTAGAATCCTCTACCATCAATCATACAAATTGTCCTTCAGAACGTTTTCTCAGTAGAGTCGTAGTACTTACATACAATCGGCCACGTAGTTTAGTAATCCCCAATTTGATTAGAGAGAGCGGATATTCCCAATTTGCCCTGAGCTCGCGGGCCCCCTCGGGCTCGTACTGTACGGTACAAACACGTGGGTTCAACATACCTAATCACCCAGCAAGTACCTAGAACGTTTAATAGTATACTCTTTATCTCTATAAATTTGCACTTGTAAATAACAATTTGGTTAAGAAAAACTCGTGCCGGAAAAGCAGAAAAGTAAAATGTTTTTCTTAAAGTACATACAATAACACCCGCATTCACAATCAACCCTATGAGATTGCATAGTGCGCGCGAATGCATAAAGCCGCAAATAAGACGCTGATTGGCTAGAGTGAAGAGAGCAGCACAGAATTGACCAATCATAGGGCCGCATTTCGCGCAGTGCGTTCACTTATCAAAGAGCAACATAAGTATTGTTTGTGAACACAGGCGTAAGATAACAAAAGTGCATATCCACTGTCTACAGTGGGTCTTCACTCTAGAACCCCCGGTGGTACCCCCAGTGGAACCCTCAGTGGGTTTCTTCTTTTAGAACTCTAATTCTAAAATTGATTTTAAGACGTTTCAATGTGATTTCATGCAAATTGTATGGTGCGAAATGAATAAAGTAAATAAATAAAATCTTTATTGTAACACAAAAATATTTACATTTCAAGTTTTAGCCCTACCAGCTGCTTTAGTGCTTTTTTTTTTAAAATGTTGACTTTGACTTTGTTGTTTTGAACTCAAGTAGAACTTTAGGGTCATACTTTAGTTTAGTAAAGTTATTTAATCTCAAGAAGGACTTTAGAGTCCTGTTTTAGTTGAAAATATTTTTATTAGACTAATTTTATTACTCTTTGGTGGGTCTGCAATTATGCTTAGTTACCTATTTTGACTTCTTATGTTCGTAATGAAACCAGCAACTGTTAGATGAGATGCAAATTTAATTTCCTATCAGATCACTGGTGGTCAGGTTAGGTATTAAAGTGTCAACTAAAAACAGTTCGACAGGGAAAAATCTAACTTTATAAAGTACTCCCATGCAGGTAAGTACTATCTTCTTAGGAGCCTTAAAAACTTATTCTAAAAAGATATATTTTAAGTCTTTAGGCTCGTGATAATTTTTCCTCATTTTTATTGTAACTATTACTTAAATTTACTGAAAATAAATACTTTTTAAACGACTTTAATTAGGAAGGAGGTTCTCAATCCGCCGCGTACCTCTTATATATTTTTCTACTTCTTGTAAGTACACTTAAAATTATAATAAAATATCAATTTAGTATACATACATAGCTACCTACCTACTTTGTTTTGGTGTTGGTAAGTTTCTAATAGACTGGTTGCTATATTGGGTAACCGTTGGGCAACCCAAGGGCGTATGTCCTAAATCACTTTATACGTTAGTTAAGCGTTTATTGGCCGTGTGTTTTTGTAGTACTTGCCTCGTTTTAAGTACCAAAGACAAGTACCAAAATCAATTAGACCAAAAACAATTAGTTCTTAAGACCAAGTACCATAATCAATTAAGTAGTTCTCTTAAGACCAAGTACCAAAATTAATTAGACCAAAATCAATTAGTTCTTAAGACCAAGTACCAAAATTAATTAGACCAAAATCAATTAGTTCTTAAGACCAAGACCAAAATGTATTAGATAGTTCTTCTTCTTAAGTTTCTAGCTCAGCGTAGCTTTAGAGCTTTTTTATAATTATATTATCACCTTTCAAACAAAAACAGAATTTTCCAAATCGGTCCAGGCGTTTTCGAGTAATCGGCGAACATACATAAAAAAACGCGACGAATTGAGAACCTCCTCCTTTTTTGAAGTCGGTTAAATATTCAATTTCTGACTTATACAGCAACACTATCGATTGGTATAAAAATAAAGGTGATAATTTTTTTGCAAAATCAACAGGTTCTATTCCTGGCTAGGGTAATGAATTTTAAAAAAATCTAATAATGCAGTTTCAGTTTTTGTCAAAATCGGGCACGCAACTCCTTTCAGCATTTCTTATAGTTTAGGATATTATAGATAGCCCTGAAGGCCCAAATAAAAAAATCACCCTGTATATTAAAGCAAAGCTCAAACCAACAGACGGATCGGTTTAAAATTTGACATATACATATTAGCTGATAAGACGTAGGCATCAATATCATCACTATCACTACATAGTATAAAACAAAGTCGCTTTCTCTGTATGAATGCTTAAATCTTTAAAACTACGCAACGGATTTTAATGCGGTTTTTTATAGATAGAGTGATTCAAGAGGAAGGTTTATATTTATAATACATTCATAATAGGTATAGCCGTGCGAAGCCGGGGCGGGTCGCTAGTTTGCTAATAAAGGATTTTGGAATATTCGAACTCTACGTAAACGAAGTCGTGACCTAAGGCTAAGTATTGACTTACAGTAGCCCAAATTATAAGTCTAAGTGCAGAAACAGCCCCAATAAACTAAACTTAAGTATTAGATGATCTTAGGATTACTTATTTCTTGCACAATTCTCTGAAGAAACAACAACATCGTTTATAAATAAAATCACCCGTTATTCTTTAAGAGCGAGGTGTTTTTGTATAAAGTTAGCGGTTCCTTTCACAGCTTGGTGAGTAGAGCTGTTGGCTAACCGGACAATAGTATTGACAAATGAGAACACATTCTCTGACTGTTGACGAATTGCAATGTTTAACATCATTATGTTATTACTATAGCTTCGCTCCGCGGTTTCACTGGCGTAAGTCAGGATTAAACATTGAAACGTAAGAGATAGAGTTACTTTGAAAGGTAGTACACTTTACTATAAAGTATTAGTCTATTATATATTTTATCACACAAAAAAGGGTATTTTGAAGCAAAAAATAAACTTTAGAAGCTAGAGAATAATTACTTGTTTTTAATATTCCTGAAAATAATACAAATTTGCTTTTAAATTAGGAATATTGCGTTTAAATTAAGAATATTGCTTTTAAATTAAGAAATATTGCTTTTAAATTAAGAATATTGCTTTTAAATTAAGAATATACCTAGCCTTTAAATTTAGAATATTGCTTTTAAATTAAGAATATTGCTTTTAAATTAAAAACATTGCTCTTCAATTAAGAATATTGATTATAAATTAAGAAGTTATCATTTTAAGATTTTTATACTAAAACCAAAACAATATTCTCTAGCGTAAACGCTTACCACGAAAACAAGATAACCAAAAGTTGAGTTTGAAATACCTTCGAAAATTTTCCATTGGCTCTGTTGTCGTCCGGTCTCAGCTATTTGTTGAATCCACGACAGGTCGGACAATGCACTGATTATCCTGGCTACGTACGTAGCTTACTACTAATTACATATAATGAGTTCATTATGATAAATATTAGGTAAGTAAGTACCTATACTTCTTCCAAAAGACAAATCGTTTTAAAATGTACCTATTCATTTAAGTATTTTAAACATGACACTTTACTATAGTTAAGGACTTTAGTAGAATAAAATTGTTTGTCTCCTATATCCAAATATTTGTGCAACAAAAAAATTACAAAAATTTAGAAAAAATAAGAAAAAAAATTAAATTAAGATCGGATTTGTCAATTTCTAACCCTTTAAGCACGTTGTCTCCCTAAGCAAGTAGGTAGGTAATAAATAATATAAATAAGTACCTATAATTATAAATATATTTACCTATTTTGAACTGATATAATTCGCGTTTTTATTTTTATTTTAAACCTGACGTTTCGGGAACTTTGCAGATCCCATGGTCACAGGCAGACTGAGATGACATTCGTCTTACAAAATATATTATTTGAAATGCTGTCAAACTACCCTCTACTTAAAATTAATATAAAGGTTACTAAAATGGCTAATAAAAAGGTTTCATCTAACGCAGAATTGACTAACGGTGTCCCGAGGTATTGCAGCTGTTGCTTGCGGGGCTTGAGACCTAACTAAATGTAGTACTGGGTCCAAGACCGGTGGTACCTACTCTCCACGGGATCTGCAAAGTTCCCGAAACGTCAGGTTTAAAATAAAAACGCGAATTATATCCGTTCAAATATATTTATAATTATGAGTTCAAGTCGCGAAAACCTTCGAAAATATTATTAAGTACCTAAATAAATATTGCAGAACATTTTTACACAGCGCCATCTGCTACTCGGCTTGTGTTATAGTGGCTAGACAATTGATAGAATACTTGAATACTTACTTTTATTTTGTAAAAACATACACAAACGCCCATCCCAGAACCAAATATCTGTACCTACATAAATACTTGTTTGAGGCGGGAATCGAACCCGCAACCTTCTACATCTTATACGGGTGTTCGTCCAACGCGCCACAGAGGTTATCATAGTAAATTTTTACCTATGATTATCTTAACCTACTTAATTTCGTATGCATGATGAATCGCGTTCGCTGTCGAAAGCGAAAATAAAAGTAAAAGTCGTAATATTTCTATGAAAAAGCTACCAGTGAGTGGTAGTCTTGTTTAAATTATTCTAGAATTGTCTACAGCAGCCTCTCCCAAAGTGGGTGATAAAGCCCCCTTGTAGGCGCTGCAGGCCTAAAGGGGGGCGTCAGAGACCAAAAGAAAATAGGTGCTACCTACTGCGCTCAGGTTTTAAGTTAACTCTTGGGGGTTATAGTAACAGTTTCGTTTAGAATTAACTAGCGACCCGCCCCGGCTTCGCACGGCTATATTATGCATGTATTATACATATAAACCTTCCTCTTGAATCACTCTATCTATTAAAAAAACCGCATCAAAATCCGTTGCGTAGTTTTAAAGATCTAAGCATACAAAGGGACATAGGGACGGCGAAAAGTGACATTATTTTATACTATGTAGTGATAGTGATGTTTAATCTCCGCTAATAAGTATAGCTCACAATAATTAATTTAACAGTGGTTTTTAAGTAGGTGAAAAAATGGGGGCGCTAAAATATAATTTATTCTCAAAGTGGGTAGTATAAAAAACAAGTTTGAGAGCCCCTGGCTACAGGATAGTCAAATTAGCTGAACTTATTCTCAATTGTTTCTAGCCGTTTCATCTGTCGTTGTCATCAACACAAGGAAACCGCACTTAGTCATAACTTTAATCCAATGTTGACTACATCGGATAGGAGCGTAGAGTGGTGATCCAACTAGTTGTACAGTCAGAAAAGGACTGAGGGTAGCAGGTGCATATTTTAAAGTTCTCATTATTTTAATGACGGCTTTATATTTTTTGGTTATTCTACGTGAAATAACTTACACTTCGAAAGTTTTAGTGATATCAAGCAGAATAATTTACAATTACTGAACCTTTATTTAAAAAATTAAAACTTTAAAATATGCACCTGCTACCTTTAGTCCTTATCTGACTGTACCACGGGACTTTTTCGAAGATTAAGTTGGACCAATAACTAGTTGGAGGCCCAAATGCGGGGTGGTGGTTCAAAATATTTTAGAATCTGTTTAATAATCTGAATATGCTTTAAGCTTCTTGTGGTACAATAAATGAACTTTCTATCCCATAAACTACCACTTTGCCGATATTCATCCAAATCGGACCAGTTTTTGACCGTAAAGAAAGAACCAACAAACAAATAAATAAACAAACTTTCCTATTGGCACAATGGTCACCATGCCGGACTGCCAAACACAGGGTTGCGGGTTCGATTCCCGCCTCAGACAAGCATTTATGCCTAGATATTTGTCTGTGGTCTGGTTGTTTCTATGTATATTATGTATATATTTACAAAAGAAAAGTATATAAGTAGTATATCCGTTGTCTAGCACCCATAACACAAGTCTAGTTAGTTAGCTTGGGGCTAGATAGCGATGTGTGGAATGTCCTGCAATAATTTTATTTTTATTTTTTTAATTATTTTTTATTTATAATATTAGGAAGTGTAAATTAATAAGACATTCCGAGAATACGTTCAATAAATTTGCCCAAATTTTTTTATCGTGTAGACTCAGGGCCTTGATTTTTATACACCTAATAGGGACTATAGACTTCAGTATCTGGTATGAATTTCAACTTGCTAGGTCCACCCGTTCCTGAGAAAATCGGTGGTGACGCACAAACAGACAGACGGACAAGAAAATGATCTAAGGGTTCCTTTTTTTACCTTTTGAGGTACGGAACCCTAAAAACGACTAAAAGTCATTTTAAGGTAAGGACATTTATTCTAAGGCGTTAAGAGGAAAGGGTACCGGGGACTCTTTACATACAAACTATTACAAACGTAGTCAACTGTTTTCTCCCTGGATAATGACAGTAGAGCAAATATTTTTGGTGTATGAAACTTATAACTACCATGACCATTTTTTTTTTAAAGCTATTGCATAGCTTTTATCGCGGCTTTGAGCGCGGCGACCGAATCAAGAAATTCCGTAACGAAAATAAAACCTAACACCCCCCACTCCGCTTACCATGTAGCTCGGCCGAGCGTTCGCTTACGTATATGGTACGACTGTACGAAGCTCGCACGATGCGATAGCTTTACCGCGGCAGTCCCCGAGTGCCACACTTTTTTTATTTTTTTTATCTTAATTTTTGATCATTAGAAAATGAAAAAAACCAAAACATAGGGGTATATTCATGGCAGTTATAGGTTTAATGGCACAATAATATTTGTGCTAGTGTCATTATCCAGGGAGGAAACAGTCGACTACGTTTGTATGAAGAGAGCGCCGGTACCCTTTCACCTTAAAAATTCATATCATCTTCTTCATATGGTGGCCGACATTCCAACATAAGATACTAACTACGAAGTCGGTAAAGGTCAAAATATTATCTAACAGTATTGTCGCTGCCCCCACCTCATGTTGTTGCGCACGCGACGATCGCGAGAAAGGACCCACTGACACAGTTCTCTTGGGCGCAGGGTTCCCACCTACAACATAAATATTATAACTCGTGCCTGCAGTCATCAGTACCTATGTGTACTTACTTTCGCTTTCAAGCGAGTTCGTTTGAGTAAGTTCAATCACGCGAAAGTGCATTAAGTAGACCCGAATATAGAATTACAAAAGTCATTTAATACGGGATTTTTTGAGTAGGGTTCTCTCTCACAGAACCTATGTGTACCTACTTCCTTTCGCTTTAATACAATCGAGGCGCGAAAGTGCATTAAATAGATCTAATATAGAGTTATTAAGTTATTTTTGAGTAATTAATTAAAACTTTTTGAAGCGAAAAAAAGAAAAAACATTACTTAAATTATTTTGTTTTTACACAGTGAGATTAAATTTATAGTGGTTATCTCCGAACTTCGCATTCCTTTATTGTAACACAATAATTTGACGTATATTCCTGCAATATGCGAAAACACCTGTGGGGTTATGAGTCAATTGCCTTACTTTCGTGTGGTCAAGTTTATGTCGCAAAGACGTATCTACTTCTGGTTGACATATTATCACAGTTTTAATTAGCTTCCCACGGTCCGTGATATCGCGGACGGACCGCGGACCAGCTCGCACGACACACCGTGGGAAGGGTCTCGTCCGTGGTAGCACAGGACGTCTGTGGCGGTGCGCCAGTATCCGTCGCGAGGCGGTAACTTCAAAGGTGCGTGTCGTAGCACAGACGAGACGGGTCAGAACTTGTTTGTACGTAAACAAGTCAGAACTTGTTTGAACACGAGTAGTGGTGTTGTGTGTAGTTGGTTGCGGAACTTGCGGAGAAATGGAATGGACAAACGAACTTATTTTTTAATTTTTTAATTTTTATCAAAACCTTTACATATCTGTCAGAATCTTTATCTTTATCAAAACCACAGCCGCAGCTGCAGCGACAATAATACGTTCTCTTTGAGTTTACATTTTGAAATGAAGTTATCAAAAGATCGACACAGACCGACACGCACCGTTGGAAGAGCCCTGTCTGTGTGCGTTGCCGTCCGTGCGGTCGTCGGCTGTGCGTGATGATCCGCAGAATCACGCACCGTGGGAACCCAGCTTTAGATAAGCAAGTTGCATCAAGCAACCTAATTTAATTATTTTGGCTCTTTTTTATATTACAACACGATGTCCAAGTAGATAGACCAACATACAGACAATCAGAGGATCAAACTTGCAATAATATTAGAAAGACAGACGATTTATGTGACTCGACGATGGGCAAACACCCGCCTGGGATGTAGAAGGTTACAATTCCGCCTTAAAACAATAGATATTTCTGGTCTGAGGGTTTTTGTATGTCAAATATTTTGCAAAATAAAAGTATTCAAGTATTCCATCTGTTGTCTGGCCACCATAACACAAGCCTAGTCGCTTAGATTTAGGCTAGATGACTCTATGTGCGTGCGCAAAGTTCTGCAATATTTAATTATTTGATTCTGGTCTGGATATCATAAGTATATACTTATACCTATGTTTAAAAAAAGTATATTATGTATTCTATCAGTTATCTAGCATCTATAACACGAGCCTAGTTGCTTAGCTTGGGGCTAGATGGCGCTGTGTAAAATGTTTTACATTATTTATTTATTGAAGTGAAAACTTCTTTTACCGCGGTACGCATATTTTTGGATGAGATAAAATCTCTGAACTCGCAACACCGTTACGATACGCAGCTACAGTGTGTGCATATATTTTGTAGTTGTTTAGCAAATACGTTTTTTTTAAGTTTAAAGTTTTTTTTATAAGTTTTCACTTCTGTCGGCACTCCCAAAGTGCAAAAGTTTAAAAAAAAATTTTTTTATCACAGTTGCTCATAAAGTGGATCTTATTAAACCGCTTTTAGGCTCATAATGCAACGTATTATACACGCGTGCGATAAAAAAAAATCCAACTAGTGCTAAAATAATACACTATCCCGATAAGTCAAATACGTATCTTACTGCTAATGACATATGTTTTGATGTAGGTATAGAAAAAAGGTACCATCAAAGAGTTTTTAACCTTGCTGGCTTAAAACTCTTTGTTGATACCTTTTTTCTTCTTTTCAAAAGGTTGTCTCTAAAGTCTGATAACGAACGATAATTTTACGTCTTTGAAAATAATAAAAAATTGAGTTTTGTTTTTCCTTTAGGTACATTAATATATTTTTTCCTTACCATTATATTGTTTTTAACCGCCGACGCAAAAACAAATGAAAAAAACCCAAAAAAAATATTGTATGTCAGACGTGGTTGTATAGGTTAAAAGTCTTTTGCCTAGCCTTTCGGGAGTGTAATTAACAAAAAATAGTAAACATAACCTAAAATTCTTAAAAACTTTTTATTATTAAAATTTTAACAAGTCTTTTTTTTTATTCGCAACTGTGATAAAAAACGTCGTACGATACACGTGTGGAAAGTTGATCATTCCATCTCGGCTTTTGCCAGGCTCGCGTTCCGCTCGCGCGTCAATAACGGCCTCTATGGAATGATCAACTTTCCACACTTGTATCGCAATGTACTATTTTTTCAATATTTTAAGTAGAGCTCAAAGTGACAACCCTGGACGGTGTGTTTTCGTCAACATAGCCCACTGACCGGTCCAGCCCTTACTTACATAACTGTATCACTTGAGTTTGTTTTGGTATATGTAAATTAAGAACTCTGTCCTTGGAATGATGACCAAAATAAATGTTACAGGTACTTCCTTAGTGAAATAAGTTTTCCGTTTGTGATTTTATTGTGACCGAAAATAGGTTCAATAATAAAACTTGTAAGCTTGTCGCCGTGAATAAAAAATAAAAATAAAACATAATTGTTGGGATTTTTTTGAAAGTTTGTTTTGTGAGCACCAAATAGGTCAACGTTTGACAACTATCTCACACGATAGTAATTAGTGATTATGCGGTCTAAGATGTAGCACGCTTTCCTAGAAGATACCTTTTTTATCGTCAGGAAAATGCGCCCTTATGCATCCAGAGGCCAGAGGTTTACCCACTTAAACCTGACGGTGTCCCTTCTCTCCGCCATGAGCCGAGTGCAGAGCGATTCGCTTGCGCATGCTTAACCACATACACCCGGCCGGCGGACCTAGAAGATTGTGGCTGTAGGTACGCTCGTGAATCAAAGACCCATAAATAAACGGGGATAAGTAAGTAACCTACTCCTAGTAGTGTATACCTACTTGCCTACATAAAATTACTAAGGATCAGGTAGATAAGGCTGCGATTTGGACCATTTTTTATGAAACGTGGTAAATTAGTATATTAATTTACTAGGTAATATAGACTAATTTTTATCCTTAATTTGAAAGTAATATTCTTAAATTAAGAACAGTGCTTACTTATCATTTTAAGTTTTTTTTACTATGACCAAGAAATGAAATGATTATCTAGTGTCTATAGGGATGATTGTTTCATGCTTTAGGAAACCTTTTTCTCTGTGTAGGGTAGTTTTCATACGATTGCAATTGACATACGTAAATGTAGAGTCTTTATGTAGAGTTAAATTAATGACAGCCGTCTACCATCTGCTGGCTATTTGAGCTGGCAAATTATCTTGTTATGTACTTAGATCGGTTAACCCGGACATGGCCTAATTAGGTTTTCAAATTGAATTCATGATACAATCGGCATATAATACCTAACTGTACACCTACTTTCTTATTTATTTCTGATAAAGAAATACATATTTTAATTATGATATACGGTGACCAAAGTGCTGACTGCCACTTTGGCAACGGATCGGCATTTTTTTTTTACATATTATGATAGGTCAGCGTTTGACCACTATCACACCTGCCTGATGGTAGGTGACGATGCGGCCTAAGATGTAACACGCCTTCCTAGAAGATACCTATTCACTCGCGACTTGAAGACCCCCAAATTGTATACGTCAGGAAAGACAGACGCAGATCAAATCAAATCAAATCAAATCAAATATCTTTATTTTCTTTGGATACTTAATACTTAAAAGTATACAGGACCACATAAAAACGTCTTAAAAACTAAGTTAGGATGTGTGCCTTCGGAACGCGCCCACCAATGAGAAGAAGGCACAAGAAACTCATGGGGTTTTTTTTTTTCATGTGGTCACGCTCACAATGGTCAATATTACAGTATTTGAAAGTATTATTTGAAATGGAGCAACTAAAGTCATGTCCATGGGTTCTTATCATTAAGATAAGACGAAGTATCATAGTATGCCTTACTGCACAATCTATGCTTTATAAAAGTTTTGAACCTGTTAATGGACATGTCATATACATCTTTAGGTAATTTATTATAATAGAGCACACATGTACTATTAAACGACCTGTTTATTTTCCGGAGCCTGCTACCGGGCACGGTAAGTTCACCCTTATTTCTTAAATTGAAATTATGAATATCGCTGTTTTTACGGAAAATATCAGGATTTTTGTGAACGTAGAGCAAGTTTTCGTAGATATATTGTGAATAGAGCGTTAATATATTTATCTCTTTAAATTTTTCTCTAAGTGATTCCCTGGGGCCCATTTTGTAGATAGCTCGGACAGCTCTCTTTTGCAATATGAAAATAGCATCAATATCTGCAGCACACCCCCACAGTAGGATGCCGTACGACATGACACTGTGGAAGTAGCCGAAATAGACTAGGCGAGCAGTCTCAATGTCCGTGTATTCGCGAATTTTCTTAACGGCGTAAGCGGCAGAACTAAGTCTATTGGACAATGCTTCCACATGTGGGCCCCACTGAAGCTTAGGATCTAAAGTTATACCTAGAAAGACAGCCTTACTGACTAATTCGACTTCCTCATCATTAATTTTTACAACAGTTTTTACTTGTTTTACATTTGGAAGTGTGAACCGAATTAATTTAGTTTTGGATCCATTCAGTAATAAATTATTGGAATTGAACCAATCAACTATTCTAGAGAGAGCATTGTTCACATCGTCAACGTTGGACTGACGCCTTTTAACCTTGAACACCAAGGAGGTGTCATCTGCGAACAACACTATCCCATGGTTGTCCCTTACAAGGTAAGGTAAGTCATTTATATAAACTAAAAACAGGAAAGGTCCTAATATGGATCCTTGAGGAACCCCCATTGCTATCGCAGATCCGGGGGATCGTTTCCCGTTAACATCAACACTCTGGATCCTACCGCTCAAATAAGAAGAGATAAGATCCAGGGCGCCGTCCCTAATACCGTAGTGGTGTAGTTTCATGATCAATGTATTATGTTGAACGCAATCAAATGCCTTGGATAAGTCACAGAATATGCCATACGCATCATGTGACTCCTCCCAAGCATCAAATATGTTTTTAATTAACGCTATACCCGCATCAGTAGTCGAGCGCCCCTTACTAAACCCGAACTGTTTATTATGTAAGATATTATTATCATGGAAATGTTTCAGTAGTTGCTTTAAAATAAGTTTTTCAAAAATTTTACTTAACGTGGGTAGTACTGATATTGGTCTAAAATTGGAGGGGTCTGAGGTACTACCAGATTTAAACAGTGGAACTACTTTACTCAATTTCATTAAATCAGGAAACACACCACAATCTATACATCGATTAAATATAATGACTAGTTCTGGTATAATCAGTTCAATAATTGATTTAACAATCGGGACAGACATCCCCCATAGATCTTTAGTTTTCTTGAGATTTATTTGCTTAAGCACTACAATAATGTCATGATTTTTAACATATTGGAATTTAAATGTTTTATTACAATTTGGTACATTCGTTTTTAGCAAAGCTTCTGCAATGGGGGTAGAAGAATTTAAAGCCTTCGTCAAAGTAATAGCTACATTACCGAAAAAAATCTCAAATTCGTTTGCGATATCTTGATCATTATTAGTTATATTTCCATTAATACTCAATTTAAACTCGGTGTTTTTGGCTGCGACTCTCCCTGTTTCAGCGTTAATTACTTTCCATGTAGCTTTTATTTTATCATCACTAGTTTTAATCACAGATTTAATGAAGAGAGATTTTGCCAAAATACACACTCTTTTAAATATCCTTGAATAGTTTCTAACGTAGGCTCCAAACTCCTCTGATGTATTACTCTGTCTTTCCGCGTATAACTCATATAGTTTATGTCTACTGCGGTGAATACCAACCGTTGCCCAGTCACTAAACTCGCGTTTGTCGGAGACTACCATAGATCTGGATGTAAAGATAGACTGAAATTGGTTATTAAGAACCGAAAAAAAGTTATTATATAATACATTTGGATCCGTATCACAAGGCAGAAACGGTAAAACGTTAGCTAAATTCAATCTAAGTTCCTCCAGACGAGCAGCAGTCACCGGTACGTACTTTATTTTCCTTTTTGGTATCGATTTTATGACAATAGCAAATTTGACAAACTGACCACTATGGTCTGATTCTAATTTATTAATGATAGATTTGCTAATCGTGGATATATTATCGGTAATATAAATATTATCAATACATGTCGCAGTAGTGTCAGTGGTTCTAGTAGGCTCCAGAACCGATTTTAGGCAGGCAGGCAGGCAACCGATTTTATTCCCTTGCAGTACGAATAAGGAATGACGAAGCAAAGCGCTTAGTGCGAACGTCTGGTATGTCCACCATGAATCGGTGCCGCATTGCCACCCAAAGAGGCAATGCAGCCACACTTTTGAGCCTAGGGAGACTAATTTAGATTTTTAATATTATTTTTTCCTTTAATGATAATATAAGATTTTTTTAAAGAATTATTTCTATCTAAATAAATAAATACCTAATAAAAAAAGAATAAGTTTGTACTAAAAATAAAAAATATATAAAAATGTAAAAACCTACCGACTTCCAATATTAAAAAAAATGTAAAAAAATTAAAAAAAGACAAAATAATGTCAAATAACTAAGTAATTAAAAAGATCTTGTTTGTTTGTAACAAATAGGCTCCGAAACTAAGAAATAAAATAAAAATTCATCAGTCATTTAATAAACCTACATTGATAAACAGTAAGTACATTGAAAACCGTAGATTTTGCCAGACTAACTTAAATTCTTTACCTACATAATACTTACGTATTTTTACTAAGGTAGGTAATAAAATGCCACCTGTCAACTTAATTAAAAACTAAATATTTCGTAAAAATAGGAAAAACTACTCGGTGATAAATATTTAATGCCAATCTGAAAAACAATTCATTTGTTTATTTTCTTGATATAGTGACTTTATTATAAAGGTTTCTATAAAACCTTTTAGTGGCTCTTAATACCCGCAGGTAAGTAAGTACCTACCTAATTATATATTCTGTGCTAATTACTTAATATTAATTTAATTTAACACGAACAAAGGAAACGTTTATCAAAACTAAGTAAGTATGTCAAGAACAATGTATTATAATATCGAAGCAAAAAACTACCTTAGGATGTGCCTTAGGTACCTATAGGACCTACTCATCTATAAAATATTATAAAGCTGAAGAGTTTGTTTGTTTGTTTGTTTGTGCGCGTTAATCTCAGGAACTAAAGGTTAATTTTTTTGTTTTTTTCTTTCTACCTATAGTAGGTAAATAGCAAGATTCATCCAGTGGTTTGAGCGCTAATATATACGTCATGCAGTCAGGTCTTTGATAAAGATGTAGATTATCTGCTTAGTTTATACCCACAATCTACTAATTAACCCAATAATAAATGACTTCTACTATACTAATCTAAGAAGAAAGTTTATATAACTTACCCGTGCCGCTGGCCGAGGCGAGGGTTTGCGACATTACTTACGTCATACTAAGGGCTCTATTATTGAATCGCTCGTGTGACATTGCTTCGTTGTATACGCCTACAAGTCTACTCTAATTGCCTCGCCTACTCGACTTCCAAGTCGCATGACACCAATTTTCTGTATTTTTGAATCGTTTGTCGTCTAAATTGAAAAATTTCAATTTTTACTTACTTATTTTTCAAAGACCGTTACCGAATGTTTGACTATGATTGTTTGACGTTGATTCTACCACTCGCCTGTCGGCGACGAGTGGTGGAGACCACTCGTTACGATCGAGCGATTTAAAAATAGCGAATTTCCGATGTCGAACGAATATCAGTAGAAATCGAGCGCTCGACGCGAAGCGAACGATTCAAAAATAGGGCTCCAAGTCTGGTCCAATGTGTGCAATGTGGGGAAATTATACAGACAAATGACCAGACTTGAGGAGGCAAAATTTAACTATACTTACCTACGCTTGGTTAAATTGTTCTAGATCTCCGCCTACAGACAAAAACCGAAAGATTTGGTGTAGGAGTGTTATTACTAAGTATTTTGTAGACTAGCTCTTTACTACTTACTCCTCTAGCTCAGCGACCCAAAGTGGATCTTGGCCTCCTATACAAGAGTCTTCCACCGCTCCCTGTTCTGTGCTAATTCTTGCCAATTTGTTGAATGCCAATAGTTGTTGTGAAGGCTGACCTGCGCGAACTTCAAGACTAGCTTCTACTAAATACAATTTTGATTAGTCCTTTCTTAGTAGATAAAATATATAAATATTGCAAGACATTCCACACATAGCCATCTAGCCCCAAGCTAAGTAACTTGACTTGTGTTATGGGTGCTAGACAACGGATATAGGTACTACTTATATACTTTTCTTCTGTAATTATATACTTATAATACATAGAAACAATGTGGTCTGGTCCACAGACAAATATCTAAGCATAAACACTGCATGAGGCGGGAATCGAACCCGCAACCCTGCGTTTAGCAGTCCGGCATGGTGACCATTGTGCCAACTGGGTCGTGGATATGACATAGGTACTCTTTTTCAGACTTAGACAAGCGGTTTAAGTTATGCGTTGATTTGTCAGTCAGACTGCCAGTTAGTCATTCAGGACTTAGAATTTTGACGTGATAACGTCTAATAAATTGATGGAACACCTGCATTCACACAAAAGTGTCATGTTCTGGTACCCGACATGTTACCGGAACATGACGCGTCCGTTCCCGTTAGGAAACAAAAGTATTTAATAATAATATCGTTAATCTGGGCTTGTGTTATGGTGACGAGTGACGAATATAAGACTTATATAAAGGAAAAAAGTGTAAATAAGAAAAAAAAGATAAATGGAAAAAAAATCTAAATTTTTCATCGTTTTAATTTCTTATTCACGTAAAATTATCGTCCGTAAACAGACTTTACAGACAACCATTTTTTACATTTTATTGAAAGCTCACTAACGGCTGCACTCAGAAACAATCCCAAATAAAACGTTTTAATTATAATAATATGAAATTGTAGTCAAGAAAAAATGCATTTATTTTTCGTTGCCATTTCTATTTCAAAGTGGTTACTTTACTTGACTTTACTTTTCCTTTTCAAAGTGGTATACTTGGTTAAGTATTCCGAGAAGAACTTACCTACCTCCATGTAGGATGTATTTTTTTCGAAATCTTTAGACTCCTTACGTTATTTACCAAGGGAGTGAGTAGGTACTTGGTTCTCGGAATACTTGGTTATTTTAAAAAATAACATAGGCATGGCCATTTCGCAGTGCAAAAAAAACGTGTGGCACTCGGGGACGCTAGTAAAGCTATTGCATCGTGCGAGCTTCGTACAGTTCGTATCCTATTATACATACACATTAAGCGAACGCTCGGCCGAGCTACATGGTAGGCGGAGTGGGGGGTGTTAGATTTTATTTTCGTTACGGAATTTCTTGATTCAGTCGTAGCGCTCAAAGCCCGTGATAAAAGCTATGCAATAGCTTAAATGTTACCACTTACTTCAACTCTTGCCCTACCTTACAAGATACTTAATTTTTCGCAATAACTAAGGTGTTCCAAAAAGTACAAGTTATCTTTTACTTGGAAAACAGTCATATCCTTCTATTGACACTGTTCTTCAAACAACGTGTCTGAGTAAACTTCTGACCGTCTTAAGATGACTAAACGGTCATTTTGTGATAATATATCGATAAACTAATGACCTTTAATAGGATTTTAAGTTCCCTTGTTCGTGCGTATGACGATTTCAGTTTCGTTAGAACTTTTATGGAGTTATACAAAAGCTCAACCATATTATTATAATAAGTTCTTTATAATTTAGAAAGAAATGGTACGGTCGGCTGCAAAATTGCAGAACCACCGTAGGGCTCCAAATCGGCTGTTATAAGAATGTTTTCAACACAAGCAAGATTCTAGACACCTGCTTTAGTTGAAGTTTAAAGTCTTCTATATATTATACTTAATATACATACCCACACCACAGACAAATATCTAAGCATAAATACTTGTCTGTGGCGGGAATCGAACCCGCAACCCTATCTTTGGCAGTCCGGCATGGTGACCATTGTGCCAACTGGGTCATCGACATACAAAGATGTCGCTTACACTGGTACGGTAACGTCTTGCAAATACCGGCTAGTTACGTGGAGAACAAATGTCTTGCCATAGCGCCTCCGCCAGGTGGTGGTAGACTGTGTAGACCAAAGAAGTGCTGGCTTGACATCGTTAAGGGTGAAATGCGTGCAAATGGCCTTACTAGTCAGGATGCCGAAGATCGTGCGAAGTGGAGGCGTAAAAGTAGGAAAGCGGACCCTGGGCTCCCGAGAGGGATGCAGGGAACATCGCTCGGATGATGATGAGAGATAGGCACGAAAACGTAACCCTTTCTTTGCAGTCGGGTAAAATGTCTGTATTGACATGGAAGCAAATAAAAATATAGACCTCACTTTACTCATGTGTCTAGCTAGAGGTTAGACTATGGGTCTTAGAAAAAACTATAACAGTTTCTAAAATGTATGTCTGTCTGTCTATCTTGTTTAGCTTTCTGTAACCTGAGCAATAAACCAGTTAAATCCTAGTAATCAAAGAAAAACCGCGGTCAGGTCCCGGCGTTACCCAGAGTCGCTAGTCGGGACAAACGCGGACCGCAGGGTGCAGATAGTAATTTTGCTTAAATAAATGAATAGAACTTAATAACCTACTTATCAAAACTCTTAAATTGTCCTAAGTCCGGAGGCTAGGCACTACTTACCAAAATATGTGCCCGCAGCTCTAGTTCATTTACCAATGTTACCTTTTCTAAGCAAAATAAGCTTGCATTTGATCTCTTTCACCTGATGGGAAGTGACTAGGCTCTAGGATAAAGCATGCTCGCCAGGAAAGAGAATGGCATGCATGGACAACATGATGGAACGCGGCGAGTCCTTGCCATCATGACTTTGTCCTTTTTATTTGGTGTTTGTAACTGGTTATTAAACTGCTATTAAAATTCAGTAACGAACGTGAACGAAACCGTGTGTTTTTGTAAATAGATTTGGGAGTCTTTAGAAATGGGAATCTGTAGACATGGGAATCTGTTCATACGGAAATTCGTAAGTAGTATGTATTTACAACTGTAGATATGGGAATCTGTAAAATGGGAATCTGTAGTCATAAGAACTGTAGACATGAGAATTTGTAGAAATGGGAATCTGTTCATACGGAAATTCGTAAGTAGTATTTACAATCTGTAGATATGGGAATCTATAGAAATGGGAATCTGTAGTCATAAGAATCTGTAGACATGGGAATCTGTAGAAATGGGAATCTGTTCATACGGAAATTCGTAAGTAGTATTTACAATCTGTAGATATGGGAATCTGTAGTCATAAGAATCTGTAGACATGGGAATCTGTAGAAATGGGAATCTGTAGTCATAAGAATCTGTAGACATAGGAATCTGTAGAAATGGGAATCTGTTCATACCGAATTTCGTAAGTACCTAGTATTTACAATCTGTAGATATGGGAATCTATAGAAATGGGAACTTGTAGTCATAAGAATCTGTAGACATGGGAATCTGTAGAAATGGGAATCTGTTCATACGGAAATCCGTAATATTTACAATCTGTAACAAGGGAATCTTTAATATTGGAATTCTGTAGAATTATTCACTATCTTTCAAAAGTTGATAAGCGCGCCATCTAGGAATCCCCTCTAGTTTTACGATTGATGCAGTTTACATTAATGTAGTTCGAATTTCAACTGTTGTACGTCTTTTGTGTAGTTCGCAGTAGTTTCCACAGATGGCGCTGTTATAAGTAACTACTTTAGCACCTCGGTGGACATAAAAGTGCAAAAATATCCATCGATGAATTTTTACATAGGATTTTAGTGGATATCGTATATAATAATAATTCCAGATTTAGTTTTCGGAAGTCTATTTTTTAAAAGCTTTACAACACTTAAGTACTATTTATGTATGAATGTAATATTTTAAGCATAGTTAAAACCAGTTCCTCGAATCCTACGGAGTTAAATTATTGCACGTTGATTCATTATTTTTTATAACAAAAGAAAGTAATGGATGAGCTTTGTTTGTTTAATTAGTCGCCATTTGTAATAAGTTACCTTCACACCTATCTCTGAAACATTCTTACTAGAATAGCAAATTTATTTCCTTAAGAGGAAAGGGTACCGGGGGCTCTCTCCATACAAACTATTACAAACGTAGTCGACTGTTTTATCCCTGGATAATGACACTAGAGCAAATATTTTTGGTGCATAAAACTTAATACTACCATGACCACGCCCCTATTTTTTTTTTAAATCTTAATTTCTATGATAATTAGAAAATGAAAACAAAAATAGGATAGGATTTATGGCACAAAAATATTTGTGCTAGTGTCATTATCTAGGGAGGAAATAGTCGACTACGCTTGTATGGAGACAGCGCAGGTGCCCTTTCACCTTAATTACTTAGTTATTACCATGTAGGTATATTATTATTGACATACAGGTAGCTAAAAACACGTAAGTAGATAGGTGAGACCAGAGACAAACCTAAGTAAGCTTAAACGATACAGCGCCAACCTTTGATCATCTTCAACAATAGAGTATCAAGGGACGACTCACTTTATATCCATAATAATACACGCTCTGGGAATTTAAGACAATGCATCAACGCGCAATTAAAAATGTACAATAGATTTTACAGTCCTCCATTATGCTCGGTACCTCTTTTAATGCGCCGAATTTTTTGCTGAAACTTCTCCCTTCTCCCTTTCCTCTCTTAAGGTTCCGCTGGTCGATCGTGTTTCCATACAAATGAATTTAGAGTGTTATCCATTTATTCTTTATGGAATTTGAAAAAACAAAAGTTAAATCTACATAACAAGTCTATACTTATCTAGCCCATGTAGGCGACGAAATAGACAAATTATATTTATTTATATTAAACTATATTAAATTAAATATAATTTGTCTATTTCGTCGCCTACATGGGCTAGATAAGTATAGACTTGTTATGTAGAACATTTGTTTTTTCAAATTCCATAAAGAATAAATGGATAACACTCCAAATTCATTTGTATGGAAACACGATCGACCAGCGGAACCTTAAGGGGTGGGCGTTACTAGAAAGGCCGAGGGGTGGAGGCCTAAGCAGTCGCCCTATTTCAATGTCACGAGAGAACGTTGTCCGCGTGTAGAGGTCGCTGTATTCGACTATTACTACATTCCTTTTACGTTAAGGAAAGCTTATATTACTCTATTTTAGACTCTAATACGTCACACTAAGAGTCAGTCGTTTTTGTAGAAGGTATTTAGTTCGTGGTTATGCTGATAAATGCACTGAAAAGTTGAAGCGACGGCTTGTGAAAGTCGTAGGCTTTGAAGTGTATCAAGTTTTCAGACTATGATTTTATTGTCATTTTGTTTTATAGATAGTACTTAGAATTCATGTTCGAGATACAAGTACTCTATTTCTTTGTTATCATTTTACCTAAACTCTGCATTGGATATTGGTTAAATTGCTTAAAAAATATTTTGAAAATGACTAATTCCTTCGTTAATTTAAAAAGGCTTAGCGATTTAATTGAATTAGAAGAGTAGGTATTTCAAGCACTTTATTCCATAATAATAATGCGTAAGAAGAAAAGTCGTTATAAAACATTTTCCTGAAAACAGAACGAATTCAATTTCGTGAGTGAGTTGGTTACCAAGTTTGGGCGGTTGATTGAATTTCAAGTGCTCTGAAAACGAAAATATCGGCCTTACTGAAATATTTCGGAAATGATTAGGAAACGAGATAATAATTTATCAATGTGAGTTAAATAAATAAATAAATAAATAAATATTTCAGGACATATTACACATCGCCATCCAGCCCCAAGCTAAGCAACTTAATGCTTGTGTTATGGGTGCCAGATAACGAATAAACTACTTATATACTTTTTTTTTTTTTTTGTAAATATATACATATTATACATATAGGAAACACCCAGAACCAGAAACAAGAATTTATGGTCAGCATAAATACTTGTTCCCGGCGGGAATCGAACCCGCAACCTTCTGCGTCGCAGTCGGGTGTTCGCCCGACGCGCCACAGAGGTCGTCAAACACACAAACAAACACAGATCGTGCTCGGAACAGTTTGACAGATTGTAGTGATTGGACAGATTGTGATTGTGGAACAGATTGTGGTCTACGTCGATTTGATAGTTCCTTCCACCACTATGCATATTCCGCACTTTTCCAAAAACTTCGACAACACAACGAATAACAAAATATTATTTTACAAAAAGTGAAATTTCAAACGGAATACGATAAAGATTCTAGATGAAACCAAGGACACCGTGAATAGTAGTTAAAAATAAATTATATTTTTGATGGAAACTGATCACCGTGGCTTACAAATTGTATTGGAGGGGTTTCTAATTTAGACCCTGTACCCTAACAAACACCTAATAAGGTACCTAGCGTGCGTCAACCTCAAAATTTACAAAAAAAATGTTAGAATTTTCAAAACTTGTAGAACAAAAGTTGTTTCTTTGGTGCACAGAAGTGGCCCTTAACCGCTTGGTAATAATATGATTACCAATAACACTAAACTTTAATTTACAAAGCTTAGTTTTTTCTCGGTTAATTCATCAGAATCCTTAGGTCCTTACCTACCTACGTCATCTTTATAAGGACCTCTTATATCTCGAAAATAGTCCTAAAATTGTGTGTGTATCGACCGGGTCTGGTCCCGAGGGCGGCTCGAGGCGGCTGGGCGGGCGGCAGCAGACGTCCTCACCAAGGTCGCAGACGTTCCACGGTCACACGCATATACGCACACAGCTGCAACCGCTGCACGGCCGTTCAACTTAGGCTCGATTCGAGCGTACGATGCGTGCCGCTTGTTTTTTTATAAGATACATAGGTACAATCAACGTTCAAAAGTACACTGGCATCGTAACGTTTACAATCCCGTGCAGCACTATGTAAGGTGAAAGGGTACCGGCGCTCTCTCCATACAAACGTAGTCGACTGTTTCCTCCCTGGATAATGACGTTATAGGTTTTATGCAACAAAAATATTTGTGCTAGATATTTTTGTTGCTTAAAACCTATAACTGCCATGACTATGCCCCTATGTCTTGTTTTTTTTTCATTTTCTAATTATCATAGAAATTAAGATTAAAAACGGGGGTTTGGTCTTGGCAGTTATAAGTTTTATGCAACAAAAATATTTGCTCTAGTGTCAGTATTCAGGGAAGAAACAGTCGACTACGTTTGTATGGAGAGAACGCCCGGTACCCTTTCCTCTTAAACATTTTAACAACGTAACCTGTGGATCGAACCTACGTTGTCGGTCGGTGAAGTGGGTGGCGGCTTATACCACTCGGCCAACTAAAGACATAGCTAACATGTTGAAAATGTCTATAAGAAGAAGTTCGTAAGTTCAATACTCTTGTATTATCGTAGCAAATTGTTAGTGGACTTATGACGCATACTGTACCTAAGAATACTTAACTACCTAAGTACCTACGCTTGGATGGCTTGGTGTGTATTTCAATGATACAGCTGTAATGAAGTTTTTTAAATCTCTTTTTAAGTAGGTACTTAGATACCTACTAACTTAGTAACTTTACATTCTTATTGACTATTTTATTTAAACTTCTATTTAAGGACTTCTTGCTATAGGTAAGTAAGTTAAAGCAAAGTAAGTAAGTTAAGCAAGAAAAAGTAGAAAAATCACTTTATTGTGTTTTGTTCAACTTATAATTATGAGGGTGGTACTTAGGTACCTACCCAAATATTAAAACAGAAGTCACGAATAAATACTTAATTATTATAAGAATTTAGCATAAAAAATTAAATTGATTATAATTTAAAATTATATGAAGCAAAAAGTACAGCAACTTGTGATATTTAGTACCCCTGGTGGGACTCGAACCCACAATCCCCGGCTTAGGAGGCCGATGCCTTATCCATTAGGCCACAGGGGCTTGGATATATAGGTCGAATTTAACCATCCTTATCCGTAGTGCATTTCTTTTGCGATGCAATTTTATGTTTAGTTTACAAGGAGATAAAAAGTTTTGTAATTAAAATATTTTATTAATCGACTTAACAAAAAGGAGGAGGTTCTCAACTTGTCGCATAGTACTATACTTATGTATAGGTACATACAAATTTATTTTTTATCTTTATTTCGTTTACACGATGTTCACTGATTACTCGAAGACGGGATCAACCGATTGACATGATTCATAAACTTGAAAGTTGTAATTTAATTTACACCTTTATTAACCACATGATTTAACTTAACGTGTAAATAATAATACCTTTCACGTATTCTAGTCTAGGCTTCATGGTTTTAGTTAAAAATCTTAAAGCAATTTTTTGAAGCAATTTTCTTTAGTTAAGAATACTTACTGCTTATTATTTTCAAGAACAGCTTACTAAATACAAGAAATTATACTCTAGCGTCTATAAGAATTATTTCTTGCTTGAAGAAACCTTTTTTCTGTGTAGGTAATGACCAAATTTCTACCTGCCTATTGCTGTAGTAGATACTTATACCTACAGGGTGATGTTTTTATGTAGGCCTTCAGGGCTATATCCTAAACTATAAGAGATAGCGAAAAATGCTGAAAGGAGTTGCCTGCCCAATTTTGACAATAACTAAAACTGCATCATTAGATTTTTGAAAAATTAATTACCCTAGTCAGGAATAGAACCTGTTGATTTTGCAAAAAAATAATCATCCTATTTTTTTATACCAATAGATAAGTCTTGCTGATAGAGATCAATTCTTGAAAACAAACATAGTATGGCAAATCAAAGGAAGTAGCGAATTTTTGTAGAATTCTGTAATTTTCATACCCTGAATGATGATGTCCCTGAATAAATGATGTCGTGAGGAGGTATGGCTGATGACGTAACAAACTGTTGCACAATAAACATAAACTACTTGTTTTTACAAATTTTAAGTGATGTGTTGATTTTAGAACATATTTAATAGTTTTTTGTTTTAGTTTTTGTCAAAATCATGCACGCAACTCCTTTCGGCATTTTTCGCTATCTCTTATAGTTTAGGATATAGCCCTGAAGGCCCACATAAAAAATTCATCCTGTATATAAATAATTAATAAAATTAAATATTGTAGGACACGTAATCATGCTACTTTAAACCATACATACCAAATCTTATTTTATCACGCTTTGCTCTGTCCCTATATCCCTATGTATGCTTAAATCTTTAAAACTACTCTATGGATTTTGATGCGGTTTTTTTAAATAGATAGAGTGATTGAAGAGGAAGGTTTATTATGTATAATACATGCGTAATATAGCCGTGCGTCCGGGGTGGGTCGCTAGTTAATATTAAAATTGTTAAATTCCCCTCTCTAATGTAGATGTAGGAAGCAAGGGTTGCAGTTTCACAAAAGCTGACGTCATCACCACGTCACAGACGTAGGTGAAGTACTTAAGCCAAGTGGCTTGCGCAGCTCGAGTGTCCACGAGTGGAGTCAGCCAGGGGATCCAGGTCAATCAATGCATGAATTTTATTCTGCAATAGCTGCGCCCCGCGGTTTCGCCCGCGTAAGTCCCGATCTCGTGGGAATATCTAAATAAAAAGTAGCCTCTTCCTCGATAAATGGGCTAGCCAACACAAAAATAATTTTTGAATTAGAACCAGTAGTTCCTGAGATTAGCGCGTTCAAACAAACAAACTATTCCTCAATAAATGGACTAGCCAACACAAAAATATTTTTTTAATTCGAACCAGTAGTTCCTGAGATTAGCGCGTCAAAATTTTCTAATATAATATAGATTTAATACTTTCGCTGTGTAAGTACCTAGTTAATTATACTGAATTAGTACATTGCGATACAAGTGTGAAAAGTTGATCATTCCATAGAGGCGGTTTATGACGCGCGAGCGGAACGCGAGCGTGGCAAAAGCCGAGATGGAATGATCAATTCACACGTGTATCGTACGACGTTTTTTATCACAGTTGCGAATAAAAAAAAAGACTTGTTAAAATTTTAATAATAAAAAGTTTTTAAGAATTTTAGGTTATGTTTACTATTTTTTGTTAATTACACTCCCGAAAGGCTAGGCAAAAGACTTTTAACCTATACAGCGTCTGACATACAATATTTTTTTAGGGTTTTTTTCATTTGTTTTTGCGTCGGCGGTTAAAAAAAGAATATATTAGTTCCGGGTTTCATTAAAAACAGAATATATAAAAAAAAATATTTATGTACCTAAAGAAAAAACAAAATAAAAACAAAACTCAATTTTTAATTATTTTCAAAGACGTCATCGCGTAATATTATCGTTCGCAGACTTTAGAGACAACCTTTTGAAAAGAAGAAAAAAGGTACCAACAAAGAGTTTTAAGCCAGCAAGGCTTAAAAACTCTTTGGATGGTACCTTTTTCTATACATCAAAACAGTATAACCCAGATAAAGGAGATCATTCATGTTTCTAACAAAAAATACCCACAAAAAAAATGCCGGCCAGTAATAAAAATTATTTGTATCTTGTAGAGAATAACATTTTAAACAATGTTTACTGAGGCAACAAAGAGCTACGATCAAAAATCGTTGAGTTATTTTACATTGAAAACCCAAAAAATGCATTTTATAGAGATCCGTTTGACCACTTTTAAGATCCCACTAAAACTTCTGAAAGGGTTATTAGATATACCAATTTATATAAATAAAATAAAAACAGACAAAGCTTATCCATTTACTACTTATTTTTATATTTTTTCTGTAGTAATATCTTAGAAGTGGTCAAACGGATCTCTACAAAATGCATTTTTTGGGTTTTCAATGTAAAATAACTCAACGATGGTTCATCGTAGCTCTTTGTTTCCTTATTAAACATTATTTAAAATGTTATTCTCTACAAGATAGAAACATTTTTTTTTGTGGCCGGCACGTTAATTTTTGGGTACGATTTGAACGATGTCCTTAAGAATGTTTCATCTACTATACTATATATATGTCATTAGCAGTAAGATACGTATTTGACATATCGGGATGACGTATTATTTTCCAACACTAGTTGGATTTTTTTTTATCGCACGCGTGTATTACGTTGCATTATGAGCCTAAAAGCGGTTTAATAAGATCCACTTTATGAGCAACTGTGATAAAAAATATTTTTTTGGGATGTTAACGCATTTATTTTGTTGGGTTTTCGTACCTCAAAAGGTAAACGAAAGGAACCCATAAAAGATAAATCTCTTGTCCGTCTGTCTGTCCGTGTGTTTCTCAAGAATGAGTGGACTTAACAAGTTTTTTTTTTTCAAAACCTGTCGTTTTAGGGCCGTTACAGCTCTTATGTCACAGGCAGTTTGATTAAAGCTTTTTTCGACAGCTTTACAGGTGTCATGGTCACATGTAGATTGACTATCTTTAATCTTACAAGAATATTTTAATTTAAACTGCCACATGCCGTTTAATTTACAAGAATTAATAATCGCGACATACGACGTCGGAGTTGAATTGCCCAAAATCCTTTCTTACCGGATTCCTATGTCATTATAGCTATTCTGTACTTATTTGTGCTTATCTGTGTATTGTAATATCAGTCAGTCAGTAATTCGACGCGCTTTTACTGCAAGAAAATGGTGATGTTTTTCGTGCCTCTATTTTTGTATGTTTGTTTGTAATTTACCTTAATTTTTCACTAGAGCTTTTACTAGTAACTGAAAATCGAGCTCGAGAATTTGCTGTTTTTTAATTTAAATAAATAAATATTGCAGGACATTCCACACATCGCCATCTGGCCCCAAACTAAGTACTTGTACCTTCTTTATATACTTCCTTTTCTTTTGTAAATATATACTTCTCGAACCACACTTCGTACATTTGCCTTGCATTCGCCTGTGTTGTACCAATCGTTAGAAAACGTTACATTACATTGAAATGCCATTAGTCTTTAAGGACTTTTAATTTATGATTTTTTTTAAACATTTCTAAGAAGAAAATCTCTTATTTCTTTTTGTGCAGGACAGAAAAGATATAAATAAAAAATTCGCGCCATAAACACAAAAATATATTGTTTGACAGAAAAATGACAAAAGACAGTGACACTGACAGATAGGCCATCGATAATACCCCTGCTGCATAGTTGTCTCTATTCTCCACCAGATGGCAACACTGACTTTGACGGCAACGAAAGTTCGACGTCCAGAATATTCATAATCTATGAAATTTTGTTATATGTATTTTCGCGAAATTTCTGGAAATTTGTAGAAAACTTTTAAAATAATATAAAAGCGGGACGTCGAGCCTTCGTTGCCAGTCTTATGAGAGAATCGATCAAGTGCGAACAGTGCTAACATTACAGTCCACAAGTATAGTTTAATAGTGCGTTAAAGTTACATAAATAAATAGTTTTTGAAAATATTTTGAAAATCTTTGATAACACCAGCCCCATACGCCATCGTGTATAATTTTAGTTATAAGTACCTAACAAGAGTCGATAACTACACGTTCTTCTTGCGCAGCATCAAACTCCGAGTTATTTATAGGCCTAGTAATAAAATTAAAGGCAATTAATTAAAGTTTGTTATGAGATGGAGCAATTGCATCTATTGGATGACTGCAATTGCAATTAGCAAACGGGACGAGCGCGGGAGAGTTGCGCCCGCGCACCGCCCGGATGACTGTCTGGATGAATTTATACCAAATATCACAAAATCAGCAATATCATTTATTTGTAACCATTATCATTATTTATTCATTACCTCTGTGGCGTGTTAGGCGAACACCCCTGAAGTGCAGACGGTTGCAGGTTCGATTACCGCTTCAAACAAATATTTAACTTACATTTGATGTTATTTTACAAGGCAAAGCTAATACCTAGGTAATTGTTTAGGGATAATTAAAATGTTTTGATAATATTGTAGTATTATATCTTTTTTTATCTCTGCAAAACCGTGAAGTAATTTCAGAGCCGTTTTATGATTCGCTATGTACAAAATGTCGATGTGATTTAAATGAAAACGTTAATTTGAAACATTAGAATACAAAGTAGTAAGTATGCAGATGCGCTCTACGTAGGCGTCCTCAGATTAAGCACTAGATATTCTCGAATAAGCTTTAAGTAACTCCTCATTAAAAACTGGTTGATTGAGGCATAATACCGACTTGTCATGCGACCGAAGCAACGTTTTCCAAACTCATAAATATCAATCAACGACCATTAACACAGTAACTACTTGATGTGGTATTCCTGCATCGGATGCACCACCTTAATCTGACCCTTGAAGTTCCAAGTTATCGTTTGAAATGAGAGATCTGGCTAAACTAGTAAATGCAGTAGCAAGTACTCGCTGGGATGTTTGCTTTGGACATTTTCCACTTGGATCTTTCGCCGATATAGAGTTTAACATTTGAATGATGAAAGAATGTGAATAGTTCAAGTCTTACTGGATACAAATTCCTAGATTATGCAATTATGCAACCTAAACCTATTTATGCAAATTGGTATAATGCAATCAGTATTATAATGTAGGACCCAATTAAATACAAAGTTCTCAATAAAATTTTCACTGACAGCTGTTGGTATTAAGTTTGTTATTTTAGACTAATATCTTAAATTATGAATTAATTAGTTAAACATTAAAAGCTTATTATTAGAATAGTTGGGAAGGAATTGGCGCAGTAGCCGTGGTGGATCGAGGATTTTGGTTTGTGAGAAGGGCCTGACAAGGGTTACCAAGCCAATCGACCACTGGGCTTAGTAGGCAAATTGCTGAATGTAGTTAGTTGATTGTGTCTTTATATTAAAATAAATATATTACGTGACAATTGAGGACTTCTTCCTTTTTAAAAGTTCGGTTTAAAATAGATACGCAAATATAGGATGAGCAATTCAAAGCATAAAAATTTAATCAACAGAGGCGGATGAAAAGACGTAAAGGTCATTCACGGATGAAAGATATTGATAACTGAACATAAATAAAAGATTCTGTCAGCCCCATTTCGAGATAAGGTGGAAAAATACCTCTCATCTAGGTATATACCTACCTTTAGCATTTTAAAAAGTAATAAACACGAAATCGTTTAAAATTCTCGGCACATCTTTGCCAAAATTTATGATGTGTCGAGATTACCACGGGAAGGAAAATGGCTGAGTTCAAGCAGACTGGAAACACTCGATCATACAGAACACAACAGTTCACTTTCGAAAGCAAAACCTATCGAATCATCTTCGTCCGGCTTCATACTCATTACATGGACGTAATATAAATTATAATGACTCATTATCTCACACATTTACGTGTAAGCATACATTTACATTTACGTGGACGCATTTACGTGTAAGTGTCAAAATGTTAGCAGAGTATGTTAGCGGGCTCCGGTTAATTTTTCGGTTTATCCGTCAAAGTTTTACATATTTTAAAGATACCAAATGAATCAGACAACACTTATATATATTTGTAGAATGTTTAAAAATAATTTCTAAATAATATTCGTTTAATACAAAAAAATAATAGTTTTCCATAACCTCTTCCCGCAAAAACTATGAAAATAGACCAACTTTCTGCACGAAGATCTCAATAACTAGAAAATTTCGAATAATAAAAAATATACTACGATAAAATAGAAATATTAAACATTAATTCGTATAGAAAATATACGACAAAAATATTTACAATTACTCCATGAACCACAAAAATAGATCACCAATCTTTCACTATGTTTTGCTAATAAAGTCGCTTTCTCTGTCCCTATATCCCTATGTATGCTTAAATCTTTAAAACTACGCAACGGATTTTGATGCGGTTTTTTTTAATAGATAGAGTGATTCAAGAGGAAGGTTTATATGTATAATACATGCATAATATAGCCGTGCGAAGCCGGGGCGGGTCGAATGTAAATGCTAATTGCTAATTGTAAATCTTTTTTGTCATAGAAATAGGGTTGACTTTATTTGTCTGTGTCTCAGTTCGACCATTTTGAATGAAAAGTCAGTCTAGATACTTCAGGCGCAGCAAATCGTAAATGCGTCCTTGAACTATCGGACGACAAAATGTCTGTGCACTGCGACGATTCCAAAGGTATAATCTTAGAACGTTCTGCACAATCTCTTGTTTATAAACTAGCTCCCCTGAGGCCATTAGTCGGGAATACTGACTGGTAAACATGTAAAAAAGATCCAAAAAGAGAGTAAAGTATTGCGGTTCAGACAATCCGTCGGCGGTTACTGGCCTGACAAATCGTTCTGCACTCGCCCATTATAATCTTGGAAGTTTTGACGTGACAACGTTTTATAAATTGGTTTGCCGGGTGACACGTCAAGAAACTGCGTTACGCTTCGCTGACGTTATGCGCTCACAATGAGAGCGAGTGAGAGGCACGCGTCCCTTCCACTCGGGCATGGTTAGCCCGCCTAAGAGCGAGAGAGACAGACATAAAAAGTGAAAGGCACGCGTCCCTTCCACTCGAGCACAGTTGTTGTCACGTAAAACTTTCGCCCGTATACCGACTTTACAGGCAACCAGTTTTTTTTTAGATAATTTGACTTTTAAAACATTAGTTTTAATATCTATCAAAATGTATTCGAATTGTATTGTTTAAATGTTTCTACAAATACTGAACAATTTAAAAAGCTATTCTGCTTAACACTGAATACTCTCATCAGATCCTCACCAAATTTTAATGGGAGCAACTAGAAACGACCATCTTTCAAATAAAAAAAACGGCCAAGTGCGAGTCGAACTCGTGCACAAAGGGTTCCGTCCCTTAAATTCTATTTTTAGTATTTGTTGTTATAGCGGCAATAGAAATACATCATCTGTATAAATTCCAACTGTCTAGCTATCACGGTTCATGAGATAGAGCCTGGTGAAAGACAGACAGACGGACAGTTCAGTCTTAGTAAAAGGGTCCCGTTTTTACCCCTAGGACACGGAACCCTAAAAACGAATCATTAAAATCTGATTTCATATGAACGAGGTGAACAACGTCCGCCCACCCACTCACACGAATTAAGAACTTCTTCTTTTTTCGTAAGTCGGCTAATAAATTGAAGAAAGCCCACTTTAACCCGACCATACCACTGTACAGTCACATTACCAATTAGCTGAACCCCACGTGACCTAGAGCTCACTCGCAAATCTGTAAGGTTGTAAAGTAATGTCACCTGATTCTGTTTTTTTTAACAATATATTATACAATACAAAATACAATATAAAAAAATACCATATGTACGTCTTAATACACTCACAGCCAAATTAAAAACAGTAGGCCCAGGCATACATTTTCGCCGCGCCGTAGAGAGGGGATAGCTGTCTACTCTCCATCCGTCTTACGCTTTTTCGATCAGGTCATGTGTCCTGTCGCGAGTTTAAGATTTTATACCCATTACAGAAAAAGTGCTCAACGCCGCTAAGGAAGTTTTCACTTCAAAACAAAATAGGTGAATACTATATTTTTTACAGATTTGCGAGTGAGCTCTGGGTCACGTGGGGTTCAGGTAATTGGTAATGTGACTGTACAATCAACTGTTAAGTAATTTTAATAACAATTAATCATCGGTTAATGTTTTGAAAAAGGTTTCCCTTGGCGGTGATGGGAGATCCTCGCAAGACCCTTGTCAAATTGATGGATTCGCGCGAGAAACCTCTCCGATATCCCTGCGATAATCGCGGTGAATAATGAGGATACTAAGCACATAAATAGGCATTAAGTACTTATCCTAATGTCTGGTAGGTATAATTAGACGAACAATATTATAAAGGTGATATACCTGTACTTCTTTGCTTAATTACTTTTCAAAAAGTTTTTGACATCTTCAATGACTCAATGGCTGGTTACAGAAGTAAAGTACTGAAAAGCTTTGGTTAGTCCTAGTCTTCAACTTACTTTAATTTAGTTCCTAAGTTATGCCTTTAGAATTTTTTATTTTACCAGAAATTAGAAACTGTTAAGGCCTTAACAGCAGCTGGCTGTTAAGGTTGTTTGTTTGTGTATACCTATTATTGGGAAACACCTGAATATTATTTCAGTAATGTTTTTCTTTATTCTTAGTATTAGTGTGTGTTACTTTTGGTGTACCTAATAAATAAATAATCTAAGATCCCTTTAAAAACGACCTTCACCGAGCTGAAAAGTATTTCATATCAAATTAAATAGGTCAATAAATATATTGCAAATAAGTTGAGTAAAAGAATTCAGTCAAAAATATGGATAATTAACAATTCTATTTTTATTTAACATTTCACTGGTTCGGTTAATAGACAACTTTCATACCAATCGAAAATATGTAGCTTTGTAGAATATGCAAATATTAGGTTGACCATTTTTTTCCCGTCACGACTCTTGGGTAGGCAGGTAAATCGATCCTAGCAATTTGCACTGCTCTGGTTAATGAATTAAAGTTAAGTGGTTAAGTCAAAATAAAGATGAGAGAATATTATTATTTCATTGGGATGGAATTTGTCTAACAACCAACTAGTTTGGTTGTTAGAAATTACTAAAAAAATATTTTGTCGACCGATTTTAAATATATTTATTAAGAATAAGAATTTTTGTTGTATAAATTGTGTACAATAGATGGTAGGTAGTTTTAAGATTAAGTAACAATAGTTTACCCATTGTGGGTATGCAATAAGTACTTATTAAAAGTACTAAAATAAAATTTCAGAAGAATAACATCTTATACATATATAAAATTACCCCACTCACAATCAAACAACCAATCAACAACAACCACAACCAATCAATCATCACTTATATTATTGACCTATTTAATTTATTTTAAAATACTCTTCATTCATTAAGGAGCTAGGTGGAGGTCGTTTTATAGGGATCCTGTACCGCCATAACCAGGGACGTGAGTTTTGTACTTACCCTGGGAGAATTTTGTCACAACGCAAAATCATGAATTAAAAGTACGTAGTTATTATGTATGTACTTTATAATTCTTTAAATTTTAAAGAATTAACCAAATTAACAAATCACTACATAGTATAAAACAAAGTCGCTTTCTCTGTCCCTATATCACTTTGTATGCTTAAATATTTAAAACTACGCAACGGATTTTGATGCGGTTTTTTTAAATGGATAGAGTGATTCAAGAGGAAGGATTATATGTATAACACATGCATAATATAGCCGTGCGAAGCCGGGACAGGTCGCTAGTTAATTATATTCAAGTCACGTAGTTCGTATTCTCAGTCAAATTATTTTGTTACTATGCTCTCTTTATAAATATTTAGTGGCATAAATCACACCTGACATCTTACATTCAGAATATGAATTGTTTTACTCAAGTTTATGAGTAAATTAATTATTTATTAAAGTATAAGTATAGGTGCCTACTTAACCCGACTTAAGCATCAAACAAACTTGCTTTTAGATTATAATCTCAGAGTTATGAAGCTAGTAGCTACTAAGTTTAAATCAAGCTCATCATCGTGTATTTAATATTTTACGCTTTCAATTAACAAAATGTGCTTATTTTCAAGTTACAATTGAAAAAGTTTGAACTATCAGCTCAATGGGCGGTAGCAAAATAATGTCATTAATTTATTGATGCCAACCGTCTGGTATAAACTTTAAAAACATATTTCTATTCATGGAAACTACTTACAAGTAATTTTTCAGACAAAGCAATTAACATTTACCTACCTGTTTATTTATCTAAAACACTAAATTATAACCCCTACCAGTGGCATAACCACATGAGGCATAGCTAAGAACATGGTGGTAGTAGGTATATGGAATACTTACCTTTCCGATAAAAGAAATATCTTCAAATTATTTGCATTTATAACAGACAGTCAGACATACTTGAAACACCCCTCTGTGATGCCTCAAAAGCTATCATTTATGACTAATATAGGGACAGATAGGTAGCCTAGTTTAAAAAAAGTGTTAAGATAGCTTAAAAATTTTATAATGTGACCCACATCACAATTCACATTTGTAACTAGAAAACGCATAACACGAGTAGACATTCAATTTATCAGAGTCAATGACAATTTTTCTTTTTTAAATTGGTATCACGGAAAAAATTTGGAAGTTTCGGTTTGTTTTTCAGGGATAGAATTAATGTTTTTGCTGCAACACAAATTAAGTTTCTAATTTTAAACAATTCTAATAAGATAAATGTATCGTATAGCTTTTAAAGTTGTAGTGATATTTTTCATAATAATGACAATTATTAAAATAAAATTCTTAAAATAGGTACAAATAAAATTAAAAGTTGTAAGTTAAAGGTAAGTTAAGTGCTGAGTTGTGCAAATAAAGTTATCTACTTATCTGTCTAACTACATAGGTAAATACATATTAGTAAGTACCCAACTACATAGTTAGTCATCAAGATAGACTCGCATCGAATCCCTCGCTTGTTGGCCCGTGAATTATTTTATCTAATCCCCTATTATCTAATATCCGATAGAGAGAGTTCAAGGTTGGTCGAACGGCAAGCACGAGTCTTGGTGACCGCATCCTCGATCGTCGTCGTCGACCCGGACCGCCCGCCGCCCGCCCGCCCTTTGCGCTTTTATCAATACGATGCAAGCAGCGCCGTCTAGCGGCACCGATCAGTATCCGCCCGGTTCCCATTGCGCACACTCCGTGCTCCACTACGCCGCCGCATTTATACTCCAAAACCTTTTCCTCAAAACAATCCCATCAAAATAAACCATAATTTCCCGAAAAAACCCAAGCCCCGCGACATATTTAACTTGTTATCGATAAACCGTGAATTGGCGAATAAGTAGTCGGTGTTTTGGTTCGTTTAAGTCAATAATATGTCGGGTGTTTTGTTATTATAATTCCGAACATTCATCTGGAAGGTGCTGATAGCCGATTTTACGGTAAGTTCTTTGTGCTAATAACTTGTTTAATAACAACTATCTGAAATAATATATCCGATGCGAACGTATGAGTGGTTACTTTCGCTGGCCGCACTCGAGAATGAGGACACTCTCTAAATAAACTGAGATTTTTAACGCATCGTAACAGTAACATCACTGGCATCTGTAGAATTCTAAACGCGTTAGGATTTATTTTGAGAATTCAATCATAAGATTGTTACTACGAGTACCTAAGTAAATATTATATTGGATCCGCGTTGTAACACGAAGTAGCTTTATAATGTAAAAGGGTCAAAGATGGCCTATTGTGCTACGCTAGGTTGCGACGAACGAAGGGTCAGAGCCGTGATGACGTTATTTGCAATCTCCTGCGTACGATATAGAGACCTACCTATAAACTGCAGTAACTATTAACTTGATATTTACTGCTGTGTTGTACAGAATTCCAATGTACCTGAGGTATTGATCGGCCCCTAACTAGTGGTTCATCAACTACTAACTTAACACAATGTAATTGTTTATTATTACTTACATTTTGATTTTATGGCCATATAAGACTGATTTAACTCTTTCTTTGGTTGCGTTCATGCCTTATTCAATTTCGCCTACTCGTTAAACATCATCGGTTGATTATTATTTGCCGTACACCTAAACATTTTTATTGATTTCTACAGATTAGGTACCTATTTCCTATTAAATTCCTATCATAATACGTTCAGCTTATTGAAAAGGATCAAAGTACTAACTAAAATAATACAAAGACAAACCTCAACCACCTAGCACATACTCTCAGATTCAAATTGGACAGTCTGTTAATAAAGCGATTTCAAATTCGATTTCCGTCGTATAATGAAGAATCTTTTCATGCCCTACATCCTTGATTTCCAATAGCTTATCGAATAACACAAACAAAAATGTCATTCACTAACCCCTCTCTTCATTTTATATGGGGATGAAATACACGGACGGAAGTGTAAGTTAGTATGTACCTACGTGCTGTTTAAAATGTAAATTTTACCAGGCGTTTACAAAAACGTCCGTCGTATGTAAGAAGGTATTTAAAAGCACAGCCCTTGATTCTAAAACAAAACCAAGACAAAACCAGGAAGATAACAAAATTGAGTCTGCAGATCGAGGGCAACCAATTTTGAACTTTAAAAAGCAGATTTAACGATCCAAATTCAGAACTTTCTTTAAGTGAATAAATTCGAATGCATACTGCAATTCGTCAACCGCAATTGCAGCTTTTTATGCACCGATAATAATGATTTGGTTTTTACATAATACCATTGTGAGGTTCCCTTTAAATTCGTGAGAATATGGGGCAAGTTCAGGGTCAGGGCAAGTGGTGCAACGTGCAGCAAATTGCATTACGGTTTCCGATCAGGGGTGCACATTTTAATAAAACTCAAACCAGTTTCTTCATAAAACTTTTATGTAATGTCGGTTTTTGTTAATAAACCAGTATCTTTATGGCTAGTTCAATAGTACGCGATCTAGTTTCGAGGATAGTTCTGTCGTAATGGTTTTTTAAAACGGAATCTTAAGAAAGTGAGTTTTTTAAAGAGACAGCTGGTTGGCCTTGATATTGTTACCCTCCAGAAATGCTTTCGTTTAAAATATATATTTATTATAAGTATTAACTTTATTATTTACTAGCTGCGCCTCGCAGTTTCACCCGCATAAGTCCCGATCCCGTGGGAATATCAATATAAAAAGTAGCCTATAAGCCTTCCTCGATAAACGGACTATCCAAGACAAAAAAAATCAATTCGAACTAGTTGTTCCTGAGATTAGCGCGTTCAAACAAACAAACAAACTCTTTAGCTTTATAATATTAATATAGATATATAGTTTCTAAATATACTGGACACTGAGTTCTTGAGTCTCATATAAATCCTATTTACTATTATGCTGCTCCATTTTCTTCCATTTAACAAGGTGAAAGAAAATGAAGGTACAAAAGTAGGTGACGCGGAAAACTTTGATTCCAAGGCGTAACTTTTCGAAAACGAAAGTGAAAAACTTTTTTTATTGCTTATACGTAATAAAATACGAGTCAATTTCTTTATTACCCAAAGTATACCTATGTTTCTAAGACAACCTAGAAAGTATATTTGGTCTTGCCTCGTTATAGTGGAGATTGGAACATTATTATTGTAGGAACGCAACCCAATCGTCATTTTTGCCATACTTTGTCGATCTTTTGTTGTTATTGAGTGACCCGAAACGGTCATACTGGGCGATGTAGAGATTTAAAAAATCTAACTGATAATTTTCACACAAACCAAAGTACAAAGTTCTCATATTTTAAGATTCAAACGATCAAAATTTAATGATTACGATCACCTAAAATGGTATGCAGTAATCAAATCTCCGACGATGTTTAAATGTTTTTAGAAGGGTTGCCTGTCGCCATAAAACAGGCATTTATTAACCTTTTAAATATTGTAATATTTCGACCATAATAAAAAAGCTTGAGTCAACAAGAAGCCAGGCTTGAAACAAAACGAGTCAAGTCACAAGATGTAGATAAATAGATAGACAAATAATTATTCATTTATTGCACCACAAGAAGCTTACAACATATTCAAATTTTAAACAATCAGATATCATAAATTGTGAGATGGTGCGGATTTGATACTGCTCAGTGATGTATTTTCACATCACTGTATGCTCACAGTGCTCAGTGATGTATTTACATCGAAATACATCAGTACTAAATCTGCTCCACGATGTAAAATACATCACTGAGCACTGAGCAGTATCAAATCTGCACCACGATGTAAAATACATCACTGAGCACTGAGTGAGTAGTATCAAATCTGCTCCACGATGTAAAATACATCTGCACCACTTTAGCACACAACTCATCTCATAATTTTATGATATCTGTTTGTTTGTAATTTGAATATGTTGTAGGTATTTAAATATGTAAATTCAAGCAAATGCTTAAATGCAAAACATTGTTTTAGCAGCACCTAACCCAAGTGGAGGACGAGGACGCCGAATTGTGCACACCAGCATTTAATCATTACGTAGTCACTATCACTACATAGTATAAAACAAAGTCGCTTTCTCTGTCCCTTTATCCCTTTGTATGCTTAAATCTATAAAACTACGCAACGGATTTTGATGCGGTTTTTTTAAATAGATAGAGTGATTCAAGAGGACGGTTTATATGTATAATACATGCCAGTGCGAAGCCGGGGCGGGTCGCTAGTATAAAATAAAGTCACTTTTCGCCATCCCTATGTCCCTATGTATGCTTAGATCTTTAAAACTACGCAACGGATTTTGATACGGTTTTTTAAATAGATAGAGTGAATTAAGAGGAAGGTTTTTAGATATAATACATGCATAATACAGCCGTGCGAAGCTGGGGCGGGTCGCTAGTAAAATAATAAAATAAATATTGATTCAATCTTAAGACAATGCATGAAGACAATAACTAGGTAAATAGGAAACAACCAAATGTACAGAGATAAATCAATAAATATGCAAACATTTATGTTAAATAGATATAGATTGATGGTAGATAGATGTAGATGGAATCTATCCATGTGTGGATGTGGTCGGTAGATGTAGGTTGCTTGAGCCCTGATATGTGGTGAGCGTTTCTGACAAACACGATACGAGAAATACACGTAGGTACCTATAAAGTGTAAAGACCTAAGGAAAAACAGGAGGATAGTTATTGAAGTATCAATAAACAAACATACGTTACAAACAAATGTTTGAGCATCAAATATTAACTTTATCAAGGAGAAAACGTGGTAGTTCCAAGGTGTAGTAAACATGGGTTATTGTACTTCAATGGTTTCTTTTATGTAGGCACGTCATTGTTGATTCTTTTAGAAATTGAAGAACAATGTGGAATATGACAATTAAAAGTATACATTATCAAAAATTATGATGACTAACGTTTTCTCCTGTCTAATATGATAACGATAGTATTGTTGGCCAAGTGGTAGATATCTCGACTTCCACCCTGAAAGTCGTGGTTTCAAATCCTGGCCAGCCGTACACCAATGGAATTTTCTTACGAAAAATGTATGTCTCTTAGTGAAATAATACATCGTGATGACACCCGTGGCTTAGGTTAGACTATTAACGAGTTCTTTTCTCTGGACACGTTGACTAAGTTGAGAGGATGTTATAGTATAGGCATGTCTTCTACCTCTATATAATACATGTACCGAGCTCGGGATTCAGAGCGCTGTAGTCAAAGCCCTGAATTGCATGAATTAAGTAGCTGGCACTGTATTAATCTTTATGTAAAAGCCAATATTATTAATGTGATTACAATTTCAGCAAAACGTTTTTGAGCGAATACTGACTGCGATTTACAGGCAATGTAAAACAAGTAAATATCGGCTCTAAACATTATGCATGTCTGTCCTAAGCATCAAAATACTAAAAGATATAATTATCACGGCAACTGAAGCATATAAAATTTAAATTGATATCATCATCGTAAAATCCAGACTGTTTCATAAAAACCATATAAAAAAGTAATTTCGTATCCAGCTGGGTTTTCATTGACTAAACCTTCAAGAAACTTCAATCAATAAACCAGTAGAATTTGGTCCTTCAGGAGTTGAAAGTCAAGTGGTGTGATTGGTCAGTCTTAATAATGGTTACCTAGCAACGTCGAGCTAACAATGGCTATGAATATTACAATATGTGAGACCTTGATTCTGGTACTTTGTTATGGCGACCACCATGGAAATTCTAATGGTTTCACCTCAAAGTACAGGTTGAAAGCGATAAATTAATCTATACAATATTATATTCTTGTATTCTGGTATATAAATTCTGATGTTTCAAAATTAACCGGGTGACCAAAGGGCTGACCAAATCTCAGACAACGGATAAGCATGGCCATCCAACGAGGTAACGCAGTCGGCCTTTTGGCCACACTTCCTAGGGTAGTTTCTTCATTTGGACTTTAAATTTTTAATAAATGGAAGTTAGTTTATAAAAATTATTTAAGTTTTTTTATTATTTAATTGTTATTTCAAAGTTAAATAAAAGTATAGATCGGACACGAAAGTGCTTATATCAATTCTGTAATTTTTCACCCTGTTTTGTTAATGAGTTGTTGCACTTAAATATTTTTGCAACCACCACTGCATGGTCCTATATCGTCTTTATTAAAGTCCTTTATTGTCTAGATCTTTCAACATATTATGGCGAACTGTTAAATATTCTGTTATCGTACTTTGACGATAACTTTTTATCGCCGAGTATTCAACGATTATTCATAAAAAAAACCTTGTTTAACCTTAACCTCTACTTGGTCTTACTTTGATACAATCATCAACCACCTTTGATGAAATCACAGATTTTCCTCTTATTTTCATTCCAAATAGTTTTTCATCTCTCATTTTCGTATTTTTGCCCTAACTCAATTACAGTCGCTTGTGCCGAAACAATTTCGTCGTCAATCCAGTACATTTTCTCGGTGAACAAAAGGAAGCCACGCTACAAAGGACATTTTCTTAGAAATAGGTCCACAATACGGTCTGAAACCTTTCATAATAGTTAACAAATAGCGATTACTTTGATCCGGATTATTGTGTATTTTCAAAGAAAATTGCGTAGGTGGGTATGTATATACATACTCGCCTACACAATTTTCTTCTTTAGGTGACGAACTTCCTGCTACAGCTCGTCAAGTCATTTTTAATTGTGTGTGAAAAACTTATTGTTAAATAATTTAGCATGCTTCAATTTCTCTACAATCTTGATAAATATATTCTATACCATTGTGGTAATATCCGCTTATACCATTCAGTGGATAAACTTTCCCACCCAAAAGTGTAGAAAAATTGAATTCAAAATATAATTTTCTATGTTTCTGAATAAAAATCTTCTCCGTCTCACCTCCTTCTTCAGTATATCCACGATGAACATCTACAAACTTTTCCGAAAACCAGCACCCTGATTTACGGGGTATGTATACATTCTAAAATGCTACGTTTAAAAGTCGCCCAAGGTTTAGGATAATGTGACCGTTCTGGGGACGAATACAGCACAGAGGGTGTGTGCGCAAAACTTATAATATTATTATACTTAGATAGAATTTCCTGCTTTAAATTGCCGGACCGCTAACATTATGTCAGGTACAGAGGATAGATCAAATCCTTTCCACAATTAAAGGCAATCCAAAACCACAATATATATCAAGAATAATAAAATATTTGGGGATCACCACAAATTAGCAACAAATTAAAATTTTAGATAGTTATAAGAATTTAGAATATTTACTAATATACTTTTATAAATTACGTGTCACGTTGTTTGTGCGCGATGGACTCCTAAACTACTTAACCGATTTTAATCAAATTTGCACACCGTGTACAGTTTGATCCGATTTGAGAGATAGGATTGCTTACATCTTAATTTATATATTAATATCCCGATATTCCCCGCGGGATCGGAGTTACACGGGTGAAACCGCGGAGCGCAGCTAGTAATTCTTATAAAAGACAATAAACTTAAAATATTTTATAAGTTAGAAATAACGGAAACCTGGAAAGAGAGTAATTAGGAAATTGAATAGTAATTATCTTATCTTCTAATAAAATTCCAAACAACGTAAACTGGCTAAAATAAAGGATGTTCCGTGATTTATGTCAAAGACAAATTTTCACCAATAAATGTGCGGCTTAGCTATCAATCTTAAGGGAATAACTTAATTGAATTCCTCGGTCGTTGCTCGCCCATCAACAGTATCAAGGTCTTTGTAAGCCTCCGTTTCTTGGTCCTTTTCTATTGAAATAAATATCAATATCAAAAACTCTTGTAACAACATTTTTAGATTGCGTTTAAAGTATCAAACTCACACTGAAGAAAATTGTAGACATTGAAATTCAACGTCACCGGTGGGATTTGAAGCCACGACCCACGGTAATATTTGTCGTTAAAAGAGCTCATTTAAGCGTGTTAATAATTATACTGTTCCGACAACAACAGAATGCACCAGCTAACCCTATATCAAATAACACAGTAAAACAAGTAGTCTGTCGAGTGCTTCGTCGGTCCGTCCGCGAGGCGACCGCCCGAATCGGGCGGACCGCAGTATTACAAAAAAAATATTATTTTCGTTCCGCGTTCCGCCCGAATTTATTTGATACCTATTTTTCTATAAAAGTACAGTCGGCAACTAAATAATTTAATGAAATAAAAGTAAAAAATGGTTTGAAAATTGTATACTTAATACAATAATCTGAAGCTAAGTAAGTACATTAGTACACACGTTATTCAACTGTTAATATAAATAGATAAACTTAAATAAATTACTTAATGTATAGATATTAATTACCTTCTACATTTCATTTTACATTTCAACCATATTAGTGGTTCTGTGCTGGTTATAGCAATTCCAATTACTAATAAAAAAACCGGTCAAGAGCGAGTCGTACTCGCGCACTTTCCGTAATTTGGTAAAACCAAATTACGGAAACCTCGGCGCGCGCGCACTCTCTTGTACCCTTGCAGTGGTACGGTTGTTACCAATTTAACTTGACCCCTGTTTCGTTAGCGCGCCCTTATAATGTAAGGCTCAAGTTAAATTGGTTTAACTATGTAAACGTATGGGGACACTCTTTAATTTTCAACTGTTTTATTTTTTGGATTTTTTTCTTTATGTGTGCTGTAGGTCTTGGGTTGAAAACCTATATGGTAGTTCCCGTTGACCTAGAATCACGAAATTTGGCTAAAAGCAAGGTCTTACAGCACACATAAAGGAAAATTCCAATAGGGCACTTCCAGTTGACCTGAAATTGTTAATTTTGGTTAAAAGCTAGGTCTTCTTACAGCACAAGTAAAGGGAAAAATCCGAAATATAAAAAAGTTAAAAATTAAGGTAAATTTTGGTACTTACAAGTTTTTGCAAAAATGAAAATTTGCCCAAATCTTTTTATCATGTTAACTCAGGACTTTGATTTTTATACACCTAATAGAGACTATAAACCACAGTATCTGGTATGAATTTCAATTTGCTAGGTCCACTCGTTCCTGAGAAAATGGGTGATGGATGACACACGGACAGACAGACAGACAAGAAAGTGATCTTATTAGGGTTCCTTTTTTTACCTTTTGAGGTACGTAGCCCTATATAGTCCCTATTAGGTGTATAAAAATCGAGGTCTTCAGTAAACATGATTAATAAATAATATGGTCAAATTTACATTTTCGCAAAAACTTGTAAGTACCTACCATAATTTACCTTAATTTTCAACGTTTTTATATTTCGAAATTTTCCCTTTACTTCTGCTGTAAAACCTTGGTTTAAACTAAAATTAACATTTCCAGGTTAACCGGGAGGTTTTGGGTCCTATATTTTATGGTAGTTCACGAGGTTTGGCAAAAGCAAACTCGTACAGCACAAATAAAGAAAAAAAATTCATAAAAATAAAAAAGTTGAAAATTAAAGAGTGTCCCCATACATATATAGTTGGATCTATTTAACTTAACCCTTACATTGTATAGGCGCCCAAACAAAATATGGGTTAAGTTATATATTTGGTAACTACCATACCACTGCAAGAGTACAAAAAAAGAGTTGAAAGTAATGTATGGAACCCTCGGCGAGCGAGTACGAATCGCACTTGACTGGTTTTTTATGTGCTTTTTCACAAGTTTAAACTTTTTTCTCCACAAACATCTTAGAAAGTGAAAGAGGCAACCCTATTTTTTGGTGTAGAAAATACATCTTCCACAGCTTAAGAGGTACTACATTATTATGGGTTTTTCTACTCCATAATCGACATGCAGCGTAAATTACTGATAAAAATGCTTTACGTAAAATTTAAAAGGGTCATCACAAAGGATTACCATGTCCTTTTTCATTGAGTAAAGATCCAGCGGTTTTTGAATTCATAACTCCAGTCTGTAGTTTTTATTAAATGTAATAAACCGATTTTGTTGCTAACTGTACTAAATCTAAGTAAGTTAGTAAAATAAGTAGGTATAAATTACAATCGGGCGGTCTGCCCCTTGGATTTATTACTTTATGCGGTCCGCCCGATCGGGCGGTCGCCTCGCGGGCGGACCGACGAAGTACTCAGTCTGTCTTCAAGAACAGTCATAAACATATACCTATGTTGTAGGTATGTAGTCGAATCAGAAACCTCTTTTTTGGAGTCGATTAAAAAGAAGATCGATCAAGTTTGGCGTACAATACGTGACCAAATAATATTACAATACCAACAGCTGTAATTGTAGACACGAATTGAACTATAGAAATACTATCAGATAGATAGATAAATTCATTATTGCAAACACCATTTGTAAATTACATTAAATAAAAAACAAAGCTTAAGTCTAATTGTTACAAAGGGCGGCCTTATCGCACAAAGCGATTTCTTCCAGGCAGTTCAGGCTCTTCAGCCGTTTTGTTAATAATTTGTAGAAGGTAAAAACACATTATAAGCCTTACGCTAAAAGCAACTGCCTGCATTAGGACCAACCAATACATTATTGCAGGGATTTATCTGATCATTCTTATCCCTGCCTAAAGTTGTAAAAGGCATCGACCTGCCTGTTAATGTATTCCTTTCATATATTGTGAGACATTATGTATTGAGGCAAAAACTTAAATAAAAAACAAAACGCGTCCTCTAAGTTAGCTCAAGGTTACAATGTTTGTATGGACATTCGAACAATGTTAGCAACCGAAAGGGGACCATTCCTCGAAAAAATTCAGATACTACGAACTTTGTGTAATACATCATCAATATCCAGGATGTTTGCTCTTAGATGTCTATATCTATTACTAGCTGCGCCCCGCGGTTTCACCCGCGTAATAATGTTCTACGCAATTTTCTTAATATTTTCTTTCATAAGAACCTTCTCCTGACAATAACAAACACAACAAAAAGAGAATTGGCCAAATTGGTCGCACGAAAATTATTAGACTTCGCGCACGACCGCTGCGTAGGGAGCCGACCTCGCGACTGAGCCGCGCGGGTACCTTACTCATAAATCTAAACTCCCCTCCCGCACGCGCACCCCCCCCTTGGTGACGCCCACTTCGCAACGGGCCGTGCAGCAGAAATCGTAATATTTTAATTTCGCCATAACTTCAAAACCAAACGTCCAATTTTAATCATTCAAAGACCAAATATTATCTCCATAAACTGTTCTTAGTGATGAAATCATTTATTTTGATAAGGATTAATAGCATGAGTAAAATAAACGCGTTTAAATGTAGTCCAAAAAAAATTCAAGATTTTTAAATAAAAAAATGGTTGCTGTGCCTCACTCGACATAGATGGGTATAGTGTGTCGCAGACTTTTTGTAGATATTTATAAGATCTACAATTAATTAGAACATTTTATGGTTCTATCTTTTATAGTTTAGGCAGCGTACGCAAAATAAGTAACTTTTCTGGTTGATTTTTTACACCTTGTGTCCGAAAAACCCAAATATCTTACGGAACCCTATTTTTTTCCAAAATAAAATATAGCCTATGTTACTCGTGGATAATGTAGCTTTCGAATGGTGAAAGAATTTTTAAAATCGGTCCAGTAGTTTTTGAGCCTATTCAGTACAAACAAACAAACATACAAACAAAGTTTTCCTCTTTATAATATTAGTGTAGATGTAGATGTAGATGTATTATACATATAAATCTTCCTCTTGAATCACTCTATCTATTTTAAAAAACCGCATCAAAAGATTTAAGCATACATAGGGATATAGGGACAGAGAAAGCGACTTTGTTTTATACTATGTAGTGATAGTGCGTAGCATCGTATTTAGTCTCGTATGCGGTATTTTGGATTGTACCTTGTCGATTTTCTTCTGGGGCTTCAAATTGTTTGATTGTGACTTCTGGTTGTTGTTTCGTTTTTAAATCAATAATAATGCAGTTGCTGAATTAAAATGCTTTGAGAAACGGGCCTCAATGTTCGTCATGCTTCAGCAATTGAAGATTTGACTTAAATGAATTGTGTTACTCGAAAATATAATTATGACTAGGTACTTACGGTACCTACTGGAACAAAAATACGAGTTCACTGGACGAGTGGCAATCTGTTTTATTTCAGTTTAGGTATTATTAGGTTTATTAACATTAAAACAATTATTATCTGGCATTGCTTTCTTAAAAAGTTCTAAATTTTTGGTTCAATTTCGTTTATTCTATCCTAAACTTCTATAGCCGTACCCACTGTGACCATACAAATAATCTACCTAGTATGATTTATATCCAGATTATGATGTTATCCAGCTAAATTATCATTTTGAACCGTACAGATATTCTATTCTGTAACAGATAAATTCAGACGTGTTGATCAGGTGCGGTACAGTTTAAGAGTTTTAATAAGTTACTAACTTTAAACATATTAAATTTTGTCATTGAAACTCAACTTTATGGAGTACAGGATCGACGTTGTTGATTTTAGAATTAAATTCAGGCTCTAATCAGCAAAGTTTCAAATCGTACAAACATATTTATGCTGTCAAGTAAAAATTAGATTTATCGCTCGTAAACAATCCAACTGCAATTTATGAGAATCGTAATTTTCTCACTTTCTTTGTTTCCTGGCAATCAGATTTTCAGTTGATGGAATTGATGAGTTCAATACCAAATCTCAATTTGTTACAACGATTTTATTTTATTTACTAGCTGCGCTCCGCGGTTTCACCCGCGTAACTCCCGATCCCGTGAAAATATCGGGATAAAATGTAGCCTATAACCTTCCTCGATAAATGGACTATCCAACACAAAAATATTTTTTCAATTCGAACCAGCAGTTCCTGAGATTAGCGCGTTCAAACAAACAAACAAACAAACTCTTCAGCTTTATAATCTCTATATATCCCTATATATATAAAATTCTCGTGTCACGGGGTTCGAAGTTGAACTCCTCCGAAACGGCTCGACCTATTCTCATGAAATTTTGTGAGCATATTCAGTAGGTCTGAGAATCGGCCAACATCTATTTTTTATTTTGTTTCCTTTAGTTTTTTTTTAAATGGCAAAACAACGTTTGCCGGGACCGCTAGTATTAGTATAGATTAAAGGTAGGTTGGACACTAAGATGTGTACTGTATTAAACTAGGACGACTAATCGGGTGACACAGCCCGACTAATCGTCCGACTCGTAAATTATTTGTGTTATGATATATGAACAAGGAAATTTCATTGTCGAAATTCACTCGCGTCTAATTATGCTTTTCCATTCCCTCGTTTTCCTTTCAGAAGTATCATAAATTTTCATCAAACTTCTCGATGAAGCTTGTGAATTCGTAAATAAGTGCTGGAAATATATTAATGCTCATTTGCTCCTTATTATGTTTCTTTTTAAGGTCTACGCCCATTGTATCATTTCATATGCAAGTATAGGTATACTAGTCTAGGACTATATTTTAAAAAATGGTGATCTTCTTTTGTCGTAAATTCGGTTTTATTAATTATTAATAAATTATTAATAATTGTGTTTGTTTGTTGAAAATGTAATTTGGCTGGTGTAGTTCGCAAGGCTAACATGAACAAATTTTGGGAGCCTTTTTGAACGCAAGAGTTTGTTAATGTTGGAAAATTTAAATTTAATCGTGTCTTTACGCCATTCGTTGGTTAATTAAATGCTATGATTCGACGAATGACACGACACGCTATCACGATAAGTGTCTTCAGGATGTTACCATAAGTTATCGAGGCGTACACACGTACTTTCGTAGCTGATTGCTTTTGAGTCATTATATTGAATCCCTAGGCATCATAACAAAGTCATATCAAATATGCACCTTAGGCTTCCCGGTGTAGGTATTCCTATTGTTTAGCATATCTGTGCCAGCCCTATATTTCGCATATTAACAGTACGTCAGTCAGTGTCCTCGCTTCCGGCAACGATACATAGTTCAATGGCTGCTAGTACCACGTCCCAATGGACGACCTTCAAGGCATTCGGCGCATTGAGGACTTCCACCTAGTAAGCGATACAATCGCCTCATTCAGAAACCAATACGGTTCTATTACAAATAGCTCCGCTTCACCGAATTACAAAGCAGTAGTGGATACAGAAATTGGGTGGAACTCTTATCGGGTTGGTTGTTATCACTAGGGGCGTTCCGTTGTTGTTTTTGATTTATGGTTCTATTTGTACTCATTAGACGATTGTACGTCGAGGCTGATTTGCGAGTTCCGCCTTTTTGTAATATAAGTTCTAAATGGCTCTTTGGAGACCGACCATAGCCTGTGGCGTGTTCAGAACGAATCTGAACGAATCATCATTGTCAAATTGTTTGTAATGTCTCTAAATTATAGTTCACGGCTGAATACAAGGTTATTTCATGTTTTATATGTAAAAGAATGATGTCCAAAACTTCGATGTGTTTAAATACTTCTGTAAAACACCTTACGCTTTGACTAGAACATAACAACTTTGATCGATTTTATTCTGATAGTTAGAATTTAGGTTGATGGTAGCACAATTACACTGTTTTGTATTTCTTGCGAAATATTCTTCCAATTAACTAGTTCAAAGAGACTGCAAGAGACCACCAGAAAGCGTTCAATTTTTCAATTAATTAAATAAGTAATCTTCTATATATATAAAAATCAATTGCTGTTCGTTAGTCTCGCTAAAACTCGAGAATGACTGAACCGATTTGGCTAATTTTGGTCTTGAATTATTTGTGGAAGTCCAGGGAAGGTTTAAACGTCGGACTTACGCGGGTGAAACCGCGGGGCGCAGCTAGTAAGTAATATAATAAACTCGCCTTTTAACCGACAACCATCTACAGTTTCTCACGATCAAAATTGTTCTCGTTACGAAGTATTAAATTTTATTAAGTCAAATTGATTTTACGACTGGCGAGGAAGCCCTGTCCGAAATTTCAATTCGCACCATCATACTATTTACAAGGGGTTAATAAATTATTTTTTTATTGCTGCATCGAGCAGACGTTAGCGATCATTGGTTTGACATTCAGACAGTCTAGCTCATTGCATCGCTGTTTCCACTTGACGTGTAACTGCAGACCGATCTGCAACCGAAAACAGACTCCAATTACAAAAGAAAAGATTCTATATTCGTTTAGGATCGAATTTCGGAGATTGCATTCAACACCAGCCATAATGACCGTGCATTTCGCACTCAAGGGCAAGGGTACAAATTATTCGTACGGATTGACCGTTTCGCCTCTGAAAGACTTATTCGCTATTGTTAGCCGAGTCCAATATGAATTCGCGGTCGAACCCATTGTTTCTGCGCCGTCATCACTTTCGTTAACGTGTTACGTGAAGTGGAATCAGAATAGACTGAACCAATATGCATTTACCTTGATTAAAGGAACCGCAGGGGCACATGACATTGACCGGACATTTTATATTGCTGTCCGTACGAAAAATTTATTTTTATTAATTTCTAAATGGAATCGTGACTTGCGATCGTTTGTTATATTCTGTTTTGATATTATGAATGAATGACGATGTAAATATTTTTGTTTCAGGTCTAAAATTCAACGCGAAAACGAGTGAGGCGAATTAGTTTTAATCGATTTAGTAATTAGTAAGCTGAAGGCAATAAATTAGTGTAAGTTTTTCGACCCGTGGTATAGTGTGGTGTAAAAGTGGAGAATATAACGGCATCGAAGAGAAACACCGGGTATACCCCGGTTACCGATAGGTAAGAGATTTCTTTTAATTTTGATATAATTTTGTATAATAAAAGTTACTTAGCGTGTAACTCTGTAGGTTCTGAAAAATTGGCGAATTTGAAGACCATCATCATCTTCCTACCCTTATCCCAATTTATTTGGAATCAGCGCAGTATGTCTTCTTCTTCATTAGTCGTCATCTCATCGTTCACATTCATCTCTCTCATGTCCTGTTTCACGCAGTCCATCCATTCTTCCTCAGCAATAATAAACATGTATCATATACTCAAAAATAATTAATCTGTTTGTTGAAATAATTTCCCATGGTTTTCCAACCTGAGCACTAAAGAAGTTCCAAAGTCCCAACAAATTAGCGGGCATGTAAACATTTTACCAGTAATTTAATTAAGGAAATCCGTTGTTCCTTGGTACTAAGTCTCCCGAAGGTGGTGATTAATTAAGGACCTGCTCACGGATTGGCTATCTCTGTATTCATTATCTAGCGAAGTAAGCACGATCCCACAGATTCTGAAAAATCTCATTTGCATGTTACTTGGTTTTAATTTGCAGTACTTACAAACAAATGAATGTTGAGTTAATTTACTTTATTTTAAAAACAATTAAAAATAATTTGGTTACGTTATTTGAGAAAATATATTCAAAGAAAAAGAAGAAGTGACCGGAACCCTGGTAATACTGTTTTATAATAAGTAAGAAGTCGTGAGTTCATATCTCGCCGTGGTGCTTCCAAAGTCTTGACTTTGGAGATGCATTTTTCCTTGCCTAGAGCTGGCTACGCACTATGAATAACAAAATTATTACCTACGTTATTTGAGAATATCTACATCTTGAATAAAGCTTTTTACTATTACTCCATAGGTACTAAGATTCAATAAAAAGGGATGACAAAAACCGCAATTAAAATTAGAAAATATAAAATTTATTTCGGTACACACAGTAGGTATATTAGTTTTTTTATTTATCTAACCCCTAGTGTCCCACTGCTGGGCAAAAGTCTCCCCCATCTCCCTCCATCGGTCGCGGTCCTGGGCCACCTCCGACCAAGCTGGCTCGAGGCGGTCGAGGTCGTCTCGCCAACGCTTTCGTGGCCGACCTCGACGTCGCCGAGCACCCGGAGGTGTCCAGCTTGTTGCTGTTTTAGCCCACTTATCCCCGTCCATTCTTGATACATGGCCCGCCCAATTAGTTAGTTAGTTTACCTTCTTGATATTATAAACAAAGAAACCAGTCAAATAAACCTTTACCAAAAATATAAAAATTATTATCTAAATATAAAAACGATCATTAACTTAAAATTTTATGAGATGTGGTCAAATAAAGATGCTGTAAAAAACCTTCTTTTGTGACATGAGTCAATTCGAATAAATAGCCAATTTGATGGGACAACAGTGATTAATACCACTTAATATAGACGTAATCGAATTGCATCTTCGATAGAGAAAGGGTCGGTGAATCATGTGGTTTATTTATCATCGAAAAGACTTAGAACTATCTTGAAAAGATTCGTTTTACCACCTCAGTTTTAGGTGCATTGACCTCCATAGAACTAGCATGCTGGACTAGCGATTGTCATCAATAAAAAACTGTTTTTTTTCGCCATTTTGACGCTGATAGCGGTTGTCAAGGGTGGTGAAGGCACTTAGAATACTTGAAATTAATACTGGTTTACTAGCTACTTGCTTTATTTGAAAAAGGTGTAATCTATCTATCTATCGAAAAGGTTTATCTATCTATCTATCTATTTATTCATGTACTACAATCGACTTTTGGTATTAAACGTATCGAAATAGTTTCTCAGTTATCAGTCAGTCAGACGAAGACTGAGAGGACTGACTATCAGAAACGATCTAAAATTTAAAATTAGGTAGTAGCTAAAGGTACCTTCTTACATACCTAACGAGAGATTTTCAAGGGTATTAAATTTCAGTCATTAAAACGGTAGATTCATTTTGCTTAATTTAATAGTAATATTCGGAAAATGCTGCAAAATATATTTTTATATGGAACGAATTGATACCATACACCTTTATTCGATGTATTTTAAAAAATACTATTAGAAAAATCGAATTCACCACGGCAATTATTCCCAATCAACAACCAAATCGATGATAGTTTAATGAACAACTTAAACAAGCCTATTTCTAACAAGGTACTTTGACCTGACAATTTAACACGCTGTATATAGTTAGTTATTCTCACAAACACAAAAACGTATTTTTAACGTAAACATACATTCATCGAAGATCCATTGAGTCGGAGAAAGTTTATCTTGAATATTTAATATTGCTAACAAACGTGAATTCAGCCTTGGCTGCTACTATCTTTGCTTCCCGGACCGCTAGTGACCTTTGAAATTACTAGCACTGATTTGACTAGGCTAGAACTAGGTCATCGGCTTCTAACCTTTTTGTTGCAACGTTTAAAAATGGCCGACGTATCCCGAACGTAGCCGATATCGAACGAACTGACGATGCATGCGTTAATAGAAGATTCGCAAGTTCCAATTAAATATTCTTAGGTTTTGATAGACTGTAGTTCTCGCTTCAACATATGGACATGAGCATGCAAGATACTCTTAGTGCACAATCTCGCTGTGTATTTTCCTGTAGAATAAGGACGTTTATAGTTTTGCCTGCCAACGGCATGAACTATTTCGGGTGCAGCCCGCACAGGAGATCATTGCATGATTATCAATTCATGTAGGTCGTCAATCAGCAACTATTAGTATGTTTATAAATACAACAAGGTCTATGGACGATTTCGTTCTTTTGATCTACTGACTTTTGTTCTAATTAGATTCGTTCTACGGATTTATAGTTCCGCTATGTCCAACCATCACTGTCTTTCTGCCTCGGAAACCTCGGAAACTATTAGTAATAACAAGCTGTAATTTGGTAAAGGTCGATCAATATTACCTATACTGTCGTACACTTTATGTGTAGCGGCCATTTTTACAAATGAATATGTTATTGCATACCATTAAACAAGTAGATTTATTCTAAGAGCGCATATTGTAAAGAGTAACACGGAACACTACACAGCGTGTTTCTCGAAGACACCCACTTGTCCGAATTTTTATCACAGGACTGCCGATTATATCCACTAGATAATAAACATAAGTAAGAGTCAATAATATCCATCATGAAAACTTTCATTTTTCCAAAGTGTAAAATTACAAAATATATTTTTTTTCCGATCAGCGTTTATGTAACTATATCTATCATTCGTCTTGACCATCAAAACCTGGTTTCAGCAATAAAATCTGGGTGGACAAACTTGGAAACCTTTTAGCAATCAAATTACTATTCAGCTAGCCGCCATGTTAACACCTCAGCTCTATTGGTCAAGTGGTACTTACAATTTAAAGGTCGTGGTTTGAATCCTGGCTGTTCACTAATGGATTTTTCTGCAGGCCATTGTCCCTGTAGATCAATCACATTAATTATTGTGAGCAAGCAATTAAAGAGGCAGTTTATTTAATTTATTGACACGCTATTCTATCATTTGTTTTATCTAGATGGAACACAAACTGGAATGCTACTACCATCAAGGTAAAAACTGAGGCATCCATTGGATGGATTATAGACAGGCATAATAAATTTTCAGTAAATATATTTAACATTTTATTTGGAACTAGCGACCCGCCCCGGCTTCGCACGGCTATATTATGCATGTATTATACATATAAACCTTCCTCTTGAATCACTATCTATTAAAAAAACCCGTATCAAAATCCGTTGCGTAGTTTTGAAGATTTAAGCATACAAAGGGATATAGGGACAGAGAAAGAGACTTTGTTTAATACTATGTTGTGATAGTGATAGTGATACAGATGACATCTGCTACCCAGAGCTCTATTTAAGACAAAGCGTAATTTTTAAAGACTATGCTTTTTGTGTGGATAGAATAAAATAGGACAACCTCAATCTCCTCCGTTGTAGAAGACAACAGATTTCGGCAGCTTATGATGATTTTCGCAATTTTTACTGAATAAAACATCCGCAGCATTACCAAGAAGAGTCGGTTTTAGGAAGGCGATTGACCTCAAAATCGTATTGCCTAATGCTAGTATGTTCACGAATAATATAAACATAGGTACTGCGCTGCAACATAAGGACAAAGACAGGAAGAAGATGTCTAGTGACTATTTAACTTAATGGCTATAGAAGGTAAAAGCTCCAGTGTAAATGTGAAAATTTTATACGTCGAGCCGTAAAGAGTCAGAGTCTCGTCTCAATGCTTGATCGATTCCGATCGAAGACAGCTTAACAGCCCTTCAATTACAGTGGAGACAGATAAACTGAATCTCACGGGATAAACTGTGGATCTGTTTTACGGAGTTTGATGACTGGCTTTGAGAGAGAAGTTTGTCGCTTTAGTCGCAAATTCGACATAGCGTAAACCTCTGTCTATGCCTGTAAATAAATTTGAAATCTCAATAAATAATTTGGCGGCCTACTATCATCGGCTTTATTATAACTAAAACAGTTTTATAGAAAGCTTTTATATTCTTAACATTATCCCTCGAGTATTTAAGTACTCGTATAAAAAACTGTGACATAAAATTGTAAGTAACAACTTTTACGAGTAAAGGTTTTTTCTGGACTATATTTATAACCCACAAAAGCAACTTACAATATTTTTCTTCTGTCTTGCTTACCCAGTTTGACAAACCAGGGCACGGAAGAAGCCTTGACTGGTTTGACCCACTTGTGTGACCTGGCAACACGCACCGCCCTAGACTCCAGTAAGTAAGTACTATGTCCTACAACCTACAATATTATTTTAATTGATCCAATTCACAAAGGTTTAGTGTTTAACAAAGACTACAATCCTTGACCCAAAATGGTGAAACCTGATAATGATCCGCGTAAAAAAATACTCAAGAAAGACTCAGCTGTGAAATCGGCATGAAATCTGTTTGTGATGAAGATGACATTTTAATCATCTTTCAAAATGACATTTTGTCTGACATTTTGACAAAATAAAAGTCAATTTTTGTTGGCTACATTAATAACGTTAATATGTTTTTGGTGGCAATTAAAGTTACTAAATCTGTAATTGTTAAATTAGAAGTAATCATCGATTAAATTTTTATTTAGATTGTAAAGAAAGTGTCATAAAATAAACGACACACCATATAAGTACTAGAAATGTAAGGAACCTACAAGCAGTGAGAATGCCAAGGCATAATATTACCATTAATTTTAAGCAACACATTATTATTTTAGGTAGGTAGTTAGATAGATAGATAGAACGCTTTATTGCATACACAAGTTACAGGAAAAGTAAATACTATAAAATAAAACAGTGGCACAATAATCGGCCTTACAGCTGAAAGCGGTCTCTTCCAGGCAACCTTAGGATGGAGAGGATTTGACGTAAGATTAAGGGTAAGGTGCGTTATGTATGAAGAAGAGATAATATGATTGGTACAACTACAAAAAACTGAGACAATTAAACACATAATATACCTACAATTAATACATATCTATAAGAATTAATTTATTAAATACATATATAAAATAAAATAAAAGTATACCTACATACTACTACATATTATCACTACATAGTATAAAATAAAGTCGTTTTAATAGATAGAGTGATTCAAGAGGAAGGTTTATATGTATAATACATGCATAATATAGCCGTGCGAAGCCGGGGCGGGTCGCTAGTTATACATAAAGAATAATATACTACAAATACGTAGTTGGGTAGGCACTTTTCAGTCAAACTTGATATACCTAAAAGTTTATTAAACTTTTCATAGTTTAAATATGTATTACGTCAGCGTTTGTATAAGTGCGAAAATGGCAAAACATATTTAAACAATCGAAGTCCTGTTTATCGTAGAATAAGGGGCTTATAATTTAATATCATATGCATATCCTATCCAATCTTAAACGTGTTAATACGTACAGATTAAGTTCTTAAGCTAAAGATCTGTAGATTAGAATTTTCCAAGTGGTGAGCACGGAAATTTCACTCGCTATAATTATGTTTATCTCTGTAACTTAATTACTGAGCTTCGACTATTTTAATTATGTGTTAGAGCAACGTTGACGGCAGCAAAAACTGGTTTTGTAGCTTTCAAATATGTTTTAAAAATGTCTTGGGAGTAATCCTGAATTCTCTTGTACTTACTTTTCTACGCACATTCATGATCAAAGTTAAGCACAGAGTTTGATTAGCTTTACTATATAATTTTTGACGTGATAACGTTTATTAATATGATGAAACATCTGCATTCAAAAAAAAGTTTCACGGTAGTATTGTGTGAAGGTGGACTCGGAGACTGCTAGAGTGGCGCCCGCGAGCACATACTAGACCGCGTGGTAGACCACCAATGAGATGGAAAGACGATATTAAACGACACGCAGGTCATGATTGGATGACAAAGGCTCTAGACCGTCAAGAGTGGAAGAGGATGGAGGAGGCCTACGTCCTGGATTGGACAAACAAAGGCTGAGATAGATAGATTGTGTGAAGTTATGCGTCCTGTTCCCGATGTGTGACGTCATGCGTCATGGTAACATTAGGAAACAGAGTATTTAATAATAATATCACTCATCTGGGCTTGTGTTATGGTGACGAGTGATGAATAGAAGACTTATATAAAGGAAAAAAAGAAATATATGTATAAAGGAATAACAAAAAAACAATTCAATTTTTCATCGTTTTCATATGACGTTATCACGTAAAATTATCGTCCGTAAACCGACTTTACGGACAACCATTTTTTTTACGTGCTCAGTTATTACATTTTTGCCTAGCATTTTATATCAACAAGATTTTTAATGACTTAATGTGTACCTATTTACTTACCAAATGAAATTGACACTGATTAACAAACGGTACTTGTGCCTACATTAAAGGCTCTATCTTCCCTCGAAGCCTTAATTAAGCGATTAGACAAAGGCCAATGTCAATGGCCACATAATGTGAAAAAACTCAAATGTCCTCCTCGCAATAAAGGCAATCCATTTGACAAATCCATTCAGTGACTCGGAAAAAACCGGAAAGTCAGAAAAAAATCAAGAATCGTCGAAACAGGCATCGGTCCGATATCCAAACACAATAGGTAATCAAGTTTTGTTGTTGACATGACGGCTAATAAATAATATGAAAAAAGTGCGAATTGTATTCCAATTTACAAGGTTTTTATAATATTTTGGAATTTCAGCAATATTTCTTCTAATAGGTTATACCTCGTGAATAATTCTTTCACGAAAAGTGAAACGTACTTAAGAGGAAAGGGTACCGGGGGCTTTCTCCATACAAACTATTACAAACGTAGTCGACTGTTTTCTCCCTGGATAATGACACTAGAGCAAATATTTTTGGTGCATAAAACTTATAACTGCCATGACCATGTCCCCTATTTTTTGTTTTTTTTTTTAATTTTTTAATTTTTTAAATTTTAATTTCTATGATAATAAGAAAATTAAAAAAACCAAAACATAGGGGCATAGTCATGGTAGTTATAGGTTTTATGGCACAAACATATTTCTGCTAGTGTCATTATCCAGGGAGGAAACAGTCGACTACGTTTGTATGGAGAGCGCGCAGGTACCCTTTCACCTTAACGTGAATGTATCACTCAAAATGTATTTCATCCAATTTCATCACTCAGTCACACACAGCACAGGTGACAGCTCTTTAACATTCCATTTTATATTAGGAGTTTTGCCAAAATACAAACCTAATAATATCTATGACATTGACAAGTAGTGCACCTATGTGACCCGGCGGTGGACAAAAATTAGGTACCCAATTAATACTTACATAACGTTTGACACGCGAGATAGGACTCCAATAGACTCTACCAAAAAAAAATCTTTGTTAAGAAATACATATAGAAATACCTAAAGTTAGAATTAAGTATAATTATTATAGCTCAGATTAGAGTAAAATATACTTTAATCTGAGTGTAAGTTGTAATTTTTTTTAACTCATAGGTAATATAAAAAGCAATTGCTGTGCTATGTCCACAAAATCTTGTAAATAGCTCGACCGCTTGATAATTAAAATTGTGTTTGAGTGGACGGCTGGCCAGTTTAGATTAGGTTAGATTAAAACCTCTAGGTGACAACGTCTAGTCGTTCCGGTCATATAGTGAATTATAATATGTTACATTTCATTCAAAATTGTTTTCACGTTTCCCATTTTATCCCAAAGTACTTACATAAATGGAACTCGAATATGACAAGAAATTCGCAGTTGAACACTCACGAACGCCCTCGCTTTGTTCCCTACTAACCCTGCGGGAGTTAAGCATTCAAATTGATACTCGAGTCTAGAGAAAAAATACCTTTACCATACAATAGAAAACATCATATTTTCATAACTTTACTAAGTAAGTTAATTATTTGAAACACAGAAACATGGTTAGCAATTGTATCACTGCGCCCGCGCCTTTTTGGCAAATCACTATTAATTTATCTAGAAAAGTAGGTTAGGTTAGGTTTTTTTTTTGTTTGGATCCTACAATCCTACCGCGATGGTGTGGCCGTCGACTAATCAGTTGTATCCCCAACAATAATCAGGGCCTTTATTTTTGTACTTATTATCTATTAAATTAGCCTTTCACAAAAATAATTTTTTCACTTTACTTAATCTATTATATGCTTCTAATTACTACAGTATTATTTTAAGCTGTTTTAACAATCTCTGAATTTTTACTAATAATATATATTTTCAATATTATTAAATATTTCGATTATACCACAGGATTATACAGATTTTAGTAGGTTAGGTTAGTATGTGAGCGCAGTGATCGACAATATCGATCACACAAAGACGAGACAATTGGACCTCATGTAACCCTGTTTCAGACTAAACTAACCTAAACAAGCAAGCAAGTGAGCAAGTAAGCAAGTGTGGAGTAGCTGCTACCTTGCTTTAATTTTCAACCAACCAAGTGCTACTTCTTCCTGGAGAGTCGGTCCCTGTCGAATTCTGCTAAAATATTTTTTCAGATGTTGTTTTACAATTATTTTTAGTATTTTACACCAAATAGTTCGACTATCGTTAAGAAAATATCATTGGCATTACATTGCAGCTTGTATTGTAGCAATATCACTTCAGTACATCACTATCACTACATAGTAAAAAAAGACACTTTTCGCCGACCCTATGTCCCTATGTCCCTATGTATGCTTAGATCTTTAAAACTACGCAACGAATTTTGATGCGGTTTTTTTAATAGATAGAGTGATTAAAGAGGAAGGTTTTTAGATATAATACATGCATAATACAGCCGTGCGAAGCCGGGGCGGGTCGCTAGTATTTAATGAAACGAAATAAAGTTGATTTAAAAAGTTTATAAGAGTATTTTTTAATAAATTGAGGTTAAATCGTACAAAACCGTTCGATTTGGAACTCAGTCCATCTTAATGTGTAACAAATGGAAATAAAATAAGCGAGTGTCGAGTAGCTAGCTTGTTTCAATTTTCAACTAACCAACTCCTAAAGACATGAAATGACTCACTCGCTATTCTATTTCTTATTTTCTAAGAATAAAATCAAAACTGCATACGGTCGAGTCATAGTCGCAAATAATGCAAGGTTCGTTGACCTGATGATCTTGTACTAACACATTATTATTATGGCCGCTGGATTTCAGACCATGTTTGGTTTAACACTGTTTACAAGCAGTTCAAAAATAATAACAACCTTACTGTTTGGAACCATAGTACGTTAAAATTAAGGATCAAAATTGAGAAGCATCATGTTTAACTGCTGTAGGTGAAAACTGAACGTTACGGCTAAAATGACTCACTTAGCAATATGCAGGTATTAAAAAAATAAATTGATCTTTTTATTTTATTTTTACGACAGCCTGGCAGTCTGGCCTTTAGGTACCTGACGACGAAGGTTCCGGTTCGATTCCCGCTTCAAACAAATATTTAGGTACAATTTTTTTTCTGGTTTGGGTATTTCTGTTTTTATAGAAGAGTATATAATTATTCTATCCGTTGTCTAGCCACTATAACACAAGCCTAATTGGTTAGCTAGGGGTTAGATTGCGCTTATTTTCTACTAGCGACCCGCCCCGGCTTCGCACGGCTATATTATGCATGTATTATACATATAAACCTTCCTCTTGAATCACTCTATCTATTAAAAAAAATCCCATCAAAATCCGTTGCGTAGTTTTAAAGATTTAAGCAGTCAAAGGGAAATAGGGACAGAAACAGCGACTTTGTTTTATACTATGTAGTGATACACATAAAATGCTTTGTCTTGACCTACTGACTGACTGGCGGATCTACCCCTAAGGGAGTGAAAAAGGGGGCAAAGTTTGTATGACGAAGTCGCGACTAAAAAGTAGTTTATTAAATAAGAATTGTTAATAAAAGCGGAATGTGACTAAGTGACTAGTCTGTTCAATTTTCCACATCAGTCATTCCTGACGAAACTGAACGAAAATAGTAAAAAAAAACAATTACTGACAAAAGTGGAGTCTGACGGATGCGGCCTAAATCATAAAATCTTATGGGTCTATATTGATGTTTTCGTTCCTAGCTACTAACTAAAGGTCATCGCCCACTTTACCGAAGTATACTGGGAGTTGGAACTTAGTTAATCTTAATTTGTTGTTTTCAGGTGTCATTTTCAGATAAATTCATGTGCTTTTGCCAAAAATACCTACAGCAAAGGCCACTTGGTATCTAATGACTGTTGCGAAATGGTCAAATAACATATAGCCTTAATAGTCTCCTCAGCATCACCAGTCACCAAATCTTAAATGAGGCTCGCTAAGCCTTCATTTAAGATTTGGTGACTGGTGATGGCACCGTCTATTTGGCATATCATCGTTGGTAGTGCCCAAACTTGCTTGGTTATGGTTTTTAAATCTATTCCGGTCAAAGCCCAAACTTGGGTTGAGTTAAAAAACAAACCGGAAATCGTCCTCTTGAAAGTTCAGAGATATTTTTTTTTTTTTTTCAGGACATATTACACATCGCCATCCAGCCCCAAGCTAAGCAACTTAATGCTTGTGTTATGGGTGCCAGATAACGGATAAACTACATATATACTTTTTTTTTTTTTTGTAAATATATGCATATTATACATATAGGAAACACCCAGAACCAGAAACAAGAATTTATGGTCAGCATAAATACTTGTTCCCGGCGGGAATCGAACCCGCAACCTTCTGCGTCGCAGTCGGGTGTTCGCCCGACGCACCACAGAGGTCGCCTAAAAACCATAATAATGTATTAATATTATTTAATTTCGTTTAAGTAAATTAATATTATAATTAATAACTAATTAGTTACGAGGAGCTCCCTAAGTATTCCTAGTATGTTCCGAAACAATGAACGAAGACCGTAAATTGTAATTAAAACAGTAGGTAGATACCTATACGTAAAATGCAAACCTTGCAACAGTTGCAACTCTTGCCACAGCAGACGTGACTTCATCCATTTACATTCTTTAATTATGTAAGTTTTACCTCTTCATAGTGCTGTCACTTGATGAATATTTTAATATGATTATGAAACTTGTTCTCAAGGACGTCCTTGGGAAAACTCTCCATCGTTAAAATGTAAACTATAATTAAAAAAAGCTAAAGCACAAAAATCTATAGGTAATAAAAGCAAAAAAGGTTATAAATTATCTGTAAATAAAAAAATTGTAGGTAAGCCTAGATAATATGTTTTTAAAAAGTTAAAAGCTTTTATTTAAATTGCAATGTATTTAAGTTTGTTCTATTCTATAACTATACTTTAAGTTTGTTCTATTCTATAACTATACTTTAAGTTTGTTCTGTTCTATTCTATTCTGTTCAATTCTAACCGAATTGATCCACTTCCCGGTTACCAATTGAGTTGAAATAATTTAAAATACGCACCTGTTACCCTGAAATTTACACATGTACAAGGGCTCAGTCAGCAAAGGGCTGACTGAACATGTGTAAATCACGTGCCAATGCAATATTATTATGCGTATGTTTTTACGAAAAGTATATTATAATATGTTTTTACAAAAAGTATATTATAAATATTCTATCAGTTGTTTGGTCACTAAAACACATGCCTAGTTGCTTAGCTTGGGGCTACGAGTCCAACTCCCACTTGGCCGGTGTTTATTAAACAATGACTTTACTTCCCCCTCTTCTAGAGCATTTTAAAACCACCCAACTGACACCAACAATTCCTAAATACATCCTCTGCATAATGCACTGCACAAGTTCAGGATTATTTTAATGAATACTCCCGCTTTGTTCCACCAAAGGGTTATTTGAATAAGAAAGTAAAACTTTCACCACTGGCTGGTATTTTCTTTAGTAATTGAATTGGTTGGATGAAAGTGTGCTTAAATGGTTGCTATATTGCGTGTTTTTTTTTTACTTTAATATGCAGTTTATGCAGATCAGAGTGTCTTTATTGGTCTAGTTTGTTCACTAGATATTAATATAACTGAATTATACTGAAAGCTCGAAGTACAGGTTCAGTTGTGTAAACAATTATTTTAATATAATAAAGGTTGAAACTGGTTAAATATTATCCAAATGTAAGTTTTTAAAAAATCAGAAATACTATTGTCAGAAAACTAACAAAATTCTGTGGTATAAATTGGGACTATCAACAATCAAAAACAATCGCAATCAAAAATCCAATTTAAAAAACAGTTACAAATAAATATATAGAGATAAAAAATACAATAATTTATTTAAAAATAAAATATTATTCTAGATAAATTTGTTACCGGCGAGAGTTGTCGACATTTTTACCTGACTGCAAAGGAAAAGGTTGTTTTTCGAGCTTATCGTTGTATGTTTGTAATATTCTTTATTCCCTCATATCTTCCAAACCACTAGTAGATGGATTTATTTGTTTTTAGATAGGTAACATAATGAAAAAATAAATATTTAGGCTGCTTTCATTGTTTAAAGTGATTTTTAACCCCCGACGCAAAAACGACGGGGTGTTATAAGTTTGACGTGTCTGTGTGTGTGTGTCTGTGTGTGTGTCTGTCTGTGGCATCGTAGCTCCCGAACGGATGAACCGATTTTGATTTAGTTTTTTTTTATCTTCGTTTTTTAAAGAGATTTTTTGGGATTTAATACTTACAATTCTTATCTAAAACTACTATAGGTACAGTGCACATTCAATAACCTTTCTCCCCCACCTCCATTATCAACTAAATCAATTAGCAACCCAGCACTATAGGTTCCTGAATAGGCCAACGGGCGAGGGTTCCCACGGGGCTAGGATCGCCCTTGTCGCAGTCATCGCCTGCCTAATGAGCCCAGATAACCGAATACTGATTTCCCTAGAGGTGGGAACATCGAAGGTCAATATTTTCAAGGGTAGCGATAATAGAGAAAGAAAATATTCTACAAACTTCTGGTAGCTCTTTGATGACTGTTGTTTTTTAGTCGTCTTTAATTTTAAACGGTTAGCAACTCTTACCGTCAGATAGAAAAGTCTGTTAAGTTTGCTGTCACTCTTAGTTATATTATGTTGCCCTATGGTAGTTTCATCAACTGGCAGCCAGATGGCCCCATAATGAAAATGTGTGAATCGACTTAAAATAGGTCATCTGCCAGTTGACAGGCAGTTACAGTTATCGTACCTCAACTTTCATCCCGAAGGTCGTGGGTTCATCAATTAATTTTTGTTACGATAAATTCATATACCTACATACGCGAATTGCACTAATTGCTAATATTGCTCTTACGGTGAAGTAAAATATCGTGGTGAAACCCGCGGTTTACACAGAAAAGGTTTTTTGGAGCCAAAAATAATCCTCTCCCTATAAAAATAGAGAATATAATTCTTCTTCTCTTTCTTTTCAGTAAAAAAATTTTATATGGTATGCAGTACCTATTCTTCATTTAAGAACAACATTTTCAAATCCAGAATACTGCTCATTATTTTTAAGAACATTGACTAAAACAAGAAATTTTTCTGTGGCGTCTGTAGGGATAGCGTTATTTCTTGCTTTGTTTTTCTGTGTAGTTGGCTTCAGAACTTATCAATAGACAAGTTCTTTTCTCTGGACTAGAACGAGTAACCTGATAGGGTGGTATAGGGAGGGCCTACTCCATCGTATACATCTTCCAGGCACTATCCTGGATAGCATGGATTAAAAGTTACTGGCGCTAATGGAAGTATTAATATTTAGTTTTTAGTTCCGAGCCTAGTGCCAAAACACAAATGCAATATCCACCGCCCACTTAAAGAGGCATGCAATGAGGACAAGCAAAAATTAGTATTAGTGACACCATTCATAAACCTCGACACGTGTTTCGCGTCTTCACGACGCATGATCGATCATGACCGCGCTATTTGGGCGATAAACTCTCCGAGATGTTGCCTCGCTGAACGCGGGAACAAGAGACGCTGGCTCTGTATAAATAATCTAGATGTAAATGGCCAAAATTTTTACTATATTTGTCAGAGCAATACTTGGGAGCTTTCTCGAGCAATGGTGGGTGCGGGAAGGACGTCTTGACAACACAAGAGGAGGAAAACCTTGTTCAGATGCCAGTCGGATGTCATCATAGGATGACATACGTCATCCCTTCCGTATCCCAAGTTACCTAAAACCCACTTCATTATAATAAGTGCTATTATTGAGCCGAGTTCGATAACACCAGCGCTCTGATTGGATTTCGTATTTAGATTATCTATCCGTTCACTGATAGGCTGAGATGGTTTTCTAATTAATTTGTTTGATTTTAAGAGTTTGCTCAGTATGATTAAATACACTTTGGACTTCTATTTTCTCCTAATACAATAACAATTTAATGATGTTTCTAAAATTAAATCCCAAGTTCACCAATACACAAAAGACATACAATAAGAAGATCGATAACGATAAGGAACGTTGTGAAATGAGGACCTAAGTTTTTTTTAAATGATAGATCATACATTGATTATCATCACACCTGCCTGATAGTAGGTGACGAGGGGGTCGAAAATGTAGAACGTTTCCTAGATAAAAAGATATATCTTCACTACACCCAAAAAATCCAGCTTTTAAACACTTATACCATTTGCTATTTTATGCTTAGCACCTATCTATGTATGGCATTATACAATGACTGAAGAAATAAGTAGGTAGATACTTTAAAATAGAGATATATAGTCCATTTAGCTGAGGTACAAAATTGTTAATCAAGACAGAATGGAACCATCTGCAGTTTGGTAAAGATTCACGGTCGCATCTTTGTTCTATTCTCTAGTACTCTAGATGTAGGTATCCTTCGGCTATCGTAGCGAACATTTATATCCTTCTATAGATCTAAAGGGGAAAGGGTGCAAAGAGGGGGAGCTCCAGCCAAGCAAGGATAAGCTTACAGCTCAGGGCTATTCATCCGTCTCAAACTGATAAAAAGACGCTGTAAAGTTACATAAAAGTTGCAATGGTCGCTTGCATAACCCACATTATGTACATATACAGGGTTAAACTTTTTAAACTCATACGATTTGTATTCATAGTATAATTATTTTCCCGGTATAAAAAAAATGCAAAAAAATGCAACAAAATATGGTAAAATACGCAATTAGGACCCGAGAAAATAATTACTATATAAACAGGGATTTTCTTAATTTTTTCAGTGTAAAATGCAAGTATGAATAAATTTACAGTTAAAAAAAATGGGACGTAACTCCGTAGCTAGGAGCCAAACAAAGGCCAGCAGGTAGGACGAAGACTGTCACACATCTCACCATCCCAGTACAAAGGAAAATTAAAGTTTTGTAAAGTACTTAAAAAAAATAAAAAATATCTGGGAAACATAATAGGTAAAACAGTTAAACATCGAAAGAAACTTACTTAACCTCGTAACTCAAAGGTCTTTAAACATAAAACATTTCTGATTGACAATATAATAGTAAGGCAGGTACAGCGTCATTCATCATCTTCACTATGCAAGCACCCTAACTTCTGTTGTTCTACAGAAACTCCAATTTACTTTATGATTGCCCGACTCAAAACATGAGTGATGTTTTAATGAAAATTAAAATGCAGTGTGCGTAATTTATTCCATTTTATGTCCAGTGCAGTCAGTCAGACGGAATTTAATATTTTCTGTATGAGGATAATAAACCTACACTAGCTTTTACCCGCGATTTCGTCCGCGTACAGTGAACAAAAGACTCAGGGTACCACATCACACATTATGCAAAAGAACGCTCACCTGTCGTAGGTAGTCATAGTCACTGTCATAGATCACGAATTGAATTTCCGAAAATCCTTTCCTAGCGGATGCCTATCGTTATGTCAAATTTTAATCCGGTCGGACCCGGTGGAAATGTATTGCAGATGCTGCCGTGACGTCACAGGCGTGACCGGTAATGAAAAAATAAAATGAATATTTGCTGATCGTAGAAATCTTTCAGTATTTTTTACCCAGTAGCTAGTGGTGCTGCCATCTGTAAGGCTAATAAAACTAGTCATTTTTTAACTGACTTTAAAAAAGGAGAGGCTTCCCAATTCGACGAGTATATTTCCGGCCTTCGTTAGTTCACGTCTTTGTGGCATATGAAGCCCAATTTTGATGATCGTTTCTTAGGGTTCTGTACCTCGAAAGGTTACCTCACTCTCTTATTATAATTGGAAGCACTGAATTGGTCTGTTATTTTATTTATTATTTCAAAATCTAAGTTGAGATTCTACTACAAAGTTTTGTAACCAACTAAAAGCAAATAAATACATTGAATTGAATTAAAAATCGGTTTGTCCCTACCCTATCCGATCCCATCTCTACCGGATTTAAAATTACCTAAAAAAAATCACAACTCTACCCGATATATGATAAAAAGTACAGTCAGAAGGAAAAACATTTAATTAAACGATAAAAAAATTCCAATTACAACGAAGTTTATCTCTTAGGTTCTTGGATGCAAAATAAACAATCTATGTGCACCAAAACCACGCTGCGGTAAAAAAGCAAACATGCAGATGCCAGAGCCAGACGAAAATCAAACTTGCAACATCAAAGAGTTGGTTTATAATGTATCATGTTTCAACACGTCATAGGGTGGAGATAACATCTGTGCTGTACATCCGGTGCCTTTCAGTGCCCTATCTCTGTTTCAGTACAGAATTACACTGAAAATCATGTTTTGGTGTTTATTGTTTTATTTCTTTTATACCTATAGTATTTATTCTGAATGTATTTTAGTTTTCAGTTAATTATTTTATTGACTTTTCTAACGTTATGCTGGCCTCGATATTCATTTTCATAAACTCATCTCCGTTTATACGAAAATGAGCTTTGAATAGGATCGGAGCTCAGTTTTGAATCGGTAATAATTTAAATATTGAATTGAGAACCTTCTCCTCTTTTTGAAGTCGGTTACACAAAAATACCATTGATATTTATTATGATTTATTGATTTGCGGAAGCTAAGTTGAAGTTGCGTTCGCCCTGCTTCTCGACGTACTGGCAAAATTATAATGTTTAAAAACTACATTTAAAAATATTATGTTTACTTATGTATATGTCAATTGTACACTGATAATAATCTAGATAGGTACCTACTGATAGATATAGTCATAATTTCTCCTGCGTTAACAAAATAAGAAATGAAAACGAAAGAACGCAAACTGGCCGGTCTCGCAGAAAGCGTTTCGACTAGTAAAACAGATCTGATAAAACCCTCTACAAACTAGTTTGAGCTTCTTGCATCTATGTGCGAAGAATATGCAACATCTTAAAGGGAAAAGGTAAACGAAATCATCAGAAACTTGTTTGCAAAAACAAAAAAAAATACTATAGAAAGACTGCGGCGCGTTTACAAAACCATTTACGGCTAGCGGGCTGTATCGAGGTAGGTTTTAGACTGGCATTATTTAATTGAATGGAATATCCAATTAGATGGACAATGGGCCCTTGATGTCGAATGTACCTGTATGCAAATTAGCTATCTAGATCTTATCTATTGTATGCAGTTTGTTTATTTTAATTACACGTCTATGACAGTTTGTTTTCAACTCTCATAAAATGCCATACGACAGCTCAATTTATGTACAGTTTTTAATTAAAAACTATCCCAGTAACTTATGAAAACTTAATTTATTTATGCTGTAGGTACAGTTTAATAATTTTCTGACATATTGTAGAAGTCAAATAACTTTAAAATATACTTGTTTAGGTATATATACGGTTGTTTAAGTAACGTATATTTTGTAAGAACGCTTCTAGCGTCTGACCACAGCAATTTGTGAGTGGCCAGCGAGCTCAGGGATTTCATGTTCACTCCAATGCAGTTTCCTCTCTGAATACATCCGTCTAGATAGCCTTAATAAAGTTTTAGTGTTCTCCAGAACAAAGAGAGATAGTATGTAAAGAATTATTTTATTTATTTATTATTATGAGCCTGTAGTGTCCCACTGCAGGGCAAAGGCCTCTCTACTCCCCCTCCACTGATCGCGATCTTGTGCGACGGATTGCCAATCTGTCATAAACCTGTCCATATCGTCTCGCCACCTTCGACGGGGTCTGCCAGGTAGTCTTTTTCCGTTGGTGGGTGTCCAAAAAGTTGTTAATTTGGCCCAAAGTTCTTCCGGCATACGGCAGATATGGCCGGCCCAATGTAAAGAATACTCACTTTATTTTACTGCTACTGGATTTTGGAAGTAATTGTTCATAATATTATTTACCTATGTATTATTTCAACTTTTGAACAAGTTTTTGTTACAGTACAATGTATTAACGAATCCCTGTAATTCTTCTTAGGTAGATAGGTACTTGTGATAACCCAGGACATTACTAAAAATGATATTTTCTAATCTATATATATAAAAGAGAAAATCACTGACTCACTCACTCACTCATCACGATATCTCAGAAACTACAAGTGCTAGGAGTCTCAAATTTTGCATGGGGGTTCCTTTTATGACGTGGGTGCTCACTAAGACGGGATTTTGCGAAGTTTGTATGGGACAACGTGATTCCTTTTTCCAAAAGCATAACGAAGCCATAATGAGCTCGAGGATGTAGTATGCTCGCGTAGAAAGAGAACGGCATGCCTGGACAACATGATGTAACGCGACGAGTTCCTTAGCACCAAGAATTTGTCCAAAGGGTTTTCTATTCTTCTATAGTTAAGGTCCAGGTGTGTCATACAGTGATTATATGGATTTCAAATATAGGTAAGCTAAAAATACAAAACATGATTGATAAATGGATTAATAAAAGTGATTAAAAAAGTATTTTTAAGAGTTATTTAAGAGAAAAGGGTACCGAACGGTCTCTCCATACAAACGTACGTAGTCGACTGTTTCCTCCCTGAATAATGACAATATAGCAAATATTTTTGTTGCATAAAACTTATATGCCCCTATGTCTAATTTTTTTATACGTAAGTATATAATTTGTTATTTTTACTCTTACTTTCTATGGTAATTAAAAAATTAAAAAAACCAAGGCATAGGGGCATAGTCATGGTAGTTATAGGTTTAATGCGACAAAAATATTTGTGGTAGTGTCATTATCCAGTGAGGAAACAGTCGACTACGTTTGTATGGAGAGAGCGCCGGTACCCTTCCTCTTAAGCCTTCCATATGAAGGTGATTGGACCCTATGTCCATGCAGTACTTAGCTAAAATACGTCTAGCAAAAAAATTAACATAACAGGGCTTTAAGTAAGCATATTCATTAACATAGTGTTATTCGAGTTAATTCTCCAAATAAATTGAAAGGCACGAAGCTGATTATCATAACAGAGATGTTTTGTAACTTTTAATACAATGACTTGTATCGAAATATTGTTGTTTCATGTTTATTTTATAGATAGGTATAATGAGTTACTGTCTGAATTTTGAAATTACAGTTTCTATAAGTTCAGTTTAGTGTTTTGTGATCACTTGTAAAACTTTTGCCCTGCCTACATTTCCCTACAATCTTGTAGTCTTGCAAATCTAGAGTGAATAAGTACCTTCTAGGCTTCTAGTAACATGCTCAACATCATCGTCGTTTTACATAAAGCGTGAAGAGTACAAATCCGGTTTTGCGAAAAAAAAAACAGCGCACTCCGGGAGTGCAGGCAGAAGTGAAAACAATAAACTTGTTATTTCTCATAGAATATTTCTTAAAACGAAATCAACGCCATCTACATTCGAATAGCGGTCTTTCTAGAAACTAAGTTTCTCAATTTGTGTAATAGATGGCAGTATAAGTTAAACAAAAAGACTAACACAAATAAAATCTCATCTGTCGCGTCAAAATCTGTCGCGAGAACGGTTGAAAATGCTCACCCACAAAAGTGCCCAACGCGCCATGCCCCTAGAACAGGGGTCGGCAAGTATTTTTAGGTGGGGTCCGAATACTGTAAAAAAAATTCAACGAGGTCCAGAAAAAAAAACATGGATAATAATGATGTGCTATTTATTTTTGTTTCAAATCAAATTCTGAATTATAAAACACAAGAATATTAATGGGAGAAATTACACCGACGGTCTTGGGCCAGTTTTTTATATTTTGGTTCTCGAGAGGAACAGCAAATTCGAAGTGTGTCTTCTAGGTGGGCGTCCGATAATCTCGAACGATATTTGTTTTTTAAAAAATTCATCTTAGAGAAAGATGTTTCACAAACATATGTCGAGCCAAACATAGTGGCTAAATTGATAGCTAGTATTTTCGTTTGTTTATACTTTTCTGGGACATGTTTGGCCCAAAACACTTCTGTGGATACTGTTTTATACATTTGCAAATATATATCTTCTTGCAAATCAATTATCTCCATTTGAAGTGATGACTTTGACAGATTAAACAACTTGGCAGCCACATCTGTCCATTCTGCCGCTGGATCAACTTCAAATGGCGATTTAAGAAACGCAGATAGCTTGCCGACCTCTGCAAAGTCTTGAAATCTTGTAGAAAACTCGTTCCTAAGGTCGGCCAGAAATTTCAAAAACACTGCAATGTCTTCTTTAGAGTTCTCCTTTTTATATTCAAGAATTGACGGAAAATGAATAAATTCTTGTCTTGCAATATCTTTTTCGAAGATATCCAGCTTGCGCCGAAAGGCAGACACGCTTTGTATCAGGTCACATATTAATTTTCCATTTCCTTGTAACTCTGTGTTGAGCGCATTTAAATATTTCAAAATGTCTTTTAGAAAAGCCACAACCAACATATTACGCTGGTTTGTTATGAACTCAAAGTGCTTTCTGGCTCCTTGGGCATCTAAATTTTGCAAGAAAGAGGTTACTTGTTCTTTTATTAGCCAGAAACGTTCAATAACTTGACCTTTACTTAGCCAACGAACATTGTTGTGTTGCAGTAAATCAGAATACGCTGAATCACATTCAGAAAGAAACTCCTTGAAATGTCGGTGCTGAAGAGCAGAATGAGATCTAATAAAATTAATCAACTTGACTAAGCCGTCCATCACTTCTTTTAGTGTAGCACTAAGTTTTCCACAAAGGGCTGCTTGGTGAATAATACACTGATACGATATTAGACCTGAGTTTTTATCCCTGACTCTCTTTACTACACCCTTTTCTTTGCCAATCATTGCTGGGGCCCCGTCAGTTGAAAGCGACACCATGTTATCATAACTAAGATTGGATTTAATAATAAATTCATCAATGACCTTAAATAAATCTTCTCCTCGAGTGTTACCTTTCAATGGCAATATTGCTAGCAACTCTTCTCTAAAAATCTGACACTCAATGTCAAGAAATCTAACGAAAATAGACATTTGCTCATCATCAACAATGTCACATGATTCATCAAGTGCTATGGCGTAGCAAGGTGCCTTTTGCAGAAGTTCAAGAAGAGTGGTTTTAATATCACCAGCTAAAATTTCCGTTCTTCTTGTATTACTTCTCGCTGATAATGGAATACTTTGAATTGCAGCTACAACATCTTTTTTTTCTTCAAAAAGTGTCGTGGCAATTTCCAACATACATTCCTTCACTATCTCAGAATCTGAAAATGGTTTCTGGTGTTTATTAAGCGTCCAGCACACCCGTAACGCTGCTTCTGTGGACTTTTCTTGCTCGCTCATGCAACGAACTAGTAATTTCGTGCTTTTTTTGTAAGAATTGAGATATGCCTGAAGTTTTTCTTTACGAGCTTCACTGCCAAGAGGAAAGTTTTTGTGAAATTGCTGATGAGTAGTTTCGTAGTGTCGCTTCAAATTGCCACTTTTAACAATAGCGACAGTTTTATTGCATATAAGGCACACTGGAACCGCTTGAGCCCTGTCAGGCAGCGTAAAACAATATTGTTCAATCCATTCTGCCTGAAACCTCCTATTTTCACTGTCCACTTTTCGTTTTTTAGGATCCATATTACTTAGGTCCAAAAAAGTTTTTTTAAATTAACGAACGAAATCACAAAACAAATTAACGGTTGCGCTGCGACTTACCGACTGTGCCCACACCACGCTCGCACCCGAATTTCGATACCCGTTCCTGCTCGCATATGTTTCAACAATACAAAACAATCGCAAGTGCGCCGCAGATGGTAAGCACGTGGGGCGCTGTAAAATTCTCCCGCATAAATTGCCGTAAAAATGGTATAGCACCTTTTTTAAATATTTAAATTACATCAGTCATAACTAATTCCCACAAACATACACAATACTGATGGCTCTGTTGGCATGCACACTGGCGGTCCGAGATTTGACCTTTCGCGGTCCGCAAACGGACCGCGGTCCGCCTGTTGCTGACCGTTGCCCTAGAAGATACCTATTCACTCGCGACTTGAAGACCCCCAAATTGTACACGTCAGGAAAGACAGACGCAGGCAACCGATTCCATTCCCTTGCAGAGGAATGACGAAGCAAAACGCTTAGTGCGATCGTCTGGTATATCCACCATGAATCGGTGCCACACATCAGTCTGCTTGGTTGTATGACGAAAGAATAGAGAGAGATGACAAGATTATGTCATAGAGTTCTGTTCCACAGTCCCCGAATTGTATCTAATTGAATTAAAGTAAATTAAAGGAATCTTCTTTGTTTCAGATATAGTGTTATCCTGACAATATCAACAAACTCTACAGACGGATTTTCTTTGATAAACGGTAAGTCAACTCCAACAATATAAAAGACTATCTAAACATAGCACAGGACCGACAGGCTTGGAAACACATGAGGATCTTTATCTTGCAGTTTAGACTAATTTAGGGTTTGGAGTTAGGTAGTTTTGTTTTATTTAGAAATTTGTCTTCATTTAAGCAAAGCGGGTTTTGATGTAAAGTATCTCGAAAATAGAGCTATTTAATAGTGAAAACCAAATTGTATAAATCATAAACAGACAGACAGACATGAAATTTAAAAACTATGTGTTTTGTGTTCTACTACTTTTTCTAAATCTCCTAGACAGTATATTTTTAAATTTTCTGTCAAGTAAAGTATATAGAAGAGTATAGAACAGAATGTAGATAGAAGAAGATACGGATATAGATAATAGAAGAAACGTACGTTGTTTTAGCTCAAATTTAAAATTAACTAAAATAAATAAGGCAGGTAGCTAACAGATCAGAAACTTTAACAAAAAACATTAACCCTATTTCGACCACGTCCTATAAAGTACAAAGTCAACATTTAAACTTATGATGATGAATCGTTTTACGTTCATTGTCAATCAAGATTAGCCCGTAAAATGTATAATAAAGCATCGTCCGTGTATGACCTGGTATACCAAGGGCGGTGAATGTCAGACGACGATGCAGTCAAGTTAATTGGTAAAGTGAGATCATAAAGCTATGTCTGTATTTAGGTAGTTTCGTTGGAGGATAGTTCGGCTGAAACCAATATAGTGGCATCAAGTATTATTGGTTTTTACCGTTGGTTTAATACTAAATATCGACCACTTCTTCAAAGAGTAAGAAACATTAAGGTAGAGGTAAACACAAAAGCTCCATTGGGTCGAAGTGTTGCTGGCAATTTGTCAGCCCCCAATATAATATAAGATAAATATCTACTTGATATGGGCTATGTCTAGACCTCTTTAGTTTCTAAACTAGACCCGCAACAAGACGCTTTTTTGCTTCTCGTCGTCAATACTTCTGAAGTCAACTAAGCCGCTGGTTTCATCACGTTGTTTTCCTTTAGGTGCCACTAGCTCCTCTCCGCGTTTTCAGCCGCGTAACTCCCAATACCGTGGGAATATCGGGATAAAAACTAGCCTATAGCCTTCCTCGATAAATGGACTATCCAACACAAAAATATTTTTTCAATTTGAACTAGTAGTTCCTAAGATTAGCGCGTTCAAACAAACAAACTCTTCAGCTTTATAATATTAATAGCGGCGCTTCGCGGTTTTACCGGCGTAAGTCCCGATCCCGTGGAAATATCAAAATAAAAAGTAGCCTATAGCCTTTCTCGATAAATGGACTATCCAACACAAAAAGAATTTTTCTATTCGAACAAGTCGTTCCTGAGATTAGCGCGTTCAAACAAACAAATTCTTCAGCTTTATAATATTACTAGCGACCCGCTCCGGCTTCGCACGGCTATATTATGCATGTATTATACATATAAACCTTCTTCTTGAATCACTCTATCAATTTAAAAAACCGCATCAAAATCCGTTGCGTAGTTTTAAAGATTTAAGCATACAAAGGGAAATAGGGACAGAGAAAGCGACTTTGTTTTATACCTACTATGTAGTGAGAGTGATGATAGTGAAGTATAGATATTATATGAGCAATGTCAATTCACGCACCAAGCCAGCTGAGAGCCGAACCAACGATCTTCGAAATGAAAGTCAAGGTATCTACCACTATGCCAAAACCGCTCAAATTAAATACTTAGTTATGTATTTAATACAATGTTAGCTGTGCTAGCTACCTACATTCGTTTCTTTACATAATTTACTATGTAGATTCCTCGTGGTGTTAGTTAACATGTTTATTCGTAAAGTAAAACTACTAAATAGCAAACCACGTGTATATCTGAGTGAGCACGCGATCCCGCCCGGGTTAAAAATAAAAATAGAAATACGAGTCAATTTATTAAACGAATAACATTAAATTAACTCAAGATTATACCTATTAGATAAGTCATACAATAAAACAAAAGTGGATATAGATACCCAAATTAATCACTAAGTACTTACATAATATAAAACAAAGTCGCTTTTTCTGTCCCTATATCCCTATGTATGCGTAAATCTTTAAAACTATGCAACGGATTTTGATGCGATTTTTTTTAAAAGATAAAGTGATTCAAGAGGAAGGTTTATAATATGTATACCTAATACATGCATAATATAGCCGTGCGAAGCCGGGGCGGGTCGTAAGGAATATAAAATCAAAAGAAACATTGTAGCCGGCCCCGCGGCGACGCGCGACGCCATGTTGAAAAATTGACAGTAAACATTTTTGAAGCGTGCAGCGCGGGGAAAGGCGGGCAGGGTACGTACGCGTCAAGGTCATCTGTGACGTCACACCCATCGCACAATGACCTCCCGAAAAACGTAGCAGGCGACTAGTGATGTACATTGTACATTACAGACGCTCTGTCGATAATATTTGTTCACTCAATGATACTTGTAAAGTAATTTTGTTGACATTGACAGCTGAATAAATTGTGAGTGTTTATGTATTTGATTGAGTGCGGTGCGGTAGTTGGTTTAGGTCTAATGGGTTATTGGAAATTTGGTCTAGTGAGTGAAACTATGATAATATTTAATATAATTTTGGCTACTAGTTATTGGCTAAGATACTGTTGGCAAAATAATTTTCTTCACTTGCCACTAGCTAAATAATTAGGACGGACTAAAATACAACCTGTAATTAGTAACCTTAAAATACATGCCTACTTAAAATGTAATTGAAAACGCAACCGAATACGTTGGATTTTAAAAAACAAAAGAGAGCAAATATGAAGGTCGTTAGGAGTTTTTTATTAAGCGTGGTCATTTATCCATGTCTAGTCTGAACAAAATGTAGACCTATCAGATTTACACTGGAAGATAGGATGGACCGCGAAATGGAGTCGCTTTACCAATTTTCAACTGGTCAAGCGTCAGTTTAATTTGAGGTTTTTATTTTGAAAACTTTGAATAAATGTAGAAGGTGTAACAAAAATCAGACTCGACTCTCAGCTCTTAGTCTTCTTCTTCGTGTCAACGGCGACCAATGCAATGCACCTTGATCACAGCACTCCCGCCCTCACAGCACTCCCGCCCAAAACTTAGCCACGGCAATCGCATTATCTGTTGCCCTGTTGAGGTCGTCTGCAGAGCAGCTAACAGGGCAGAGAGAGCAAGCCGTCAAGTGCCCCATCGTTTGGGCGGCCCTTCCACAATCACACAGAGTGTCCGATCCGGAGGAACCCCATCTAGCAATGTTCTCTTTGCAGCGGCCAACCTGGGCCCGCAGGCGATTTAGGGACTTCCAGGTTGGCCACTGCAGATCGCCGGTCGATCGGATTCCGTGGGAGCTCTTAGTTGAGGAATTACCTACTTAAGAAGCCGGATATTGCAATTTATTCATTGAAATTATATTTTTTAAGATGAAGATGGCCCATCTCTTTTTGTTGATTGATTATATTTTTTCTTGAAAACCCTGTGTAATGTAACATCAATGCAAACATCAATAATACGTAGAGTTCGATTGTGTACTTAGGACGTTGTCGGCTTCAGTAAATAATTCTCTTGCTTTGTGCAATAAAATGACTTGTGAATTCGAATCACAATTTCATTTTATTATTCACGCCGATTTTCGTGGTTGGGATTTCCTTCCACCAGCCACTATGTAAATACACTACACATGCATTCTTACATTAAATCGATCTCTTTTTTGTGGTTCCAATTGCTTTGACGCACGTTACGATTGGCTACTGTGTATCAATTAGTTTTTTGAAGAACTTCGACCAATGGATAATGTTGCTACATTATTAATTAATGCTAAGACAAAATGTAACCTATATAACGTGCAAATAAATAAATGAAATGAAATATTAAATCGAAGTTTCTGAAAGTATTGACAAGTAATTCGGTTTGTTGTAAAAATTGCAAAGCAATGCATTTAGCGTTTCTATTAGAACGTGTGGATGATATGAATGAAAAGAAAAAAAATCTGTTTTTGAAAAATGTTGCTATTTCATTCAAAGTTGTTAGGAGTCTTAAATATTTTTGTGTGAGAAGCAATTCAAATAGCATCGAAACTTGACCGTGCCACATTTAAACTCGCTGATTTGTAAAGGATTTATATACTTTTTGAAATTTATTAATAAATAGTTTATTTTAAAGTAATCAACTTTTGTATTATGACATTGTTCACGCAAATAACATTGTTCAAATTACTCTTATTTTTTTTGTAATCGAAATGCAATAGAAATGATATTTGCAATGTAATTTGAAAAATATTATTTACGTATACGAAATATATATATTAAATATATAATATTATTTAGAATTGGCCTTCTGTTTGTCAGTACTATCACGTTGTCAAAAAGATCGTTACACTAGTCGTTCCGAATATTGATGTTTCATTCATTAATCATTCGAATGGTAACTCTATCATGACTGTCACAAGATTTTATCCTATACCTACAGACATATTATTTTGCGTCCATTTTTTATATATATTACTACATACTTATTATTTACAATTTGTTTTGTCAGTTATTAGGTAGGTTTAAATTGTACCGATTGATGATTACTTAGTGATGATTTGTGTTCTTTTTAGAGGACAATTCTCTTTCATCAATGTCGTTTTTGACCCATTCGAAGGTTTTTTTTTTCATAATTTTAAACAGTTAAATTACGCAGATTATGAAAAAACAAAAATGTTGTCAATGGGATGTGAATTCACCGATCCGGTTCACACTTGTTGTTGTTGAATCGAATTGAATTTACCCATTGATGGCATTGCCATTGATGTGAAGTTACAGTGATACTAATATAGCTGAATACCGCTGTTAAGGCTTTTTAAACACAAGAACGGAGCGGAGAGGAGCGGACCGGTTTCCACCAATAGAATTGCATAAAACCTCCGCAAGCGATGTTTTAGCGGATCATCATCATCATCATCATTCGAGCGATGTTCCCGGTTGCATCCCTCTCGGGAGCCCGGGGTCCGCTTTCCTACTTTTACACCTCCACTTCGCACGATCTTCGGCATCCTGGTTAGTAAGGCCATTTGCACGCATATCACACTTTACGACGTCAAGCCAGCACTTCTTGAGTCTACCTAGTATGCCACGACCTGGCGGAGGCGCCATTTCAAGACATTTGTTCCCCACGTAACTATATTAGCCGGTTTTCGCAAGACGCGACCGCAAGAGCGTAACCGTCATTCTTGCAATTTATCTGCAATGTCTCGGACATGAAGGCTGCCCCGGATGCGGGAGTTCCTGATGCGATCCTTTCGCGTCACTCCACTTATCCAGCACAACATCTTCATCTCTCCTGCTTGTGTCGCTCAAGCACTGGCCACGCCTCACTACCATACAAAAGGACAGGTCTAATGATGATGTTTTTGCGGATCGCTATTGGTGAAACCGCCGCAGCTCCGCTTCTGTGGACTGTGGTCTTATCCGCGTAAGTACCCATTTCGTGAGAATATCGAGATTAAAATACATCTATGTTCCTTCTTAAGATCCAATGGTGTATCCTTATTTAACATTCATTAACATTCATCAAAATTCAAGATTACAATCATCTACATCTACCTCTATAAAATAGATTAAAAAGTTTAGACGGATTACGTTTGCTTCGCCTCACCTAATAATATTTTGTACTACAAGATACCAACAAACATTTATTTAAAATTCTAATTCACTTTATAACTTCACAAGTCTTCATTTTCTTTTTACCTGTTACCTAGGAATATTATGTTATATTCTTTGTTCACGTTTCACGAAGGTCTGTTGATAAAAGTAATTCATTTTGTGTAAGATTTTGCCCGCAGGGTCCAACTCTCTCTTGGTTGTGTCAGGTAAAGATAACGTTGCATTATTTTTAATATTTTTATAGTATCTTGCGTTTAAGAATAAAGAATATCATGAAACTGGGAAAAAAACTTACATTAACAAATCAGTTACATTTCTGTTTTAAAACTCAAATAAAGGAAGTTTTTGAGTAAAGGGAAGTTGTGACGTTTGAGACGTTTGCTTGCTACTTATGGACATTCTTGTGGTTATGGAAAATACTAACCATCTTATTCATTAATAAGTATTACGACTGTGTTTTCCCACTAATTCCAATACGTTATTTTGTACGTGTGTTACTATGTCAGTTACCTTTCGCTCACAAATAACTGCAGTTATTGTGATTCAACTTTGTATTTAGATAATTAGTATAGGAAGGAGCCCCGGAAAACCCCATATTATGCAACTTATAATAAACTTAGGTCTTACCCACGACTTCGTTCGAATTGCTGTAGATTTTTAACCGACTTCAAAAGAGGAGGAGGTTCTCAATTCGTCGCGTATATTTTTTTATGTATGTTCACCGATTTGGATTTTTTTTTGTTTGAAAGGGCATACCTCGTTCTTAAATTCTGTCTTACCTGAAGCCTACGTCATAGTAGCTTTATGTTTGCCAAATTTAAGCCCGATCCTTCCATTTGTTTGAGCTGTGCTTTGATATAATATCTTAGAGCGTTTAAACAAATACAACGGAAGCCCTCAAAGACGAATAATTTTCCCCGTTTTTTCCCCATTTCCCACTGATTCTTCGCTCCTATTGGTCGCAGCGTGATGTTATATAGCCTTAATGCCTTCCTCGATAAATGGACTATCCGGCACAAAAAGATTTTTCAATTCGAACCAGTAGTTCCTGAGATTAGCGCGTTCGAACAAACAAACTCTTCAGCTTTATAATATTAGTATCACTATCACTACATAGTATAAAACAAAGTCGCTTTCTCTGTCCTTATGTCCCTATGTCCCTATATGCCTATGTATACTTAAATCTTTAAAACTACGAAACGGATTTTGATGCGGTTTTTTTAATAGATAGAGTGATTAATAATAGATTCCCACAAAATCTGAACTAACGCGGGCAAAACCGCTGTGCAGAGCTTGTATTTTTGTAAATAAGTCATAATTTACGTAACTTGAATGTCATCTATTTAGCAGTGATCGTAAAACATATAAATGAGGACATTACGACGTCCTCAAAGTTTAGTGTCGCCGTGAACCGTGAATTGTACTGCAGCGTTCTGTAATCACAATATAATCACAACTCGTCACTTAGTTTTATGAAGCTTGTTCTACCATCGTTATTAAAAATAAATCCACTATGTTAATCATCATCCGAGCGATATTCCCGGTTGCATCCCTCTCGGGAGCCCGGGGTCCGCTTTCCTACTTTTACGCCTCCACTTCGCACGATCTTCGGCGTCCTGGTTAGTAAGGCCATTTGCACGCATATCACCCTTTACGACGTCAAGCCAGCACTTCTTCGGTCTACCCAGTCAGCCACGACCTGGCGGAGGCGCCATGGCAAGACATTTGTTCCCCACGTAACTAGCCGGTTTTCGCAAGATGTGACCGCACCACGTAAATCCACTCTGTTAATAATATAATTTATTAATATAATATTGAATTTTTTATCTAACTAGCAGTGCTCCGCGGTTACACCCGCGTGACTCCGATCCCGTGGCAATATCAGAATAAAAAAGTAGCCTATGTTGCTCCCAATTAATCAATGTATACTCATAACAAGTTCATCTAAAACAGTCTTGCAGTTTCAGAGCCTATTCGTTAAAAAAAAAAACAAAAAAAAACACCATTTATAGTATTGGCATAGAGATCTATATTAATTACTAGCGACCCGTCCCGGCTTCGCACGGCTAAATTGTGCATGTATTATACATATAAACCTTCCTCTTGAATCACTCTATCTATTAAAAAAACCGCATCAAAATCCGTTGCGTAGTTTTAAAGATTTAAGCATACATAAGGATATAGGGACAGATAAAGCGACTTTGTTTTATACTATGTAGTGATGATACAATGCCAGTAACTTTTTAATTCATGCTATTCAAGGGCTTGGAACATTAGACACATTGGATGGAGTAGGTTTGCATAGAATCTTTACCACCTATGGGCTATGGGTGGTATAGATGGTATGTACGGTCGGCTGCATAATTGCAGACCCACCGTAGAGCTCCAAAACGGCTGTTATAACATTGTTTTCTTTGCAAATGAAGTCTTTTAACTCACGAATTTATGGGTTAGAAGCTTTATGACTACATCTAACAAAAATTATTAGATTTAAAATATTCCAATAATTATTTAAAGAACTCTACGGTGGGTCTGCAATTATGCTGCCGTCCGTACATTATATTTTTTATTGATGGAGCTTCTGGAACCACTTTCTCATCACAAAACTCCTCAATGGGTTACGATTACGGGTTATTTGGAAAATTTAGTCCCTTTTGCCTGAGTGAAATTTTCAGTTGAAATATGCAATAAATATGGTTAAATAAAAAAAATTAAAAATGAAATAAAAAAGACTTAAAAAAGGAACATACTCTGAAGTCGGGAAGCCAAACAAACTGGACGTGAAACTGCCAGACTTTTAAATATTTTTCCCTTTAAACTCCCGACCCAAAAATAAAGGTGTTTTTAAATAAGTTTTCTAGTTCTTAAATGTTTAAATGTAGGTATTCAGTGACAAAAGTGAGCGAGTCACGTACCCATCAGGTTGTTAGTCACAGACAGTTCGAATTTAAATAATAAATGCATGTTACGTTCACGATGACCGATAAACGGGTCGTCCACATATGAGGTAATGCTTCAATGTCGTACCGCTTTGGAAATCTAATGCTAGATGGTAAATTTGCAAGAAACCTTCCTATCTTTGGTTGACCGACAAACGCTTTTTATGTAGAAAGGAATTCTGAAATGGAAGACGATTGCTTATCATACCACAAATCGATATTCAATTTGTTTGATTGTTAGCAGCGATAACAAACGTTGTTTGTCATTACATAGAACTAGCAGCGCTCGGCGGTTTCACCCGCGTAACTCCCCATCCCGTGGGAATATCGGGATAAAAAGTAGCCTATAGCCTTCCTCGATAAATGGACTATCCAACACAAAAATATTTTTTTAATTTAAACCAGTAGTTCCTGAGATTAGCGCGTTCACACAAACAAACAAATTCTTCAGCTTCTTAAATTATTATATAGTTACTAGCTGTCCCGGCAAACGTTGTTTTGCTATTTACAAAAAAAAAAAACAAAAAAAAAAAAATGGCCGATTCTCAGACTACTGAATATGCTCACAAAATTTCATGAGAATCGGTCGAGCCGTTTCGGAGGAGTTCAAGTTCGAACCCCGTGACACGAGAATTTTATATATATAGAGAGAAGAAGATATATTGATAAACACTTTACTATTCTATGCGTCGCGCAGTCGGGTAAAAACTGTAAGAATCAGTTACAAGTATGTAATTGCAAATTGATTTCGCAAAATATTTTTTTTACAAAATATATCAATGCTCAAAATGGAGGCATTATAAAGTTGTGTTTTCCGTTTCCATTACCAATTAGTTTAATATAAAATTTTATCGATACCACTAATTTGGTCAGTACCTAACCAAATGTCCCAATACAGTCTTTCTAGTCGCATCGCATAAAATCAAGTTGTTAAGGTGAAAGGGTACCTGCGCGCTCTCCATACAAACGTAGTCGACTGTTTCCTCCCTGGGTAATGACAATAGCACAAATATTTTTGTGCCATTAAACCTATAACTGCCATGACTATGCCCCTATGTTTTGGTTTTTTTCATTTTCTAATTATCAAGGAAATTAAAATTAAAAAAATTAAAAAATTAAAAAAAACAAAAAATAGGGGCATGGTCATGGCTGTTATAAGTTTTATGCACCAAAAATATTTGCTCTAGTGTCATTATCCAGGGAGAAAACAGTCGACTACGTTTGTAATAGTTTGTATGGAGAAAGCCCCCGGTACCCTTTCCTCTTAAAGTGTTAAAGCTATGAAACTAAAAGTAGCCTCGGTTGCGTCAGGGTAATTTAGGATCGATTTATTAATGTGGGTATATAACGCTGGTACCTAAACGACAAAGGCTAATGAAGGACGGTTGGGTGTTGGGGTGGTGAGGTCGTTGACCGCCTTTGATTACCTACTAATTTTCAGTATGAACATAATTGCTGTTTTCAATTGATAGTTTTCAGTCACGCATCATTTTGTGAATCAACTATAGCTGTAATTAAAAGAATGATAAACTGTTTAGGAAAAAATAGCTACAAATCACTATCACTACATAGTATAACATAAAGTCACTTTTCGCCGTCCCTATGTCCTTTTATATGCTTAGATCTTTAAAACTACGCACCGGTTTTTATGCGGTTTTTTTAATAGATAGAGTGATTCAAGAGGAAGGTTTATATGTATAATACATGCATAATATAGCCGTGCGAAGCCGGAGCGGGTCGCTAGTTATTTATACAATACTTACACTGAAAAAACAACAACATCTAACCTTAAAATAAAAGGCGATGTAGAAAAAACTGTCTGAAACGTGTGTGCCCTTTTATTCACCTTCCTTTTCTAAGTTGTTATTCACTTACTACGAAATAACCTAGTAACAAAATATAAAACTAAAAATAATACCTACCTACCTACCTGATAACCGACTAAACATTTTGACCTCGGCATTCATTGGATGAGGTCATAGATGCAGTTTTCGCGTCGTTATGGGTGCAATTCGGTGCGCAGGCGCAAATTGACCAAGCAGACGGCGGGTCGGATGTCGCAATTTTCACGTCGCTCGTCTGTGTCATCTCGCTGGTAATAATTTAAGAATGTGGTTAACAGACGGGTGAGAGAAAGTGACCGGGGAGACTTCTCTTCAATTCGTTATAAAGACCCAGCTACTAAAAAAAATAAACAGTTTTATTCACAGATTTTGTAAGAAACTGTTCTTTTTAAAAGGACATTTCCAACAGAAGGGTTAATTAGGTACAGAGCTGGGGCCTAAGTCTGCTAATACAATCGTGTTTCAATAGTGTGTCGATATAATCGTAATAGAAATTTAATGTCAAAAATATGACATTACATGTCAAATTGGTATTCTGCTAACGTTGACTATTCTATCGAGACACCACTGACACACCACTGACTCACTTTTGTATTCTGCTCTACAATCGTGGCATAATGGAATCTCGATAGTTGTCAAAACGGTATATTGCTTAGCAACATATACCATGTTGCTAGGCAACACCTGCAAGGTAAATATTACCATACCATTGAGACTCCATAGTGATTATTTTGCGATGTTTTTAAAACTTTAGCAGAATACCAAATAAAGTCACAATCTCGATATAATATCAATAGAGTCTCGATATAATGACAATGGTTGGTCAAATAGCAGAATAAGGCCCCAGGTTAATGATTATGAAAACATTTAAAAGTAAATACAATGTTTTTCCAAAAAATTGAACAATACTAATTCATATTGTTTTTCTACCACTATACTGATTTTCGTCCAAATCTTTCCAATCGTTTGACCGTGAGGAGGAAAAGACAGACAGACATACGGACGGACAAGAAAGTGATCTTATAAGGGTTCCTTCTTTTACCTTTTGAGGTACGGAACCCTACAAACAAACAGACCTAACGAATATCCACAAAAAAATCATACAAATCGGTTCATCCGTTTTAATTAGGTAGAGGTTTTTATAGGTAGGTATTATACCTATAGGGATAATATACTTTCGGATTGATAATATAATAGGATTAGGAAGGATTAGGATTTTCAAATAATTATAAATTACTAACCTGTAGATGTGCTTAAATATACTTTAAATACTAAGTTGAGTACTTAGGCTTCTGTGAATCTCGTATTTGCATAATCGTTGTGTTTGTGTCTCAAGGTGAAAGTGGTTTATATTAATGTAGAACGAGTCAGTAGGAAAACTACGAACATTTCTGCGAACATAGGTAAGTAAGTATGTTATAATAATAATAAAACTTTAGATTTGCCTGAATATACATTTATTTTACAGAAGGCAGTTATCACTATCACTCCATAGTATAAAACAAAGTCGCTTTCTCTGTCCCTATGTCCCTATGTATGCTTAAATCTTTAAAACTACGCAACGGATTTTGATGCGGTTTTTTGATGTGAAACATCTATAGCCGCACGTAAAACCGATTTCTGGCGTGGCGACGCATGCCGCTATATGATGGTATATATATACAGTCTATATGCAGTAGTGTGTACGGTGTACACACCGTAATCGACTGTGCGATTCTATCACAATCTGTTCTTTTCTGCATATTACTTATATAAATAATGTCGATGTTTCACATCTGCCAGGCGTCCCGTGACGGCTCACATTTTTTTAATAGATAGAGTGATTCAAGAGGAAGGTTTAAATTATTATGTACTAGCTGCGCCCCGCGGTTTCACCCGCGTAATAATTTTCTACGCAATTTTCTTAATATTTTCTTTCATAAGAACCTTCTCTTGACAATAACAAACACAACAAAAAAAGAATTGGCCAAATTGGTCCAAGCGTTGTTGAGTTATGCGCTTACCAACACATTTTGCGATTCATTTTTATATTATAGACTAGCTTCGCCCCGCGGTTTCACCCGCGTAAGTCCGATCTTTAAATTCTCACCGTTTAAACCTTCCCTGGACTTCCACAATTAATTCAAGACCAAAATTAGCCAAATCGGTTCAGCCATTCTCGAGTTTTAGCGAGACTAACGAACAGCAATTGATTTTTATTTATATAGATAGATAGATATAATATAGCCGTGCGAAGCCGGGGCGGGTCGCACGTACTAAATACATGCAGGATTGTTCGGAATTATTTACAGACTAAAGTAGAACGGGAATCGCTTCCTAATACCTTAAATTCAATAGCAGCATGAAATAGTCGAAACTACTTGGCTTAGGCCCGTGGCTAGATTATTACACCGGTATCAAAACGGAGATGGAAAAAAACACAGAGAAAATAATAATATTTTTATTTCAGATAACAGCCTTACTAAGTACATATACCCATAAAACATATATATCTTACAGACTAACATACATATAGATGATATTATAATAAACTAGCGACCAGCTCCGGCTTCGCACGGCTATATTATGCATGTATTATACATATAAACCTTCCTCTTGAATCTCTCTATCTATTAAAAAAACCGCATCAAATTTTTTACCCATTGGGTAGTACACCGGGTACACCGTTGGGTAGTTATAAAGATTTAAGCATACAAAGGGATATAGGGACAGAGAAAGCGACTTTGTTTTATACTATGTAGTGATTTAAGTTAAGTTTTAGGGTTTTCAATCTTAGTTTTCGTATCCCTATAGCGTCGGTATACAATGCCCGGACCAGAAATCTGCCAAAAAGAACATGTAGCAACCTTTAGCATCCCTGGGATCCGGAGCACGTAGGACTTAAAATTAGTCATCCTATGGGATTCCAGTTCCACTAGTTCAAGGCTGATACCCAGCTAAGCGACGCTCGCTGATCGTTTACGGTCGTGCGGGTTAAGCAACGCCTGGCGCGGTCATTACTTCGATGGGTGGCCAATTAGTAGTGTGGCAAAAATATGTTTTCGTGAGCCCCTCCGTGCTTCGGAAGGCACGTTAAGCCGTTGGTCCCGGGTGCTACCTTTTTTTTTTTAGGTGGAGAAATGCAGCCTTATGCACTAACCCGCCACCCCGGGGGAGGGTGGCGGTGGTGTGTGGGGCTCCCCTTGGCTTAATATGGTAGGCAGCCAAGGGTTTACCCACTAAAACTCCACCGGGTTCTCTATCTCGCCCAAAGTTGGTGACCTGGGAGCGGTGTCCCATTCTTCCACGTCACCAACAGGCGTTGGCCAACAGGAGGGCCCCAGCATCAGGTAAACAGTGGCCATTGACCTCTTGCCTCTAGACGACGCACGCAGGAACCCTGGTGCGCCCGCCGCCTGGGTCCTTGTACGGCGGCAGACCCCCCCGAGTCTACCTAGTAGCAGTCGTTAGGTCAAGTTAGAGGCCTTAGGGCAATCTGAAAACTCTAACAATAGGTGAGCCACACCACTATACGAGAAGAAGAAGAAGAACCCAATGTTAATATAATTTTTAATGATACTTTTACAGAAGCAAATTAAAATAAGTATCTGCCGACTCAATACTGCATTAAACGTCATTTTCATTTGAAACGTATTTACCTGTCAACCAACTAAAATAAGTCTTTCACACGTAAATTTACTACAAATGAACTGCCATTTAAGATCACAATTTACAGGACTATGCCTCGTAAATAAATAGCCCTTTCAGCTTAAGTCGGTGTCTTTTATAGGCAATTAGGTCCTGCAATTAGTTGGAGGCCATTGTCCATGTATATTTTTATATGATATCGTTATATGAGCAGCGGGGGTATGTGGGTCTCTCTCTGACATGAAAGTGTTAAGCTGGGAACATATTAACGGACGCTGCTTACGGACGCGTCCGACAGCCGCGACTGATAAGTGTGCACGGTCGTATCTCATCCAGTGGCCCAGATCGCTCTAGGACACCTGCGGACGTCCGAACGCTCAAGGGCGGCCCAAAATTACGTCCGCGACTTACATCCGATAGTGTGCACAGTTACATACATTTACATTACACAAATGCCCATAAGTCGCGGCTGTCAGAAGCAGAACAAACGCGAATGTGAACAAAAGGCCTTAATTGATTTAAATAGTCTTATATTATACCTGCAGGCATCTCAGGGCTATTTTCTTTTAACTAGGCATTTTAATGAAGTCATAAAATATTGTAGTTATCGTAAATGAGCTTCAGTTAAATGTAAGTATAGGTTAATAGTCTATGTACTAACTTATTAAAAAAAAAACTTTTGTTTAAAAAAGAACGTAATTCAAAAATATTAGTTACTAGCGACCCGCCCCAGCTTCGCACGGCTGTATTATGCATGTATTATATCTAAAAACCTTCCTCTTCAATCACTCTATTTATTTAAAAAAACCGCATCAAAATCCGTTGCGTAGTTTTAAAGATCTAAGCATACATAGGGACATAGGGACGGCGAAAAGTGACTTTATTTTATACTATGTAGTGATAGTGATGAGACTACTAGCTATTGCCCACGACTTCGTACGCGTGGTTGTTTTGTTTTATGTACCAAAACCTGCCTCTTGAATCACTCTTAACTTTTAAGGTGAAGTAGGATCTGAAAACCCATATCCCTTTCCTTTCTCACGCGCGCCGCGAAATGGTCGTTTTAACTGTTTTATGTAATTAAAAGACCTACATCTATTTTAGTGAAAAACCATCTGTACTACCTTATGGGAATTGATGTAAAATTTATGAAAATATAAATTTTGTACTTGTTTTTTTCTTTACAATCGCCGTAAAATTTAATAAGCTCAAAAAATTACGATTTTTTTTAGTATTTTCACGATTTTTTTTCTATCGAAGCAAATCACTCTAATTGTGTTTTGAAGTGTATGACAATACAAAGCATTTCTTCACCTTTACGACAGTAGGAATATCATTCTATGGATTTTAGTGGTTGATACCCAAAAACTGTTTTTAAGACACCACTATTGCGCTTCTGGTCATATCACTTCAGCTTAAAGATCTAAGCATACATAGCGACAGACAGCAGGAAGCGACTTTGTTTTATACTATGTAGTGATAAGGTACGCGTAGACCGTAACAGTAGAATCGATTTTCATGAAGTTTTACTAAAATGAATAAAGATTTAATATCTCACCTCAAAATAGGTTTATTGTGTGCTTCTTTCGATTTGAAATACCCAAAACATGACGTCAATTTCACGATACTTACGAATAAATATGAACTTCTTTGTACTTAGTTAATATTGGAATTCAGTAGGTACTTACCTACAATATTCTTCAGTTACCATAGCGATTTGTCATTAAAGACGATTTCAATTCAAAGAGCGTTCGAGAATTCGATTTTATCTCATGTAAACAAATTAGTCAAAGTAAGTATTAATAAGGATCTTATTTTCGCTTTTTGTGTGGGTGGTTAAAAGGCTGCTCGTGCTCAGTAGGTAAGTTATAAGTTTTGTACTAAGTTAGTACTAAAATAAGTATGTTTGTATTTTGACAAAAAAGGAATAGGCAAGTAGGTAGGTACTTATTATAGGTAATACCTATAGTTTTTGAAGTTATACTTCTTTAGGCGCGTTATGAAAAAATGATGAGAGTGAAATTTTACAAAAGCGAGACACAAAATTCTCACGTCACACAAAATTCTCACGGGAGAAGTTGTTTAAATCTAAATTGAACTTTATTGATTGTGTTGACAATCCTTTTCCAGTCCAGAGTTTTTTGTCGGACGAGTATTTTGCCCGACGAGTTTTTTGTCGGACGAGTTTTTTGTCGGACGAGTTTTTTGTCGGACGAGTTTTTTGTCGGACGAGTTTTTTGCCGGACGAGTTTTTTTCGGACGAGTTTTTTGTTGGACGAGTTTTTTGCCGGACGAGTTTTTTTTTTTTTTTTTTTTTTTTTTTTTTTTTTTTAAATGCCAAAGAAGTATAACTTCTCACGCGCGTACATAAGTACACGCACCCTTTTTTTTTTTTTTTCAATGTTTATTAGTACGTTGTTTTTATTCGCAGAAGGTGCGGATTAAAAGCTTATAAAAAGAAAATGGCTTTTACATGAATTCGGTTTTTAACGATAAATATTTAAATGTGTAATTGTAGATATAGGATAACAATAACTAAGCGTAAGTTTACAATATTTTTTTTGCTAGTATTTTGCAAATATTTATTTTTGGTACTTTCTGCAATTATTTGTATGTATATTAAAACGAGTACCACAACTGTGCCGTACCTACATTTTACCGGCAAAAATATAAATTACTAGCAGCACTCACCCGCGTAACTCCCGATCCCGTGGGAATAACGGGATAAAAAGTATTTTATTTTATTTTATTTTATTCGGAAAGCAGACAGTGAACAATACAGAATAAGATATTCGAAATTAATTCTACACACCATTTATGAGCTTTCGCATATAGACTCTAAACACTTGCAATATCACATCCGTCCGAGAAGCATACTACCAAACCCACATTACAATAACATAAAATAAATACTTAAATAATATCATAAAATTAATTAATAATAAAATACTTATATATGTATATATATATATATATTAAGAAAACGAAACGGAAAAAAACAAAACAAATAAAAAAAGAAAGAAAAAAGAACACCAATAAACGCAAACAACCAAAACTAAATGTAAAAGAAAAAACAAATAAACAATAAAATAAGGAAAGCAATAAAATAGATTAAAAAGAGTTCACCAAGTTAGGAAGCAGCACTCAACCAGTCCTTAGTCAAGGTGTTACGGAAGCAACTAGGCGAAGAGTTAAATAAGTCTAGTTCATGATCAGTGGGCAGCTCGTTGATAAAACCTGCAGCTCGGTGGAAGAAAGAATTTTTCCTATTTTTTATCCTACATAATGGTACATGCAAGATATCAATGTTTTTAAGCTCTCTGACGGGTAACTTTGGCAAGTTAAGCACAATCCGCGAGAGAAGATCCGGAGAATCCACTTTAGACTGTGCTATTTTAGCATAAAATGTAATATCAGCAATTTTACGTCTTAACTGAAGAGGTAATGTGTGTTGTCTCTTACACCTGGCATCATAATCATCATCAAATTGTTTACACTTAAACTGTAAGTATTTAAGGAATCGCTTTTGAATACTTTCAATTCTGTCAATATACACTTTATACCGCGGGTTCCATACCTGAGAAGAATACTCGAGAACGCTTCGGACATAAGAACAATACAAAACTTTAACGGGCTTAATAGAAGAAAACTGAGAACATGTTCGTTTTATAAAACCAAGAGATTTATTAGCCTTATTAACAATTTTGTCAATGTGTGCCTCATAGGTTAGTTTAGAGTCATGAGTAACACCTAGATCCCGGATCTCATTCACTCTCCTAAGTTGGCAACCTTTAATTTTATAATTGTAGTAATCTAAATTTGGTTTCCGGGTAAAAGATATTACATTACATTTATCAACATTAAGGTCTAACTTGTTAAGAATACAATAGTTTTCAAATCTGTTCAAATCATCTTGTAATTGTTGACTATCTTTGATGCTACTAATCTTATTGTATATTTTCATGTCATCTGCGTAAAGAATAAAATTAGAGTATATAAAACAAGAACCAATGTCATTAACAAAAATATTAAAAAGCAATGGGCCGAGAAGGGACCCTTGAGGAACCCCAGAGGGGACATTACACCATGATGATGAATAGCTATTAATGACAATTCTCTGGGAACGGTTCTCAATGTAGGAACAAAACCACCTGTATAAGTTACCATGGATTCCGGCAAGGAGAAGCTTCTGTAGCAAGACGGAATGATCAATTCGATCAAATGCTTTACGATAATCAGTAAAAATAGCATCGACCTGGCCCCCTCCGTCGATATTGGTAGAAGTGTAGTCGACAAAGGAAACAAGATTAGATGTAGTTGAACGATTTTTAAGAAATCCGTGCTGCTGGGATAAAAAGGCAGGCTTTAAAAAGTGATACAATTGTTCATAAACCACGCGTTCAAACATTTTAGCAAACAAGCAAAGCTTGGATATCGGCCTATAGTTTTTGACGTCACATTTGTCGCCATTCTTGAAAACCGGAGTAATGAATGCAGATTTCCATATCTTCGGAACAGAGCCTTCTCGCGTAGATCTTGTGAAAAGAATTGTCAGAGGTTTTAACAAATTAATACAGCATCTAGAAATAAAAAGGGGGACTATTTGGTCAGGTCCCGCACCCTTAGTGAGATCGATAGACTTTAGCAATTTCAAAATATCTTTGGGATCGATATTGATATCATTCAATAAAGATGAAGTATTCGTAGAATGCTGAGGATGCAGGGATTGCTGAGGGGAGGCAGAATTATTTAGAAAATTAGAGTTAAAGTATTCAGCAAAAAAATCACATATTGTTTCACCTGAGTCAGATGTTTGACCTTTAAAATTAAAAGAAGACGGGAGGCTGTTAGTGCCATTCTTATTAGATTTAACAAAACTCCAGAACATTTTAGGGTTCTCAGTAATAGAGTTTTCCATGGACTTAAGATAATTAGCATAACAAACCCTTTCCAAGTCCTTAGCCCTTCTGCGTAGAAAAGAAAAAGTTTCATAATCATCTAAATTACCGTATGTATTATATTTTTTAAGAAATTTAAATTTTTCTTTAAGTACTTTTCTCAGCGGACTAGAAAACCATAGCGGGAATCGGTTGGTAGACACTAGTTTCTGAGGCACAAATTTTTTAATCACGTCATAAAGGTGACGATAGAAACTATCCACAGCCACCTCCAGGGGACAATGATGTAAGGTACTATCCCAATCAATTTCACGTAAGTGTTCATTAATTTTCACAAAATCGGCAGAGTGGTAATAATATTTTAACCTGGGTTTCGTTTTAAGCGCTTCGACTTCAAAAGAACTTAATGTTATACTCAGGGACTTATGATGGGGGTCCTCATTTACCAAAGGCTCTTCAGCTGCAGATACTGTTAGGATGTTATTACTCAAAACCCAGTCTAGCGTCCTATTATTGATGTTAAAGCAATAGTTATATTGATTTAAACCAGACTCAGATAAAAAATCAAAAAAATAAGTTTGAGCGTCGCCCTTAATACCTGAAGGGGTAGACATATTGTTCTGATCCAAATCCCAATGAATGTCCCTCATATTAAAATCGCCCAATACTACGACTGCGTCATTTGGACAGGAATCCACTATGAACGATATCTTATCAGTGAAATTTGTTAACTGGGAATTAAAATTAAAACCAAACTTTTCATCGCATAAGTATAGTGAACAAAAATGTATTCTATTGATACACCCTCGATTTTTATAATGAACTGTGACCCAAATGTCCTCCGCCGACGAACTCCACTCAGGGCGATGGGCCGCACGAAATTCACGACGAACTGCTATCAATACACCACCACCTAACGATTGTTTGGTGTCATAATAAATGTCATAATAAACGAAAACTGAAGTAAAGCTGACGTGTAGGTATATAAATTTAAATTCTCTTTGGTATATAATAAACAAAACATAGCTATGTAAGCTTTGAAACCAGTGCAGTTCGATGCAAACAACACAACAGTATTGACGTAGTAAAAAGTCGGTATATAAAATGCTAAATAGTAACCATAATAATCAGTTAATAATTTCGTTTTAAAATAAAGTGTAAACAATTTCATAATGTTAAAATATATTTTAGCAGGTAACCAAACACACAGAATATTACGACCATTTTTGGACAATCGTTTTAAATTGAAAAATGTAAACGTTATTATAATATTATTGCAATATATCGTTGTAGAACCAACCATAAAATAACAATATTTAATTAGTAGGTAAAAATTCCATGCCAGAATAATAACGGAAAAATAATAATTTATTTTTAAATAGGGTAGTAGGCAAATTATCAGTACGAAACATAACCGAGCTAGGATCGAGTACTCGATCGATCTTATGCGACTTATCAATACGCACGCAACTGTGAGCGCTAATGCATCGGAAACTAGACCATTATCAAACAAAAAATGAATGAACCACTGCAGACTTACGTGCATGCACCGGCCACTGACCCGAGGACAAGAGACTGCGTTGTTGAGTGCGCTTCTCAAACTTTGTACCGGCACTTGAACATTGTAAGTTATAACAAGTATTGAATAATATATTTTTAACGTGTGTGAAATATTTATCTTTAACATTAAGTAATCTTTTTTAAGTCGTTCTCTTCTCTGATAAAAAATATAGGGGAGCTGTCAGATTTTCTAGCCATAATCTTGCAATGCTTGACCCATATGTACTGGAAGTTCCTTTCTTTAGCGAGGGACTTTGCCTTACTCAACAAAGTTTTATTCCGCTGGGTTAGATGGTCATTCAGATAGTAACTTCCATGGTTATCCCTGAAGCCAAGATCTGACAAACTGCCCTTGCTTTTCCTTGCTGAAGCAATTAACTCCTCCTTTCTATAGCGGTTATTAAATGCAATTATGATTGGCTTCTCCGCATTTGGGACACGTGTAGGAATACGAGCGATATAGTTGATTTCTTCCTTCCTGATAGTGAAATCACATACCTGCCCGATTTTAATCGCAATATCGTAAAGATTTTCATTCTTTTTCAGTGGTATTCCACGAACTTCCACATTATTCGCCCTTGCCAACTGGTCTCGATCGTTGAGTTCCGTAGATAATCTAGAGACTTCTTCCCGAAGAGCCGGTACTTCCATTGCAACCCTTTCAACTGAAGATATCCTGGCATCCAAAGCCCCGATCGATCCCGAGAACTCCGCAACAAGACTATGTGCCATCTCCAGAGACTCCTTAAGACTTGATATTTCATCCTTAATAGTCTTTACATCGTCGACCAAAGACGCCAGTGGAGCTAGTTGAAACACAATCCTGTTCAGCTGTTCTTGAATTTTGTCCAGTTGGGCAGGCTGAGGTGAGCCTCCCGCCGTCGATGGAGAGAGGCACTTGCACTTAGGACAGCGCCAGGTGTACTTTCTCTCGCCTAACTTCCTGAATCCAGCTTCAGTAATTCCAGAGCACGAGTAGTCATATTGCCTCTTACAGGCACTGCAGGTCGGCCCATCCGAATGCTGCACACCACAACCCGCACAAGTGAACATATCGATGGCAAGGTAATGAAAGTTTGAGAATATGTGGAATCAGACCGATGCGACGCAAGCGTGTGTATTTTAACAAAGCCGAGAGGCTACTGATATCCTATGTTATTTCTAATGAATCAATGTATCCTCATACCAAGTTTTATCAAAATCGGTCCAGTAGTTTCAGAGCCTATTCGATACAAACAAACAAAAAAATCTTTCCTCTTTTTATTATTAGTGTAAAAGAATGATGACGCTATCGACTGTTTTCGTGCGACAATTCAAAATAGAGAAGAAAAATGTTGTTTTTTTTTACAAATGTTGTTTTTTTTTTAATTCCATTAAGTAATTAACGCTTTTTCAGTAAAAAAAAAAGCTTTTAAGAAGGCTCTCTTACTCGTAAACTATCAACAAAACAACGAATTTTTACAAGAGGCTTTTGCTAGTCTATTTGTGTGAGCCTATTTGTGCGTGGTTAGCAAAGTACAACTCGTGGCAATCCAAGTCTACTTCTCTATAGTTATCTTGCCGTGCAGGTTTTGTATCCTTCTATAAATAGTAACCTTTATATCGAAATAAAAAGACCTATCTGCATAAAACAACCAACTAAAAAGACTCCTTATTTTAAAGAAAGTAGAGGTCAGTTTGGTATGTGATTATTACCATTTAGGTCATTTAATAAAGGTTTATGTCAGTGGCCCAGTCACTACAGTAACACTAGGGAATGAATTTCATAAACGGCTTGCACTTTCAATATGTATGTTAGTTTATGAGTAGTCGATATTATAATGTGCGAAATGTCTTCTGACTGAGGCCATAAGATGATGTTTGGCTTAACAAATATCAAAGAACACTTCTCGGAAAGGCAATATTCTATAGATATGACGTGAATAATGGCTCCTTGGCTTTCAAGATGTTCTCGAATTAGCAATGGTGAAGAAAGGCAGATATTTGAGTAGGTAATTAGATGAAAAAAATAAGAAAATGAGTCTTGTTGTTTTGTGACTGGTATTTGTAAATATGAAAGCTATGTAGGTACCATAAAGTTCTGGGCTAACTGATATAATTAATCGCACAACTTTCCGGTTTACACAGAGCTTTAGTTAAGGGAAGAATGTTTCCTCAAGGAATATAATTTAATAAGTTCAATTACCTAATCGACAATTCCATTCATTTTTGAGAGTTCTAGAAATTAATTGAACCTTCAAAAAACTCTTAACAGCTCTTAAAGAATTATAAAAGTTTGAAGAACAAACGAATTCATCTAAGTACTAAAAGTTTGCCAGTACCTACAAAAGTCATTATTATTTGACTTTGTTTTCGTTAAACTCCGTAAAGTTTTAATGGGAATGTTTTGGATACGATCCCAGAACTATAAATTATTTTTAAAAGGAATGAATAATGTTCGCCGCGAAACTGCCAGCTTTTCATAAAGCTGTATTTGGGACACGTTGTGATAGGTATAGGTATTTTCAAATCGTTTCTAAAATCAATTTTTAAAAGGCGAAACTATCTCGGCCAACGTGGGCGCTCCGGCTCGACAAAGTACGACGAAATTGCCAGTCCGATTTCGTTCTAGTATGAAAAGGCGACCCTTTACATAGGTTGCAAATTCGAAGTCTCACAAATTACTTTGAACATAGGTAAGCCATTTTCGTCACATTGTTATAATTCTAAGATTGGTGTTGCAAACCGAAAAAGGTAACCTTTGTGATTTCAGAGTATTGTTGTTATTTTCGTTGTTAAAGTATTGAAACTGAACACTTTGATCTAATAGGCTTCAGTGTTTGTTATACTTTGGAAAGTGTTTTGTTACGCTTATTTATTTAAGTAGTTAAATACGTAGTTATTTTAAGCATTCGTTGAAATTACTTTCCAAACTTATACGTAGGTAACGTTTTCTCCATACAAATGTATCTCCCTGATGTTGTTCACTTCCTGAGGGCTCTAGAGCAATCATTATCACTACATAGTGTAGAACAAAGTCTCTTTCCGCTGTCTGTCCCTATGTACCTATGCTTAGATGTTTAAAACTACGCAACGAATATTGATGCGGTGCTTTTTAATGGATATAGAGTGATTGAAGAAGAAAGTTTATAATATAAACTTTCCTCTTCAATCACTATATTACGCTATATTACGCATGTATTATACATATTATGTATAATACATGCGTATTATTATACATAATATGTATAATGTATAATGTATATATTACGCATGTATTATACATATTATGTATAATACATGCGTAATATAGCAGTGCGAAGCCGGGGCGGGTCGCTAGTATTTTATAAAGCAAGTTTTGTGTTTTTTTCTTACGTAAAAGTTGTAAAAAGGAAAAAAGACGGGCATAGAAGTGTTTTTGTTTACTACTTTTATATAAAAAAAAACTGTCACGAGCATGACTACTTCATCGTTTAACAGACAGCATCATCGTTTAAAATTATTTAAAATGCGTAAATTTTTTATTAGTGAATCAAAAAGTTATCTTTTGAGAATGGCAAATCCTCAGTCATGGTTTGGGCGAGATAGTCCTCCAATAACCGTTATTTTAGAAAGATTCTGTTTCGTTTATTTATCTACGTTGTTACGTCAGCCATCTCAGGTCATTATCCCATCTTGGTTTTTACCGAATCAGGTCAGAAATATAGGTAGGTTGAACCCGGAGTTAGCCCGGCTATCGGATATTCACCTTAATCGGTTTAGTTATTTTATTTTTAAAGTTTGCTGCACGCGTTCCGGATTCGGAAGGGTTTATGGTTGTGCCTGGGTATTTTAAAACTTTACCTATATTATTAGCAGGTTTATTTTATTTCGTTTTTCAATTGCGAGAAGCCCAAGTGTGTGAAACTTTAATCAAATAATTATTAGTGTTTTGTTGTCGCGGGTGTCTTTCGACTAGTCACCTAGTCGCGCTAGTCGTGTCAATTTGCACAGAAAAAAAGGTTTCTTGTAAGAAGACATAATCATCTCTCTATAGACGCTAGATTGGGTTTAGTAAAAATCTTCGAATGATGAACAGTATTCATTTAAAAGCAACAATATTCTTAAATTAAGAATACTACTGCTTATTATTTTCAAGCGCATTTACTAAAAACAAGAATTTTTTTTCTTGCTGTCATCTTCTTTATTGCTATTCTGTGTGTGAAGTAAAATTATTAACTTCTATACCGTTTACAAGTTCCACAATCTCATTCAATATTAAATTATAAATGTCCATACATAGTTGCAGGAAACGATTGCATTGCAGTATTCAATCGGTTGTCGCTCGCACACTGACCCAATGATGGACGAGAGCGAGTGTGGTCTAAAAAGGAAATCCTACTTGCGCGAGCGCAACCGATACGCTACGCGAGTCTAGCATGTTTTAACTACGATATTAAGGCTGCTTACGCTGCCAAACGCCAGAAATACCCGTAGCTTAAAACTAATATTGTTGATTGTAACGAATGTGTTTTGTTTTTCTCAAAAGTGCTGAGATGGAATTGTAGGTGAAATTTTTACCAATATTTTGGGGTAATTTCGAGGCGAAAATTCTTTGTAATTTCAAGGCTAGACTAGTTTTAATTCTTAATTTTAGGTTAGCTTCAAAACTATAGAAAATGTTTGGCTCAAAATCACACCAAAATGTCGGTAAAAATCTCACCTACAATTCCATCTCAGCACTTGTGAGAAAAACAAAACACACTCGTAACAATCAACAATTTTCATCAACGAAGGCGACCGGTGCCAGTAGTAACTATTTAGTAGGCTGTGTACCAATCAAGGTCGTTGGCGTATGGACCCTCCTTAATATCAAATTGCTGTTATTTATTAGTGATAGGTAAAGGTACACATTTTCTTTCATACTACCTACTAAAACGTAAAAATAGAATAAACAAGTGCGCACGTAGGGTTCCCTACCATAATATTCTGTTTTTAGAATTTTATGTTATAGCGGCATAAGAAATACACAGTGCCGTATTATCCATAAGGCACTTTAGGCCAGTACCTAGGGGCCCACTATGACCAGGGGCCCAGCACTCCCGATTAAAAAATGAAAAAAAAAAGGGGATTGTGTGGTTTTAAACGATTTGTATCTAAAAAAATTAGAAGGGTTAATATTTGAACATGCTTCTTAATCAGTACAATATGTACATTTTTAATTTTTAATGTTTTTGTTAGTTTTATAAAAATATGCATGATTTTCCTATTCTTTGTTTTATTTTTAAATGACTCCGATACTTCGTCCTGTAGATTGTGGCGAAAGTCTTTTCACTTGAAGGAAGGCGTATACCTTTGCAATGTGATGACTGAAGTCTGTTGTTGATGATGTTGGTACCTTCATTCTATTTCGTAATGTAGACAGTAAACATTTTCAAATTGCGTTGTTGTGGTATGAAAAAGGGGGGAAAGGGGGGGGGGCTCGAAACAAGTTGTGCCTAGGGTGGTTAATCCGGCCCTGGAAATACAGCATCTGTAAGAATTTTAGCTGTCTAGCTAGCACTGTTTCAGTGATACAGCGTGCAGTTTTTACCCTTTGGGTGGATATCGAACCCTTAACAGACGGACAAGAAAGTAATTTTTTAAGGGTTCCTTTTTACCTTTTGAGGTAACGATAAAAATGGGACCATATGTTTGAGTGGGATCAAATGCGAATGGGATTAAATGCATAGAACCCAACGTGTTAAACCAAAAGTAGGGGAACTCCCTAAACCTATGGTTTAAGTGACTGTGTTGGTTTAATGTCGTCTGCTTGGTTAATAATATTACTGTTGGCCCCAACTCGCCAATCTCAATCACCAAATTTTTTCTTGGTCATAATTACAAATTGACGACCCAGTTGGCACAATGGTCATCATGACGGACTGCCAAGCACAGGGTTGCTGGTTCGATTCCCGCCTCAGACATGTATTTATGATAAATATTTGTCTGTGGTCTGGTTGCTTATATATGTATTATAAGTATATATTTACAAAAGAAAGGTATATAAGTAGTATATCCGTTGTCTAGCACCCATAACACAAGTCTAGTTACTTAGCTTGGGGCTAGATGGCGATGTGTGGAATGTCTTGGAATATTTATTTATTTATTAAATTATTTCTTTAGAGCAGGTTTTATCAGTCTATTAGTGCAATTTTGTAAAGAGTTAAAGTAACTTGTTTTATGATTTTATTACTTTTCTGAAGTGTTAATTAAAAAATCTGACATAGGTTAGGTAGGTAATTAAATGCCTAACAAACCTCAAATTAATGCTTGAATTTTATTTGGATTCGCACCTAATTTATCTTGCTTAGTTTTGAATTAAAATATTTATTATCTTAATTTATTATCGTGTAAAAAAGATATGAAATAAAGCTGTAGGTAGGTAGGTAGATACCAACCTATAGATACTACATCTACATCAAATAAATCATAAAATCTTACAATTATCGATATCCAAATGTGTATTCTAAAATTGAATAATTACTGTTTTAATAATTTTTCTGCATACACGAAACTTTAAATCGTTCGAACCATAAAACGACAAAGATATTTTTTTATATAATTAGGTAAAGGTCGAAATAAAGGACGACGCAAATGCGTCAATTTTAAAAAACATGTCGGGGTCCGTCGCTGTATTAATCATACTTGTTCAGAAAGATCTTTAAAATACTGATTTAATCACTATCACTTCACTACATAATCTTCTTCTATAATATAAAAATGAATCGCAAAATGTGTTGGTAAGCGCATAACTCAACAACGCCTGGACCAATTTGGCCAATTCTTTTTTTGTTGTGTTTGTTATTGTCAGGAGAAGGTTCTTATGAAAGAAAATATTAAGAAAATTGCGTAGAAAATTATTACGCGGGTGAAACCGCGGGGCGCAGCTAGTATAAAATAAAGTCGCTTTCTCTGTCCCTATTTCCCTTTGTATGCTTAAATCTTTAAAACTACGCAACGGATTTTGATGCGGTTTTTTTTAATAGATAGAGTGATCCAAGAGGAAGGTTTATATGTGTAATACATGCATAATATAGCCGTGCGAAGCCGGGGTGGGTCGCTAGTTATATAATAAATTCATTATACAAGGCTTGTTTTTCCTTATTTTTAAAATCAATCAAATGTTTTATTTTATAAATAGATAGTAAGCTTTATTTGTACAACACCAGAAGGAACATAAATTTATTCTAGTTTCATTATTTATTTTGTTTGTTTATTTTATTTCTGGGTGGGGGTATTGTTTGTTTTTTTTTTTTTTGTGTTAGTAATTTAATTTGATGTGATTTTTGTTTTGTGTGTTTATAATGAATAAATGATATTGAGAAGGACATAAAACGCGATATACACAAAGTAAAGTAATAGCTAGAAAGTATATGTTGCATAAACGGGTGGCCTTATCGCTGAAAGCGATTTCTTCCCGGCAACGTTATATAAAGCATGAGCTTAAATAATAAAGTATGCAGGATACAAACTTAACGACTTATAGTTTACTCCAGCCAGACGTAATGACAAGTTCTTTTCTCGGGACACGGTCGAATAAGCTGAGACGGTGGTATAGGTTCTCGGCAAGCCCACTTCGTCTCTAATACATGAATCCATAATTTTTGTTGAAATTTAAGGGATAAAAACAGGAACGAAAATTCTATCACAAAATGTAATTGTAATGTGATCTTCTGTTGTGTGTTGCTGTGTTGCTCTTATATCAATCGGCCGATTAAAAAAAATGTAGTTTGTAGTGTCCTTACGTAGGCGGAAGCGTGGGCTGCGCAGGCGCCTCGAGACACAGCCCGCCTTTGCCTTGTTAGCTCAGTCGTAGTCACTACGAAGTGTTAATTACAAAACGCTACTAGATAAAATGCACTTGTAAATTCTGTACCACACTGTAATTTAATGTTAATGGAATCTATTCATGAGTGAAATACTAAGGTTTCTTAGTAAGTTTTGATTTTGTCATAAAAGATCATTTTATGACAAAATCTACGGAGATAAATTATTTTAACAATATTACCAGAACGTATGTTAAAAATTATTCTAGAATAAAGAATCGAATTAAAATAAATTCACCAGATTGAATATTAACAACAAATAATCATCACTATCACTGCATAGTATAAAATAAAGTCACTTCTCGCCGTCCCTATGTCCCTATTTCTATTTGTATGCTTAGACCTTTAAAGCGACGCAACGGATTTTGATGCAGTTTTTTTTAATAGATAGAGTGATTCAAGAGGAAGGTTTATATGTATAATACATGCATAATATAGCCGTGCGAAGCCGGAGCGGGTCGCTAGTATGTTAACAAATGCCAGAATATTCTAGTAAACTCATTTTAGTAACCAATGCTCATTTTATTTTATTTGATTATTTAGAAGTACATTTTTCATGGTAAGGAGAAAATTTTAATAATTGTAAAGTATACCTCCTTAATTTATTTGTTGTTGCCAGAACCCTAAAAAGATCCTTCTGTCTAGATTGGCTGTGGCCACGTGATTCGATTGCACAGTTCAATTAATCGAACAACGTGAACTTTATTTTCTCTTTATGAACGTCAAATCACCTTGAAATATTGAACTTTATGACTACATGGTTCAACTATTAAATTTTAGGTTATACATGGTCCTGAAATTTGAGGCCAGAGTACCTAAGCGGCTACTAGACGACAAACCTGATGTTTCTAGAAGCCCAAGCTCGGGTGGCTGGATGAGTCGAGAAGGATATCAAAGCAATCGGTTTGGAGAATTGGAGGGAGAAAGCCAAAACATATTCCCGATTGGAGAGAACTGCTTGACCAGATTAAGGCCCATTCGCCTCAGATGATATTAAGAAAAGTGCGAGTCATACCATGTTTTATGAGAGCCTCAAATATATATTTTTTTTGTTTTTAGTATTTGTTGTTATAGAGCCAACAGAAATACATAAGCTGTAAAAAAATTAACTGTCTGGCTATGACGGTTTATGAGATACAGCCTATGGTTGCAGACAGATGGACAGACAGACAGACACTGAAGTTTTTGTAATAGGGTCCCGATTTTACGCTTTGTGTAAGAAACCCTAAAAACAAAAGACGATCGAAACGGTACCTATTAAAAGAACTTCCGAAAAAGTAACAGAAGACGAAGGTACCTAGGTACTGTAATCGAGATGCAACGCTCTTATTTATCTCTGCGTTTTATATACGGAATATTTATAACTATTAATCCTTTGTATTAATTGAATAAGCCAGTTTGGTAGGAATAACTCGGCTAGGCGGCTGTTCGAAATAACTCCTAACAATTTAGATACTTATTACTTGTTTTAAACCTATAACCATCAAGCAGGTGATGTTTTGCGCAACACACGTAGAAAGCTCGTTTGGACATTTACGACTATTTTGTCGCGTTTATATTCGCACGAAACGCGAAATTGTCCTTTGACGTCCATGAAATGTTTGTACATTTATGATGTATTGTAAGGCCATGGTGATTTGTTCAACTCAATCGCTTCTGTCGGCTCTCGGGTCGTATGTACAAAGCTCTCGGACGTAATTTAAAAGATAGGGAAGAATGGCACAGGACCACACACAATTAACTATTTGGCCAGATGAATAAAGCTCAATGTTTTCACTTGTTGTTGTTGCGTTAAATTAGATTTTTACCCGCTGATGTCATTGAGTGAATCCTAATGAAATAGTGTTAGTATGTTTATGTGTTTTTTTTATACAAATGGTAGATCAGTTTTGAAAAATATTTATCATACCTGCCTGATGGTTTGGGATGATGCTACCTAAGATGTAGCATGTATAAAGCTTTCCTAAGCTATTCACTCGCGACTTGAAGACCCCCAAATTGTACACGTCAGAAAAGACTGACGCAGGTAACTGATTCCATTCCCTTACAGCACGAATAAGGAATGACAAATAGCAAAACGCTTAGTGTGGCTGGTACTTCCACCATGAATTGGTGCCGCATATTCAGTCTGCCTGGTTATGAGAAAGAATGGAGATGGTAAAATGTGTGTTTATTTGTATGTTTGTTACTCTTTCACGCAAAAACGACTTGATCGATTGCAATGAAAGCAGATATGCAGATAGCTGGAGACCTAGAAAAACACACAGGCTACTTTTTATCCCGATTTAATCACAGAATAGATAAATAGATAAACTCTTTATTGTACCACATTAAACCTTAATCACTATCACTACATAGTATAAAATAGAGTCGCTTTCTCTGTCCCTATTTCCCTTTGTATGCGTAAATCTTTAAAACTACGCAACGGATTTTGATGCGGTTTTTTTAATAGATAAAGTTATTCAAGAGGAAGGTTTATATGTATAATACATGCATAATATAGCCGTGAGAAGCCGGAGCGGGTCGCTAGTTCTAACATAAACTCCTGCTACAAAAACAATAATAACCAACCAATATGGCACAATGTGCGGCCTTATCGCTAAAAGCGATCGCTTCCAGGCAACCTTTGATCCTTTGAACCTTTTCTTGGCTTCCATAATCGGGACTTACGCGCGTGAAATCACTGTAAAAAATAGTAAGTTATAATTATTCTAGCTGCACCTCGCAATTTCACCGGCGTAGGATTCGATTCAGTTATCATATTGAGGAAAAAAAAGTGTGTGTGTTAGTCCAGGTCTTCAGCTATCTACATGTCGAGTTTCATCAGAATCGGTTTGGTAGATTTTGCATGAGGTAGTAACAAACACATAGTATATAATTATAAAATTACCGGTAGTATCGGTACCTACCGATAGTACCGATACTGTGTAAAAATATCTTTAAACAAAGTAGGTATAAATACCGTTTTTGATTTGGCTGTTTGCTCGTTAATATTATTAAGTAGTTGCACCTTTTTCCTGTACTACAAAATTGCTCGCAATGCGTTTTAATTAAATTCTGTTGCTGATAAAGTATTTTCATTTTCGATATTTTTATCGCCATGGTATATTGTATTAAATTAAAATTTTGCGACAACACAATTTTTGAACATTCATTTAGAGTGAATTGTGACACCAACATTTTAGAGCATTCATTTAGAGTGAATTGCGTCAACATTTTGCAAATTATATTCACTTAGTTGAAATAGTCATTAAGCACAAAAAACTCATATGATATCAAGTTAAAGTACCACATTAATTGTAAAGTTGTGACACTTACTGAATTGACGTAAAGACGAAAAAAAAAACAGAGAGTGATTCTTTTAAACCTTGATTTAATGCCCCAAACATGCCCGAAACCATAGAACACATGAACAAAGGTCTCCTAGAACATCTTATTCCAGAAGACCTTTGAGCATTTGTTGTAAAAATTTATATAACATTATTTAATAGTTTTTAACCCACTTCAAAAGAAGGAGGAATTTCACATATATTTTTATGGCTGTTAGGGCATAATTTCGTTGTTTTATAGTATATATATAAAAAGTGTGTATTATATCACATATTTAATGTAGCCTACTTTATACATCTACACACTAATATAATAAAGAAGAACGTTTTTTTGTCTTTTTGTATTTTTGTTTGTAACGAATAGGCTCCGAAACTACTGGACCGATTTTGACGAAACTTTGTATAAGGATACATTGATTCATTACATATAACATACTTATTATCCCGATATTCCACGGGATCGGGAGTTACGCGGCTGCTAGTAAAAATATAAGATAATAGTTTGTGAATATGATTCTTTTCAAAAGGGCTATTTCTGTCTTTTCCTCAATCGTTGTCAGTTCCGATAACTTCTGTTCCACCATCAAATCATTCAAATTACAAAAAGTACCTACGCTTCACTCAGTCTTCAGAGTAAATGATGTCTAACATCGGACGCCGCCGCCGGCGGAAATGGAAAATGGTCCGTCGTCGGACGACCACCTCGGTGGAAGTTGGAACAGAGCTCGCTTGTCTGCTCCTTCATATCAGCTTATTTCAAACATATCCGTTTTGTGAACACCTACTTTTTACAGAGGTTTTAGTTAAGATAATTTTCGCAAATATCGTTCCACGAACCAGCAAAAAAAACAAATATAATAAGGACAATAATTATTAACACACGAATCTCCACAGTACTATTAGCACATAATAGGGTAAATCATTTTTCGTCAAAAGGAATATTTTGATCGTCTTTTGTCTTTGGCAAGTTCATGTGTGGTAAATCTTTATCTATCCATATATAAAATGCTTCTCTCTTGTTTGAAAGACCCTACAGCTGTAAATCTGTTGTTACCCTTCAAACCCAACTCTTTAGAGGCTGGGAGTCTCCGTTTTCAGACAGTAAAAATAAAAAAATGTTCTTTGTTAAACTATAAGTACCTATCTGGACTATCTACTGTTATATACTGTCAGGGTTTCTATAATAATAATAATAACTGGACGCCCAGGGAAAGTTTAAAGGTGAATTTAAGATCCGGACTCAGGCGCAACTAGTTGAAAACAAATTTTCTTTTACATTGTTTTCAATCCTAACGACCACCTGCAATGTATGAATTTATAAATAGGAGACACAGGATGCAGAATTGGATGCGAATTGTATGTCTATAATTGAATCGTAAACATTTGCTATTCCACACGAGTTGTCTACAAATCGTTACATCCTGGTAATCATTTACATTGCAGAAAATAATAATATCGTATGAATGCACTAAAGCAGTTCCACTAAGATAGGAATTTCTGAGTGTAAATCTTTGTCAATGGTTCTTCTTTTAGCACGGTACGCATATTTTTAGATGAGATAAAATCTCTGAACTCTTTACCTAGACGCAATGTGACTCGTTACCGAGACGCAATGTGACAGCTACGTCATTATCGGCTTGAAACAGTTCTATATTTTCGTCGCTCGGTTAAGACTTTGTGGCTTGGTGGTTTTAAGCGCTACTTAACACCTGGTTCGAATCTCACCGAACACTTCAGTTATTGCTTGAATATTTTAGTTTTTTTTAAATTAAGTACTTAGTTATTTTATTTTTTTTAATAAGTTTTCAGTTCTATCGGCAATCCTGAAGTGCAACCGCTTTTTTTTACTAACCGACTATCAAAAACGGAGGAGGTTGTTAATTACTCGCGTTTATATAATTAAATTTTATGAATGTTCATCGATTACTCAAAAACGGCTAATGTGAACCTATTCAGAAGATTATTTTTGTGTAAGAAAAGGGGATATATACCTAATATGTACTATAAAAACTATATGTGGTTGTTAATTTTATATATTTATTTGGAAAACCCTGTTAGTCTTTACAGAAATTAAGAAACAAAACAGAAAACAGAGACCCAATTTTAGGTCGGCTGATAAACTAATCTATTCCTTTGTTCACTTATTGAACAGTCAGATAGAAATGTTTGCAGTCTGAATTCACTCTGAAAAATATTAATAAAAAACTTCAAATGTACAGAAGCGTAGCGTAATTTCCATCACATTCACTGCGATATTAAAAAGATTTATTTTCCCCAGAGTTGATGTGCCGTGAAGACTCAGCTCAGGACTTCGCTTTGCACATCATTCATTATTTCAATGTCATTTTTAATTGCTTACAGTTCAGAATGACCGTTCTGTAGTGTCATTTTTTGCTTGGTTTCAAAATGGATGGTACGAATCCTTTTTTATTTTTCTTTTAAAATATTAATTGCTGACAGAATGGCTGATGGTCTTCTATAATTAGACTATATTTGCACCAACTATTATTATTCCATTTAGATTCTTCATAGTATCGATTTTATGAATGAATTTATCTAAAACATTCTTAGTATAAGGTGTGGGCTTCACGTATAGCTTACGCCAGCTACGAAATAGACGTCACCATCAGCCACATCACCACATTCTCAATGTCTACGTTGGCGTACTGATTCTGACTATTCTGCAACCTTGAGTTCGTCCCGCGGTTCTATCGCGTCTACATCGTAGGTAACCCGCCCTCGTGCATGCCTGCTATTATTAAACGAGTTCATTGGAACATATACTTACGCAATTCGTAGCATCGTTGCTAAACCATTCCGATGACCTTACTGTTTACAGATACTACGATTATGACTTAATAATGTGATTTACTGATTGCTGAATGGGTTCAGTGTTTTATTGATCTCCCGGTCTGTTGATTTATCTTTGTTTTCTTTTCTGTAGTAGCTGATAGGTTTATTTGTTTCTTTTAATTCAGTTTCATGCATGTTTTATCAAATTTTATAGCCATGTTTTAATTTGTTATCTTTTCTTTTCTACAAATTGTTTTTCTGATACACCCAATTTCTCTTTCATGCATATTATGTCAGGCAACGTTCTGGGGTTTAACTTTCTATTTACCAGCTTTGTTTGCCACTAGCTACTTCTACAATACACTTGTTCATGTTTTAGTATATACAGAGGCACCTTTAGGGAGTGTGTGACTGTGTGTAGCGCATGCGCTCTCGACGACTGTTTCAACCAGGTTTCAAGTCATCATACAAAACACGATGTCCATTCACTGCGTCACCGATGCGTTCAGTGAGAACAGCACCGGTTTTAAATTCAAGTAAATATAATTTAACATCTCGTTCAACAGGATCGCGCCTTCGGCGGACTCGATGAGATTTTAAATTCAAATTCGGTATGAAACTTTAAAATATTGTCGGATCGTTTTCGTCCGGCTGGCTGGCTGGCTGTGTGTGGTGTGAATGTCTGCGTGTGGACGAGCGCGAGCGGCGCGACGACGACGACTGGTGTGAGTGTGCGCGCTGCGCTTGTGGTGGTGCTGCGAGGCTCGTCGCGGCGCGCCCCGTCAGTCGGCGGCGGCGAGTCACGCGCGGCGTCTCGTACCCGAGTACACCTCTCTCCGCAACGCCGCTGCACTTCACGCACTACATCTGCAACATTGAGGCTCTCACGCTCTCGAGTGTGGAGGTCGCGCTGACCTCACTCAGTTTCGGTCTTCGGAAGTTTCCCCTCGCGCTGCCGTCCGGTGCAGTGGAGGTTCGTGTGCGCTCCATTGACGCTGTATCCGCGGAACTCTCGACGTGTCTGTTTTGGTTCTGTGACACGGTGACCGGTCAGCCGCCGCGTGCTGTGACAGTGAAATCGTGTTGTTCGCAATATCGTGCGGATGTGCAGTGATGGATCTGTAGACTGAGGCCTCTGACAAGCCACAGCCCCCACGAGCTGACTGTTTTCCTTGCAGAGTGCGAGAGTGGGTCGTCAAAATTGAGCCCAAACTGTATATAGGTGAGTAGGTATAACATAAGTGTTGTAAATTGGTGAGAGCTATAAGCGCTGGCAGACTAACCGTTGAATATTTATAGCCAGCAAGTTGGAAAGTTGCTTGTCGACACGGCCGCTTATGTCCCATGGTCTTGCCAGAAACGCACAGCTGATTTGTAGTTTTATCGATTCTTTAATGTCGTAAACTGCATGTATTTCGCCAAGTACTTACTGCAATTAGATTTAGATTGTTATCCAAGAATTTTCCTTTTTAACTTTCTAAACGATACATTCAAAAATATCTTCAGCCGGTTAATATTACTTTAGACTAGGTTTCACCTACTTTAAAGCTCACATATTCTAGACCGTTACCTTAAATTACGTACTTACTCGTATTAGCGAATACCTAAAAAATAGCTCTTAAACCACAAATGTTTCCTCATGCTAATAATATCCTACTAATAATTTCCAATAAGGTGGTTTTCATCGGCAAAGTAAACCCAACAAGATTAAACACCACAGAATTCAATAATGTTCCTAGATCCATAAAGCGATTAACAAATTAAATTAGCTCAAGAACCAAGTGCAACGACATTTCAAATAGTATTAGACATTAGTATGTATCTGTTGTATTGTATTAATCATCCGCTTGATCAATTGGATCTATTGTCAATGATCCTGTTGATATAGCTACCTGCTTTTAATAGATATGTACTTAAACATCAATAAACCTTCCTTCAATTAACTGGATAAAACTTCAAATAAAACGTAACCAGACCTAATTGATATCAAAAACTTGCTTATTTAGCCTATTGACAGATATTCCTATAATTATTTATTTTAACGACAATTTATTATATAAAAAAGGGACCTTTTCTGATTTCATTTGTTAAATTTGTTTTTTTATCGGGTCAACAAAAAACATCAAAAGTAATTCTTCCACGTTTTTTAATTTTTTGACGACAGGGTTTTTTATTTATTAAGCATTGCATTGTGCATTAGTTTTATTATACAATAGGTATAGACAAGAGATTTATCTTTAATCAATCAATGCAAGGCTTTGATTCGGTTTGGCCGTAGTTCAAAGAGTAAATAAAAATGTGCCAATCTCAGAAGCGGGACAAGGCCGCGTACCCATTTCCTCGCGGGAAATCTGTGAAACTCGTCATAAACACTATTGTAAAATCATGTAGTAGACTAGTAGGTAACCTGATATTGTTATCTGCAGTACGAACTACGGATGCTATGCAATGCAACGGAGCAAAAGAAACATACTATAGTTCCAATCGAACTTGTTTGTAGACAGTGAGCCGTAATTGATTTGGAATATGTATTAGAAATTGACTTAAATAAGTTAAAAGTATTTCAAATGGCGAGGTAGGACGCTAGCAGTAATATTACATTTCTTTTGTGGCAAATCCTCTGGTGTCGATTCGCACAACGCCATCACCACCGAGGTCATCAAATCAGTCAAGTACACCGACACTCATTATCACTTGGTACGTCACAAGGCGTCAGTGGTTAGTTGCTTACTTGTGTCAACAGAGACGCGATTGCAGGTGGCTACGAGCTGCCGGGGTCGTTCACCCCGCTGATATTTGGTGTTGTATCTATAACCACTCATAGTCATAGTGTTGACGATAACGGGGCCCGCCTCAGACGGACGGTCTACACGTGGCAGCGGCGCGCGCGGGGTCGCAGGAAATAGAATAGGGGACATGATTGTTGTGTTGATCAGATTAGTACGTACGTCATTATAAAAAAGAAGATTTAAAATAAATCACCCTAAAACATGATGCTAGATTTCATGTTTTAGGGTGATTTTTTCTATGTGATTTTTATAATATGATTTTTTCTATGCCTTCACATTTAATTTTTTCTATGTCACCTATCTAAGAACACTTGGATTAATGAGACGAATCTAACGATACCTTAATTAAAAAAATCCATTGAGTGGTTTGGAAGATAAATGATGAGGGAATAAAGAATATTACAAACATACAAAGATAGACGCGAAAAACATCACCCTTTCCTTGCATTGCTCGGGTAAAAAGATATCTCATTTGATGACAAATTTTATTTCCAAATTTGTTTAACTCAAAATAATTGGATTAAAATTGTCATTTTTAAATTTATCACCATTATAATGAAAGAAACGTAAATGGCTACTGCTTGTTTTAAAGAATCAATTCATTAACATCAACAGTGAATTTAACTAAGTCAAAAGTATAATTGATACCCATTGCACCGTAGGTATTTAAAGCATACAATCAACCTGGCAACAAAATTTTATTAGCTTCAAAATCAGGACATGTCATTATTAAAGAATAATGACAGCCATAGAGCCTTGTTGGAAGTGTTGAAAGTAAAGCACTTATGCTTTTAATGATTATCACCATAACAACCACTATTGAAGAAAGTATTCCGACGAATGGGGAAGCGGGGGTATTGAATCTAGGACACGGTTTATTTCGAGCCTGAATCGAGGCGGGGCATGGTTTCAGAACGAGTCCCCACCCACTATGAAAACAAACCGTTTGTTAAATTTATAAAATAACTTGTATAAAAAATAAAGAATACTGTGAAATATTAAGCTGAATGTCAACAACAGCTGACTACTGAAAACATGTATGCAACAATGTAATCTTACATTGTGCAAGATTAGTGTTTCTGATTTAGGAGAATTTGCTAAAAAGGCCACTTCGTGCCAAAACAAACATCACATAGGTCATGCCTTTTCACATATACATATTATGGTAAGCCGAGGCCTTCAATAAGATGGGCTAGATGAGGCTTACGGGTGAGAAAGTTATATAATTTATCTGCTTACGGCAAAGACCTTATAATGTATATTAAGTAAATTTTCAGGTGCATTGGCATCAAATATTGAATGAAGCCAATCAATATCACGAATATTTACTACTACATTTCTTTATGAATATCGTAATAAAACAAAATTATTTCTTGAAGTAGAATGTTACTGTTGTGTTTAATACATTAACGTACAAATTTTTTAAAAGGGCTGTAGGGCACAGTTGACATAGCTTTCTGAACCCCAACTCAAGCTAATTGGGGTTATGAAAACCAATAGAATCTAATCATGAAACATGATGACAAAAAAAAATATATACCTGACGCAATGAGAACCGCCTCCTTTTTTTGAAGTTGGTTTAAAAAGTGACCAAAGGACTCAACTTCTATGAAGGTAGGCCAGGCCTATCGCATTTGGAATAGTTAAAATCATTTTGATAGAACGTGTAGATTTGAAAGAATCAGCTGATATTTGAAGTCTGGTAATGGGGCTTGAAAGAGGCTATTAGTATTCATGTTTTGATAAAAATATTTTTCAAATTTTTATTGATAAAATTCAGTTTAAAGATCATCAAGATTAAAACGATTTTTAATGAATAGAAAACACTGTTTCAAGAACAATAAAAGCAAGACATTCATAGACCAAGGTCTGGTTGAAAATATAATTAGAATTTGATCGTAAACCACTAACTTTGAATCTTGTCAATAGGTAAGTAAAACGGGAATGAGGTGATGAAAATCAATTTAAAAAAAAATTAATTTTAAAATGATGTTCAACCAATAAATGAAATAAATATTTAAAAAATATATATGAATGAATATTGCAGGAAATTCCACACATCGCCATGTCGCTCCAAGCTAAGTAACTAGTCTTGTGTTATGGGTGCTAGACAATGGATACACTAAATAAATAGGGAATCAAACCCGCAACCCTGTGTTTGACAGGCCGGCATGATGACCATTTAAATAAAATATGGTCTTATTTATGTTAATAATTGTAATATGCTTATTATGTAATAGTATTTGTAGGGTTCAACGAGCTTAGTAAGAATTATAAATAGGATGACTTGTATCTAAGTAACTATACATAGCAAACAATCATGATAAGTACATACATGTAAATCATTATCACTAACATAGTATAAAATAAAGTCACTTTTTCTGTCCCTATTTCCCTATGTTTGCTTAAATCTTTAAAACCACGCAACGGATATTGATGCGGTTTTTTTTAATAGATAGAGTGATTCAAGAAAAAGGTTTATATGTATAATACATGCATAATATAGCCGTGCGAAGCCGGGACGGGTCGCTAGTATATATATATATACTATAAACCAATCTACATAGGTATACCAGCTTTATCAAACAGGTAAACAAGGTTAGCGTGTAGTGACCGTCCTAATGATGGCTTGTTTGAATTGATTGTAAGAACTTGATGGAATTTTCGTAGAAATGAGAATGCTGCTGCCACGGTAGGCATACCCTAAATATTTATCCGATTGAATTGATATGTTTTTGTTAGTAAAAATGTATTATTATTCTACAAATTTCTCGAGAAAGAAACTATGCAAGCTATTTTATCATAAAATTTAGGCATTAAACGCCTTAACAAAATTCAAGAAAGGATTTTTATGGGAGTGTTCGAAAGGAACGAGAGCTGAAAATTATTTTATGGCTTAAATATGATAATCAGATTACCCTTCCGTTAAAAAGAAAAACTGAACACCCTGTGATTATAGGTAATTTTGTATTACCAAACAATTGGTTTCATATTGCCGAAAAAACAGGCCCACAATCACAAAGCAATTTCGCTATTCAAATACTGGGCAATAAAATTGGTCAATTCGACTTCGTAAAAACTCCAGTGAAAATATTCGAGTCGATAATAATTGATGGACGGACACTTTCAAATCACGGTCTGAGTGAGTACGTCCATTGCATTCCACAACTAGCTCACCCACAGCACAGCAAGAGGACCGGTCTACGAGCATTGTACCAAACGATAACACTCGGCCGGTTTACATAGTGCTGTCTTCGTAGGAGGTGTGGACGCGTGCCGCGGTGTTGCGACGCGGCCAGGTTATACAGACTGAGGCGCGGCCTCAAGGTGAAGCGTCCGGTCAACACACGCTAACTTCTACCGAATGCCTAGACTAGACCAAACACTACCGCGTGGCCTAACTAAACCAAAATAGGTATTGCGTACAGCAATGTTTCAACGTAACCTATTGTTCTATGAACAATGAGTTGCGACAATCGACAAATTAGGATTAATCCAACTATTCGATCGTTCTATTTAATGTTTGTGAAGTGTTCGACCCATCAATATGTAATTATGCACTAATTACGCAAGTTGAAAACAGACATCCAATTTGATATAATGACGCTAACACAGCGAACGAAGCCCACAAAGCAATTTTTCGTCATTATGTCTAGATCTTAGAATTGGCTGTAATGACAGTATAATAAAACCTTGAGAATGAAAGATGGATAATAAAATATCTAGTGGAAACGCTAACGTACAATAATATACTACGTCTCGAGCGAGAGAAATATGCGGAAGATTCTACGAAATACTTTTGCACTAGGATTTCGAAATAAACTTGCACACATTTTTAATAAACAATTTAACTAAATACATCCGAGAGCGAGGTTAAAATTCTCATTAAACATCCGTTTAGTTTTTACTGATCGGTTGCCAGAAGTTATCAGATTGTAGTTACGTTCCGATTCATTATAAAAAAAACCTTGAAAAACAAGTAGTCAGTCCGGGGCGTGGGTTTTAAAATCGGCACTGTAATCGGTCGCTTCAAAATAATGATGATTTTGGCGTAACATTCATTATACATGTCTTAATGTTTATGACTTTACGCTTCCATCCTCGCGTTTTGCGACCAGTTTTGAAAGGAATAATTCGCATGACTGCTTTTTTGCAAAAAAAAAAAAGGCTTCAAGAATTTGTCTGGCACGTGTCTTTTATTATACTTGCATGATTTGAATCGAGCGATGAGGGGCCGACAGTCCTGTTTTGTTGTTTAGAGCTCGTGTATTTTGGTCGCTTTAATTCTAACCCTAAAATCGATGTCAATGGAGCGAGCACAATGGTGCCGCGCTCGGCCATTGACCGAAATAAAAAATAAACACAAGAGCGGCCAGATACTGTAGAAATTGGGAACTAGATCGTGATTCATAGCCGTGTGAAGTAAGTATAACTATTGTTCTTAGACCTATTCAATTAAATGTGCTATAATTCTTTTTATGATAATTTTGAACTTACGTAACATTAGCTGCGTCGTCGCTGCGGCGTTTATTTTTGAAACTTTTAACATTTCGTTAAAATTAATTCAATTTCTTTTTCCTATTTATCAAACTTTTTTGCATGTAAACAAACGAACTTGAAATACATATTAACAAATATGCAAAAAAAAAATGGCCATAAAACATAACTTCAAAGTCTTTAAACTAAATCGCAATCTAAATTTAAAACAAAACTAAGCAAATTAGTTTCTAGCAACAATTTAAATGGCTTCGACGTTTACTAAAACTGTTTGTGTTGGCAAAATAGAAATTACTTGGACCAACCAAGTAATTTCTATTTACCACCTAAAATTATACCTCCCTCTTACTTGGCTGCCTCTCTCCATCTTGCTAATAATGTACTTGAGTTTTACCTATTTATAAGAACTCTTGCATTGATAAACAAATCATCATCATCATATTAGCGCATACACATTACACGTCCACTGCTGGACATAGACCTCCCTCATACGACGCCACAAACAGAGGTCCTAAGCCGCCTTCATCCACCTACTACCCGCAACGGCTACAATGTTGTCGGTCCACCGGACAGCTGGTCTCCCAAGACTCCGTTAAACAAATAAAGATAACTATATACGTCTATAGTTAAATACACTAATGTTCATGTTTTTACTCATTATAAATAAATAATAAACATTGCAGGACATTCCACACGTCGCCATCTAGCCCCAAGCTAAGTAACTAGACTTGTGTTATGGGTGCTAGACAACGGATATACTACATTATATACATTTTTTTGTAAATATATACTTATAATACATAGAAACAACCAGACCACAGACAAATATCCTAAATACTTGTCTGAGGCGGGAATCGAACCCGCAACCCTGTGTTTGGCAGTCCGGCATGGTGACCATTGTGCCAACTGGGTCGTCACTATTGTCAACAAGTTCCACAAATCCTCGAAAAATATGATTGCGAACTCGATTGACAACGTCCAGCACAGCCTATTTGCTCACCGGACCGACAAGTGGCAGATATGAAAACTGGCCAAGGTGAAGCCGTTTGCTTCTCAACTCGACCTCATTTCATCTGACATACCAATTTATATTCTGGCAACACTGTAAAGAAAAATCGTCCGATGTTTATTAATGTCAAACCGTGACAACCCACTTTGATTGTGTTTGTTGATTTGTTTCATTAGGCTTGTTTTTTAACAAGAACTGGAGGTTAATTTAAGTGCAGTAGATAATAACCGTTTCCAAACCAAGCTATGAGAGAGGATTTTTATTTCGTGGATTGTTTATCACCTGTGAGGTTTAATTTCTATTCTCAAACTAAGTGTTCGTCAGTGGCAACACTTTCACATTTCTTCTTTTTATTGTTTTGAACAGGTAACATTTATGTTTTCAAAAGTGCTATGCTAATCTGTGCCTAGAGCACCCTAGAACCCGTTCATATTTATTTTACCTCTGACAGCTAGAGGTTGGAAACAGATCGATCAGAAAGAAAACACATTTCCATGGGCTAACCTGGACGCTATGTTGCTGAGAGTTAGAGAAATAGATAGTAATTTTAAGTTTCTTGCTCAGAAGTAAATTAACTGTGAACTATCAGCCCCTCACCACCGGGCATAAGTTCTTTACTTAGAATAAGATAAAAGGAAGAAAGATAAATCATTGAATATTGCCCTAAATATGTCTCTACTGTGCCAGAATTATCCTTTTCATCCAATCATTTCAAATTACGACGAATCAAAATTCCTTTATGATATTTAAACGAAATTCGAATCAGTATCTCTTAGTAATCTACTCAGATAAATAATATAGACGTTGGCAACGGTAGCGATCAAAGAATCTAATGAATTAATATTATTTTCTATTACCCCAATTTTCGAGGAAAATAAAATACCGCCATAAATTATTTATAAGATAGAGACGGTATATGAATTTTAAGCTAGCAAAGGAAACGATAGGCACGTGTAAGTCGATTTGAAATACATTTAGTGCAGTATCTAAACTGTGACAATACCTACTAAAAACCTGTTACGTCGCTTAGCGGGAAATACTAAAATAGAATTTTTAAAATATCCAAATTGAGGTTTTGTTTGAATAGCTGTTTGAATTTCAAAATCGATATCTTTCAACTGGATACATTTGTTCAAACTTTGTTGTTTTACAATTCCTTTAGGAAAGCTAGTAGTTACCTAGTTAGAAATAGCTGAAATAAAGTTTAAAGAAACAGTAGCAAACGCTGTAATAACCACAAATCGTTGCCTACCTACAGAAAACGAAACAAGTAGGAAGCGATGTGCCGGTATTGATCAGAAGGCGCGGGGCGGGCGGGGGCTAGGCGGCCACTCGTTTGGGCGGGCGGCGGTGCGTGCGGTGCGTCCGGGTTCAAGGGCAAGGTCTTCGCCCATTCAGCTCCAACCACGTGCCCGAAAGTAAATATAGTACTCGAAATGTTACGCCATCCTCGTAATACACTCGCCAAATGATCGCGTCCGCGTCGCATCTTTACAAATGTTTCGCGAATTAATGCGAATTCTTAGAAAAACTATTATACTCGGTAGCTAAACTATGTACAGAGGAACACTTCTATTCAAATGTTGCCCGGCATTTTTTATCTGAAATTTCTAATATCGAGACTTACGCGCATAAAATAGCGGGGCGCAGCTATGTAATAAACATAACGAGTATTTCAAATGTGGTAACTTGAAGATGTTTAAATAACTGGTTCTAAAGAAGACCAGTGTCTCAGGAAGTGGCCGGCAATAAAATTAAATTGTAACAAAGATTCGGTTGTTAGAAATTCAGATTTAGAACACTGCCATAACTTTATCTATATTGAAGAACTTAGGCGATCTGCCAAATATTGTGTAGAGATATATATTATTTTGATACCTTTAACAGAGATTGTCAGTACTTCCAACCGAACCTGTATTTTCAATTTTAGTACTTACATTTGAAACGGGTCGCACGAATTTGGAAGAAATAAGGGTAGAAGAGCCCAAGTAACACAAAAGTGCTGCTTATCGGCTGAATTTCTGTCCACGGCGGAAACTTTAGCTCCACAAGCTTGCTGAATAAGAGCTGAAGCAGCGCATCCTCAGCTGATATAACTCTAATTTGGGCACAAATTAGTCAGCACTTAACTGAATTATTGCATTATATTTGCATTATATTAGCATTTAATAGGCATTAATACGGGTAACAATCGTCCAAAGATCTGCACACTTGGCTGATAAAGGGAGTACATGTTACCTATTATTCAGCACAAATTACACATGAGTACCTTTATAAGCATTTTATGCAGATGATAGGGAACATTTGGCAAAATTGTGAATAATTATGAAGTTTTTTTCATATAAAAATCATTGTTTTAATGTTACTGCGGCCTAGTGCGCATATATGTGTGACAAGTGTTTTCAAGAGACATTAATATAAATTATTTTTCGATAAGTAAGCTTTTGTTTTTCCATATATGCGCTTGAAATTTAATTGCGGAAGCAAGTTTATTGTCAAATACTATATGTATTTATACCAAAATTTTCACGCGCTCTCTGAAATGATGGTATTACTTAAAAAATCTGATATTAAATTATATAAAATTACCTGTCGATATTATATAATATCGTTATACCTGTTTATTTTGGGCATTTAATATAACAATAAGCTGTTTACATGTAAATGGTAAGAATTATAATTAGGTTCCAGCAGTCATTTTCATAGAATTATTAATAAACTAAAGTTAATATAGTTATTATAAATTGGAATATGGTGGATAAGTAGTGTGAACTGTATTAATCACAAATAAAAGCTATCAGCTGTTTAAGTGTTCACTCGTGGTACACTAATCAGTAACAAGCTGAAACGAGTAGTTTTTATGTCAAACAATTCAGCAATGAATCGGTGTAACGCTTAATAGTAGTTCACATGTACGCCACAGTGACAATCTTAGACAAAGCTTTTAGGGTTACTTAGTAAATGTTAATTTCTCTTAATAATTTTTAAAAATTAATGAAATCTTAGTTTCTAAGGGTGATTGATGTAAAAAAAAATTATAAGGTTAATTTATATTCATTTTTAAGTATTCTGCATTAATTTTCCGGCGTATTCCGCCATTTCTTCGTTTAGTTTTCCACATTTTTCAACACTCGACTAATCTCACATGCGTAAGTCATCACCGATAGTGGGACTGAAAAAATACTCCTTCGTGATTTAATTTAACTCTATTAGTAGATTAAATGACTAAGCGTGCAAAATTATTCAGCCTAGTTTAGGATAAAAGGTTACATTTGAACTAATTAACAGCAGTTTGCTGTTATTTAGCATTATATAAGTTCGCCCACAGTGTACATGTGGGCTAAATAAGTGTCGTTATAAGAGTTTGTTTAACAGCTGAATAACACTGTTAAAGTTACTCTATATCCAGCATGCAACATTAAATCTTTGTTAACTGTGCTCACAAAAGAACTGATTGCATTACAATAGTTCATATATTCTCTGTTAAACAGAAGCATTTGAGGGGTACGCTCGTTACCTTTTATTCAGAAAATAGCTTAGTTTAAGTTCACAAAAATGCTTTATTGTAGCTGATAGTCTTCAAAATTGCTAACAGCTGAATACAACCCAGCATTAACTCTCGCAAAGTTACAGCGGTGACTTCGTGGTGTTTAATACGGCTAATATCCAGGCAACAGCGTACTATTCAGCTACTGCATTTCGAGTGTACTCTAGTAAAGCTTTATAAACGCTTAAGTGGCCGATGTGGACCTTCTGTGAAATCTTGTAATGCAGTTTTGTGTTACTTGGGAGGTAGCGGAAAGGAGAGGGTTGGATACGGACTGGTACGCTCCCAAACTACGAAGATGTGTAGCGATTTACTTTGTTTTACTTTGACATAAAGAGTAAATGACTTTACTATACTTACTTACATGAGAAAATTTCTTCTGTATCACAAAAACTCGTGTCCAAAAAGTTACGCGTATCCGCTGTCTGGGAGTTTGGTCTCCCCCCTTTCCCAAAATTAATACAGCCCGTTTTTAATGAAAATTGACACGTAAAAGTTAAAAGTGGCCCGGCCCGACTTACTTATAGCCTCCAGGAGCCATCTTCGAGGTTTCCCAGGAGGTCACTTACTGGCTGGAAAATCTAGACTTGACTTTATAATTCTGTGTTTATTCGATATCTTTCTAGTTAATATTAGTGCCTATCATTGTGTTGAAGTATCATACGATTAAATTACATTAAAGTAAACAGACTAGCAACTAAACTACTTAATTAAAAAGGAATCGCATTTGTTCTTTTCTATTTAAATTACTTCGTTTTCATCTAGCCTTTCAAATGTAGAGATCAAATCGATAATTGTTTTCAAGCCTCTACTCTATTTGGGCGGCAAAAGTATTAAAACCGGTCATTCGTCTATACGTTAGCCGAGAAATGCTTCTGCGGTTTAAAAAAAAAATGAGAATAATAAATTCGTGATTATATTCGGTACGCTGAACGAGTATTTTATTTTATCAGGTCGCTGTACGGTTGAATGGTCGATTCAACCTTGACTTCTCATTTAATTTTATAACAGTTAGGTACCTACCTATTAACGTCAAATTTATAGTATCTTCTAGCTAGGGTTTATTTTCGTAAAAGATTAAGGCCACTGGTATATCAACGTTGTTTTATCTTGATTTTATAGACAAACAATTATGTTTTATTTTTTGTAAACCGTTACCGATTTTTTAAGAATTTTTTTTTTTCGTTACGTTAGTTCCTTTGTTGTTGATCTAATTAAGATCTCGATCATTCTAAGTACTCGCAAACTTAGTTTGATACTATTTCTTACACAAGACGGTAGAAAACGACAGTAAAAAATAATTTCATGATTTATTTTACACTTGCGACTCGCCCCGGCTTCGCACGGCTATATTATGCAAATATGCATGTATTATTACATATAAATCTTCCTCTTGAATCACTCTATTGAAGAAAACTGCATCAAAATCCGTTGCGTAGTTAGTTAGTAGATCTAAGCATACATAGGGACAGACAGCGGGATACGACTTTGTTTTATAATATGTAATGATAATGAAGTGGCAGCGCAATAACGGATGTAAGGACCAAGAATCAACAACATTATATTGAATTAAAATTACTAATTTTAAAAAATAGAATGAGAAATATGCATAAAATATAAGGCACCATATAAGGTGGTTTGCTTTTGGGCATCCTTCTTTGAATACGTTTTTTTTTCTAAATATCGTCCGGAAGCAATAAAATTAACTTTTATAACAATAATTTACCTAAGAAAGAAATAAAACCACAGCATGAAGCTGAAATATCTACCAAAGATTTCTACGACACGACTATGATTCATCTCTTTCAAGCAACAGCGAGCGGTTGTACAACAAACACGCTGCGAAAAAAAACTAATATCTGCGCAGAATTTATAACCACATACATATCGAGCCACCAGCACGCGTTCAAAGCTCCCCTTGTACGTGTTCTCCTATAAACATAAACATGGAAAACGCACAAAAGCCTCTCGGGCGTCGCGTCGCGTCGTCGCTCGTCGCGCCGCTGTCAGATAAAGTTGTAGCGTTTCTTTTGCGAAACGAGCTAGCAGAACGCCTATGTGTGCGACAGAGTAGGAAAACTCGGCGATCGTTAGCCCTGATCTTCAGCGCGCCACAAACACAGAGCCCGATCGAGAGCGAAATTGCAATCAGAATGCACCTAGCTGTGTTATTACTATACAACTCTTCGTTCGCGAACGTCGTTTACGACAGAACTGAGCAATGCATATTCCGACTTACAACATGGCTCGTTGAGAACAGTCTCGTTTGCTGCGTTGGTGAAACCGGTTATTTTCTCCGAGCAAACGATTGTGGACGTTGGTGTTGCGACATAAGTTCCGTTGTGCGCGTTGCATCGCTGGCACGCAGCTCGCAGTGGGCCCTGTATATTTAGCCCGCATTGCATGCGGTCGCCATAGTGGGTGTATTAGGTCGGTCGCACGCACTGCTGAACTAGTCGGAGGGCTTCCTATTTATCGATTTATGTTATTGTACACTCTTCGTGTCACGTTTGGTATTTCATTTTAAATATTTATTTAATTCATTTTTCCGCTGCAATGCGGACGATTTCTCTTTCTCAGAAAGCTTCATTCGAGTGAAACTTGTTGGAAAATGTGATTTCACTCGGCATATTGTTCAGATCACGTACTTCTTTTAGCATTACATCAACAGCTATTGAACAATTAATGATTAGTTTTTATCTTTGTGTTATCCATGTTCCTCATAAGACTACATGTTTTGTTTTTAAAATTATGATGCTATAGATGTCAAGAACATTAGTTGGTATGAATATCAATTTGTAATTGACAATGTGTATGAACTGGTATCAGTATGAAGGTTTTTACTGCTATAAATATAGATGCAATTCAATTAAAATCCAGTTGATTAAGATACGAGACCGTTCTTCATTAATTTCCGGCTTATTGCATATGGACGCCTGTAGCTGTGGCATTAATCAGATTTCTCTTTGCTATTGCTACGAACGTTTGTTCGTTTTTATCTTTTACTAGACCACTTTTTAATTTAAAATTGCTGAGGCCTACAGTTTCCAGACGTTATAAATTGTCTTCATAACCATAATATCAATCTAGCTTAGAGAGCGATTCCCTTTCAATTACTTACAAAAGGCTTCAGGATGGGGGGGGGGGTAGAAGGGTGAGAAGGGAGGGGGTGGAAACGCCTACACCTGAGCCACCTTCGTGTGAAGCCGACCACTGTATAATAGCCACGCAACCGCATAATATACCGAGCTATTGTAAAGAATCGTGTGAATATAGTCCACTTTTGCAATGCTACAGTCAAAATTTAGTTAGATTTTGAAAAATCGAATGTTACTTAGAAGTCACTACCTACATAATATTATAAAACAAAGTTCTCCACCGCGTCTGTCTGTTCGACTTATACTCAAAAACTACTGCACCGATTTTCATGCTGTTTTCAACAATGGATAGAGTGGTTCTTGAGGTAGGTTTTAGTACCTATATACAGGGTGTCCGGTAATGAATGGCCAAGCGGGCACCTACGGATAGAGGACACTGTGCCGGATCAGAAAAACGAAAGTTATGTTCTATGAAAGTCTCTCGGTTTCCGAGATATCCGCCATTTAAAAAAAAAAAAAAATTTCACTCCGTTCTCTACTCGTATAGAGCAAATGCCTAGGTTTTCAAATTCTCGATTAAATTATTATTTCAGTATCCTTTAATCACCCGTATATAAATCAATGGTCAGAATTCTACATTGAAATGTCAGATATTTCAAGAAATTATCATTGATTTCTACTTTTGTTGTACCCTACCCTTAAATTAACTTAGTATACGACAAGTCCGAACAATAACGAAGACATTATTACTCGTGTGTTTCCCAGACCGTCAAATTGCATATTACTGCAAGACTTTTAAATAGATAGGTACTTGTTAAATTGCATACGTTCTTTAAAATACTTTGTAATGAAAGGGTTTGCGGTTCAATTATGATTTGTGCTACAGAATGATTTAACATACCCATTGTGACTTTAAAAGGAAATGGGCGTTTCTCTCTCACAATCCAATGACACGCTTCTTTGATTATTTAGTTAGATAATTAAAATTCCTTTTGTTACGTAGGTATATGTTTATATTCAATATTTATTCCTTTTTTTTAAAGATAGCCAAGTTTATGAATAGATCAAATCTTCTTTTCGTGTACTGGTGTGAATTTTTTAGATTGCCAAAATTTTAAAGATTGTCCTCGACCGTTGTCTTTTGGCAGATAGATAGATAAGTAAACACTTTATTGCATCATAAAAACAAAACACAAGTGAACACAAAATGATATAAGAAGACTTATGGCAACTTATTAGACTTAAGTACTTATTGTGGTGGCCGCGATGCAACGCTAAACGGAGTGTTGGGAGCTGCACGGTGGACCGACGACATTGTAGCGGTTGCGAGTAGTCAGTGGATAAAGGCGGCTCAGGACTGCTGTTTGTAGCGTCGTATGGAGGAGGCCTATGTCCAGAAGTGGACGTGTATGGGCTGATATTATGATGAAATACTTATTTGGTATATTATGCATATGCTATCAGCCGACTATCACTGCTGTGATACTTACTCTGTCGAACAGAAAACTAAACGCAAGAAATTATTCTCAGCGTCTATAGAGAGAGAACTACGTTTTGCTTCTAGAAACCCTTTTTTTGTGTGTATGAATATTCTCTTTTTTTTATTTGGAAAATGGGAACTCTGCAGATAATAATTTTTAATATCTACCTAAACATAATTATGTAACATTATTTCATCATGCTTTACAAAAAAATTATAAGAATTATTTCTTTCGAAATCATTCACCGTGACTTGTAATTTGATTCCATAATTAAATATTATAATGAGACATAGGATCCCTTACATATGGGTAATGATAATGAATGATTCTGTCTTCGGCAATTTTATTTTATTTGACCTGCATTGTACTTAGCTTACCTATTTGTCGTATCTCAAAATAACTAAGGTTAAATATAGAGTGCACCGCAATTGAGTAATTAATTTGTATTAATTAAATCAGATTTTGATTTACTTCCTTATAAAAACAGTTACAAATTACAGCAAACCTTCTTTCATGTGGATTAATATCGGTCTGGAGGGTTTTTATTGTTTAGACTCTATGTTATGTTATCAGTCTTCTTTTTGGAAGTAAGTAAAATATAAAAATTAAAGAAATCCATCCAGTGGTTTGGAAGATATGAAGGAATAAATAATATTGGATTTATTCTTCTTAGGTTTTGCCCCATTTAAAAAAAATCTGGGTCGTCCCAAACAATAAAGCATATTGTTTGGGACGACCCAGATTGCTTCGTCCTAAAATGTAATTTTATTTTTTTTATTTCCGCTGCGTCGTATTTTATATCCTGCTGGATTTTTTACCGTATTATTTTGTTTATGAACATTCCGTACCAACTTCGATATTACAAATATTCTAGATTGAAAAATTCGATATTTACTTTACTTACGATATTTTTATACAAAAATATATGGGCCATATTTTGTATAGATATTTTGTATTTTGAACATATTTTGTATACTAAAAATACATGGGTCAAAATATGATATATACTTAAGTTGGCCAAAATACGCCCAACTTACTTTTTGAACAATCAGCAAAAATAGTTAAACGTATTACGAAGATAGGCGCGAAAATCATAACCCTTTCCTTAACAAAACAAAATAGAACGTCCAGTCCAGCGAATGTAGTACTAATTATAGCTGAACCAAGTTGTGCGTTGTACGTGGTCAGGACTACGAGACTCCCTCTTTAGCACTTTCCCCTCTATAGATGCAATGATCTAGGGCTGCACCTGCGCTCTACTATACTTGAATTTCGAACCATTTTTTTTTTCAGAAATCTTATTCATATTTAACTTACGAAAATGTACCTACATTTAGTTATCTTCGTATTGCGTAGCTGTTTAGGTAAGGTATGAGAAAAAAAACAAATTGAATTTTGTATAATTTATAAAATAAGCAGTAGAATGAAGTACAACATAAACCACTAACAACATGCCAACTTTAATTCGTTTTCCATGTCCAACTTATCAAAACTCAACAAAACTCGATAAGGTAAACTCAAGGTGAATCTTCGTCTATTCAATCAAATAACTTCAACAAGTGACATTGCCTCGGTCGGCAGTAAAACTAAATTTATTTTTTTATGCACGGTAACCCTGTTAGATGCCCTAGGTTCCAAGGGCGATGTCGTGTTATATACGCCTCATGCACGCGAGTTGAGGTAGGTTTTGTAGGTTGCCTTTAGGGTTTGGAACTCATCCAGTGCATGCGCGGTGAATGAATGGTTTATTGATTTTGTTCAAGTGTAAAGTTTTTAAAGGCACTGCCTCGTATTGCTCAACATTAGCCCCCTTATTACAAAACGAGGTTTAAGGATAGTCCGAGATGTAGATTTAAACCTTAGATTTAGACACAGATTTACTCATGAACTATAGTCTAAACTAACGCTTTAATCAAATCAAAATTTTTTATTTCTTTGGATGTATAATACCTTAAAAGTATAATAGACCACTTGAAAACGTCTTAAAAACTAAGTTAGGATGTGTGCCTTCGGAACGCGCCCACCAATTAGAAGAAGGCACAAGAAACTCATGGGGTTTTTTTTTTTTTCATGTGATCACGCTTACAGTGGTCAATATTACAAATATTTGAAAGTATTATTTGAAATGGAGCAACTAAAGTCACGTCCATGGGTTCTTATCATTAAGGTAAGACGAAGTATCATAGTACGCCTTACTGCACAATCTATGCTTTATAAAAGTTTTGAACCTGTTAATGGACATGTCATATACCTCTTTAGGTAATTTATTATAATAGAGCACACATGTACTATTAAACGACCTGTTTATTTTCCGGAGCCTACTACCGGGCACGGTCAGTTCATCCTTATTTCTTAAGTTGAAATTATGAATATCGCTGTTTTTACGGAAAATATCAAGATTTTTGTGAACGTAGAGCAAGTTTTCGTAGATATATTGGGAATAGAGCGTTAATATGTTTAACTCTTTAAATTTTTCTCTAAGTGATTCCCTGGGGCCCATTTTGTAGATAGCTCAAACAGCTCTCTTTTGCAATATGAAAATAGCATCAATATCTGCAGCACACCCCCACAGTAGGATGCCGTACGACATGACACTGTGGAAGTAGCCGAAATAGACTAGGCGAGCAGTCTCAATGTCCGTGTATCCTTATAGATTATATAGGGATAGTGTTTAGACTATAGTTCACGAGTAAATCTTAAGGTTTAAATCCACTTCTCGGACTATCCTTAAATCCACTTCTCGGACTATCCTTAAACCTCGTTTTCGAATAAAGGGGTAGTAATTTAGGGACTCTTTATGGCAATACGGGATCTAAAGAAAACAGATAACGTTAAAAACTTGTAGGATAGACCCTACAAGTTTTTAACGTTCATGGATTACTTACCGGGAAAAATCGTCTCATTCCGAATCAAATATACCACGGTATGACAATAGTAACCTATATTTTTACATTATCACAAGCAAAATTCAAAATTAAATGTAATAAATTCCCAATAACTTATTTCTCAAAAACATTACTTAAATGATTCCTCATTCATTTCGTCCTATAAATTCTAAAAAGAAAAATTGTGTTTTGCTTTTCTTCCGTATCGTTGCCAATCGGTTATATTTTTACCTTCTCCAAGCCCTTCATACAGCAAGTGCATTGCCTGTAGAGTTTTAGTTTAATTAAATTACAATAATCCATCCCCACAAACCACAGTCCATTTGACATAGATTCGATGGCAACCCTACCGCGCTACATAGGGGGAATCGGGGAGATTTAGTACATAAGGGCACATTGCATAGGTGTGGGTGCAATACACGCATACTATGCACTTCGGATCTTATACACAGATACTAGTTAAGTCTATGTGTGTGTGTACTATGCATCGTCTGGAGTACGATCACTCGGACATACAAATGAGTCGGTGAATATTTCAGAGTGACATAGGTCATGGCATGGAATTAAATGCAGACATTACGCTGAGTTTATTTTAAACTCTGTATTCTTTAAGACTGTAGCGCGGTGACCGTCCCCGATTATGACGTAGTGGGCTATGGGTTCGACTCCCGTCTCAACAAAATATTTATAGACATGTTTTTTTTCTGATAAGTGTGTTTCTGTATTACTACATACCTTGGTATAAAACAAAGTCGCTTCCCGCTGTCTGTCTCTATGTATGCTTAGGTCTTTAAAATTACGCAACGGATTTTAATGATAAATAGAGTGATTCAATAGGAAGGTTTTGGTATATAAAACAAAACTACCACGCGTACGAAGTCGCGGGCAACAACTAGTGTACAAACTTATAAAACAATAAATATTTATTTACAAAAAAACAGCTTTTATGTAAGTATTCTATGCGTTATCTGGCCACCAAAACACAAGCCTAGTTGCTTGGGTGTAGATGACGTTGTGTATCCTGAAATATGATTGCTGATTATTGACCGAACGAGCGAAGCGAGAGAGGTCTAGTGTTGAGAAGGGTCGGTCGCTCGTATGTTTGTATGTTTGTATGTTTGTATGTTTGTATGTTTGTTCGACGATAACTTGAGTACCGTTGTTCTGATCTTCATGATTTTTGGTATACAAGTAGTTGAGGTCCACAGAATTTTTAAGTTCGAACATGAGCAGGATCGGTCAGGGGGTTACGGAGATAGGGGTCCAAAAGGGGATCTACCTATATGGCACACAAACTATACTGCAAATATACCCGAGTGGGGTATCAAATGAAAGGGCGTAACTTCGGTGACAATAATATGGTACCATGGAACTGATCTGATGATAGAGCTGGAGGGAATCTGCAGGAATTATCTCATTATCCATACTTCATAGTTCATTCATTCAAACTACTCGTCAAGAATCGCCTTGACGAGTAGTTTGTCTTTCAATGGTAACCAGGGTCTGATGATGGAACTTGAAGGTGGTCATAGGAACTTCGCAATGAAACGACACAACCACATCGAGTTTGGGCTCGTTAGAATCGTCTTGACAAGTAGTTTGTCTTTCAATGGTGACCAGGGTCTGATGATGGAACTGGAAGGTTGTCATAGGAACTTCGCAATGAAACGACACAACCTCATCGAGTTTGGGCTCGTTAGAATCGTCTTGACGAGTAGTTTGTCTTTCAATGGTGACTAGGGTCTGATGATGGAACTGGAAGGTGGTCATAGGAACTTCGCAATGAAACGACACAACCACATCGAGTTTTGGCTCGTTAGAATCGTCTTGACAAGTAGTTTGTCTTTCAATGGTGACCAGGGTCTGATGATGGAACTGGAAGGTTGTCATAGGAACTTCGCAATGAAACGACATAACCTCATCGAGTTTGGGCTCGTTAGAATCGTCTTGACGAGTAGTTTGTCTTTCAATGGTGACTAGGGTCTGATGATGGAACTGGAAGGTTGTCATAGGAACTTCGCAATGAAACGACACAACCCCATCGAGTTTGGGCTCGCTAGAATCGTCTTGACGAGTAGTTTGTCTTTCAATGGTGACCAGGGTCTGATGATGGAACTGGAAGGTGGTCATAGGAACTTCGCAATGAAACGACACAACCCCATCGAGTTTGGGCTCGTTAGAATCGCCTTGACGGGTAGTTTGTCTTTCAATGGTAACCAGGGTCTGATGATGGAACTGGAAGGTGGTCATAGGAACTTCGCAATGAGACGACACAACCTCATCGAGTTTAGGCTCGTTAGAATCGTCTTGACGAGTAGTTTGTCTTTCAATAGTAACCAGGGTCTGATCTAACATATTAAGTTATCAAAGACCAAAAAGTATAAAATAAATTAATAGCATAAAAAACTTAAAAAAACACGCTTTAATAAAAAAAGTCCAACTAAAAAATAGAAAATAAAACCTAATAAATTTGGATTAAGAATATTGTACTTAAATAGTAAGCGTGTTACATTGTGATTGCAAAAGAAAAATAACGAAGGTGTAGCATCACAAATTCACAATGTAACACGCTTACTATTTACAATATTCTTAATCCAAATTTATTTAAATTTAAAATTTATAGAAATTTATTACTTTGCCCCAAATCGTCCGAACTCTCTTTGCTTCATTTCCTATAATTATTTATTTCATAATCATGGGCTGTTTTACTATAATAGTGGTGGATAGTATTAAATAGTAGGAATGTTCGGTTCTAGCCGATCTAGAGACTCTGATAATTATAAAATTTGTGACTCATTTTTTTATAATTTTTATTGACTTGTTATATTTTAGTTTAGGGACTTATTACAGGACATATTGGCCTCAAACTTCTCTAATATATTCTCGTTCTCGAGCTTGTCTTCTCGTTTCCTCTTACGTAACATTATGATAAGTAGATACATAAGGAAGGAAGGAAAGGAATTACTATCTTCTGGATATTATGTTGGACACATTCAAAATGTCTTGAGTAAAAATAAAGAGTCAACGGATGTCCAGGGTGTGATGATTGAGCTGGCCTATGCTTTTAGAACTTAACAACAACAACAAGTTATGCCTATCGTGTTTGGATTCTCTAAATCATCCAATGTCAGATAATAGCGATACTAGGCACCTATCATTCAAATAAGATACACCTGTCGTATTTGGAGTCTTTCGTCGTTATATTATACATTTTAGTACTTTACGCTGAAATATAATAAACGCTGAAAAAAACTCGTGAGGTCTCAGTTCGGGGCGAACTACTAGTTTATTACAATTAAAAATAAAATGTAAGAATTTGCAATGTATTTTTCTTGCATAAAGTTTTTATTACGAATGTTTGCGTGGGCGTTTGTAATCCGGTTCCCGAGTGAAGAGATCGCGTGTTAGTCGTTTGTTCCCGTTTTGTATTAAAAGACACCTACACAACAAACGTTCTATGTTAAAATGCTAGTACACGTGTACATTTTCACTGAATAATGTTTAAACTTGTCTGTGGTTGTTTTCATACCTACTTACCCCTAAATATTAAAATAAATGGCAACTGGAAAGTATTTAAGACTTTATAAGATGCTCGAGAAATGCCACGAATATTCGGCAACTTTTATCTTATTTTTCTTTTCGATCATCTTATGTTTTTTTTATCAAGTTTCCGATTGTCTTTAGACTATAGAGACTATAGAGTATATTAGTTTAACTACTTTAATCTAAAAAAGCGAACGCCAAAAATGGGTGTATTGTCCTTTTTCGTTTTTGGTAATTTACTAACATGTTCATTCACGGATTGACGAATCTAAATACGCGATACGCCAAAAATCTTTTTAAAAATTGGTCTTATGTGTATTGGGCACTATGCGTCGAAAAGGCTCAATAGCATTTACTTAATCAGCTACATCTTTTTCCTTATATCCGTAAAAAATAATGATTTATTAATGACGAGAAATACTGTTAGATATTGGTTTTTGCATCTTACTCATTTTAGAGACTTTAAAAAGACCTTTACCTGATAAAAACAACAAGCGCTTCCTGGTTAATTTCAGCCTTATTTTGGTTCGCCACACTCGATATTCAGAACTTTTTGTTCACATTCAAAATCAATATTTGCATCTCTAGTAGGCGTAGGTACATTATTATTTTATTTATTCAATAGTATTGAAAAACGAGTACACTTGCATTTTTTTTGCGTAGAATCTATCACTAATGTAATGGAAAAAATAATAAGTTCTAATTAAAAATCAAAATAAGGTTTCCCTAGGTAGGGTGCCCAGGCTGGCTACATTGCTTCTTTGCATGAAATGCCAATCCATTGGCCAGTTTAGTTAGCCTAACAAATAATTAATAGTTAAAAATTTATATTCTAAGAACCCGTTTTACAAAAATGTTACCTTTCGATTTCTAACTGGATAATTTTTACGAACTTCTAAAAAAAAGAATTCATTTTTAAAAACACTTACAATAATTTACAATACAGGGTTATTGGAAATTAATTGACACGGCGTTAAGAGCTTGTTCTGTGCACCTTAACGATCAACTTTTGTTCTGCGACTTTTGGAAATTCATTATAAAAATATTCCATACAAAAATAAAAAATTAAATCCAACAGTTCAAATAATACTCAACTCTACGTCTACGTCACAGAATCAATCATAGTAGGTATGGTACAACCCGATCGGGTCGCACGCAGTGCGCCCCGTGCCAATCGCGCGCGCGCACTTGCCGCATAGACATAGAAAATTACCAGACAGTACGAGAAACACTTAAATATTTTTTTTGGGATATGTATTAAGTTTCGACAAAAGTCGTAGAACAAAAGTTGTTTGTTAAGGTGCACAGAAGAAGCCCTTAACGCCGTGTCAATTAATTTCCAATAACCCTGTATAGGATAGTTTCTGAATCAGCATTTACGTCGAACATTGTTGTAGAAACTCTGATATTCTCTATACAAACTATACTTTTTAGAGTTCCATATCCAAAGGGTAAAATCGGGACCCTTTTTCTAAGACTCCAGTGTGTGTCTTTCATCAGGCTGTATCTCATGAACCGTGATAGCTAGACAGTTAAAAATTTCACAGATGATGTATTTCTGGTGCTGCTGTAACAACAGTGCTAAAAACAGAATATCTGTTTGACTCGCATTTGACCGGTATTTTCACTTCTTCCCTATATAATAATGACTACGCAACTGACCGTGGCCCGTAGACATAGCATTTATTATTGTCTATTTAAATATTTGGAACTTATGTCACTATGTGATCATGTCAGATATAAAATTCTCGTGTCGCGGTGTTAGTAACCTATGTCCCCCTAAACGGCTGAACCGATTTGTATGTTTTTTGTGTATTTTCGTTAGGCCTAATAATAGAACAACATCTTTTTTTTTTCTTTGCAAATGACAAAACTACGTTTGGCGGGACAGCTAGTTTCTTATAATATCTGGGTTTTTCGGTAATTGTAAACACTAAAACCACAGACTAACCCACATGCGTAAGGTAATAAAGTAAACTTCGATAGAACAACAAGCAGAGGCCGCGAACTCACTCACACTTACACGTGCCAGAATGGTTACTACATATACATAGGTATATGTACCATACTTATGTACATACGTATATAATGTTGGCATGTTAGTAAGACGCATGTGTGTGTTGTGAATGTGTTTGTGCGTAGCGTATTTGCATTCTGTTAATGTAGCCAACAAAATGGCTGTAGGAACTGGAAACGGTTGATCAGTATGTCACCTATAGGATTTTGTAGAGGTTTGATTGAAGACACTTTAGGGTCAGGTTATAAAAGAGGGTTACATTGGAATTATGTGTCTGTAATTGGCAGTATGTTTCGTAAATAGTTTTTAGTTTATAATTTAATTTAAGTGCTGTTGATTCTATGTTCATCAATAATTTAAAAAAAACTTTATAACCTAACCGCTACCGAGAGCGGGTTAGGTTATTATAGGTCAAAAATAGCAAAAAAAAATTGTTTTTTTTTTCAAGTTTTTCATTTTTTCATATCAAGTTAGAAAGAAACCTGATTTTCTATTACTTTGCAGCGTTTGTATTTTATGCCTCTTTGTTCAAGTTTTCTTCTTTCTACTGTTTGTAAACGTTTTGATAACATATTTAAATGAAATAAAGTACAATTTTACTTAACTTATTCATTTATTTTTCTAGATTTACAAAATATAATCAGTAAAGCAACTTTTAAATCTATCTTATCTATCTATGCACTTACATAATATCTAATTAAAATTTGATTTCGGTACAAGTTTTCAAAAAATACTTATACCTATCTATACATTTTTACAAAAACCTGTTAATTATTATTACTTACCTAATTATTATGTCCATACTTAACACACCGACAAACCAACTATGCAGTTCATAGAAATTAATACATTTTGACCGCAATAAATTATGAAACTCGGTAACCAGTAAACAACGGCCCGTGGAAATGATTTAATTTAATTTAAACAATTAAGGTGAGTGAGGTCAAAGTTAATTGGTGACAATTACCTAGTAAAATCACGAATGTTGTGTAATCAAAGAGTCATTTACCTCACGGCCTTCGGTTTGTTTCCATACTTTTCACTCTACGTCAGCACACCTCGTAATTACAAGTATAATTAGGTGTTGCCTGAAATTTAAATACAATATTTCACTACTGACTGACTGACTGACTGAATGACTGATAACAACGTACAGCTCAAACAAAAAACAGATTGGGCTAAAATTTGATCCACCTACGTCAAAGCTATTCTTAGCGGATGCTATGAAAGGATTTTGCTATACGCCTACGCGTAGGTAGGAGGTCGCGGATAAAAGCTAGTAACATATTATATTTATACTAGCTGCGCCCCGCGGTTTCACGTAAGTTCCGATCCCGTGGGAATATTGGGATAAAAAGTAACCTATATTTTTCAATTCGATCTTAGCAGTTCTTGAAATCAGCGCGTTCAAACAAAAAACGGAAGCCTTCAAAGATGAATAATTTTCCCCGTTATAATTTTCCCCGTTTTTTCCACATTCCCCACTAATTCTCTGCTCCTGATGGTCGCAGCGTGATGTTGTATAGCCTAAAGCCTCCCTCGATAAATGGACTATCCAACACAAAAGAAATGTTTAATTCGAACCTGTAGTTCCTGAGATTAGCGCGTTCAAACAAACAAACAAACTCTTTAGCTTTATTATATTTTTATATACTAGCGATACGCCCCGGCTTCGCACGGCTATATTGTAAATGTATTATACATATAAACCTCCATCTTGAATCACTCTATCTATTAAAAAAGACCGCATCAAAATCCGTTGCGTAGTTTTAAAGATTTAAGCATACATAGGGAATAAGGATATAGGGACATAGGAACAGAGAAAGTGACTTTGTTTTATACTATGTAGTGATAGTGATATGCTACTACTACTATGTAGTGATAGTCATAGATAACTTTTGCTTTCAATGAAAATGGCGTGAATATCTTCCAAACACCCAAGTGGGTGGTACCAATGTAAGTACATTGTAGACCTCATAAGGAGAAGCTTCAATGAGGCATCAGCCAAGCCATACAGCCGCCCAATTGCCGTATTCTTATGCAGCGCGTCTTGACTGCGTTTGCGTCATAACCATAGATTTCGTATTGCTAAGACGCACTCGTCACGCACACGTTACGCACTCGTCACGCACACGTTACGCAAACCTAAACCACATGAGTAACTGCGTGACGAGTGCGTCTTAGCAATACGAAATCTATGGTTATGACGCAAACGCAGTCAAGACGCGCTGCATAAGAATACGGCAATTGGGCGGCAGGTCTTTTCATGATGTAATAGTACACCGATGAAGCCTCTCATTGCTCGTGCCTAGGATCAAGTGTAATCCGGTTGCTTAGCTATGTCTCCCTTATGGGAGTGACAGGTAAAGAGCGGAGGTGTTACGTTGACAACAATTTTAGGAAAAAACACCTCTTCAATTACTCAAAATCCTTTCGGATGCCTTCATCATAATAGCTATGTACGCCAAATTTTAGCCTGATCCTTCCATTGGTTTAGGTGGTTTCATATATTAGTCAGTCAATCAGGACTTTGTGTTTTATAGTTAGTTACCTACCTATATATACGTAGAAACTATTACCTAACCTACCTATATCTATAGAAACCTGTTAATGTTGATATTTAAATGCCTGCACTCGGCATTTGATTCCTAGAAATATTTTCTGATAAAAAATCATATCCAAAAAATTAACTGATAACGGACGGAACGAAATGGACTGAAAATGGAATGAATTGACTTCAAACTGATTTACATGCCTAGCCATGGCGAGATAAGTCTTTATACAAAACCACTCCTAAGGCGAAACATAACTCGCAGATAAAAACATAAATATTATTATCTACTCAATTAAATCTAGAGCCATTTTCAGGAGTAGAGGTAGTGGTCCATCTATTCTGTAAAAGCCTCCAAGTTGGAGGACCATAGCCAATTGAATTAAAAAAATAAATGTGACAAGATTAAACAAAAGACGATCCAAACAAAAACAAAAGACGGTCGTAAAAAAACAAAATACTTTCGAAACTATACGTTGTAATAACACCTAATAAAAATTGAAACTGTCCATTTTACTAACCGTAGCAATAAATATTCCCCGGTTAATTTGAATATAAATAATTAACATAAACTTAATTGTAATCAATCAATCTGTTGTCAAGTAGTCGTTATGATTGTTTAACACTTTGATCTATTAATAAATAAATAAAATAAATAAATCATTTATTTCAGGTAACAGCCTTATAAATAAGTACAGACCCATATAAAATATATACCTTACAGACTAACATACATATAGATAATATTATAATTCGAAGTTAGGTTTTAGGGTTTTCTATTTTCGGTCTCGCCTCCCTATAGCGTCGGTATACAATGCCGGCGGGCCAGAAATCTGCCGAAAAGAACAAGTCCTTTAGCGTCGCTGGAATCCGGAGCACGTAGGACTTAAAATTAGTCTTCCTTTGGGATTCCAGTTCCACTAGTTCAAGGCTGATACCCAGCTTCTCCTGTTCAAGCAGTTTCCGGCCGTTGGTCTTAATGTATTCTTGTACGTCGTTGGTAGTAGTACTTTTACTACCAACGACGTTTTTTTTTTTGGTTTTTTTTTTTTTGCTATTGATTTCAGATTACAACGCCGCCCCGCTGTTCGCCTCGGAAAACGCCTCCAGTGGTAAGTTTCATGTTATCTAACATCAAATTATAATAGTAATAAAATTTTGACAGAATACTCAAATGACTCTCAAATATTAAGGGGTTAAGACGATCCTATCTTATTGAAGCATACACTTAAATGTCAATTTAATCGCCACTTTCAATATGTAGGCTTTCGGTTAGGGCGTAAGTGTAATCTATCATAGAATCATTATTATTCTAAATATTCTTAAGATGAATAGCGGTCGTAAACTCGTGCTATAACACTATACATTACTCACACTATTGCAGTAGTTCCCATAATTGGCTAAATATTGGCTAAATAATGTTCTTCCTTTCTTCATTTAACAGACTCTTGTCCTTATTCTAATTGATATGAAGAAGCTGCATTTCTTTAAAAGTATTTGTAATCTTGAAAATGTGTGAGCATTATCACAAAGAACCCCATGTGTTTCTTGTGCCTTATTCTGAAAGCATCCTAACTTAATTTTTAAGACGTTTAAATTGTATGATTCCAAGTGAAGAATTTTAATTTTTGATCCATCATTTTCCATTATCTCCTATCAGCTGTCATTATCATCTCTATATTCAGTAAAGTAAAAACTGGTTGCCTGTAAAGTCGGTATACGGGCGAAAGTTTTACGTGACAACAACTGTGCTCGAGTGGAAGGGACGCGTGCCTTTCACTTTTTATGTCTGTCTCTCTCGCTCTTAGGCGGGCTAACCATGCCCGCGTGCCTCTCACTCGCTCTCATTGTGAGCGCATAACGTCAGCGGAGCGTAACGCAGTTTCTTGAAGTGTCACCCGGCAAACCAATTTATAAGACGTTGTCACGTCAAAAAAAGTCTATCTCCTAACTCTCTTAATTTTAGAGAGCTTTACCTATTTTTAAGTAGGTTTTATAGCCGAAAACAATGCTGGTTAAACCCTTATTTTCTTTCTATCTTTATGGTCATAGAAAAACTGCAGTCTTATTGAGTAGTTATTACAACTTTACTCCAAAACATGCCTCTCGAAGACAAGATGCATGCAGTCACTGATAAGCGTCGTGATTGCAATACTTCAATACTAGGCAATAGGTTGTTAACCTACAAAGATAATGTTATCAGTCGCCGGCGCTGCCAGCCTACATACTTCCGACAAACTGAACACAACAAACATGAACTCTATAGCTTAAATCCTACAGTCGATTTTTAATCAGCATTTTAAATATTACACAAATCAAAATCACAATTCGAATTAGAACTCTATTTTAAACTCGGTAGTGTTGTTATTTATTCGATGTTCCGCAAATAACACAGTATGTTTAGAATGTATTCCGATCGATGTGGGTTAAAAATTGGTAGACACGTGAAATATGCGGTTTAATCAAGGTTCTTAGGTATGTAAACAATGATAGGCAATGGGTTTATCTGTTTTCAACGCAAAACAATCTTATGTTAGTATGTATAATACGCAACGAAGAGAGAATGAGTACGGAGAAGGAGAAGGGAGAAGGGGTCGATATCTTCCTTCTCTTCTTCTCATTTTCTTCTTTCTTCTTTTACTCCTTAAAAATATCCAAAACTCACGCATTTATCGAACACAAAATATACATAGATTTAATCTCTAATATGTAAGTATAAAAGTCACGTATAAAAGTAATTTTATAAGAATCATAATCAAAAAATGTTTAATGAAGAACTGGGTACAATATGGTGTTAGGTTTTACATACTTACATAAATAATAAATAACGTACTTTCTACATTTCATTCTTATCTATAAACTTGCCGACTGAGGATTCTTCGTACAAAGGAACGCACGCCGACTTGCGCCTGCGCATACATCACAAAGAATTTGCGGTAGCCGGCTGCGCGGGCGCCCTAGCAGTTCGCTGCTTGGCCCACCCGTCTACATTGTAAATACTCTGACTATCCAGAGATGCCACTTTTTTATTTGCACTTTTTCATGGAGATAATGAGCCTAAGCTGATTAAAAGTAGCAGTTTAAACTTAGTAACAATCTAAAATATAGGATCTTTTAACTTTTTAAATCAAGTTCTTGAAATAGATATATAGATAAATTCTTTAATGTCTAAACACCATTTTTAAATTACATCAAATAAAATAAAAACAAACCCTAAATCTAAGTATTACAAAGGGCGACCTTATTGCTCAAAGCGATCTCTTTCAGGCAACCTTTATTAACTAGAGATAGTTTTGTTAGATTAGCATTACAATCCAGTAACAACATAAGCATTTCAGTATTAATATGATTTCCAACTGACATGTTATGGTTATGACTAGATAATTAAGAAGTTTTTATAAATACTTACAAAACAAATTAGTACTAATGACGAATTGAGACTTAAAAATACTTGCTGCTTTTTAAAATGTTTTTATCTGAAGGTCAATTCTCGTAATTATAGCAAAATGCAATCTTAAATTGATCGAAGTGAAATGATATTGAAATTTAACTGTCAATTGGTATTCTGCTAACCATAATCATAATAACATTTCAGTTGCATTTCAATTACATTTCACTAACATTGCGATATAAAATAATTCAGTCATTCATTCATTTTGCCTTGTTAGGTTGGCTATGTCACAAAATTTAAAAGAATTTCATTTGGCGCCTGTTTTATTTTGGAGTGTGTTTGAAGAAACTTTGTGATATGAAGGTCCATGAGATAAATCGCGCTAACGCTCTAGATAGCAATTATGAAAGCGATCGGTAGGAAGGAAGGAAGCGAGCAATTGGTGTCGATAGCAATCAATAGCAATAGCAATAGATAGCGATTTTTTACAAATAAAGTAAATAATGTGGGCCATTTCACATAACGCCATCTAGCTCTAAGCTAAACAACTAGGCTTGTATACTTAAATACTTGTTTGGGGCGAGAATCGAACCTGTAACCTTCTTTTTCGAAATACAAGTAAAGTAAACTCCAGTCGCGCTTCGGAGATGACACGCATTATTTTTTTTATTAGATTTACACACCAACCTAACTAAGTTAACCTTAAAAATTCACTAAATTCGTTGTTTCATGTCGATTACATTTCAATCAACTCTCGATCTCAAATTTGACGTTTCTTAAGCGACGAGAATACGGTCTAGATAAGTTCGATTACATTTCGTATCATTTGTATTTGGAGAATACCGTTTTACGTACATTTTAGTTTCGATTGCATTTCAATTAAATTAACATTTCATTTGGATATCATGTTGAAATCTTAGTTTATGAGAATACCAAAAGATGACGTTTAGTATATTTATAACAATTTTATTTATGGGAATTGGCCTTCTGGAGAGTTAATTAATATTACCAAAAACACACCTTTTCATGACATAAGGAACGTGTAGGAAATGTAGAGAAATAGTACACACATTTAAAATTGGCTCAAACCTGATTATGCATTGAAAGTGTTGAATAAATCAATAACTGGTTTCCGTAGACATAATAAACCTAATTAACAACGTAATCTAGTCTCATTTAAAGTTAAAAATAATATTTTCTAATGTTTAATTAATTAATGACAGATAACGATTCTATTCATTAGTACTTATGTGTTCAAAAATACTTGATTACTATTCAAGTTGTGGGAAATTGTGGATTCTTTTAATTTTCAGTCTTATACTTTTTATTCTTATGCTCTTTTACATGTTTTTTTTGTCTCGCTACTTTTGTAAAATGTGTTGTGTGCTTATTAAGTTTTCTTTTCTATTTCCAAAGAAAAACCACGTTTCTTATGGTATGTTATGATATACTTAATCGCGTGAAAGCATCATCTAAACAACACAATTTACAAACAAAATCTTTACATTGATATTACAATAAATTCTGACCGATTTTAATATTACTTTTACAAAACAGATACACACAGATACTTTTATATACAAACATTTGTTTCTGTTTTGGTTGTATGTAATATACATATTTTCAAAAGGAAAATATATAAGTATCCGTTATCTGGCACCCATTAAACTTCAGCCTGGAAGAGATCGCTTTTAGCGATAAGGCCGCCCATTGTCCCATATTGTTTAGTATTTATTAATTTTCTTTTATCAGATATTATGTACCTATGATTGAATTAATTTTGTGTTTACTTTTGTTTAAAGTGTTTATCTATCTATTTATCTATTTTGCTTATATCGTGAGGCGCTGTGGATTATCCCGCATTTTTTTTTCTTTATTATTAAAACGACCTACTGTAGGTTAACTAGATTCTAGACGGAGAAAAGATAAAAGTGAGTGGCCTAGACGACACAATTTCTTACAAAAGCGAAAGTCTATCTTCACAGACGCAGACGCTTCTCGGAGATAATAAATAAAGGCTTGTAGGATTAGTTCAAACAAGGTTTATACATCACCGTGAAATAATATTCAGTGCTTGAACTGTACTGTACTGTACTGTGTAGCTTGTACTGAACCTAAAATATCTACAGACTTTTTGTCACCCGATGGTATGATTGATTATGCAACTGATATAATAAATCAAAGTGATCATACGACGCGGACGATTTCTCTCACTGAGACTATAAAAAAAGGATTTTTTTAAATAAGCCTTGACAGATCAACAAGCAGCACCACTTAAACATCACTAGCTACTGGATAAAAAAACTAAAAAATGTCTATGACGAGTAAAAATTCATTTTGTAATGATATAAATTTAAAGTAGGTTATAATTTTCGTTCTATTTTAATTTATCTTGCCCGCATTATCTTGGCCGAAGATTATGGTGCTTATAGAACGCCCCATCTATCAAGCAATTTCGGAATTTATTTATTTATTTTTAGCCTATTCCATCCCACTGAAGGGCAAAGGCCTCCCTCCCCTCTTTCCACTGTTCCCTATCTAGTGCCAGCTGAGTCCAGTCCTTACGATGCGAGTCCAACTCGTCCCGCCATTTCCTTCTGGGCCTGCTGCGGGGGCACCTGGATTTTGCCCACATCTGATCGGAAATGCGGCAGATATGGCCAGCCCAGCTTCATACGAATTCGGCAGCAGTGTGGCCAACGTCCTTGATTTTAGTTTGGGAGCGCAGTTCCAGCATGTTAACGAAGTATTGCCCGCCTGAAAGTTTAAAGTCTGCAGGGCTACTGTAAAGTTTATTCTGAGACGCAACTTATGAATGAAATATTGTTTTTCTGACCGGACGTCTCGATGCGCTATGTTGAATAAATGTTTAAACTAAGTATGCTTATGAACTAAATGTAAAGCGACTTTTAAGTCCCTTCAACTGGTAACCCTTAACGTATTCTTTTGATGTCCACATTTGACTTTGAAATTTTTTATCCAGGTGTTGTTTTTCATGTCATTTATTCATTAAAATTTTACTCTAAGTATTTAATTCAGGAGTTACCGTTAGTATTTATGTAGGTTGTACCTATTATTAAATGAAAATATAAGAGCTGGTATAAAGACGTTGTAAAAACCTTATGACCTTTTTTTGACATAGTTTTAAATCCAGAATAATGCCGAGTATGCAGAAAAATTAAGTATTTTTGATACCTAAGCCTTATTACTTATATAGTCCCTCCCTATAAATTCTCATGTCGCGGTGTTACTTTACACCAATCTTCACCTAAGCGGTTGCACCGATTTGTATGATTTTTTTGTGTAGGTATATTCGTTATACCTACACAAAAATTCGTTAGGTCTGAGAATCGAACAACATCTATTTTTTAAATTTTTCCTTTATTTATGTATCTATTTTTTTATAAATGGCAAAACAACGTTTGACGGGACAACTAGTTTAGTAATAAACCTTATATCATACTAGCGACCCGCTCCGGCTTCGCACGGCTATATTATGCATGTATTATACATATAAACCTTCCTCATGAATCACTCTATCTATTAAAAAAACCGCAACAAAATCCGTTGCGTAGTTTTAAAGATCTAAGCATACAAAGGGACATAGGGATATAGGGACGGCGAAAAGTGACTTTATTTTATCTATGTAGTGAAATAGATGGTCAGAACTGAGTATGTATTTATATTGAAATACATTCATTGGATGCATGAAAGTGCGTCAAGCATCAACCATGTATATTGATTATCAACTAACATCGTTCTAACCGACTTTAAGAAAGGAGGAAATCCTCAATTCGCCGCGGTAAAGTTTAATACTTATCTTATTTATACTTAAATGTCTTCTTCAATAACACTAGATAAATCCCTAATGCTATCGATTTTACAAGTACACGACCTCACCTCATTTAATGTCTTGCTATCAACTTTAATTCCAGCATCTTTGTCTAAAGAAACACGTCCCAAGTATTTAGCAGGATTTACTTGCTAAATACTTATAGAACAGTAAGATTAATGCAATTGAGTGGTGGTTTTTTCATCACCTGGTGCATTTACACCATTACCTCGTGCATTTACATAATTACCTGGTGTATCTACATCACTGTCTACAATGTGAAATTGAGCGCCCACTAACAATAAGAAGTCATTGTTTTCACTTTATTACTGTTATTCCTTCTAAAGTTATTTTTATATTTAAAATACCATAGTAGAGTCGAAGGTTATTAATCAGAGCTCTTATAATTATCATTTAAAATACTAAAAAAAAGTTTGCCCTTAGCGCCATAACGGTAATTGAGTATTCTATGTGTGGAGCCTGGCGCTTCTTGCAACCATTATAAACAAGCTCATCGTCTATTTGGTCGTTTCACTGCCAGCATTTACTTCGGCTAGTCTTATCTAGTTTCCACGTCAACATAACTAATTTCCTAGAACTACCTATAATATTTAGAACTGGCAATGAGCCAGTGACTTCACGCGTTCTCATTCAACTAATTCCTATGACTCTATAAGATTTTTACATCTTGTTGTTGTGGAATTTTATTGATGTAATCAGTTATGTCGCTGTCTGTCAAATATTTTTATTTTGCAACGACTAGAGGAATATTTTTCTTACTACCAAATTATGTATGGAGATTAGTGCCACGTGGGTGCCACGTAGATGTCTTGATTTCCTTAGAATATATCTTATACAGGGTTATTGGAAATTAATTGACACGGCGTTAATGGTTTCTTCTGTGCACCTTAACGATCAACTTTTGTTCTACGACTTTTGGAAATTCGAAAAAAAAAATGAAAATTTTGAGGTTATGTAAATTCGAAAAATAGCAGATTTTTTAAAACAAAGGTCATTCACACCAAGAACAGTAGATGAAACTTAAAAAATAAGTAAAATTTTAAGGTTACTGACCTCTCCGTGTAAGGAACAGCTGATTTTCAGGTAAACCTAACCTCAAAATTTTCAAAAAAATGTTCGAATTTCCAAAAGTCGTAGAACAAAAGTTGTTTGTTAAGGTGCACAGAAGAAGCCCTTAACGCCGTGTCAGTTAATTTCCAATAACCGTGTATATTGGGGGTGACAAATAGCCAGCAACACTTCGACCCAATGGGATCTTTTGTGTTTACCCCTACCTTAATGTTTCTTACTCTTTGAAGAAGTGGTCGATTAACGCGGTGATCCCACTGAGAGGAAGAAACCTATATTCCTCCGGTTTGGGATACGCATTCCCAAGGAGGCTCATACGCTTCGCTGCTAAGACGTCGCATTCACACAGTATGTGCTCCATAGTTTCCCTGACATCACCTTAGAATATAGGTAATGATAGATATCCCTTTACGATAATAGTGACCTTTCCTGTTGCTTAATTAGGTCATTACACAAGAAGTAGGAACTTCATTAGCTAGTACCTATCCGCTAAGAAGGTATCATCTAACAATCTACTTTACGTAAAGTAAAGTTAAATTAATTCAATATTTCTAAAAATAAATAATAAACAACGTCAAAGAATAACTTTCTTTCATTAATCAAATTTTGTATCTCAGAAACTTTCTTTGTTTTTATGTTAATTTACTCGAAAGATTTTAATTAAACAAGAGACGTGGAAAATAAAATAAACAAGCTGAAACTGGTGCGAGTTAGTCTATAAAAATATGAAAAATGTTTTTTTTTGCATACCTAAGTATCTGAAGTTAGAATACAAATTCAGGATTACTCGATTGTCTGTTGGCAGCCTTGGTTGGATGGTGAGGACGGACTAACTTGGTCGCGGTCGTGCTGGACTCGATCGTCCTCTGATGCTCTTGATGTGTTGATGGGTGTTCGATGCGGATGACTTTAAAAAGGTTAATAAAGCAAGAAAGAATCATCTAGACGCTAGAGAATAATTTCTTGGTTAGTATAAAAAATAAAAAGCAGTACCTACTATATGTAAAAACAATATTCGTAAACTAAGAATACCTACTTAAAAACAAAAATTATTCCCTAGCTATCGTCTATAGGAAGAGGATTGTTTCAAGAAATCTTTTTTTTTTTCAGTTTACTTGCCAGCAAACGACGTATCTATTCATGTCTAACCGGAACAATTTCCCGCCTTACGTTCCTTTCAGAAATGTTAAATCACTTGTAAAGGATCGTCTTATATACCATAGATAGGTCATTAGCTTTCACTATCACATCCTTCGAAATCATGCGTGAATTGCGTGATCGACCATGTAAAAAGATGCCGTCAATTCACCCTCTAAGTAGCTGGCCCGGTCTCACAAAAGTCCTGCGCAAGTTCTGCATACCTGTACTCCGTCGGACCTCGACTGGTTGGCGGAACACCAATGGGTTTTAGTGGGTAAGCCGGCCGCCTACCATGCTAAGGCTGGAGGCAGCCTTAGCTGGTGAGTTGACACATAAAAAAACAAAGCCTTGAGTATCGTCGCAAGGTGGCGAGCTTGTGGGTTTTTTATCGGATACATTTCAGGGAGTGTGCAACAGAACTCCACGACCTAATTTTGTCATCTCCATTCTTTCGTCGTACAACCAGGCAGACTGAGGTGCGGCACCGATTCATAGTGGACAATGTGAACATACAAGACGTTCGCACCAAGCGTTTTGATTCGTCATTCCTTATTCGTACTGCAAGGGAATGGAATCGGTCTGGCATCTGTTTTTTTTGACGCGGATCTTCAATTTGGGGTCTTCAAATCTTCTAGGAAAGCGTGCTACATATTAAGCCGCATCGTCACCTACCATCAGGCAGGTGTGAAAGGGGTAGCGTTTGACCCCTAACATATCTAAAAAAAATATGAAAGTTCATCATCTCACCCCCTTATTGATTATCCAACTCATAACAAAATTGTCAAATAAGTAGGTAGGTATAAGACCGGTAATATACCTATTTAATAACATCTCTGAAACAATAGCTTTAGGTCCATGGACTCCTGTAACAGGAGACGAGGAAAAAATAATCTTCTTTCTTTCAGACACACAATAGTGTTATTTAGGGTAACCTGAAACTTTCAGGCTCCATTAACATCGAAATACATATTGAAATAAGTTAGGTAAGTAGTTGTTTTATTTTTATAGGGTTCCGTACCTCAAAAGTAAAAAAAGAACCCTTACTAAGAACTCTTGTCCGTCTGTTCGTCTGGCTGTCTGTGTGTTTCTACCACCACCAATTTTCTCAAGAACAGATGGACCCAGTTGATTATTCTTATATAAATATGTGGTCCTAATTGAAGTCACATTTTATCAGCATTCACACCAATTAATCAGAAATACAGCAGTGCTATAAAATCTCTAACCCTAGGATTACCAATACCTTCTACAAACTTATAGCCTTGTATATTTAGACGAATTATCAAACAAATTACCCTATTTTATAGTTAAGAGATTAAAAACAAATTGATAAACCTACAAAAATTACAAAAGTAAAATAAAATTGCGATTATGTTCGTTGGAGATTTTATATTAAAAATGGTTGTCTATAAAGTCGGTTTACGAACGCTAATTTTACGTGATAACGTATAGGAAAAGTACGTTGTTAAGGTTATCTTGTCAATAACATGACGTTGCTATGGAACGCGATGACGTCACACTTTTCAGTTCAGTTCAGTTCATTTATTTGCGTAAAAGTTGGTACATTAATAAGAACTTATAAAATATTATAATACAGATTCTCAACTTTAGTCAAATGTATTGACATGCAAATACAAATTAACAATTATTACCTACATACTTTTATATAATACTACTAGCTGTCCCGGCAAACGTTGTTTTGCTATTTACAAAAAAAAAAACAAAAAAAAAATAGATGTTGGCCGATTCTCAGACCTACTGAATATGCTCACAAAATTTCATGAGAATCGGTCGAGCCGTTTCGGAGGAGTTCAAGTTCGAACCCCGTGACACGAGAATTTTATATATATAGAGATAGAGAAGATTAATTTCTTGTTTATCTTATTGAATTGCAAAAATGTCAAAATTATAAATAATATTATCAAATAAAAATAAAGGTTTAAAGAATATTAGTTAAATAAATGTCAATGAAACGTAGGTGCCAACAAATTCAGAAAATTAATAGATACCAAGGAACTCATTTACGGAATAAAATACCTTTTCCAATAGCCAAGACTTAAGTTTTCGATAAAATAATTTTGTAGGTAATTTTTTAATGTTTTCAGGGATCCTGTTATATCTGTGAAAGCCGGTGTTATTCGATACGACGTTATCAAAAATTCTACAGCTACAATTATGGCGTTACGGAATAGGTTGTTTATTTCACCACCCCTCCCTCAAGTTAATATCCCTAATTTATTATTTACCAAGCGGGTGTATCGACCGACTTGGGCGGAAGCTTTCAACCCCAAAAGTAGTATATTGTATCATTCATTCGTTACTAAGGAAAAATCCATGGAGATACGTACGCGAATATTTATTAATGTTTAAGTCGTTGTTTTTGAAATACATTAACTTTTATCTATAAATATAAAATTTAAAGACCTGGCTGATATCTAACAACGCATAGCTGAATCTAATCGGACTAAAAATTTGGCAAACAGTTAGCTATTATGTAAGGTATCCGCTAAAAAGGATTTTGAAAAATTAAAACCTTATGCGGGGCGAAGTCGCGGGAAAGTACTTTATAGTATAAAGATGAAGAATTAAATAATTAAGAGGAAAGGGTACCGGGCGCTCTCTCCATACAAACGTAGTCGACTGTTTCCTCCCTGAATGGGAGGAAACAGTCGACTACGTTTCAGTCGAACTACGAACAGTCGACTGTTTCCTCCCTGAATGGGAGGAAACAGTCGACTACGTTTGTATGGAGAGAGCGCCCGGTACCCTTTCCTCTTAATTATATAATTCTTCATCTTTATACTATAAAGTACTTTCCCGCGATTTGGCCATACATTCTCCATACAAACGTAGTCGACTGTATGGAGACGCACGCTGACACTATTAGAACAAATATTTTTGTTGCATAAAACTTATGACTGCCATGACCATGTTTTTTTAATCTTAATTTCTATGATAATTAGAAAATGAAAACACCAAGACATAGTCTGGGCATAGTCTGCCATGACTATTAGAGGTTTTATGCAATAAAAAATATTTGTGCTAGTGTCAGTATTCAGGGAGGAAACAGTCGACTACGTTTGTATGGAGAGAGCGCCCGGTACCCTTTCACCTTAAAGTAGGTAATAATATCTACAAAGATTTTTCTTCAGACGTTTCAGGTGGTTTCAGTATCTTTTCATATTACGCAACTCTGCGCACTATCACAATAGGTACCTATACGAAACAATACCTATATGAAAAGTCACTTGTCAACAACAAAAGAAGATTGACAAATATTATATTGCATATTACAGCGAAAAACGCAGTATATTATATGTGATACGGTGTAGTTGCCGAAGACTTTAACAGTATTTAACTGTCAATTCGTAACTGATTTCGAAGTAAACCCCAAAGCAATACAATGAAGACATAAATCATCGAAATGAAAAAGAAAAAAACTGTTGTTGGCAATTTCGTATAATTTACGATGCTTTCGTGTGAATTTCGATGAGATCTTACAAAAACGGAATATCGAGGAAACTTGAACCTGTTTCTTCCCAGTTCCAACTATTAATCGATGACTCATTGAGTCGTCGATAATGTTAGGCTCAATTCTGGCGAGCTATTTCGCTCTTTATCCGTATTGATCTACTTGTACAGCATGGGTCATAAGTGAATGACCAGTTTGCTACAATAATACTATCATCAAGTATTGGAGTTTACGACCTTCTTCTAATAGACGTTACACACAAACTATGTACTAAGTGTGATTATTATTTTCAACATGTTAGCTATGTCTTTAGTTGGCCGAGTGGTATAAGCCGCCACCCGCTACACCAACCGACGTGGGTTCGATCCACAGGTTGCGTTGTTATAATGTTCAAATAGTGCTGCACAGGATTGTAAACGTTACGGTGGGCAGAGACTTTTGACCGTGGATTGTACTTGTATACGTGCTGTTTTCCGCGATCAGACCTTAACCGTGTTGATCTATTTTTCCCTGTCTACTGTGGCGTTTCTATAGAAACTTCGTTGACGACCTGGGCAGTTGTGATCCTTTACCATTGGTTTATCTTCACTGGGTTAAAAGCTTTGACCCTGTTTGTCCGGAAACAAAAAAAACCCATTTGAATATGTTTTTATTTATATGAAAGCTCACTGTTTCACATATTATGTTGTGTATGTTTTATGTATCTACGTAGGTACCTACATAAAATCCGTTCAAAAATCATGATCGATTTTTCTATACTTTTCAATCAAGGTTTCTCAATAAGTCTGATAAATAATTATCTCCAAAACTTCTTATTAGAATGGAACAAAAAAAATTGATCTACGAATTATTGCCAAAAATACCTAAGTATAAAATATTGTTCCTGCTAGTTAAACCTAGACACAGAAACAAGGCGTCTTTCAAAAATTTCCAAACAATAGCTTAGGCAGTTGGTAATTAAACTGCCGGTAACCTATAAACCTTACTGGTGAACCTAAGGGAACACCTAACTTTTGTTTGTTACTGAATAATTTATATTTTTCCATTATTTAGTTAGGTAATAAGAATTTACAGAGAACACGACTTTGTTGTGTCTTTGAATCTAGTACACAACGGCAGTAAACCCACATATTTGTTTGACAAGACGTTAACGTTTACACCAGACACACCCTGCGTCTTCAAATATTGTACATCTATAATATAAAAATGAATCGCAAAATGTGTTGGTAAGCGCATAACTCAACAACGCCTGGACCGATTTCGCTAATTCTTTTTTTGTTGTGTTTGTTATTGTCAGGAGAAGGTTCTTATGAAAGAAAATATTAAGAAAATTGCGTAGAAAATTATTACGCGGGTGAAACCGCGGGGCGCAGCTAGTAGCTAATAAAAATAAACTGACCCAAATAACTGACAAGGGAAAAGAAAAATACGAGATACTCGTTACAACCGGCTCTCTATCATAACGTAGTCTGTGAAAGTCGATATCAAAAGTTTTAATGATGTGCCCGAATGGTCCCGATGCGGGTCTGAAACGTGCGTATCGATTGTCACGATGTAGGTCACAGGCTTCGGGTCAAGGGTCACGGGTAGGTCACCTCGAGCCTCCAACGTAAATAGACTGAAGACGCGTGCCCTTTCGCCCTCTCAAGGAGACTCCGGCTTTGCTCTTTGTGCGTCTAACGTAGAACATCGTAAAACGAATATAAAACAACTTTGTACAATTAAATAACATTCTTAAATGTTACAATGTTAAACTCGACATTCAGCACGTGCGCAATCAGCTTATAAAGTTTGTTATTTATAAAAATTGCAGCTGTAACTCTGTTTAGAATAATTGTGAACAGTTTTAGCTCGAACTGGGATTTACTTTCGGAACTTTTAATTTATTGTTAACTTTTTCATTTAAGTACAGTTTTATATTTTTAGTTTAACTAACAATATTAATGACTTACATTACTTGACTTGTTTTAATTAACATTAATTATATGGGTTGATAGGCATAGTTTGATTTTTAATGTTTTACTTATTTTATTATTTTTGTGTTGTTTGATTTTACATTGAATTTTTGGGTGGTGGGTAATTTTTTTTATTTTGTATTATTTTTCTTATTTTTAGTTTTCTTACATTATGTCTAAATTGATCCCATTTATAAACTACTAGCTACGCTTTGCGGTTTCACCTGCGTAACTCCCGATCCCGTGGGAATATCGGAATAAATTAAGATTTAAGCTATCTTATCTTTCAAATTGGATCAAACTGCACACGGTGTGCAAATTTGATTGAAATCGGTTAAGTAGTTTAGGAGTCCATCGCGCACAAACAACGTGACACGTAATTTATAAATATTAGAAGATTAGATTTAGATCTAGATTTCCATGACTACGAGATGTATGACGGCTTTATCAGTGCTTTCCCAAAATACCATAATAAATGAAAGAAAGAAAGAAATCTCTGTGGCGCGTCGGGCGAACACCCGACTGCGACGCAGAAGGTTGCGGGTTCGATTCCCGCCGGGAACAAGTATTTATGCTGACCATAAATTCTTGTTTCTGGTTCTGGGTGTTTCCTATATGTATAATATGTATATATTTACAAAAAAAAAAAAAGTATATAAGTAGTTTATCCGTTATCTGGCACCCATAACACAAGCATTAAGTTGCTTAGCTTGGGGCTGGATGGCGATGTGTAATATGTCCTGAAATATTTATATTTATTTATAATAACTTTATTTTGTAATTACACTACACGTACAAAAGTCAATAAGGTAACAGAAAACTAAATCTAAGCAACTATACGTAAATATTTGTCTGTGGTCTGGTTGTTTATAAGTATTATAAGTATATATTATTTACAAAAAAAAAGTATATATAACTAGTATATCCGTTGTCTAGCACCCATAGCACAAGTCTAGTTACTTAGCTTGGGGCTAGACGGCGATGTGTGGAATGTCCTGCAATATTTATTTATTTACAATTAAAACAAACTTCTATACTCAGCATAATGTTGTGATAATTATATTGGAATATCTTTGCATTTATGTCAAACATGACGTGCTTATACTATGGATAAGCTTATTTTCGATCATTATCAAGAAATTCAAAGATCTCAAACCAAAACATTAAAACCTCTAACGGATTATTAAATAACTTTTCTTTGAGAAAGTTATTTATTAATTATTTAAATTATTTATTTATTTATTTATATCGGGTTAAAAAGTAGCCTATAGCCTTCCTCGATAAATGGACTATCAAACACAAAAATAATTTTTCAATTCGAACCAGTAGGTCCTGAGATTAGCGCGTTCAAACAAACAAACAAACAAACTCTTCAGCTTTATAATATTAGTATAGATTATTGCGTCTTAATAGTCAAGTTTTATGGTCATAAAATATGGTTAAATTGAAAATTTATAATATTATTGATTTATAAAGGGTTTTCAACAACCTGTGTAGAAAGTTTAACTTTATTGAAAACTATTGCAATTGTTCTCAAAAACTTATCATTTATCAAACTACAAAGTTCAAAAGGTTACGAGAGTAAAAACAGTTTACTTTAGTTTTTTTTTTAAATACTTTGTTGCAACGTATTATCTTATCATTAATTTCTTGACTTCTCTACTTACACACTTATTTTTACTTCAATCTTATAAATTTTTCCCTAACAAAAAAAAAATATTACAAATGTTTTGGACTAGCTGCGCCTCGCGGCTTCACCCCTGTAAGTCCCGATCACGTGGGAATATTAAAATAAAAAGTAGCCATCCTCGATAAATGGACTATTCGACACCTATTTTTTAATTCGAACCAGTAGTGGTTCCTGAGATTAACACGCTGAACCAAACAAACAAACTCTTAGCGGTATAATAATAGTATACCAATAGTTTTCTTGCCGTCTCTAGTTAAATACTTATTTGATAAAAATTATATAGTATTGTAATATTTTATGATTTTTACCAATAGAGAGGATGGTTGGAGAGTTCCACCGGTTTGGGACCCAGTACTACATTCAGTTAGGTCTCAAGTCCCGCAAGCAACAGCTGCAATACCTCGGGACACCGTTAGTCAATTCTGCGTTAGATGAAACCTTTTTATTAACCTTTTTAGTAACCTTTTTATTAATTTTAAGTAGACGGTAGTTTGACAGCATTTCACATAATATTTTTGTAAGACGAATGTCATCTCAGTCTGCCTGTGACCATGGGATCTCAAAAGTTCCCGAAACGTTAGGTTTAAAACAAAAATAAAAACGCGAATACATCCGTTCAAATCACTACATAGTATAAAGCAAAGTCGCTTTCTCTGTCCCTATATCCCTATGTATGCTTAAATCGTTAAAACTACGCAACGTATTTTGATGCGGTTTTTTTAATAGATAGAGTTATTCAAGAGGAAGGTTTATATGTATAATACATGCATAATATAGCCGTGCGAAGCCGGGACGGGTCGCTAGTATATTTATAATTGTGAGTTCAAGTCGCGAAAACCTTAGAAAATACTATTTTTACCAAAAAAAAAATATTATAATAACGTTTCCAGTGTTTGAAATCCATTCGCTTAACAAGAAACTCGTAAACCTACATCGAAACGAGCTATGCACTTTCTCACGCCAACCTCCTCACTCCCTTGAACTTGCCTTCAATGCACAAGCCAATTTTCCACAAGAGCAAAACAACACAAATTCAATTAGGGAAATGGTTTCTGTTTTGCAAAACAGAAGGGTAAAATGAAGTCTCAAATGAAGTTTACAATAAATAGTGAGAATAGTGTAACAATTGCCAGATGTAGCCACTGAGTAAATAGAAAACAAACCTAGAAGCAATAGAGGCAAACATGCCCTATGTTAAGATTGTTTTCTTCAGAAAAAGTGAAGAGAAGCTTTGGGATATTTATTTCTTTCATTTAGATCTCTTTTTCTTTAGTTTCTATTTTTACTTTTCTTCCTTTATTAAAAGAATATGAAAAGCAGATTGAAGAAAGAACAGAAAAAATAGGGAACAACGTTACTAAGTTATGTAAAATTACTGTTATGAAATTGCAGATCTAAAATCAAAATAAGTAACGTAGGTACAGAAAATATCTAGTAACTGTAAAATAAAATACAACTAGGTACAACTTTTCAGAATAAAAATATCTAACACATCGTAGTTGAAAACCGTGAAAGTGTAAACAAGCTTCGAATGAAATTGGATACCGTTTGTAGACAACGAAAACATTTCGAAGGGAAATCGAATTCCACAACGATGCTCGAAATGACCGTCGCATTGTCAATCTTGTCAAATAAATAATGACTTGATAATAATGTTTTCAACTCTATTGGATAAATAAAATAATATTCATAAAAATACAATATTATAATATGTCAAAATTACAAATCAATTACAAAAAATTAAGTAAAATTATTAAAATGGAAATGTTATAAACTTCCCATCCATGAAATAAATTGTTAAAAACAAAACGGTTAGAAAAACTGCAACGTCTCACATAAATATTCACTTTGGACAAAATCACAAAAATGAGAGAAAAGTAAAAAAATTCCCGTTCTTAATTGCAAATTAAATTATCGACACCTAAGTGTACCTACTCTCATAGCAGGATGGTAAACGCATACTAATAAAAGTAGTCGTACTTAGTTTATTTCTGCTGTTATAAGCTTGTATTTTATATATCAATAACCACAAAACATTAATGAAAAATACAGTTAAATAGCAAAGTGCCTATTAAAATAAATCCAAGTAACGTAACGTTGTATTATAACGGATAACTTACTTACTTACTTACTTACGCTGGCTCAGCGACCCGAAGTGGATTTGGCCTCCGACACCAAAAGCCGCCATTGCACCCTATTCTGCGCAACTTGCCAATCGGCTGCATGAAGGGCTTGCAGGTCTTATTGGACTTGGTCTATCCAGCGATACCTAGGTCTGTCAACTGGCCGTCTCCCCTGAGGTCGTCCTAGATATGCTCTTTTGACCGCTCGATCCTCCTCCATTCTTTCGATGTGGCCAAGCCAGCGAAGTCGGGCCGATTTGGTCTCGCCGATGATATTAGGCTCAGCCACAAGTTCTTCCAACTCCACATTTTTTCTTACTCTCCATGAGCCGTCCTCCCTCTTGGTCTTGGATTATAACGGATAAGAAGAAACAAATTCGAACAACAATTATTTGATTGACCAATGGGTGGAGTGCGAGTCTTTTTGTATAGCAAACGTTACTAGCACGTTAGCGTAAACGAGAAAGTTGGTATATAGAAAGTAAAAAAGCGCCCCCAGCGGACGTAATGCAAAGCTTTTACTTTTCATATTTTCAATGGGACTCCACCCTCAGTACTCGAAGTAATCTGGTGACGATCATGCGAGCAAGCATAAAACGTGATGCTGTGTAAGCGATAAAACCGATTGGCTATCGCCTACAAAAACTAACGTGTTTTAGATAGATAGAGATAGATAGATATAACGCTTTATTGCACACACAAGTTACAGAAAAAGACATTAGACGTTTTAGACATTAGACAAGAATAAAAAACGGTTCAGGCTTTTAGAAAGTTTGATCGTGATCGGAACGTTTAGCTGATGCTTGATGATCATTGAGAGATCAGTGATCAATGACTTAGCATAGCAACTAGATAACACAGTACAAGACGTAAAAATAGTTAACACTTAACACACAAAGGTTACGCGATAGTGCATAAATAATCATGTTTATGTTATGAAAAAGTTTCGGCCTTCAATTTTATCTGTCTTTGTGGACAACCTTATCAGTAGGTACATAAAAAAAACTTTTCACCTAATTTTCAAGAATAGTGAGCTTTTAAATAACTTATTTTGTCGAATTCCGCTAAAATCAATAAAAAAAACGGTTGCACTCCGAGAGTGCCGACAGAAGTGAAAACTAATAAAAAATTAAAAAAAACTAATTAAAAAAGAATAGTCGGACGAGTATTTGTCGTCCGACAAATAGTCGTCCGACATTTGTGGTCCGACAAATAATCTTCCGACAAATAGTCGTCTGACATTTGTCGTCCAACAAATAGTCGTCCGACATTTGTCGTCCGTCAATAGTCGTCCGTTAAAAAATACCATATGTAAAATCTCATCTGTCGAAATCTCATAAAAAAAAACGAAACAGTAGGCCCAGGCATACATTTTCGCCGCGCCGTAGAGAGGGGATAGCTGTCTACTCTCCATCCGTCTTACGCTTTTTCGATCAGGTCACGTGTCCTGACGCGAGTTTAAGATTTTATACCCATTACAGAAAAAGTGCTCAACGCCGCTAAAGAAGTTTTCACTTCAAAAACTGTAACCCATACATGAGTATGGGAGTGACTATTACAATAAATTATTTATAAAGAAATAACGTAGCGTAAAATCTGTTTCTATGCTGAGAGACCGAAATATCCGCTAGCGAAAATTCAGTTCAGGATAGAAGGAAACATAAATCGCATCTTGTTCGTAATGGTCACTAAATTATTTTAGTTGTTGTTTTTGAATATGTACGTTTGTTATCTATTTGTATTAATATCGTTGGAAGTCGCGAGCTATTGAACTATTAAATACGAATAAACGAGTATTTTAAGAGGGAAATATCACAATGATTCCGCGTTTATCAGGGCCGTGATACTCGTAAAAATATACTTTTTATATCTAGATTGAGGGTTCTTCATTGGAAATTCTGAAACTCTTTGAGCTATGGACACTATAAAAGCTGAGGAACAATAGATGAACGAACAAACGACTGAACAAGGCCAAGCTTACGCCAAGCTACAGATCAAAAATGTTATTTATGATACGCTTTCCGACCTTATAACTCAAAACCTATTGACAAAAAATTGGTAAATATGTTTTTTACGTAAAAATATAAATTTCCTAATGGAGATAAGTACGATCGGCTGCATAATTGCAGACCCACCGTAGAGCTCCAAAACGGCTGTTATAAGTATGTTTTCAACACAAGCAAGATTCCAGACACCTGCTTTAGTTGAAGTTTAAAGTCTTCTAACTCATGAATTTATCAAACAAAAATTATTAGAATGATAAAAGTAATTTTTGAACTCTACCGGGGTCTGCAATTATGCAGCCGACTGTACATTTACATTTTGTTGTTTACATAAATGCATTCAGACAAACGTAAATATTAAAATACTTGCTTTAATCAATACTTGATACTTGCTGAACACAAGTCCAGTTACCTAGCTTGGGGCTAGATGGCGATGTGTGGAATGTCTAGCAATATTTATATTTATATTTAAATCATTATAAGTGATACAAAATATTTGAATCAGATCAGTGTAAACACATTCGCTGGTAAAATGTGAGGTCACTGAAGATACAATGGATGCGTTTCAAATGGGTTTAGTGTTGCTATCTAGCATTCATTGTTTTTGAAATCATCGGTGGTCTAAACAAAGTACGAGTATACTAATCGCTAGCTTTCCTTAGGTATAGAATATCACAGTAAAACCACCTGGAGGAGAAGTTTTGCTTGCTTTGTTTCCTCCGGTAGGCTAGCTAGACGACAGGCGGGTGGGGGCGTATTTAAAACTACACCTGGAATTAATATTAGGTAATATCCAGATGGATTTTATTTATAGATAAAGTCTCTTAAACATTAGAATATTTACATGGTAGGAAACCAATCAAAGCTTATCTAACACACTCTGGTTGATTCGCCTATGCTATGACCTTTATCAGCTGTATTTATTTATTGGTATGGCATTCAAAATACAGAAATAACACATTATTAACTTAAATAAATCCAAATACATTCGTTTCTTAATTGATTTTTGTTTCCGATTGCCCATATTTGTAGCTTTGAGCTTCGAACTTATAAAGATCAGCAGCAGCTGTAAACGCAGAATATTCGGAAACTTCACACAACAAAACTCATAATAAGCATTGGCGAAGGAATCAACAAGCTTTGCATATCAATGATAAAGAAGCACAATAAATTGTCTTAAAGTCACTAGTTTTATACCCTTTGTTGACAGCTGACGTGATCACTCGCGTACAGTCTGTAAAATTAAAAATTAAACTTTCCCTTAATGCATCAAATATGCTGAAAACTCTTCAGACTCTTCGAGCCACATCAAGTGATACCTACATCTAGAACATGGGCGCAGTCGGCTCAGCGAATTGAGGGCGCCGGATCGATAGCAGACCAGACACAACACCGCCCAGACCCGCACTCGAAATTAAAGGCCAATGCTCAATGAACATTAACCACATTTTCCTTTACATATTTTCACCCTTAAGCTAATTTAAAATTGATCAGTAAGGGTCTGTCCTGTTTGAATTTATAGTCTGGAACAAATTACAGAAAAATTATAAAATCAAAAACGTATAATCGTTCAATTCGTAGATTAAAAAAGAAATCTTTTTGCTTTCATTTTGGACTTAGACATCACCATATAAACTTAAACACACAGTAATCTTATCGAAACATTTATTGCTAGCTAACTGTATACCAAATAATTTCATAAACCCGTTGAGAAAGGAAATATTACTTATTTTAAAATGTCGTGGACCCATTGGGAAGCAAAGTATGAAAGAATCGTGGACCTCTGGGAATCAGCCGATGAACCGCTGAGTAAAATAAACAAAAAAAATCCATCCACCCTATTTTATTTTATTTGAATTTTAAAAATACGTAGATTTTTAAAATTCTCAATAGTTTAGCTTTGCGTAGGTGTTAGTAACTATAAAATCTAACTAAATCACTCATGAATTAGAATTGACGTACGAACAAGAAACACGTCTATTCTGAAAATACATTTAATTGTAAAAGTAAAGAATACAAAACAGCGTGTCGTTAATTGTAGTACAAACAAAATGATTTGTGGAAAATTGAAGGCTGTTGGTTGATCGACCCCAGTCAAGGATGTTTCATTGTATCGCTATATCTACTTACCTACATACCTAACAATGTACATATTTCTGTATGTAGGTAATGAATACATGACATTAATGTAGATGGTTTTTTGAAACAGGTTGAAGTAAAAAATTTACTTAACTTAATTAAGTCTCTGTCCAGCTGCCCGGTGGACCGACGACATTGTAGCAGTCGCGGGTAGTCGGTGATGGAGGCGGCTCAAGGCCGCTATTTGTGGCGTCTCATATGGGGGAGGCCTGTGTCCAGCAGTGGACATATATGGGCTGATATGATGATGATTATGAATTAACTCTCTACTGATTGAGGGACTTATTACTGCACAAGTAATTTCTTCTCCTTATAAATGTGCAAGTCCTTCCTGAATAATGCCTCTAAACTCTAGAGCAATAATTTCCTTGTGTTTTTTTTTTCCAAAAAAGTTTTCTGTTTTCTTAATAATTACTAAAGGAAATATTTTATGACCCTTGTAAATTACAATGGTGTACAGAAAACTTTGGTTTAATGAAGAAAGAATATTTAGAGGCATTATTGAGAAAGTCAATATGAAAATGAAAAATCGTCTTGACTGATGAGACTCTTATTTAATTTGCAATATCAGTAATTATTCAAGACTGTCTAAAAATAGGTACAAGTCTGGATAGATTAGAATGGGTAGCTTAGATTATTATCTCGCAACGTCTTATAATTAATTTAATTGTAACAAAACGAATTCTATTACGTTTTCCACGATAAGCTTTTATGTATTTTTTCACACTCTAACAAAATAATCTAGTCTACAGCTTTAGAAAGGGGAAGTAACATGAATTCATAGAAAAGAAAATCATGTAACGAAAAGACAGAGAGCCAAACAGACGGACGGCACTTAAAAACTAACGAGCTTATTAAAATCTGGGTTTCATTATTGAAAAACCGTTTCAGCGATTACTCAAACTCCTCAATAAAACTGCTTTAAGTACCTATTACAGATAATATAAAACAAGCTCATTTTCCTTAATCTGTCTTATAAAACTCATGGATAATATTTGGCAGCATATCTACAAATCTTGTGTTTTCGTCTTCATTGTGTCTCACAGCTGAGAAAGACAAATAGCTCTATTTGGCTACTATCTGGAAGGCGCTAGAGGGTCCTATTCTTAAACAGAATCTCGAACAAAACGGACAAGATCTCGCGAAATTCTATGTTCTGATTGTGCTTTAACTTCGTAAATTGAATAACAAAAAATTTGTAGAGTATGTTACCTGAACGACGAATTCAAAAGAATTTAATTTCTGGAAGATTTAAATTAAATACTTAACATAAAATTAATTTAAAAAAAGTAGAGTAAAGTAAAGTAGAAGATAGGTTTTTACCCTAAAGAAGAACGAATTCTCAAAATTGAACTTCTAGAAGATGTAAAGTAAATAACATAAAATAATAAAACATTTCAAGTAGTAGATAAGGTTTTACATAAACAAAAAACGAATTCTCTAAACTTTACTTCTAGAAGATGTAAAGTAAATAACAAAAAATTAATAAATCATTTTAAGTAGAAGATAGGTGTTTTCCTAAACAAAAAACGAATTCTCAAAATTTAACTTCTAGAAGATTTAAAAATAACATAAAATTATAAATCATTTTAAGTAGAAGATAAGTGTTTACCTAAACGAAGAACAAATTCTTAAAATTTAACTTCTAGAAGATATAAATTAAATAACATAAAATTATTAAAACATTTTAAGTAGTAGAGAAGGCTTTACATAAACGAAGACGAATTCTTAAAATTTAACATCTAGAAGATGTAAAGTAAATAACATAAAATAATAAATCATTTTAAGTAGAAGATAGGTGTTTGCTAAACGAAGAACGAATTCCCAAAATACAATTTCTGGAAGTTAGACACCGCCCAGTTTCCCTTTAAGTCGGTATCTACAAAATTTTGACAGTATACGTTTTAGGAACAGTCCTAGGTGTTCTAGGTACCTTCACTAGATATCTTTGTATTATTTGTTCAATAGAGCTGGTGGCGTTATCCGACTCTCTTTATTTCCTTGAATATATTACAGTGCACTTGAATTACTTCGTTTTATTGCACCGCTTTGTCAAGTTTATTTTGCTTAGAATTTGTGGGTTTGTTTGTGATTTGTATTTGTGCTGTGGAAATTTAAGACGGTTTTAACTTTGCTTGTTTTTATATGGCTATTCAACGCAACAATTCTATAAAAAATACATAAATACAATAATAAATAAATTCAATTAATACTTATTTGATTACCGTCATGCAACTAGTTTTTTCTTCCTCCGGATCTTTAACCAGCACTAGATTATTTCAGTTTCATAGTTCACATAGTATAAAATAAAGTCACTTTTCGCCGTCCCTATGTCCCTATTTCCCTTTATATGCTTAGATCTTTAAAACTACGCAACGGATTTTGATGCGGTTTTTTAATGGATAGAGTGATTCAAGAGGAAGGTTTATATATATAATACATGCATAATATAGCCGTACGAAGCCGGGGCTGGTCGCTAGTATTTTATATTTGATAGATCAGCCTGTGACCACTATCATACTTGCCTGATAGGTGGCGATAAGGTCTAAGATGTAGCATGCTTTCCTGTTCACTCCCGACTTGAAGACCCCCAAATTGTTAACCTCAAGAAAGATAGGCGCAGGCAGCTGATTCCATTCCCTTGTGGTACGAATGAGGAACGAAGAAGCAAAACGTTTAGTGCGGACGTCTCGAATTTTAACAATAAATCGGTCTGGCACATCAGATTCAGTTTTATTTTTTATAGTTTTTCATCAATAGGTATATTCGTTGAACGAAGTAGGTTAGGTATTTAGACACCTACTTCAATCACTGACACACTTGGCATGCATTGAGATTACGCAAACGGTTTACAAAATCAATCAGTATAAGTATACGATAGTTGTGTATTGATTCAATGATTATTTAACATCAGATTATGTTACTACTGAATATAATATTATTTTATTAAAACAACATGTAAAAAATAAAATAAGGTTAAACCCCAGTAGAATTAACATTTGAATATAATAAATACTTTATTGTGAGAAAAATAGACGCAATTTTTCAACGCCCTACTACAAATTGCAAAATCATCTCATAGCATCTGCCAACAAACAACCAACACAATAAACGGAGTCCTAAACGAAATTCAATTATACGTTCTAATTAAATTTACCCGATAAATGCAAATAGTGGGTGTTAATTTATGATCACCATAAAAAGTGACACAAAGGATCACCGAGATAAAGTGTTCAAGTAATTACTTACAATTGCATATAAATACAGAGATGATTCAAAATTGTTGACACAACATTATGAAGGATCTTAGCTTTTCATATGAAAGATTTACCTCACTATGTATTTGCTTTGACCAAATGTGAAAGGCAGTTAAATTAAATAAAACAAAGTGAATTATAGTGTTGTGGGATGCGCAATAAAAATGCTGAGTTAAACTTTCAACTGACAAATTGGTTATGTCCAAAAACAATGATAGAAGATAAGAAGCTATCGTTTAAAAGGTTAGAATGTAACAATTTCACTATGATTTATTAATTTGTTTGTCCAAAAAGAATACTTACTTTACTTCTATATTATCTTTGATTAAAATAAATTGTGAAACTTGAGAAATAATCTTTATTGATTTCTATTTTGAACTACGCGGTTAGCTTTGAGCAACTATATCTTATTAACATTCATAGTTGGAGTATATCCTTGAATAAATCATTTTACAATACATAAATAGTTGTCATAATTGTGAAATATCTACAAAATTTACATAATATGACATCACAAAGTGCCGCAGGTATCCACAAATACCGATTCTAATGTTCTTCGCAAATAATATTGTCTTCTACACCATAATTTCTATATTACAGAGCGCAGTGTATATTTTCAAAAGACATAAAATTCTATTGAATGCAATTTGAATGTTCGATATTTTAAATTCGTACATGAAATATGAATAAAACTATTATGCAAACAGTCTAACTTGAACCACGCCACAGTGAACGTACGAACAATGAGCAATTTCGAACTTCACTTTATTTGAGAAGTTTAAGCTTTGACGCTGCTGGAGGAACATTTGGATCCTTGAAGCGGTAAAACCATTTCATTTTCTTTCTTTCATTTATTAGATTTTCTGTTTTATATGACTTGTGTTATTAAGACTCGTATATTTAAATATGAAAAGGATTGCGACGGTAATTAAGGATGTCGAAAATGATTTCAAGTTTGCACACACCGTATTTACTTTGTCATTACTTCTTTTGAAATTGTCATACCTGTCAGAAAACTCACCAGATTTTATTATACGTTATTAGCACAGTAATAAAAAGAGATTTCTACTTCGATTCAGTTATTGAAACTTCGTTTGTAAGTTCAGCTTTGCGTGATCATATGAAATAGCGTTCTCGAGGCCACATTTCGTCCTTGCCTCCACCAATGTGCTTTTATCAATGCGATATAAAATACTTGTGCTACAATAACAACTGCAGTACCAACAGCTATTGTTTGAATTTAGTCATGTGTCAATGGCGGAAACATTGCGTTCGCTTCAGTTTAAATTGTTCTGTTTGTCCGCGAATGAATTAATTTACATCGGATTCGACGTTCGTGCCCACATTTTGATGTAGAATTCGCATCGTTTTCTATGTTTTTAGATTCGATTTCACTGTTTTGTATACATTTAGAGAGGTACCTGAGAAAATTGGGGTTTCTGGCTTTCAGCTGTCAGTTTCAATATATAATTTTGAAATCTTTGTCTGCTGTTTGGTATCTACTTAAGTATTGATACGCTTAAGATCAAATATAGGACTACCAAATGAATATTAATGCGTTGTTAAAGCTCCATTCGACCTATTTCATAATCAAAACTGTCAATCTGAAGTCTGCTCGACGTAGCTTATAATAAATCAAGTCCATATTTGTTGTCTGAGATTTATTCAATCAACTTTATGCAGTATTTCATGTGATGCAATATGACTCATTCTTTAAAATCTTAACACGTGTACTTATTTCAGTGTCACCATAAGAATATGATACAAGTCATTTCAGTTTATTTACCTACATTATTTGAACATCTGTTAACATTGCAAAAATAAAAATCATGTTTCTTTTGTCCCACAGATATTGAAGTATTCGTCTATAATAAATGAGTTCTTTTTTGTATTTTCTATAATACCTACAGCATAGAAATGAAAATAATATATTCTTTAGAAAGATTCTTAGATACAGGGTCGAGCTATCAAGACGAAGATGCGTCGATAAAATAGTTACGTGATTCCTTGAACAGACACTAGGAGGTGCATTCTTAAATCTCTGGATTTAGGAAGAACGAGTAGGTAACCAAATGGTAGCTCAGGAATCTATTGTTGTTTTTTTTACAATAAAATGTCGTTCAGATAATTAAGTGAATATTTTTAAATTACTAGATTAAAATAGTTAGTTACCTACTTCCACAATGACATTCTATCACTTTATAACATGAACGTGCGTAACTCCCGATTCCGTAGGAATATTGAGATAAAAAGAAGCCAATGTTATTCCCAATGAATCAATGTATCCTCATATACCAAGTTTCATCAAATCAGTCCAGTAGTTTCGAAGTATATTCATTAGAAACAAAAAAAACAATCTTCCCTCTTTATAGTATTAGTAGACTTACCTTGTTAAACGTGGAAGTCATATTCTTTCCACAATTTGAAATACTTACCTATTGAAATCTGAGAAACACAAGCTTGTAAGCATACGTATACGTAGCTCAGGATCTCAATATTAAAGCTAAGACGTAGTAAACAGTGATGACTGTCATCTGGTAGAAGATATCCAAGTATTTTACATTCACTGCAAGTCTAGGAATCGCATTATTGAAGCGCTCCCTAGAGTGTAAGAACGCAGTATTGAACGTACAGATTTGTGAGATAAAATTACCGATACCGACCGTTTCATATTGCAAACTCGGTAACTTTATGTTCTTCGATGACGTGTGTAATTTATACGGGAATATTTCGTTTCTAATTAAATTGTTTGTGCAGCTATTGGATTACTATGGTTCTGAAAATTCACACAAATATTGTGATAGCAAAAGTGGTCTGATGATAAAAAATTGCTCATCTATATTGCGGTAATTGTGACCTAATGAGTAAATTAATTAATATTACGCAAAACGATTCACAAACATGGCAACTCCCATGGGAACTATAACAATTTGCTAGCAATCACCCGAGTCCGGCACCGCACTGCACGTCCAACTCAATAATGCATGAAGCCAGACGTCCGCTGCGCTGCGCTCAACACTCTAATTACGGCAAACAACACAAACGGTTTATTCCCACCTCACGGCACGGTTATCGAACCCGACTCCAAGAAACTATGTTCACGTAAATGTATTATAGCAAGGCCATTAGGAATGACGCAACACGGCACCGGCGAGCCGGTGGCCTCGCGTATATTCCGCCGCACGCGGCGTGGCGCACTCGCGGGGTCACAACACTCGTAAATTCTATTTCCGCGTCATCGACGACGAGCTTAGCTTTGCATTTAGATTGCAGGTCTGCATGGCGCCCAACTGACTGTTACGGAGCACCGACAATGGTTGAGCATTCAGAACGTTCTCCGGAGCTCGTTCTTCACCGGTAATACGCTTTATGCCATTGTCCACTGACCGCATCGAGGATACTCTATACTCTACGTAAACCACCGAACCGCACGAGATTTATTTCACTATATTTTCTACATCACATGATTCACAATTCACATCCACCTACATGTTCAAATGTTTTTTGGATGTAATTGAAAATAAAGAAACTTGTTAGTTACTTTCTTTCGATCAGTGTCGACGTATTCTAACGCTATCGTAATGAATCGTAAAACTTTATTGCGAAAGTCATAAAAGTAAATTCTCCATTGTGGCGGATAGTGTGTGTTATTGCTATCACTAAGAGTGCAATGAATATTTGTGTTAGCTTGCAGCCATGTTGGCGTCGCGTTAATAACTTGAAGGAAAATTGGATCTTGCAAAATTAAGGTCGTGGCTCATTACTGTGGTGCCGAGATCGCTGACAGTTTTCTTTGCACGCCTAGCGAGAACAAGACTAGACTCAATCATGGCCTACATAGAACCAGCGAAGGTATTTATAAAGGGAAAGTGGTATATCAAGACAACTAATAGCAAACAACATTTATAAATTATTCTCATAATATCGATGAAATTACAAATAAAAGAAACCTGTGCTCTATCTACGTAAAGCACTAATCAAAAATGTTGATTCTAATCATCTAAAAACACATAATATGACTTCTGTGGTTACAAGAAAACGCAAAAAATATACTGCCAAATGTAAAATCACAACAAGTACCTACTCGTAAAGATAGAGTGCTGAATTCTATAAAACTTTGAACAATCTCATCTACCCGACACATATAATCAGAAACACTGCATTGTGTAGACGAAAGAACTCGACTTTCTCTCAACTTACTCAATAATCATAATCAATGTAATAATACGGCAATAGTACACATATTAAGGTCTACGCCCACTACCTATCGTATCCGGTTTCACCACATTGTGCGATGATTTCTTATGTGTCGTTGACTCTGTGACGTTTTTATGCAAACCACGTGTTGGATAGAATGAAATTTTCTTTGGTGCTGGGCCTTTACGATCCGTTTCCGAAATGGTTTAAAGGCAAAAACAGAATTTAAAATAGTCGCTGCTAAATATTATCTATAATTATCTAATATTAAATTTAATGTCCTGACTGAATATCTCAACGAAAACCAATGGACGGATCAGGCCAAAATCTGGCATACATATAAGCTGTTAGAGTATGGGCTAAGAAATGATTTTGGGAAATTCAAACCCAAAATCATTATTTTCATTTATTAGAAATCGCGCGTGAAAGCTAGTATTATAATAAACAATTAAGTTTTAAACAGTTGTCCAATCATCACACCAGTAACATAACTAAGGCTTATTATTTCTAAAAAAGCTTTATAATTTCTTCAGTCGTTGGCCATTCGCTATCTAACGTAGCTCCATCTCACATAGTGTCTCACTAACTATGTATCAACTATGTAGTCTGTTCTCACGATGTGGAGAAAGCCAATGGCATTGGACCTGTCGTAGAACTGGGTTGGTGCAAGCGGTTGGCTTGCAAGTAGCAAGTAAGTAGGTGAGCGTGTCGAGGTCGTGACGTCACGCGCTTTCTCTGCGCCCGCGCCATGCCTCGCAAGTTGTGCAACAGCCGAGGCGATGTGTTGGGATGAGTTGTGTTATTGAAATATCGATACTTTGATTCATTGCTCTATTAATATCGATAAAATAGTACTTATTAGGATAGTAATTGATAAATTAATAACGGCTTGTCCAAAACCAGGGACCGAAAAACCGATATTTTAGGATACTTGAAATTCAGATACCCTTATGCAAAGATATCTTAATTTAAAATAGAATTACGGTACCCAAAAATAATGATATCGCAAAATTTTGGTATCTAAAAATAAATGGTTTATGAACCGTTCATGAACAGTATTTTTGAGATGTTTGTAAAAATGGCAACGTCGCTTTTTCGTTCGACTGAATCTAGCAATTTACATCTAGTGCAGCTCCCAGTCCTAACAAAAATCAGTTTTATGGTCCCATCGTAAAGAAAGCATGAAACTTGGCATGAACGTAGCTGTCATATATGTGCTTCAATTTCGATATGGAAGCACGTCGAGAAATTATTGTTTCCCCCCTTTTCCCCCCCTTTTTGTGCCAAATTAGAGTTTTTTGCAGTTTGTATGAAAACGGTTCAAACTACAACCAAACTGTCAATGAGCAATATGATTCTCATTAAACTCACTACAACAATCTCCTTGGAAGTATGTAGATCGGACTTATAGTTTAGAAGCTGTAAGTGATTTTAACGCCCCCTCGACCCTGTTTTGTATCAACCCTAATGAGTTTTTTGATTTTATTATAAAAACGATTAAAGCCACATCAAAACTGTCAATGACCAATTTGTTCTTCATTAAATTCTCTATAATAATTGTCTTGGAAGTATGTTGATAGGACTTATAATTTTCGAAATATGCTTACTTTTCTTTCAATTCGGTCAGTAAAAATGGACACAAAAACGCTATACATCGAAAAAAAAAATATATTTTTAATATGTTATTAGACCCTCCGAGAGTAGTCTATTCCTGAGTTGTCATCCTTGAAAACCCTGGGCTTCTCCTATGGTGCTACGTTATTCTGGCACGTGTTTTAGTTTTTTAGGAAAAACTACCCCTTGAAAGCGTTTTCCAGGTATGTTTGTTTTATATGTTTGTTTATTAACTTCTCAACTGGCCTACAAACCCCCGAGCGGTTTTTCGGCCGAAACGCTACACTGGCCAAAACCGCTCGGGGGTTTCGGGTGTATTTTGATGTTTACGTCTAATGAATGAAAGTATGTCAAGGTCAAGTATAGCTAACCTATTCTGGGATGTACATGAGTTGCATATAAAACCATACTACTTAATTTGGTAAGGTTATAATCGTTCAATGTCAATGTCACTTCGATCAATTGCCTCTGACGGCCATGTTTGTTTGTTTTTGTTTTGGACAGTGCGCGTTTCGACTTAATTAATATTGTTTTCATTTGTTTTATGTGTTGTGTTTTGTGATAAAACAACGCCTGGGTAACTAGATCACCTCACTTTGTATTATTAACTCATAAATTTCGCAGGAGATATTAGTTTCTTTAGGAATTTTTTTTGCAATTTTTTTGCAAGTGCATTTTGCAAATTTGCACTTCACTCTGCAATTACTCACATTATTTGTTCAAGTACTAATATTTAAACTATGTCATCTAAATAGGAAATTTCATTCTGAATGCAGAAAGGTATCAATGTTATGAATTAGTCAAACCAAAATTAATTTATATGCATAAACGGGTCTGCCCCCTTCAAGCGGCCATTTTTTTTCGACTTGGCCAGTCAACGGCTACTTTCTGCTCCGAAAAGAAAATCGCTCGGGGGTTTGTAGGCCAGTTGAGAAGTTAATTGTCAATTTCATAGTCTAGGTCGTTTTTAATACAGAAATTTTAAAAATAACTATTCAGAATAATGTTTTCATCATTAAACAAAATTCAACTTTAAGAAACCGTAAACTATTTCTTTGTTTCTGAGAAAACTAGTCCTATAGGAGAAGTAATAGTCCTATAGGAAAAACTATTAGAAATACATTTGTAGATACTAAAATCACCTTCAATTTGATTCCAAAGTGGTGCTGCTAGGATTGACAGTTTTCTCAGAAACAAAGAAATAGTTTACCGTTTCTTAAAGTTGAATTTTTAATGATAAAAAAACATTATTCTGAATAGTTATTTTTAAAATTTCTGTATTAAAAACGACCTAGACTATGAAATTGACAATTAATAAACAAACATACACGTGCACGGCAGAGATTACGTTTAACCCTTTCTAATGACATATGTAAAAGAGAGAAAGGATTTTCGCGTAGAATTGGCAACGCGCAAGAAGACACTTTTAGGGTTTAATATTCGGGTATCCGCTTACGATTTTGGGTACCCGAAACTAGTGGTACCGCAATTTATAGATATCATTATTTGTGGTACTTAAATGCAAAGTAAGCGTTCGAGTATCACTTAAAAATACCGATCAAAACCGCTTATTGAGATACCATTTCGGTCCCTGTCCAAAACACTAGTTTAGTTTAGTTTTACGGGGCTGTGCCTGATAATGATGCAGATGAATTTCAGATATAGTTTTTGCCAAAATGGGGTCGTGACTACTTTTAGCATTATTGCTTTCTCTTTTATGTGATTTAGGAGTTAAAAACTTCTAAATGATTTCATTTAGGGTCGGCCCCATTTTAAATGCACTTTGTAATACTTCTTTGCATTAGATCTTATAATATAACACAATAACTGTTAAAATCTCATCTGTCAAAATCAAAATGCTCACCCACAAAAGTGCCCAACGCGTCATAAGAAGTTTTCACTTCAATAAATATTTTTAACTATTACCAGTACTAAACTGTACCAAATAGTAGATAACAAAGTTTCCATCGATAATTTGCCATCACTAGGCTTTGTTTGTTTTGTATTCATGCACTCTGCCCCCATGTTGACGTGACTTTAGGTGATGAAAGAGAATACCCTCATAGTGGTACGTCATTTAAAAATTTAGTTAAGTACTTATGTAAAGAGCAACGAATTATTTGACAAAACTGATAAACAGTGTTGAATATTGTTGTGTTTTTGGCCATTTTGTTGGCCAAAAATGTGGATTAATGGTAGAGTCTACAATAATTTGTACTTTTGACGTTACTAAAAGTTAGTGTTGCACGGGGAATGAGGACAGCGATCTTTATTTCCTATAGGATTGGTGATTTTTTATATGAAACGCTGTCAAAAAATAGTCACGTCCCGTCCGGCACGGGAAAGATCACATTACGTATGTTTAAAGTCCAGGAACACTTTATGAACAATGCATGTCACGTCCCGTCCCGTCCGAGGTTTTTGTCCCATTACGTTTGCAGTGACTTTTAATAGATATTGGCTATGTTGAGACACTATTTAAGTTTTTTTCTTTAATCAATAATTCCCTTGACAACTTACAATAATATTTTACAGAGCTGTTACAAAGAGCAGTTACCTACACTGAGAGCAAAATCGCGTGTTTTGCATATTTATATTTTATGTTAACTCGTAAAATGTTTAAAGTAACAAACTTTATTGTGTAGTGGACTATAAAGTTTCTAACAAACACAACGTACTCTGTATGCTGGTGAATAAATCTTTGTGGAAGAAGAACATTAAAAATTGTCGGATGGACGGACATAAATTCTGTTTTTAGCACCCTTGAGAACGTAACATATACCTAGGTTCTTAACAATTTTAGTACTTAGTAGACCTACTAACTACATTATTGAAATTACCTATTGTTGACTGGCTTCCTCTACTTAATTGAGTGCTTGGTACTGTCTTCAGCAGGCTGACTCATTAAAAACTGCCTAGGGTTTTGAAATGTACAATCCACGGTTAAAAGTCTCTGCCCACCTTCACGTTTACAATCCTGTGCAGCACTATTTGAACATTATAACAACGTAACTTGGGGATCGACCCCACGTCGTCGGTTGGTGTAGCGGGTGGCGGCTTATATCACCGGGCCAACTAAAGACATAGCTACCATGTTGAGAATCATAATCACTTAGTGTACTTATGATGCATACTGTACAATTAGAATGTGGCAAAAATGCTCCGTGCTTCGGAAGGCACGTTAAGCCGTTGGTCCCAGTTGCTACCTCTAGAAGCAGTCGTTAGGTCAAGTTAGAGGCCTTAAGGCGATCTGAGAACTCTGACAATATGTGAGCCACACCACTAGGTACGAGAATAAGAACAAGAAGAAGAAGACTGTACATAGTTGTTTTTAATATCACTGGAAAGTTCCCAGAGGATTCAAATTGCGGGAGATCCGGACATAGAAGTACAGATTTAGGTACAGTCAGCAACTAAATATGAGGAACAACGTAGAATTTCAAAGTTTTTAATATTTAAATGTTTTCAACTCATAGAAAACAAGACCTACTTGGCTTGATTTATTTACTAATCAATTAACTTATATCAACAAAAATTTAAAAACTCTAATTTGGGCCATTTTGTTGCTTGATTGTACGTAACTTACTTAATGAATTTAAAAATTTCTAATTATATTGTTATGTTATTTAGTTAAAATACAGACCGAAAGATTATCTTAGTTGCGAGTAAACAAAGCTTGACCATTTACTACCGTCCCTACACCAGTGCAGATAAATCCTGGTTAATCCCAGGTTTATGTTGTGATTTACGACTCCTCGTCATCCATGCTACGAAGACCTGCATGATATTGTATGGAAATAAATATATTATTAGTTTTAGCTACTGTTTTTGCAGTGACATAGCTAAAAAAAAACGTGTTGGACTCGGGGACTGGGGACTGCCGCGGTAAAGCTATAGCATCGTGCGAGCTTCGTACAGTCATATCATATTACATACATACACCGGCCGAGCGGAGCGACATGGTAAGCGGAGTGGGGGGGGTGTTAGGTTTTATTTTCGTTACGGAATTTCTTGATTCGGTCGCCGCCTCAAAGCCCGCGATAAAAGCTATGCAATAGCTTAAAAGTTTGGCACTTTATTTGATGACTAGCTCTTGTCCGCGACTTTGTCCGCGTAGAAATCGAAAATGGTTCTAAAAAAAATTGTTAATATTGTTTTTAAATATCGGATTATGTTTTCAAACTGTCTCAAAATAAAATGTTAATAGGTATTAAATATATGGATTATTTAAATCAACTTAAAAGCAAATCGCTCCCAAAATAACTTTCTACCCCTTTTTAACCCCGTTATGGGATGAATTTCAATAATAAATAAAATAATATAAAAAATACGAAACACGTCTTACATCAATTCTGTTAAAGAATGTTTAGGTACTTACATGCAAAATAAAAACTTTGCCCCCCTTTTCATACCCTAAGGGGTGGAGTTTCGGAAAATCTTTTCTTATCGGATGCCTACGTCATACGAAGAACACACCCTCCAAGTTACAGTCTCTACGATCAGCAGTTTAGGCTAAGCGTTGATCCGTCTCAGTCAGTCATTCAGGACAAAGCATTCAAATCTATGCTATTTTTTTCTTAAGACACTAGCGACCCGCCCCGGCTATACTGTGCATGTATTATACATAATATAAACTATAAACCTTCCTCTTGAATCACTCTATCTATTAAAAAAACGCATCAAAATCCGTTGCGAAGTTTTAAAGATTTAAGCATACATTGGGATATAGGGACAGAGAAAGCGACTAAGTTTTATATTATGTAGTGAAGATGACACGAGGACTAAAAATTGTTAGACATTTCTGGGGTTATAATTTCCTAGGAAGAACACATTATTGTAAGTCATGATAAAAATGCGAGATAGTACCTTTACTGGCCTCGTGTCGCCCAGTCTTTATTGCAAGTTATTTACATTAATTCCACAGCTAAATGTCATGGAATGTAAGCCACAACAAGACTTTGGTCTCCAACAGTTTTCCTCACTCGTGCCTGCATTTCATGACTTCCCGCAATGTCATTAACCATAATAAAGCCGGCTTCACTGGGCTACTCCAATCTACAATCCGAAATATTCTGTACTAGCGACCTGTCCCAGCTTCGCACGGCTGTATTATGCATTATTATATCTACAAACCTTCCTCTTTAATCACTCTATCTATTAAAAAAACCGCATCAAAATCCGTTGCGTAGTTTTAAAGATTTAAGCATACATAGGGATATAGGGACATAGGGACAGAGAAGGCGACTTTGTTTTATACTATGTAGTGATGATGATGATTATATCTAACTATACAAATGTTGCAAAATGTGACGTCATTGTACCTAAATCTATTTATACATACGAGTGAATGCCTTTATTTTATTTGAGTTTGAAAATAAACCGTAGTTGGAACGAAAGTTCCTTATCGCGCGTTACGAAGGGGGCTAGACGGAAAAAATTAAGACCAAACGTTGTAACGACACTTAAGACCAAAAGTTGTAACGACACTTTTTGCATAGAAAGCAAGCCAGTTATTTTCGTTTCGTCTTTCTATTTCGCATTCATCAGTGTGGTGTCGCGACGATTACTTACAAAAAAACTCCTTCACTAATTAATCGAAAGGAACTTCGTTCCATCCGGGTGTCCCTTGACACCTCTCAAGTTTTTTTAAATCTATTATCTATACTAATTGTATTTATTTCTTTCTTTCTTTCTAATTTTATAAAGCTAAAGAGTTTGTTTGTTTGAACGCGCTAATCTCAGAAACTACTGGTTCGAATAGAAAAAATATTTTTGTGTTGGATAGTCCATTTATCGAGGAAGGCTATAAACTACTTTTCATTTAGATATTCCCACGGAATCGGGACTTACGCGGGTGAAACCGCGCAGCGCAGGTAGTCTCTTATTATAATTAAATAGGCAGATACTACAAAACTTTGTTTACCCCACAATTAACGGATGCAAATTGCCTATCTAGAAATTAATGACTACAAGAGAATACACCGAATTTAAAACTAATAAGTTTAAATACCCGACGCATCATCTCTCGAAATCTTTACTTCTGAAAGTTTTACTATCGACCTAGACTTAAAAAAATAATTGAGATCAAAATATTTAAGACAGTAGACGAGCCTTTCCCAAAGTGGGCGATAACGCCCCCTTGTGGGCACTGAAAGAAAGAAAGAAAGAAAGAAAACATTTATTTAGACAAACACACGACATAAGACAATCAGAAAAGTAGTAACTAACATAAAATCACTAACCTAAAACACAAAAGTTTAAAATAAAATAATAAAAACAAAAAATTAATAGGAAAAAAATACAAAAGAAGAGATAAGATCTAAGGAGCCGTGTGCCTCCAAAAAGGTTCTGCCTCAGCAATGATAGCTGACCAACATCACTGCAGCTTTAGGCCTGCAGTGCTAGCGGCACTGCAGGCCTAAAGGGTAAGGGACCCAAAAAAATGGGTCCATTGTGTACTACCTACTGCGCTCTAGGTTTCAAGTCAACTCTTGCGGGTTTTAATAAAATACTCGATTAGAATTCATGTCTAATCTCCGCTAATGTTAAGGTTGCCTTTTTAACCGACTTCAAAAAAGGAGGAGGTTCTCAATTCGTCGCGTATATATATATTTTTTTATGTATGTTCGCCGATTACTCGAAAACCCCTGGACCGATTTGGAAAATTCTTTTTTTGTATGAAATGAGACAACTCACAGGTGGTCCCATAAAAATTGTTGTATTAACAATTTCGTAGTTAATAAGCTTTCTCGTCATTCTTGTTATTTTCAATGTTTTGTGTGTTGTACAAATAAATTGTTTATCTATATAAATAAGTATCTAATATAGCTCACAATAATTAATTTAATTTTATGTTATAATTGTTTTTAAGTAGGTGAAAAAATGGGGGCGCTAAAAAATAATTTATTCTCAAAGTGGGCAGTAGACAAAATAAGTTTGGGAACCCCTGCAGTAGACTAAGAAACAAAAACTTTAAATGCAGACGGTGTTTGTACTGCGGTCAATGTTTAATGGAAACTACTTGATATTAATTTATTTTGTTGTCAATATCCTTTACGTAAGTGAGTAGACCTATCAAAGTCTGACCATTTCACGCTTCTCTAGATAAGTAGCATATGTTTTTGAACACGCATTACACTTTAAAGTGAGAAAATATTAAGCAAAAGTTGGAAAGCACCTACATAATATTGTTTTTATAGAAAAAAGCGTCAATCTATACATATAAAATGCTTTGTCTTGAGAGTCCTGACTGACTGACTGACTGACGAATCAACGCACAGCCTAACCCCTGATCGTAGAGACCTGAAACTTGGAGGGTGTGTTCTTTGTATGACGTAGGTATCCGATAAGAAAGGATTTTGAAAAATCCAAACTTACGCTAACGAAGTCTTGGGCATGTAACTGATACAAACGTACCTGCTGTGAATGTTTGACCAATGATTTTATTTAATCGGTTGGAAGTTGATTGACGCGTTGTTTTAAACTTTTGCCTAATACTTCCTTATTATTGCAGAAGTGTGGAGCGGGGGCGGCGGTGGCGGCGTCTCGTCAGCATGCGGTAGCACCGGCATGGACCTGAAGCACGAGGTCGCGTATCGCGGCCTGGCGGGGCAGGTAAAGGCAGAGCCCGGCGTTAGTCACAACGGCGTCGGCCACAATGGTGTCACCCACGTGAGGGAGTGGATGGCCGGGTCGCCTTCACCTGGAGCCCCGGCGCAGACACAGCCTAATAATGGATACTCCTCGCCACTTTCATCGAGCAGCTACGGGCCCTACAGTCCTAATGGGAAAATAGGTAAGTTAAATAAATAATAAATAAATATTGCAGGACATTCCACACATCGCCATCTAGCCCCAAGCTAAGTAACTAGACTTGTGTTATGGGTGCTAGAGAACGGATATACTACTTATATACTTTTCTTTTGTAAATATATACTTATAATACATAGAAACAACCAGAACACAGACAAATATCTAAGCATAAATACATGTCTGAGGCGGGAATCGAACCCGCGACCCTGTGTTTGGCAGTCCGGCATGGTGACCATTGTGCCAACTGGGTCGTCAAGTTCATCAATATCTTTAACGGATCATATAATATCATCACTAGTTTCGCAAAATAAAAAGTCGTTTTATAATTTTCTTAGTAAGATTAAGAAGTGCTTACTTGTCACTTATTAATACAACTATTAAAAGCTCAGATTTTTCCTACACTCGTTTCGGAAAATAGAAAGCCACTTTATCACTTTCTTATATGATTAAGAATTATCTGTCGCTTATTAATAAACCTATTAAAAGCTCATTTTCTCTTACATTGACGAATATGTAAAATAAAAAGATCAAGAGTAAATAAATTCCTTTGTAACTTAATAAGTTCATCAATATCTTTAACGTATGATATTATATCATCACTAGTTTCGGAATATAAAAAGTAATTTTATCATTTTCTTATTAAAATTAAGAAGTGATTTTTCCTAAATTTGACGAATATTTAATATAAAAAAAGATCAAAAGTAAATAAATTCCTATATAAACTTATTCGAACGTGAATATGTTCTAAGTGGGACCTCGTATAGCTACACAGTTAAGAACAGTGGGGAGCTTAAACGATCCATTATACTTACTTACTGACAAAGTATCACAGCAGTCCATTTCCTGACAACCCTACACTACAGCATTAGTGATAGCCTTGCTTAGTACTGCCACAATACATGCTAAGGAACCATTACACATGGCGAGTCTTGGTTTGTCAATTATAGTAATACTAGTGACCCGCCCCGGCTTCGCACGGCTATATTATGCATGTATTATACATATAAAACTTCCTATTGAATCACTCTATCTATTTAAAAAAAACCGCATCAAAATCCGTTGCTTATTTTTAAAGATTTAAGCATACTTATGGATATAGGGACATAGTGACAGCGAAAAGTGACTTTATTTTATACTATGTAGTGATAGTGATTGGCCTTTACGTGGTCTTTACATGCAGCGTCAGCAACTTTTAATCCATGCTATTATATACTTAGAAGTAAAAGCCTTTTCGATAAAATAATCCATATATTTTTCATCAGTTAACTGTGAATACCATAACCAGATGAACACTGTAAAACATTAAAAATACATTGATGTTTAATTAGAATTTCAATCGCAATGAAAGGAAACTAAGAGTTAAAAATATCTGACTCTAGTTTATACAATATACAAACATTTGTTTTATGAGATAAATAATAATGTATAAGTGATTCTATCCGATACTAATATTAATATATCATCATCATATCAGCCCATACACGTCCACTGCTGGACATAGGCCTCCCCCATACGAGACGCCACAAACAGCGGTTCTGAGCCGCCTCCATCCACCGACTACCCGCGACCGCTACAATGTCGTCAGTCCACCGGGCAGCTGGTCTCCCAACACTCCGTTTCGCGCTGCATCGCGGCCACCACTCGAGAACCTTTACTCCCCAGCGGTTGTCAGTATCATAGTAGTTGTCATATGAATATATAGAATGCTTTGTTTGTTTGAACGCGCTAATCTCAGGAACTACTGGTTTGAATTGAAAAAATATTTTTGTGTTGGATAGTCCTTGTATTGAGGAAGGCTAATACTACATACTTTTCATTTTAATATTCCCACGGGATCGGGACTTACGCGGGTGAAACCGCGGAGCGCAGCTAGTAGGTTCTAAATATAGTAGAGGTTTGTAAATATTACGTCTATTAAACTCAAGAGGTAGGTTATTTAGTCCACAAATAAGATTATTTATTTTTCTATGTGTCAAATGTCAATTAGTTCCTAGATTAATTCAAGATCACCGTTAGATTCAGGTATCCAAATAGTAAAACACAAATAAAAGCAGACCACCATATTCTGAACTTTGAACCCTTAGTGATTATTAAAGCCGAAGTGGGGTATGACCAGAAGCGCGAAACATGATTAGACTGATTTGCATCGATAGACAAAAATCGTGAAAATCCTAAAAAATCGTAATTATTTTGAGCTTTTCAATTTTACGGCGACTATAAAGAAAAAACAAGTACACAATTTAAATTTTCATAAACTTTACATCAAATCCCATAAGGTAGTACAGATGTTTTTTCACTTAAATAGATGTGAGTATTTTAATTATATAATTAGAACAGTTTAAAACGGTCATATCGCGGCGCGCTGGAGAAAGGGATAGAATCATCGCGCGGCGCGCGCGTGGGAAAGGGATAGCGGTTTTCAGGTCCTCTTCACTAAGACGTTTTAGCAGTCTTGCAAGTAAACCACAGGTTAATTTAGACTGGTCACCTTATCAGTGTTGAGGATGGATTTTTTCCGTGTTACATTATCGTGCGAAGCGATAAAGAGGGCAACGACCCGAATGTTGCGTGATTTTGATAAGTAGGAATTTTTCGTATTGTAGATAGCAAAAATGTTTGTTGAATGTAAACATTGCTTTCGTGCCGGAGTTCTTTTGAATTGCGCAATAATCGAAATACCTAACAGGCACTGAAAATATTTGATTTGTAAGAAGTATAGGTAGGTATTGTAATACAGCGCGTAACTCAGCAGGGTTCTGTGCAAGACTTCTTTCAGACGTCAGTCGAACGTCACACATCACTAGGGCTATTTTTATTAATTTATTTTTAGGTAATACTCAATTATACAAATAGTACAACAAAAGAAAGTCAATTACACAGTCTGTTACATATAGGGTTGCCTCCCTATATGCGTGGTATTTAAGCCCATTTATGCCATTAAGTGTGGTCAAATGTTCACACATGCAGAATTGCAAAAATTGACATTCTGCATGAACGATTTATATTTTTTTCGTAAAAACCTGAAGTTGATGACCGCCACACCTCGCCCTAAATTCTCTTCGACGATTATTTTTAAACTTTTATTCATTCTAATTAATTGAGTCCATCAAATACTTTAAAACAATCTTAATACTCAAGTAACTAGCCATTTGCGTCATAATTTTAAATAAATTCATGCCATAGTAATTAAGTAGGTACCTGCTGTTTTATTTTCATAAGTGTAACATACACACAATACCTAACCGCAATAAATTCACGTCAAGGCAAGAGAAAAACAAATGAGTTCGTTGACCCCATTAGTATGCATGTTGGTTTGAAACGAAAGCCTTATTATGGCATCTCGTAAATTAACGTCAGCCTGAAGGTGATTTTCCATTCCGACTCGAATTAGCGGAGTCTATTTACATTCTATTGATAATTACTAATCGTTTATAGTATGGGATCCTTTTAATAACGACCTTCACGAAGCTGATTAATGGATGAAAAGTATTATATCAAATTAAATAGGTCAATAAATAAATTGCAATTGGGTTTACTAATAATGACAGTCCAGAGTCCAGAATGATTCATTAATTTTAAAATTATTATATTTCAGACATTTCACTGGTTTGGTTAATTGAAAAATTCCATACCAATGAAATATATAATCTATTTTATCTTAGTTTTAATTCATTAACCAGACCAATGCAAATAACTTACTTAATTAAATAAAATGATTAAAACAATCCTGTGAAAAGTTAAATAAAAGTAAAATATTTAAATTGTTAATTAGGTCATATTCTGGACTATTTTTTTAGTCAACAGAAATACCTTCTGAAATGAAAATCTAATAGATATTGTGAACCGAATGTTTATAAAATCAGACCCCATTATAAGCCAAATGCATAAACCATCCAAGATAAAACGTAAACCTTATGATCCGGAAGTCATTGAGATGTTAGAATAGAATAAAAAAAAAATATTATTAGTTTTCTAATGTAAGTATTTTGCGCACTGTCCTCATACACCCCACCCCAGTGTGCGTCGTCTATCTTCTTTAGTACATACAGATGCTTTACTTACAATTTCCTGTCCAAAACCATTTTCCTAAACACATTATTTATGTACTAAATCTTAAAGAAAATACTTAAGATCTTAAACCTATACTTAAGACATAAACGTGTAGAGTTATTATGATTGCATTCGAACTTGAATAGCCATAAAATTAATTGAAAAACTACGCGAACGATGTCAACTAACTTTGTGGATATTCATGTTTTTTTTCTAATTTCAATCGTGTTCGAGTTATTTTTAAGCGGGCTGTTTTCTGCAACTTAACTTCTTTGACTGGGTCCTTATTGCGTAGTCTAGTTAAAAAAATAAAAATTAAAAAGATATTTATTTGCACAAGCACACGTCACAAGTGTTTTTTGAAAAAGTAGAAAGACAAACAAACATTAGAACACCCATACTATTAATCTAATTTATGCTTTGTCTAAATTATACTTACTCTGCCTTTATGATTAGGAATTAAATTTTATATTTATAATTCTTTTAAATCACTCCAATATCGCGTTTATTTAGTCTTAATCATCATTAAGATTTATTAAAATCTCGAAGCTACATCGATGCTCAACTTAATACATTAATTTGAAATGATATTTTTTTCATTGTAATATATTGGACTGGTTTTTGTTTATGCCTGCAGAGATAAATGTATTTTGTATTTAAAAATTATATTATCAAAGGCGAAGGTAATAATGATAAATTAACGTTACGAAATAGAGTAATCTGGTTTAATCTATGATTTTCTACTAAGAAGTCCTTTATGCCACACACGTAGTCTTAAAATCTAAATTATATCTTCAGTTTCAACAATACCTACTTACTGAATTTTCTACAAAACTGTTTAAATAATAAATAATATTTCTAAGGCATCACTACATAGTATAAAACAAAGTCGCTTTTTCTGTCCCTATTTCCCTTTGACTGCTTAAATCTTTAAAACTACGCAACGGATTTTGATGGGGTTTTTTTAATAGATAGAGTGATTCAAGAGGAAGGTTTATATGTATAATACATGCATAATATGGCCCTGCGAAGCCGGGCGGGTCGCTAGTAAATGTATAAGTTGAATACTTAATTAGCTGTAAAGGAATATTTTGGATAAAAGAATGTCCGAAATTTTAAACGATTTTTTAAAAAGGACACCGGTCGTGTCGTCTTCATTCGAATGTGATAAAATAAAATTCAGTGCGTTATCGTAAACTGAACCATCTTGGTATTTAAAGAATTCTAATTTGATTAAAAAAGAACAGAGTAAAACAAAATGCATCGGCAATAGCGTGGGACGATGAAGAAATCTTGATTTACTTTTTGTTGAAGTCCCTTTATGCTTAATATTGTAATTATTGCGAAAGTCTGTTTATTTATTTGTTACCTCTTTGTAATGAAATGATTCAATCGAAAATTAGTATGAAATAAATAAACATTTCATATCAGTAAGTTATTACAATATTCTTTGTCTCAGTGCAGAGTCAGCTCTGAGCTGTGAGTAAAAGCCAATGGTAACCCTCTCTATTCATTTTGAAATCGAAATGTATTTAGTCAGGTGCGCTCGTAGGAATTATTATAAATCGATAAAATATTATAAATCAATATCTATGAGTTCCTCGCGCGTCAAGTCCTATTTATCGCTTAATAATATATTTTTTTTATTTTACGTTCTTTCTGTGAAATTACAGATTTACTTACAATTACACACACCACACGGAGACTCAGTTATTTCGTATTTACTGACCAATAAAAGATGATTATAATAATATATACTTTTTCTCTACCTACAGCAGTGGTCCAGAACCAACTGATTCATCGGTATTTCTCACGGATCTCTTCTACCGAAATTCCGAAGTAAATTTCCTCGGAATTATTTTTACACGGAATTTCTCTTGAATTTTTACCGATTTTATGCTATTTACTTAACTGGCAACCCTTTTTGTTTTCGAATAAATAAATATCATCTCGCTTGGTAACTAATTTAGTTTTTTCCGATAAACAACTTTATAACCTCACTTATTAAGTTTAATTTAATAATTTTTCATTACTCATACTCCGAAAGTAGGTCTAAATATGCCTGAAGAGCGTGTAGAAAATAAAATTTCCAGCCCTAGGGCTTTTCGCTTTCACTGACAGCTGTCATGTCAAATTATGGCTTCGCACGACTTGTGCAATCTGCATGTAGCCAGTATCAGTATCATTACGCATTGGGAACTTCAAAAACCTAACCTCCTTGCTTTTTTTTACACCAAAGAATAATAATTATGGCTTGGCACGGCTCATGCATACTGCCAGAGTTTAGTACTTAGTAACTTTTTTAATGTATAACCTCTTTGGTCCCAACTTTGTAAGAGGATCAGGTAGTATGGACACATGAGTACCTACTCATGTGGTATGGAGTCTTATAGTCTCATTCACTCTCGTTGTTAGGAAGAATTTTATGTATTATTCGTAATGAAAAGCACAGTGTTTACCTCGGGTGAAAGACTCATTAAGTCCCTCGAACTATTAGCGCCCTCGCTACGCTCGGGCGCCAAACTCCGTCTCGGGACTTGTAATGAGTAACTTTCACACCTAGGCTAACAATGTACTATTCTCGTAACCTTGAAAAAAATAGACACAAACGATTATGTTGTATTTTTGTTACCTACCGATTTTGGGTCCAAATCTAATGATTTCTGAGAGCAACTTATTTACATTTTGAAGTTCGATACCACTATAGTAAGTAAGGTAATGTTTTTCATAAAACACGACGCTAAATAAAGGGGGTGATATGTTTTTGACCCATAATTTACATTATACAGTTTATTGTTCTAAATAACTAAGTCTGCAAACAAAAGTGACTTTCTTTACTACATGCAGACGTAGCTTTCATGCAGAGTATAATATATCTCTTTGCTGATATATCGAGTATATAGATTTCGATATGGTCTTTGACATCGTAGTTTCCAAAAACATTTGTACTTACATGATTTGATTGCGTTTTTTATGCCTTTAACACGGTGTCAATTCCTAGATTTAAATCACTTCTTTTTTTAGTTTTTAACAAAGCTTAATATTTTAACTTTTATTTATCACCCAATTTGCACAGCTATTAAAATGTATGAATAATTTATGAATCTGGTTTTGAGTTGGATACATTTGGGTGAATTATGAGCTTAGATATATTCCTGTGACGGCTGGATTTATGAGTTTAGTGATTCGTTTAGTACTTTTGTTTATATTTTTTTGGCAAATGTTTACAAAGTTTTGGAGGTCAGATGGAGGTATATTTGGTAGCCTTTAGACGAAGTGCGGTCAAAGTCAGAATTTCAGACCCACCGTAGAGCTCCAAAACTGCTTTTACGTCTATCTAATAACTTGCCTTGATTATATACCCAATTGCAAACGAGGACTCAGTTTATTAAACAACAATTACGGTTGTATAGTTAGGCATTTCCATCTTATATTTCCGAAAATAAAAATCTAGAAATAGAAGTTTGAAAGGTCAAAATCCTAAGATCTCGTTCACGTTGTTCTTTGCCAAATGGTAAGTTCGTTGGTATCTATTTAGTTGATTGGTTGTCTTGTTTCAAAATGTTATCTGAACCCTGAGTGGATCGTTTGCAATGACGGTCAGTGATATTGTTGCTATTTTCAATTGACTACGCAGCTAAGAGTCTGTTATACGTCTTTAAATAATGATGATTATTTTATGCAGGGGCGTACTTTTTGCGCTCCTGGGTGATTAAGTTTTGCCGTCCCATAAAATAGTGCTTAGGAATACTTAGGATCTATGCTGGGGTGGGCTACCTTTTGCAAGTTGCGGGCGAAATTTCAGGATACAAAAGAATCCGTGGGTCGAACGATCAGACTTTTTGTTTATTACCTAAAAAAAGAAATAACTAGCCTTTCGCCATAAAGACTAGATAACACTAGAGAACCTATTATTTTTACATACATATTCGCTTTATATTATATAAGTAGGTAAATTGTATTTAAATATGGTATCGAATATTTTATTTTATTACTACGATTTATAATGAATCTAGAATACATGATTAATTTAAAATGCTTCAGGCACTGTCATTGTCAAGTACCTGTTAAACTGCTTTTCAAACAAAGTCATTGCTTAATCTGCATTGTTTCTGCAGATCTTTGTAAATCCACTATCGCTGACTGTATTTAAGAACAATAAATGCGAAAATATTTCACAAATGTAAACACCTAAATCAACCTTACTGGAATGTTCGTAGCACGCGCCATTCGGTTTGAATGTCGCATAAAAATATCATCATGAATGGATAAGTTTAATACAATGTGATGTATCATGCAGTATTATTGAGTTTGACTGCCACGTACACGCAGCTAGTGTTGCCGATCCATAGTCGACTATCACTGAAGAATCGATCTATCGATAGTTTAAAAACCGATAGTATTGTTGCTCGTTAATAAGAAAACTATCGATAGTATCGATAGCTCAAAACGTGGCAATACTATGGATACTATCGAGAGTATCGATATTTTTTATTATTTTAGAGCAACAATACTATCGATAGTATTGCCACGTTTTGAGCTATCGTTAGTATCGACACTATCGATAGGCCAATCGATAGTATAGGCTTTTTCAGATGAAAACTATCGATAGGAAAACTATCAATAGTTCGGCAACACTACACGCAGCACGACCTCTATACAAATACTATCTTTTATCTGCGACATCGTCCGCGTATAGGCTACGTAATAATTCCATTTTCTATGCCGCCGGTTCGGTTACGTTCAATTGTTCCCGAACTTCCGTTGGTTTAAGGACTTTGTTCCATCTACTCTGTTAGGGGTACCTGGGACAAGGGACTTGTAAAAGGGGTGTCCTTAATAGGATAGTCCTCTTGCAATTTTCCCTTACCGGAATTACCCGGTAACGGCAGATAAGGAAAATTGATCGAAAGCATGTTTCGGTAAAGTGAGCGAAGTCCTTTTATAATCTGAAGTTCTGCGTTTTCGACACAATTCAACTGCAGAATTGCTCAGCGGTTCAAGATCCTCGTGTACCAGAGAGCCATCTTGACATTGACAGCCCCTACCTCACCATTTCACCTAAGAATCCTACTCGCTCGGTCAAATGGTTGCCCATTCGTCTGCGTAGAGATTCTCATGTTCTTTCTCTTCTTTATAGAATTCTGTTCCTACCAACTTCCCCTTGCTCGCTCTCTCGAGTCATCTCGCTTTCAATTTCGTCATTCTCCCTCTAAATCTGTCCGTTCCTCTAAAGCTCTTCTTCTAGCTGTTCCTGACCGCTCCTCTTCTTTCTACCACAACTCCTTTCTTTAATTCTTGTCCATCCAAAGGTTGCCTGGAAGGGATCGCTTTTAGCGATAAGGCCGCCCATTGTGCCATATTGTAAGGTATTATTGTTTTTATAGCAGGAGTTTATGTTAGAATTAAGGTTTAATGTGGTACAATAAAGAGTTTATCTATCTATCTATCTCGCTCACACATAAATATGGAGAGCGTATAAC